>JAIOJX010000032.1:22524144-23724144 GCA_022376925.1 Tragulus kanchil
TTTCGATGTATCTCGCGTAATGGCGTTACATCACACATTCTCTTCAGGGATTCGCAGTGTAGGCCCGAAAAGCCTCTTCCGAGGCATAATTCAGCGCATGCAGTATGTAAGATAAGGTGCACTGAGAAAGTTCTGGAGTGTAAATGTTGCCCAAAGAAGGGCTTTTCCTGTAAAACTTACTTTCTGTATTTGCCTGAGCACCTCTTGGGAAACCACCTCAGTCAAGTGTGAGGTAGACTGAGATCATGCCAGAAAACTTAACTAGTTTTTCAGAGTATTCTGAGCTCAATTTGCTGCTGTATCTCAGAGTGTAGCCTGCTATCAACAAGCTGGGAAAAATTCATGTTCATTGCCCTTTGTGACTTTCGATGTAACTCGCAAAATGTTCTTACATACCAATTTCTCTTCAGGGAGGCGCAGTGTAGGCCCGAAAAGTATCTTCTGAGGCATACTTCAGGCCATGCAATATGTACGACAAGGCGCATTGAGAAAGGTTTGGAGTGTAAATGGTGCCCAAAGATGGGCTTTTCCTGTAAAACATACTTTCTGTATACGCCACTCAAGGCCTTATAAGAATCCACCTCAGTCATTTGTGAGGAAGTATGAGCTTTTTTCAGAAAACTCAATTTACCTTTTCAGCGTATTCTCAGCTGAATTAGTGGCAGAATGTCGGACTCTAGCCTGCTATCAAGAAGCTGAGAAGAATTCATGTCCATTGCCCCTTTTGAAATTGGATGTATCTCGCGTAATGGCGTTACATCCCACTTTTTCTTCAGGGAGTCACAGTGTAGGCCCGAAAAGCCTCTTCCCAGGCATAATTCAGCGCATGCAGTATGTAAGATAAGGTGCACTGAGAAAGTTCTGGAGTGTAAATGTTGCCCAAAGAAGCGTTCTTCCTTAAAAAACTTACTTTCTGTTTTCACCCAATAGCGCATCTTGGAATCCACCTCAGTCAAGTGTGAGGAGGAATGTGCTTTGCTGGAAAATTCAAATTCTCAGGATATTCTCAGGTGAATTAGATGCTGTATCTCAGAGTCTAGCCTGCTATCAAGAAGCTGGGAAGGATTCATGTTCATTGCCCTTTTTGACTTTGGATGTGTCTCACGTAACGGTGTTGCGTCCCACTTTCTCTTCAGGGAGTCGCAGTGTAGGCCCGAAATGCCTCTTCCAAGGCATGCTTCAGCGCATGCAATATGTAAGACAAGGTGCAATGACAAATTTTGGAGTGTAAATGTAGCCCAAAGAAGGGCTTTTCTGTAAAACTTACTTTCTGTAATTCCTCATAGCGCCTTCTAGGAATCCAACTCAGTCATGTGTGAGGAAGAATGAGCTTTGTCAGAAAACTCAAATTTCAGCGTAATCTCACTGAATTAGGCTTATTTCAACTCTAGCCTGCTTCAAGAAACTGGAAGAATATATTCATTGCCTTTTGACTTTGATGTGTCTCTAGGCTTACATCCACTTTCTCTTCAGGCAGTCGCAGTGTAGGCCGAAAAGCCCTTTCGAGGCATACTTCAGCACAGATATGTAAGACAAGGCGAATTGAGAAAGTTTTGGACTGTAAATGTTGCCAGAAGAAGGGCTTTTCCTTAAAACTTACTTTCTTTATTCACCCCATATCATCTCTTGGACTCCACCTCAGTCAAGTGTGAGGAAGCATAAGCTCTTGGCAGAAAACTCAACTAGCTTTTGAGCATATTCTCAGGTGAATTAGATGCTGTATCTCAGAGTCTAGCCTGCTATCAAGAAGCTGGGAGTAATTCATGTTCATTGACATATTCGACTGTGGATGTGTCTCGTATAATGGCGTTACATCCCACTTTCTCTTCAGGGAGTTGCAGTGTACGCCCAAAAAGCCTCTTCCGAGGCATACTTCAGGGCATGCTATATGTAAAACAAGGGGCATTGAGAATGTTTTGGAGTGTAAATGATGCTCAAAGAAGCGCTTTTCGTGTAAAACTTACTTTCTGTAATCTCCTCATAGCGCCTTCTAGGAATCCAACTCAGTCATGTGTGAGGAAGAATGAGCTTTGTTCAGAAAACTCAATTTAGAATTTCAGCGTAATCTCCACTGAATTAGAGGCTATATTTCACACTCTAGCCTGCTCTCAAGAAACTGGGAAGAAGTAATATTCATTGTCCTTTTTGACTTTGTATGTGTCTCACATAACGGCTTTACATCCAACTTTCTCTTCAGGCAGTCGCAGTGTAGGCCCGAAAAGCCTTTTCCGAGGCATACTTCAGCACAGGCGATATGTAAGACAAGGCGAATTGAGAAAGTTTTGGACTGTAAATGTTGCTCAAAGAAGGGCTTTTCCCTTAAAACTTACTTTCTTTATTCACCCCATATCATCTCTTGGACTCCACCTCAGTCAAGTGTGAGGAAGCATAAGCTCTTGGCAGAAAACTCAACTAGCTTTTCAGCATATTCTCAGCTGAATTAGCTGCTGTATCTCAGACTTTAGCCTGCTATCAGGAAGCTGGGAAGGAACTCATGTTCATTGCCTTTTTGACATTGATGCGTCTCGCGTAATGGCGTTACATTCCACTTTCTCTTCAGGCAGTCGTAGTGCAGGCCAGAAAAGCCTCTTCTGATGCATACTTCAGCACATGCAATATGTCAGACAAGGCACATCGAGAAAGTTTCGGAGTGTAAATGTTGCCCAAAGAAGAGCTTTTCCTGTAAAACTTACTATGTGTATTCGCCTCATAGGGCCCTCTAGGAATCCACGTCAGTCATGTGAGGAAGAATGAGCTTTTTTCAGAAAACTCAATTTAGCTTTTCAGGATATTCTCAGCTGAGTTAGAGCCTGTATGTGAGACTGAAGCCTGCTATCAAGAAGCTGGGAGGAATTCATATTCATTGCCCTTTTTAAATTGGCATGTATCTCGTGTAATGTCGTTACATCCCACTTTCTCTACAGGGAGTCGCAGTGTAGGCCTGAACAGCCTCTTCTGAGGCATACTTCAGTGCATGCAATATGTAAGACAAGGCACATTGAGAAAGTTTTGGAGTGTAAATATTGCCCAAAGGAGGGCTTTTTTGTAAAGCTTACTTTCTTTATTTGCCCCATAGTGCCTCTTGTAATCCACCTCAGTCAAGTGTGAGGAAGAATGACCTCTTGCCAGAAAACTGAAGAGCTTTTCAGCGTATTCTCAGGTGAAATAGCTGCTATATCTCAGACTCTAGCCTGTTATCAAGAAGCTATGGAGAATTCATATTCATTGTCATTTTGTCTTTTGATTATCTCGTAATGGCGTTACATCCCACTTTCTCTTCCGGGAGACACAGTGTAAGCCCGAAAATTCTCTTCCGGGGCATAATTTAGCGCATGCAATATGTAAGACAAGGCACATTGAGAATGTTTTGGAGTGTAAATGTTGTCCAAAGAAGGACTTTCCCTATAAATCTTACTTTCCGTATTTGCCCCATAGCACCTTTTGGAATCCACCTCACTCAAGTGTGAGGAAGAATGACCTCTTGCCAGAAAACTGAAGAGCTTTTCAGCGTATTCTCAGGTGAAATAGCTGCTATATCTCAGACTCTAGCCTGTTATCAAGAAGCTATGGAGAATTCATATTCATTGTCATTTTTGTCTTTTGATTATGTCTAGCGTATTGGCGTTACATCCCAATTTCTCTTCAGGGAGTCGCAGTATAGCCCCGAAAAGCCTCTTCCGAGGCATACTTCAGCGCATGCAATATGTAAGACAAGGCACATTGAGAAAGCTTTGGCGTGTAAATGTTGCCCAAAGAAGCTCTTTTCCTGTAAAACTTAATTTCAGTGTTCGCCTCACAGGGCCCTCCAGGAATCCACCTAAGTCATGTGTGAAGAAGAATGAGCTTTTTTCAGAAAACTCAGTTTAGACCTTCAGCGTATTCTCAGCTGAATTAGCGGCTGTATGTCAGACTGTATCCTGATATCAAGAAACTTGGAGGTATTCATATTCATTGCCGTTTTTGACTTGGGATGTGTCCGGCGTAATGGCGTTATATTCCACTTTGTCTTCAAGGAGGTGCAGTGTAAGCACGAAATGCCTCTTCCGAGGCTTACTTCAGTGTATGCAATATGTAAGAGAAGGCACGTTGAGAAATTTTTGGAGGGTAAATGTTACCCAAAGAAGGTCTTTTCCTTTACGACTTACTTTCTGTATTCGCCCCATAGCGCCTCTTGGAATCCACCTCTTTCAAGTGTGAGGAGAAATGTGACCTTGCCAGAAAATTCAATTTTTCAGCATATTCTCAGGTGAATTAGCTGCTATATCTGAGACTGTAGCCTACTATCAAGACCTGGTAAGAATTTATCTTCATTGCCCATTTTGACTTTGGATGTGTCTCGCGAAATGGTGTTACATCCCACTTCCTCTTCAGGGAGTCGCAGTGTAGGCCCAAAAATCCTCTTCCGAGGCATACTTCAGCGCATGCAATATGTAAGACAAGGCGCATTGAGAAAGTTTTGGAGTGTAAATGTTGCCCAAAGAAAGGCTTTTCCTGTAAAACTTACTTTCTGTATTCAACTCATAGCGCCTCTTGGAATCCATCTCAGTCAAGTGTGAGTAAAAATGAGTTCGTGACAGAAAACTCAGCATGATTTACAGTGTATTCCCAGCTGAATTAGCTGCTATATCTGAGACTGTAGCCTACTATCAAGACCTGGTAAGAATTTATCTTCATTGCCCATTTTGACTTTGGATGTGTCTCGCGTAATGGCATTACATCCCACTTTCATTACTGGGAGTTGCAGTGCAGGCCCGAAAATCCTCTTCCGAGGCATACTTCAGCCCATGAAATATGTAAGACAAGGTGCATTGAGAAAGTTTTGGAGTGTAAATGTTGCCCAAAGAAAGGCTTTTCCTGTAAAACTTACTTTCTGTATTCAACTCATAGCGCCTCTTGGAATCCATCTCAGTCAAGTGTGAGTAAAAATGAGTTCGTGACAGAAAACTCAGCATGATTTACAGTGTATTCCCAGCTGAATTAACTTCTATATCTCAGACTGTAGCCTGCTATCAAGAAGTTGGGAAGAATTCATGTTCATTGCCCTTTTTGACTTTGGATGTGTCTAGTGTAATGGTGTTACATACCTCTTTCTCTTCAGGGAATCGCAGTGTAGGACCCAAAAGGCTCTTCCGAGGCATACTTAAGGGCTTGGAATATATAAGGCAATGCGCATTGAGAAAGCTTTGGCATGTAAATCATGCCCAAAAAAGGGCTTTTCCTGTAAAACTTACTTTCTGTATTCGCCTCATAGAGCCCTCTTAGAATCTACCTCAGTCATGGGTGAGGAAGATTGAGCTTTTTTCAGAAAACTCAATTTATATTTTCAGCGTAGTCTCAGCTGAATTAGCTATTGTATCTCACACTCTATCCTGTTATCAAGAAGATGGGAGGAATTAATTTTCATTTCCCTTTTTGACTTTGGATGTGTCTCGCGTAATGGTGTTACAAACCAGTCTCTCTTCAGGGAGTCGCAGTGTAGGCCCCAAAAGCCTCTCCAAGGCATACTTGAGCGCATGGTATATTTAAGACAAGGCGCATTGAGAAAGTTTTGGAGTGTAAATGTTGCCCAAAGAAGGGCTTTTCCTGTAAAACTTACTTTCTCCATTCACCCCATAATGCGCTCTTGGAATCTTCCTCAGTCATGTGTGAGGAAGAATGAGCTCTTTCCTAAATCTCAACTTAGATTTTCAGGGTTATCTCAACTGAATTAGCTGCTGTATCTCAGACTGTAGCCTGCTATAATGAAGCTAGGAAGAATTCATATTCATTTCCCTTTTTGACTTTGGATATATCTCCCGTAATGTAGTTCCATACCATTTTTTTTTTAAGGAAGTCACAATGTAGGCGCGAAAAGCCTCTTCCGAGGCATACTTCAGGGCATGGAATATGTAGGACAAGGCCCATTGAGAAAGTTTTGGAGTGTAAATGTTGCCCAAAGAAGGGCTTTTCCTGTAAAACTTACTTTCTCCATTCACCCCATAATGCGCTCTTGGAATCTTCCTCAGTCATGTGTGAGGAAGAATGAGCTCTTTCCTAAATCTCAACTTAGATTTTCAGGGTTATCTCAACTGAATTAGCTGCTGTATCTCAGACTGTAGCCTGCTATAATGAAGCTAGGAAGAATTCATATTCATTTCCCTTTTTGACTTTGGATATATCTCCCGTAATGTAGTTCCATACCATTTTTTTTTTAAGGAAGTCACAATGTAGGCGCGAAAAGCCTCTTCCGAGGCATACTTCAGGGCATGGAATATGTAGGACAAGGCCCAATAAAAAATTTGTGGGGTGTAAATGTTGCCCTATTAAGCTCTTTTCCTGAAAAACTGACTTTCTCTATTCGCCCCATAGTGCCCTTTGGAATCAAACTCAGTTAAATGTGAGGATGAATGTGCTCTTGCCAGAAAATTCAACTTGTCAGCTTATTCTCAGGTGAATTAGCTGCTGTATCCGAGACTCTAGCCTTTTATCAAGTAGCTGGGAAGAATTCACGTTCATTGCACTTTTTGACTGGGGATGTTTCTCACGTAATGGCGTTACGTACCACTTTCTCTTCAGGGAGTCAGAGCGAAGGCCCGAAAAGCCTCTTCCGAGGCATACTTCAGTGCATGCAATATGTATGAAAAGGCGCATTGAGAACCTTTTGGAGTGCAAATATTCCCCAAAAAGGGGCTTTTACTGTAAAACTTACTTTCTCTGTTCACGCCATAAGGCACTCTTGGAATCAACCTCAGTCAGGTCTGGGGAAGAATGAACACTTTCCAGAAAACTCAACTTAGATTTTCAGGGTTTTCTCAGCAGAATTAGCTGCTGTATCTCAGACTGTAGCCTGCTATCAAGAAGCTGGGAAGTATTCATATTCATTGCCCTTTTTGACTTTTAATGTGTCCCGCGTAATGGTCTTACCTCCCACATTCTCTTCACGGAGTCGTAGTGTACACCTGAAAAGCCTCTTCCGGGGCATAGTTCAGCACATGCAATATGTATGAAAAGGCGCATTGAGAACCTTTTGGAGTGCAAATATTCCCCAAAAAGGGGCTTTTACTGTAAAACTTACTTTCTCTGTTCACGCCATAAGGCACTCTTGGAATCAACCTCAGTCAGGTCTGGGGAAGAATGAACACTTTCCAGAAAACTCAACTTAGATTTTCAGGGTTTTCTCAGCAGAATTAGCTGCTGTATCTCAGACTCTAGCCTGCTATCAAGAAGCTGGGAAGAATTCGTATTCACTGCCCTTTGTGACTTTCGATGTATCTCGCATAATGTTGTTACATACCACTTTCTCTTCAGGGAGTCGCAGTGTAGGCCGGAAAAGCCTCTTCCGAGGCACACTTCA
Source organism: Tragulus kanchil (assembly GCA_022376925.1). Classification (NCBI taxonomy): domain Eukaryota; kingdom Metazoa; phylum Chordata; class Mammalia; order Artiodactyla; family Tragulidae; genus Tragulus; species Tragulus kanchil. Next base: position 22,531,478 of record JAIOJX010000032.1, read on the forward strand.
GCACACGCAATATGTAAGACAAGGCACATTGAGAAAGCTTTGAGTGTACATGTTGCCCAAAGAAGGGGTTTTCCAGTAAAACTTACTTTCTGTATTCGCCCCATAGCATCTATTGTAATCCACCTCAGTCAAGTGTGAGGAAGAATGAGCTCTTGCCAGAAAACCCAACTAGCTTTTCATTCTATTCTCAGCTGAATTAGCTGCTGTATCTCAGACTGTAGCCTGCTATCAAGAAGCTGCGAAGAATTCATGTTCATTGCCCTTTTTGACTTGGGATGTATCTTGTGTTATGGCATTCCTTACCACTTTCTCTTCAGGGAGTTGCAGTGAATGCGCGAACAGTCTCTTCCGAGGCATACTTCAGGCCATGGAATATGTAAGACAAGGTGCACTGAGAACTTTTGGGAGTGTAAATGTTGCCAAAAGAAGGGCTTTTCTTGTAAAACTTACTTTCTCCATTCACCGCATAACGCGCTCTTGGAATCATCCTCAGTCATGTGTGGGGTAGAAAGAGCTATTTCCAAAAACTCAACTTAAATTTTCAGGGTGTTCTCAGCAGAATAGCTGCTGTATCTCAAACTGTTGGCTGCTATCATGAATCTTGGAAGAATTCATGTTCATTGCCCTTTTTGCCTTTGGATGTATCTCGTGCAATGTAGTTACATACCATTTTTATTTAAGGAAGTCGCAATGTAGGCCCATAAAGTCTCTTCCGAAGCATACTTCAGGGCATGGAATATGTAAGACAAGGCGCATTGAGAAAGTTTTGGAGTGTAAATGTTGCCCAAAGCAACGCTTTTCCTGAAAAAAGTACTTTCTGTATTCGCCCCATATCGCCTCTTGGAATCAAACTCAGTCAATTGTGAGGAGGAATTAGCTCTTGCCAGAAAATTCAACTTGTCAGCATATTCTCAGGTGAATTAGCTGCTGTATCTGAGACTCTAGCCTGTTATCAAGTAGCTGGGAATAATTCATGCTCATTGCCATTTTTAACTTTAGATGTATCTCGAGTAATGGGGTTACATCCCACTTTCTCTTCAGGGAGTCGCAGCCTAGGACCGAGAAGCCTTTTCCGAGGCATACTTCAGCGCATGAAATAAGTAAGAGAAGGTGCATTGAGAAAGTTTTGGAGTGTAAATGTTGCCCAAAGAAGGGCTTTTCCTGAAAAACTTTCTTTCTGTATTCGCCCCATAGCAATTCTTGGAATCCCCCTCATTCAAGTGTGAGGAAGAATGAGCTCTTGGCAGATAATTCAACTAGCTTTTCAGCGTATTCTCAGATGAATTAGCTGCTGTGTCTCAGACTGTAGCCTGCCATGAAGAAGCTCGGAAGAATTCATATTCGTTGCCCTTTTTGACTTTAGATGTATCTCGCGTAATGGTGATACATACCACTTTATCTTCAGGGAAGCGCAGTTTAGGCCCAAAAATCCGCTTCTGAGGCATACTTCAGCGCATGGAATATGCAAGACAAGGCGCATTGAGAAAGTTTTGGAGTGTAAATGTTGCCCAAAGCAACGCTTTTCCTGAAAAAGTACTTTCTGTATTCGCCCATATCGCCTCTTGGAATCAAACTCAGTCAATTGTGAGGAGGAATTAGCTCTTGCCAGAAAATTCAACTTGTCAGCATATTCTCAGGTGAATTAGCTGCTGTATCTGAGACTCTAGCCTGTTATCAAGTAGCTGGGAATAATTCATGCTCATTGCCATTTTTAACTTTAGATGTATCTCGAGTAATGGGGTTACATCCCACTTTCTCTTCAGGGAGTCGCAGCCTAGGACCGAGAAGCCTTTTCCGAGGCATACTTCAGCGCATGAAATAAGTAAGAGAAGGTGCATTGAGAAAGTTTTGGAGTGTAAATGTTGCCCAAAGAAGGGCTTTTCCTGAAAAACTTTCTTTCTGTATTCGCCCCATAGCAATTCTTGGAATCCCCCTCATTCAAGTGTGAGGAAGAATGAGCTCTTGGCAGATAATTCAACTAGCTTTTCAGCGTATTCTCAGATGAATTAGCTGCTGTGTCTCAGACTGTAGCCTGCCATGAAGAAGCTCGGAAGAATTCATATTCGTTGCCCTTTTTGACTTTAGATGTATCTCGCGTAATGGTGATACATACCACTTTATCTTCAGGGAAGCGCAGTTTAGGCCCAAAAATCCGCTTCTGAGGCATACTTCAGCGCATGGAATATGCAAGACAAGGCGCATTGAGAAAGTTTTGGAGTGTAAATGTTGCCCAAAGAAGGGCTTTTCTTAAAAATTATTTTCTGTATTCACCCCATAACACCTCTTGAAAGACACCTCAGTCAAGTCTGAGGACAAATGTGCTCTTGCCAGAAAATTCAAATTTTCAGCAAATTCTCAGCTGAATTAGCTGCTGTGTTTCCGAATCTAGCTTGCTATCAAGATGGTGGGAAGAATTCATACTCATTGCCCTTTTAGACTTTGGATGTGTCTCGCGTAATGGCGTTACGTCCCTCTCTCTCTTCAGGGAGTCGCAGTGTAGGCCCGAAAAGCCTCTTCCGAGACATACTTCAGCGCATGCAATATGTAAGAGAAGGCGCATTGAGAAAGTTTTGAAGGGTAAATGTTGCCAAAGAAGGGATTTTCCTATAAATGTTACTTTCTGTATTTGCCGCATAGCACCCCTTGGAATCCAACTCAGTCAAGTGTGAGGAAGAATGAGCTCTTGCCAGAAAACTCAATTACCTTTTCAACATATTCTCAGGTGTATTACCTGCTGTATCTCAGACTGTCGCCTGCCATCGAGAAGCTGGGTAGAATTCATATTCATTGCCCTTTTTGACTTTAGATGTATCTCGCATAATTGTGGTACATACCACTTTCTCCTCAGGGAGATGCAGTTTAGGACAGAAAAGCCTCATCCAAGGCATAATTCAGCGCATGCAATATGTAAGACAAGGCGCATTGAGAAAGGCTAGGGTTGTAAATGTTGCCCAAAGAAGGACTTTTCCTGTAAAACTTACTTTCTGTATTCGCCACATAGCACCTCTTGGAATCCACCTCAGTCAAGTGTGAGGAAGAATGAGCTCTTGACAGAAAATTCAAATTATCAGTATATTCTCAGGTGAATTAGCTGCTGTATCTCAGACTCTAGCTTGCTATCAAGAAGCTTGGAGGAATTCATATGCATTTCCCTTTTTGACTTTGGATGTGTCTCGCGTAATGGTGGTACATACCACTTTCTCCTCAGGGAGATGCAGTTTAGGACAGAAAAGCCTCATCCAAGGCATAATTCAGCGCATGCAATATGTAAGACAAGGCGCATTGAGAAAGGCTAGGGTTGTAAATGTTGCCCAAAGAAGGACTTTTCCTGTAAAACTTACTTTCTGTATTCGCCACATAGCACCTCTTGGAATCCACCTCAGTCAAGTGTGAGGAAGAATGAGCTCTTGACAGAAAATTCAAATTATCAGTATATTCTCAGGTGAATTAGCTGCTGTATCTCAGACTCTAGCCTGCTATCAAGAAGCTGGGAAGAATTCATGTTCATTGCCCTTTTTGACTTTGGATGTGTCTCGTGTAATGGCGTTACATCCCACTTTCTCTTCAGGGAGTCGCAGTGTAGGCCCGAAAAGCCTCTTCCGAGGCATACTTCAGCGCATGCAATATCGAAGACAAGGCGCAATGAGAAAGTTATGGAGGGTAATTGTTGTCCAAAGAAGGGCTTTTACTGTAAAACTTACTGTCTGTATTCGCCCCATATCGCCTCTTGGAATCCACTTCAGTCAAGTGAGAGGAAGAATAAGCTCTTGCCAGAAAACCACAACTAACTTCTCAACGTATTCTCAGTTGAATTAGCTGCTGTGTCTCAGACTCTAGCCTGCTATCAAGAAGCTGGGAGTGATTCGTGTTCATTGCCCTTTTTTTTTTTAAAAGATTTATTTATTTATTTATTTTGGGCAGGGATCGAGTTGGGGAGGGAGGGAAGTGGGCGGGCCACTTCTATTGGTCTTTCATTTCTCTATTTTCATTCATCTTCGTTCTTTGGCTCCTGTGGGCCTCCCGTCGCGGTGGCATCTGTCGTTGCAGAGCACCAGTTCTGGGCGCATGCGCTCCAGAGCTGCGGCTCGGTAGTTTGACACATCAGTCCAGCCGCTCCGCAGCACGTGGGATCTTCCCAGGCCAGGGCTCCAACCGGCGCCCCTTGCACTGCAAGGCGGTGTCCTTACCCACTGGACCACCAGGGGAAGCCCTTCATTGCCCTTTTTAACATTGGATGGGTCTCGCTTATTAGCGTTACATCCCACTTTATCTTCAGGGAGTCGCAGTGTAGGCCCCAAAATCTCTTCCAAGGCATACTTCACTGCATGCACTATGTAAGACAAGGAGCATTGACAAAGGTTTAGAGTGTAAATGTTGCCCAAGGAAGGGTTTTACCTGCAAAACATACTTTCTGTATTCGCCCTATAGCACCTGTTGGAATCCACCTCAGTCAAGTGTGATTAAGAATGAGCTCTTTCCAGAACTCACCTAGACTTTCAGCGTTTTCTCAGCTAAATTAGCTGCTTTATCACAGACTGTAGACTCCCATCAAGAAGCTGGGAAGAATTCATATTCATTTCCCTTTGTGTCTTTCAATGTATCTCGCGTAATAGTGTTACATACCACTTTCTCTTCAGGGAGGCGCAGAGTAGGCCCGAAAAGCTTCTTCCGACGCATACTTCACGCCATGTAGTATGTAAGACAAGGCACATTGAGCAAATTTTGGAGTGCAAATGTTGCCCAAAGAAGGATTATTCCTTAAAAATTATTTTCTGTATTCACCCCATAGCACCTCTTGAAATACACCTCACTAAAGTGTGAGGAAGAATGTGCTTTTGCCAGAAAATTCAAACTTTCAGCATAATCTCAGCTGAGTTAGCAGCTGTATCTCAGACTGTAGCTTGCTATCAAGAAGCTGGGAATAATTCATGTTCATTGCCCTTTTTGAATTTGGATGTGTCTCGCGTAATGGCATTACATCCCACTTTCTCTTCAGGGAGTCACAGTGTAGGCCCGAAAATCCTCTTCCGAGGCATACTTCAGGCCATGCAATATGTAAGAACAGGCGCACTGAGAAAGTTTTGGAGTGTAAATGATGCACAGGAAGGGCTTTTCCTGTAAAACTTATTTTCTGTATTCACCCCATAGCTCCTCTTCGAATCCATCTCCGTCAAGAGTGAGGAAGAATGAGCTGTTGAGAGAAAACACAAGTAGATTTTCAGCATATTCTCAGGTGAATTAGCTGCTGTATCTCACACTCTAGCCTGCTATCAAGAACCTGGGAAGAATTGATGTTCATAGTCCTCTTTGACTTTGGATCTATCTCACATAATCTCATTACATCCCACTTTCTCTTCAGGGAGTCGCAGTGTAGGCCCGAAAATCCTCTTCCGAGGCATACTTCAGGCCATGCAATATGTAAGAACAGGCGCACTGAGAAAGTTTTGGAGTGTAAATGATGCACAGGAAGGGCTTTTCCTGTAAAACTTATTTTCTGTATTCACCCCATAGCTCCTCTTCGAATCCATCTCCGTCAAGAGTGAGGAAGAATGAGCTGTTGAGAGAAAACACAAGTAGATTTTCAGCATATTCTCAGGAGAATTAGCTGCTGTGTCTCAGACTGTTGCCTGCTATCAAGAAGCTGGGTAGAATTAATATTCATTGCCCATTTTGACTTTAGATGTATCTCGCGTAATTTTGGTACTTACCACTATCTCTTCAGGGAGACGCAGTTTAGGACCGAAAAGCCTCTTCCGAGGCGTAATTCAGCTCATGCAATATATAAGGCAAGGCATATTGAGAAAGTTTTGGGTTGTACATGTTGCCCAAAGAAGGGCTTTTCCTGTAAAACTTACTTTCTGTATTCGCCACATAGCACCTCATGGAATCCACCCAGGTCAAGTGTGAGGAAGAATGTGCTCTTGCCAGAAAATTCAACTTTTGTGCATATTCTCAGGTGAATTAAATGCTGTATCTCAGACTCTAGCCTGCTATCAAGAAGCTGGGAGTGATTCATGTTCATTGCCATTTTTAACATTGGATGGGTCTCGCTTATTAGCGTTCAATCCTACTTTCACTTCAGGGAGTCGCAGTGTAGGCCCCAAAAGCCTCTTCCGAGGCATACTTCAGCGCATGCAATATGTAAGACAAGGAGCATTGACAAAGGTTTGGAGTGTAAATGTTGCCCAAGGAAGGGCTTTTCCTGTAAAACATAATTTCGGTATTCGCCCCACAGCGCCGCTTGAATCCACCTCAGTCAAGTGTGAGGAAGAATGAGCTCTTGCCAGAAAACTCAACTAGACTTTCAGCGTTTTCTCAGCTGAATTAGCTGCTTTATCACAGACTGTAGACTCCCATCAAGAAGCTGGGAAGAATTCATATTCATTTTTCTTTGTGTCTTTCGATGTATCTCGCGTAATAGTGTTACATACCACTTTCTCTTCAGGGAGGCGCAGAGTAGGCCCGAAAAGCTTCTTCCGACGCATACTTCACGCCATGTAGTATATAAGACAAGGCACATTGAGAAAGTTTTGGAGTGTAAATGTTGCCCAAAGAAGGACTATTCCTTAAAAATTATTTTCTGTATTCACCCCATAGCACCTCTTGAAATACACCTCAGTCAAGTGTGAAAAAGAATGTGCTTTTGCCAGAAAATTCAACTTTTCAGCATAATCTCAGCTGAGTTAGCAGCTGTATCTCAGACTGTAGCCTGCTATCAAGAAGCTGGGAATAATTCATGTTCATTGCCCTTTTTGAATTTGGATGTGTCTCGCGTAATGGCATTACATCCCACTTTCTCTTCAGGGAGTCACAGTGTAGGCCCGAAAATCCTCTTCCGAGGCATACTTCAGCGGATGCAATATGTAAGATAAGGCGCATGAGAAAGTTTTGGAGTGCAAATGTTGCCCAAAGAAGGGCATTTATTTAAAAATTATTTTCTTACTTAAATGCATGCAATATGTAAGAGAAGGTGCATTGAGAAAGTTTTGGAATGTAAATGTTGCCCAAGGATGGGCTTTTCCGTAAAACATACTTTTTGTATTCGCCCTATAGTACCTGTTGGAATCCAACTCTGTCAAGTGTGAGGAAGAATGTGCTCATGCCGGATAATTCAAATTTTCAGCATATTCTCAGGTGAATTAGCTTCTGTATCTCAGACTCTAGCCTGCTATCAAGAAGCTGGGAAGAATTCATGTTCATTGCCCTTTCTGACTTTGGTTGTATCTCGCGTAAGGGTGTTACATCCCAATTTCTCTTCAGGGAGTCACAGTGGAGGCCCGAAAATCCTCTTCCGAGACATACTTCAGCGAATGCAATATGTAAGACAAGGCAAATTGAGAAAGTTTTGGAGTGCAAATGTTGCCCAAAGAAGGGCATTTATTTAAAAATTATTTTCTTACTTAAATGCATGCAATATGTAAGAGAAGGTGCATTGAGAAAGTTTTGGAATGTAAATGTTGCCCAAGGATGGGCTTTTCCGTAAAACATACTTTTTGTATTCGCCCTATAGTACCTGTTGGAATCCAACTCTGTCAAGTGTGAGGAAGAATGTGCTCATGCCGGATAATTCAAATTTTCAGCATATTCTCAGGTGAATTAGCTTCTGTATCTCAGACTGTCGCGTGCCATCAAGAAGCAGGGAAGAATTCATATTAATTGCCCTTTCTATCTTACGATGAATCTCACATAATAGAGTTACATACCGATTTCTCTTCAGGGAGTCGCAAGGTAGGCTCGAAAAGCCTCTTCCGAGGCATAATTCAGGGCATGGTATATGTAAGACAAGGCACATTGAGAAAGTTTTAGAGTGTAAATGTTCCCAAAAGAAGAGATTTTGCTGTAATATTTACTTTCTTTATTCCCCCCATAGCGCCCTCTTGGAATCCACCTCAGTCATGTGTGCCCAAGAATGAGCTGCTGCCTGAAAACTCAACTAAGATTTTCAGCGTATGCTCACCTGAATTTGCTGTTGTATCTCAAACTGTAGCTTGCTATCAGGCAGCTGTTAAGAATTCTTATTCATTGCCCATTTTTAACTTGGGTTGTATCTCTTGTTATGGCGTTACAAACCACTTTCTCTTCCAGGTGTCACAGGGTACGCCCGAAAATCCTCTTCCAAGGCATACTTCAGGACATGGAATATGTAAGACCAGGCGCATTGAGAAAGGTTTGGAGTGTTAATGCTGCCGAAAGAAGAGATTTTGCTGTAATATTTACTTTCTTTATTCCCCCCATAGCGCCCTCTTGGAATCCACCTCAGTCATGTGTGCCCAAGAATGAGCTGCTGCCTGAAAACTCAACTAAGATTTTCAGCGTATGCTCACCTGAATTTGCTGTTGTATCTCAAACTGTAGCTTGCTATCAGGCAGCTGTTAAGAATTCTTATTCATTGCCCATTTTTAACTTGGGTTGTATCTCTTGTTATGGCGTTACAAACCACTTTCTCTTCCAGGTGTCACAGGGTACGCCCGAAAATCCTCTTCCAAGGCATACTTCAGGACATGGAATATGTAAGACCAGGCGCATTGAGAAAGGTTTGGAGTGTTAATGCTGCCGAAAAAAAGGGCTTTTCCTGTAAAAATTAACTTCTGAATTTGCCTCATAAAGCCCTCTTGGAATCCACCTCAAACAAGTGTGTGCACGGTTGAGATTTTGACAGAAAACTCAACTTAACTTTTCAGAGTATTATCAGCTGAGTTAGCTTCTGTATCTCAGACTGTAGCCTGCTATCCGGAAGCTGGGGAGATTTCATGTTCATGGCTTTTTTTGACCTGGGATGTATCTGTTGTTATGGTGTTACATACCGCGTTCTCTTCAGGGAGTCACAGTGTAGGCCCGAAAACCCTCTTCTGAGGCATACTTCAGGCCATGGAATATGTAAGAGAAGGCACATTGAGAAAGTTGTGAAGTGTAAATGGTGAACAAAGATGGGCTTTTCCTGTAAAACTTACTTTCTGTATACGGCCTATAGAGCCCTATTGGAATCCACCTCGGTAGAGTGTGAGGAAGAATGAGCTCTTGCCAGAAACCTCAACTTGTATTTTCAGCGTATTCTCAGATAAATTAGCTGCTGTATCTCAGACTGTAGACTGCTATCAAGAAGTTGGGAAGATTTCATGTTCATTGCCCTTTTTGACGTGGGATTTATCTGTTTTAATCAAGTTAAATACCACTATCTCTTCTGGGAGTCGCAGTGTAATCCCCAAAAAAACCTCTTCCGAGGCAAACTTCAGGGCATGGAATATGTAAGACAAGGCACATTGAGAATGTTTTCAGTGTAAATGTTGCCCAAAGAAGGGCTTATCTTGTAAAATGTACGTTCTTAATTTGCCCCATAACGTCCTCTTGGAATCCACCTCGAGCAAGTATGAGGAAAAATGAGCTCTTTCCAGAAAACTCACCTTAGACTTTCAGCGTATTCTCAGCTTAATTAGCTGCTTTATCTGAGACTGTATCCTGCTATCAAGAAGCCAGGAAGAATTCATATTCATTGCCCTTTTTGACTTTGTATGTATCTCGTATAATGGCCTTAAATACCACTTTCTCTTGAGGGAGTCGCAGTGTAGGCCCGAAAAGCCTCTTCCGAGGCAAACTTATGGGCATAGAATATGTAAGACAAGGTGCTTTGAGAAAGGTTTGGTGTGTAAATGTTGCCCAAAGAAGGGCTTTTCCTGTAAAATTACTTTCTGTATACGCCTCTTAGGACCCTCTCAGAATCCACCTCAGTCTAGGGTGAGGAAGGATGTCCTCTTTCCAGAACACTCAACTTATATTTTCACTGTAATATCAGCTGAATTAGCTGCTGTATCTCAAACTGTAGCCTGCTATTAGGAAGCTGGGAAGATTTCATGTTCACTGCCCTTTTGACTTTGTATGTATCTCGTATAATGGCCTTAAATACCACTTTCTCTTGAGGGAGTCGCAGTGTAGGCCCGAAAAGCCTCTTCCGAGGCAAACTTATGGGCATAGAATATGTAAGACAAGGTGCTTTGAGAAAGGTTTGGTGTGTAAATGTTGCCCAAAGAAGGGCTTTTCCTGTAAAATTACTTTCTGTATACGCCTCTTAGGACCCTCTCAGAATCCACCTCAGTCTAGGGTGAGGAAGGATGTCCTCTTTCCAGAACACTCAACTTATATTTTCACTGTAATATCAGCTGAATTAGCTGCTGTATCTCAAACTGTAGCCTGCTATTAGGAAGCTGGGAAGATTTCATGTTCACTGCCCTTTTTGACTTTTGATGTATCTCACGTTATGGCATTACAGACCACTTACAAATTAGGGAGTCGCAGCGTAGGCACAAAAATCCTCTTCCGAGGCATACCTCAGATCATTTAATATGGAAGACAAGGCACATTGAAAATGTTTTGGAGTATAACTGTTGCCCAAAGAAGGGCTTTTCCTGTAAAACTTACTTTATGTATTCGCGGCATAGAGCGCTCTTGGAATCCACCTCACACATGTGTGAGGAAAATTGAGCTCTAGGCAGAAAACTCAACTCAGCTTTTCAGCATATTCTCAACTGAATTAGCTGCTGTGTCTCAGACTGTAGCTTGCTATCAAGAAACTGGGAGGAATTCATGTTCATTGCCCTTTTTGACCTGGAATGTATCTCATGTTATTGCGTTTCATACCCCTTTCTCTTCAGTGTGTCACAGTGTAGGCCCTAAAAGCCTATTCCGAGTCATAATTCGGTGCATGGAAAATGTAAAACAAGGTGCATTGAGAGAGTTTTGCAGTGTAAATGTGGCCCAAAAATGGTTTTTCATGTAAAACTTTATTTTTGTGTTCGCCTCATAGATCCCTTTTTGAATCAACCTCAAAGTGGTATGTAATGCCATAATGCGAGATACATCCAAAGTCAAAAAGGGCAATGAACATGAATTCCTCCCAGTTTCTTGATAGCAAGTTACAGTGTGAGATACAGCAGCTAATTCAGGTGAGGAGACTCTGAAAAGCTACGTTGAGTTTTCTGACAAGAGCTCATCCTTCCTCAAACTTGATGGACGTAGATTCCAAATGGGTACTATGAGGCGAATAAAGAATGTAAGTTTTACAGGAAAAACTCTTCCATGGGCAAAATATACACTGCAAAACTTTCTCATTGCATCTTGTCTTACATATTCCATGCCCGGAATATGCCTCTCAAGAGGCTTTTCGGGCCTACAATGCGGCTCCAAGAAGAGAAGTGGTATGTAACGCCATAACATGAGATACATCCCAAGTCAAAAAGGGCAATGAACAATAAAATTTAGCTTCCAGAACACTCAACTTATATTTTCACTGTAATATCAGCTGAATTAGCTGCTGTATCTCAAACTGTAGCCTGCTATTAGGAAGCTGGGAAGATTTCATGTTCACTGCCCTTTTTGACTTTTGATGTATCTCACGTTATGGCATTACAGACCACTTACAAATTAGGGAGTCGCAGCGTAGGCACAAAAATCCTCTTCCGAGGCATACCTCAGATCATTTAATATGGAAGACAAGGCACATTGAAAATGTTTTGGAGTATAACTGTTGCCCAAAGAAGGGCTTTTCCTGTAAAACTTACTTTATGTATTCGCGGCATAGAGCGCTCTTGGAATCCACCTCACACATGTGTGAGGAAAATTGAGCTCTAGGCAGAAAACTCAACTCAGCTTTTCAGCATATTCTCAACTGAATTAGCTGCTGTGTCTCAGACTGTAGCTTGCTATCAAGAAACTGGGAGGAATTCATGTTCATTGCCCTTTTTGACCTGGAATGTATCTCATGTTATTGCGTTTCATACCCCTTTCTCTTCAGTGTGTCACAGTGTAGGCCCTAAAAGCCTATTCCGAGTCATAATTCGGTGCATGGAAAATGTAAAACAAGGTGCATTGAGAGAGTTTTGCAGTGTAAATGTGGCCCAATAATTGTTTTTCATGTAAAACTTTATTTTTGTGTTCGCCTCATAGAGCCCTCTCTGAATCAACCTCAAAGTGGTATGTAATGCCATAATGCGAGATACATCCAAAGTCAAAAAGGGCAATGAACATGAATTCCTCCCAGTTTCTTGATAGCAAGTTACAGTGTGAGATACAGCAGCTAATTCAGGTGAGGAGACTCTGAAAAGCTACGTTGAGTTTTCTGACAAGAGCTCATCCTTCCTCAAACTTGATGGACGTAGATTCCAAATGGGTACTATGAGGCGAATAAAGAATGTAAGTTTTACAGGAAAAACTCTTCCATGGGCAAAATATACACTGCAAAACTTTCTCATTGCATCTTGTCTTACATATTCCATGCCCGGAATATGCCTCTCAAGAGGCTTTTCGGGCCTACAATGCGGCTCCAAGAAGAGAAGTGGTATGTAACGCCATAACATGAGATACATCCCAAGTCAAAAATGGCAATGAACATAAAATTTCCCCAGCTTCCTGATAGCAGGCTACAGTCTGAGATATAATGGCTAATTCAGCTGAGAATACGCTGAAAAGCTATGTTGAGTTTTTAGGCAGCAACTCATTCTTGCTTATAATTGACTGTGGATGATTCCAAGAAGGCTCTATAGGGTGAATACAGAAAGTAGGTTTTATAGAAAAAGCCCTTCTTTGAGCGGTATTTACACCTCAAAACTTTCTGAATGCTCCTTGTCTTACATATTCCATGCCCTGAAGTCTGACTCAGAAGAGGCTTTTTGGGCCTACACTGCCACACCCTGAAGAGAATGTGGTATGTAACGCAATAACACAAGATACATCCCAAGACAAAAGGGCAATGAACATTAATCCTTTCCAGTTTCTTCATACCAAGCTACAGTATGAGATATAGCAGCTACTTCAGCTGAGAATACGCTGAAAAGCTATGTTGAGTTTTTAGGCAGCAACTCATTCTTGCTTATAATTGACTGTGGATGATTCCAAGAAGGCTCTATAGGGTGAATACAGAAAGTAGGTTTTATAGAAAAAGCCCTTCTTTGAGCGGTATTTACACCTCAAAACTTTCTGAATGCTCCTTGTCTTACATATTCCATGCCCTGAAGTCTGACTCAGAAGAGGCTTTTTGGGCCTACACTGCCACACCCTGAAGAGAATGTGGTATGTAACGCAATAACACAAGATACATCCCAAGACAAAAGGGCAATGAACATTAATCCTTTCCAGTTTCTTCATACCAAGCTACAGTATGAGATATAGCAGCTACTTCAGCTGAGAATACGCTGAAAAGCTATGTTGAGTTTTTAGGCAGCAACTCATTCTTGCTTATAATTGACTGTGGATGATTCCAAGAAGGCTCTATAGGGTGAATACAGAAAGTAGGTTTTATAGAAAAAGCCCTTCTTTGAGCAATATTTACACCTCAAAACTTTCTGAATGCTCCTTGTCTTATATATTCCATGCCCTGAAGTATGCCTTGGAAGAGGCTTTTCGGGCCTACACTGCGACACCCTGAAGCGAAAGTGGTATGTAACGCAATAACACGGGATACATCCCAAGTCAAAAAGGGCAAAGAATATGAATCCTTCCCAGTTTCTTCATACCAAGCTACAGTCTGAGATATAACAGCTACTTCAGCTGAGAATATGCTGAAAAGCTAAGTTGTGTTTTCTGGGAAGAGCTCATTCCTCCTTACACTTGACTGAGGTGCATTCCAAGAGGGCAGTATGATGCGAATACAGAAAGTAGGTTTTACAGGAAATGCCCTTCTTTGGTCAACATTTACTCTCCAAACCTTTCTCATTGAGCCTTGCCTTATATATTACATTCCCTGATGTATGCATCAGAAGATGATTTTCGGGCCTACACTGTGACTCCCTGAAGAGAAAGAGGTATGTAACGCCATAACGTGAGATACATCCCAAGTCAAAAATGGCAATGAACGTGAAATTTCACCAGCCTCCTGATAGCAGGTTACAATCTGAGATACAGCAGCTAATTCATGTGAGGGTATGCTGAAGAGCTTATTTGAGTTTTCTGGCAAGAGCTCAATATTGCTCACACATATCTGATGCGGATACCAGCATTGCTATATACGGCGAATACAAAAAGTAAATTTGCAGGAAAAGCCCTTCTTTGGGCACCATTTACACTCCAAAACTTTCTCAATGCACCTTTTCTTACATATTCCATGCCCTGAAGTCCGCATTGGAAGAGGATTTTTGGGCCTACACTGCAACTCCCTGAAGAGAAAGTGGTATGTAATTCCAAAACGCTAGATACATCAAAAGACAAGAAGGTCAGTGAACATGAATTCTTCCCAGCTTTCTGGTAACAGGTTACAGTGTTAGATCCAAAGCTAATTCATGTAAGCATATGCTGAAAGCTTAGTTGAGTTTTCTGGCAAAACCTCATTCTTGCTCACAAATGTCTGAGGTGGATACCAGCATGGCTCTAAAAGTTGGGCAACATTTACACACTAAAACTTTCTCAATGCACTTTTTCTTACATACTCCATGCCCTGAGTTATGGGTCGGAAGAGGTTTTTCGGGCCTACAACGCGACACAAACATGAGTTCTTCCCAGCTGATTGATAGCAGGCTACAGTCTGAGATACAACAACTAATTCAGCTGAGAATATGCTGAAAATCTAAGTTGAGTTTTCTGGGAAGAAATCGTCCTTTCTCACACTTGACTGAAGTAGATTCTGCATGGCTTTGTAGGGCGAATACATAAAGTAAGTTTTACAGGAAAAGCCCTTTTTTGGCAATATTTACACTCCAAAAGTTTCTCAATGCACCTTGTCTTACATATCCCATGCCCTGAAGTATGCCTCGGAAGAGGCTTTTTGGGCCTAGCCTGCGATTCCCAGTAGAGAAAGTGATAGGTAACGCCATAACACGGATACATTTAAAGTCAAAAAGGGCAATGAAGATGAAATCTCCACAGCTTCCTAATAGCAGGCCACAGTCAAGATACAGCAGCTAACTCAGCTGAGAATATGCAGAAAATATAAGTTGAGTTTTCTGGCAAGAAATCGTCCTTTCTCACACTTGACTGAAGTAGATTCTGCATGGCTTTGTAGGGCGAATACATAAAGTAAGTTTTACAGGAAAAGCCCTTTTTTGGCAATATTTACACTCCAAAAGTTTCTCAATGCACCTTGTCTTACATATCCCATGCCCTGAAGTATGCCTCGGAAGAGGCTTTTTGGGCCTAGCCTGCGATTCCCAGTAGAGAAAGTGATAGGTAACGCCATAACACGGATACATTTAAAGTCAAAAAGGGCAATGAAGATGAAATCTCCACAGCTTCCTAATAGCAGGCCACAGTCAAGATACAGCAGCTAACTCAGCTGAGAATATGCAGAAAATATAAGTTGAGTTTTCTGGCAAGAGCGCATTCTTTCTCACACTTGACTGAGGTGAATTCCGAGAGAGCGCTATGGGGTGATTACAGAAAGTAAGTTGTACAGGAAAAGCCCTACTTTGGGCAACATTTACACAACAAAATTTCTCAATGCATCTTGTGTTACATATTGCATGCCCTGAAGCATGCCTTGGAAGAGGCTTTTCAGGCCTATACTGCGACTCACAAAAGAGAAATTGGTATGTCATGCCATAACGCGAGATACATCCCAAGTCAAAATGGTCAATGATCATGAAAGGTTCCTAGCTTCTTGATAGCAGGCTACCGTCTGATATAGAGCAGCTAATTCAGATGAGTATACGCTGAAAATCTTAGTTGAGTTTTCTGAGAAGAGCTCATTCTACCTCACACTTGACTGAGGTGGATTACAAGAGGGCTGTTTGACGTGAATACAGAAAGTAAGTTTCACAGGAAAAGCCCTTCTTTGGGCAGCATTTACACTCCAAACCTTTCTCAATGGGCCTTGCCTTACAAATTCCATGCCGAGAAGTATGCCTCGGAAGAGGCTTTTGGGGCCTACACTGCGACTCCCTGAAGATAAAGTGGTATCTAACGCCATTAAGCAAGATACATCCAAAGTCAAAAAGGGCAATGAACATGATATCTTCGAAGCTTACTGATAGTAGGCTACAGTCTGAGATACAGCAGCTAATTCAGGTGAGCATATGCTGAAAAGCTTAGTTGAGTTTTCTGGCAAGAGCTCATTCTTGGTCACACATGAGTGAAGTTGATTTAAAGAAGGCTCTAAAGGGCGAATACAGCAAGTAGGTTTTACAGGAAAAGCCCTTCTTTGGGCAATATTTACAGGCCAAATCTTTCTCCATGTGCCTTGTCTTACATATTCCATGCCCTGAAGTATGCCTCGGAAAAGGCTTTTGGGGCCTACACTGCGACTCCCTGAAGATAAAGTGGTATCTAACGCCATTAAGCAAGATACATCCAAAGTCAAAAAGGGCAATGAACATGATATCTTCGAAGCTTACTGATAGTAGGCTACAGTCTGAGATACAGCAGCTAATTCAGGTGAGCATATGCTGAAAAGCTTAGTTGAGTTTTCTGGCAAGAGCTCATTCTTGGTCACACATGAGTGAAGTTGATTTAAAGAAGGCTCTAAAGGGCGAATACAGCAAGTAGGTTTTACAGGAAAAGCCCTTCTTTGGGCAATATTTACAGGCCAAATCTTTCTCCATGTGCCTTGTCTTACATATTCCATGCCCTGAAGTATGTCTCGGAAGAGGCATTTCAGGCCTACACTGCGACTTTTAGAAGAGAATGTGGTATGTTACGCCATAACATGAGAATCATCCCATGTCAAAAAGAGCAATGGACATGAAATCTCCCATGCTCCCTAATAGCAGGCTACAGTCTGAGATACAGCAGCTAATTCAGGTGAGAATAAGCTGGAAATGTTAGTTGAGTTTTCTGGCATGAGCTCAATCTTCCTCACAATTATCTGAGGTGGATTCTAAGAGGGCTCCATGAGGCGAATACAGAAATTAAATTTTACAAGAAAAGACTTCTTTGGTCAACATTTACATTCCAAAACTACCTCAATGCGCCTTGTCATACATATTCCTTGCCCTGAAGTAGGCCTCAGCATAGGCTTTTCTTGCCTACACTGTTTCACCCTGATGAGAAATTGGTATGTAACGCAATAACACGAGATACCTCTCAAGTCAAAATGGGCAATAAATATGGATTCCTCGAAGATTATTGATAGCAGGCTGCAGGGTGATACAGCACCCAATTCAGCTGAGAAAACGTTGAAAGTCTAAGCTTGGTTTTCTGGCAAGAGCTAATTCTTCCTCACACTTGACTGAGGTGGAATCCAAGAGGGCTCTATCAGGCGAATACAGAAAGTAAGTTTTACAGGAAAAGCCCTTCGTTGGGCAACATTTACACTCTAAAACTTTCTCAATGCGCCTTCTCTCACATATTCCATGCCCTGAAGTATGCCTCAGAAGAGGCTTTTCTGGCCTACACTGTGACAACCTGAAGAGACAGTGGTATGTAACGCAATAACACGAGATACATCACAAGTCAAAAAGGGCAATAAATATGGATTCCTCGAAGATTATTGATAGCAGGCTGCAGGGTGATACAGCACCCAATTCAGCTGAGAAAACGTTGAAAGTCTAAGCTTGGTTTTCTGGCAAGAGCTAATTCTTCCTCACACTTGACTGAGGTGGAATCCAAGAGGGCTCTATCAGGCGAATACAGAAAGTAAGTTTTACAGGAAAAGCCCTTCGTTGGGCAACATTTACACTCTAAAACTTTCTCAATGCGCCTTCTCTCACATATTCCATGCCCTGAAGTATGCCTCAGAAGAGGCTTTTCTGGCCTACACTGTGACAACCTGAAGAGACAGTGGTATGTAACGCAATAACACGAGATACATCACAAGTCAAAAAGGGCAATGAATCGAATTCCACCCAGTTTCTTGATAGCAAGCTACAGTCTGAGATACAGCAGATAATTCATGTGAGCATACACTGAAACGCTTAGTTGAGTTTTCTGGCAAGAGCTCATGCTTCCTCACACTTGACTTAGTTGGATTCCAAGAGGACTCTATGAGGCGAATACAGAAAGTAAGTTTTATACGAAAACCACTTTTATGGGCAACATTTACACTCCAAAACATTCTCAATGTGCCTTGTCTTTCATATTCCATGACCTGATATTCGCCTCAGAAGAGGTTTTTCGGGCCTACACTGCGACTCTCTGAAGAGAAAGTGGTATATAATGTGATAACATGATATTCATCCAACTTCAAAAAGGGCAATGAACATGGAATCTCCCCAGCTTCAGGATAGCAGCCTACTGTTTGGGTATTGCAGCTAATTTAGGTGAGTTACGCAGAAAATCTCAGTTGAGATTTCTGGGAAGAGCTCATTCTTCCCCAAACATGTCTGAGGTGGATTCCAGCATGGCTCCAGAGGGCAAATACTGAAAGTAAGTTTTATAGGAAAAACCCTTCTTTGGGCAACATTTACACTCCAAAATTTTCTCAATGCGCCTTGTCTTACATATTCTAACCCAGGAAGTATGCCTTGGAACAAGCTTTTTGGGCCTCCACTGTGACTCCCTAAAAAGAAAGTGTTATGTAACGCCATACCGCGAGATACATCAAAAGTCAAAAAGGGCAATGACCATGAATCCTCACCAGCTTCTTGATAGCAGGCTACATTCTGATATACAGAAGCTAATTCAGTTGAGCATACGCTGAAAAACTTAGTTGAGTTTTCTGTGAAGATATCATTCCACCTCAAACATGTCTGTCATGGATTCCAGCATGGCTCTAAAGGGCGAATGCAGAAAGTAAGTTTTACAAGAAAAGCCCTTCTTTGGGCAACATTTACACTCCAAAATTTTCTCAATGCGCCTTGTCTTACATATTCTAACCCAGGAAGTATGCCTTGGAACAAGCTTTTTGGGCCTCCACTGTGACTCCCTAAAAAGAAAGTGTTATGTAACGCCATACCGCGAGATACATCAAAAGTCAAAAAGGGCAATGACCATGAATCCTCACCAGCTTCTTGATAGCAGGCTACATTCTGATATACAGAAGCTAATTCAGTTGAGCATACGCTGAAAAACTTAGTTGAGTTTTCTGTGAAGATATCATTCCACCTCAAACATGTCTGTCATGGATTCCAGCATGGCTCTAAAGGGCGAATGCAGAAAGTAAGTTTTACAAGAAAAGCCCTATTTTTGGAAAAGTTTACACTCCAAAAGTTTCTCAATGCGCCTGGTATTACATATTCCATGACCTGACGTATGCCTCGGAAGAAGATTTTCGGGCCTACACTCCCTGAAGAGTAAGTGGTATGTAACGCCATAACGCGAGATACATCCAAAGTCAAAAAGGGCAATGGATATGAAATCTAACCAGCTTCTTGATAGCAGCCTACAGTATAAGACAGAGCAGCTATTTCAGCTCAGAATATGCTGAAAAGCTAAGTTGAGTTTTGTGTGAAGAGGTCATTCTTCCACACACTTGACTGAGGTGGATTCCAAGAGGGCTCTATAAAGCTCATACAGAAAGTATTTTATACAGGAAAAGCCATTCTTTGGGCAACATTTACAATCCAAAACTTTCTCAATGCGCCTTGTCTTACATATTCCATGTCCTGAAGTATGCCTCAGAAGAGGCTTTTCAGGCCTACCATGTGACACCCTGAAGAGAAACTGATATGTAACACAATAACACGAGGTACATCCCCAGTCAAAAAGAGCAATGAACATGAATTCTTCCCCGTTTTCTGATAGCAAGCTACAGTCTGGGATACAGCAGTTAATTCAACTGAGAATACTCTGAAATGCTAAGTTGAGTTTTAGACAGCAGCTCATTCATGCTCACGCATGACAGAGGTTGATTCCAAGAAGGCTCTATAGGGTGAATACGGAAAGTAAGTTTTACAGGAAAAGCCCTTTTTTGGGCTACATTTACACTCCAACCGTTTCTCAATGCACCCTGTCTTACATGTTACATGCCCTGAAGTATGCCTCGGAAAAGGCTTTTCGTGCCTACACTGCGACTCCCAGAAGAGAAAGGTATGTATCGCCATAAAGCGACATACATCCCAAGTCAAAGAGGGCAATGAACATGAAATCTCACCAGCTTCCTGATAGCAGGTTACAGTCTCAGATACAGCAGCTAATTCATGTGAGCATATGCTGAAAATCTGACTGAGTTTTGTGGGAAGAGCTCATTCTTCCTCACACACGTGTGAAATGGATTGCAAGAGGGCTCTATGAGACGAATACAGAAAGTAAGTTTTACAGGAAAAGCCCTTCTTTGGGCAACAGTTACACTACAAAACATTCTCATTGCGCCATGTCTTATATATACCGTGCCCAGAACTATGCCTCGGAAGAGGATTTTTGGGTCTACACTGTGAAACCCTGAAGAGAAACTGGTATGAGACGCAATAATATGAGATACATCCCAAGTCAAAACGGGCAATGAATTTCTCCCAGTTTCTTGATAGCAGGCTACAGTCTGAGATACAGTAGCTAATTCAGCTGAGAAAACGAAGAAAAACAAAGCTGAGTTGTCTGGGAAGAGCTCTTCATTCCTCACACATGACTGAGGTGGATCCCAAGAGGACACTATGAGGCGAATACAGAAAGTAAGTTTTACAGGAAAAGGCCTTCTTTGGACACCATTTACACTACAAACCATTCTCATTGCGCCATGTCTTATATATACCGTGCCCAGAACTATGCCTCGGAAGAGGATTTTTGGGTCTACACTGTGAAACCCTGAAGAGAAACTGGTATGAGACGCAATAATATGAGATACATCCCAAGTCAAAACGGGCAATGAATTTCTCCCAGTTTCTTGATAGCAGGCTACAGTCTGAGATACAGTAGCTAATTCAGCTGAGAAAACGAAGAAAAACAAAGCTGAGTTGTCTGGGAAGAGCTCTTCATTCCTCACACATGACTGAGGTGGATCCCAAGAGGACACTATGAGGCGAATACAGAAAGTAAGTTTTACAGGAAAAGGCCTTCTTTGGACACCATTTACACTCCAAATCTCTCTCTCAATGCACCTTGCCTTATATATTCCATGCCTTGAATCATGCCTTGGATGAGGCTTTTCAGGCCTACACTGCGACTCCCTGCAGAGAAAGAGGTATGTAACGCCATAACACGAGATACAACCCAAGTGAAAAAGGGCAATGAACATGAAATCTCACCAGCTTTATGATAGCAGGTTTCAGTCTGAGATACAAGTGCTAATTCATGTGAGCGTATGCTAACAGTTTAGATGAGTTTACAGGGAAGACCTCATTCTTCCTCACACATTACTGAGGTGGATTCTATGAGGGCTCTATGAGGCAAATACAGAAAGTAAGTTTTACAGTAAAAGCCCTTCTTTGGGCAACATTTACAATCCAAACCTTTCTCAATGCGCCTTGTCTTATACATTCTATGACCTGCAGTATGCCTCAGATGAGGTTTTTCAGGCCTACACTGTGACACCCTGAAGAGAAACTGATATGTAACGCAATAACACGAGATACATCCCCAGTCAAAAAGGGCAATGAACATGAACCCTTCCCGGTTTTTTGATAGCAAACTACAGTCTGAAATACAGCTGTTAATTCAACTGAGAATACTCTGAAATGCTAAGTTGAGTTTTAGGCAGCCACTCATTCTTGCTCGCACATGACAGCGTTGATTCCAATAAAGCTCTATAGGGTGAATACGGAAAGTAAGTTTTACCGAAAAATCCCTTCTTTGGGCTACATTTACACTCCAACCCTTTCTCAATGTGCCCTGTCTTACATATCCCCTGCCCTGAGGTATGCCTCAAAAGAGGCTTTTCTGGCCTACACTGTGACACCCTGAAGAGAAACTGATATGTAACGCAATAACACGAGATACATCCCCAGTCAAAAAGGGCAATGAACATGAACCCTTCCCGGTTTTTTGATAGCAAACTACAGTCTGAAATACAGCTGTTAATTCAACTGAGAATACTCTGAAATGCTAAGTTGAGTTTTAGGCAGCCACTCATTCTTGCTCGCACATGACAGCGTTGATTCCAATAAAGCTCTATAGGGTGAATACGGAAAGTAAGTTTTACCGAAAAATCCCTTCTTTGGGCTACATTTACACTCCAACCCTTTCTCAATGTGCCCTGTCTTACATATTCCATGCCCTGAAATGTGACTCGGAAGAAGCTTTTCGGGCCTACACGGCGACACCCTGAAGATTAAGTGGTACATAATGCTATAACACGAGATACATCCAAAGTCAAAAAGGGCAAGGAACATGAAATGCCCCCACTTCCGGATAGCAGGATACAGTCTGAGATACAACAGCTAATTCAGCTGAGTATATGCTGAAAAGCTCAGTTGAGCTTTCTGGGAAGGGCTCATTCTTCCTCACACTAAAATGAGGTGCATTCCGAGAGGGCTCTATGAGGTGAATACAGAAAGTAAGTTTTGCAGTAAAAGGCCTTTTAGGGCAAAGTTTACAATCCAAAACTTTTTCAGTGCACTTTGTCTTACATATTCCATGCCCTGTAGTATACCTCAGAAGAGGCTTTTCAGGCCCACACTGTGACACCCTGAAGAGAAAGTGATATGTAATGCAATAACACAAGATACATCTCCAGTCAAAAAGGGCAATGAACATGAATCCTTCCCAACTTCTTGATAGCAAGCTACAGTCTGAGATACAGCAGATATTTCGCTGAGAATATGCTGTAAAGCTAAGTTGAGTTTTCTGGGAAGAGCTAAATCTTCCTCACACGCGTCTGGGATGAATTCCAGCATGGCATTATAGGGCGAATACAAAAAGTAGTTTTTTGAGCAAAAGCCCTTCTTTGGGCAACATTTACACACCAAAACTTTCTCAGTGCGCCATGTCCTACATATTCCATGCCCTGCAGTATGCCTCGGAAGAGGCTTTTCGGGCCTACAGTGCGACTCCCTGAAGATAAAGTGGTAGGTAATGCAAGAACGTGAGATACATCTCCAGTCAAAAAGGGCAATGAACATGAATCCTTCCCAACTTCTTGATAGCGAGCTACAGTCTGAGATACAGCAGATATTTCGCTGAGAATATGCTGTAAAGCTAAGTTGAGTTTTCTGGGAAGAGCTAAATCTTCCTCACACGCTGTCTGGGATGAATTCCAGCATGGCATTATAGGGCGAATACAAAAAGTAGTTTTTTGAGCAAAAGCCCTTCTTTGGGCAACATTTACACACCAAAACTTTCTCAGTGCGCCATGTCCTACATATTCCATGCCCTGCAGTATGCCTCGGAAGAGGCTTTTCGGGCCTACAGTGCGACTCCCTGAAGATAAAGTGGTAGGTAATGCCATAACATGAGATACATCCCATGTCAAAAAATGCAATGACCATGAAATATCACCAGATTCCTGAAAGCAGTCTGAGAACTATGCCTCGGAAGAGCATTTTCGGGCCTAGACTGCGACTTCTAGAAGAGAAAGTTTTATGTAACTCCATAACGCGAGACACATCCAAAGTCAAAAAGGGCAAAGAACATGAAATCTACCCAGCTTTTTGATAGCAGGCTACAGTCTGAGATACAGCAGGTATATCAGGTGAGAATATCCTTAACAGATAAGATAAGTTTTCTGGCAAGAGCTCATCCTTCCTCACACTTGACCGAGGTGTATTCCAAGAGGGCTCTTGGAGGAGAATACAGAAGCAAGTTTTAAAGGAAAAGCCCTTCTTTGGGCAACATTTACACTCCAAAACTTTCTCAGTGCGCCATGTCTTACATATTCCATGTCCTGAAGTATGCCTCGGAAGAGGCATTTCAGGCCTACACTGTGACGCCCTGAAGATAAAGTGGTATGTAACGTCATTAAGCAAGATACATCCAAAGTCAAAAAGGCCAATGAACATGAATACTTCCCATCTTCTTGAGAGCAGGCTACAGTCTGAGATACAGCAGCTAATTCAGGTGAGCATATGCAGACAAGTTAAGTTGAATTTTCTGGCAAGAGCTCATTCTTCCTCACACTTGACTATGTGGATTCCAAGAGGATGCTATGGGGTGAATACAGAAAGTAAGTTTTACAGGAAAAGCCCTTCTTTGGGAAACATTTACACCCCAAACCTTTCTGAATACGACTTGCCTTATATACTCCATGGCCCAAAGTATGACTCGGAAGAGGCTTTTCGGGCCTACACTGCGACTCCCTGTAGAGAAAGAGGTATGTAACGTCATTAAGCAAGATACATCCAAAGTCAAAAAGGCCAATGAACATGAATACTTCCCATCTTCTTGAGAGCAGGCTACAGTCTGAGATACAGCAGCTAATTCAGGTGAGCATATGCAGACAAGTTAAGTTGAATTTTCTGGCAAGAGCTCATTCTTCCTCACACTTGACTATGTGGATTCCAAGAGGATGCTATGGGGTGAATACAGAAAGTAAGTTTTACAGGAAAAGCCCTTCTTTGGGAAACATTTACACCCCAAACCTTTCTGAATACGACTTGCCTTATATACTCCATGGCCCAAAGTATGACTCGGAAGAGGCTTTTCGGGCCTACACTGCGACTCCCTGTAGAGAAAGAGGTATGTAACCCAATAAGCTAGATACATCCCAAGTCAAAAGGGCAATGAACAGGAAATCTCACCAGCTCCCTGATAGCAGGTTACAGTCTCAGATACAGCAGCTAATTCATGTGAGCATACGCTGAAAGGTTAGTTTAGTTTTCTGACAAGAGCTCATTCTTCCTCACACATGACTGAAGTGGATTCCATGAGGTTTCCCTGAGGTGAATACAGAATACAAGTTTTACAGGAAAAGCCCTTATTTGGGCAAGATTTACTCTCCAAACCTATCTCAGTGCGACTTGTCTTACATATTCCTTGCCCTAAAGTATGCCTCGGAAACGGCTTTTCGGGAATACACTGCGACTACCTGAGGAGAAAGAGGTATGTAATGCCATAACGTGAGATACAGCCCAAGTCAAAAAGGGCTATGAATATGAATTCCACCGGGTTTCTTGATAGCAACTACAGTCTAACATGCAGCAGCTAAAGCAGCAGAGAATACGCTGAAAAACTATGTTGAGTTTTCTGGTAAGAACTCCTCAGTACTAACACCTGACTTAGGAGGATTCTATGAGGGGAATATAGACAGTAAGTTTTACAGGAAAAGCCCTTTTTTGGGCATCATATACACTCCAAACCTTAGTAAATACAACTTGCCTTATATACTCCATGCCCTGAAATAGGCCTCGGAAGAGACTTTTCGGGCCTACACTACGACTACCTGAAGAGAAAGAGGTATGTAATGCCATAACGCGAGATACATCCCAAGTCAAAAAGGGCAATGAACATGAAATCTCACCACCTTCCTGAAAGAAGGTTACAGTCTAACATACAGTAGCAAATTCATGTGAGCATATGCTGAAAGCTTAGTTGAGTTGTCTTGGAAGAGCTCATTATTCCGCACGCATGACTGAGCTGGATTTCAGGAGGGCTGTATAAGGCGAATACAGAGAGTAAGTTTTACAGGAAAAGACCTTCTTTGGGCAACATTTACACTCCAAACTTTTCTCAATGCGCCTTCTCTTATATATTCCAAACCCTGAAGTATGCCTCTAAAGAGGATTTTCGGGCCTACACTGTGACTCCGTGAAGAGACACAGGCATGTAACGCCATAACAAGAGATACATACCAAGTTAAAAAGGGAAATGAAAATGAAATCTCACCAACTTCTTGATAGCAGGATACAGTCTCAGATACAGCAGCTAATTCATGTGAGCATACGCTGAAAGCGTAGTTGAATTTTCTGGGAAGAGCTCATTATTCCGCACGCATGACTGAGCTGGATTTCAGGAGGGCTGTATAAGGCGAATACAGAGAGTAAGTTTTACAGGAAAAGACCTTCTTTGGGCAACATTTACACTCCAAACTTTTCTCAATGCGCCTTCTCTTATATATTCCAAACCCTGAAGTATGCCTCTAAAGAGGATTTTCGGGCCTACACTGTGACTCCGTGAAGAGACACAGGCATGTAACGCCATAACAAGAGATACATACCAAGTTAAAAAGGGAAATGAAAATGAAATCTCACCAACTTCTTGATAGCAGGATACAGTCTCAGATACAGCAGCTAATTCATGTGAGCATACGCTGAAAGCGTAGTTGAATTTTCTGGGAAGAGCTCATACTTCCTCACACATGACTGAGTTGGATTCCAAGAGGGCTCTATGAGGTGAATACAGAAACCATGTTTTACAGGAAAAGGCCTTCTTTGGGCAACATTTACACGGCAAACCTTGCTCAATGCGCCTTGTCTTACATATTCCATGCCCCAAAGTATGCCCCGGAAGAGGCTATTCAGGCCTACACTGTGACAGCCTGAAGAGAAAGGGGTATGAAACGCCATAAGAGGAGATACATCCCAAGCCAAAAGGGCAATAAACGTGAATTCCTCCCAGTTCCTTGATAGCAAGCTACAGTCTTAGATACAGAAGCTAATTCAGCTGAGAATACGCTGAAAAAATAAGTTGCTTTTTCTGGGAAGAGCTCATCCTTCCTCACACTTGACTGAGGTGGATTCCAAGAGGGCTCTATGAGGCGAATACAGAAAGTAAGTTTTACAGGAAAAGCCCTTCTTTGGGCAACATTTACACTCCAAAACTTTCTCAATGCGCCTTGTCTTATATATTCCATGCCTGAAGTATGCCTCGGAAGAGGATTTTTGGGCCTACACTGTGACTCCCTGAAGAGAAAGTGGTATGTAACGCCATAAGAGGAGATACATCCCAAGCCAAAAGGGCAATAAACGTGAATTCCTCCCAGTTCCTTGATAGCAAGCTACAGTCTTAGATACAGAAGCTAATTCAGCTGAGAATACGCTGAAAAAATAAGTTGCTTTTTCTGGGAAGAGCTCCTCCTTCCTCACACTTGACTGAGGGGGATTCCAAGAGGGCTCTATGAGGCGAATACAGAAAGTAAGTTTTACAGGAAAAGCCCTTCTTTGGGCAACATTTACACTCCAAAACTTTCTCAATGCGCCTTGCCTTATATATTCCTTGCCCTGAAGTATGCCTCGGAAGAGGATTTTTGGGCCTACACAGTGACGCCATGAAGAGAAAAGGTATGTAACGCCATAACCCGATATACATCATAGATCAAAAAGGGCAATGAACATGAAATCGCACTAGCTTCCTGATAGCAGGTTGCAGTCGGAGATACAGCAGCTAATTCATGTGAGCATATGCTGAAATCTTAGTTGAGTCTTCTGGGAAGACCTCATTCTTCTTCACACATGACTGAGCTGGAATCCATGAGGGCTCTATAAGACGAATACGGAAACTAAGTTTTACAGGAAAAACCCTTCTTTGGGCTACATTTACAATCTAAGCCTTTCTAAATGTGCCTTGGCTTACATATTAAATGGCCTGAGATATGCCCCGGGAGAGACTTTTCAAGCCTACAGTGTGACACACTGAAGAGAAAGGGGTATGAAATGCAATAACAGGAGATTCATCCCAAGTCAAAAAGGGCAATAAACGTGAATTCCACCCAGTTTCTACATAGCAAGCTACAGTCTGAGATACAGCAGCTAATTCAGCTGAGAATACGCTGAAACACTAAGTTGAGTTTTCTGACTAGAGCTCAATCTTCCTCACACATGACAGAGGTGGATTCCAAGAGAGCTCTATGAGGCGAATACAGAAAGTTATTTTTACAGGAAAAGCCCTCCTCTGGGCAAGATTTACACTCCAAACCTTTCTCAATGCACCTTGTCTTATATATTCCATGCCCTGAAGTATGCCTCAGAAGAGGCTTTTCGGGCCTACACTGCGACTCCCTGAAGATAAAGAGGTATCTAACGCCATAACATGAGATGCATTCCTAGTCAAAAAGGGAAATAAAAATGAATTCCTCCCAGTTTCTTGATAGCAAGGTACCGTCGGAGATACAGCAGCTAATACAGCTGAGAATACGCTGAAAATATTAGTTGAGTTTTCTGGGAAGAGCTCCTCATTCCTCACACTTGACTGAGGTGGATTTCAAGAGGGCAATATGAGGCGAATACAGAGAGTAATTTTTACATGAAAAACCCGTCTTTGGGCAAGATTTACACTCCAAACCTTTCTCAATACGTCTTGCATATATACTACATGCCATGAAGTAAGCCTCAGAAGAGACTTTCGGATCTACACTGCGACTCCCTGAAGACAAAGGGGTTTGAAACACAATAACATGAGATACATCCCAAGTGAAAAAGGTCAATAAACGTGAATTCCACCCAGTTTCTACATAGCAAGCTACAGTCTGAGATACAGCAGCTAATTCAGCTGAGAATACGCTGAAACACTAAGTTGAGTTTTCTGACTAGAGCTCAATCTTCCTCACACATGACAGAGGTGGATTCCAAGAGAGCTCTATGAGGCGAATACAGAAAGTTATTTTTACAGGAAAAGCCCTCCTCTGGGCAAGATTTACACTCCAAACCTTTCTCAATGCACCTTGTCTTATATATTCCATGCCCTGAAGTATGCCTCAGAAGAGGCTTTTCGGGCCTACACTGCGACTCCCTGAAGATAAAGAGGTATCTAACGCCATAACATGAGATGCATTCCTAGTCAAAAAGGGAAATAAAAATGAATTCCTCCCAGTTTCTTGATAGCATGCTACATTCTCAGATACAGCAGCTAATTCAGCTGAGAATACGCTGAGAATCTAAGTTGAGTTTTCTGGGAAGAGCTCCTCATTCCTCACACTTGACTGAGGTGGATTTCAAGAGGGC
Source organism: Tragulus kanchil (assembly GCA_022376925.1). Lineage (NCBI taxonomy): Eukaryota > Metazoa > Chordata > Mammalia > Artiodactyla > Tragulidae > Tragulus > Tragulus kanchil. The sequence goes on from JAIOJX010000032.1 coordinate 22,560,073, forward strand.
AATATGAGGCGAATACAGAGAGTAATTTTTACATGAAAAACCCGTCTTTGGGCAAGATTTACACTCCAAACCTTTCTCAATACGTCTTGCATATATACTACATGCCATGAAGTAAGCCTCAGAAGAGACTTTCGGATCTACACTGCGACTCCCTGAAGACAAAGGGGTTTGAAACACAATAACATGAGATACATCCCAAGTGAAAAAGGTCAATGAATATTAAATCTCACCAGCTTCCTCAGAGCAGGTTACAGTCTCAGATACAGCAGCCAATTCATGGGAGCATACCCTGAAGTTTTACTTGAGTTTTCTGGGAAGAGCTCATTCTTCCTCACACATGATAGAGGTGGATTCCAAGAGGGCTCTATGAAGGGAATACAGAAAGTAATTTTTACAGGAAAAACCCTCCTTTGGGCAAGATTTACACTCCAAATCTTTCTCAATGCGCCTTATCTTATGTATTTCATGCCCTGAAGTTTGACTTGGAAGAGGATTTTCGGGCCTACACTGCAACTCACTGAAGAGAAAGAGGTATGTAATGCCATAACGCGAGATACATCCCAAGTCAAAAAGGGCAATGAACATGAAATCTCACCAGTTTCCAGAGAGCTGGTTATAGTCTCAGATACAGCAGCTAATTCATGTGAGCATATGCTGAAAGCTTAGTTGAGTTTTCTGGTAATAGCTCATTCATCCTCACACATGGCTGAGTTGGATTCCAAGAGGGCTCTTGAGGCGAATATAGAAAGTAAGTTTTACCGGAAAAGCCATCCTTTGGGCAAGATTTATACTCCAAACCTTTCTCAATGCGCCTTGTCTTATATATTCCATGGCCAGAAGTATGCCCCCGATGAGGCTCTTCGGAACTGCACTGTGACTCCCTGAAGATAAAGAGGTATGTAACGCCATAACGTGAGATACATCCCAAGTCAAAAAGGACAATCAATATGAAATCTCACCAGCTTCTTGATAGCAGGTTTCAGGCTCAGATACAGCAGCTAATTCATGTGAGCATATGCTGAAAGCTTAGTTGAGTTTTCTGGTAATAGCTCATTCATCCTCACACATGGCTGAGTTGGATTCCAAGAGGGCTCTTGAGGCGAATATAGAAAGTAAGTTTTACCGGAAAAGCCATCCTTTGGGCAAGATTTATACTCCAAACCTTTCTCAATGCGCCTTGTCTTATATATTCCATGGCCAGAAGTATGCCCCCGATGAGGCTCTTCGGAACTGCACTGTGACTCCCTGAAGATAAAGAGGTATGTAACGCCATAACGTGAGATACATCCCAAGTCAAAAAGGACAATCAATATGAAATCTCACCAGCTTCTTGATAGTAGGTTACAGTCTCAGATACAGCAGCTAATTCAGCTGAGAATACGCTGATAGCTTAGTTGAGTTTTCTAGGAAGATCTCCTCATTCCTCACACTTGACTGAGGTAGATTCCAAGAGGGCACTATGAGGTGAATACAGAAAGTAATTTTTACAGGAAAATCCCTTCTTTGGGCAACATTTACAATCCAAACCTTTCTCAATGCGCCTTGTCTTATATATTCCAAACCTTGAAGTATGCCTCGGAAGAGGCTTTTCGGGCCTACACTGCGACTTCCTGCAGAGAAAGAGGTATGTAACGCCATAACGCGAGATGCATCCCAAGTCAAAAAGGGCAATGAACATGAAATCTCACCAGTTTCCTGATAGCCGGTTACAGTCTCAGATGCAGCAGATAATTCATATGAGCATATGCTGAAAGCTTAGTTGAGTTTTCCGGGAAGAGCTCATATTTCCTCACACATGACTGAGGTGGATTCCTAAAGGGCTCTATGAGGCGACTATAGAAAGTAAGTTTTACAGGAAAAGCCCTTCTTTGGGCATAATTGACACTCCCAACCTGTCTCAATGCGCCTTGTCTTACATATTCAATGCCCTGAATTAAGCTTTGGAAGAGTCTTTTCGTGCTGACACAGTGACACCCTTTCTCTTCGTACCCCTACATACCACACTTTCTGCCCCTTTCTCTTCAGGGTGTCAATGATGCCCAAAAAGGGCTTTTCCTGTAAAACTTACTTTCTCTACTCGCCTCATAGCGCCTTCTGGAATCCATCTCAATCAAGTGTGAGGAATGAGGAGTTCTTCCCAGAAAACTCAAGTTAGTTTTTCAGCGTATGGTCACATGAATTAGATGCTGTATCTCAGACTGTAGCTTGTTATCAAGAAACTGGGAAGAATTCATATTAATTGCCATTTTTGACTTGGGATGAATCTCCTGTTATTGCTTTTCATACCCCTTTCTCTTCAGGGAGTCACAGTGTAGGCCTGAAAAGCCTCTTCCGGCCCATATTTCTGAGCATGGAATATGTAAGGCAATGCGCATTGAAAAAGGTTGGGAGTGTCTATGATGCCCAAAGTAGGGCTTTTCCTGTAAAGGTTGCTTTCCGTATTCGCCTCATAGCGCCCTCTTGGAATCCTCCTCAGTCTAGTGTGAGGAATGAGGAGCTCTTCCCAGGAAACTCAACTTAGTTTTTCAGCGTATTCTCAGCTGAATTAGCTGTTGTATCTCAGACTGTAGCTTGCTTTCAAGAAAAAGGGACGAATTCATGTTCATTGCCATTTTTGACTTGGGATGAATCTCCTGTTATTGCTTTTCATACCCCTTTCTCTTCAGGGAGTCACAGTGTAGGCCTGAAAAGCCTCTTCCGGCCCATATTTCTGAGCATGGAATATGTAAGGCAATGCGCATTGAAAAAGGTTGGGAGTGTCTATGATGCCCAAAGTAGGGCTTTTCCTGTAAAGGTTGCTTTCCGTATTCGCCTCATAGCGCCCTCTTGGAATCCTCCTCAGTCTAGTGTGAGGAATGAGGAGCTCTTCCCAGGAAACTCAACTTAGTTTTTCAGCGTATTCTCAGCTGAATTAGCTGTTGTATCTCAGACTGTAGCTTGCTTTCAAGAAAAAGGGACGAATTCATGTTCATTGCCCTTTTTGAAAGTGACTCTATTACGCTTGATGGAGATATATATCACTTTCTCTTAGGGAGTCAACTGTAGGCCCCAAAAGCCTTTTCCGAGGCATTCTTCAGGGCATGGTTTATGTAAGAAAAAGCACATTGAGAAAATTTTGGAGTGTAAGCTGTGCCCAAAGAAGGGCTTTTCTGTAATCCATGCCTTCTGGATTTGCCCCATAGAGCCATCGCGGTCTTCTGCTCAGCCATACTTAAGCAAAAATGAGCTCTTTCCAGAAAGCTCAACTTAGCTGCACAGTCCATAATACCTGAATTCGCTGCTTTATCTCAGATTTTATCCAGCTTTCCAGAAGCTGTGATATCATCATGTTCATTTTCGTTTTTGAATATGAATATATTTTGCCTAATGGCGATATATACCATTTGTCTTCAGAGTGTCTCACTGTAGGCCTGTAAACCCTCTTCTGGGGCAATCCAACAGGCATGTAATACGTAAGAGAAGGTTCATTGAGAAAGTTTTGCAGTGTCAATGTGCACAAAGAAGAGCTTTTCCTATAAATATTGCTGTTTGGATTTCCCCCCATAGAGCCATCTTAGGCTTCACCTCAGCCGTGTGTAAGCAAGCATGAGCCCTTGCCAGAAAGGTCAACTAAGATTCTCAGTGTATGATCCCTGAATTCGCTGCTTTATCTCAGATTGTATCCAGCTTCAAGAAGTTGGGAAAGCATCATGTTCATTGGCCTTTTTGAAGGTGAATCTGTTTCGCTTGATGGCGGTATATATCACTTTATCTTCAGGGAGTTGCACTGTAGGGAGGAAAAGCCTCTTCTTAGGTCATCTTCAGGGCATGGTATATGTAAGACAAGGCATATATTGAAAGATTTGCAGTGTCAGTTTGCTCAAAGAAGAGCTTTTCCTGGGAAAGTATCATGTTCTTTGACCTTTTTGAATGAATCTATTTCGCGTGATGGAGATATATATCACGTTCTCTTCAGGGAGTCACACTGTAGGCCCGAAAATTCTCTTCCGTGTCATTCCTCAGGGCATGGATTATGTAAGACAAGGGAAATTGAGAAAGTTTTCGATTGTACATGGTGCCCAAAGAAGGGCTTTTCCTGTAATACTTGCCTTCTGGATTCGCCCTTTAGAGCCATCTGGACTTCACCTCAGCCATGTGTAAGTCAAAATGAGTTCTTGTCAGAAAGCTCAACTAAGCTTCTCAGCGTATGATCCCTGAATTCGCTGCTTTATCTCAGATTGTATCCAGCTTACAAGAAGCTGGGAAAGCATCAAGCTCATTGCCCTTTTTGAATGTGAATCTATTTCACTTGATGGAGATATATATCACTTTCTCTTAGGGAGTCTACTGTAGGCCCGAAAATCCTCTTCCAAGACATTCTTCAGGGCATGGTATATGTAAGAAAAAGCACATTAAGAAAATTTTGGAGTGTAGGTGGTACCCATAGAAGCACTTTTCTGTAAAACATGCCTTCTCGATTCGCCCCATAGCCATCGCGGACTTCATCATAGCCAAGTTTAGGCAAGAATGAGTTCTTTCCAGGAAGCTCAACTAAGCTACTCAGCGCATTATCTCTGAATTCGCTGCTTTTTCTCAGATTGTATCCAGCTTTCAAGAAGCTGTGATACCATCATGCTCATTGCCCTTTTTGAATGTGAATCTATTTCACTTGATGGAGATATATATCACTTTCTCTTAGGGAGTCTACTGTAGGCCCGAAAATCCTCTTCCAAGACATTCTTCAGGGCATGGTATATGTAAGAAAAAGCACATTAAGAAAATTTTGGAGTGTAGGTGGTACCCATAGAAGCACTTTTCTGTAAAACATGCCTTCTCGATTCGCCCCATAGCCATCGCGGACTTCATCATAGCCAAGTTTAGGCAAGAATGAGTTCTTTCCAGGAAGCTCAACTAAGCTACTCAGCGCATTATCTCTGAATTCGCTGCTTTTTCTCAGATTGTATCCAGCTTTCAAGAAGCTGTGATACCATCATGTTTATTTCTGTTTTTGAATGTGAATATATTTTGCCTAACGGCGATATATAGCAATATGTCTTCAGAGAGTCACACTGTAGGCCCGAAAACCCTCTTCTGGGGCAATAAAACAGGCATGTGATACATAAGAGAAGGTTCATTGAGAAAGTTTTGGAGTGTCAATGTGTTCAAAGAAGAGCTTTTCCTATAAATCTTGCCGTTTGGATTTCCCACAATTGAGCCATCTTGGACTTCACCTCAGCCGTGTGCAAACAAGCATCAGCTCTTGACAGAAAGCTCAACTAAGATTCTCAGTGTATGATCCCTGAATTCGCTGCTTTATCTCAGATTGTATCCAGCTTCCAAGAAGTTGGGAAAACATCATGTTCATTGGCCTTTTTGAATGTGAATCTATTTCGCTTGATGGAGATATATATCACTTTCTCTTCAGGGAGTTGCACTGTGGGCCTGAATAGCCTCTTCCAAGGCATTCTTCAGGGCATGGAATACGTAAGACAAGGCACATTGAGAAAGTTTTGGAGTGTAAATGGTGCCCAAAGAAGGGCTTTTCCTGTAAAACTTGCCTTCTGGATTCGTCCCATAGAGCTTTCGTGGGCTTCACCTCACAAATGTGTAAGCAAGAATGAGCTCTTGCCAGAAAGCTCAACAAGGATTCTCAGCATATGATCCCTGAATTCGTTGCTTTTTCTCAGATTGTATTCAGCTTTCAAGTATCTAGCAAAGCATCATGTTCATTGCCCTTTTTGAATGTGAATCTATTTTGCTTGATGGAGATATATATCACTTTCTCTTCAGATATTCGCCCTGTAAACCCGAAAATCCTCTTGCGAGGCATTCTTCAGGGCATGGAATATGTAAGACAAGGCACATTAAGATAGTTTTGGAGTGTCATTGGTGCCCAAAGAAGGGCTTTTCCTGTAAAACTTGCCTTCTGGATTCGTCCCATAGAGCTTTCGTGGGCTTCACCTCACAAATGTGTAAGCAAGAATGAGCTCTTGCCAGAAAGCTCAACAAGGATTCTCAGCATATGATCCCTGAATTCGTTGCTTTTTCTCAGATTGTATTCAGCTTTCAAGTATCTAGCAAAGCATCATGTTCATTGCCCTTTTTGAATGTGAATCTATTTTGCTTGATGGAGATATATATCACTTTCTCTTCAGATATTCGCCCTGTAAACCCGAAAATCCTCTTGCGAGGCATTCTTCAGGGCATGGAATATGTAAGACAAGGCACATTAAGATAGTTTTGGAGTGTCATTGGTGCCCAAAGAAGGGCTTTTCCTGTAAAACTTTCCTTTTAATTAGCCCCATAGAGCCATCTTGGACTTCACCTCAGCCATGTGTAAGCAAAAATGAGTTCTTGCCAGAAAACTCAACTAAGCTTCTCAGCGTATGATCCCTGAATCCGCTGCTTTATCTATGATTGTATCCAGCTTTCAAGAAGCTGGGATACCATCATGTTCATTCCCTTTTTTGAATGTGAATCTATTTCGCTTTATAGAGATATATATCACTTTATCTTCAGTGAGTTGCACAGTTGGCCCAAACAGCCTCTTCCGAGGCATTCTTCAGGGCATGGAATACGTAAGAAAAGGCATATTGAGAAAGATTTGCAGTGTAAATGGTGCTCAAAGAAGGGCTTTTCCTGTAAAACTTGCCTTCTGGATTCGCCCCATAGAGCCATTTTGGACTTCAACTCAGGCATGTGTAAGCAAAAATGTGTTCCTGACAGAAAGCTCAACTAAGCTTTTCAGCGTATGATCACTGAATTCTCTGCTTTATCTCAGATTGTATCCGGCTTTCAAGAACTAGCAAAGCATCATGTTCATTGCCCTGTTTGATTGTGAATCTATTTCTCTTGATGGAGATATATATCACTTTCTCTTCACGAAGTTGCACTGTAGGCCCCAAAATACCTGTTCCCAGGCACTCTTCAGGGCATGGTATACATAAGACAAGCCAAATGAGAAAGTTTTGGAGTGGAAATGAAGCCCAACGGAGTTCTTTTCCTTTAAAGCTTGCCTTCTGGATTCGCCCCATTGAACCATCTTGGACTTCACCGCAGCCAAGTATAATCAAGAATGAGTTCTTGCCAGAAAGCTCAACTAAGCTTCTCATCGTACGATCCCTGAATTCGCTGCTTTATCTCAGATTGTATCCGGCTTTCAAGAACTAGCAAAGCATCATGTTCATTGCCCTGTTTGATTGTGAATCTATTTCTCTTGATGGAGATATATATCACTTTCTCTTCACGAAGTTGCACTGTAGGCCCCAAAATACCTGTTCCCAGGCACTCTTCAGGGCATGGTATACATAAGACAAGCCAAATGAGAAAGTTTTGGAGTGGAAATGAAGCCCAACGGAGTTCTTTTCCTTTAAAGCTTGCCTTCTGGATTCGCCCCATTGAACCATCTTGGACTTCACCGCAGCCAAGTATAATCAAGAATGAGTTCTTGCCAGAAAGCTCAACTAAGCTTCTCAGCGTACGATCCCTGAATTCGCTGCTTTATCTCAGATTGTATCCAGCTTTCAAGAAGCTGGGAAAGCATCATGTCCATTGCCCTTTTTGAATGTGAATTTATTTCGTTTATGGAGGTATACATCACTTTCCCTCAGGAAGTCGCGCTGTAGGACCGAAAAGCCTCTTCCGAGGCATTTTTCAGGGCATGTTATACGTAAGAGAATGCACAATGAAAAGTTTTGGAATGTAAACTGTGCACAAAGAAGGGCTTTTCCTGTAAAACTTGCCTTCAAGTTTCGCCCCATACAGCCATCCCGGACTTCGCCTCAGCCATGTGGACACAAAAATGAGTTCTTGCCAATAAACTCAACTAAGCATTCAGGCCTTTGATCCCTGAATTCGCTTCTTTATCTCAGATTGTATCCACCTTTCAAGAAGCTGGCAAAGCATCATGTTCATTGCCCTTTGTGAATGTGAATCTATTTCGTTTGATGGTGATATATACCACTATGTCTTCAGAGAGTCAACCTCTAGGCCCGAAAAGCCTCTTCCGAGGCATTTTCAGGGCATGGAATACGTAAGACAAGGCACATCGAAAAATTTTTGTAGTGCACATGGTGCCCAAATATGGGCTATTCCTGTAAAAGTTGCTTGTTGAATTTCCCCCCATAGAGCCATTTTGGACTTCACCAAAGCCATGCGTAAGCAATGATGAGTTCTTGCCAGAAAGCTCAACTAAGCTCCTCAGCACATGATCCCTGAATTCGCTGCTTTATCTCAGATTGTATCCAGCTTTCATGAAGCTGGGAAAGCATCATGATCATTGGTCTTTTTGAATGTGAATCTATTTCGCTTGATGGAAATATATATCACTTTCGCTTCAGGGAGTCGCACTCTAGGTCTGAAAAGCCTCTTCCGAGGCGTTCTTCAGGGCATGGTATATGTAAGACAAGGAACATTGAGAAAGTTTTGGAGTACAAATGGTGCCCAAAGAGGGCTTTTCCTGTAAAAATTGCATTCTGGATTAGCCCCATAGAACCATCTTGGACTTCAAGTCAGCCGAGTATAATCAAGCATGAGCTCTTTCCAGAAAGTTCAACTAAGCTTTTCAGTATAAGATCCCTGAATTCACTGCTTTATCTCAGATTGTATCCAGCTTTCAAGAAGCTGGGAAAGCGTCATGTTCATTGCTCTTTTTGAATGTGAGTCTATTTCGCTTGATGGATATGTATATCACTTTCTCTTCAGGGAGTCGCACTCTAGGTCTGAAAAGCCTCTTCCGAGGCGTTCTTCAGGGCATGGTATATGTAAGACAAGGAACATTGAGAAAGTTTTGGAGTACAAATGGTGCCCAAAGAGGGCTTTTCCTGTAAAAATTGCATTCTGGATTAGCCCCATAGAACCATCTTGGACTTCAAGTCAGCCGAGTATAATCAAGCATGAGCTCTTTCCAGAAAGCTCAACTAAGCTTATCAGCATATGATCCCTGAATTCACTGCTTTATCTCAGATTGTATCCAGCTTTCCAGAAGCTGGGAAAGCATCATATTCAATGCCCTGTTTGAATGTGAATCTATTTCGTTTGATGGATATGTATATCATTTTCTCTTCAGGGAGTCACACTGTAGGCACGAAAGCCTCTTCCGAGGCATTCTTCATGTCATGGAATACCTAAGACAAAGCACATTGAGAAAGTTTTGGAGTGTGCATGGTGCTCAAAGAAGTATTTTTCCTGTAAAGTTTGCCTTTTTATTTCCCCCCATAGAGCCATCTTGGACTTCACCTCAGCCATGTGTAAGCAAAAATGAGTTCTTGCCAGAAAGCTCAACTATCCTACTCAGCATATTATCCCTGAATTCGCTCCTTTATCTCAGATTGTATCGAGGTTTCAAGAAGCTGGGAAAGCATCGTGTTTGTTGCCCATTTTTAATGTGAATCTATTCGCTAGATGGAGATATATATCACTTTCTCTTCAGGGACTCGCACTGTAGGCCAGAAAAGCCTCTTCCGAGGCATTCTTCAGGTCATCGAATACGTAAGACAAGGCACATTGAGAAATTTTGGAGTGTAAATGGTGCCCAAAGAAGGGTTTTTCTTGAAAAACTTGCCTTTTGGATTTCCCCCAATAGAGACTTCTTGGACTTCACCTCAGTCATGTGTAAGCAGAAATGAGTTCTTGCGACAAAGCTCAACTAACTTTCTCAGCATATAATCCCTGAATTAGCTGCTTTATCTCAGATTGTATCCAGCTTTCAATATGCCTGGAAAGCATCATGTTCATTGGCCTTTTTGAATGTGAATCTATTTTCTTTGATGGAGATACATATCACTTTCTCTTCAGGGTGTCGAAGTGTAGGCCCGAAAATCCTCTTTCGAGTCATTCTTCAGGGCATGGAGTACGTAAGACAAGGCACATTGAGAAAACTTTTGGAGTGTCAATGGTGCCCAAAGAAGGGTTTTTCCTGTAAAAGTTGCCTTGGGAATTGGCCCATAGAGACTTCTTGGACGTCACCTCAGCCATGTGTAAGCAAAAATGAGTTCTTGCGACAAAGCTCAACTAACTTTCTCAGCATATAATCCCTGAATTAGCTGCTTTATCTCAGATTGTATCCAGCTTTCAATATGCCTGGAAAGCATCATGTTCATTGGCCTTTTTGAATGTGAATCTATTTTGCTTGATGGAGACATATATCACTTTCTCTTCAGGGTGTCGAAGTGTAGGCCTGAAAATCCTCTTCCGAGGCATTCTTCAGGTCATGGAATACATAAGACAAGGCACATTGAGAAAGATTTGTAGTGTAAATTTGCCAAAAGAAAGGCTTTTCCTGGAAAACTCGCCTTCTGGATTCGCCTCATGGAGCCATCGCGAACTTCACCTCAGCCGTGTGGAAGCAAGAATGAGCTCTTGCCAGAAAACTCAACTTAGTTTTTCAGCATTTGATCGCTGAATTCGCTGCTTTATCTCAGATTATATCCAGCTTTCCATAAGCTGGGAAAGCATCATGTTCTTTGGCCTTTTTGAATGTGAATCTATTTCGCTTGATGGAGATATATATCACTTTCTCTTCAGGGAGGCGCACTGTAGGCCCTAAAAGCATCTTCCGAAGCATTCTTCAGGACATGGAATATGTAAGACAAGGCACATTGAGAAAGCTTTGGAGTGTCAATTGTGTCCAAAGTAGGGCTTTTCGTGTAAAACCTGCCTTCTGATTTCGCCCCATATAGCCATTTTGGACGTCACTTCAGCCATGTGTAACCAAAATTGAGTTCTTGCCACAAAGCTCAACTAAACTTCTCAGCGTATGATCCCTGAATTCGCTGCTTTATCTCAGATTGTATCCAGCTTTCAAGAAGATTGGAAAGCATCATCTTCATTGCCCTTTTTGAATGTGAATCTATTTCGCTTGATGGAGATATATATCACTTTCTCTTCAGGGAGGCGCACTGTAGGCCCTAAAAGCATCTTCCGAAGCATTCTTCAGGACATGGAATATGTAAGACAAGGCACATTGAGAAAGCTTTGGAGTGTCAATTGTGTCCAAAGTAGGGCTTTTCGTGTAAAACCTGCCTTCTGATTTCGCCCCATATAGCCATTTTGGACGTCACTTCAGCCATGTGTAACCAAAATTGAGTTCTTGCCACAAAGCTCAACTAAACTTCTCAGCGTATGATCCCTGAATTCGCTGCTTTATCTCAGATTGTATCCAGCTTTCAAGAAGATTGGAAAGCATCATGTTCATTTCCCTTTTTGAATATGAATCTATCTCGCTTGATGGAGTTATATATCACTTTCTCTTCAGGGAGCCGCACTGTAGGCCCAGAAAGTGTCTTCTGAGGCATTTTTCAGGGTATGGAATACGTAATACAAGGCACATTGAGAAAGTTTTGGAGTGTATATGTTGCCCAATGAAGGGCTTTCCCTGTAAAACTTCCTTCTGGATTCGCCCAATAGAGCCATCTTGGACGTCACCTCACCAATGTGTAAGAAAAAAGAATTCTTTCCAGAAAGCTCAACTAAGCTTCTCAGCGTATGATCCCTGAATTCTTTGCTTTATCTCAGATTGTATCCAGCTTTCAAGAAGCTGGGAAAGCATCATGTTCATTGCCCTTTTTGAATATGAATCTATTTCGCTGATGGCGATGTATACCACATTGTCTTCAGATAGTTGCAGTGTAGGCCTGGGAAGCTTCTTCTTAGGCAATCTTCAGGCTATGTAATACATATCAGAAGGCTCATTGAGAAAGTTATGGAGTGTCAATAGTGCCCAAAGAAAGGCTTTTCCTGTAAATCTTGCCTTTTGAATTTCCCCCCATAGAGCAATCTTGGAATTCACCCCAGCCATGTGTAAGAAAAAAGAATTCTTTCCAGAAAGCTCAACTAAGCTTCTTAGCATATGATCCCTGAATTCTCTGCTTTATCTCAGATTGTATCTAGCTCTCATGAAGCTGAGAAAGCATCATGTTCGTTACCGTTTATGAATGTGAATGTATTTCACTTGATGGAGATATATATCACTTTATCTTCAGGGAGTCACACTGTAGGTCCGAAAAGTCTCTTCTGAGGCATTCTTCAGGTCATCGAATATGTAAGACAAGGCACATTGAGAAAGTTTTGGAGTGTCAATAGTGTCCAAAGAAGGGCTTTTCCTGTAAAACCTGACTTCTGGTTTCGCCTCATAGAGCCATTTTGGACGTCACTTCAGCCATGTGTAAGCAAAATTGAGTTCTTACCAGAAAGTTCAACTAAGCTTCACAGCGTATGATCCCTGAATTCGCTGCTTTATCTCAGATTGTATCCAGCTTTCAAGAAGTTGAGAAAGCATCATGTTCATTGCCCTTCATGAATGTGAATGTATTTCACTTGATGGAGATATATATCACCTTATCTTCAGGGAGTCACACTGTAGGTCCGAAAAGTCTCTTCTGAGGCATTCTTCAGGTCATCGAATATGTAAGACAAGGCACATTGAGAAAGTTTTGGAGTGTCAATAGTGTCCAAAGAAGGGCTTTTCCTGTAAAACCTGACTTCTGGTTTCGCCTCATAGAGCCATTTTGGACGTCACTTCAGCCATGTGTAAGCAAAATTGAGTTCTTACCAGAAAGTTCAACTAAGCTTCACAGCGTATGATCCCTGAATTCGCTGCTTTATCTCAGATTGTATCCAGCTTTCAAGAAGTTGAGAAAGCATCATGTTCATTGCCCTTCATGAATGTGAATGTATTTCACTTGATGGAGATATATATCACCTTATCTTCAGGGAGTCACACTGTAGGCCCTCAAAGTTTCTTCCGAGGCGTTTTTCAGGGCATGGAATACGTAAGAGAAGGCACATTGAGAAAGCTTTGGAGCATCAATGGTTTCCAAAGAAGTGATTTTCCTGTAAATCTTGTTTTCTGATTCGCCCCATAGTGCCATCTTCGACTTCAGCTCAGCCATGTGTAAACAAGAATGAGCTCTTGCCAGAAAGCTCAAATAAGCTTCTCAGTGTATGATCCCTGAATTCGTTGCTTTATCTCAGATTGTATCCAGCTTTCAAGAAGCTGGGAAAGCATCATGTTCGTTGCCCCTTGTGAATGTGAATCTATTTCCCATGATGGACATATACGTCACTTTCTCATCAGGGAGTCGCACTGTATGCCCCAACAGCCTTTTCCGAGCCGTATTTCAGGGTATGGAATATGTAACAGAAGGCATGGAGAAAGCTTGAAGTGTCAATGGTGCCAGAGAAGGGCTTTTCCTGTAAAATTTGCCTTCTTGATTCGTCCCATAGACTCATCGGAATTCACCTCAGCCATGTGTAAACAAGTCTGAGCTCTTGCCAGAAAGCTCAACTAAGCTTCTTAGTGTATGATTCCTCATTTCGCTGCTTTATCTCAGATTCTATCCAGCTTTCAAGAAGTTGGGATAGCAACATGTTCATTGCCCTTATTGAATGTGAATCTACTTCGCTTGATGCAGATATATGTCACTTTCTCATCAGGGAGTCGCACTGTATGCCCCAACAGCCTTTTCCGAGCCGTATTTCAGGGTATGGAATATGTAACAGAAGGCATGGAGAAAGCTTGAAGTGTCAATGGTGCCAGAGAAGGGCTTTTCCTGTAAAATTTGCCTTCTTGATTCGTCCCATAGACTCATCGCGGAATTCACCTCAGCCATGTGTAAACAAGTCTGAGCTCTTGCCGGAAAGCTCAACTAAGCTTCTTAGTGTATGATTCCTCATTTCGCTGCTTTATCTCAGATTCTATCCAGCTTTCAAGAAGCTGGCAAAGCTTCATGTTCGTTGTCCTTTTTGAATGTGAATCTATTTCGCTTGATGCAGATATATGTCACTTTCTCTTCAGGTAGTCGCACTGTAGGTCCGAAAATACTCTTCGGAGGCATTCTTCATGGCATGGAATATGTAAGAGAAGGCATACTGAGAACCCTTTGGAGTGTCAATGGTGCCCAAAGAAGGGCTTTTCCTGTAAATACTGCCGTCTGAATTCGCCCCATAGAGGCATTGCGGGATTCACCTCAGCCATGTGTAAGCGAGTCTGAGTTTTTGCCAAAAAGCTCAACTAAGTTTCTCGGCATCTGATCCCTGAATTCGCTGCTTTATCTCAGATTGTATCCAGCTTTCAAGAAGCTGACAAAGCATCATGTTCATTGCGCTCTTTGAATGTGAATCTTTTTCACTTGATGGTGACATATGTCACTTTCTCGTCAGGAATCACACTTTAGCCCCGAAAATAATCTTCCGAGTCACACTTCAGGGCATGGAATATGTAAGACAAGGCACATTGAGAAAGTTTTGGAGTGTAAATGTTGACCAATGAAGGGCTTTTCCTTTAAAACCTACTTTCTGTATTCGCCCTATAGAGCCATGATGGAATCCACCTCAGACATGTGTGAAGAAGAATGACCTCGTTCCAGAATACTCAACTAAGCTTTTCAGCGTATTCACACCTGAATTAGCTGCTGTATCACCGTGTAGCCTGCTATCAATAAGCTGGAAAGTATTCATGTTTATTGCCCATTTTAACTTGAGAGATATCTGGTGTTATTGCGTTACATACCACTTTCTCCTCAGGGTGTCACAGTGTGGGCAAGAAATTCTCTTCCGAGGCAAACTTCAGGGCAAGGAATATGTATGACAACGAGCATTGAGAAAGTTTTGGAGTGTGAATGCTGTCCAAAGAAGGGCTTTTTCTTTAAAACTTACTTTCTGTATTCACCTCCTGGAGCCCTCTTGGAATCCACCTCTGACAAGAGTGAGGAAGATTGAGCTCGTGCCAGAAAACTCAACTAAGCTTTTCCGCGTAGTCACACCTGAATTAGCTGCTGTATCACCGTGTAGCCTGCTATCAATAAGCTGGAAAGTATTCATGTTTATTGCCCATTTTAACTTGAGAGATATCTGGTGTTATTGCGTTACATACCACTTTCTCCTCAGGGTGTCACAGTGTGGGCAAGAAATTCTCTTCCGAGGCAAACTTCAGGGCAAGGAATATGTATGACAACGAGCATTGAGAAAGTTTTGGAGTGTGAATGCTGTCCAAAGAAGGGCTTTTTCTTTAAAACTTACTTTCTGTATTCACCTCCTGGAGCCCTCTTGGAATCCACCTCTGACAAGAGTGAGGAAGATTGAGCTCGTGCCAGAAAACTCAACTAACATTTTCAGCGTATTCTCACCTGAATTAGCTGCTGTATCTCAGACTGCAGCATGCTGTCCGGGAGCTGGGAAGTTTTCCTGTACATTCCTCTTTTTGACATGGGATGTATCTCGCGTTATGGGGTTACATACCACATCCTCTTCTGGGAATCGCAGTATAGGCCCGAAAAGCCTCTTCCAAGGCATACGTCAGGGCATGCAATATGTAATACAGGATGCATTGAGAAATTATTGGTGTGTAAATGTTGCCCAAAGTAGGGCTTTTGCTGTAAAACTTTCTTTCTGTATTTGGTCCATAGCTCCCTCTTGGAAGTCACCTCAGTCAAGTGTGAGAAAGAATGAGCTCTTGCCAGAAAATTCAACTTAGATATTCCGCGTATTCTCAGATGAATTAGCTGCTGGATCTGAGACTGTAGCCTGCTATAAGGAAGCAGGAGAGATTTCATGTTCATTTCCCTTTTTGACTTTGGATGTATCTCGTGTTACGGCGATATATACCACTTTCTCTTCTGGGAGATGCAGTGTAGGCCCGAAAAGCCTTTTCTGAGGCATAATTCAGGGCATGGAATATGTAAGAAAAGGCACATTGAGAAAGTTTTGGAGTGTAAATATTGCCAAAGAAGGGCTTTTCCTGTGAAATTTACTTTATGTATTCACCCTACAGATCCATGCGGAATCCACCTCTCTCAAGTGTGAGAAAGGATGAGTTCTTGCCAGAAAACTCAACTTACATTTTCAACATATTCTCAGATGAATTAGCTGCTGGATCTGAGACTGTAGCCTGCTATAAGGAAGCAGGAGAGATTTCATGTTCATTTCCCTTTTTGACTTTGGATGTATCTCGTGTTACGGCGATATATACCACTTTCTCTTCTGGGAGATGCAGTGTAGGCCCGAAAAGCCTTTTCTGAGGCATAATTCAGGGCATGGAATATGTAAGAAAAGGCACATTGAGAAAGTTTTGGAGTGTAAATATTGCCAAAGAAGGGCTTTTCCTGTGAAATTTACTTTATGTATTCACCCTACAGATCCATGCGGAATCCACCTCTCTCAAGTGTGAGAAAGGATGAGTTCTTGCCAGAAAACTCAACTTACATTTTCAACATATTCTCAACTGAATTAGTTATTGTTTCTCAGACTGTAGCCTGCTATCAAGAAGCTGGGAAGAACTCGTGTAGATTGCCCTTTTTGACTAGGGATTTTTCTCATGTTATGTCGTTTCATACCACTTTCTCTTCTCGGAATCGCAGTGTGGGCCCAGAAACCCTCTTTCGACCCATACTTCAGGGCATGTAGTATAAGAAAAGGTGCATTGAGAAAGTTTTAGAGTGTAGACGTTGCACAAAGAAGGGTTTTCCTATAAAAACTATTTTCTGTATTCGGCTCATAGAACCCTCTTGGAGTCAAACTCAGTCATGTGTGAGCAAGAATGAACTGATGCCTGAAAACTCAACTATGATGTTCAGCGAATTCTCAGCTGAATTAGCTGCTCTATCTTAGACTGTAGCCTGCTATCACGAAACACCGAATATTTCATGTTCATTGCCCTTTTTGACTTTGGATTTATATTGTGTTATGGAATTACATACCACATTCTCTTCTGGGAGTTTCTGTGTAGGCCCGAAAAGCCTCTTCCGAACAACACTTCAGGGCATGGAATACGGAAATTAAGGCGATTGAGAAAGTTTTGCAGTGTAAATGTGACCCAAACAATGGCTTTTCCTGTAAAACTTACTTTCTGTATTCACCTCATAGAGACTTTTTTGAATCAACCTCAAAGTGGTATGTAACGCCATAACGCGAGATACATCCTAAGCAAAAAGGGCAATGAACAGGAATTCCTCTCAGTTTCTTGATAGGAAGCTACAATGTGAGATACAGCAGCTAATTCAGGTGAGCAGACGCTGAAAAGGTACGTTGAGGTATGTGACAAGAGCTCAGCCTTCCTCAAACTTGAGTGAGGTAGATTCCAAGAGGGTTCTATGAGGCAAATAAAGAAAGTAAGTTTTACAGGAAAAACCCTTCTGTGGGCAACATTTACACTCCAAAACTTTCTCATTGCGCCTTGCTTACATATGCCATGCCCTGAAGTATGCCTCGCAATAGGCTTTTCGGGCCTAAAATGCGACTCCCAGAAGAGAAGTGGTATGTAACGCCATAACATGAGATACATACAAAATGAAAAATGGCAATGAGCATGAAACCTTCCTAATTATTGATAGCAGGCTACAGTCTGAGATACAGCAGCTAATTCAGGTCAGCATACACTGAAAAGCTTAGTTGAGTTTTCTGACACAAGCTCACATTTCTTCACACTTGTATGACGTGGATTCTAACAAGGCTCTGTAGGGCGAATACCGAAAGTAGGTTTTACAGGAAAAGCCCTTCTTTGGGCTATATTTACATTCCAAAACTTTCTCAATGCGCCTTGCTTACATATGCCATGCCCTGAAGTATGCCTCGCAATAGGCTTTTCGGGCCTAAAATGCGACTCCCAGAAGAGAAGTGGTATGTAACGCCATAACATGAGATACATACAAAATGAAAAATGGCAATGAGCATGAAACCTTCCTAATTATTGATAGCAGGCTACAGTCTGAGATACAGCAGCTAATTCAGGTCAGCATACACTGAAAAGCTTAGTTGAGTTTTCTGACACAAGCTCACATTTCTTCACACTTGTATGACGTGGATTCTAACAAGGCTCTGTAGGGCGAATACAGAAAGTAGGTTTTACAGGAAAAGCCCTTCTTTGGGCAATATTTACACTCCAAAACTTTCTCAATGCGCCTTATCTTACATATTCCATGCCCTGAAGTATGCCTCGCAATAGGCATTTCAGGCCTAAACTGCGACTCCCAGAAGAGAAGTGGTATGTAACGCAATAACACGAGATACATCCAAAGTCAAAAAAGGCAATGAACATGAAATCTCACCAGCTTCTTTATAGCATGCGACATTCTGAGATACAACAGCTAATTCAGGTGAGAATACACTGAATATTTAAATTGAGTTTTAAGGCAGCAGCTCAACCTTCCTCACACTTGCCTGAGTTGAATCCAAGAAGGCTCCATAGGGTGAATACAGAATGTTAGTTTTGCAGGAAAAGCCCTTATTCAGGCAACATTTACACTACAACACTTTCTCAATGCGCCTTGTCTTACATATTCCATGCCCTAAAGTTTGCCTCGGAAGAGGCTTTTCAGGCCTACACTGCGACACCCTGAAGAGAATGTGGTATGTAACGTAATAACTCGAGATACATCCAAAGACAAACAGGGCAATGAACATGAATCCTTCGCAGTTTCTTGATAGCAAGCTACAGTCTGATATACAGCAGCTAATTCAGGTAAGCATATGCTGAAAATCTAAATTGAGTTTTCTGGCA
This sequence comes from Tragulus kanchil, assembly GCA_022376925.1. NCBI lineage: Eukaryota > Metazoa > Chordata > Mammalia > Artiodactyla > Tragulidae > Tragulus > Tragulus kanchil. Next base: position 22,578,545 of record JAIOJX010000032.1, read on the forward strand.
AGACCAAATTCTTCCTCACACATGACTGAGGTGGAATCCAAAGGGCTCTATGAGGCGAATACAGAAAGTAGGTTTTACAAGAAAAGCCCTTCTTTGGGCAACATTTACACTCCAAACCTTTGACAAAGCGCATTGTCTTACATATTCCCTGCCCTGAAGTCTAAATCGGAAAAGGCTTTTCAGGCCTACACAGTGACACACCCTGAAGAGAAAGTGGTATGTAACGCCAAAACATGAGATACCTCCCAAGTCAAAAAGGGCAATGAACAGGAAATCTCCCCAGCTTCCTGATAGCAGGCTATAGTCTGAGATCAAACAGCTAATTCAGGTGAGAATACGCTGAAAAGCTACATTGAGTTTTAACGAAGCAACTCATTCTTGCTCACACTTGACTGAGGATGATTCCAAGAAGGTTCTATAGGATGAATACAGAAAGTAGGATTTACAGGAAAAGCCCTTCTTTGGGCAACATTAAAACTCTAAAACTTTCTCAATGTGCCTTGTCTTACTTATTCCATGCACTGAAGTCTAAATCGGAAAAGGCTTTTCAGGCCTACACAGTGACACACCCTGAAGAGAAAGTGGTATGTAACGCCAAAACATGAGATACCTCCCAAGTCAAAAAGGGCAATGAACAGGAAATCTCCCAGCTTCGTGATAGCAGGCTATAGTCTGAGATCAAACAGCTAATTCAGGTGAGAATACGCTGAAAAGCTACATTGAGTTTTAACGAAGCAACTCATTCTTGCTCACACTTGACTGAGGATGATTCCAAGAAGGTTCTATAGGATGAATACAGAAAGTAGGATTTACAGGAAAAGCCCTTCTTTGGGCAACATTAAAACTCTAAAACTTTCTCAATGTGCCTTGTCTTACTTATTCCATGCACTGAAGTAGGTCTCGGAAGAGTATTTTCGAGCGTACACTGCGACTCCAGAAGAGAAAATATTATGTAACACCATAACGCGAGATACATCCCAAGTCAAAAAAGGCAATGAACATGAAATTTCCCCAGCTTCATGATAGCAGGCTACAGTCTGAGACACAACAGCTAATTCCGCTGAGAATACACTGAAAATGTAAGTTGAGTTTGAGGCAGCAGCTCATTCTTCTCACACATGACTGAGATTGATTTCATGAAGGATCTATATGGGAAATACAGAAAGTAAGTTTTACAAGAAAAGCCCTTCCTTGGGCAACATTTACACTCCAAAACGTTCTCAATGAGCCTTGTCTTACATATTCCATGCCCTGAGGCTTTCCGGGCCTACACTGTGACAGCCTGAAGAGAAAGTGGTATGTAACACAATAACACGAGATACATCCGAAGACAAAAAGGGAAATGAACATGAAATCTCCCCAGCTTCCTGATATCAGACTACAGTCTTAGATACAGCAACAAATTCAGCTGAGCATACGCTGAAAAGCTAAGGTGAGTTTGAGGCAGCAGCTCATTCTTCTCACACATGACTGAGATTGATTTCATGAAGGATCTATATGGGAAATACAGAAAGTAAGTTTTACAAGAAAAGCCCTTCCTTGGGCAACATTTACACTCCAAAACGTTCTCAATGAGCCTTGTCTTACATATTCCATGCCCTGAGGCTTTCCGGGCCTACACTGTGACAGCCTGAAGAGAAAGTGGTATGTAACACAATAACACGAGATACATCCCAAGGCAAAAAGGGCAATGAACATGAAATCTCCCCAGCTTCCTGATAGTAGGCTACAGTCTGAGATACAACAGCTACTTCAGCTGAGAATACGCTGAAAAGCTAAGTTGAGTTTTCTTGCAAGAGCTCATCCTTCCTCACAATTGACAGAGGTGCATTCTGAGAGGGTGTTTTGAGGCAAACACAGAAAGTAGGTTTTACAGGAAAACCCCTTCTTTGGGCACCATTTACACTCCAAACCTTTCTCAATGCGACTTGTCTTAAATAATCCGTGCCCTGAAGTATGCGTTGGAAGAGTCTTTTCGGGCATAAACTGCGACTGCCAGAAGAGAAATTGGTATGTAATGCCATAACACGAGATACATCCCAGGTCCAAACCGGCAATGAACATGAAATCTGCCCAACTTCCTGATGACAGGCGACAGTCTGAGATACAACACCTAATTCAGGTGAGAATACACTGAAAATCTAAATTGAGTTTTCAGGCAGCAGCTCAACCTTGCTCACACTTGCCTGAGTTGAATCCAAGAAGGCTCTATAGGGTGAATACAGAATGTTAGTTTTGCAGGAAAAGCCCTTATTTAGGCAACATTTACACTACAAAACTTTCTCAATGCGCCTTGTGTAACATATTCCATGCCCTAAAGTTTGCCTCGGAAGAGGCTTTTCGGGCCTACACTGCGACACCCTGAAGAGATTGTGGTATGTAATGCAATAACATGAGATACATCCAAAGACAAACAGGGCAATGAACATGAATCCTTCGCAGTTTCTTGATAGCAAGCTACAGTCTGATATACAGCAGCTAATTCAGGTAAGCATATGCTGAAAATCTAAATTGAGTTTTCTGGCAAGACCAAATTCTTCCTCACACATGACTGAGGTGGAATCCAAAATGCTCTATGAGGCGAATACAGAAAGTAGGTTTTACAAGAAAAGCCCTTCTATGGGCAACATTTACACTCCAAACCTTTCCCAAAGCGCAATGTCTTACATATTCCATGCCCTGAAATCTGACTCGGAAGAGGCTTTTCAGGCCTACACAGTGACACCCTGAAGAGAAAGTGGTATGTAACGCCAAAACATGAGATACCTCCCAAGTCAAAAAGGGCCATGAACAGGAATTCTCCCCAGCTTCCTGATAGAAGGCTATAGTCTGAGTCAAACAGATAATTCAGGTGAGAATATGCTGAAAAGCTACATTGAGTTTTAACGAAGCAACTCATTCTTGCTCACACTTGACTGAGGATGATTCCAAGAAGGTTGTATAGGCTGAATACATAAAATAAGTTTTACAGGAAAAGCCCGTCTTTGGGCAACATTTAAACTCTAAAGCATTCTCATTGCGCCTTGTCTTACATATTCCATGCCCTGAAGTATGCCTCGGAAGATGCTTTTCGAGCCTACTCTGCGCCTCACTGAAGAGAAAGTAGTATATAATGCCATAACATGAGACACATCCCAAGTCAAAAAGGGCAATGAACATGAAATCTCCCCAGCTTCCTGATAGCAGGCTACAGTCTGAGATACAACAGCTATTTCAGGTCAGCACACCCTGAAATGCTAAGTTGAGTTTTCTGGGAATAGCATATCCTTCCTCACACTTGACTTAGGTGCATTCCAAGAGGGCATTATGAGGCAAATACAGAAAGTAGGTTTTACATGAAAAGCCCTTCTTTGGGTAACATTTACACTCCCAAAACCCTTTTCCCCAAAGCGCAATGTCTTACATATTCCATGCCCTGAAATCTGACTCGGAAGAGGCTTTTCAGGCCTACACAGTGACACCCTGAAGAGAAAGTGGTATGTAACGCCAAAACATGAGATACCTCCCAAGTCAAAAAGGGCCATGAACAGGAATTCTCCCCAGCTTCCTGATAGAAGGCTATAGTCTGAGTCAAACAGATAATTCAGGTGAGAATATGCTGAAAAGCTACATTGAGTTTTAACGAAGCAACTCATTCTTGCTCACACTTGACTGAGGATGATTCCAAGAAGGTTGTATAGGCTGAATACATAAAATAAGTTTTACAGGAAAAGCCCGTCTTTGGGCAACATTTAAACTCTAAAGCATTCTCATTGCGCCTTGTCTTACATATTCCATGCCCTGAAGTATGCCTCGGAAGATGCTTTTCGAGCCTACTCTGCGCCTCACTGAAGAGAAAGTAGTATATAATGCCATAACATGAGACACATCCCAAGTCAAAAAGGGCAATGAACATGAAATCTCCCCAGCTTCCTGATAGCAGGCTACAGTCTGAGATACAACAGCTATTTCAGGTCAGCACACCCTGAAATGCTAAGTTGAGTTTTCTGGGAATAGCATATCCTTCCTCACACTTGACTTAGGTGCATTCCAAGAGGGCATTATGAGGCAAATACAGAAAGTAGGTTTTACATGAAAAGCCCTTCTTTGGGCAACATTTACACTCCAAATCTTTCTCAGTGTGCCTTGCCTTATATACTCCATGCCCTGAAGTAGGCCTCGGAAGAGGCTTTTCAGGCGTAAACTGACTCCCAGAACAGAAAGTGGTATGTAACGCCATAACGCGAGATACATCCCAAGTCAAAAAGTGCAATGAACATGACTTCTTTCCAAATTCTTGATCGAAGGCTACAGTCTGAGATACAGCAGATAATTCAGGTCAGCATAGACTGAAAAGCTTAGTTGAGTTTTCTGACACGAGCTCACTCTTCACATTTGTCTGACGTGGATTTTAGCATGGCTCTATAGGACGAATACAGAAAGTGGTTTTTACAGGAAAAACCCTTTTTTGGGCAACATTTACACCACAAAACTTTCTCAATGAGCCTTGTCTTACATATTCCATGACCTGAAGTATGCCTCAGAAGAGGTTTTTCGGGCCTACACTGCAACACCCTGATGATAAAATGGTATGTAACGCAATAACACGAAATACATCCCAAGTCCAAAAGGTCAATGAACATGAATCCTTCTCAGTTTCTTGATAGCAAGCTACAGTCTGAAATACAGTAGCTAATTCAAGTGAGCAAATGCTGATAAGTTAATTTGAGGTTTATGGCAAGAGCTCATCCTTCCTTACACTTGACTGAGGTGCATTCCAAGAGAGCTCTATGAGGGGAATACAGAAAGTAAGTTTTATAGGAAAAGCCCTTCTTTGGGCCACATAAACACTCCAAAACATTCTCAATGAGCCTTGGCTTACATACTCCATGTCCTGAAATATGCCTCGGAAGAGGCTTTTTAGGCCTACACTGCGACTCCCAAAAGAGAATTGGTATGTAACGCCATAACATGAGATACATCCAAGTCAAAATGGGCAATGAGCATGAATCCATCCCAGCTTCTTGATAGCAGGTTACAGTCTGAAATACAGCAGCTAATTCAGGTGATCAGACGCTGATAAGCTAAGTTGAGCTTTCTGGCAAGAGCTCATCCTTCCTTACACTTGACTGAGGTGCATTCCAAGAGAGCTCTATGAGGGGAATACAGAAAGTAAGTTTTATAGGAAAAGCCCTTCTTTGGGCCACATAAACACTCCAAAACATTCTCAATGAGCCTTGGCTTACATACTCCATGTCCTGAAATATGCCTCGGAAGAGGCTTTTTAGGCCTACACTGCGACTCCCAAAAGAGAATTGGTATGTAACGCCATAACATGAGATACATCCAAGTCAAAATGGGCAATGAGCATGAATCCATCCCAGCTTCTTGATAGCAGGTTACAGTCTGAAATACAGCAGCTAATTCAGGTGATCAGACGCTGATAAGCTAAGTTGAGCTTTCTGGCAAGAGCTCATCCTTCCTCATACTTGACTGAGGTGGATTCAAAGAGGGCTCTTTGAGGCGAATACAAAAAAGTAAGTTTATACGAAAAGCCCTTCTTTGGGCAACCTTTACACTCCAAAACTTTCTCAATGGGCCTTGTCTTACATATTGCATGCCCTGAAGTATGCCTCGAAAGAGGCTTTTCGAGTTTACTCTGCGACTCACTGATGAGAAAGTGGTATACAATGCCATAACATGAGACACATCCCAAGTCAAAAAGGGCAATGAACATGAATCCTTCCCAGCTTCCTGATAGCAGGTTACAGACTCAGATACAGCAGCTAGTTCATGTGAGCATATGCTGAAAGATTACTTGAGTTTTTTGGGAAGAGCACATAATACCTGACACATGACAGAGGTGGATTCCAAGAGGGCTCTATGAGGCGAATACAGGAAATCAGTTTTACAGGAAAAGCCCTTCTTTGGGCAACATTTACACTCCAACCATTTCTCAATGTGACTTGTCTTATATACTAGATGCCCTAAAGTATGCCTCGGAAGAGGCTTTTCGGGACTACAATGCAACCCCCAGAAGAGAATTTTCATGTAACGCCATAATGCGAGATACATCCATAGTCAGAAAGGGCAATGAATATGAATCCTTCCCAGCTCCTAGATAGCAGGCTACAGTATGAGATACAGGAGCTAATTCAGGTCAGCATACGCTGTAAATCGTAGCTGAGTTTTCTGGGAAGAGCTCATTCTTCCTCACCCATGTCTGAGGTGGATTCTAACATGGCTCTATGAGGCGAATACAGGAAATCAGTTTTACAGGAAAAGCCCTTCTTTGGGCAACATTTACACTCCAACCATTTCTCAATGTGACTTGTCTTATATACTAGATGCCCTAAAGTATGCCTCGGAAGAGGCTTTTCGGGACTACAATGCAACCCCCAGAAGAGAATTTTCATGTAACGCCATAATGCGAGATACATCCATAGTCAGAAAGGGCAATGAATATGAATCCTTCCCAGCTCCTAGATAGCAGGCTACAGTATGAGATACAGGAGCTAATTCAGGTCAGCATACGCTGTAAATCGTAGCTGAGTTTTCTGGGAAGAGCTCATTCTTCCTCACCCATGTCTGAGGTGGATTCTAACATGGCTCTATAGGGCAAATACCGAAGTAGGTTTTACAGGAAAAGCCCTTCTTTGGGCAACATTTACATGCCAAACATTTCTCAATGCGCCTTGTCTTACATATTCCATGGCCTGGATTATTCTTTGGAAGAGGCTTTTTGGGCCTCAACTGTGACTCCCAGAAGAGAAATTGGTATGTTATGCCATAAAAAGAGATACATCCAAAGTCAAAAAGGGCAATGAACATGAAATCCCACCCGCATCCTGATAGCAGGTTACAGTCTGAGATACAGCAGCTAATTCATGTGAGCATACGCTGAAAATCTAGTTGAGTTTTCTTTGAAGAGCTCATTCTTTATCACACTTGAACGAGGTGGATTCCAACAGGGCGCTATGAGGCGAATACAGAAAGTACGTTTTACATTAGAAGCCCTTCTTTGGGTAAAATTTACACTACAAACCTGTCTCAATGCGCCTTGCCTTACATATACCATGCCCTGAAGTATGCCTCGAAAGAGGGTATTCGGGCCTACACTGTGACACACTGAAGAGAAAGAGGTATGAATTGCAATATCATGAGATACATTCGAAATCAAAAAGGGCAATTAACATGAATTCTTTCCAGTTTCTTGATAGGAAGCTACAGTCTGAGATACAGCAGCTAATTCAGCTGAGAATACATTGAAAAACTATGTTGAGTTTTCTGGCGAGAGCTCATGCTTCCTCACACTAGAATGAGGTAGATTCCAAGAGCGCTCTATTAGGCGAATACAGTTAGTAAGATTTTCAGGAAAAGCCCTTCTTTGGGCAACATTTACACTCCAAAAATTTTCAATGCGTCTTGTCTTACATATTCCATGCCCTGAATTAAGCCTCAAACGAGGCTTTTCGGGCCTACTTTGTGACTCCCTGATGAGAGAAAGGTATGTAACGCTATAACACGGGGATACATCCCATGTCAAAAAGGGCAATGAACATGAAATTTCACCTGCTTCCTGAAAGAAGCTTACAGGCTGAGGTTCAGCAGGTAATTCATGTGAGCATAAGCTGAAAGCTTCGTTGAGGTTTCTGGGAAGAGCTCATTCTTCATCACACATGACAGAGGTGGATTCCAAGATAGCTCTATGAGGCGAATATGGCAAGTAAGCTTTACAGGAAAAGCCCTTCACTGGGCAACATTTACACTCCAAACCTTTCTCAATGCGCCTTCGCATACATAATCCATGCCGTGAAGTATGCCACGGAAGAGGCTTTTCGGGCCTACACTGCGACTACCTGACGAGAAAGAGGTATATAACAGCATAACGCCAGTTACTTCCGAAGTCAAAAGGGCAATGAACATGAAATCTCACCAGCTTCCTGAAAGAAGCTTACAGGCTGAGGTTCAGCAGGTAATTCATGTGAGCATAAGCTGAAAGCTTCGTTGAGGTTTCTGGGAAGAGCTCATTCTTCATCACACATGACAGAGGTGGATTCCAAGATAGCTCTATGAGGCGAATATGGCAAGTAAGCTTTACAGGAAAAGCCCTTCACTGGGCAACATTTACACTCCAAACCTTTCTCAATGCGCCTTCGCATACATAATCCATGCCGTGAAGTATGCCACGGAAGAGGCTTTTCGGGCCTACACTGCGACTACCTGACGAGAAAGAGGTATATAACAGCATAACGCCAGTTACTTCCGAAGTCAAAAAGGGCAATGAACATGAAATCTCACCAGCTTCCTGATAGCAGGTTATAGTCTCATATACAGCAGCTAATTTATGTGAGCATACGCTGAAAACTTAGTTGAGTTTTCTGTGAAGATCTCATTCTTCCTCACACATGAATGAGGTGGATTCCAAAAGGGCTTCATGAGGAAAATACAGACACTAAGTTTTACAGGAAAAGCCCTTCTTTGGGCAACATTTACACTCCAAAACATTCTCAATGCGTCTTGTCTTCCATATACCATGCCCTGAAGTGTACCTCGGAAGAAGCTTTTCGGGCGTACACTGTGGCACCCTGAAGAGAAAGCGGTACGTAACTCCATAACACGAGATACATCCCAAGTCAAAAAGGGCAATGAACATTAATTCTTCCCAGTTTTTTCATAGCAAGCTACAGTCTGAGATACAGCAATTAATTCAGGTGAGCCTACGCTGAAAATCTAAGTTGAGTTTTCTAGGAAGAGCTTCTCTTTCCTCACACTTGACTGAGTTGGATCCCAAAAGAGCACTACTAGGCGAATACAGAAAGTAAGTTTTACAGGAAAAGTCGTTCTTTGGGCAGCATGAACACTCCAAAACTTTCTCATTGCGCCTTGTCTTACATATTCCATGCCCTGAAGTAAGCCTCGGAAGAAGCTTTTCGGGCGTACACTGTGGCACCCTGAAGAGAAAGCGGTACGTAACTCCATAACACGAGATACATCCCAAGTCAAAAAGGGCAATGAACATGAATTCTTCCCAGTTTATTCATAGCAAGCTACAGTCTGAGATACAGCAGTTAATTCAGCTGAGAATACGCTGAAAAATTAAGATGAGTTTTCCGGGAAGAGCTCCTCATTCCTCACACTTGACTGAGTTGGATCCCAATAGGGCGCTATGAGGCGAATACAGAAAGTAAGTTTTACAGGAAAAGGCCTTCTTTCGGCAACATATACACTCCAAACCTTTCTCAATGCGCCTTGTCTTACCTATTCCATGCCCTGAAATATGCCTCAGTAGAGGCTTTTAGGGTCTACACTGTGACACACTGAAGAGAAAGAGGTATGTAACCCCATAACGCAAGAAACATCCCAAGTCAAAAATGGCAATGAAAATAAAATATCACCAGCTTCCTAATAGCTGGTTACAGTCTGAGATACAGCAGCTAATATATGTGAGCATACGCTGAAAACAAAGTTGAATTTCTGGGATTAGCTCATTCTTCCTCACACTTGCCTGAGGTGGATTCCAAAAGGGCGCTTTGAGTCAAATACAAAAATTAAATTTTACAGGAAAAGACCTTCTTTGGGCAAAATTTACACTCCAAACCTTTCTCATTGCGTCATGTCTTACATATTCCATGCCCTGAAGTATGCTTCGGAAGAGGCTTTTCGGGCCTACACTGCGACTTACTAAAGTGAAAGAGGTATGGAACGCCATAACGCGAATTGCATCCTAAGTCAAAAAGGGCACTGAGCATGAAATCTCACCAGCTTCCTGATAGCAGGTTACAGTCTCAGATACAGCAGCTACTTCATGTGAGCATACGCTGAAAACTTAGGTGTGTTTTCTGGGAAGAGTTCATTCTTCCTCACAAATGACTGAATCGCATTCCAAGTGGGCTCTATGAGGCGATTACAGAAAGTAAGTTTTGCAGGAAAAGCAGTTGTTTCGGCAACGTTTCCAATCCAAATCTTTCTCAATGCAGCATGTCTTCCATATCCCAGACTCAGAAGTATGCCTCGGAAGAGACTTTTCAGACCTACACTGTGACACCCTGAAAAGAAATGGGTATGAATTGTGGTGTGAAGGGGTATAAAGAGAAATGGAGTCGCATTGAGACATGTTTGGAGTGTAAATGTCAACCAAAGAATGGTTTTTCATGTAAAACTTACTTTCTGTATTCACCTCATAGAGCCCTCTTGAAATCCACCTCAGACAAGTGTAAGGAAAATGGTCTATTTTCCAAAACTCAGCTACGCTTTCAGCGTACGCTAACATAAATTAGCTGCAGTATCTGAGCCTGTAACCTGCTATCAGGAGGCTGGTGAGATTTCATGTTCATTGCCCTTTTTGACTTGGGATGCATCCCGCATTATTGCATTACAGACGTCTTTCTCATCAGGGAGTCACAGTGTACGCACGAAAAGTCTCTTCCGAGGCATACATCAGGGCATGCAATATGTAAGACAAGGTGCATTGAGAAAGCTTTGGAGTGTAAATGTTGCTCAAAGAAAGGCTTTCGGTAAAACCTACTTTTATATTTGTCCCATAGCACCACTTGGTATCCACATCAGTCAAATGTGAGGAAGAATTTTCTCTGAAAACTCAACTTTTCAGCATAAGGCTTCTTTCAGGTAAGAACCTTTTAGCTTGCTTTATATGTCTCGTAATGCGCATCCAACTATCTCTTAGGTGGATTCCAAAAGGCGCTTACAAAAAAAAAAACAAATCTTTGGGCAAAATTTACACTCCAAACCTTTCTCATTGCGTCATGTCTTACATATTCCATGCCCTGAGTATGCTTGGAAGAGGCTTTTCGGGCCTACACTGCGACTTACTAAAGTGAAAGAGGTATGGAGCATAGCGAATTGCATCATAAGTCAAAAAGGCCACTGAGCATGAAATCTCACCAGCTTCCTGATAGCAGGTTACAGTCTCAGATACAGCAGCTACTTCATGTGAGCATACGCTGAAAACTTAGGTGTGTTTTCTGGGAAGAGTTCATTCTTCCTCACAAATGACTGAATCGCATTCCAAGTGGGCTCTATGAGGCGATTACAGAAAGTAAGTTTTGCAGGAAAAGCAGTTGTTTCGGCAACGTTTCCAATCCAAATCTTTCTCAATGCAGCATGTCTTCCATATCCCAGACTCAGAAGTATGCCTCGGAAGAGACTTTTCAGACCTACACTGTGACACCCTGAAAAGAAATGGGTATGAATTGTGGTGTGAAGGGGTATAAAGAGAAATGGAGTCGCATTGAGACATGTTTGGAGTGTAAATGTCAACCAAAGAATGGTTTTTCATGTAAAACTTACTTTCTGTATTCACCTCATAGAGCCCTCTTGAAATCCACCTCAGACAAGTGTAAGGAAAAATGGTCTATTTTCCAAAAACTCAACTAAGCTTTCAGCGTACGCTCACATAAATTACCTGCTGTATCTGAGACTGTAACCCGCTATCAGGAGGCTGGTGAGATTTCATGTTCATTGCCCTTTTTGACTTGGGATGCATCCCGCATTATTGCATTACAGACGTCTTTCTCATCAGGGAGTCACAGTGTACGCACGAAAAGTCTCTTCCGAGGCATACATCAGGGCATGCAATATGTAAGACAAGGTGCATTGAGAAATTTTTGGAGTGTAAATGTTGCTCAAAGAAAGGCTTTTTCGGTAAAACCTACTTTTTATATTTGTCCCATAGCACCACTTGGTATCCACATCAGTCAAATGTGAGGAAGAATGTGCTCTCTCTGGAAAACTCAACTTTTCAGCATATTCTCAGGTGAATTAGCTGCTCTATCACCAACTCTAGCCTGCTATCAAGAACCTGGGAAGAATTTATGTTCATTGCCCTTTTTGACTTTGGATATGTCTCGGGTAATTGCGTCACATCCAACTATCTCTTCGGGGAGTCCCAGTGTAGTCCCGGAAAGCCTCTTCCGAGGCATACTTCAGCACATGCAGTATGTAAGACAAGCCTCATTGAGAAAGTTTTGGAGTGTAAATATTGCCACAGAAGGGCTTTACCTGAAAAACATATTTTCAGTATTCGCCCCATAGCACCTCTTGGAATCCACCTCAGTCATGATTGAGGAAGAATGAGATCTTGCCTGAAAACTCAAGTATATTTTCACCGTATTCTGAGCTGAATTAGCTGCTGTATCTCAGACTGTAGCCTGCTCTCAATAAACTGGGAAAAATTCATGTTCATTGCCCTGTTTGAATTTGGATGTATTTTGCTTAATGGCGTTACATCCCACATTCTCTTCTGGGAGTCGCAGTGTAGGCCCGAAAATGATGTTCCGAGGCATACTACAGGGCATGCAATATGTAAGACATGGCTCATTGAGAAAGTTTTGGAGTGTAAATGTTGCCCCAAAAGGGCTTTACCTGGAAAACATATTTTCAGTATTCGCCCCATAGCACCTCTTGGAATCCACCTCAGTCATGATTGAGGAAGAATGAGATCTTGCCTGAAAACTCAAGTATATTTTCACCGTATTCTGAGCTGAATTAGCTGCTGTATCTCAGACTGTAGACTGCTATCAAGAAGCTGGGAGAATTCATGTTCATTGCCCTTTTTGACTTAGGATGTATCTCGCCTAATGGGGTTACATCCCACATTCTCTTCTGGGAGTCGCAGTGTAGGCCCGAAATGCCTCTTCTGAGGAATACTTCAGCGCATGCAATATGGAAGACAAGGCGCATTGAGAAAGTTTTGTAGTGTAAATATTGCTCAAAGAAGGGCTTTTCCTGTAAAACTTACTTTCTGTATTCGCCTCAGAGGGCCCTCTAGGAATTCACCTCACTCATGTGTCAGGAAGAATAAGCTTTTTTCTAACAACTCAATTTAGCTTTTCAGCGTATTCTCTGCTGAATTAGCGGCTTTATGTCACACTCTAACCTGTTATCAAGAAGCTGGGAAGAATTCATATTCATTGCCGTTTTTGACTTTGGATGTGTCTCGTGTAATAGCGTTACATCCCAATTTCTCTTTAGGAGTCACAATGTAGGCCCAAAAAGACCCTTCCAAGGCATACTTCAGGCCAAGGAATATGTAAGACAGGGCGCATTGAGAAAGTTTTGGAGTGGAAATACTGCCCAAAGAAGAATTTTTCCTGAAAAACTTACATACTGTTTTTGCCCCAGAGCGCCTCTTGGAATCCACCTCTGACATGTGTGAGGAAGAATGAGCTTTGTTGAGAAAACTCAATGTAGCTTCTCAGCGTATTCTCAGCTGAATTAGCATCTTTATGTCAGAATCTAGCCTGTGATCAAGAAGCTGGGGGAGTTAATATTCATCGCCGTTTAGTGTCTTTTAATGTATCTCGCGTAATGGTGTTATATACCACATTCTCTTCAGGGAGGTGCCGTTTAGGCTGGAAAGGCTCTTCCGCGGCATACTTCAGGCCATGGAATACATAAGACAAGGCGCATTGAGAAGGTTTTGGAGTGTAAATGTTGCTCAAAGAAGCGCTTTTCCTGAAAAGCTTACTTTCAGCATTCGCCTCTTGGGTGTTCTAGGAATCCACCTCAATCAAGTGTGAGGAAGAATATGCACTTTCCAGAAAATGCAACTTTTCAGGAAATTCTAAGGTGAATTAGCTTCTGTAACTCAAACTCTAGCCTGCTATCAAGAAGGTGGGAAGAATTCATGTTCATTGCCCTTTTTGACTTTGGATGTGTTTCGCTTAAAGGCGTCACATCCCAGTTTCTCTTCAAGGAGTCGCAGTGTAGGCCCATAAAGCCTCTTCCGTGACATAATTCTGGACATGGATTATGTAAGACGAGGCGCCTTGAGAAAGTTTTGGACTGTAAATGTTGCCCAAAGAAGGGCTTTTCCTGTAAAACTTACCTACTGTATTTGCGTCATAGTGCCTCTTGGAATCCACCTCTGACATGTGTGAGGAAGAATGAGATTTGTTGAGAAAACTCAATGTAGCTTCTCAGCGTATTCTCAGCTGAATTAGCATCTTTATGTCAGAATCTAGCCTGTGATCAAGAAGCTGGGGGAGTTAATATTCATCGCCGTTTAGTGTCTTTTAATGTATCTCGCGTAATGGTGTTATATACCACATTCTCTTCAGGGAGGTGCCGTTTAGGCTGGAAAGGCTCTTCCGCGGCATACTTCAGGCCATGGAATACATAAGACAAGGCGCATTGAGAAGGTTTTGGAGTGTAAATGTTGCTCAAAGAAGCGCTTTTCCTGAAAAGCTTACTTTCAGCATTCGCCTCTTGGGTGTTCTAGGAATCCACCTCAATCAAGTGTGAGGAAGAATATGCACTTTCCAGAAAATGCAACTTTTCAGGAAATTCTAAGGTGAATTAGCTTCTGTAACTCAAACTCTAGCCTGCTATCAAGAAGGTGGGAAGAATTCATGTTCATTGCCCTTTTTGACTTTGGATGTGTTTCGCTTAAAGGCGTCACATCCCAGTTTCTCTTCAAGGAGTCGCAGTGTAGGCCCATAAAGCCTCTTCCGTGACATAATTCTGGACATGGATTATGTAAGACGAGGCGCCTTGAGAAAGTTTTGGACTGTAAATGTTGCCCAAAGAAGGGCTTTTCCTGTAAAACTTACCTACTGTATTTGCGTCATAGTGCCCTATAGGAATCCACCTCAGTCATGTCTGAGGAAGAATGAGAATTTTAGAAAACTCAGTTTGGCATTTCTCTGTATTGTCAGCTGAATTAGCAGCTGTATGTCAGACTGTAGCCTGCTATCATAAATCTTGGAAGAAGTTATATTAATGGCCTTTTTTGTCCTTCAATGTATCTCGCGTAATGGTGTTACATACCACTTTCTCTTCAGGGAGGCGCAGTTTAGGCCCAGAAAGGTTCTTCTGAGGTATCTTTCAGGCCAAGGAATATGTAAGCAAGGCGCATTGAGAAAGTTTTGGAATGTAAATGTTACACAAAGAAGCGCTTTTCCTGAAAAACTTACTTTCTGTATACACCCCATAGCGCCTCTTGGAATGCACCTCAGTCAAGTGTTAGGAAGAATGAGCTCTTGCCAGAAAACTCAACTTTTTAGCATATTCTCAGGTGAATTAGCTGCTTGATCTCAGAATGTAGCTTGTTATCAAGAAGCTGGGAAGAATTCATGTTCATTGCCATTTTTGACTTTGGATGCATCTGGCGTAATGGTGGTACATACTACTGTCTCTTCACAGAGTCACAGTGTAAGCAAGAATATCCTCTTCAGAGGCAAACATCAGTCTAGGCAATATCTAAGACAAGGCGCATTGAGACATTTTTGGAATGTAAATGTGGCCCAAAGAAGCGCTTTTCCTGCAAATTTTACGTTCTGTATTTGCCCCATAAGGTCTGTTGGAATCCACATCAGTCAAGTGTGTAGAAGAATGTGGTCTTGCCTGAAAACTCAATTTTCAGCATATTCTCAGCTGAATTAGCTGCTGTATCTCAGACTGTAGCCTACTACGAAGAAGCTGGAAGAATTAATGTTCATTGCACTTTTTGACTTTGGATGTGTCTCGCGTAATGGAGTTATATCCCACTTTCTCTTCAGGGAGTCGCAGTGTAGGCATGAAAAGCCTCTTCCGATGCATACTTCAGCGCATGCAATACTTAAGAAAAGGCGCATTGAGATAACTTTGAAGTGGAAATGGTGCTTAAAGAAGGGCTTTTCCTGTAAAACTTACTTTCTGTATTCGCCCCAAAGCGCCTCTTTGAATCCACCTCATTCAAGTCTGATGAAGAATGAGCTCTTGATAGAAAACTCAACTTGGCTTTCAGCGTATTCTCAGCTGAATTAGATGCTGTATCTCAGACTGCAGCCTGCTCTGAAGACGCGGGGAAGAAATCATATTCATTGCCCTTTTTGACGTTGGATGTATCTCGCGTAATGGTGTTAGGTGCCATTTTCTCTTCAGGGAGTCGCAGTGTAGGCATGAAAAGCCTCTTCCGATGCATACTTCAGCGCATGCAATACTTAAGAAAAGGCGCATTGAGATAACTTTGAAGTGGAAATGGTGCTTAAAGAAGGGCTTTTCCTGTAAAACTTACTTTCTGTATTCGCCCCAAAGCGCCTCTTTGAATCCACCTCATTCAAGTCTGATGAAGAATGAGCTCTTGATAGAAAACTCAACTTGGCTTTCAGCGTATTCTCAGCTGAATTAGATGCTGTATCTCAGACTGCAGCCTGCTCTGAAGACGCGGGGAAGAAATCATATTCATTGCCCTTTGTGACTTTCGATGTATCTCGCGTAATGGTGTTACATTCCAATTTCTCTTCAGGGAGGTACAGTATAGGCCCGAAAAACCTCTTCCGAGGCATGCTTAAGAGCATGCAATATGTAAGACATGGCGCATTGAGAAAGTTTTGTAGTGTAAATGTTGCCCATAGAAGGGCTTTTGCTGAAAACCTTACTTTCTATATTCGCCCCATAGCACATCTTGGAATCCATCTCAGTTAAGTGTGAGGAAGAATGTGCTCTTGCTGGAAAATTCAACTTGTCAGCATATTGTCAGATGAATTAACTGCTGGATCTCAGACTCTAGCCTGCTATCATGAAGCTGGAAAGAATTCATGTTCGCTGCCCTTTTTGACTTTGAATGTGTCTCGGATAAAGGCGTTACATCCCACTTACTCTTCAGGGAGTCGCAGTGTACGCCCGAATAGCCTCTTCCGAGGCATATGTCAGCGCATTCAATATGTAAGACAAGGCATATTGAGAAAGTTTTGGAGTGTAAAAGTTGCTCAATGAAGGGCTTTTCCTGTAAAATTTTCTTTCTATATTTGACCCATAGCGCCCTCTTGGAATACACCTCGGTCAAGTGTGAGGAAGAATGTGCTCTTGCGAGAAAATTCATTTTTTCAGCATATTCTCAGGTGAAATAGCTGCTGTATATAAGACTCTAGCCTGCTATCAAGAAGCTGGGAAGTATTCATGTTCATTGCCCTTTGTGACTTTGGATGTCTCGAGTAATGGCATAACATCCCACATTCTCTTCAAGGAGTCTCAGTGTAGGTTGGAAAAGTCTCTTGCGAGGCATACTTCAGAGCATGCAATATGGAAGACAAGGCACATTGAGAAAGTTTTGGAGTGTAAATGTTGCCCAAAGAAGGGATTTTCCTGTAAAACTTACCTTCTGTATTCGCCCCATAGCGCCCTCTTGGAATACACCTCGGTCAAGTGTGAGGAAGAATGTGCTCTTGCGAGAAAATTCATTTTTTCAGCATATTCTCAGGTGAAATAGCTGCTGTATATAAGACTCTAGCCTGCTATCAAGAAGCTGGGAAGTATTCATGTTCATTGCCCTTTGTGACTTTGGATGTCTCGAGTAATGGCATAACATCCCACATTCTCTTCAAGGAGTCTCAGTGTAGGTTGGAAAAGTCTCTTGCGAGGCATACTTCAGAGCATGCAATATGGAAGACAAGGCACATTGAGAAAGTTTTGGAGTGTAAATGTTGCCCAAAGAAGGGATTTTCCTGTAAAACTTACCTTCTGTATTCGCCCCATAGCGCTTCTTCGTATCCACGTCAGTCAAGGGTGATTAAGAATGAGCTCTTGCCAGAAAACTCAACTTTTCAGCATATTCTCAGGTGAATTACCTGCTATATCTCAGACTTTAGCCTTCTATCTAGAATCGGGGAAGAATTCATCTTCTTTGCCCTTTGTGAGTTTCGATGTATCTAACGTAATTGTCTTACATACCACCTTTTCTTCAGGGAGGCTCAGTTTAGGCCCGATAATCTTCCTCAGAGGCATACCTCAGGTCATGGAATATGTAATACAAGGCAAATTGAGAAAGTTTTGGAGTGTAAATTTCGCCCAAACGAGCGTTTTTCCTGAAAAACGTACTTTCTGTATTTGCCTCATAGCACCCCTTGGAATCCACCTCAGTCCAGTGTGAGGAAGAGTTGCTCTTGCAAGAAAAATCAACTTTTCAGCAAATTCTCAGGTGAATTAACTGCTGCATCTCAGACTCTAGCCTGCTATCAAGAAGCTGGGAAGAATTCATGTTCATTGCCCTTTTTGCCTTTGGATGTATCTTGTGTAGTGGCATTACATCCCACTTTCTCTTCAGGGAGTTGCCTTGTAGGCCCGAAAAGCCTCTACCGAGGCATATTTCTGTGCATGCAATATGTAAGACAAAGCGCATTGAGCAAGTTTTGGACTGTAAATGTTGCCCAAAAAAGGGGGTTCCTGTAAAACTTACTTTCTATATTCGCTCCATACCGCCTCTTGGAATCCACCTCAGTCAATTGTGCGGTAGAATGAGCTCTTGCCACAAAACTCAACTACCTTTTCAGCGTATTCCCAGCTAAATTACGTGATGTAGCTCAGATTGTAGCCTGCTATCAAGAAACTGGGAAGAATTCCTATTCTTTGCCCTTTGTTTCCTTAGAGGTTTCTCGTGTAATGGTGTTACATACCACTTTTACTTCAGGGATGCGCGTTTTAGGCCCAAAAACCCTGCTCCGAGGCATACTTCAGTGCATGCAATATGAAAGACAAGGTGCATTGAGAAAGTTTTGGACTGTAAATGTTGCCCAAAAAAGGGGGTTCCTGTAAAACTTACTTTCTATATTCGCTCCATACCGCCTCTTGGAATCCACCTCAGTCAATTGTGCGGTAGAATGAGCTCTTGCCACAAAACTCAACTACCTTTTCAGCGTATTCCCAGCTAAATTACGTGATGTAGCTCAGATTGTAGCCTGCTATCAAGAAACTGGGAAGAATTCCTATTCTTTGCCCTTTGTTTCCTTAGAGGTTTCTCGTGTAATGGTGTTACATACCACTTTTACTTCAGGGATGCGCGTTTTAGGCCCAAAAACCCTGCTCCGAGGCATACTTCAGTGCATGCAATATGAAAGACAAGGTGCATTGAGAAAGTTTTGGAGTGTAAATGTTGCCCAACGAAGGGCTTTTCCTGTAAAACTTACCTTCTGTTTTTGCGTCATAGGTCCCTCTAGGAATCCACCTCAGTCATGTGTGAGGAAGAATGAGATTTTTTCAGAAAACTCAATTTAGCATTTCTGCGTATTCACAGCTGAATTAGCGGGTGTAAGTCAGACTCCAGCCTGCTATCAAGAAGCTGGGAAGAATTCATGTTCATTGCCGTTTTGGACTGTGGTTGTGTGTCTCATAATGATGTTACATCCCACTTTCTCTTCAGGGAATCACAGTGTAGGCCCAAAAATCCTCTTAGGAGGCATACTTCAGTCGATGCATTATGTTAGACCAGGCGCATTGAGAAAATACTGGAGTATAAATGTTGCCCAACGGAGCACTTTTTCTGAACAACTTACTTTCTGTATTCGCCCCATAGCGTCTTTTGTAATCCACCTCAGTCAAGTGTGAGGAAGAATGAGTACTTGCCAGAAAACTCAACTAGGTTTTCAGCATAATCTCTGCTGAATTAGCTGCTGTATCTCAGACTGTAGCCTGCTATCAAGAAGCTGGGAAGAATTCAAATTCATAGCATTTTGTGATTTTTGATGATTCTTGCGTAAGCGTGTTAGATCCCACTTTCACTTCAGGGAGTTGCAGTGTAGGACCGAAAAGCCACTTCTGAGGCATAAGTCAGCGCATGCAATATGTAACACATGGCGCATTGAGAAAGTTTTAGAGTGCTAATGTTGTCCAAAAAGGGCTTTTCCTGTAAAACTTACTTTCTGTATTCGCCCCAGAGCGACTCTTGGAATCCACCTTATTCAAGTGTGAGGAAGAATNATNTCTNGCCAGAAAACTCAACTAGGTTTTCAGCATAATCTCTGCTGAATTAGCTGCTGTATCTCAGACTGTAGCCTGCTATCAAGAAGCTGGGAAGAATTCAAATTCATAGCATTTTGTGATTTTTGATGATTCTTGCGTAAGCGTGTTAGATCCCACTTTCACTTCAGGGAGTTGCAGTGTAGGACCGAAAAGCCACTTCTGAGGCATAAGTCAGCGCATGCAATATGTAACACATGGCGCATTGAGAAAGTTTTAGAGTGCTAATGTTGTCCAAAAAGGGCTTTTCCTGTAAAACTTACTTTCTGTATTCGCCCCAGAGCGACTCTTGGAATCCACCTTATTCAAGTGGGGGAGGATGAGCTCTTGCCAGAAAAATCAACTTTTCAGCATAATTCTGGTGAATTAGCTGCGGTAATTCAGACACTAGCCTGCTATCAAGAACCTGGGAGGGATGCATGTCCTTTTCCTTTTTGACTTTGGATGTGACTCGCGTAATGGCGTTACATAAAACTTTCTCTTCAGGGAGTCGCAGTATAGGCCCGAAAAGCCTCTTCCGAAGCTTATTGGTGCGCATCCAATATGTACGACAAGGCGCATTGAGAAAGTTTTTGAGTGTAAATGTTGCTCAAAGAAGGGCTTTTCCGGTAAAATTTACTATCTGTATTCGTATCAAAGGGCCCTCTGTGAATCCACCTCAGCCAAGTGTGAGGAAGAATGAGCTTTTTCAGAAAACTCAATTTATCTTTTCATTGTATTCTCAGCTGAATTAGCGACTGTATCTCAAACTCTAGCCTGCTATCAAGAAGCTGGGAAGAATTCATGTTCATTGCCCTTTTTGACTTTGGTTGTGTTCGCGTAATAGACTTACATCCCACTTTCTCTTCAGGGAGGCTCAATGTAGGCCCGAAAATCCTCTTCCTAGGCATACTTCAGCGCATGCAATATGTAAGACAGGGTGCATTGAGAAAGTTTTGGAGTGTAAATGTTGCACGAAAAAGCGCTTTTCCTGAAAAACTTACTTTCTGTATTCGCCCCATAACGCCTCTTGGAATCCACCTCAGTCAAATGTGACGAAGAATGAGCTCTTGCCAGATAATTCAAATTTTCAGCATATTCTCAGTTGAATTAGCTGCTGTATCTCAGACTGTAGCCCGCTATCAAGTAGCTGGGAAGAATTCATGTTTATTGCCCTTTTTGACTTTGGATGTGTATTGCGCAATGGCATTATATCCAACTTTCTCTTCAGGGAGTGGATGTTTAGGTGCGAAAAGCCTTTTGCGGGGAATACTTCAGCGGATACAATATGTAAGACAAGGCGCATTGAGGAAGGTTTGGAGTGTAAATGTCGACCAAAGAAGGGCTTTTCCTGCAAAACTTACAGTCTGTATTCGCCCCATCGCGCCTCTTGGAATCTAACTCAGTCAAGTGTGAGGAAGAATGAACTCTTGCCAGAAAATTTAAATTTTCACCTTCTTCTCAGCTGAATTAGCTGCTGTATCTCAGACTGTAGCCTGCTATCATGAAGCTGTGAATAATTCATGTTCCTTGCCTTTTTTGACTTTGGATGTATCTCGAATAATGGCATTATATCCCACTTTCTCTTCAGGGAGTGGATGTTTAGGTGCGAAAAGCCTTTTGCGGGGAATACTTCAGCGGATACAATATGTAAGACAAGGCGCATTGAGAAAAATTTGAGTACAAATGCTTCCCAAAGAAGGGCTTTTCCTGTAAAACTTACTTGCTGTTTTCGCCCCAGAGCACCTCTTTGAATCCACCTCAGTCAAGTGTAAGGAACAATGAGCTCTTGCCAGAAAATTTAACTTGCTTTTCAGCGAATTTTCAGCTGAATTAGCTGTGTATCTCAGACTGTAGGCTGCTATCAAGAAGCTGGGAATGATTCATATTCATTGCCCTTTGTGTCTTTCGATGTATCTCACCTGCTGGTGTTGCATAACACTTTCTCTTCAGGGAGTTACAGTGTAGGCCTCAAAAGCCTCTTCCGAGGCATACTACAGCGCATGCAATATGTAAGACAATGCACATTGAGAAAGTTTTGGAGTGTAAATGTTGCGCAAGAAGGGCTTTTCCTGTAAGACTTACTTTCAGTATTCGCCTCAGAGGGCCCTTTTGGAATCCACCTCAGTCAAGTGTGAGGAAGAATGAGCTCTTGCTGGAAAATTGAACTTTTCAGCATATTTTCAGGTGGATTAGCTGCTGTATCTGAGACTCTAGCCTTCTATCAAGAAGCTGGGAAGAATTCATGTTTATAGCCCTTTTTGACCTCGGATGTATCTCGCGTAATCGCGTGTCATCCCACTGTCTCTTCAGGGAATCACAGTGTAGGCCCGAAAAGCCTCTTCTGAGGCATACTTCAGCAAGAGCGATATGTAAGATAAGGCGCATTGAAAAAGTTTTAGAGTGTAAATGTTGCCCCAAGAAGGGCTTTTCCTGTAAAACTTACTTTCTGTATTCGCCCCATAGCGCCTCATGGAATCGACTTCAGTCAAGTGTTCGTAAGAATGTGCGCTTGCCAGAAAACTCAACTTTTAGGCATATTGTAAGGTGAATAAGATTCTGCAATTCATACTCTAACCTGCTATAAAGAAGTTGTGAAGAACTCATGTTCATTGCCCTTTTTGACTTTGGATATATTTCCCATAATGCGTGTCATCCCACTGTCTCTTCAGGGAATCACAGTGTAGGCCCGAAAAGCCTCTTCTGAGGCATACTTCAGCAAGAGCGATATGTAAGATAAGGCGCATTGAAAAAGTTTTAGAGTGTAAATGTTGCCCCAAGAAGGGCTTTTCCTGTAAAACTTACTTTCTGTATTCGCCCCATAGCGCCTCATGGAATCGACTTCAGTCAAGTGTTCGTAAGAATGTGCGCTTGCCAGAAAACTCAACTTTTAGGCATATTGTAAGGTGAATAAGATTCTGCAATTCATACTCTAACCTGCTATAAAGAAGTTGTGAAGAACTCATGTTCATTGCCCTTTTTGACTTTGGATATATTTCCCATAATGGCGTTACATCCCAGTTTCTCCTCAGGGAGTCGCAGTGTTGGGCCGAAAATCCTCTTCCGAGGCATATTTCCGCACATGCAATATGTAAGACAAGGCCCATTGACAAATTTTTAGAGTGTAAATGTTGCCCAAAGAAGGGCTTTTCCTGTAAAACTTAGTTTCTGTATTCAATCACAGTGCACTTTAGGAATCCTCCGCACTCATGGGTGAGGAATAATAAGCTTTTTTCTGAAAACTCAATTTACCTTTTCAGCGTATTCTCAGCTGAATTATCAGCTTTATGTCAGACTCTAACCTGTTATCAGGAACCTGGGAAGAATTCATGTTCATGGCCCATTTTGATTTTGGATGTGTCTTGCATAATGGAGTTACATCCCACTTTCTCTTCAGAGAGACGAAGTTTAGGCCAGAAAAGCCTCTTCCGAGTCAGAATTCAGGGCATGGAGTATGTAATAGAAGGCAAATTCATAAAGTTTTGGAGTGTAAATGTTGCCCAAAGAAGGGCTTTTCCTGTAAAGCTTTCTTTCTGTATTCACCCCATAGCCCCTCTTGGAATCCACCTCAGTCAAGTTTGAGGAAGAATGTGCTCTTGCAGGAAAATCTAACTTTTCAGCATATGCTCAGGTGAATTAACTGCTGTATCTCAGACTCTAGACTGCTATCAAGAAGCTGGGAAGAATTCATGTTCTTTGCCCATTTTGACATTGGATGAATCTTCCGTAATGGCGTTACATTCCGCTTTCTCTTCCGGGAGTCATAGTATACTCCCGAATAGCCTCTCCAGAGGCATATTTAAGCACATGCAATATGTAAAACAAGGCACATTGAGAAAGTTTTGGAGTGTAAATATTACCCTAAGAAGGGCTTTTCCTGAAAAACTTACTTTCTGTATTCGCTTCATAGAGTACTCTTGGAATCCACCTCAGTCAAGTGTATGGAAGAATGTGCTCTTAAAAGAAAACTCAACTTTTCAGCATATTCTCAGTTGAATTAGCTGCTCTATCTCAGACTGTAGCCTGCTATCAAGAAGCTGGGAAGAATTCATGTTCATTGCCCTTTTTGACTTTGGATGTGTTTCGCATAATAGCATTACATCCTACTTTCTCTTTAGGGGTCACATTGTAGACCCCAAAAGACCCTTCCGAGGCAAACTTCAGGCCGTGGAATATGTTAGACATGGCGCATTGAGATAGTTTTGGAGGGTAAATGCTGCCCACGTTGGACTTTCCCTGAAAAAATTACTTTATGTATTCACCCCATAGCGCCTTTTGGAATCCATCTCAATCAAGTGTGAGGAAGAATGAGCTCTTACCAGAAAACGCAACTAGCTTTTCAGAGTGTTCTCAGGTGAATTAGCTACTGTATCTCAGACTCTAGCCTGCTATCAAGAAGCTGGGAAGGATTCAGGTTCATTGCCCTTTTTGACTTTGGACGTGTTTGCATAATAGCATTACATCCTACTTTCTCTTTCGGGGTCACATTGTAGACCCCAAAAGACCCTTCCGAGGCAAACTTCAGGCCGTGGAATATGTTAGACATGGCGCATTGAGATAGTTTTGGAGGGTAAATGCTGCCCACGTTGGACTTTCCCTGAAAAAATTACTTTATGTATTCACCCCATAGCGCCTTTTGGAATCCATCTCAATCAAGTGTGAGGAAGAATGAGCTCTTACCAGAAAACGCAACTAGCTTTTCAGAGTGTTCTCAGGTGAATTAGCTACTGTATCTCAGACTCTAGCCTGCTATCAAGAAGCTGGGAAGGATTCAGGTTCATTGCCCTTTTTGACTTTGGACGTGTCTAGCATAATGGCATTACATTCCATCTTCTCTTCAGGGAGTCGCAGTGTAAGCCCAAAAATCTTTTCTGAGGCATACTTCAGGCCATAGAATATGTAAGTCAAGACGCATTGAGAAAGTTTGGAGTTTTAATGTAGCCCAAACAAGTGTTTTTCCTGTAAAACTTACTTTCTGTATTCGCCTCATAGAGCCCTCTAGGAATGCATTTCAGTCAAGTGTGAGGCAGAATGTGCTCTTGCCAGACAACTCAACTTTTCAGCATATTTTAGCATGAATTAATTGCTGTATCTCAGAATCTAGCCTGCTATCAAGAAACTGGGACGAACTCATGTTCATTGCCCTTTTGACTTTGGACGTGTCTAGCATAATGGCATTACATTCCATCTTCTCTTCAGGGAGTCGCAGTGTAAGCCCAAAATCTTTTCTGAGGCATACTTCAGGCCATAGAATATGTAAGTCAAGACGCATTGAGAAAGTTTGGAGTTTTAATGTAGCCCAAACAAGTGTTTTTCCTGTAAAACTTACTTTCTGTATTCGCCTCATAGAGCCCTCTAGGAATGCATTTCAGTCAAGTGTGAGGCAGAATGTGCTCTTGCCAGACAACTCAACTTTTCAGCATATTTTAGCATGAATTAATTGCTGTATCTCAGAATCTAGCCTGCTATCAAGAAACTGGGACGAACTCATGTTCATTGCCCTTTGTGACTTTGGGTGTGTCTCGCGTAATCGCGTAACATCCCTCTTTCTCTTCTGGGAATCGCAGTGTAAGTCCAAAAAGCCTCCTCCGAGGCATACTTCAGCCTATGCAGTATGCCAGACAAGGCGCATTGAGAAAGTTTTGGAGTGTAAATTTTGCCAAAAGAAGTGCTTTTCCTGTAAAACTTACTTCTGTATACGCCCCATACCGCCTCTTGGAATCCACCTCAGTCAAGTGTGAGGAATAATGAGCACTTGCCAGAAAACTCAACTAGCTTTTCAGCGTATTCTTAGCTGAATTAGCTGCTGTATCTGACTCTTGCCTTGTATCAAGAAGCTGGGAAGAATTCATATTCATTGCCCTTTGTGTATTTCGATGTATGTCACGTAATGGTGTTACATACCACTTTCTCTTCAGGAAGGCGCTGTTTAGTCTCGAAAAGACTCTTTAGAGGCAATCTTCTGGGCATGAAATATGTAAGACAAGGTGCATCGTGGAAGTTTTGGAGTGTCAATATTGCCCAAAGGAGGCCTTTTCCTGTAAAACTTACTTTCTGTATTCGCCTCATAGGACTCTCCTGGAATCCACCTCAGTCAACTATGAGAAAGAATGTGCTCTTGCCAGAGAATTAAACTTTTCAGCATATTCTCAGATGAATTAGCTGCTCTATCTCAGATTCTAGCCTGCGATCAAGAAGCTGGGAGAAATTCGTGTTCATTGCCCATTTTGACTTTGGATCTGTCTCGCGTAAAGGCTTTATATTCCACTTTCTCTTCAGAGAGTCACAGTTTAGGCTTGAAAAGCCTCTTCCGAGGCATACTTCAGTGAATGCTATATGGAAGAGAAAGTGCATTGAGAAAGTTTTGGAGTGCAAATGTTGCCCAATGAAGGGATTTTCCTGAAAAACTTACTTTCTGTATTCGCCTCATAGGACTCTCCTGGAATCCACCTCAGTCAACTATGAGGAAGAATGTGCTCTTGCCAGAGAATTAAAATTTTCAGCATATTCTCAGATGAATTTGCTGCTGTATCTCAGACTCTAGCCTGCTATCAAGAAGCTGTGGAAAATTCATGTTCATTGCCCATTTTGACTTTGGATCTGTCTCGCGTAAAGGGTTTACATCCCACTTTCTCCTCAGAGAGTCACAGTTTAGGCTTGAAAAGCCTCTTTCGAAGCATACTCCAGTGCATGCAATATGTAAGAGAAAGCGCATTGAGAAAGTATTGGAGTGCAAATGTTGCCTAAAGAAGGACTTTTCCTGTAAAACTTACTTTCTGTATTCGTCCCACAGAGCCTCTTGGAATCCACCTCAGTGAAGTGTGAGGAAGAAAGTGCTCTTGCTGGAAAACTGAACTTTTCAGCATATTCTCAGGTGAGCTAGCTGCTGTAACTCAGACTCTAGCCTGCTATCAAGAAGCTGGGAATAATTCATATTCATTGCCCTTTGTGACTGTGTATGTATCTTCCGTAATGACGTTACATCCCACTTTCTCTTCAGGGAGTCGCAGTGTAGGCCCAAAAAGCCTCTTCCGAGGCATACTTCACCACATGCAATATGTAAGACAAGGCGCACTGAGAAGGTTTTGCAGTGTAAATGTTGTCAAAAGAAGGGCTTTTCCTGTCAAACTTAATTTCTCTATTCGCCCGATAGCGCCTCTTGGAATCCACATCTCTCAAGTGCAAGGAAGAATACGGTCTTGCCAGAAAACTCTAATTTTCAGCATATTCGCATGGGAATTAGTTGTTGTATCTGAGATTCTTGCCTGCTATCAAGAAGTTGGGAAGAATTCATGTTAATTGCCATTTTTGACTTTGAATGTGTCATGCGTAATGTCGTTACATTCCACTTTCTCTTCAGGGACTCACAGTGTAGGTCCAAAAAGCCTCTTCCGAGGCATACTTCTCCGCATGCAATATGTATGACAAGGCGGACTGAGAAAGTTTTGCAGTGTAAATTTTGCCCAAAGAAGGGCTTTTCCTGTCAAACTTAATTTCTCTATTCGCCCGATAGTGCCTCTTGGAATCCACATCTCTCGAGTGCAAGGAAGAATACGGTCTTGCCAGAAAACTCTAATTTTCAGCATATTCGCATGGGAATTAGTTGTTGTATCTGAGATTCTTGCCTGCTATCAAGAAGTTGGGAAGAATTCATGTTAATTGCCATTTTTGACTTTGAATGTGTCATGCGTAATGTCGTTACATTCCACTTTCTCTTCAGGGACTCCCAGTGTAGGCCCGAAAAGCTTCTTCCGAGGCATTCTTCAGCGTATGCAATATGGAAGACAAGGTGCATTGAGAATGATTTGGAGTGTAAATGTTGCCCAAAGAATGGGTTTTCCTGTAAAACCTACTCTCTGTATTTGCCGCACAGCACCTCTTGTAATCCACCTCAGTGAAGTGTGAGAAAGAAAGACCTCTTGCCAGAAAATTCAAATTTTCAGCATATTCTCAGCTGAATTAGCTGCTGTATCTCAGACTCTAACTGGTATCAAGACGCGGGGATAAATTCATGTTCATTGCCCTTTGTGAATTTGGATGTATCTCATGTAATGGGGTTACATTCCACTTTCTCTTCAGCGAGTCACATTGCGGCCCGAAAAGCCTCTTCCGAGGCATACATCAGGGCTCAGAATATGTAAGACAAGGGGCATTGAGAAAGTTTTGTAGTGTAAATGTTGCCCAAAGAAGCGCTTTTCCTGAAAAACCTACTTCCTGTTTTCACCCCAGAACACCCCTTGGAATCCACCTCAGTCAAGTGTGAGGAAGAATGAGCTGTTGCCAGAAAACTCAACTATCTTTTCAGGGTATTCTCAGCTGAAGTAGCTGCTGTATCTCAGACTGTAGCATGCTATCAAGAAGCTGTGAATAATTCTTGTTCATTGTCCTTCGTGTCTTTGGATGTAACTCGCGTAATGTTATTGCATACCAGTTTCTCTTCAGGGAGACGCAGTTTAGGCCCGAAAAAACTCTTCTGAGGCATACTTCAGGGCATGCAATATGTAAGACAAGATGCACTGAGAAACTTTTGGAGTGTAAATGTTGCCCAACGAAGCGCTTTCCTGAAAAACTTACTTTCTGTATTCGCCCCATAGCATCTTTTGATACCCACCACAGTCAAGTTTGAGGAAGAATGTGCTGTTGCCAGAAAATTCAACTTTTCAGCATATTCTCAGGTGATTTTGCTGCTGTATGTCAGACTCTAGCCTGCTCTTTAGAAGCTGGTAAAAATTCATGTTCATTGCCCTCGGTGACTTTGGATGTATCTCCCCTAAAGTCGTTACATCCCACTTTCTCTTCAAGGAGTCGCAGTGTAGGCCCAAAAGCATCTTCCAAGTAATATTTCAGCGCATGCAATATATAATACAAGGCGCATTGAGGAAGTTTCGGAGTGTAAATATTGCCCAAAGCAGCGTTTTTCTTGAAAAGCTTACTTTCTGTGTTTGTCCCATAGCGCCTCTTGGAATTCACATCATTCAAGTGTGAGGAAGAATGAGCTCTTGCCAGAAAACTCAACTTTTCAGCTGATTCTCAGGTGAATTAGCTGCTGTATGTCAGACTCTAGCCTGCTCTTTAGAAGCTGGTAAAAATTCATGTTCATTGCCCTTTTTGACATTGGATGTGTCTCGCGTAATGTCGTTACATTTCACTTTCTCTTCAAGGAGTCGCAGTGTAGGACCGAAAAGCCTCGTCCGAGGCATAATCCAGCGCATGCAATATGTAATACAAGGCGCATTGAGGAAGTTTCGGAGTGTAAATATTGCCCAAAGCAGCGTTTTTCTTGAAAAGCTTACTTTCTGTGTTTGTCCCATAGCGCCTCTTGGAATTCACATCATTCAAGTGTGAGGAAGAATGTGCTCTTGCCAGAAAAATCAACTTTTCAGCATATTCTCAGTTGAATTAGCTGCTCTATCTCATCTCTAGCCTGCTATCAAGAAGCTGGATATAATTCATATCCATTGCCCTTTGTGGCTTTGGATGTATCTCACATAATGAGGATATATCCCACTTTCTCTTCAGGATATTGCATTGTAGGCCCGAAAACCCTCTTCCATGGCATACTTCAGCACATGCAATTTGTAAGACAAGGCGCATTGAGAAATTTTTGCAGTGTAAATGTTGCCCAGAGAAGAGATTTCCTGAAAGACTTACTTTCTGTATTCGCCCGATAGTGCCTCTTTGAATCCACCTCAGTAAAGTGTGAGGAAGAATGTGCTATTGCAGGAAAACTCAACTTTTCAATTAATTTGTAGATGAATTAGGTGCTGTATCTTAGATTCTTTCCTGCTAACAAGAAGTTGGGAAGAATTCATGTTCATTGTCCTTTTTGACTTTGGATGCGTCTCACGTAATGGTGTTAAATCCCACTTCCTCTTCATGGAGGCCCAGTTTGGGCCCGATAAGCCTTTTCCGAGGCATATTTCAGGTCATGGAATATCTATGACAAAGCGCATGGTGAAAGGTTAGGAGTGTACATATTGCCCAAAGAAGGGCTTTTTCTGTCAAACTTACTTTATGTATTCACCTCAAAAAACCCTCTTGGAATTCACCTCAGTGAAGTGTGAGGAAGACTGAGCTCTTCCAGAAAACTCAACTAGCTTATCAGCGTATTCTCAGCTGAATTAGCTGCTGTATCTCAGACTCTAGCTTGCTATCAAGAAGCTGGGTTGAATTCATGTTCATTGCCCTTTTTGACTTCGGATGTGTCTCGCATAATGGCGTTACATTCCACTTTCTTGTCAGGGAGTCTCGGTGTAGGCCCGAAAACAGCTTACGCGGCATACTTCAGGGCATTCAATATGTAAGACAGGGCGCATTGAGATAGTTTTGGAGTGTAAATTTTGCCCAAAGAAGGGCTTTTCCTTTAAAACTTACTTTCTGTATTTGTCTCATAGAGCCTTCTCGGAATGCACCTCAGTCAAGTGTGAGGAAGAATGAGCTTTTCCAGAAAACTCAACTTAGTTGTTCAGCGTATTCTCAGCTGAATTAGCTCCTGTATCTGAGACTGTAGCCAGCTATTAAGAAGCTGGGAAGAATTCATGTTCATTGCCCTTTGTGACTTTGGATGTGTCTCGCATAATGGCGTTACATTCCACTTTCTTGTCAGGGAGTCTCGGTGTAGGCCCGAAAACAGCTTACGCGGCATACTTCAGGGCATTCAATATGTAAGACAGGGCGCATTGAGATAGTTTTGGAGTGTAAATTTTGCCCAAAGAAGGGCTTTTCCTTTAAAACTTGCTATCTGTATTCGCCTCATAGAGCCCTCCTGGAATGCACCTCAGTCAAGTGTGAGGAAGAATGAGCTTTTTTCAGAAAGCTCAACTAGCTTTTCAGCGTATTCTCAGCTGAATTAGCTGTGTATCACAGATTGTAGTCTGCCATCAAGAAGCTTAGAAGAATTCATTATCATTGCCCTGTTTGACTTTGGATGTATCTTGCATAATGGCGTTATACCCCACTTTCTCTTCAGGGAGTCGCAGTGTAGGCCCGAAAAGTCACTTCTGAGACACACTTCAGCGCATGAAATATATAAGACAAGGCGCATTGAGAAAGTTTTGGATTGTAAATGTTGCCCAAAGAAGGGCTTTTCCTGTAAAACTTATTTTCTGTAGGCGCTGCATAGCGCCTCTTGGAATCCACCTCAGTCAAGTTTGAGAGAGAATGAGCTCTGGACTGAAAATTCAACTTTTCAGCATATTCTCAGATGAAATAGCTGCTATATCTCAGATTTTAGCCTGCTATCATGAAGCTGGGAACAACTCATGTTCATTGCCCTTTCTGACTTTGGATATGTCTCGTGTAATTGTCGTTACATCCCCCTTTCTCTTCAGCGAGTCACACTGTTGTCCCCAAAATGCCTCTTCCGAGGGAAACATCAGGGCTTACAATATGCAAGGCAAGGCGCATTGTGAAAGTTTTGGAGTGTAAATGTTGCCCAAAGAAGGGCTTTTCCTGTAAAACTTACTTTCTGTATTTGCCTCATAGCGCCTCTTGGAATACACCTCAGTCAAGTGTGAGAAAGAATGAGCTATTGCCGGAAAACTCAACTAGTTTTTCAACGTATTCTCAGGTGAATTAACTGCTATATCTCAGACTGTAGCCTGTTATCAAGAAGCTGGGAAGAATTCATATGCATTGCCCTTTGTATCTTTGATGTATCTCACGTAATGGTTTTACATACCACTTTTATCTTAGGGTGTCGCAGTTTACACCAGAAAAGCCTCTTCCGAGGCAAATTTAAGGGCATGCAATATGTAAGACAAGGCGCATTGAGAAAGCTTTGGAGTGTAAATGTTGCCCAAATTAGGGCTTTTCCTGTAAAACTTACTTTCTGAATAAGTCTCATAGCGCCTCCTGGAATCCACCTAAGTCAAGTGTGAGAAAGAATGAGCTATTGCCGGAAAACTCAACTAGTTTTTCAACGTATTCTCAGGTGAATTAACTGCTATATCTCAGACTGTAGCCTGTTATCAAGAAGCTGGGAAGAATTCATATGCATTGCCCTTTGTATCTTTCGATGTATCTCACGTAATGGTTTTACATACCACTTTTATCTTAAGGGTGTCGCAGTTTACACCAGAAAAGACTCTTCCGAGTCATACTTCAGGGCATGCAATATGTAAGACAAGGCTCATTGAGAAAGTTTTGGAGTGTAAATGTTGCCCAAATAAGGGCTTTTCCTGTAAAACTTGCTTTCTCTATTCGCCTAATAGAGCCCTCTTGGAATTCACCTCAGTCACGTGTGAGGAAAAATAAGCCTTTTTCAGAAAACTCACTAGCTTTTCAGCATTTTCTCAGCTGAGTTAGCTCCTGTATCTGAGACTCAAGCCTGTTATCAGGAAGGTGGGAACAATTCATTTTCATTGTCCTTTTTGACTTTGGATGTGTCTCGCGTAATGGTGTTAAATACTACTTTCTCTTCAGGGAGTCGCAGTTTACGCACGAAAAGCCTCTTCCGCGGCATACTTCAGGACATGAAATATGTAAGACAAGGGGCATTGAGAAAGTTTTGGAGTGTAAATGTTGCCCGAAGGAGGGCTTTTCCTGTAACATTTAATTTTTATAATCGCCTCATAGAGACCTCTTATAATCCACTGCAGTCAAGTGTGAGGAATAATGAGCCCTTTCCACAAAACTCAATTTAGATTTTCAGCGTATTCACAGCTGTATTAGCGAATGTATGTCAGATTCTAGCCTGCTATGAAGAAGCTTGGAAGAATTCATATTCATTGCCCTTTGTGAATTTGGATGTATCTCGCGAAATGGCGTTACATCCCATTTTCTAATCAGGGAGGTGCAGTTTAGGCCCGAAAAGCCACATTCAAGGCATTTTTCAGGCCATGGAATATGTAAAACAAGGGCCATTGAGAAAGGTTTTGAGTGTAAATATTGCCCAAAGAAGGGCTTTTCCTGTAAAACTTAGTTTCAGTATTCGCCTCATAAAGCCCTCTTGGAATTCACCTCAGGCATGTGTGAGGAAGAATGAGCTTTTTTCAGAATACTCAACTACCGTTACAGCGTATTCTCAGCTGAAATAGCTGCTGTATCTCAGACTGTAGCCTGTTATCAAGAAGCATTGAAGAATTCATATTCATTGCCCTTTTTGACTTTGGATGTGTCTCACGAAAAGGCGTTACATCCGACTTTCTCTTCAGGGAGTCGCAGTTTAGTCCCGAAAAGCCTCTTCTGAGGCACAATTCAGTGCATACAATATGTAAGACAAGGGACATTGAGAAAGTTTTGAGTGCAAATGTTACCCAACGAAGGGCTTTTCATGTAAAACTGACTTTCTGGACTCCCCTCATACAGCCCTCTTGGAATTCACCTCAGTCATGTGTGAGGAAGAATGAGCTTTTTTCAGAATACTCAACTACCGTTACAGCGTATTCTCAGCTGAAATAGCTGCTGTATCTCAGACTGTAGCCTGTTATCAAGAAGCATTGAAGAATTCATATTCATTGCCCTTTTTGACTTTGGATGTGTCTCACGAAAAGGCGTTACATCCGACTTTCTCTTCAGGGAGTCGCAGTTTAGTCCCGAAAAGCCTCTTCTGAGGCACAATTCAGTGCATACAATATGTAAGACAAGGGACATTGAGAAAGTTTTGTAGTGTAAATGTTGCCCAAAGAAGGGCTTTTCATGTCAAACTTACTTCGTCTATTGCCCTTAGTGCCTCTTTGAATCCACCATAGTCAAGTGTGAGGAAGATTGTGCTCTTGCCAGTAAACTCCACTTTTCAGCATATTCGCCAGTGAATTAGTTGCTGTATCTCAGATTCTAGCCTGCTATCAAGAACCCGGGAAGAATTCATGTTCATTTTTTTTTTGACTTTAAATGTGTCTCGCGTAATGTCATTATGTTCCACTTTCTCTTCCGGGAGTCGCAGTGTAGGCCCAAAAAGCCTCTTCTGAGACATTCTTCAGCACATGCAATATGTAAGACAAGCACATTGAGAAAGATTTGGAGTGTAACTGTTGCCGAAAAAATGGCTTTTCCTTTAAAATTTATTTTATGTATTCGCCCCACAGCGCCTCTTGGAATCCACCTCAGTCAAGTGAGAGGAAGCATGAGCTCTTGCCAGAAAATTCAACTGCTCAGCATATTCTCAGATGAATTGACTTATGTATCTCAGACTGTAGCTTGCTATCAAGAAGCTGGGAAGAATTCATTTTCATAGCCCTTTTTGATTTTGGATGTGTCTCGGGTAATGATTTTACATTGCACTTTCTCTTCAGGGAGTCGCAGTGTAGGCCCGAAATGCCTCTTCCGAGGCATGCTTCAGCGCATGCAATATGTAAGACAAGGCACATTGAGAAAGATTTGGAGTGTAACTGTTGCCGAAAAAATGGCTTTTCCTTTAAAATTTATTTTATGTATTCGCCCCACAGCGCCTCTTGGAATCCACCTCAGTCAAGTGAGAGGAAGCATGAGCTCTTGCCAGAAAATTCAACTGCTCAGCATATTCTCAGATGAATTGACTTATGTATCTCAGACTGTAGCTTGCTATCAAGAAGCTGGGAAGAATTCATTTTCATAGCCCTTTTTGATTTTGGATGTGTCTCGGGTAATGATTTTACATTGCACTTTCTCTTCAGGGAGTCGCAGTGTAGGCCCAAAAAGCCTCTTCCAAGGCATGCTTCAGCGCATGCAATATGTAAGACAAGGCACATTGAGGAAGTTTTGTAGTGTAAATGGTGCCCAAAGAAGGGCTTTTCCTGTAAAACTTAATTTCTGTATTCGCTCCATTGCGCCTCTTTGAATACACCTCAGTCAAGTGTGAGGAAGAATGTGCTGTTGCCAGAAAATTCAACTTTTGAGCATATTCTAAGGTGAATTAGCTGCTGTATCTCAGACTCTAGCCTGCTATTAAGAAGCTGGGAAGAATTCTAATTCATTGCCCTTTTTGACTTTGGATGTGTCTTGCGTAATGGCGTTATATCCCACTTTCTCCTCCGGGTGTCGCAGTGCAGGCCCGAAAAGCCTCTTCCAAGGCGTACTTCAGCGTATGCAATATGTAAGACAAGACACATTGAGAAATTTTTGCAGTGTAAATGTTGCCCAAAGAAGCGATTTCCTAAAAAACTTACTTTCTGTATTCGCCCGATAGTGCCTCTTGGAATCTACCTATATCAAGTGTGAGGAATAATGTGCTCTTGCCGGAAAACTCAACTTTTCAGCCTATTCGCAATTGAATTAGTTGCCGTATCTCAGATTCTTCTCTGCTATCAAGAACCTGGGAAGAACTCATGTTCATTGCCGTTTTTACTTTGAATGTGTCTTGCGTAATGTTGTTACATTCCACTTTCTCTTCTGGGAGTCACAGTACAGGCGCGAAAAGCCTCTTCCGATGCATTCTTCAGCATATGCAATATGGTAGACAAGACACATTGAGAAATTTTTGCAGTGTAAATGTTGCCCAAAGAAGCGATTTCCTAAAAAACTTACTTTCTGTATTCGCCCGATAGCACCTCTTGGAATCCACCTCAGTCAAGTGTGAGGAAGAATGTGCTCTTGCCGGAAAACTCAACTTTTCAGCATATTCGCAGGTGTATTAGCTGCTGTATCTTAGATTCTTGCCTGCTAACCAGAATCTGGGAATAATTCATGTTCATTACCACTTTTGACTTTGGATGTTTTTCGCGTAATGTCGTTACATTCCACTATCTCCTCAGGGAGTCGCATTGTAGGCATGGAAAGCCTCTTCCGAGGCATAATTCAGTGCATGCAATATGTAACACAAGGCGCATTGAGAACGGTTTGGAGTGTAAATGTTTCCCAAAGAAGGGCTTTTCCTGTAAAACTTCGTTTCTGTATTTGCCCCATAGTGCCTCTTGGTATCTACCTCTTTTATGCATGAGGAAGAATGACCTCTTGCCAGAAAATTCAGCTTTTCAGCATATTCTGAGGTGAAGTAGCTGCTGGATCTCAGACTGTAGCCAGCTCCCAAGAAGCTTTGAAGAATTCATGTTAATTGCCCTTTTTGACTTTGGATGTATCTGGCATAATGTCGTTACATACCACTTTCTCCTCAGGGTGTCGCAGTGTAGGCCCGAAAAACCTTTTCCAAGGCATACTTCAGCGCATGCAATATGCAAGACAAGGCGCATTGAGACAGTTTGCAGTGTCAATGTTGCCCAAAGTAGCGATTTCCTGAAAAACCTACTTTCTGTATTCACCTGATAGCGCCTTTTGGAATCCACCTCAGTCAAGTGTGAGGAAGAATGTGCTCTTACCGGAAAACTCAACTTTTCAGCATATTCGCAGGTGAATTAGCTCCTGTATCTCAGAGTCTTGCCTGTTAACAAGAACCTGGGAATAATTCATGTTTATTACCTTTTTGACTTTGGATGTGTCTCGCGTAATGTCGTTATATTCCACTATGTCTTCAAGGAGTCTCATTTTAGGCCCTGAAAGTCTCTTCCGAGGCATAATTCTGCGCTTGGAATAAGTAAGACAAGGCACACTGAGAAAGTTTGCAGTGTCAATGTTGCCCAAAGTAGCGATTTCCTGAAAAACCTACTTTCTGTATTCACCTGATAGCGCCTTTTGGAATCCACCTCAGTCAAGTGTGAGGAAGAATGTGCTCTTACCGGAAAACTCAACTTTTCAGCATATTCGCAGGTGAATTAGCTCCTGTATCTCAGAGTCTTGCCTGTTAACAAGAACCTGGGAATAATTCATGTTTATTACCTTTTTGACTTTGGATGTGTCTCGCGTAATGTCGTTATATTCCACTATGTCTTCAAGGAGTCTCATTTTAGGCCCTGAAAGTCTCTTCCGAGGCATAATTCTGCGCTTGGAATAAGTAAGACAAGGCACACTGAGAAATGTTTGGAGTGTAAATGTTTCCCAAAGAAGGGCTTTTCCTGTAAAACTTACTTTGTATTTTCGCCTCATATGGCCCTATAGGAATCCACCTCAGTCATGTACGTGGAAGACTGAGCTTTTTTCCGAAACCTCAATTTATCTTTACAGTGTATTCTCAGGTGAATTAGCTGCTGTATCTCAGACTGTAGCCTGATATCAAGAAGCTGGCAAGAATTCATATTCATTGCCCTTTTTGACCTTTGATGTATCTCGCGAAATGGTGGTATATACCACTTTTTCTTCATGGAGTCGCAGTGTAAGCCCGAAAAGCTTTTCCGAGTCTTACTTCAGGCCATGGAATATGTAAGACAAGGCACATTGCGAAAGTTTTGGAGTGTAAATGTTGACCAAAGAAGGGCTTTCCCTGTAAAACTTTCTTTCTGTATTCGCCCCATAGCACCTCTTGTAATACACCTCTGTCAAGTGTGAGAAAGAATGTGCTCTTGGCAAAAAACTCAACTTTTCAGCATGTTCTCTGGTGAATTAGCTGCTGTATCTCAGACTGTATCCTGCTATTAAGAAGGTGGGAAGAATTCATGTTCATTGCCCTTTTTGACTTTGGATGTGTCTTGCGTAATGGCGTTATATCCCAATTTCTCTTCAAGTTGCCGCAGTGTAGGCCCGAAAAGCTTCTTCCAAGGCATACTTCAGCGCATGCAATATGTAAGACAAGGCACATTGAGAACGATTTGGAGTGCAAATGTTGCCTATAGAAGGGTTTTCCTGTAAAACTTACTTTCTGTATTCGCTTCATAGAGCCCTTTTAGAATCCAACTCGGTTATGTGTGAGGAAAAATGAGCTCTTCCCAGAAAACTAAACTGAGCTTTCAGCGTATGCTCACATGTATTAGCTTCTGTATGTCAGACTCTAACTTGCTATCAAGAAGCTTGGAAGAATTCATGTTCATTTCCCTTTTTGACTTTGGATGTGTCTTGCCGTATGGCGTTACATCTCACTTTCTCTTCAGGGAGTCGCAGTGTAGGCCCATAAAGCCTCTTCCGAGGCATACTTCAGCGCATGCAATATGGAAGACCATGCGCATTGAGAAAGTTTTGCAGTGTAAATGTTGCCCAAAGAAGCGCTTTTCCTGTAAAACTTACTTTCTGTAATCACCCCATAGCGCCTCTTGGAATCCACCTCTGTCAATTGTGAGGAAGAAAGAGCTTTTTTCAGAAAACTCAATTTACCTTTTCAGCTTATTCTCAGCTGAATTAGCTGCTGTATTTCAGACTCTAGTCTGATATCAAGAAACTGGGAAGAATTCATGTTCATTGCCCTTTTTGACTTTGGATGTGTCTCGAGTAATGGCGTTACATCGCACGTTCTCTTCAGGGAGTCGCAATGTAGGCCCGAAAAGCCTCTTCCGAGGCATACTTCAGCGCATGCAATATGTAAGACACGCCGCAATGAGAACGTTTTCGAGTGTAAATGTTGCCCAAAGAAGGGCTTCTCCTGTAAATCTTACTTTCTGTAATCACCCCATAGCGCCTCTTGGAATCCACCTCTGTCAATTGTGAGGAAGAAAGAGCTTTTTTCAGAAAACTCAATTTACCTTTTCAGCTTATTCTCAGCTGAATTAGCTGCTGTATTTCAGACTCTAGTCTGATATCAAGAAACTGGGAAGAATTCATGTTCATTGCCCTTTTTGACTTGGGATGTATGTCGTGTTATGTGGTTATGTACAACTATCTCTTCAGGGAGTCGCAATGTAGGCCCGAAAAGCCTCTTCCGAGGCATACTTCAGCGCATGCAATATGTAAGACACGCCGCAATGAGAACGTTTTCGAGTGTAAATGTTGCCCAAAGAAGGGCTTCTCCTGTAAATCTTACTTTCTGTATTTGTCCCATAGTGCCTCTTGGAATACACCTCAGTCAAGTTTGAGTAAGAACGTGCTCTTGCCGGAACCTCACCTTTTCAGCATATTCTCAGGTGAATTAGCTGCTGTATCTCAGACTCTAGGCTACTATCCCGAAAGAATTCATATTCATTGCCCTTTGAGTCTTTCGATGTATCTCGAGGAATGACTTACATCCCAATTTCTCTTCAAGGAGTCTCAGTGTTGGCCCAAAAGGGCTCTTTCGAGGCATACTTCAGTGCAAGCAATACATAAGACAAGGTGTACCGAGAAAGGTTTGGCGTGTGCATGTTGTCCAAAGAAGGCTTTTCCTGTAAAACTTACGTTCAGTATTTCCCCATCGCGCCTCTTGGAATCCACCTCAGTCAAGTGTGAGGAGGAATGACTCCTGCCAGCAAGCTCAATTAGCTTTTCAGCGTATTCTCAGCTGAATTAGCTGCTGTATCTCAGACTGTAGCCTGCTATCAATAAGCTGGGAAGAATTCATGTTCATAGCCCGTTTTGACTTTGGATGTGTCTCACGTAATGGCGTTATATCCCACTTTCTCTCCGGGTTTCTCAGTGTAGGCCAGAAAAGCCTCTTCCGAGGCTTACTTTAGCACATGCAATGTTTAAGAAAAGGCACATTGAGAAAGTTTTGGAGTGAAAAGTGGAAGCCCAAAGAAGGGCTTTTCCTGTAAAATTACTTTCAGTTTTTGCCCCATAACGCCTCTTGGAATCCACCTCAGTCAAGTGTAGGAAGAATGAGGTCTTGCCAAAAAACACTACTAGCTTTTCAGCATATTCTCAGGTGCAGTAGCTGCTGTATCTCAGATTATAGCCTTCTATCAAAGAGCTGGGAGGAATTCATATACATTGCCATTCGTGACTTTAGATGAATCTCACGAAAGTGTGTTACATACCACATTCTCTTCAGGAAGTCACAGTGTAGGCCCGAAAATACTCTTCCAAAACATACTTCACTGCATGGAATATGTAAGACAAGGTGCATTGAGAAAGTTCTGGAGTGTAAATGTTACCCAAAGATGGGCTTTTCCTGTAAAACTTACTTTCCGTATTTGCCCCATAGCACCTTTTGGAATCCACCTCACTCAAGTGTGAGGAAGAATGATCTCCTGCCAGAAAAATCAACAAGCTTTTCAGTGTATTATTAGCTGAATTAGCTGCTGTATCTCAGACGGTAGCCTTCTATCAAAGAGCTGGGAGGAATTCATATACATTGCCATTCGTGACTTTAGATGAATCTCACGAAAGTGTGTTACATACCACATTCTCTTCAGGAAGTCACAGTGTAGGCCCGAAAATACTCTTCCAAAACATACTTCACTGCATGGAATATGTAAGACAAGGTGCATTGAGAAAGTTCTGGAGTGTAAATGTTACCCAAAGATGGGCTTTTCCTGTAAAACTTACTTTCTGTACTTGCCCCATAGTGCCTTTTGGAATACACCTCAGTCAAGTGTGAGGAAGAATGAGATCCTGCCAGAAAACTCAACAAGCTTTTCAGCGTATTCTAAGCTGAATTAGCTGCTGTATCTCAGATGGTAGCCTCTTATCAAGAAGCTGGGAAGAATTCATCTTCATTGCCCTTTGTTTCTTTCGATGTATCTCGCGTAATAGTGTTACATACCACTTTCTCTTCTGGGCGGCGCAAATTTAGCCCGAAAATCTTCTTTGGGGGGATATTTCAGGCGATGGAATATGTCAGTGAAGGCGGATTGAGAAAGTTTTGGAGTGTAATTGTTCCCCAAAAAGCGCTTTTCCTGACAATCTTACTTTCTGTACTCGCCCCATAGCGTCTCTTGGAATCCACCTCAGTCAAGTGTGAGGAAGAATGTGCTCTTGCCGGAAAACTCAACTTTTAAACATATTCTCAGGCAAATTAGCTGCTGTGTCGCAGACTCTAGCCTGTTATCAAGAAGCTGGGAGGAATTCATATTCATTTCCCTTTTGGACCTTGGATGAGTCTCTCATAATGGCGTTACATCCCACTTTCTCCTCAGGGAGTCTCAGTGAAGGCCCGAAAAGCTTCTTTGGAGGCATAGTTCAGCGCATGCAATATGTAAGACAAGGCGCATTGAGAAAGCTTTGGAGTGAAAATGTTGCCTAAAGAAGGGCTTTTCCTGTAAAACTTACGTTCAGTATTCTCCCCATAGCACCTCTTGGAATCCACCTCAGTCAAGTGTAAGGAAGAATGAGCTCTTGCCAGAAAACTCAACTAGCTTTTCAGCGTATTCTCAACTGAATTAGCTGCTGTATCTCAGCTGTAGCCTGCCATCAAGACGCTGGGAAAATTAATATACATTGCCCTTTGTGACTTTAGATGTATCTTGCGTAATGGTGTTACATACCTCTTTCTCTTCACGGAGTCGCAGTTAAGGCCCGAAAAGCCTCTTCTGAGGCATATTTCAGGGCATGGATTATATAAGACAAGGCGCATTGAGAACGTTTTGTAGTATAAATGTTGCCCGAAGAAGGGCTTTTCCTGTAAAACTTACGTTCAGTATTCTCCCCATAGCACCTCTTGGAATCCACCTCAGTCAAGTGTAAGGAAGAATGAGCTCTTGCCAGAAAACTCAACTAGCTTTTCAGCGTATTCTCAACTGAATTAGCTGCTGTATCTCAGCTGTAGCCTGCCATCAAGACGCTGGGAAAATTAATATACATTGCCCTTTGTGACTTTAGATGTATCTTGCGTAATGGTGTTACATACCTCTTTCTCTTCAGGAAGGCGCAGTTAAGGCCCGAAAAGCCTCTTCCGAGGCAAATTTCAAGGCATGCACAATGTAAGACAAGGTGCATTGAGGAAGGTGAAGTTTAAATGTTGAACAAAGAAAGGCTTTTCCTGTAAAATTTTCTGTATTCGCCCCATAGTGCCTCTTGATATCCACCACATTCAGTTGTGAGGAAGATGGTTCTCTTGCCAGAAAATTTAACTTTTCAGCATATTCTCTGATGAATTAGATCCTGTATCTCAGAATGTAGCCTGCTATCAAGAAGCTGGGAGGAATTCATCTTCATTGCCTTTTTGACTTGGGATATATCTCGCTTAATGGCGTCATATCCAACTTTCTCTTCAAGGAGTCGAAGTTTAGGCCCAAAAAGCATCTTCCGAGACGTACTTCAGCACCTGCAATATGTGAGACAAGGCACATTGAGAAAGTTTACGAGTGTAAATGTTGCCCAAAGAAGGGCTTTTCCTGTAAAACTTACTGTCTGTGTTCGCCCCAAGCGCATCTTGGAATCCAACTCAGTTATGTATGAGGAATAATGAGCTCTTGCCGGAAAACTCAACTAGCTTTTCTGCACTTTCTCAGGTGAAGTAGCTGCTGTATTTCAGACTGTAGCCTGCTATCAAGAAGCTGGGAAGAATTAATATTCATTGCCCATTGTGACTTTAGATGAATCTCGCGTAATGGTATTACATCCCAATTTCTATTCAGGAAGTCAATGTGTAGGCCTGAAAAGCCACTTCCGAGGCATACTTCAGGCCATGGAATATGTAAGGCAAGGCGCATTGTGAAAGCTTTGGAGTGTAAATGTTGCCCAAAGAAGGGCTTTTCCTGTAAAACTTGCATTCTGTATTTGCCCCATAGAGCCCTCTTGTAATCGACCTCAGTCAAGTGTGAGGAAGAATGAGCTCTTGCCAGAAATTCAAATTTTCAGCATATCCTCAGCTGAATTAGCTGCTGTATCTCAGACTGTAGCCTGCTATCAAAAAGTTGGGAAGAATTCATGTTCATTGACCATTTTAACTTTAGATGAATCTCGCGTAATGGTATTACATCCCAATTTCTATTCAGGAAGTCAATGTGTAGGCCTGAAAAGCCACTTCCGAGGCATACTTCAGGCCATGGAATATGTAAGGCAAGGCGCATTGGAAAGCTTTGGAGTGTAAATGTTGCCCAAAGAAGGGCTTTTCCTGTAAAACTTGCATTCTGTATTTGCCCCATAGAGCCCTCTTGTAATCGACCTCAGTCAAGTGTGAGGAAGAATGAGCTCTTGCCAGAAATTCAAATTTTCAGCATATCCTCAGCTGAATTAGCTGCTGTATCTCAGACTGTAGCCTGCTATCAAAAAGTTGGGAAGAATTCATGTTCATTGACCATTTTAACTTTGTATGTGTCTCGTGTAATGGCGTTACATTCCACTTTCTCTTCAGGGAGTCGCAGGGTATGCCCGAAAAGCCTCTTCCGAGGCACACTTCAGCGCATGCAATATGTAATACAAGGCGCATTAAGAAAGTTTTGGAGTGTAAATGTTGCCCAAAAAAGGGCTTTTCCTGTAATGCTTACATTCTGTATTCGTCCCAGAGAGCCTCTTAGAATCCCCCTCAGTCAAATGTTAGGAAGAATGAGCTCCTGCCAGAAATTCAAATTTTCAGCATATTCACAGCTGAATTAGCTGTAGCATCTCAGACTATAGAATGCTATCAAGAAGCTCGGAAGAGCTCATATTCATTACGCTTTTAAACATTAGATGTATCTCGCTTAATGGCGTTACATCCCACTTTCTGTTCAGGGAGTCACAGTGTAGGCCCAAATAGCCTCTTTAGAGGCAAACAACAGGGCTTGCAATATGTAAGAAAAGGCTAATTGAGAACGTTTTAGACTGTAAATGTTGCCCTAAGAAGCAGTTTTCCTGAAAAACCTACTTTCTGTATTCACCCTATAGACTATGCTGGAATCAACCTTAGACAAGTGTGAGGAATGCGGAGCTCTTCCCAGAAAACTCAACGTATTTTTTCAGCATATGCTCACATGAATTAGCTTCTCTATCTGACACTGTAACCTTCTATCAGGAAACTGTTGAGATTTCATGTTCATTGCCCTTTTTGAATCGGGATGTATCTCGCGTTATTGCGTTACATGCCTCTTTCCCTTCAGGGTGTCGCAGTGTAGGCACGAAAAACCTCTTCCGAGGCTTACTTCAGGTCATGGAATGTATAAGACAAGGCGCATTGAGAAAGGCTTGGAGTGTAAATGTTGCCCAAAGAAGGGTTTTTCCTGTAAAACGTACTTCCTGTATTCGCACTATAGCACCCACTTAGATTCCACCTCAGTCAAGTGTGAGGTATGAGGAGTTCTTCCCAGAAAACTCAACTTAGATTTACAGAGTATTCTCTGCTGAATTAGCTGCTGTATTTCAAACTGTAGCTTGCTATCAAAAAAATGAGAGGGATTCATTTTCACTGACATTTTTGACTTGGGATGAATCTCATGTTATTGCGTTTCATAGCACTTTCTGTTCAGGGTGTCACAGTGTAGGCCCGAATAGGCTCTTCCGAGGCATACTTAAGGGCATGGCATTGGTAAGACAAGGCGCATTGAGAAATATTTGGAGTGTAAAACCTGCCCAAAGAAGGGCATTTCCTGTGAATCGTACTTCCTGAATTCGCCTCATAGCGCCCTCTTGGAATCCACCTCTGTCAAGTGTGAGAAATGAGGAGTTCTTCCCAGAAAACTCAAATTAGTTTTTCAGAGTATTCTCTGCTGAATTAGCTGCTGTATTTCAGACTGTAGCTTGCTATCAAAAAAATGAGAGGGATTCATTTTCACTGACATTTTTGACTTGGGATGAATCTCATGTTATTGCGTTTCATAGCACTTTCTGTTCAGGGTGTCACAGTGTAGGCCCGAATAGGCTCTTCCGAGGCATACTTAAGGGCATGGCATTTGTAAGACAAGGAGCATTGAGAAAGGTTCGGAGTGTAAATGTTGCCCAAAGAAGGGCTTTTCCTGTCAAACTTACTTTCTGTATTCGCCTCATAGAGACCTCTCGGAATCCACCGGAGGCATGTGTGAGGGAGAATGTGGTCTTCGCAGAAAACTCAACAAAACTTTTACAGTATGCTCAAATAAATTAGCTGTTGTATCTGAGACTGTAACCTGCTATCAGGTAACTGGTGAGATTTCATATTCATTGCCCTTTTTGACTTGGGATGTATATCGCGTTATAGTGTTACATACATCTTTCTCTTCAGGGAGTTGCAGTTTAGGCCCGAAATGCCTCATCAGAGACATATTTCACAGCATGGAATATGTAAGACAAGGCACATTGAGAAACGTCTGGAGTGTAAATGTTGCCCAAA
The DNA here is from genome assembly GCA_022376925.1 of Tragulus kanchil. Taxonomy (NCBI): domain Eukaryota; kingdom Metazoa; phylum Chordata; class Mammalia; order Artiodactyla; family Tragulidae; genus Tragulus; species Tragulus kanchil. Next base: position 22,623,051 of record JAIOJX010000032.1, read on the forward strand.
GAAGGGCATTTCCTGTAAAACTTACTTTCTGTGATCGTGTCAGAACGTCAACTTGGAATCCACCTCAGTCAAGTGTGAGGAATGAAGAGTTCTTCCCAGAAACCTCAACTTAGTTTTTCAGCATATTCTCAGCTGAATTAGTTGCTTTATCTCAGACTGTAGCTTGCTAAAAAGAAACTGCGAAGAATTCATGTTCATTTCCCTATTTGACTTGGGATGTATCTCATGCTATTGCGTTTCATACCTCATTCTCTTCAGGATGTCACAGTGTAGGCATGAAAAGCCTATTCTGAGGCATACTTCAGGACATGGAATATGCAAGACAAGGAGCATTGAGAAAGGTTTGGAGTGTAAATGCTGCCCAAAGAAGGGCTTTTCATGTAAAGCTTAATTTCTGTATTTGCCTCATAGTGCCCTCTTGGAATCGACCTAAGTCATAAGTGAGGAAGACTGAGCTCATTCAGAAAACTTAACTATGTTGTCAGCGTGTATTCAGCTGACCTCGCTGCTGTGTCTGAGACTGTAATCCGCTATCAGGAAGCTGGTGAGATTTCTTCTTAATTGCCCTTTTTGACTTGTAATGTATCTCGCACATGCCGTTAGATTCCTCTTTCTCTTCAGGGAGTCGCAGTGTAGGCCTGAAAAGCCTCTTCCAAGGCATACAACAGGGCTTGGCATATGTAAGACAAGGCACATTGAGAAAGGTTTGAAGTGTAAATGTTTCCCAAAGAAGGGCTTTTCCTGTAAAACTTACTTTATGTATTCCCCTCATAGAGCCCTCTAGGTATCCACCTCAGTCAAGTGTGAGGAATGAGGAGCTCTTCCCTGAAAATTCAAGTAAGCTTTTCAGCATATTCTCAGCTGAATTAGTTGCTTTATCTCAGACTGTAGCTTGCTAAAAAGAAACTGCGAAGAATTCATGTTCATTTCCCTATTTGACTTGGGATGTATCTCATGCTATTGCGTTTCATACCTCATTCTCTTCAGGATGTCACAGTGTAGGCATGAAAAGCCTATTCTGAGGCATACTTCAGGACATGGAATATGCAAGACAAGGAGCATTGAGAAAGGTTTGGAGTGTAAATGCTGCCCAAAGAAGGGCTTTTCATGTAAAGCTTAATTTCTGTATTTGCCTCATAGTGCCCTCTTGGAATCGACCTAAGTCATAAGTGAGGAAGAATGAGCTCATTCAAAAAACTTAACTAAGTTTTCAGCGTATATTCAGCTGACCTCGCTGCTGTGTCTGAGACTGTAATCCGCTATCAGGAAGCTGGTGAGATTTCTTCTTAATTGCCCTTTTTGACTTGTAATGTATCTCGCACATGCCGTTAGATTCCTCTTTCTCTTCAGGGAGTCGCAGTGTAGGCCTGAAAAGCCTCTTCCAAGGCATACAACAGGGCTTGGCATATGTAAGACAAGGCACATTGAGAAAGGTTTGGAGTGCAAATGTTGCCCAAAGTAGGGCTTTTCCGGTAAAACTTACTCTCTGTATTCGCCTCATAGAGCCCTCTTGGAATCCAACTCAGTCATGTGTGAGGAAGAATGTGCCCTTCCCAGACAACTCAACTCAGCTTTCAGCGTATGCTCACATGACATAGCTGCTGTATCTGTGACTGTAACCTGCTATCAGGAAGCTGCTGAGATTTCAAGTTCATTGCCCTTTTTGACTTGGGATGTATCTCGCGTTATGGCGTTACATACCTCTTTCTCTTCAGGGAGTCGCAGTGTAGGCCCAAAAGGCCTCTTCTGAGGCATACTTCAGGGAGTCGAATATGTAAGAAAAGGCGCATTGAGAAAGGTTTGGAGTGTAAATGATGCCCAAAGAATGGTTTTTCTTGTAAAACGTATTTTCTGTATTCGCCTCAAAGCGCCCTCTTGGAATTCACCTCAGTCGTGTGTGAGGAAGAATAAGCTCTTCCCACACAACTCAACTAAGCTTTGAGCGTATGTTCACATGAATTACCTTCTCTATCTGAGACTGTAACCTGCTATCTGGAACCTGTTGAGATTTCTTGTTCATTGCCCTTTTAGGCTTGGGATGTACCTTGGTTTATGGCGTTACATACCTCTTTCTCTTCAGGAAGTTGCAGTGTAGGACCGAAAAGCCGCTTCCAAGGCATACATCAGGGCTTGGAATATGTAAGACAAGGCACATTGAGAAAGGCTTGGAGTGTAAATGTTGCCCAAGTAGGGCTTTTCCTGTAAAACTTACTCTCTGTATTTAACTCATAGAGCCCTCTTGGAATTCAACTCAGTCATGTGTGAGGAAGAATGAGCTCTTCCCAGAAAACTCAACTAAGCTTTCAGCGTAGTCTCACATGAACTAGTTGCTGTATCTGAGACTGTAACCTGCTCTGAGGAACCTGTTGAGATTTCTAGTTCATTGCCCTTTTTGAATCGGGATGTATCTCGCGTTATGGTGTTACATATCTCTTTCTCTTCTGGAGTCGCAGTGTAGGCCCGAAAAGCCTCTTCCCAGGCTGTTCAGGTTATGCTTAAACCTGCTTGGGAAGTTTGAGGTAATATGCCCTAAAGGCTCTTTGAAATATTCGTTGGATCATGAGCAACAAGGTTAAGGTGTGATGGAGAATAAGGTTTTCTTAAAACTATAAATTGTTCGTTCAAATGAATTACCTTTTGTGAAGATGACCTCTTCCGAACCACTAGCTTTGAGGAATGCCCTTTAGAGAATTACTAGCTTTAAGCGTATCTAACCTTTTGAGATTCATGTACCTTTTGCCTTCAAGCTATTAGCGTGAATATCTGTTAGGCCTTAGGAAGTTGGAGTAGTACCCATTAGGATTGCGTTAACTATTTAAACACATTGAGAAGCTTGGATGAAATCTAGTAGAGGTCTTCCAGAAAACATAGCTTGTTTACTAGCCTGATCCAATCTATTGTGATAAGCTCTCCCAATACTAATTACATTCATTGCTTAATGATGTGACTAGCTGTTACACTTCTCTGGAGTGCTGTATCCAAATCTTGAGCTTACTCAGACTGGTTAATACTCTGCTTGGAGTTTGAGTAATTGCCCAATAAGGGCTTTCGTAGGTTACTTTCTTATTCAGGAGCCTTTGAAAGCTTCATTCAAGTTGCAGATGAGGGCTTTCCAAGTATAATGTTTTGTTAATGTGCCCATAATAGGGCTTATCTAAATTAATCTGTATAGCTATGCGAACCTCAATTCTTCCATTGTGCTGAAATGATAACTTCGAATTCAACCTTTTTCAGGGTCGCATTATTGATGCCTTATCTGGGATTTCGAATGATAGTAAACGCAATTAAGGTTTTGATTGATGTGCCCAATAGGCTTTCCTGCATACTTCGGTATTGTCAAGGCCTTGAACCTAGGGTCATATGTGGGCAAATGCTTACAGCAAATTAAAGCTTTAGCGAATGCTGCCCAAATAGGCTTTACTGTAATGTACTGTATGCCTCTAGACCTCTTGACCCTCAGTTGGATGTACTGACTATGGCTCTGTACTAACTGCTTTCAGGAGTCTCAGATTCCATGCCTTTGATGAACTCAGGTATGGTAGAAGCATTAAGCTTTTGACGTAATGATGCCCAAGATGGTTTTCTGAACTTTTTTCTGGAGTGCTAAAGGCCCGCATGGAATCTCTCGGGTGTTAGGCCAAAAGTTTCCGAAAACGCACTTTTGGGTATGTCCAAAGAATTCCTTTTCAAACGTCTTTCTGGAACGATAAGCTCCCATCAATCCCTTTTAGCGTGGTGTACGTGAATTATGTTCCCTCAAACTAACTGATTGAGCGTGATGAATTCTGTTCTTCCAGTAACTGGGCTTAATAGTTTCTTGGTTACATTTGCTTAGGATTGGATGCCAACATGGTTTCTTCAAACTCTTTCTGTTGGTCATGAGCACTGAAAGCCATTCAGTCATGGGTGAAAGATGCCAAGAAGCATTAAGCTTTCAGTGTAGTTCCTAAATAGGCTTTCTGATCAACTCTTGAGGAAATGAGCCTTCTAGAAAATCCAACTATCGGTGTTCACGAGAATAGTTCATATCAACTAACTTTCGGTACCTGTCTAGTTTCTAGATGAACCTGCTTGAGGAAGCTGCTGAGATTTCAAGTTCATTGCCCTTTTTGACTTGGGATGTATCTCACGTTATGGCGTTACATACTTCTTTCTCTTCAGGGAGTCGCAGTGTAGGCCCGAAAGGTCTCTTCTGAGGCATACTTCAGGAGTCGAATATGTAAGACAAGGCGCATTGAGAAAGCTTTGGAGTGTAAATGATGCCCAAAGAATGGTTTTTCTTGTAAAACGTATTTTCTGTATTCGCCTCAAAGCGCCCTCTTGGAATTCACCTCAGTCGTGTGTGAGGAAGAATAAGCTCTTCCCACACAACTCAACTAAGCTTTGAGCGTATGTTCACATGAATTACCTTCTCTATCTGAGACTGTAACCTGCTATCTGGAACCTGTTGAGATTTCTTGTTCATTGCCCTTTTAGGCTTGGGATGTACCTTGGTTTATGGCGTTACATACCTCTTTCTCTTCAGGAAGTTGCAGTGTAGGACCGAAAAGCCGCTTCCAAGGCATACATCAGGGCTTGGAATATGTAAGACAAGGCACATTGAGAAAGGCTTGGAGTGTAAATGTTGCCCAAAGTAGGGCTTTTCCTGTAAAACTTACTCTCTGTATTCGCCTCATAGAGCCTTCTTGGAATCCAACTCAGTCATGTGTGAGGAAGAATGAGCTCTTCCCAGAAAACTCAACTAAGCTTTCAGCGTAGTCTCACATGAATTAGTTGCTGTATCTGAGACTGTAACCTGCTCTGAGGAACCTGTTGAGATTTCTAGTTCATTGCCCTTTTTGAATCAGGATGTATCTCGCGTTATGGTGTTACATATCTCTTTCTCTTCAGGGAGTCGCAGTGTAGGCCCCAAAAGCCTCTTCCGAGGCTGACTTCAGGGCCTGGAGTATATAAGGCAAGGCGTATTGAGAAAGGTTTCGAGTGTAAATGTTGCCCAAAGAAGGGCTTTTCATGTAAAGTTGACTTTCTGTATTCGGCTAATAGGGCCCTCTTGGAATCCTTCACATTCAAGTGTGAGGAATGAGGAGCTCTTCCCAGAAAACTCAAGTTACTTTTTCAGCGTGTGCTCACATGAATTAGATGCTGTATCTGAGACTTTAACCTGCTATCAGGAAGCTGGTGAGATTTCATATTGATTGCGCTTTTTGACTTGGGATATATCTCCTGTTATTGCATATCATACCCCTTTCTCTTCAGGTTGTCACAGCGTAGGCCCGAAAAGCCTCTTCCGAGGCATACTTCAGGGCATGGAATATGTAAGACATGGCGCAATGAGAAAGGTTTGGAGTGTAAATGATGCCCAAAGTAGGGCTTTTCCTGTAAAACTTACATTCGGCATTCGCCTCATAGCGAACTCTTGGAATTCCCCTCAGTCAAGTGTGATTAATGAGGAACTCTTCCTAGAAAACTCAAATTAATTTTTCAGCATATTCTCTGCTGAATCACCTGCTGCATCTCAGACTGCAGCTTCCTATCAAGAAACCGGGAGGAATTCATGTTCATTGTCCTGTTTGACTTGGGATGTATCCCCTGTTATTGCATTTCATACCCCTTTCTCTTCAGGGTGTCACAGTGTAGGCCCGAAAAGCCTCTTCCAAGGCATACATCAGGGCTTGGAATATGTAAGACAAGGCACATTGAGAAAGGTTTGGAGAGCAAATGTTGCCCAAAGTAGGGCTTTTCCTGTAAAACTTACATTCGGCATTCGCCTCATAGCGAACTCTTGGAATTCCCCTCAGTCAAGTGTGATTAATGAGGAACTCTTCCTAGAAAACTCAAATTAATTTTTCAGCATATTCTCTGCTGAATCACCTGCTGCATCTCAGACTGCAGCTTCCTATCAAGAAACCGGGAGGAATTCATGTTCATTGTCCTGTTTGACTTGGGATGTATCCCCTGTTATTGCATTTCATACCCCTTTCTCTTCAGGGTGTCACAGTGTAGGCCCGAAAAGCCTCTTCCAAGGCATACATCAGGGCTTGGAATATGTAAGACAAGGCACATTGAGAAAGGTTTGGAGAGCAAATGTTGCCCAAAGTAGGGCTTTTCCTGTAAAACTTACTCTCTGTATTCGCCTCATAGAGCCCTCTTGGAATCCAACTCAGTCATGTGTGAGGAAGAATGTGCTCTTCCCAGACAACTCAACTCAGCTTTCAGCGTATGCTCACATGACTTAGCTGCTGTATCTGTGACTGTAACCTGCTATCAGGAAGCTGCTGAGATTTCAAGTTCATTGCCCTTTTTGACTTGGGATGTATCTCGCGTTATTGCGTTACATACCTCTTTCTCTTCAGGGAGTCGCAGTGTAGGCCCGAAAGGCCTCTTCTGAGGCATACTTCAGGGAGTCGAATATGTAAGACAAGGCGCATTGAGAAAGGTTTGGAGTGTAAATGTTGCCCAAAGAAGGGCTTCTCATGTAAAGCTGACTTTCTGTATTCGGCTAATAGCGTCTTCTTGGAATCCATCTCATTCAAGTGTGAGGAATGAGGAGTTCCTCCCAGAAAACTCAAGTTACTTTTTCAGCGTGTGCTCACATGAATTAGATGCTGTATCTGAGACTTTAACCTGCTATCAGGAAGCTGCTGAGATTTCATATTGATTGCCCTTTTTGACTTGGGATGTATCTCCAATTATTGCGTTTCATACCCCTTTCTCTTCAGGGAGTCGCAGTGTAGGCCCGAAAGGCCTCTTCTGAGGCATACTTCAGGGAATCGAATATGTAAGACAAGGCGCATTGAGAAAGGTTTGGAGTGTAAATGATGCCCAAAGAATGGTTTTTCTTGTAAAGCTGACTTTCTGTATTCGCTAATAGCGCTTCTTGGAATCCATCTCATTCAAGTGTGAGGAATGAGGAGTTCCTCCCAGAAAACTCAAGTTACTTTTTCAGCGTGTGCTCACATGAATTAGATGCTGTATCTGAGACTTTAACCTGCTATCAGGAAGCTGCTGAGATTTCATATTGATTGCCCTTTTTGACTTGGGATGTATCTCCAATTATTGCGTTTCATACCCCTTTCTCTTCAGGGAGTCGCAGTGTAGGCCCGAAAGGCCTCTTCTGAGGCATACTTCAGGGAATCGAATATGTAAGACAAGGCGCATTGAGAAAGGTTTGGAGTGTAAATGATGCCCAAAGAATGGTTTTTCTTGTAAAACGTATTTTCTGTATTCGCCTCAAAGTGCCCTCTTGGAATTCACTTCAGTCATGTGTGAGGAAGAATAAGCTCTTCCCACACAACTCAACTAAGCTTTGAGCGTATGTTCACATGAATTACCTTCTCTATCTGAGACTGTAACCTGCTATCTGGAACCTGTTGAGATTTCTTGTTCATTGCCCTTTTAGACCTGGGTCGTACCTCGCTTTATGGCGTTACATACCTCTTTCTCTTCAGGAAGTTGCAGTGTAGGACCGAAAAGCCTCTTCCAAGGCATACATCAGGGCTTGGAATATGTAAGACAAGGCACATTGAGAAAGGCTTGGAGTGTAAATGATGCCCAAAGTAGGGCTTTTCCTGTAAAACTTACTCTCTGTATTCGCCTCATAGAGCCTTCTTGGAATCCAACTCAGTCATGTGTGAGGAAGAATGAGCTCTTCCCAGAAAACTCAACTACGCTTTCAGCGTAGTCTCACATGAATTAGTTGCTGTATCTGAGACTGTAACCTGCTCTGAGGAACCTGTTGAGATTTCTAGTTCATTGCCCTTTTTGAATCGGGATGTATCTCGCGTTATGGTGTTACATATCTCTTTCTCTTCAGGGAGTCGCAGTGTAGGCCCCAAAAGCCTCTTCCGAGGCTTACTTCAGGGCCTGGAGTATATAAGGCAAGGCGTATTGAGAAAGGTTTGGAGTGTAAATGTTGCCCAAAGAAGGGCTTTTCATGTAAAACTGACTTTCTGTATTCGCCTAAAAGCGCCCTCTTGGAATCCGTCACATTCAAGTGTGAGAAATGAGGAGTTCTTCCCAGAAAACTCAAGTTACTTTTTCAGCGTGTGCTCACATGAATTAGATGCTGTATCTGAGACTTTAACCTGCTATCAGGAAGCTGGTGAGATTTCATATTGATTGCGCTTTTTGACTTGGGATATATCTCCTGTTATTGCATATCATACCCCTTTCTCTTCAGGTTGTCACAGCGTAGGCCCGAAAAGCCTCTTCCGAGGCATACTTCAGGGCATGGAATATGTAAGACATGGCGCAATGAGAAAGGTTTGGAGTGTAAATGATGCCCAAAGTAGGGCTTTTCCTGTAAAACTTACATTCGGCATTCGCCTCATAGCGAACTCTTGAATCCTCACATTCAAGTGTGAGAAATGAGGAGTTCTTCCCAGAAAACTCAAGTTACTTTTTCAGCGTGTGCTCACATGAATTAGATGCTGTATCTGAGACTTTAACCTGCTATCAGGAAGCTGGTGAGATTTCATATTGATTGCGCTTTTTGACTTGGGATATATCTCCTGTTATTGCATATCATACCCCTTTCTCTTCAGGTTGTCACAGCGTAGGCCCGAAAAGCCTCTTCCGAGGCATACTTCAGGGCATGGAATATGTAAGACATGGCGCAATGAGAAAGGTTTGGAGTGTAAATGATGCCCAAAGTAGGGCTTTTCCTGTAAAACTTACATTCGGCATTCGCCTCATAGCGAACTCTTGGAATTCCCCTCAGTCAAGTGTGATTAATGAGGAACTCTTCCTAGAAAACTCAAATTAATTTTTCAGCATATTCTCTGCTGAATCACCTGCTGCATCTCAGACTGCAGCTTCCTATCAAGAAACCGGGAGGAATTCATGTTCATTGTCCTGTTTGACTTGGGATGTATCCCCTGTTATTGCGTTTCATACCACTTTCTCTTCAGGGTGTCGCAGTGTAGGCCCGAAAAGTGTCTTCCGAGGCATTCTTCAGGGCATGGAATTTTAAGACCAGGTGCATTGAGAAAGTTTTGGAGTATAAATGTTGCAACTCGAAGGGCTTTTCCTATAAGACCTACTTTCAGTATTCACCATATAGAGCCTTCTTGGAATCCACCTCAATCATGTGTGAGGAAGAATGAGCTCTTCCCAGAAATCTCAACTAAGATTTCAGCGTATGCTCACATGAATTATCTGCTGTACCTGATACTGTAACTTGCTATCAAGAAGCTGGTGAGATTTCATGTTCATTGCTCTATTTGACTTGGGATGTATCTCGCGTTCTGGCGTTACATACCTCTTTCTCTTCAGGGAGTCGCAGTGTAGGCCCGAAAGCCTCTTCCGAGGCCTACTTCAGGGCATGGAGTATATAAGGCAAGTCGCATTAAGAAAGTTTTGGAGTGTAAATATTTCCCAAAGGTGGGCTTTTCCTGTAAAAGTTACTTTCTGTATTCACCCTATAGAGTCTTCTTGGAATCAACCTCAGTCATGTGTGAGAAAGAATGAGCTGCTGCCTGAAAACTCAACAGAGGTTTTCAGCATACTCTCAGCTGAATTAACTGTTTTATCTCAGACAGTAGTCTGCTATCAGGAAGTTGGGGAGATTTCATGTTCATTGCACTTTTTTGACTTTGGATGTGTCTCGTGTTATGGCATTACATACCACTTTCTCTTCTGTGTGTCGCAGTGTAGGCCCGGAAACCCTCTTGCGAGGCCTACTTCAGGGCATGGAGTATATAAGGCAAGTCGCATTAAGAAAGTTTTGGAGTGTAAATATTTCCCAAAGGTGGGCTTTTCCTGTAAAACTTACTTTCTATATTCACCCTATAGAGCGTTCTTGGAATCAACCTCAGGCAAGTGTGAGCAAGAATGAGCTTCTGGCTGAAAACTCAACTTAGCTTTTCAGCATATTCTCAGTTGAATAAACTGTTGTATCTCAGACTGTAGCCTGCTATCAGGAAGCTGTGGAGATTGCATGTGTATTGCACTTTTTGACTTAGGATGTATCTCGTGTTATGGCATTACATACCACTTTCTCTTCAGGGTGTCACAGTGTAGGCCTGCAAACTTCTTACGAGGCATACTTCAAGGCATGGAATATGTAAGAGAAGGCACATTGAGAAAGTTTTAGAGTGTAAATGTTGCCCAAAGAAGGCCTACAGTGCGACTCCCAGAATAGAAAGTGGTATGTAACGTCATAACGTGAGATACATACAAAGTCAAAAAGGGCAATGAACATGAATCCTTCCGAGCTTCTTGATAGAAGGCTACAGTCTGAGATACAGCAGCTAATTCAGGTGAGAATACGCTGAAAATCTAAGTTGAGTTTTCAGGCAGAAGCTCATTCTTGCTCAACATGACTATGGTTGATTCCAAGAAAGCCCTATCGGGTGAATACAGAGAGTAAGTTTTAAGGGAAATGCCTTCTTTGGGCTACATTTACACTCAAAAATTTTCTCAATGCGCCTTGTATCACCTATTCCATGCCCAGAGCTATGCCTCGGAATAGGTTTTTCGGGCCTATCCCAGACTCCCTGAAGAGAATGTGGGATGTAACGCCATTTCGTGAGACACATCCAAAGTCAAAAAGGGCAAAGAACATGAATTCTTCCCAGCTTCCTGATAGCGGGCTACAGTCTGAGATACAACAGCTAATTCAGCTGAGAATATGCTGAAATGCTAAGCTGAGTTTTGTGGGAAGAGCTCATCCTTGCTCACACTTGACTAAGGTAGATTCCAAGAGGGCTCTATGAGGCGAATACAGAAAGTAATATTTACATGAATAGCCCTTCTTTGGAGAACATTTACACTCCAAAACTGTCTCAATGCACCTTGTCTTACATATGTCTTCCCCTGAAGTATGCCTCGGAATATGTTTTCAGAACTACACTGCGACACCCTGTAGAGATAATGGTATGTATCGCAATAACACGAGATACATACCAATTCAAAAAGAGCAATGCACGTGAATTCTTACCAGCTTCCTGATAGCAGGCTACATTCTGAGATATATAGCTAATTCAGCTGAGAATGCGATGAAAATCTAAGTTGAGTTTTCTGGCAAGAGCTCATCCTTCCTCACACTTGACTGAGGTGGAATCCAAGAGGTCTCTCTGAGGCGAATACAGAAAGTAATATTTACATGAATAGCCCTTCTTTGGAGAACATTTACACTCCAAAACTGTCTCAATGCACCTTGTCTTACATATGTCTTCCCCTGAAGTATGCCTCGGAATATGTTTTCAGAACTACACTGCGACACCCTGTAGAGATAATGGTATGTATCGCAATAACACGAGATACATACCAATTCAAAAAGAGCAATGCACGTGAATTCTTACCAGCTTCCTGATAGCAGGCTACATTCTGAGATATATAGCTAATTCAGCTGAGAATGCGATGAAAATCTAAGTTGAGTTTTCTGGCAAGAGCTCATCCTTCCTCACACTTGACTGAGGTGGAATCCAAGAGGTCTCTCTGAGGCGAATTCGGAAAGAAGGTTTTACATGAGAAGCCCTACTTTGGGCAATATTTACACTCCAAGAGTTTTTCGGTGCAGCTTGTCTTACATATTCCTTGACCTGAAGTATGCCTCAGAATAGGCTTTTCGGGCCTACACTGCAACTCCCAGAACAGAAAGTGGTATGCAACGCCATAGCACGAGATACATCCCAAGTCAAAAAGGGCCTTGCACATGAATTCTTCCCAGCTTCTTGATAGCAGGCTTCAGTCTGAGATACAACAGCTAATTCAGCTATATTATGCTGAAAATCATAGTTGAGTTTTCTGGAAGAGATCATTCTTGTTCACACATGACGGAGGTTGATTCAAAGAAGGCTCTATAGGGCAAATACAGAAAGTAAGTTTTACAGGAAAAGCTCTTCTTTGGGCAACATTTACGCTCCAAAACTTTCTCAAGGCGCCTTCTCTTACATATTCCCAGCCCTGAAGTATGCATCGGAAGAGGCTTTTAGGGCCTACACTGCGACACCCTGAAGAGAAAGTGGAATGTAACGCTATAACACAAGATACATCCAAATTCAGAAAGGGAAATGGACATGAAATCTCCGCAGCTTCCTGATAGCAAGCTACAGTCTGAGATACAGCAGCTAATTCAGGTTAGCATACACTGAAGATCATAGTTGAGTTTTCTGGCAAGAGCTCATTCGTTCTCACGCTTGACTGAGGTGAATTCCAAGAGGGAGCTATAGGCCGAATAGAGAAAGTAAGTTTTACAGGAAAAGCCCTACTTTGGGCAACATTTACACTCCAACCGTTTCTCAAGCGTCTTTTATTACATATTGCATGCCCTGAAGTAATCCTTGGAAGAGGCTTTTCGGGCCTATACTGCGACTCCCAAAAGAGAAAGTGGTATGTAACACCATAACGCGAGATACATTCCAAGTCAAAAAGGTCAATGATCATGAAAGGTTCCCAGCTTCTTGATAGCAGGCTACAGTCTGAGATACAGCAGCTAATTCAGATGAGCATACGCTGAAAATCTTAGTTGAGTTTTAAGGCAAGAGCTCATTCGTTCTCACGCTTGACTGAGGTGAATTCCAAGAGGGAGCTATAGGCCGAATAGAGAAAGTAAGTTTTACAGGAAAAGCCCTACTTTGGGCAACATTTACACTCCAACAGTTTCTCAAGCGTCTTTTATTACATATTGCATGCCCTGAAGTAATCCTTGGAAGAGGCTTTTCGGGCCTATACTGCGACTCCCAAAAGAGAAAGTGGTATGTAACACCATAACGCGAGATACATTCCAAGTCAAAAAGGTCAATGATCATGAAAGGTTCCCAGCTTCTTGATAGCAGGCTACAGTCTGAGATACAGCAGCTAATTCAGATGAGCATACGCTGAAAATCTTAGTTGAGTTTTAAGGCAGCAGCACATTCTTGCTCACACATGACTGAGGTTGATTACATGAAGGCTCTATAGGGCAAATACAGAAAGTAATTTTTGCAGGAAAAACCCTTCTTTGGCCACATTTACACTGGAAAATGTTCCCAATGCGCCTTGTTTTACATATTTCATGCCCTGAAGTATGCCTCAGAAGAGACTTTTAGGGCCTACAGTGTGACTTCCTGAAGAGAAAGAGGTATGTAACGCCATAACACGAGATACATCCCAAGTCAAAAAGGGCAATAAATATGAAATATCCCCAACTTCCTGATAGCAGGCTACAGTCAGAGATACAACAGCTATTCAGGCTAGCACACGCTGAAAAGCTTATTTGAAATTTCTGGGAAGAGCTCATTCTTCCTCATACTTGACTGAGGTGAATTCCAAGAAGGATCTATCAGGCGAAAACAGAAAGTAAGTTTTACAGGAAAAGGCCTTCTTTGGGCAACATTTACACTCCAAATCTTTCTCAATGCGCCTTGTCTTACATATTCCATGCCCTGAAGTTTGCCTCAGAAGAGGATTTTCGGGCCTGCACTGCGACTCACTGAAGAGAAATGCTATGTAACACGTAAACACGAGATACATCCCAAGTCAAAAAGGGCCTTGCACATGAATTCTTCCCAGCTTCTTGATAGCAGGCTTCAGTCTGAGATACAACAGCTAATTCAGTTGATATTACCCTGAAAATCTTAGTTGAGTTTTCTTGCAAAAGCTCATTCTTGTTCACACATGCCTGAGGTCGTTTCCAAACGGGCTCCCTGAGGCAAATACAGAAAGTACGTTTTACAGGAAAAGCCCTTCTTTGGGCCACATTTATACTCCAAAACATTCTCAATGCGCCTTGGCTTACATATTGCATGGCATGAATTTTGCCTCAGAAGAGGATTTTCGGGCCTGCACTGCGACTCACTGAAGAGAAATGCTATGTAACACGTAAACACGAGATACATCCCAAGTCAAAAAGGGCCTTGCACATGAATTCTTCCCAGCTTCTTGATAGCAGGCTTCAGTCTGAGATACAACAGCTAATTCAGTTGATATTACCCTGAAAATCTTAGTTGAGTTTTCTTGCAAAAGCTCATTCTTGTTCACACATGCCTGAGGTAGTTTCCAAAAGGGCTCCATGAGGCAAATACAGAAAGTAAGTTTTACAGGAAAAGCCCTTCTTTGGGCAACATTTATACTCCAAAACATTCTCAATGCGACTTGTCTTACATATTCCATGTCCTGACGTGTGCCTCGCAAGATTCTTTTCGGGCCTACACTGCAACTCCCTGATATGAAAGTGTTATGTAACGACATAACACGAGATACATCCCAAGTCAATAAGGGCAATGAACATGAATTCTTCCCATCTTCCTGATAGCAAGCTAGAGTCTGAGATACAATAGCTAATTCAGCTGAGAGTACGCTGAAACTTCAGTTGATTTTTCAGGCAGCAGCTCATTCTTGCTCACACATTACTGAGGTTTATTCCAAGATGGATCTATAGGGCTAATACAGAGAGTAAGTTTTAAGGGAAAAGCCCTTCTTTGGGCAACATTTATACTCCAAATCTTTCTCAATGCGCCTTATCTTTATATTCCTTGCCATGAAGTATGCCTCGGAAGAGGATTTTCGGGCCTACAGCGCGACTCCCAGAAGAGAAAGTGGTATGTAACGCCATAACACGAGATTCATCCAAGTCAAAAAGGGCAAAGGAGATAAAATCTTCCCAGCTTCTTGATAGTAAGCTACAGTCTGAGATACAGCAGCTAATTCAGGTGAGCATATGCTGTAAATCTTAGTTCAGTTTTCTGGGAAGAGCTTAATATTCATCACACATGACAGAAGTTGATTCCAAGAAGGCTCTATAGGCCAAACACAGAAAGTAAGTTTTTCAGGAAAAGCCCTTCTTTGGGCAATATTTACACTCCAAAACTTTCTCAATGCGCCTTGTATTACATATTCTATGCCCTGAACTATACCACAGAAGAGGCTTTTCGGGCCCACACTGCGACTCCCAAAATAGAAACTGGTATATAACGCCATAATACGAGATACATCCCAAGTCAAAAAGGGCAATGAACATGAATCCTTCACAGCTTCTGGATTACAGGCTACAGTCTGTTATACAGCGGTTAATTCAGGTGCACATAGTCTGAAAAACATAGTTGAGTTTTTTGGCAAGAGGTCATTCTTGTTCACACAACTGAGGTTGATTCCAAGAAGGCTATATAGGGCAAATACAGAAAGTAATTTTTGCAGGAAAAACCTTTCTTTGGCCACATTTACACTGGAAAATGTTCCCAATGCGCCTTGTTTTACATATTTCATGCCCTGAAGTATGCCTCAGAAGAGACTTTTAGGGCCTACAGTGTGACTTCCAAAATAGAAACTGGTATATAACGCCATAATACGAGATACATCCCAAGTCAAAAAGGGCAATGAACATGAATCCTTCACAGCTTCTGGATTACAGGCTACAGTCTGTTATACAGCGGTTAATTCAGGTGCACATAGTCTGAAAAACATAGTTGAGTTTTTTGGCAAGAGGTCATTCTTGTTCACACAACTGAGGTTGATTCCAAGAAGGCTATATAGGGCAAATACAGAAAGTAATTTTTGCAGGAAAAACCTTTCTTTGGCCACATTTACACTGGAAAATGTTCCCAATGCGCCTTGTTTTACATATTTCATGCCCTGAAGTATGCCTCAGAAGAGACTTTTAGGGCCTACAGTGTGACTTCCTGAAGAGAAAGAGGTATGTAACGCCATAACGCGAGATACACCCAAAGTCAAAAAGGACAATGACCATGAATCCTTACCAACTTATTGATAGTAGGCTACAGTCTGAAATACAGCAGCTAATTCACATGAGCATATGCTGAAAAGCTTATTTGAGTTTTCTGTGAAGAGCTCATACTTCCTCACACATATCTGAAGTGGATTCGAACATGGTTCTATACGGCGAATACAGAAAATAGGTTTTACTGGTAAAGCCCTTCTTTGGGCAGCATTTGCACTCCAAGAATTTCTCAAAGCGCCTTGTCTTACATATTCCATGCCCTGAAGTATGTCTCAGAAGAGGCTTTTCGGACCTACACTGCGACTCCCTGAAGAGAAAGTGATATGTAACGCCATAATGCGAGACACATCCAAAGACTTAAAGGCAATGGACATAAAATCTTCCCAGATACTTTATAACAGAATACAGTCTGAGATAGAGTAGCTAATTCAGGTGAGCATACGCAGAAAGCTTAGTTGAGATTTCTGAGAATAGCTCATTCTTCCTCACACATGACTTCGGTGGATTCCAAGAGGGCTCTATGAGGCGAATACAGAAAGTAAGTTTTACAGACAAAGCCCTTCTTTGGGTAACATTTACATTCCAAACCTTTCTGAATGCGCCTGGTATTACATATTATATGTACTGAAGTATGCATTGGAAGAGGCTATTCGGTCCACCACTGCGACTCCCTGAAGAGAAAGAGGTATGTAACACCATAATATGAGATACATTCCAAGTCAAAAAGGGCAATGAACATAAATCCTTCCCAGCTTCTTGATTACTGGCTACAGTCTGACATGCAGCAGCTAATTCAAGCGAGCATAGGCTGAAAAACTTAGTTGAGTTTTTTGGCAAGAGCTCATTCTTGTTCACACAACTGACCTTGATTCCAAGAAGGCTATATAGGGCGAATACAGAACGTAAGTTTAACAGGAAAAGCCCTCCTCTGGGGAACATTTACTGTACAAAACTTTCTCAATGCCTCTTGTCGTACATAATTCATGACCTGAACTATGCCTTGGAGGAGGATTTTCGCGCCTACACTCGACTCCCTGAAGAGAAGGTAATATTTAACGCCATAACACGAGATACATCCAAAGTCAAAAAGAACAATGACCATGAATCCTTACCAAATTTTTAATAGCAGACTACAGTCAGAGATACAGCAGCTAATTCACGTGAGCATACGATGAAAACTTAGTTGAGTTTTTTGGCAAGAGCTCATTCTTGTTCACACAACTGACCTTGATTCCAAGAAGGCTATATAGGGCGAATACAGAACGTAAGTTTAACAGGAAAAGCCCTCCTCTGGGGAACATTTACTGTACAAAACTTTCTCAATGCCTCTTGTCGTACATAATTCATGACCTGAACTATGCCTTGGAGGAGGATTTTCGCGCCTACACTCGACTCCCTGAAGAGAAGGTAATATTTAACGCCATAACACGAGATACATCCAAAGTCAAAAAGAACAATGACCATGAATCCTTACCAAATTTTTAATAGCAGACTACAGTCAGAGATACAGCAGCTAATTCACGTGAGCATACGATGAAAACCTAAGTTGAGTTTTCTCGGAAGAGCTCATTCTTCCTCACACATGTCGGAAGTAGATTCCAGCATGGCTCCATATGGTGAATTACAGAAAGTAGGTTTTACAGGCAAAGCCCTTCTTTGGGGAGCATTAGCACTCCAAAACTTTCTCAAAGCGCCTTCTCTTACATAATCCATGCCGTGAAGTATGCCTAGGAAGAGGCTTTTCGGGCCTACACTGCGACACCCAGAAGAGAAAGTGGGATGTAACGCCATTTTGCAAGACACATCCAAAGTCAAAAAGGGCAATGAACATGAATTCTTTCAGGCTTCTTGATAGCAGGCTAGAGTCCGAAATGCAGCAGCTAATTTAATTGAGAATATGCTGAAAAGTTGAATTTCTGGCAAGAGCTCATTCTTCCTCACACTTGACTGAGGTGGATTCCAAGAGGGCTCTATGGGGCGAATACAGAAAGTACGTTTTACAGGAAAAGCCCTTCTTTGGGCAACATTTACACTCCAAAACTTTCTCAATGCGCCTTGTGTTGCATTTTGCATGCCCTGAAGTATGCTTCAGAAGAGGCTTTTTGGTCCTAAACTGCGCCTCCCTGAAGAGAAAGTGGTATGTAAGATCACTACGTGAGATACATCAAAAGTCACATAGGGAAGTGAATATGAATTCTTCCCAACTTCTTGATAGCTGGCTACAGTCTGAGATACAGCAGCTAATTCAGCTGAGAATACGCTGAAAAGCTGGTTGAGTTTTCTGGCAAGAGCTCATTCTTCCACACACTAGACTGAGGTGAATTCCAAAAGGCGCTAGGGGGCGAATACAGAAAGTAAGTTTTTCAGGAAATGCACTTCTTTGGGCAACATTTACACTCCAAAACTTTCTCAATGCGACTTGTCTTACATACTGCAAGCCCTGATGTTTGCCTTCAGAAGAGGCTTTTTGGTCCTAAACTGCGCCTCCCTGAAGAGAAAGTGGTATGTAAGATCATTCTGTGAGATTCATCAAAAGTCACATAGGGAAGTGAATATGAATTCTTCCCAACTTCTTGATAGCTGGCTACAGTCTGAGATACAGCAGCTAATTCAGCTGAGAATACGCTGAAAAGCTGGTTGAGTTTTCTGGCAAGAGCTCATTCTTCCACACACTAGACTGAGGTGAATTCCAAAAGGCGCTAGGGGGCGAATACAGAAAGTAAGTTTTTCAGGAAATGCACTTCTTTGGGCAACATTTACACTCCAAAACTTTCTCAATGCGCCTTGTCTTACATACTGCAAGCCCTGATGTTTGCTTCGGAAGAGGATTTTCGGGACTAGACTGCGACTCCCTGAAGAGAAAGTGAGATGTAACGCCATTACGTGAGATACCTACAAAGTCAAAAAGGGCAATGAACATGAATTCTTCCCAGCATCCTGATATCAGGCTACAGTCTGAGGTACAGAAGCTAATTCAGCTGAGAATACGCTGAAAAGCTAAGTTGAGTTTTCTGCCTAGAGCTCAATCCTCGTCACACTTGTCTGAAGTGGATTCCAAGAGTCGCTATTGGGCGAATACACAAAGTAAGTTTTACAGGAAAAGCCCTTTTTTGGGCAACATTTACATTCCAAAACTTTCTCAATCCGCCTTGTCTTACTTATTGCATGCGCTGAAGTATGCCTCGGAAGAGGCTTTTCGGGCCTTCACTGTGACTCCCTGAAGAAAAAGTGGGATGTAACCCCATTACGCGAGACAAGACCAAAGTCAAAAAGGGCAATGAAAATGAATTCTTCCCAGCTTCTTGATAGCAGGCTAGAGTGTGTGATACAGCAGCTAATTCACCCGAGAATATGCTGAAAAGATGAGTTTTCCGGGAAGAGCACATTCTTCCTGTCATTTGAATGAGGTGGATTCCACGAAGTGCTATAGTGCGAATACAGAAAGTAAGTTTTTCACAAAATGCCGTTCTTTGGCCAACATTTACACTGCAAAACTTTCTGAATGCGCCTTGTCCTACATATTCCATGCCTGGAAATGTGACTTGGGAAAAGACGTGTCGGGCCAACACTGTGACTCCCTGAAGAGAAAGTTGGATGTAATGCCAATACGCGAGACACATACAAAGTCTCAAAGGGCAATGAACTTGAATTCTTCCCAGTTTCTTGATAGCAGGCTACACTCTGAAATACAGCAGCTAATTCATCTGAGAATATGCTGAAAATTTGAGTTTTCTGACAAGAACTCATTCTTCCTCACCCTTGACTGAGGTGGATTCCAAGACACGTTATGGGCCGAACACAGAAAGTATGTTTTACAAGAAAAACCCTTCTTTGGGCAGCATTTACACTCCAAAACTTTCTCAATGTGCCTGGTCTTACATATTGCATGCGCTGAAGTATGCCTCGAAGAGGCTTTTCGGGCCTTCACTGTGACTCCCTGAAGAAAAGTGGGATGTAACCCCATTACGAGACAAGACCAAAGTCAAAAAGGGCAATGAAAATGAATTCTTCCCAGCTTCTTGATAGCAGGCTAGAGTGTGTGATACAGCAGCTAATTCACCCGAGAATATGCTGAAAAGATGAGTTTTCCGGGAAGAGCACATTCTTCCTGTCATTTGAATGAGGTGGATTCCACGAAGTGCTATAGTGCGAATACAGAAAGTAAGTTTTTCACAAAATGCCGTTCTTTGGCCAACATTTACACTGCAAAACTTTCTGAATGCGCCTTGTCCTACATATTCCATGCCTGGAAATGTGACTTGGAAGAGACGTGTCGGGCCAACACTGTGACTCCCTGAAGAGAAACTGGGATGTAATGCCAATACGCGAGACACATACAAAGTCTCAAAGGGCAATGAACATGAATTCTTCCCTGCTTCTTGATAGCAGGCTACAGTCTGAGATACAGCAGCTAATTCAATTGAGAATATGCTGATAAGCAAGATGAGTTTTCTGACAAGAACTCATTCTTCCTCACACTTGACTGAGGTGGATTCCAAGACACGTTATGGGCCGAACACAGAAAGTATGTTTTACAAGAAAAACCCTTCTTTGGGCAGCATTTACACTCCAAAACTTTCTCAATGTGCCTGGTCTTACATATTGCATCTGCTGAAGTATGCCTTGGAAGAGGCTTTTCGGGCCTACACTGTGACTCCCTGAAGAGAAAATGGGATGTAACGCCATTACGTGAGACACATCCAAAGACAAAATGGGCAATGAAAATAAATTCTTCCTAGCTTCTTGATAGCAGGCTACAGTCTTAGAAAAAGCAGTTAATTCACCTGAGAATATGGTGAAAATTTGAATTTTCTGCCAAGAGCACATTCTTCCTCACACTTGACTGAGGTGTATTCCAAGAGGCGCTATGGGGCGAATACAGAAAGTACGTTTTTCAGGAAAGCGCTTCATTGGGCAACATTTACACTCCAGAAATTTTTTAATGGGCCTTGTTTTACATATCACATGTCCTGAAGTATGCCTCGGAAGAGTCTTTTCGGACCTACATTGCGACGTCCTTAAAAAAAACGGTATTTCAGTTCATTAGGCGAGATACATCCAAAGTCAAAAAGGGAAATGAACATAATTTCTTCCTAGCTTCATGATAGCAGGCTACATTCTGAGATACAGTAGCTAATTCAGCTAAGAATATGCTGACAAGTCGAATTTTACGGCAAGAGCACATTCTTCCTCACACTTGACTGAGGTGGATTCCTAGAGGCGCTATTGGGCGAATACAGAAAGTAACGTCTACAGGAAAAGGCCTTAGTTGGGCAACATTTACACTCCACACCTTTCTCAAGGCGGCTTATCTTACATATTGTATGTGCTGACGTTTGCTTCGGAAGAGCCTTTTCTGGCCTAAATTGCGTCTCCCTGAAGAGAAACTGGTATGTAACGTCATTAGGAGAGATACTTCGACAGTCACAAAGGGCAATGAATATGAATTCTTCCCAGCTTCTTGGTAGCAGGCTACAGACTGAGATACTGCAGCTAATTCAGCTGAGAATACGCTGAAAAGCAAGTTTAGTTTTCTGGCAAGAGCTCATTCTTCCTCACTCTTGACTGAGGTAATTTCCAAGTGGCACTAAGGGGCAAATACAGAAAGTAAGTTTTACAGGAAAACCCCTACTTTGGGCAACATTTACACTCCAAAACTTTCTCAATGCGCCTTGTCTTTCATATTGCATGCACTGAAGTATGCCTCGGAAGAGGGTGTTCAGGCGTACATTGCGACTCCCTGAAGAGAAAGTGGGATGTAACGCCATTAGAGAGATACTCACAGTCACAAAGGGCAATGAATATGAATTCTTCCCAGCTTCTTGGTAGCAGGCTACAGACTGAGATACTGCAGCTAATTCAGCTGAGAATACGCTGAAAAGCAAGTTTAGTTTTCTGGCAAGAGCTCATTCTTCCTCACTCTTGACTGAGGTAATTTCCAAGTGGCACTAAGGGGCAAATACAGAAAGTAAGTTTTACAGGAAAACCCCTACTTTGGGCAACATTTACACTCCAAAACTTTCTCAATGCGCCTTGTCTTTCATATTGCATGCACTGAAGTATGCCTCGGAAGAGGGTGTTCAGGCGTACATTGCGACTCCCTGAAGAGAAAGTGGGATGTAACGCCATTATGCGAGACATATCCAAAGTCAAAAAGGGCAATTAACATGAATTCTTCCCAGCTTCTTGATAGCAGGCTAGAGTCTGAGATACAGCAGTTAATCCATGTGAGAATATGCTGAAATGTTGAATTTTCCGGCAAGAGCACAGTCTTCCTCACACTTCACTGAGGTGGATTCCAAGAGGCGCTATGGGGCGAATACAGAAAGTCACTTTTACAAGAAAAGCCCTTCTTTGGGCAACATTTACACTCCAAAACTTTCTCAGTGTGCCTTGGCTTACATATTGCATGAGGTGAAGTATGCCTCGGAAGAGGCTTTTCGGGCCTACAATGAAACACACTGAAGAGAGATTGGGAGGTAAATCATTACGCGAGATACATCCAAATTCAAAATGGGCAATGATCATGAATTCTTCTCAGCTTCTTGATAGCAGGGTAGAGTCTGAGATACAGCAGCTAATTCAGCTGAGAATACGCTGAAAATCTAGTTGAGTTTTCTGGCAAGAGCTCATTCTTCCTCACACTTGACTGAGGTGGATTCCAAGAGGCGCTATGGGACGAATACAGAAAGTAAGTTTTACAGGAAAAGCCCTTCTTTGGGCAACATTTACACTCCAAAACTTTCTCAATGTGCCTTCTCTTACATATTGCATGCTCTGAAATATGCCTCGGTAGAGGCTTTTCGGGCCTACAATGAAACACACTGAAGAGAGATTGGGAGGTAAATCATTACGCGAGATACATCCAAATTCAAAATGGGCAATGATCATGAATTCTTCTCAGCTTCTTGATAGCAGGGTAGAGTCTGAGATACAGCAGCTAATTCAGCTGAGAATACGCTGAAAATCTATTTGAGTTTTCTGGCAAGAGCTCATTATTCCTCACACTTGACTGAGGTGGATTCAAGAGGCGCTATGGGGCGAATACAGAAAGTAAGTTTTTCAGGAAAAGCCCTTCTTTGGGCAACATTTACACTCCAAACTTTCTCAATGCGCCTTGTCTTACATATTACATGGGCTGAAGTATGCCTCGGAAGAGGCATTTCAGGCCTAAACAGCGCCTCCCTGAAGAGAAAGGGGTATGCAAAGGCATTATGCGAGACACATTCAAAATCAAAAAGGGCAATGAATATGAATTCTTCCCAGCATCTAGACACCAGGATACAGCCTGAGATACACAGCTAATTCACCTGAGATTATGCTAAAAAATTGAGTTTTCTGGCAAGAGCTCATTCTTCCTAACACGTGACTTAGGTGGATTCTAACAGGCGCTATGGGGCGAATACAGAAAGTAAGTTTTTCAGCAAAAGCCTTCTTTTGGGCAACATTTACACTCCAAAACTTTCTCAATACGCCTTGTCTTACTTATTGCATGCACTGAAGTATACCTTGGAAGAGGCTTTTCAGGTCTACACTGCGACTCCCTGAGAAGAAAGTGGGATGTAATACCATTACGCGAGACACATCCAAAGTCAAAAAGGGCAATGAACATAAATTCTTCCCAGCTTCTTGATAGTAGGCTAGAGTCTGAGATGCAGCAGCTAATTCAACTGAGAATACACTGAAAAGTTGAGTTTTCAGGCAAGAACACATTATTCCTCACACTTGACTGCGGTGAATTTCAAGAGGTTCTATGGGGTGAATACAGAAATTAAGTTTTACAAGAAAAGCCCTTCTTCAGGCAACATTTACACTCCAAACTTTCTCAATGCGCCTTGTCTTACATATTGAATCCGCTGAAGTATGCCTCAGAGGAGGCTTTTCGGGCCTAAACACCGCCTCCCTGAAGAGAAAGTGGGATGTATCGGCATTACGCGAGATACATCAAAGGTCAAAAAGGGCAATGAACATGAATTCTTCCCACGTTCTTGGTAGAAGGATACAGTCTGAGGTAGAGCAGCTAATTCAGCTGAGAATACGCTGAAAATTTAGTTGAATTTTCTTGCAAGAGCTCATTCTTCCTCACACATGACTGAGGTAGATTACAGGAGACTCTAGGGGGCGAATACACAAAGTAAGTTTTTTAGGAAAAGGCCTTCTTTGGGCAACATTTACACTCCAAATCTTTCTCAATGTGCCCTGTCTTACATATTGCCTTCACTGAAGTATGCCTCGCAAGAGTCTTTTTGGGCCTACACTGCGACTCCCTGAAGATAAAGTGGGATGTAAGACCATTACGCGAGATATATCGAAAGACACAAAGGGCAATGATGATGAATTCTTCCCAGCTTCTTGATAGCAGGCTACAGTCTGAGATACAGCAGCTAATTCACCTGAGAATTTCCTCAAAATCTTGTTGAGTTTTCTGGGAAGAGCACATTCTTCCTCACACTTTATGGAGGTGGATTCCAAGAGGACTCTATTGGGCGACTACAGAAAGCAAGTTTTACAGGAAAAGCCCTTATTAGATCCCACATTTACACTCCAAAAGTTTCTCAATGTGCCTGGTCTTTTATAGGGCATGCGCTGAGGTATGCCTCGGAAGAGGCTTTTCGGGCCTACACTGTGACTACCTGAAGAGAAAGTTGTTTGTAACACCATTACGCGAGATACATCGAAAGACACAAAGGGCAATGAACATGAATTCTTCCCAGCTGCTTGATAGCAGGCTACAGTCTGAGATACAGCAACTAAATCACCTGAGAATTTCCTCAAAATCTAGTTGAGTTTTCTGGGAAGAGCACATTCTTCCTCACACTTGACTGAGGTGGATTCTAACAGGCACTTTGGGGCGAATACAGAAAGTAAGTTTTACAGGAAAAGCCCTTATTATGGCCACATTTACACTCCAAACGTTTCTCAATGTACCTGGTCTTTTATAGGGCATGCGCTGAGGTATGCCTCGGAAGAGGCTTTTCGGGCCTACACTGTGACTACCTGAAGAGAAAGTTGTTTGTAACATCATTATGCGAGATACATCGAAATATACAAAGGGCAATGAACATATATTCTTCCTAGTTTATTGATAGCAGCCTAGAGTCTGAGATACAGCAGCTAATTCAGCTTAGATTAGACTGAAATGTTGAATTTTCCAGCTAGAACACATTCTTCCTCACACTTGAATGAGGTGGATTCCAAGAAGCGCAATCAGTCAGATACAAAAAGTAATTTTTACAGGAAAAGTCCTTCTGTGGGCATCATCTACACTCCAAAAGTTTCTCAATGCGGCTTGTCATACATATTCCATCGCCTGAAGAATGCCTCGGAAGAAGTTTTACGGGCTTCACGTGAACCTCCCTTAAGAGAAAGTGGGATGTAACGTCATTACGTGGGACACATCCAAAGTCAGAAAGGGCAATGAACATGAATTCTTCCAGCTCCTTGATAGCAGGCTAGAGTATGACATACAGCCGCTTATTCAGATGAGAATACACTGAGAAGCTAAATTGAGATTTCTGAATAAAGCTCATTCTTCCTCACACATGACTGAGGTGGATTCCTATAAGGCCCTATGAGGCGAATACAGAAAGTAAGTTTTACAGTAAATGCCATACTTTGGGCAGCATTTACAATCCACAACTTTCTCAAGTGCCTTTTTTTACATATTGTATCCACTGAAGTATGCATCAGAAGATCATTTTCAGGCCTACACTGCGACTCCCTGAAGAGAAAGTGGGATGACTCCATTACACGAGACACATTCAAAGTTACAAAGGGCAATGAACATGAATTCTTCCCTACTTTTTGATAGCAGGCTAGAGTCTGACATACAGCCGTTAATTCAGAGGAGAATACTCGGAAAAGGTAAACTGAGTTTCTGAATAAAGCTCATTCTTCCTCACACATGACTGAGGTGGATTCCTAAAAGGTCCTATGAGGCGAATACAGAAAGTAAGTTTTACAGTAAATGCCATACTTTGGGCAGCATTTACAATCCACAACTTTCTCAAGTGCCTTTTTTTACATATTGTATCCACTGAAGTATGCATCAGAAGATCATTTTCAGGCCTACACTGCGACTCCCTGAAGAGAAAGTGGGATGACTCCATTACACGAGACACATTCAAAGTTACAAAGGGCAATGAACATGAATTCATCCCAGCTTCTTGATAGCAGGCTAGAGTCTGAGATACAGCAGCTAATTCATCTGACAATATGCTGAAAAGTTGAATTTTCTGACAAGAGCTCATTCTTCCTCACACTAGACTAGGTGGATTACAATAGACACAATGGGGCAAATACAGAAAGTAAGTTTTCCAAGAAAAGACCTTCTTTGGGCAACATTTACACTCCAAAACTTTCTCAATGCGCCTTGTCTTACATATTGCATGCGCTGAAGTATGCCTTGGAAAAGGATTTTCGGGCCTACACTGTGACTTCTGAAGAGAAAGTTGGATGTAACGACATTACATGAGACACATCCAAAGTCACAAACGGCAATGAACCAGAATTCTTCCCAACTTCTTCATAGAAGGGTTGACTTGAGATACAGCAGCCAATTCACCTGAGAATATGCTGAAATGTTGGGTTTTCCAGCAAGAGCACATTCTTCCTCACACTTGACTGAGGTGGATTCCAAGAGGCGCTATGGGGCGAATACAGAAAGTAAGTTTTTCAGGAAAAGCGCTTCTTTGGCCAACATTTACACTAAAAAACTTTCTCAATGTGCCTTGTCTTACATATTGCAATCCCTGATATATGCCTCGGAAGAGGCTTTCCGGGCATAGACTGAGACTCCCTGAGGAGAAAGTGGGATATAACGCTATTGGCGAGACACATCCAAAGTCAAAAAGGGCAATGAATATGAATTCTACCCTGCTTTTTGATAGCAGGCTAGAGTCTGACATACAGCCGTTAATTCAGAGGAGAATACTCTGAAAAGGTAAACTGAGTTTCTGAATAAAGCTCATTCTTCCTCACACATGACTGTTGTGGATTCCTAGAAGGCCCTATGAGGCGAAAACAGAAAGTAAGTTTTTCAGGAAAAGTCCGTCTTTGGGCAACATTTACACTCCAAAACATTCTCAATGCTCCTTATCTTACATATTGCATGCATTGAAATATAGCTCGGAAGAGGCTTTTTGGACCTACACTGCAACTCCCTGAAGAGAAAGTGGGATAACTCCATTACGCGAGACACATTCAAAGTCACAAAGGGCAATGAACATGAATTCGTCCCAGCTTCTTGATAGCAGGCTACAGTCTGAAATACAGCAGCTGATTCAGCTGAGAATATGCTGAAAACTACTGAAGTTTTTTGGCAAGAGCTCATACTTCCTCACACTTGACTGAGGTTGATTCCAAGAGGCGCTATGGTGCGAATACAGAAAGTAAGCTTTACAGGAAAAGTCCTGCTTTGTGCAACTTTTCACTCCAAAACATTCTCAAGGCGCCTTGTCTTACATATTGCATACGCACAAGTACACCTCGGAGGAGGCTTTTCGGGCCTACACTGCGACTCATTGAAAAAAAAGTTGGATTTAACGCCATTACGCGAGAAACATCCAAAGTCATAAAGGGCAATGAAGATGAATTCTTCCCAGCTTCTTGATAGCTGTCTACAGTCTGAGATACAGCAGCTGAATTCAGCTGAGAATATGCTGAAAACTACTGAAGTTTTTTGGCAAGAGCTCATACTTCCTCACACTTGACTGAGGTTGATTCCAAGAGGCGCTATGGTGCGAATACAGAAAGTAAGCTTTACAGGAAAAGTCCTGCTTTGTGCAACTTTTTCACTCCAAAACATTCTCAAGGCGCCTTGTCTTACATATTGCATACGCTGAAGTACACCTCGGAGGAGGCTTTTCGGGCCTACACTGCGACTCATTGAAAAAAAAGTTGGATTTAACGCCATTACGCGAGAAACATCCAAAGTCATAAAGGGCAATGAAGATGAATTCTTCCCAGCTTCTTGATAGCTGTCTACAGTCTGAGATACAGCAGCTAATTCACCTGAGAATACCCTGAAAAGCTAGTTGAGTTTTCTGGCAAGAGCTCATTCTTCCTCACAGATGACTGAGGTGGATTCCAAGAGGCACTATGGGGCAAATACAGAAAGTAAGCTTCACAGGAAAAACCCTGTTTAAGCAACAATTTCACTCCAAAACTTTCTCAATGCGCCTTGCCTTACATATTGCATGCGCTGAAGTATGCCTCGGAAAAGGCTTTTCGGGTCTACACTGCTACTCCCTGTAGAGAAAGTGGGATGTAACTCCATTATGTGAGACACATCTAAAGTAAAAAAGGGCAATGAACATGAATTATTCCCAGCTTCTTGATAGCAGGGAAGAGTCTGACATACAGACGCAAATTCACCTGAGAATACGCTGAAAAGCTAAATTGAATTTTCTGGCGACGTTTCATACTTACTGACATATGACAGTGGTGGATTCCTAAAGGGCCTATGAGGCGAAAACAGAAAGAAAGTTTTACAGAAAAAGCTCTTCTTTGGCAACATTTACACTCCAAAACTTTCTCAATGCGCCTTGTCTTACACATTGCTTGCACTGAAGTATGCCTCGGAATAGTCTTTTCGGACCTACACTGCGCCTCCCTGAAGAGAAAGTGGGATGTAATAACATTATCCGAGATACAACGAAAGACACAAAGGGCAATGAATATGATTTCTTCCCAGCTTCTTGTTAGCAGGTTACAGTCTCAGATACAGCAGCTAATTCAGCTGAGTATACGCTGAAAAGCTAGTTATGTTTTCTGTCAAGAGCTCATTCTTCCTCACACTTGACTGAGGTGGATTTCAAGAGCCACTATGGGGTGAATACAGAAAGTAAGTTTTTCAGGAAAAGCGCTTCTTTGGGCAACATTTACACTCCAAAACTTTCTCAATGTGCCTTGTCTTACATATTGCATGCGCTGAACTATGACTCAGTAGAGGCTCTTTGGGCCTACATTGAGACTCCCTGGAGAGAAAGTGGGATGTTACTCCATTACTCGAGGCACATCCAAAGTCAAAAAGGGCAATGAACATGAATTATTCCCAGCTTCTTGATAGCAGGGAAGAGTCTGACATACAGCAGCTAATTCACCTGAGAATACGCTGAAAAGCTAAATTGAATTTTCTGGCGACGTTTCATACTTACTGACATATGACAGTGGTGGATTCCTAAAGGGCCTATGAGACGAATACAGAAAGTAAGTTTTACAAAAAAAAGAATTTATTTGGGCAACATTTACACACCAAAACTTTCTCAATTCGCCGTCTCTTACATATTGCATACTCTGAAATATGCCTCGGAAGAGGCGTTTTAGGACTTAACTGCGCCTCCCTGAAGAGAAAGTGGGATGTAACAGCATTACACGAGATTCATCGAAAGACACAAAGGGCAATGAATATGAATTCATCCCAGCTTCTTGGTAGCAGGCTAGAATCTTACATACAGCAGCTAATTCAGCTGAGAATACGCTGAAAAGGTAGTTGAGTTTTCTGTCAAGAGCTCATTCTTCCTCACACTTGACTGAGGTGGATTTCAAGAGCCACTATGGGGTGAATACAGAAAGTAAGTTTTTCAGGAAAAGCGCTTCTTTGGGCAACATTTTCACTCCAAAACTTTCTCAATGTGCCTTGTCTTACATATTGCATGCGCTGAAGTATGCCTCGGAACAGGCTTTTCGGGCATAAACAGCGACTCCCTGAAGAGAATGTGGTATGGTGCACCATTACGTGAGATACATCGAAAGACACCAAGGGCAATGAATATGAATTCTTCCCAGCCTCGTGATAGCAGGCTAAAGTCTGAATTCAGCCGCTAATTCAGATGTGAATACACTGAAAAGCTAAATTGAGCTCTCTGATAAAAGCTCATTCTTCCTCACACATGACTGAGGTGGTTCTCTGAGGGCCCTATGAGGTGAATACAGAAAGCAAGTTACACAGGAAAAGCCCTTCTTTGGGCCACATTGACACACCAAACCTTTCTCAATGCGCCTTGACTTATATATTGCATGTCCTGAAGTATGCCTCGGAAGAGGCTTTTTGGGCCTACACTTCGACTCCCAGAAGAGAAAGTGGGATGTAACGCCATTACGCGAGACATATCCAAAGTCAAAAAGGGCAATGAACATGAATCCAT
This sequence comes from Tragulus kanchil, assembly GCA_022376925.1. NCBI lineage: Eukaryota > Metazoa > Chordata > Mammalia > Artiodactyla > Tragulidae > Tragulus > Tragulus kanchil. The sequence continues at coordinate 22,652,856 of JAIOJX010000032.1, forward strand.
TCCAGCTCCTTGATAGCAGGCTACAGTCTGAGATACAGCAGCTAATTCAACTGAGAATACGCTGAAAGTCTAGTTGAATTTTCTTGGAAGAGCTCAATCTTCCTCACACTTGACTGAGGTGGATTCCAAGAGGCGCTGTGGGGCGAATACAGAAAGTAAGTTTAATAGAAAAAGGCCTTCTTTGGGCAACATTGACACACCAAACCTTTCTCAATGCGCCTTGTCTTACATATTGCATGTGGTGATGTATGCCTCGGAGGAGGCATTTCGGGCATAAACTGCGGCTCACTGAAGAGATAGTTGTATGTAACACCATTACGCGAGATACATCGAAAGACACAAAAGGCAATGAGTATGAATTCTTCTCAGCTCCTGGATAGCAGGCCACAGTCTGAGATACAGCAGCTAATTCAGCTGAGAATACACTGAAAAGCTAGTTGAGTTTTCTGAAGAAAGCTCATTCTTCCTCACACATGACTGAGTTGGATTTTTAGAAGGCCCTATGAGGTGAATACAGAAAGTAAGTTTTACAGGAAAAGCCCTTCTTTGGGCAACATTTACACTCCAAAATTTCTCAATGAGCCTTCTCTTACATATTACATGGCCTGAAGTATGACTCGAAGAGGCTTTTCGGGCCTACACTGAGACACCCTGAAGAGTATGTGGGATGTAACGCCATTACGCGAGATACATATAAATTCAGGAAGGGCAATGAACATGAAGTCTTTCCAGCTTCGTGATAGCAGGCTACAGTCTGAGATCGAGCATCTAATTCAGCTGAGAATACGCTGTAAGTTGAATTTTCTGGCAAGAGCTCATTCTTCCTCACACTTGACTGAGGTGGATTCCAAGAGGCGCTATGGGGCGAATACAGAAAGTAAGTTTTACAGGAAAAGCCCTTCTTTGGGCAACATTTACACTCCAAAACTTTCTCAATGCGCCTTGTCTTACATATTGCATGCGCTGAAGTATGCCTCGGAGGAGGCATTTCGGGCATAAACTGCGGCTCACTGAAGAGATAGTTGTATGTAACACCATTATGCAAGATACATCGAAAGACACAAAGGGCAATGAATATGAATTTTTCCCAGCATCTTGATAGCAGGGTAGAGTCTGACATACAGACGCTATTTCAGCTGAGAATACACTGAAAAGCTAAATTGAATTTTCTGGCAGGAGTTCATTCTTCCTCACACATGACTGAGGTGGTTTCCTTGAGGGCCTTATGAGGTGAATACAGAAAGCTAGTTACACAGGAAAAGCCCTTCTTTGGGCAACATTTACACTCCAAGAATTTCTCAATGCGCCTTGTCATACATATCACATGCGATGCAGTATTCTTCGGAGGAGGCTCTTCAGGCCTACACACGACTCCCTGAAGAGAAAGTGGGATGTAACGCCATTACGCGAGATACATCGAAAGTCAAAAGGGCAATGAACATGAATCTATTCCAGCTTCTAGATAGCAGGCTACAGTCTGAGATACAGGAGCTAATTCAACTGAGAATACGCTGAAAATTTGGTTGAATTTTCTTGGAAGAGCTCATTCTTCCTAACACTTGACTGAGGTGGATTCCAAGAGGCACTATGGGGCGAATACAGAAAGTGAGTTTTACAGGAAAAGCCCTTTTTCGTGCAACATTGACACTACAAACATTTCTCAATGCGACTTGTCTTACATATTGCATGCGCTGAAGTATGCCTCGGAAAAGTTTTTTCGGAACTACACTGTGCGTCCCTGAAGAGAAAGTGGTATGTAAGACCATTACGCGAGATACATCGAAAGCCACAAAGGGCAATGAATATGAATTCTTCCCAGCTTCTTGATAGCTGGCTACAGTCTGAGATACAGGAGCTATTTCTGCTGAGAATACGCTGAAAATCTAGTTGATTTTTCTGGCAAGATCTCATTCTTCCTCATACTTGACCGAGGTGGCTTCCAAGAGGGCTCTATGACGTGAATACAGAAAGTAAGTTTTACAGGAAAAGCCCTTCTTTGGGCAACATTGACACTACAAACATTTCTCAATGCGACTTGTCTTACATATTGCATGCGCTGAAGTATGCCTCGGAAGAGGCTTTTCGGGCATACACTGCGCCTCACTGAAGAAAAAGTTGTATGTAACACCATTATGCAAGATACATCGAAAGACATAAAGGGCTATGAATATGACTTCTTCCCAGCGTCTTCATAGCAGGCTACAATCTGTGATACAGCAGCTAATTCAGCTGAGAATACGCTGAAAATCTAGTTGAGTTTTCTCAAAAAACTTATTCTTCCTCACACTTGACTGAGGTGGATTCCAAGAGGGCTCTATGACGTGAATACAGAAAGTAAGTTTTACAGGAAAAGCCCTTCTTTGGGCAACATTTACACTCCAAAACTTTCTGAATTTGCCATCTATTACATATTCCATGCCCTGTAGTATGCCTCAGAAGACGCTCTTCATGCCTACACTGCGATTCCCAGAAGAGAAAACGGTTTGTAACTCCACAACACGAGATACCTCAAAAGTCAAATCGGGCAATGACCATGAAACCTCCCGGCTTCCTAATAGCATGCTACAGTCTGAGATACAACAGCTAATATAGCTGAGATTACCCTGAAAAGCTAATGTGAGTTCTCAGGCAGCAGGTCATTCTTCCTCACACTTGACTGAGGTAGATTCAAAGAAAGCTCTATAGGGTGAATACAGAAAGGAATCTTTACAGGAAAAGCCCTTCTTCGGGCATCATTTACACTCCTAAACTTTCTGAATTTGCTTTCTATTACATATTCCATGCCCTGAATTCTGACTCGGAAGAGGCTTTTTGGGCCTACACTAGGACTCTAAGAAGAGAAAGTGGTATGTAATGTCATAACGCGAGATACATCCCAAATCAAAAAGGGCAATGAACATGAAATCTCACTAGCTTCCTGATAGCAGGTTATAGTCTGAGATACAGCAGCTAATTCATGTGAGCATATGCTGAAAATCATAGTTGAGTTTTCTGGGAAGATTTCATTCTTCCTCACACATATCTGAGCTAGATTACAGCATGGATCTAAAGGGCAAATACAGAAAATGGTTTTACAGGTAAAGCCCTTTTTTGCACAACATTTACACTCCAAAACATTCTCAATTCGCCTTGTATTACATATTTCATGCCCTGAAGTATGCCTCGGAAGAGGTTTTTCTGGCCTACACTGCGACTCCTTGAAGAGAAAGTGGTATGTAAATTCACAACTCGAGATACATCCAAAGACAAAAAGGGCAATGAACATGAAATCTCACCAGCTTCTTGATAGCAGTTTACAGTCTGACATACAGCAGTTAATTCAGGTGAGAATACACTGAAAACTTGGTTGAGTTTTCTTGCACGAGCTTATTCTTCCTCACACTTGACTGAAGTGGATTCCAAGGGGGATCTATGAGGAGAATACAGAAAGTAAGTCTTACAAGAAAGCCCCTTCTTTGGGGAAATTTTTTCACTCCAAAACTTGCTCAATGCGCCTTGTCTTACATATTGCATGCCCTGAAGTATTCCTTGGAAGAGGCTTTTAGGGCTTACACTGTGACTCCTAGAAGAGAAAGTGGTATGTAAATTCACAACGCGAGAAACTTCCAAAAACAAAAAGGGCAATGAACATGAAATCTTCCCAGCGTCTCCAAAGCAGACTATAGTCTCAGATACAGCAGCCAATCCAGCTGAGAATACGCTGAAAATCTAAGTTGAGTATTCTTGCAAGACCTCATTCTTCCTCACACTTGACTGAGATTGATTCGAAGAGGCGCTATGGGGAGAAAAAAGAAAGTAAGTTTTACAGGAAAAGCCCTTCTTTGGGGAACATTTACACTCCAAAACTTTCTCAATGCGCCCTGTCTTACATATTCCATGCCGTGAAATATACTTTGGATGAGGCTTTTATGGCCTACACTGCGACTCTGTGAAGAGAAAGTGGTATGTAACTCCATAACAAGAGATACATTACAACTCAGAAACGGCAATGAACATGACATCACACCAGCTTCCTGATAGCACATTACAGTCTGAGATACATCAGCCAATTCAGCTGAGAATACATTGAAAAATTTAGTTGAGTTTTCTGTCAAGAGCTCATTTTTGCTCGTACATGACTGAGTTGGATTCAGAGACGGCTCTATGAGGCGCATCCAGAAAGTAAGTTTTACAGGAAAAGCCCTTCTTTGGGCAACATTTACACTCCAAAACTTTCTCAATGCGCCTTGTCTTACATATTCCATGCCCTGAAGTATGCCTCGGAAGAGGCTTTTCGAGCCTACACTGAGACTCCCTGAAGAGAAAGTGGTATGTATGGTCATAACGCGAGATACATCCCAAATTAAAAAGGGCAGTGAACAAGAATCCTTCCCAGCTTCTTGATAGCATCTACAATCTGAGATACAACAGCTAATTCAGCTGAGAATATGCTGAAAATCTAAGTTGAGTTTTCAGACTGCAGGTCATGCTTGCTCACATATGACTTCAGTGGATTCAAAATAGGCTCTATAGGGTGAACACGGAATGTAAATTTTACAGGAAAAGTCCTTCTCTGGGCAACATTTGCACTACAATACTTTCTCAATGCGCCTTGTCTTACATATTCCATGCCCGCTATTGTGCCTCAGAAGAGGCTTTTCAGGCCAACACTGCGACTCCCTGAAGAGAAAGTGGTATGTAACTCCATAACACGACATACATCCCCAGTCAAAAAGGGCAATGAACATGAAACCTTCCCAACTTCTTGATAGCAGGTAACAATCTGAGATACAGCAGCTAATTCAGGTGAGCATACACTGAAAATCTTAGTTGAGTTTTCTGGGAAGAGCTCATTCTTCCTCACACTTGTCTGAGGTGGATTAAAAGAGGGCTCTATGAGGCGAATACAGAAAGTAAGTTTTACAGGAAAAGCCCTTCTTTGGGCAACATTTACACTCCAAAACTTTCTCAATGCGCCTTGTCTTACATATTCCATGCCCTGAAGTATGCCTCGGAAGAGGCTTTTCGGGCCTACACTGCGACTCCCTGAAGAGAAAGTGGTATGTAACGCCATAACGCGAGATACATCCCAAGTCAAAAAGGGCAATGAACATGAATTCTTCCCAGCTTCTTGATAGCAGGCTACAGTCTGAGATACAGCAGCTAATTCAGCTGAGAATATGCTGAGAAATTGAGTTTTCTGGCAAGAGCTCATTCTTCCTCACACTTGACTGAGGTGGATTCCAAGAGGCGCTATGGGGCGAATACAGAAAGTAAGTTTTACAGGAAAAGCCCTTCTTTGGGCAACATTTACACTCCAAAACTTTCTCAATGCGCCTTGTCTTACATATTCCATGCCCTGAAGTATGCCTCGGAAGAGGCTTTTCGGGCCTACACTGCGACTCCCTGAAGAGAAAGTGGTATGTAACGCCATAACGCGAGATACATCCCAAGTCAAAAAGGGCAATGAACATGAATTCTTCCCAGCTTCTTGATAGCAGGCTACAGTCTGAGATACAGCAGCTAATTCAGCTGAGAATACGCTGAAACGTTGAGTTTTCTGGCAAGAGCTCATTCTTCCTCACACTTGACTGAGGTGGATTCCAAGAGGCGCTAAGAGGCGAATACAGAAAGTAAGTTTTGCAGGAAAAGTCCTACTTTGGGCTATATTTACACTCAAAACGTTTCTCAATGCGCCTTGTCTTACATATTGCATGCCCTGAAGTATGCCTCGGAAGAGGCTTTTCGGGCCTACACTGCGACTCCCTGAAGAGAAAGTGGTATGTAACGCCAGAACGCGAGATACATCCCAAGTCAAAAAGGGCAATGAACATGAATTCTCACCAGCTTCCTGATAGCAGGTTACAGTCTGAGATACAGCAGCTAATTCAGGTGAGCATACGCTGAAAACCATAGTTGAGTTTTCTGGCAAGAGATCATCCTACCTCACACATGACTGAGTTGGATTCCAAGAGGGCGCTATGAGGAGAATACAGAATGTTAGTTTTACAGGAAAAGCCCTTCTTTGGGCATCATTTCTACTCAAAAACTTTCTCATGCACCTTGACTTACATATTCCATGCCAGAAGTCTGATCTGGGAGAGGCTCTTCGAGCGTACACTGCGACGGCCTGATGAGAAAGTGGTATGTAACGCCATAACACGAGATACATTCCAAGTCAAAAAGGGAAAAGAAAAAGAATTCTGCCCAGTTTCTTGATAGCAAACTACACTCTGAGATACAACAGCTAATTCAGCCAAGAATACGCTGAAAATCTTAATTAAGTTTTCTGGGAAGAGCTCCTCATTCCTCACACTTGACTGTGGTGGATTCTAAGAGGGCGCTTTGAGGCAAATACAGAAAGTAAGTTTTACAAGTAAAGCCCTACTTTGGGCATCATTTATACTTCAAACATTTCTCAATGCGCCTTGTCTTACATATTCCATGCCCTAAAGTCAGATTCGGAAGAGGATTTTCGAGCGGACACTGCAACACCCTGATGAGAAAGAGGTATGTAACGCCATAATACGAGATACATTCCAAGTCAAAAAGGGCTAAGAAAAAGAATTCTTCCCAGTTTCTGGATAGCAGGCTACAGTGTGAGATACAGCAGCTAATTCAGCTGAGAATACGCTGAAAAGGTAGTTGAGTTTTCTGGCAACAGCTCATTCTTCCTCACACTTGACTGAGGTGGATGCAAGAGGCGTTATGGGGTGAACACAGAAAGTATGTTTTTCAAGAAAAGCCCTTTTTTGGGCAACATTTAAACTCCAAAACTTTCTAAATGTGCCTTGTCTTACATATTAACAGCCATGAAGTATGCCTCGGAAGAGGTTTTCGGACCTACACTGCGCTTGCAGAAACGAAAGTGGTATGTAACAACATTACGTGAGATACATCGAAATTCACAAAGTGTAATGAATACGAATTCTTCCCAGCTTCGTAATAGCAGGCTACAGTCTGAGATACAGCAGCTAATTCAGCTGAGAATATGCTGAAAATCTAGTTGAGTTTTCTGGCAAGAGCTCATTCTTCCTCACACTTGACTGAGGTGGATTCCAAGAGGCACTATGGGGTGAATACAGAAAGTAAGTTTTTCAGGAAAAGCGCTTCTTTGGGCAACATTTACACTCCAAAACTTTCTCAATGCGCCTTGTCTTACATATTGCATGCGCTGAAGTATGCCTCGGAAGAGGGTTTTCGGACCTACACTGCGCTTGCAGAAACGAAAGTGTTATGTAACAACATTACGTGAGATACATCCACAGACACATAGGACAATGAGTATGAATTTTTCCCAGTTTCTTCATAGCAGGCTACAGTGTGAGATACAACAGCTAATTCAGCTGAGAATATGCTGAAAAGCTAGTTGAGTTATCCGGCAAGACCACATTCAACCTCACACTTGAGTGAGGTGGATTCCAAGAGGAGCTATGGGGTGAAAACAGAAAGTAAGTTTTACAGGGAAAGCGCTCCTTTGGGCAACATTTACACTCCAAAAATTTCTCAATGCGCCTTGCTTACATATTGCACGCACTGAAGTATGCCTCGGAATAGGCTTTTTGGGCCTACACTGCGACTCCCTGAAGAGAATGTGGTATGTAACACCATTAAGTAAGATACATCAAAAGACACAAAGGCAATGAATATGAATTCTTCCCAGTTTCTTGATAGCAGGCTACAGTGTGAGATACAAGAGCTAATTCAGCTGAGAATACGCTGAAAAGCTAGTTAAGTTTTCTAGCAATAGCTCATGCATCCTCACACTTGACTGAGATGGACTCCAGGAGACGCTATGCGGCGTATAAAGAATGTTAGTATTACAAGAAAAGCCCTTTTTTTGGCAACATTTACACTCCAAAACTTTCTCAATGCACCTTGTCTTACATATTGCATGCGCTGAAGCATGCCTTGGAAGAGGCATTTCGGGCCTACACTGCGACTCCCTGAAGAGAAAGTGGGACGCAACACCGTTACGTGAGACACATCCAAAGTCAAAAAGGGCAATGAACATGAATTGTCCCCAGTTTCTTGATAGCAGGCTAGAGTCTGGATCCAGCAACTAATTCACCTGAGAATATGCTGAAAAGCTAGTTGAGTTATCCGGCAAGACCACATTCAACCTCACACTTGAGTGAGGTGGATTCCAAGAGGAGCTATGGGGTGAAAACAGAAAGTAAGTTTTACAGGGAAAGCGCTCCTTTGGGCAACATTTACACTCCAAAAATTTCTCAATGCGCCTTGCTTACATATTGCACGCACTGAAGTATGCCTCGGAATAGGCTTTTTGGGCCTACACTGCGACTCCCTGAAGAGAATGTGGTATGTAACACCATTAAGTAAGATACATCAAAAGACACAAAGGCAATGAATATGAATTCTTCCCAGTTTCTTGATAGCAGGCTACAGTGTGAGATACAAGAGCTAATTCAGCTGAGAATACGCTGAAAAGCTAGTTAAGTTTTCTAGCAATAGCTCATGCATCCTCCCACTTGACTGAGATGGACTCCACGAGGCGCTATGGGGCGAATACAGAAAGTAAGTTTTTCAGGAAAACCGCTTATTTGGGCAACATTTACACTCCAAAACTTTCTGAATGCGCCTTGGCTTACATATTGCATGCGCTGAAGTATGCCTCGGAAGAGCCTTTTCGGGCCTACACTGCGACTCGCTGAAGAGAAAGTGGGATGTAACGCCATTACGCGAGATACATCCAAAGTCAAAAAGGGCAATGACCATGAAATCTTCCCAGATTCTTGAGAGCAGGCTAGAGTCTGAGATACAGCAACTAATTCACCTGAGAATATGCTGATAAGTTGGGGTTTCCGGCAAGAGCACATTCTTCCTCACACTTGACTGAGGTGGAATCAAAGAGGCGCTATAGGGCGAATACAGAAAGTAAGATTTGCAGGAAGAGATCTTCTTTGGGCAACATTTACAGTCCCACCCTTTCTCAATGTGCCTTGTCTTACATATTTCATGCACTGAACAATGCCTCGGAAGAGGCTTTTCGGGCCTACAATGCGACTCCGTGAAGAGATAGTGGGATGTAATGCCATTACGCGAGACATGTCCAAAGTCAAAAAGGTCAATGAACATGAATTCTTCCAAGCCTCTTGATAGCAGGCTAGAGTCTGACATACAGCCGCTAATTCAGTTGTGAAAACGCTGAAAATCTAAATTGAGTTTTGTGAAAAAAGCTCATTCTTCCTCACACATGACTGAGGTGGATTCCTAGAGGGCCCTAGGAGGCGAATACAGAAAGTAAGTTTTACAGGAAAAGCCCTTCTTTAGGCAACATTTACACTCCAAAAGTTTCTCAATTCGCCTTGTATTACATATTGCATGCGCTGAAGTATGCCTCGGAAGAGGCTTTTCAGGCCTACACTGCGATTCAATGAAGAGGTGGGATGTAACGCCATTATCCAAGAGGCATCCAAAGTCAAAAAGGTCAATTAACATGAATTCTTCCCAGCTTCTTGATAGCAGGCTACAGTCTTAGATACAGCAGCTAATTCATCTGAGAATACGCTGAAAAGGTAGTTGAGTTTTCTGGGAAGAGCTCATTCATCCTCACACTTGACTGAGGTGGATTCCAAGAGGAGCTATGGGGCGAATACAGAAAATAAGTTTTTCAGGAAAAACCCTTCTTTGGGAACACTTACACACCAAAACCTTGTCAGTGCGCCTTGTCTTACATATTCCATCGCTGAGGTATGCCTCAGAAGAGGCTTTTCGGGCCTATACTGACAATCCCTGAAGAGAAAGTGGGATGTAACGCCATTAGGCGAGACACATCCAAAGTCAAAAAGGGCAATGAATATGAATTCTTCCCAACTTCTTAATCGCAGGCTACAGTCTGAGATACGGCAGCTAATTCAGTTGAGAATACTCTGAAAAGCTAGTTGAGTATTCTGGGAAGAGCTCATTCTTCCTCACACTTGATTGAGGTGGATTCCAAGAGGAGCTATGGGGTGAATACAGAAAGTAAGTTTTTCAGGAAAAACCCTTCTTTGGGAACACTTACACACCAAAACCTTGTCAGTGCGCCTTGTCTTACATATTCCATCGCTGAGGTATGCCTCAGAAGAGGCTTTTCGGGCCTATACTGACAATCCCTGAAGAGAAAGTGGGATGTAACGCTATTATGCGAGACACATCCAAAGTCAAAAAGGGCAATGAACATGAATTCTTCCCAGCTTCTTGATAACAGGCTATAGTCTGAGATACTGCAGCTAATTCACTTGAGAATACGCTGAAAAGTTGAATTTTCTGGCAAGAGCTCATTCTTCCTCCATTTGACTGAGGTGGATTCCAAAGGCACTATGGGGCGAATACAGAGAGTAAGTTTTTCAGGAAAAACACTTCATCGGGCAATATTTACACTCCCAAACTTTTTCAATGCGCCTTGTCTTACATATTCCATGACCTGAAGTATGCCACGGAAGAATCTTTTCGGGCCAAACCTCGCCTCTCCGAAGAGAAAGTGGTATGTAAGACCCTTTTGCGAGATACATCGAAAGACACAAAGGCTAATGAATATGAATTCATCCCAGCTTGTTGATAGCAGGCTACAGTCTGAGATACAGCAGCTCATTCAGCTGAGAACACGCTGAAAAGCTAGTTTAGTTTTTGGGAATAGCTAATCATTCCTCACACTTGACTGAGGTAGATAACAAGAGGGCGCTATGAGGCGAAGAGAGAAAGTAAGTTTTTCAGGAAAAATGCTTCATCGGGCAACATTTACACTCCCAAACTTTCTCAATGCGCCCTGTCTTACATATTCCATGCCCTGAAGTACGCCTCGGAAGAGGCTTTTCGGGCTTAAACTGCGACTCCCTGTAGAGAAAGAGGCATGTATCACCATAACTCGAGATTCAACCCAAGTCAAAAAGGGCAATGAACATGAAATCTCACCAGCTTCATGATTGCACGTTACAGTCTCAGATACAGCAGCTAATCCATGTGAGCATACGCTGAAATGCTAAGTTGAGTTTTCTGGCAAGAGCTCATCCTTCCTCACACATGAATAAGGTTGATTCCAAGAGGGCTCTATGAGGCGAATACAGAAAGTAAGTTTTACAGCAAAAGCCCTTCTTTGAGCAACATTTACACTCCAAACTTTTCTCAATGCGCCTTGTCTTACATATTCCATTCCCTGAAGTATGCAATGGAAGATGGTTTTCGGGCTTGCACTGTGACAACCTGAAGAGAAAGGGGTATGAAATGCAATAACAGGAGATACATCCAAAATCAAAAAGGGCAATGAACATGAATTCTTCTCAGTTTTCTCATCAAATGATACCCTCTGAGATACAGCAGCTAATTCAGGTGAGCATTCGCTAAAAATCTAAGTTAATTTTTCTCTCAAGAGATCCTCATTCCTTACACTTGACTGAGGTGGATTCCAAGAGGGCATTATGAGGCGAATACAGAAAATAATTTTTATAGGAAAAGCCCTTCTTGGGCAACATTGACACTCCAAAACTGTCTCAATGCGCCTTGTCTTACATATTCCATGCCCTGAAGTAAGCCTCTGAAGAGTGTTTTCGGGCCTACACAGTGATACCCTGAAGAGAAAGGGGTATGAAATGCAATAACATAAGATACATCCCAAGTCAAAAAGGGCAATGAACATGAATTCTTCTCAGTTTTCTCATCAAATGATACCCTCTGAGATACAGCAGCTAATTCAGGTGAGCATTCGCTAAAAATCTAAGTTAATTTTTCTCTCAAGAGATCCTCATTCCTTACACTTGACTGAGGTGGATTCCAAGAGGGCATTATGAGGCGAATACAGAAAATAATTTTTATAGGAAAAGCCCTTCTTGGGCAACATTGACACTCCAAAACTGTCTCAATGCGCCTTGTCTTACATATTCCATGCCCTGAAGTAAGCCTCTGAAGAGTGTTTTCGGGCCTACACAGTGATACCCTGAAGAGAAAGGGGTATGAAATGCAATAACATAAGATACATCCCAAGTCAAAAATGGCATGGACATGAATTTTTCACAGTTTCTTGATAGCAAGCTACAGTCTGAGATACAGCAGCTACTTCAGCTTAGAGTACGCTGAAACGCTAAGTTGAGTGTTCTGGCAGGAGCTCCTCATTCCTCACACTTGACTGAGGTGGATTCCAAGAGGGCTCTATGAGGCCAATACAGAAAGTAAGTTTTACAGGAAAAGCCCTTCTTTCGGCAACATTGACACTCCATACCTTTCTCAATGCGCCTTGTCTTACATATTCCATGCCCTGAAGTATGCCTTGGAAGAGGCTCTTCAGGCCTACACTGCGACTCACAGAAGAGAAAGTGCTATGTAACGCCATCACGCGAGATACATCCAAAGTGAAAAAGGACAATGTACATGAATCCTACCCAGCTTCTTGCTACCAAGCTACAGTCTGAGATACAGCAGCTAATTCAGGTGAGCATACGCTGAAAAGCTAATTTGAGATTTCTGGCAAGAGCTCATCCTTCCTCAGACTTGTTTGACGTGAATTCCAAGAGGTCTCTATGAGGCGAATACAGAAAGTAAGTTTTACAGGAACAGCCCTTCTTTGGGCTACATTTACACACCAAACCTTTCTCAATGCGCCTTGTCTTACATATTCCATGCCCTGAAGTATGCCTTGGAAGAGGCTCTTCAGGCCTACACTGCGACTCACAGAAGAGAAAGTGCTATGTAACGCCATCACGCGAGATACATCCAAAGTGAAAAAGGACAATGTACATGAATCCTACCCAGCTTCTTGCTACCAAGCTACAGTCTGAGATACAGCAGCTAATTCAGGTGAGCATACGCTGAAAAGCTAATTTGAGATTTCTGGCAAGAGCTCATCCTTCCTCAGACTTGTTTGACGTGAATTCCAAGAGGTCTCTATGAGGCGAATACAGAAAGTAAGTTTTAAAGAAAAAGCACTTCTTTGGGCAATATTTAAACTCCAAAACTTTCTCAATGCGCGTTGTCTTACATATTGTATGCGCTGAAGCATGCCTCAGAAGAGGCTTTTTGGGCTTACACAGTGACTCCCTGAGAAGAAAGTGGGATGTAACGGCATTACGCGAGACACATGCAAAGTCAAAAATGGCATAGAACATGAATTCTTCCCAGCTTCTTGATAGCAGTATACAGTCTGAGATACAGCAGCTAATTCAACTGAGAATACGCTTAAAACCTCATTTAATTTTCTGGCAAGAGCTCATTCTTCCTCACAATTGACTGAGGTTGATTCCAAGAGGCGCTATGGGGTGAATACAGAAACTCAGTTTTACAGGTAAAGCACTTCTTTGGGCAACATATACACTCCAAAACTTTCTCATTGCGACTTGTCTTACATATTCCATGCACTGAAGTATGCCTCGGAAGAGGCTTTTCGGGCCTACACTGCGAATCCCTGAATAGAAAGTGGGATGTAACACCATTACGTGAGACACATTTAATTCAAAAAGGGCAACGAAAATGAATTCTTCCTAGCTTCTTTATAGCAGGCTACAGTCTGAGATACAGCAGCTAATTCACCTTAGAATACGCTGAAAATTTAAATTCGATTTTTGGAAAAAAGCTCATTCTTCCTCACACATGACGGAGGTGGATCCAGATGGCCCTTGAGATGAATACAGAAAGTAAGTTTTACAGGAAAAGCACTTCTTTGGCCAACATTTCCACTTCAAACCTTTCTCAATGCGCCTTGCCTTACATATTCCATGCCCTGAAGTATGCCTCGGAAGAGGCTTTTCGGGCCTACACTGTGACCCCCTGAAGAGAAAGGGGTATGAAACGCAATAACATAAGATACATCCTGAGTCAAAAAGGGCAATGAACATGAATTCTTCCCAGTTTCTTGATAGCAAGCCACAGTCTGAGATACAGCAGCTACTACATGAGATTATACGCTGAAAAGATAAGTTGAGTTTTCTGGCAAGAGCTCATACTTGAACAAACATGAATGAGGTTGAGTGCAAGAGGGCTCTATGAGGCGAATACAGAAAGTAAGTTTTACAGGAAAAGGCCTCCTATGAACAATATTTACACTCCAAACCTTTCCGAATGTGCCTTACCTCTCATATTCCATGCCCTGAAGTATGCCTCGGAAGAGTCTTTTCCGGCATACACTGGGAATCCCTGAAGAGAAAGGGGTATGAAATGTACTAAGATGAGATACATCCCAAGTCAAAAAGGGCAATGAACTTGAATTCTTCCCAGTTTCTTGATAGCAAGCCACAGTCTGAGATACAGCAGCTACTACATGAGATTATACGCTGAAAAGATAAGTTGAGTTTTCTGGCAAGAGCTCATACTTGAACAAACATGAATGAGGTTGAGTGCAAGAGGGCTCTATGAGGCGAATACAGAAAGTAAGTTTTACAGGAAAAGGCCTCCTATGAACAATATTTACACTCCAAACCTTTCCGAATGTGCCTTACCTCTCATATTCCATGCCCTGAAGTATGCCTCGGAAGAGTCTTTTCCGGCATACACTGGGAATCCCTGAAGAGAAAGGGGTATGAAATGTACTAAGATGAGATACATCCCAAGTCAAAAAGGGCAATGAACTTGAATTCTTCCCAGTTTTCTCATAGCAAGCTACAGTCTGAGATACATCAGCTAATTCAGGGGAGCATACACTGAAAAGCTAAGTTGAGTTTTCTGGGAAAACCTCCTCATTCCTCACACTTGACTGAGGTGGATTCCAAGATGGTGTTTTGAGGCGAATATAGAAAGTAAGTTTTACAGGAAAAGCCCTATATTGGGCAGAACTAACACTCCAAAACTTTCTCAATACCCCTTGCGTTACATATTCCATGCCCTGAAGTATACCTTGGAAGAGGCTTTTCCTGCCTACACTGTGACACAATGAAGACAAAGTGGTATGTCACGCAATAAAACGAGATACATCCCAATCAAAAAGGGCAATGAACATGAATTCCTCCCACTTTCTTGATAGCCAGCTACAGATTGAGACAGAGCAGCTAATTCAGCTGGGAATACGTTGAAAAACTAAGCTGAGTTTTCAGGGAAGAGCTCCTGATTACTCACATTTGACAGAGGTGGATTCCAAGAGGGTGCTATGAGGCGAATACAGAAAGTAAGTTTTACCGGAAAAGCCCTATATTGGGCAGAACTAACACTCCAAAACTTTCTCAATACCCCTTGCGTTACATATTCCATGCCCTGAAGTATACCTTGGAAGAGGCTTTTCCTGCCTACACTGTGACACAATGAAGACAAAGTGGTATGTCACGCAATAAAACGAGATACATCCCAATCAAAAAGGGCAATGAACATGAATTCCTCCCACTTTCTTGATAGCCAGCTACAGATTGAGACAGAGCAGCTAATTCAGCTGGGAATACGTTGAAAAACTAAGCTGAGTTTTCAGGGAAGAGCTCCTGATTACTCACATTTGACAGAGGTGGATTCCAAGAGGGTGCTATGAGGCGAATACAGAAAGTAAGTTTTACCGGAAAAGCCCTTCTTTGGCCAACATTTCCACTTCAAACCTTTCTCAATGCGCCTTGTCTCATATATTCCATGCCCTGAAGTATGCCTCGGAAGATGCTTTTTGGGCTTACACTGTGACACAATGAAGAGAAAGTGGTATGTCACGCCATAACACGAGATACATCCCAAGTCAAAAAAGCAAAGAACATGAATCCTTCCCAACTTCTTCATTGCAAGCTACAGTCTGAGATAATGCAGCTAATTCAGCTTAGAATATGCTGAAAAGCTAAGTTGATATTTCTGGCAAGAGCTCATCCTTCCTCACATGAATGAGGTTGATTCCAAGAGGGTGCTATGTGGCGAACACAGAAATTTAATTTTACAGGAAATGCCCTTCTTTGGGTAACATTTACAATCCAAACCTTTCTCAATGCGATCTGACTTAAATATTCCATGCCCTAAAGTAAGCCTCGGAAGAGGCTTTTCGGTCCTACGCTCTGACACCCTGAACAGAAAGCGGTATGAAAATCAAAATCATGAGATACATCCCAAGTCAAAAAAGGCAATGAACATGAATTCTTCCCAGTTTCTTGATAACAAGCTACAGTCTTAGATACAGCAGCTAATTCAGCTGAGAATGCACTGAAAATCAGCTAAGTTCAGTATTCTGGCAAGAGCTCATTCTTCCTCACAATTGACTGAGGTGTATTCTAGCAAGGCTCTATAGGGGGAATACAGAAAGTAATTTTACAGGAAAGGCCTTCGTTGGGCAACATTTACACTCCAAATCATTCTCAGTGCGCCTTGTCTTACATATTCCATGCTCTAGAATGCCTCGGAAGAGGCTTTTTGGGCCTACACTGTGACACCATGAAGAGAAAGGGGTATGAAACGCAAAACATAAAAACATCCCAAGTCAAAAAAGGCAATGAACATGAATTCTTCCCAGTTTCTTGATAACAAGCTACAGTCTTAGATACAGCAGCTAATTCAGCTGAGAATGCACTGAAAATCAGCTAAGTTCAGTATTCTGGCAAGAGCTCATTCTTCCTCACAATTGACTGAGGTGTATTCTAGCAAGGCTCTATAGGGGGAATACAGAAAGTAATTTTACAGGAAAGGCCTTCGTTGGGCAACATTTACACTCCAAATCATTCTCAGTGCGCCTTGTCTTACATATTCCATGCTCTAGAATGCCTCGGAAGAGGCTTTTTGGGCCTACACTGTGACACCATGAAGAGAAAGGGGTATGAAACGCAATAACATAAAAAACATCCCATGTCCAAAAGGGCAATGAACATGAATTCTTCCCAGTTTCTTGATAGCAAGCTACGGTCTGATATACAGCAGCTAATTCATGTGAGAATATGCTGAAAATCTAAGTTGAGTTTTCTGGGAAATTCTCCTCATTACTCACTTGACAGAGGTGGATTCCAAGAGGGCGTTATGAGGCGAATACAGAAAGTTATACAGAAAAAGCCCTTCTTTGGACAGTATTAACACTCGGAAACTTTCTCAGTGCGCTTTGCCTTACATATTCCATGCCCTGAAGTATGCCTCGGAAGAGGCTTTTCGGGCCTACACTGCGACTCCCTGAAGAGAAAGGGGTATGAAACGCAATAACTTGAGATACATCCCAAGTCAAAATGGGCAATGAACATGAATTTTGTCAGTTTTACATAGCAAGCTACAGTCTGAGATACATAGCTAATTCAGCTGAGACCACGCTGGAACGCTAAGCTGAGTTTTCTGGGAAGAGCTCATCCTACCTTACACTTGACAGAGGTGGATTCCAAGAGGGCTCTATGAGGTGAACACAGAAAGTAAGTTTTACAGAAAAAGCCCTTCTTTGGGCAACATTTACACTCCAAAACTTACTCAATGCGCCTTCTCTTACGTATTGCATGCACTGAAGTATGCCTCAGAAGAGGCTTTTCGGGCCTACACTGTGACTGCCTGAAGAGAAAGTGGGATGTAAGGCAATTACGTGAGAAACATACAAAGTCAAAGAGGGCAATGAACATGAAATATTCCCAGTTTTTTCATAACAGGCTAGAGTCTGAGATACAGTAGCTAATTCTCCTAAGAATATGCTGAAAAATTGAGTTTTCTGGCAAGAGCACATTCTTCCTCACACTTGACTGAGGTGGGTTCCAAGAGGTGCTATGGGGCAAATACAGAAAGTAAGTTTTACAGGAAAAGCCCTTTTTTTGGCAACATTTACACTCCAAAACTTTCTCAATGCACCTTGTCTTACATATTGCATGCGCTGAAGCATGCCTTGGAAGAGGCATTTCGGGCCTACACTGCGACTCCCTGAAGAGAAAGTGGAATATAATGCCATCACGCAAGATACATCCCAAGTCAAAGAGGGCAATGAACATGAAATATTCCCAGTTTTTTCATAACAGGCTAGAGTCTGAGATACAGTAGCTAATTCTCCTAAGAATATGCTGAAAAATTGAGTTTTCTGGCAAGAGCACATTCTTCCTCACACTTGACTGAGGTGGGTTCCAAGAGGGTCTATGGGGCGAATACAGAAAGTAAGTTTTACAGGATAAGCCCTTCTTTGGGCAACATTTACACTCCAAAACTCTCTCAATGCACCTTGTCTTACATATTGCATGCGCTGAAGTATGCCTTGGAAGAGGCTTTTCGGGCCTACACTGCGACTCCCTGAAGTGAAAGTGGAATATAATGCCATCACGCAAGATACATCGAAAGAAACAAAGGGCAATGAATATGAATTCTTATCAGCTTCTTGATAGCAGACTCCAGTCTGAGATACATCAACTAATTCCACTGAGAACATGCTGAAAAGATAAGTTAACTCTTCTGGCAAGAGCTCATCCTTCCTCACACATGACTGAGGTGGATTCCCAGAGCCCTCTATGAGGCGAATACAGAAAGTAAGTTTTACAGGAAAACTCCTTCTTTGGGCAACATTTACACTGAAACCTTTCTCAATGCGCCTTGCCTTACATATTCCATGCCCTGAAGTATGCTTCGGAAGAGGCTTTTCGGGCCTACACTACGACTCCGTTAAGAGACAGTGGTATGTTAAGCCATAACACGAGATAAATCCCAAGACAAAAATGGCAATGAACATGAATTCTTCCCAGTTTCTAGATAGCAAGCTACATTCTGAGATGCAACAGCTAATTCAGCTGAGAATACGGTAAAAAGCTAAGTTGGGTTCTCTGGGAAGAGCTCCTCATTCCTCACATTTGACTGAGTTGGTTTCCAAGAGAGCACTATGAGGCAAATACAGAAAGTAGGTTATACAGGAAAAGCCCTTCTTTGGGCAACATTTACACTCCAAACCTTTCTCAATGCGTCTTGTCTTACATATTCCAAGCCCTGAAGTATGCCTCGGAAGAGGCTTTTCGGGCCTACAACGCGACTCCCTGAATAGAAAGAGGTTCGTAACGACATAACGCGAGATACATCCCAAGTCAAAAAGGGCAATGAACATGAATTCTTCACAGCTTCTTGATAGCTGGATACAGTCTGAGATACAGCAGCTCATTCAGCTGAGAATACGCTGAAAAGCTAGTTGAGATTTCTGGCAAGACCTCATTCTTCCTCACACTTGACTGAGGTAGGTTCCAAGAGGGTCTATGGGGCGAATACAGAAAGGAAGTTTTACAGGAAAAGCCCTTCTTTGGGGAACATTTTCACTCCAAAACTGTCTCAATGCACCTTGTCTTACATATTGCATGTGCTGAAGTATGCCTCGGAAGGGGCTTTTCGGCCTACAACGCGACTCCTGAATAGAAAGAGGTTATGTAACGACATAACGCGAGATACATCCCATGTCAAAAAGGGCAATGAACATGAATTCTTCACAGCTTCTTGATAGCTGGATACAGTCTGAGATACAGCAGCTCATTCAGCTGAGAATACGCTGAAAAGCTAGTTGAGATTTCTGGCAAGACCTCATTCTTCCTCACACTTGACTGAGGTAGGTTCCAAGAGGGTCTATGGGGCGAATACAGAAAGGAAGTTTTACAGGAAAAGCCCTTCTTTGGGGAACATTTTCACTCCAAAACTGTCTCAATGCACCTTGTCTTACATATTGCATGTGCTGAAGTATGCCTCGGAAGGGGCTTTTTGAGCCTACACTGAGACTCCCTGAGGAGAAAGTGGTATGTCACGCTATAACACGAGATACATCCCAAGTCAAAAAGGGCAATGAACATGAATTCTTCCCACTTTCTTGATAGCAAGCTACAGTCTGAGATAAAGCACCTAATTCAGCTTAGAAAACGCTAAAAGTTAAGTTGAGTTTTCCTGGAAAAGCTGATCCTTCCTCACGCATGAATGAGACTGATTCCAAGAGGGTGCTATGAGGCGAATACAGAAAGTAAGTTTTACAGCAAAAGCCCTTCTTTGAGCATCATTTACACTCCTAACCTTTCTCAATGCGCCTTGTCTTACATATTCCATGCCCTTAAGTATGCCTCAGAAGAGGCTTTTCGGGCTTGCACTGTGACACCCTGAAGAGAAAGGTGTATGAAACGCAATAACATGAGGTACAGCCCTAGTCAAAAAGGGCAATGAACATGAATTCTTCCCAGTTTCTTCATAGCAAGCTACAGTCAGAGATACAGTGGCTAATTCAGCTGAGAATATGCTGAAAACCTACGATGAGTTTTCTGGCAAGAGCCCAGCATTCCTCATACTTGACTGACGTGGATTCCAAGAGGTCATTAAGAGCCGAATACAGAAAGTAATTTTTACCGGAAAAGACCTTCTTTGGGGAACATTTACACTCCAAAACTTTCTCAGTGCGCCTTGTCTTACATATTCCATGCCCTGAAGTATGCCTCAGAAGGGACATTTTGGGAACACTGCCACTGCCTGAATAAA
This sequence comes from Tragulus kanchil, assembly GCA_022376925.1. Lineage (NCBI taxonomy): Eukaryota > Metazoa > Chordata > Mammalia > Artiodactyla > Tragulidae > Tragulus > Tragulus kanchil. The sequence continues at coordinate 22,673,151 of JAIOJX010000032.1, forward strand.
AGTGGTATGTAACGCATAACACGAGAAACATCCCAAGTCAAAAGGACAATGAACATGAATCCTTTCCAGTTTCTTGATAGCAAGCTACAGTCTGAGATACAGCAGCTAATTCCCGTGAGCATACGCTAAAAGTTAAGTTGAGTTTTCCTGGAAAAGCTGATCCTTCCTCACGCATGAATGAGACTGATTCCAAGAGGGTGCTATGAGGCGAATACAGAAAGTAAGTTTTACAGCAAAAGCCCTTCTTTGAGCATCATTTACACTCCTAACCTTTCTCAATGCGCCTTGTCTTACATATTCCATGCCCTTAAGTATGCCTCAGAAGAGGCTTTTCGGGCTTGCACTGTGACACCCTGAAGAGAAAGGTGTATGAAACGCAATAACATGAGGTACAGCCCTAGTCAAAAAGGGCAATGAACATGAATTCTTCCCAGTTTCTTCATAGCAAGCTACAGTCAGAGATACAGTGGCTAATTCAGCTGAGAATATGCTGAAAACCTACGATGAGTTTTCTGGCAAGAGCCCAGCATTCCTCATACTTGACTGACGTGGATTCCAAGAGGTCATTAAGAGCCGAATACAGAAAGTAATTTTTACCGGAAAAGACCTTCTTTGGGGAACATTTACACTCCAAAACTTTCTCAGTGCGCCTTGTCTTACATATTCCATGCCCTGAAGTATGCCTCAGAAGGGACATTTTGGGAACACTGCGACTGCCTGAATAAAAAGTGGTATGTAACGGCATAACACGAGAAACATCCCAAGTCAAAAAGGACAATGAACATGAATCCTTTCCAGTTTCTTGATAGCAAGCTACAGTCTGAGATACAGCAGCTAATTCAGGTGAGAATACGCTGAAAAGCTTAGCTGAATTTTCTGGGAAGAGATCATTCTTCCTCACACATCTGAGGTGGATTCCAGCATGGCTATATAGGGCGAATACAGAAAGTAGTTTATACAGGAAAAGCCCTTCTTTGGGCAACATTTGCACTCCAAAACTTGCTCAATGCGTCTTGTTTTACATATTGCATGACCAGAAGTATGCCTCGGCAGAGGCTTTTCGGGCCTACACTACGACTCCCTGAAGAGAAAGTGGGATGTAACGCCATAACGGGAGATACATTTCAAGTATAAAAGTTCAATGAACATGAATCCTTCCCAGGTCCTTGATCACGGGCTACATTCTGAGGTATAGCATCTAATTCGGGTGAGCATACATTGAAAATCATAGTTGAGTTTTCTGGCAAGAGCTCATTCTTCCTCACACATCTGAGGTGGATTCCAGCATGGCTATATAGGGCGAATACAGAAAGTAGTTTATACAGGAAAAGCCCTTCTTTGGGCAACATTTGCACTCCAAAACTTGCTCAATGCGTCTTGTTTTACATATTGCATGACCAGAAGTATGCCTCGGCAGAGGCTTTTCGGGCCTACACTACGACTCCCTGAAGAGAAAGTGGGATGTAACGCCATAACGGGAGATACATTTCAAGTATAAAAGTTCAATGAACATGAATCCTTCCCAGGTCCTTGATCACGGGCTACATTCTGAGGTATAGCATCTAATTCGGGTGAGCATACATTGAAAATCATAGTTGAGTTTTCTGGCAAGAGCTCATTCTTCCTCACACATATCTGAGGTGGATTCCAGCATGGCTGTATGAGGCAAATACTGAAAGGAGGTTTTACAGAGAAAACCCTTCTTTGGGCAACATTTACATTCCAAAACTTTCTCGATGTGCCTTGTCTTACATATCCCATGCCTAAATTATGCCTCGCAACAGGCTTTTCGGGCCTACACTGCGACGCCCAGAAGAGAAAGTTGTATGTAACACCATAACACGAGATACATCCAAAGTCAAAAAGGGCAATGAACATGAATTCTTCCCAGTTTCTTGATAGCAAGCTACAGTCTGAGATACAGCAGCTAATTCAGCTAAGAATACGCTCAAAACTAAGTTGAGTTTTCTGGCAAGAACTCAACCTTGCTCACACTTGACTGAGGTGAATTTCAAGAGGGATGTATGAGGCGAATGCAGAAAGGAGGTTTTACAGGATAAGCCCTTCTTTGGGCAAGATTTACACTCCAAAACTTTCTCAATGCACTTGTCTTACATATTCCATGCCCTGAAGTATGCCTTGGAAGAGCGTTTTTGGGCCTACATTGCGACTCGCAGAAGAGAAAGTGGTATGTAACGCCATAATGCGAGATACATCCCAAGTAAAAAAATGTAATGAATATGAATACTTGCCAGCTTTTTGATCGCAGGCTACAGTCTGAGATACAGCCTCTAATTCAGGTGAGCATACGCTGAAAATCTTAGTTGAGTTTTCTGGGAAGAGCTTATTCTTCCTCAAACATATCTGAGGTGGATTCCAGCATGGCTCGCTAGGGCAAATACAGAAAGGAGGTTTTACATAAAAGCCCTTCTTTGGGCCACATTTAAACTCCAAAATTTTCTCAGTGTGCCTTGTCTTACGTATTCCATGCAATGAAGTATGCTCAGAAGAGGGATTTCAGGCATACACTGCGACACCCAGAAGACAAAGTGGTATATAACGCCATAACATGAGATACATCCAAAGTCAAAAAGGGCAATGAACATGAAATCTCACCAGGTTCCTGATAACAGGTTACAGTCTGAGGTACAGCATCTAATTCAGGTGAGCATACGCGGAAAAACTTAGTTGAGTTTTCAGGTAGCAGCTCATTCTTCCTCACACTTGAATGAGGTGGATTCCAAGAGGGCTCTATGAAGCGAATACAGAAAGTAAGTTTCACAGGAAAAGACCTTCTTTTGGCAACATTTACACTCCAAAACTTTCTCAATGCTCTTTGTCTTACATATTCCATGCCCTGAAGTATGCCTCCGAAGCGGCTTCTCGGGCATTCACTGCGATTTCCTGAAGAGAAAGTGGTATGTAACTCCATAACATGAGATACATCCAAAGTCAAAAAGGGCAATGAACATGAAATCTCACCAGCTTCCTAATAACAGGTTACAGTCTGAGGTACAGCATCTAATTCAGGTGAGCATACGCGGAAAAACTTAGTTGAGTTTTCAGGTAGCAGCTCATTCTTCCTCACACTTGAATGAGGTGGATTCCAAGAGGGCTCTATGAAGCGAATACAGAAAGTAAGTTTCACAGGAAAAGACCTTCTTTTGGCAACATTTACACTCCAAAACTTTCTCAATGCTCTTTGTCTTACATATTCCATGCCCTGAAGTATGCCTCCGAAGCGGCTTCTCGGGCATTCACTGCGATTTCCTGAAGAGAAAGTGGTATGTAACTCCATAACATGAGATACATCCAAAGTCAAAAAGGGCAATGAACATGAAATCTCACCAGCTTCCTAATAGAAGGTTACAGTCTGAGATACAGCAGCTTTTTCAGGTGAGCCTATGCTGAAAATTTAAGTTGAGTTTTCTGGGTACAGCTCATCCTTCCTCACACCTGACTGACGTGGATTCCAGCATGGTTCTATCTGGCGAATACAGACAGTAGATTTTTCAGGAATAGCCCTATTTTGGGCAATTTTTAAACTCCAAAACTTTCTCAATGCGCCTTGACTTACAAATTCCATGCCCTGAATTCTGTCTCGGATTAGGCATTTCGGGCCTACACTGCGACTCCCTGAAGAGAAAGTGGTAGGTAACGCCATAACACGAGATACACCCAAAGTTAAAAAGGGTAATGAACATGAATTCTTCCCAGTTTCTTGATAGCAAGCTACAGTCTTAGATGCCGCAACTAATTCAGGTGAGCATACGCTGAAAAGCTTAGTTGAATTTTCTGGGAAGAGATCATTCTTCCTCACAGATATATGAGGTGGATTCCAGCATGGCTCTATAAGGCGAATACAGAAATTAGGTTATACAGGAAAAGCCCTTTTTTGGGCAGCTTTTACACTCCAAATCTTTCTCAATGCGCCTTGTCTTACATATTCCATGCCCTGACGTATGCCTCGGAAGAGCCTTTTCGGGCCTACACTGCGACTCCCAGAAGAGAAAGTGGTATGTAACGCTGTAATACAAGATACATCCAAAGTCAAAAAGGGCAATGAACATGAAATCTCCCCACGTTCCTGATAGCAGGTTACACTCTTAGGTACAGCAGCTAATTCAGGTGAGCATACGCTGAAAAGCTAAGTTGAGTTTTCTGGCAAGAGCTCATCCTTCCTCACAGATATATGAGGTGGATTCCAGCATGGCTCTATAAGGCGAATACAGAAATTAGGTTATACAGGAAAAGCCCTTTTTTGGGCAGCTTTTACACTCCAAATCTTTCTCAATGCGCCTTGTCTTACATATTCCATGCCCTGACGTATGCCTCGGAAGAGCCTTTTCGGGCCTACACTGCGACTCCCAGAAGAGAAAGTGGTATGTAACGCTGTAATACAAGATACATCCAAAGTCAAAAAGGGCAATGAACATGAAATCTCCCCACGTTCCTGATAGCAGGTTACACTCTTAGGTACAGCAGCTAATTCAGGTGAGCATACGCTGAAAAGCTAAGTTGAGTTTTCTGGCAAGAGCTCATCCTTCCTCACACTTGACTGAGGTGGATTCCAAGAGGGATCTATGAGGCGAATACAGAAAGTAAGTTTTACAGGAAAAGCCCTTCTTTGGGCAACATTTGCACTCCAAAACGTTCTTAATGCGACATGACTTACATATTGCATGCCCAGAAGTATGCCTCGGAAGAGGCTTTTCGGGCCTACACTGTGGCTCCCTTAAGAGGAAGTTTTATGTAATGTCATAACGGGAGATACATACCAAGTAAAAAAGAGGGATGAACATGAATCCTACCGAGCTCCTGGATCGCGGGCTACATTTGAGATATAGCATCTAATTCAGGTGAGCATACGCTGAAAATCGTAGTTGAGTTTTCTGGGAAGAGTTCATTCTTCCTCACACATATCTGAGGTGGATTCCAGCATGGCTCTATAGGGCGAATAAAGAAAGGACCTTTTACAGAGAAAGCCATTTTTTGGGCAACATTTACACTCCAAAACTTTCTCAATGTGCCTTGTCTTACATATTCCATGCCCTGAAGTATGTCTCGCAACAGACTTTTCCGGCCTACACTGTGACTCCCAGAAGAGAAAGTTGTATGTAATACCATAACACGAGATACATCAAAAGTCAAAAAGGGCAATGAACATGAACTCTTCCCAATTTCTTGATAGCAAGTAACAGTCTGAGATACAGCAGCTAATTAAGCTGAGAATACGCTTAAAACTAAGTTGAGTTTTCTGGCAAGAACTCAACCTTGCTCCCACTTGACTGAGGTGAATTTCAAGAGGGATGTATGAGGCAAATGCAGAAAAGAGGTTTTACAGGATAAGCCCTTCTTTGGGCAATATTTACACTCCAAAACGTTCTCAATGCGCCTTGTCCTACGTATTCCAGGCCCTGAAGTATGCTTCAGAAGAGGCTTTTTGGGCCTACACTTCGACTCGCTGAAGAAAAAGTGGTATGTAACGCCATAACACGAGATACATCCCAAGTCAAAAAGGGCAATGAACATGAACTCTTCCCAATTTCTTGATAGCAAGTAACAGTCTGAGATACAGCAGCTAATTAAGCTGAGAATACGCTTAAAACTAAGTTGAGTTTTCTGGCAAGAACTCAACCTTGCTCCCACTTGACTGAGGTGAATTTCAAGAGGGATGTATGAGGCAAATGCAGAAAAGAGGTTTTACAGGATAAGCCCTTCTTTGGGCAAGATTTACACTCCAAAACTTTCTCAATGCGCCTTGTCTTACATATTCCATGCCCTGAAGTATGCCTCGGAAGAGTGTTTTCGGGCCTACATTGCGACTCCCAGAAGAGTAAGTGGTATGTAACGCCACAGTGCAAGATACATCCCAAGTCAAAAAGAGTAATGAGTATGAATACTTCCCAGCTTTTTGATCACAGGCTACAGTCTGAGATACAGCCTCTAATTCAGGTGAGCATAAGCTGAAAATCTTAGTTGAGTTTTCTGGGAAGAGCTCATTCTTCCTCACACTTGACTGAGGTGGATTCCAAGAGGTCACTATGAGGCAAATAAAGAAAGTAAGTTTTATAGGAAAAACCATTCTTTGGACAACATTTACACTCCAAACCTTTCTCAATGCGCCTTATCTTACGTATTCCATGTCCTGAAGTATGCCTCGGAAGAAGTGGAGTCACAGTTTACGGTCATAAAGCCTTTCAGAGACGTATTTCAGGGCATGGAATATGTAAGACAAGGTGCATTGATAAAGGTTTGGAGTATAAATATTGCCCAAAGAAGGGCTGTTCCTGTAAAACTTACTTTCCATATTTGTCGTAAAGAGCCCTCCTGGAATCTACCTCAGTCATGTGTGAGCAAGAATGAGCTGCTGCCTAAAAACTCAAGTAATCTTTTCAGCGTATGCACTCCTGTATTAGCTGCTGTATCACAGACTGTACCTGCTGTCAAGAAGCTGGGTAGAATTCATGTTCATTGCCCTTTGACTTGGGATGTATCTTGGTTTATGGCGTTACATACCACTTTCACTTCTGGGAGTCGCAGTTTAGGCCCAAAAAGTCTCTTCTGAGGCATACTTCAGGGCATTGAATATGTAAGACATGGCGCACTGATAAAGGTTTGGAGTATAAATATTGCCCAAAGAAGGGCTGTTCCTGTAAAACTTACTTTCCATATTTGTCGTAAAGAGCCCTCCTGGAATCTACCTCAGTCATGTGTGAGCAAGAATGAGCTGCTGCCTAAAAACTCAAGTAATCTTTTCAGCGTATGCACTCCTGTATTAGCTGCTGTATCACAGACTGTACCTGCTGTCAAGAAGCTGGGTAGAATTCATGTTCATTGCCCTTTGACTTGGGATGTATCTTGGTTTATGGCGTTACATACCACTTTCACTTCTGGGAGTCGCAGTTTAGGCCCAAAAAGTCTCTTCTGAGGCATACTTCAGGGCATTGAATATGTAAGACATGGCGCACTGATAGCGTTTTGTAGTGTAAATGTTGCCCAAGAAGAGCTTTTCCTGTGAAACTTACATTCTGTATTCGCCCTATAGAGCCATGATGGAATCCCCCTCAGTAAAGTGTGAGGAAGGATGAGTTCTTGCCAGAAAACTCAACTTAGCTTTTCAGCATATTCTCAGCTTAATTTGCTTCCGTATCTCGAACTGTAGCCTGCTGTAAAGAATTGGGAAGAATTCTTATTCATTGCCCTTTTTGACTTGGGATGTATCTCATGTTATGGCGTTACATAGTACTTTCTCCTAAGGGAGTCAGAGGGTAAGCCCGAAAAACCACTTCCAAGGCATACTTCAGGGCATGGAATATGTAAGACAAGGTGCATTGGGAAAGTTTTGGAGTGTAAATGTTGCCCAAAGAAGGGCTTTTCCTGTAAAACTTTCTTTCTGTATTTTCCCCTTAAAATACTCTTAGAATCCACCTCAGTCATGTGTGAGGACGAATTAGCTCTTTCCAGTAAACTCAGCATAGCTTTGCAGCGTATGCTAACCTGAATTAGCTACTGTATCTCAGAATGTAGCCTGCTATCAAGTAGCTGGGAAGAATTCATGTTTTTTGCCCATTTTGACATAAGATGTATCTCGCGTTATGCTGTTCCATACCACTTTCTCTTCAGGGTGTCACAGTGTAGGCCCGAAAAGCCTCTTCCAAGGCATATTTCAGGGCATGGAATATGTAACACAAGGCACATTGTGAAAGTCTTGGTGTGCACATGTTGCCCAAAGAAGGGCTTTTTCTTTAAAACTTACTTTCTATATTCGTCCCATAACGTACTCTTGGAATCCACCTCAGTCACATGTGAGCAAGAATGAGCTCTTGCCAGAAATCTCAACTTGGTTTTTCAGCATAGTCTCAGCTGAATTAGATCCTGTATCTCAGACTGTTGCCTGCTATCGAGAAGCTGGTAAAAATTCATTTTTTTTGCCCATTTTGACATTGGATGAATCTCGTGTTATTGTATTACATACCAGGTTCTCTTCAGGGAGTCGCAGTGTAGGCCTGAAAAGTCTCTTCCGAGATATGCTTCAGGGTATGGAATATGTAAGATAAGGGGCATTGAGAAAGTTTTGGAGTGTAAATGTTCCCCAAAGAAGGGCTTTTCCCTTAAAACTGACTTTCTCTATTCGCCCAATAGCACCCTCTTGGATTACACCTCAGTCATGTGTGAGCAAGAACGAGCCCTTTCCTGAAAAATCAAGTAAGCTTTTCAGCGTATGCTCACCTGAATTAGCTGCTATCTCTCAGACTGTAGCAAGCTATCAAGAAGAAGTGGATATTTCATGTTCATTGCCTTTTTTGACTTTGGATGTATCTCGTTAATGGCGTTACATACCACTTTCTCTTCTGGGAGTTGCAGTGTAGGCCCGAAATTCCTCTTACGAGGCGTACTTCAGGGCATGCAATATGTAGGACAAGGTGCTATGAGAAAGTTTTGGAGTCTAAATGTTACCCAAAGAAGGGCTTTCCTGTAAAGTTTACTTTCTGTAATCATCCCTTTGCGCCCTCTTGAAATCCACCTCAGTCACGTGTCAGGAAGCAAGAGCTCTTGTCAGAAAACTCAACTTAGCTTTTCAGCGTATGCTCACTTAAATTAGCTGCTGTATCTCAGACTGTAGCAAGCTATCAAGAAGAAGTGGATATTTCATGTTCATTGCCTTTTTTGACTTTGGATGTATCTCGTTAATGGCGTTACATACCACTTTCTCTTCTGGGAGTTGCAGTGTAGGCCCGAAATTCCTCTTACGAGGCGTACTTCAGGGCATGCAATATGTAGGACAAGGTGCTATGAGAAAGTTTTGGAGTCTAAATGTTACCCAAAGAAGGGCTTTCCTGTAAAGTTTACTTTCTGTAATCATCCCTTTGCGCCCTCTTGAAATCCACCTCAGTCACGTGTCAGGAAGCAAGAGCTCTTGTCAGAAAACTCAACTTAGCTTTTCAGCGTATGCTCACTTAAATTAGCTGCTGTATCTGAGACTTTAGCCTGCTATCAAGAAGCTGGAACCAATTCATGTTCATTGTCCTTTTTGGCTTTGGTTGCATCTCGAGTTATGGCATTACATACCACTTTCTCTTCTGGGTGTCGTAGTGTAGGCCCGAGAAACCTCTTCCGAGGCATACTTCAGGGCATGGACTATGTACAAAAAGGTGCATTGAGAAAGCTTTGGAGTGTAAAAGTTGCCCAAAGAAGGGCTTTTCCTGTAAAACTTTCTGTATTCGCCTCATAGAGCCCTCTTGGAGTCCACCTCAGTCAAGTGTGAGGAAGGATGAGCTCTTGGCAGAAAACTCAACTTAGCTTTTCAGTGTATTCTCAGCTGAATTAGCTGCTGTATGTCAGACTGTAGCCCACTATCAAGAATATGGAAAGAATTCATGTTCATTGCCCTTTTTGACGTTGGATGTATCTAGTGTCATGGCGCTACATACCACTTTCTCTTCAGAGAGTGTCAGTGTAGGCCTGAAAAGCCTCTTCCGAGGCATGCTTCAGGGCTTGGAATATGTATGACATGGCACATTGAGAAAGGTTTGGAGTGCACATGTTGCCTAAAGAAGGTCTTTTCCTTTGAAACTTACTTTCTGTTTCGCCCTATAGAGCAATCCTGGACTCAACCTCAGTCAAGTGTGATCAAGTATGAGCACTTGCCAGAAAACTGAACTACTATTTTCAGCATAAACTCACCTGAATTAGCTGCTCTATCTCAGACTTAGCCTGCTAATAAGAATTTGGGAACAGTTCATGTTCATTGCCCTTTTAGATTTGGATGTATCTCGCTTTATGGAATTACATACCACTGTCTTTTCAGGGTGTCGAGTGTAGGCCGAGAAACCTCTTCCGAGGCATACTTCAGGGCATGGACTATGTACAAAAAGGTGCATTGAGAAAGCTTTGGAGTGTAAAAGTTGCCCAAAGAAGGGCTTTTCCTGTAAAACTTTCTGTATTCGCCTCATAGAGCCCTCTTGGAGTCCACCTCAGTCAAGTGTGAGGAAGGATGAGCTCTTGGCAGAAAACTCAACTTAGCTTTTCAGTGTATTCTCAGCTGAATTAGCTGCTGTATGTCAGACTGTAGCCCACTATCAAGAATATGGAAAGAATTCATGTTCATTGCCCTTTTTGACGTTGGATGTATCTAGTGTCATGGCGCTACATACCACTTTCTCTTCAGAGAGTGTCAGTGTAGGCCTGAAAAGCCTCTTCCGAGGCATGCTTCAGGGCTTGGAATATGTATGACATGGCACATTGAGAAAGGTTTGGAGTGCACATGTTGCCTAAAGAAGGTCTTTTCCTTTGAAACTTACTTTCTGTTTCGCCCTATAGAGCAATCCTGGACTCAACCTCAGTCAAGTGTGATCAAGTATGAGCACTTGCCAGAAAACTGAACTACTATTTTCAGCATAAACTCACCTGAATTAGCTGCTCTATCTCAGACTTAGCCTGCTAATAAGAATTTGGGAACAGTTCATGTTCATTGCCCTTTTAGATTTGGATGTATCTCGCTTTATGGAATTACATACCACTGTCTTTTCAGGGTGTCTCATTGTAGGCCCGAAAAGGCTCTTCCAAGGAATTCTTCAGGGCATGGAATATGTAAGACAAGGCACATTTAGAGAGTCTTTAAATATAAATGTTGCACAAAGAAGGGCTTTTACTGGAAAATTTAGTTTTGGTATTTCTCCTAAAGAGCCATCCTTGACTCCACCTCAGCCATGTGCAAGAAAGAATGAGCACTTGCCAGAAAACTAAACTAGGATTTACAATGTATGCTCACCTGAATTAGCCACTGTATTTCAGACTGTAGCCTGTTGTCAAAACGCTGGAAAGAATTCATCTTCATTGCCATCTTTGACTTGGCATTTATCTCGTGTTATGGTGTTACATACCACTTTCTCTTCAGGGTGTCACAGTGTAGGCCCGAAAAGCCTCTTCCAAGGCATACTTCAGGGTATGGAACATGTAAGACAAGGCACAATGAGAAAGTTTTGGAGTGTAAATGTTGCCCAAAAAACGACTTTTCCTGTAAAATTTACTTTATGTATTCGCCTCATAGAGCCCTCTTGGAATCCACCTCAGTTAAGTGTGAGGAAGGATGAGCTCTGACCAGAAACCTCAACTAAGTTTGCATCTTATTTTCAGCAGAATTAGATGCTGTATCTCAGACTGGAGCTTGCTCTCCAAAGCTGGGAAGAATTCATGTTCATTGCCTTTTTGACTTGGGATGTATCTCGTATTATGACATTACATACCATTTTCTCCTCTGGGAGTCACAATGTAGGCACGAAAAGCCTCTTCCGAGGCATACTTCAGGGCATGGAATATGTAAGACAAGACCCATTGAGAAAGTTTTGGAGTGTTAATGTTGCCCAAAAAACGACTTTTCCTGTAAAATTTACTTTATGTATTCGCCTCATAGAGCCCTCTTGGAATCCACCTCAGTTAAGTGTGAGGAAGGATGAGCTCTGACCAGAAACCTCAACTAAGTTTGCATCTTATTTTCAGCAGAATTAGATGCTGTATCTCAGACTGGAGCTTGCTCTCCAAAGCTGGGAAGAATTCATGTTCATTGCCTTTTTGACTTGGGATGTATCTCGTATTATGACATTACATACCATTTTCTCCTCTGGGAGTCACAATGTAGGCGCGAAAAGCCTCTTCCGAGGCATACTTCAGGGCATGGAATATGTAAGACAAGGCACATTGAGAAAGTTTTGGAGTGTTAATGTTGCCCAAAGAAGGGATTTTCCTGTAAAAACTACTTTCTGTATTCGCCCTATAGAGCCATGCTGGAATCCACCTCGGACACACGTGAGAAACAATGAGCTCTTCCCAGAAAACTCAACTATGCTTTTCAGTGTATGATCACCTGAATTAGGTGCTGTATCTCAGATGGTAGCTTGCTATCAGGACGCTGGTTAGGATTCATATTCTTTGCCCTTTTTGACTTGGGATGTATCTCACGTTATGGGGTTACATACCTCCTTTTCTTCAGTGTGTCGCAGTGTAGACCCAAAAAGCCTCGTCCGAGCCATACTTCAGGGCATGGAATATGTTAGACAAGGCGTTTGAGAAAGTTTTGGAGTGTAAATGTTGCCCAAAGAAGGACTTTTCCTGTAAAATTTACTTTCTGTATTCGCCTCATAGAGCCCTCTTGGAATCCACCGCAGTCCAATGTGAGGAAGGATGGGCTCTTGACAGAAAACTCAGCTTAGCATTTCAGCATATTCTCAGTTGAATTAGCTGCTGTATCTCAGACTGTAGCCTGATATCAGGAAGCTGGGGAGAATTCATATTCATTGCCCTTTTTGACATTGGATGTATATCGTGTTATGGCGTTACATACCACTTTCTCTTCTGGGAGTCCCAGTGTAGTTTTGAAAAGCCTCTTCCGAGGCATACTTCAGGGCATGGAATATGTAAGACAAGGCGTAAGAAAAGGTGCATTGAGAAAGTTTTGGAGTGTAAATGTTGCCCAAAATGGGTTTTTCCTACAAAACTTAATTTCTGTGTTCGCACAATAGAGTCCTCTTGGAATCAACCTCAGTCATGTGTGAGGAAGAATGAGCTATTCCCAGAAAACTCAACATAATTTTCAACGTATTCTCAGCTGAATTAGCTGCTGTATGTCAGACTGTAGCCTGCTATCAGGACGCTGGTGAGATTTCCTATTCATTGCCCTTTTTGACATTGGATGTATATCGTGTTATGGCGTTACATACCACTTTCTCTTCTGGGAGTCCCAGTGTAGTTTTGAAAAGCCTCTTCCGAGGCATACTTCAGGGCATGGAATATGTAAGACAAGGCGTAAGAAAAGGTGCATTGAGAAAGTTTTGGAGTGTAAATGTTGCCCAAAAATGGGTTTTTCCTACAAAACTTAATTTCTGTGTTCGCACAATAGAGTCCTCTTGGAATCAACCTCAGTCATGTGTGAGGAAGAATGAGCTATTCCCAGAAAACTCAACATAATTTTCAACGTATTCTCAGCTGAATTAGCTGCTGTATGTCAGACTGTAGCCTGCTATGAGGAAGCCTGGAAGATTTCATGTTCACTGCCCTTTTTGACTTGGGATGTATCTCGTGTTATTGTGATACATTCTACTTTTTTTCTGGGAGTTGCAGTGTAGCCCCAAGAAGCCTCTTCCGAGGCAAACTTCAGGGCATGCAATATGTAAGACAAGGTGCATTGAGAAAGTTTTGGAGTGTAACTGTTGCCCAAAAAATGACTTTTCCCGTAAAATTTACTTTATGTATATGCCTCATAGAGCCCTATTGGAATCCACCTCAGTAAAGAGTGAGGAAGGATGAGCTCTTCCAAGAAACCTCAACTTAGTTTTGCATCGTATTTTCAGCAGAATTAGATGCTGTATCTCAGACTGTAGCTTGCTATCAAAAGCTAGGAAGAATTCATATTCATTCCATTTTTGACTTGGGATGTATCTCGTATTATGGCGTTACATACCTTTTTCACTTCTGGGAGTTACAGTGTAGGCCCGAAAACCCTCTTCCAAAGCATACTTCAGGTTATGGAATATGTAAGACCAGGCACATTGAGAAAGTTTTGGATTGTAAATGTTGCCCAAAAATGACTTTTCCCGTAAAATTTACTTTATGTATATGCCTCATAGAGCCCTATTGGAATCCACCTCAGTAAAGAGTGAGGAAGGATGAGCTCTTCCAAGAAACCTCAACTTAGTTTTGCATCGTATTTTCAGCAGAATTAGATGCTGTATCTCAGACTGTAGCTTGCTATCAAAAGCTAGGAAGAATTCATATTCATTGCACTTTTTGACTTGGGATGTATCTCGTATTATGGCGTTACATACCTTTTTCACTTCTGGGAGTTACAGTGTAGGCCCGAAAACCCTCTTCCAAAGCATACTTCAGGTTATGGAATATGTAAGACCAGGCACATTGAGAAAGTTTTGGATTGTAAATGTTGCCCAAAGAAGGGCTTTTCCTGTAAAATTTACTTTCTGTACTTGCCTCATAGAGCCCTCTTGGAATCCACCGCAGTGAAATGTGAGGAAGGATGGGCTCTTGATAGAAAACTCAACTTAGCATTTCAGCATATTCTCAGTTGAATTAGCTGCTGTATCTCAGACTATAGCCTGCTCTCAGGAAGCTGGAAAGAATTCATGTTCGTTTCCCTTTTTGACTTTGGATGTATCTCGTGTTATGGCGTTACTTACCACTTTTTCTTCAGGGAGTCGCAGTGTAGGCCTGAAAAGCCTCTTCCGAGTCATACTTCAGGGCATGGAATATGTAAGACATGGCACATTGAGAAAGGTTTGGAGTGCACATGTTGCCTAAAGAAGGTCTTTTCCTTTGAAACTTACTTTCTGTTTCGCCCTATAGAGCAATCCTGAACTCACCATCAGTCAAGTGTGATCAAGTATGAGCACTTGCCAGAAAACTCAACTACTATTTTCAGCATAAGTTCACCTGAATTAGCTGCTCTATCTCTGACGTAGCCTGCTAATAAGAATCTGGGAAGAATTCAAGTTCATTGCCTTTTTGAGTTGGGATGTACCTCGTATTGTGGCATTACATACGATTTTCTCTTCTGGGAGTTACGTTTTGTAGGCCCGAAAAGCCTCTTCCGAGGCATACTTCACGGCATGGAATATGTAAGAAAAGGCGCATTAAGAAAGTTTTGGAGTGTAAATGTTGCACAAAAAAGGGCTTTTCCCGTAAAACTTACTTAATGTATTGCCCCATAGCACCCTCTGGAATACATCTCAGTCAAGTGTGAGGAAGGATGAGCTCTTTCCAAAAAACTCAACTTAGCTTTTCAACGTATTCTCAGCTGAATTGGCTGCTGTATCTCAGACTGTAGCCTACTGTCAAGAAGCTGGGTAGAAATTATGTTCATTGTCCTTTTTGACTTTGGATGTATCTCATGTTATGGCGTTACATACTACTTTCTCTTCTGGGAGTCGCAGTGTAGGAGCGAATAGGCTCTTTTGAGGCATGCTTCAGGGCATGGAATATGTAAGACAAGGCGCATTGAGAAAGTTTTGGAGTGTAAATGTTGCCCAAAGAAGGCTTTTCCTGTAAAACATACTTTCTGTATTCAGCACATAGTCCCCTCTTGGAATTCACATCAGACATGTGTGAAGAAGAATGAGCTTTTTCCAGAAAACTCAATTGAGATTATCAGCTTATTCTCAGCTGAATTAGCTCCTGTATCTCAGACTGTAGCCTGTTATCGAGAAGTAGGCAAGAATTCATGTTCATTGCCTTTTTGACTTGTGATGTATCTCGCGTTATGGCGTTTCATACCACTTTCTCTTCTTGGAGTCATAGTGGAGGCACGAAAATCCTTTTCCAAGGCATATCAGAGCATGGAATATTAAGACAAGGCACACTGAGAGAGTTTTGGAGTGTAAATGTTGCCCAAAGGAGGACTTTTCCTGTAAAGCTTACTTTCTGTATTCGCCCTATAGAGCCTCCTTGGAATCAACGTCTGTCATGTGAGAGCAAGAATGAGTTCTTGCCAGCGAGCTCAACTAAGTCTTAAACGTATGCTCACCTGAGTTAGATGCTGTAACTCAGACTATAGCCTATTATCAGGAAGCTGGGAAGAGTTCATGTTCATTGTTCTTTTTACTTTGGATGTATGTCGTGTTATGGCGTTACATACCACTTTCTCTTCTGGGAGTCGCAGTATAGGCCCGAAAAGCCTCTTCCGAGGCATACTTCAGGGCATGAAATATGTAAGACAAGGCGCATTGAGAAAGTTTTGGAGTGTAAATGTAGCCCAAACAAGGGCTGTTCCTGCAAAACTTATTTTCTGTATTCAGCACATAGTCCCCTCTTGGAATTCACATCAGACATGTGTGAAGAAGAATGAGCTTTTTCCAGAAAACTCAATTGAGATTATCAGCTTATTCTCAGCTGAATTAGCTCCTGTATCTCAGACTGTAGCCTGTTATCGAGAAGTAGGCAAGAATTCATGTTCATTGCCTTTTTGACTTGTGATGTATCTCGCGTTATGGCGTTTCATACCACTTTCTCTTCTTGGAGTCATAGTGGAGGCACGAAAATCCTTTTCCAAGGCATATCAGAGCATGGAATATTAAGACAAGGCACACTGAGAGAGTTTTGGAGTGTAAATGTTGCCCAAAGGAGGACTTTTCCTGTAAAGCTTACTTTCTGTATTCGCCCTATAGAGCCTCCTTGGAATCAACGTCTGTCATGTGAGAGCAAGAATGAGTTCTTGCCAGCGAGCTCAACTAAGTCTTAAACGTATGCTCACCTGAGTTAGATGCTGTAACTCAGACTATAGCCTATTATCAGGAAGCTGGGAAGAGTTCATGTTCATTGTTCTTTTTACTTTGGATGTATGTCGTGTTATGGCGTTACATACCACTTTCTCTTCTGGGAGTCGCAGTATAGGCCCGAAAAGCCTCTTCCGAGGCATACTTCAGGGCATGAAATATGTAAGACAAGGCGCATTGAGAAAGTTTTGGAGTGTAAATGTTGCCCAAACAAGGACTTTTCCTGTAAAGCTTACTTTCTGTATTCGGCTCATAGAGCCCTCTTGGAATCCACGTCAGTCAAGTGTGAGGAAGAATGAGCTCTTGCCAGAAAACTCAACGTTGCTTTTCAGCATATTCTCAGCTGAATTAGCTGCTGTATCTCAGCGTGTTGACTGCTCTTAACCTGGTATCAAAAATCTGGGAAGATTTCTTGTTCATTGCCCTTTTGCTTTTGGATATATCTCACGTTATGGCATTACATACCACTTTCTGTTCTGTGAGACACAGGGTATGCTCAAAAAGACACTTCGGAGGCATAATTCAGGGCATGGAATATGTAAGACTAGGTGCATGGAAAATGCTTTGGAGTGTAAATGTTGCCCAAAAAAGGGCCTTTCCTGTAAAACTTACTTTCTGTATTCACCTCATAGAGCCCTCTTGGAATCCACCTCAGTCACTGTGAGGAAGGATTAGCTCTTGCCAGAAAACAACTTAGCTTTTCAGCGTATTTTCAGCTGAATTAACTGCTATATCTCAGACTGTAGCCTGTTACCAAGAAGCTGGGAAGAATTCATGTTCATTACCCTTTTTGACTTGGGATGAATATCATCTTATGGCGTTTCATACCACTTTCTCTTCAAGGAGTCCCAGTGTAGGCCAGAAAATCCTCTTCTGAGGAATACTTCTGTGCATGGAATGTGTAAGAGAAGGCGCATTGAGAAAGTTTTGGAGTGTAAATGTTGCCCAAAGGGTTTTTCTTGTAAAACTTACTTTCTGTATTCGCCTCATAGACCTCTCTTGGAATTAACCTCCGTCAAGGGTGATCAAGAATGAGTTCTTGCCAGAGAAATCAACTAAGATTTTAAACGTATGCTCACCTGAATTAGCTGTTGTATCTCAGAATGTAGCCTGCTATCAATAAACTGGGAAGAATTCATGTTGATTGCAATTTTTGTCCTGGGATGTAATCATGTTATGGCGTTCCATACCACTTTCTCTTCAGCGTGTCGCAGTGTAGGCCCGAAAAGCCTCTTCCGAGGCATAATTTTGGCCATGGAATATGTACGACAAGGCGCATTGAAAAAGTTTTGGAGTGTAAATGTTGCCCAAAAAACGGTTTTTCCTGTAAAATTTACTTTCTGTATTCGCCTCATAGAGTCCTCTTGGAATCCACCTCAGTCACTGTGAGGAAGGATTAGCTCTTGCCAGAAAACAACTTAGCTTTTCAGCGTATTTTCAGCTGAATTAACTGCTATATCTCAGACTGTAGCCTGTTACCAAGAAGCTGGGAAGAATTCATGTTCATTACCCTTTTTGACTTGGGATGAATATCATCTTATGGCGTTTCATACCACTTTCTCTTCAAGGAGTCCCAGTGTAGGCCAGAAAATCCTCTTCTGAGGAATACTTCTGTGCATGGAATGTGTAAGAGAAGGCGCATTGAGAAAGTTTTGGAGTGTAAATGTTGCCCAAAGGGTTTTTCTTGTAAAACTTACTTTCTGTATTCGCCTCATAGACCTCTCTTGGAATTAACCTCCGTCAAGGGTGATCAAGAATGAGTTCTTGCCAGAGAAATCAACTAAGATTTTAAACGTATGCTCACCTGAATTAGCTGTTGTATCTCAGAATGTAGCCTGCTATCAATAAACTGGGAAGAATTCATGTTGATTGCAATTTTTGTCCTGGGATGTAATCATGTTATGGCGTTCCATACCACTTTCTCTTCAGCGTGTCGCAGTGTAGGCCCGAAAAGCCTCTTCCGAGGCATAATTTTGGCCATGGAATATGTACGACAAGGCGCATTGAAAAAGTTTTGGAGTGTAAATGTTGCCCAAAAAACGGTTTTTCCTGTAAAATTTACTTTCTGTATTCGCCCTATAGAGCCTTCTTGGATTCAACCTCAGTAATGTGTGAGCAAGAAAAAGCTGCTGCCTGAAAACTTAACAAAGCTTTCAGCGTATACTGACCTGAAATAGCTGGTGTATCTCAGACTGTAGCCTGCTATCCAGAAGCTGGGAAGAATTCATGTTCATTTCTCTTTTTGATTTCAGATGTATCTCATTTTAATGTGTTACACACCACATTCTCTTCAGGGAATCGCAGTAGAGGCCCGAAATGCCTCTTCCGCGGCATACTTCAGGGCATGGAATATGCAAGACAAGTCGCATTGAGAAAGTTTTGGAGTGTAAATGTTGCCCAAAGAAGGGCTTTTCCTGTAAAACTTACTTTCTGTATTCGCCCCTTAATACACTCTTGGAATCCACCTCAGGCATGTGTGGAGAAGAATGAGCTCTTTCCAGGAAACTCAGTTGAGATTTTCAGCGTATTTTCAGCTGAATTAGCTCCTGTATCTCAGTCTGTAGCCTGCTATCGAGAAGTAGGGAAGAATTCATTTTCATTGCCCTTTTGACTTGGGATGCATCTCGTGTTATGGCGTTACATCCCACTTTCTCTTCTGGGAGTCACAGTGTAGGCCCGAAAACCCTCTTCCAAGGCACACTTCAGGGCTTGGAATATTAAGACAATGCACATTGAGAGAGTTTTGAAGCATACATGTTGCCCAAAGGAGGGCTTTTCTGGTAAAACTTACTTTCTGTATTCGCAGTATAGAGCCGTCTTGGAATCAACCTCTGTCATGTGTGAGCAAGAATGTTTTCTTTCCAGAGAACTCTACTAAGCTTTTAAGCGTATGCTCACCTAAATTGGCACCTGTATCTCAGTCTGTAGCCTGCTATCGAGAAGTAGGGAAGAATTCATTTTCATTGCCCTTTTTGAATTTGGATGTATCTCGTGTTATGGCGTTACATCCCACTTTCTCTTCTGGGAGTCACAGTGTAGGCCCGAAAACCCTCTTCCAAGGCACACTTCAGGGCTTGGAATATTAAGACAATGCACATTGAGAGAGTTTTGAAGCATACATGTTGCCCAAAGGAGGGCTTTTCTGGTAAAACTTACTTTCTGTATTCGCAGTATAGAGCCGTCTTGGAATCAACCTCTGTCATGTGTGAGCAAGAATGTTTTCTTTCCAGAGAACTCTACTAAGCTTTTAAGCGTATGCTCACCTAAATTGGCACCTGTATCTCAGACACTAGCCTGATACCATGAAGCTGGGAAAAATTCATGTTCATTGCCCTTTTTGACTTGGGATGTATCTCGTGTTATGGCGTTACATACCACTTTCTCTTCTGGGACTCACAGTGTAGCCCTGAAACGCCTCTGCCGAGAGATACTTCAGGGCATGGAATATGTAACACAAAGCAAATTGAGAAAGTTTTGGAGTGTAAATGTTGCCCAAAGAGGGACTTTTCCGGTAAAACTTACTTTATGTATTAGACCTATAGAGCATTCTTGGAATCAACCTCCGGCATGTGTGAGCAAGAATGAGCTGCTGCCTGAAAACATAAGTAAGTTTTTCAGCGTATGCTCACCTGAAACAGTTGCTGTATCTCAGACTGTAGCTTGCTATCTGGAGGCTGGAATGATTTCATGTTCATTGCCCTATTTCACGTGGAATGTATCTCGTGTTATGACGTTACATACCACTTTCTCTTCTTGGAGTCACAGTGTAGTGCCTGAAAGCCTTTTCCGAGGCATAATTCAGGGCATGGAATATGTAAGACAAGGCAAATTAGAAAAATTTTGGACTGTAAATGTTGCCCAAAGAAGGGCTTTTCCTATAAAATTACTTTCTGTATTCGCCTCATAGAGCCCTCTTTGAATCCACCTCAGTCAAGTGTGAGGAAGGATTAGCTCTTGCCAGAAAACTCAACTTCGCTTTTCAGCGTATTCTCAAGGAAATTAGCCGCTGTACCTCAGATTGCACTCTGCTGTCCAGAGGCTGGAAACAATTCATATACATGGCCCTTTTTGTCTTCGGATGTATCTCGTGTTATTGTGTTACTTCTCTTCAGGTTGTCGCAGTGTAGGCCAGAAAAGCCTCTTCCGAGGCATACTTCAGGGCATGAAATATATAAGGCAAGGCGCATTAAGAAATTCTTTGAGAGTTAATGTTGCCCACAGAAGGGCTTTTCCTTTAAAACTTATTCTCTGTATTTGTCTCTTAAAGCCCTCTTGGAATCTACCTCAGACATGTGTGAGGACGAATGAGCTCTTTCCAGAAAACTCTAGTAAGCTTTCAGCATATGCTCAAGGAAATTAGCCGCTGTACCTCAGATTGCACTCTGCTGTCCAGAGGCTGGAAACAATTCATATACATGGCCCTTTTTGTCTTCGGATGTATCTCGTGTTATTGTGTTACTTCTCTTCAGGTTGTCACAGTGTAGGCCCGAAATGCCTCTTCCGAGGCATACTTCAGGACATGGAATATGTAACACAAGGCGCATTGAGAAAGTTTTGGAGTGTAAATGTTGCCCAAAGAAGGGCTTTTCCTGTAAAACTTACTTTCTGTATTTGGCCCTCAGTGCCCTCTTGGAATCTACCTCAGACATGTGTGAAGAAGAATGAGCTCTTTCCAGAAAATTCAAGTAAGCTTTTCAGCGTATGCTCGCCTGAATTAGCTACTGTATCTCAGACTGTAGCATGCTATCAAGAAACTTGGAAGAATTCATGTTCATTGCCCTTTTTGACTTGGGATGTATCTCGTTTTATGGCGTTACATACCACTTTCTCTTCTGGGAGTCGAAGTGTAGGCCCGGAGAGCCTTTTCCGAGGCATAATTCAGGGCATGGAATATGTAAGACAAGACACATTTGAAATATTTTGGACTGTAAATGTTGCCCAAAGAAGGGCTTTTCCTGTATAATTACTTTCTGTATTCTCCTCATAGAGCCCTCTTGGAATCCACCTCAGTCAAGTGTGAGGAAGGATGAGCTCTTGGCAGAAACCTCAACTTAGCTTTTCAGCATATTCTCAGCTGAATTAGCTGCTGTATCTTATACTGTAGATTGCTATCAAGAAGCTGGGAAGATATCATGTTCATTGCCCTTTTACACTTTGGATGTATCTGGCGTTATGGCGTTACATACAACTTTCTCTTCAGGGAGTCGAGTGTAGGCCCGAAAAGCCTCTTCCAAGGCATCCTTCAGGGCATGGAATATGTAAGGCAAGGCACATTGAGAAAATTTATATTGTAAATGGTGCCCAAAGAAGGTCTGTTCCTGTAAAACTTGCTTTCTGTATTCGCCCTATAAAACCTTCTAGGAATCAACTTCAGTCATGTGTTAGCAAGAATGAGCTGCTGCCTGAAAACTCAACTAAGCTTTTCAGCATATGCTCACCTGAATTAGCTGCTGAATCTCAGACTATAACATGCTGTCAAGAAGCTGTGAAACTTTCATGTTCAGTGCCCTTCTTGACTTTGGATGTATCTCGTGTTTTGGCGTTATATACCACTTTTTTCTTCTGGGAGTCACAGTGTAGGCCCGAAAAGCCACTTCCGAGGCATACTTCAGGGCATGGAATGTGTAAGACGAGGTGCATTGAGAAAGTTTTGGAGTGTAAATGTTGCCCAAAGTAGGGCTATTCTTGTAAAACTTACTTTCTGTTTTCGCCTCATAGAGCCCTCTTAGAATCCACCTCAGTCAAGGGTGAGGAAGGATGAGCTATTGCCAGAAAGCTCAACTTCATTTTCAGCGTATTCTCAACTGAATTAGCTACTGTATCTCAGACTGTAGCCTGCTATCAAGAATCTGGGAAGAATTCCTGTTCATTGCCCTTTTTGGCTTTGGATGTATCTCACGTTATGGCATTACATACAACTTTCTCCTCAGGGAGTCGCAGGGCAGGCCCGAAAAGCCTCTTCCAAGGCATCCTTCAGGGCATGGAATATGTAAGGCAAGGCACATTGAGAAAATTTATATTGTAAATGGTGCCCAAAGAAGGTCTGTTCCTGTAAAACTTGCTTTCTGTATTCGCCCTATAAAACCTTCTAGGAATCAACTTCAGTCATGTGTTAGCAAGAATGAGCTGCTGCCTGAAAACTCAACTAAGCTTTTCAGCATATGCTCACCTGAATTAGCTGCTGAATCTCAGACTATAACATGCTGTCAAGAAGCTGTGAAACTTTCATGTTCAGTGCCCTTCTTGACTTTGGATGTATCTCGTGTTTTGGCGTTATATACCACTTTTTTCTTCTGGGAGTCACAGTGTAGGCCCGAAAAGCCACTTCCGAGGCATACTTCAGGGCATGGAATGTGTAAGACGAGGTGCATTGAGAAAGTTTTGGAGTGTAAATGTTGCCCAAAGTAGGGCTATTCTTGTAAAACTTACTTTCTGTTTTCGCCTCATAGAGCCCTCTTAGAATCCACCTCAGTCAAGGGTGAGGAAGGATGAGCTATTGCCAGAAAGCTCAACTTCATTTTCAGCGTATTCTCAACTGAATTAGCTGTTGTATCTCAGACTGTAGCCTGCTATCAAGAATCTGGGACGATTTCATGTTCATTGCCCTTTTTGACTTAGGATGTATCTCACGTTATGGCGTTGCATACCACTTTCTCTTCAGGGTGTCGCAGTGTAGGTTCGAAAATCCTTTTCCAAGGTTGGCTTCAGGGCATGGAATATGTAAGACAAAGCCCTAGAGAATGTTTTTGAGTGTCAATGTTGCCCAAAGAAGGGCTTTTCCTGTAAAACTTACTTTCTGTACTCGCCTCATAGAGCCCTCTCGGAATCCACCTCAATCATGTCTGAGCAGAATGAGCTGCAGTCCGAAAACTCAACTAAGCTTTTCAGCGTATGCTCACCTGAATTAGCTGCTGAATCTCAGACTGTAACATGCTACCAAGAAGCTGTGAAACTTTCATGTTCAGTGCCCTTCTTGACTTTGGATGTATCTCGTGTTTTGGCGTTATATACCACTTTTTTCTTCTGGGAGTCACAGTGTAGGCCCGAAAAGCCTCTTCCAAGGCATACTTCAGGGCATGGAATGTGTAAGACAAGGCGCATTGAGAAAGTTTTGGAGTGAAATGTTGCCCAAAGAAGGGCTTTTCCTGTAAAATTTACTTTCTGTATTCGCCCTATAGAGCCATTTCGGAATCAACGTCAGTTATGTGTAGCAAGAAAGAGCTCTTGCCAGAAAATTCAATTAAGCCTTTCAGCATGTGCCCACCTGAATTAGCTGCTGTATCTCTGACTGTAGCCTGCTATCAGGAAGCTGGGATGATTTAATGTTCATTACCCTTTTTGACTTGGGATGTATCTCTCGTTATGGCGTTACGTACCAATTTCTCTTCTGGGAGTCGCAGTGTAGGCCTGAAAAGCCTCTTCCGAGGCATACTTTAGGGTTCGCAATATGTAAGACAAGGTGCATTGAGAAACTTTTGGAGTGTAAATGTAGCCAAAAGAAGGGCTTTTCCTGTAAAATTTACTTTCTGTATTCGCCCTATAGAGCCATTTCGGAATCAACGTCAGTTATGTGTAGCAAGAAAGAGCTCTTGCCAGAAAATTCAATTAAGCCTTTCAGCATGTGCCCACCTGAATTAGCTGCTGTATCTCTGACTGTAGCCTGCTATCAGGAAGCTGGGATGATTTAATGTTCATTACCCTTTTTGACTTGGGATGTATCTCTCGTTATGGCGTTACGTACCAATTTCTCTTCTGGGAGTCGCATTGTAGGCCTGAAAAGCCTCTTCCGAGGCATACATCAGGGCATGCAATATGTAAGACAAGGCGCATTGAGAAAGATTTGGAGTGTAAATGTTTCCCTAAGAAGTGCTTTTCCTGTAAAACTTACTTTCTGTATTCGCCCTATAGAACCTTCTTGGAATCAACCTCCGTCATGTGTGAGCAAGAATGAGCTGCTGCCTGAAAACTCAACTAAGCTTTTCAGCGTATGCTCACCTGAATTAGCTGCTGTATGTCAGACTGTAGCCTGCTATCAGGAACCTGGGAACATTTCATGTACATTGCCCTTTTTGACTTTGAATGTATCTCGTGTTATCGCATTACATACCACTTTCTCTTCAGGGTGTCGCAGTGTAGACCCAAAAAGCATCTTCCGAGGCATACTCCAGGACATGGAATATGTAAGACAAGGTGCATCGAGAAAGTTTTGGAGTGTAAATGTTGCCGAAAAAAGGGCTTTTCCTGTAAAACTTACTTTCTGTAGTCGCCTCATAGAGCTCTCTTGGAATCCACCTCAGTCAAGTGTGAGGAAGAATGAGCTCTTGCCAGAAAACTCAACTTAGCTTTTCAGCGTATTCTCAGCTGAATTAGCTGCTGTATCTCAGACTGTAGCCTGCTATCAAGAAGCTGGGAAGAATTCATGTTCATTGCCCTTTTATACTTGGGAGATACCTCGCGTTATGGCATTACATATCATTTTCTCTTCAGGGAGTCACAGTATAGTCTCGAAAAGCCTCTTCCGAGGTACACTTCAGGGCATGGAATATGTAAGACAAGGCGCATTGAGAAAGTTTTGTAGTGTAAATGTTGCCCAAAGAAGGGATGTGAATATAATCCACAAACCTATCTTTCAAGGCTAAGCCTCTTCTCCTCAGACTGTTTTTCCGTCTTCATTGCTAAACAGTTTCCTTTAGGTTACTGGCACAGACTCATTAGTGCATTCATGTAGGCAGAGTGAAGTCTTAATTGGCTCAATGAGACCAATGCCAATGCAGCATTGCATTGAACTAGAAGCATTTTCACTTCTAGTTCCACATTACAAAGCAGGAAAGAGTACCCGGAAGTGAAGTCCCTTAGGGATGTGGAGATAGACATGAACAGAACTAACAACGTTTTCCTATCAAGGCAAAGCCTCTTTTCCACAGATAGTTTATCCGTCTTCATTGCTGAACAGTTTCCCTGAGGTTTCTGGCAGAGACACATTATCGCTTTCACCTCGGCTGAGTGACGTCTTAATTGGCTCAATGAGGTCAATGATAATGCAGCACTTTCCACGGATAAACCATTTTTCCTTTGATTTGAAGTAGCAAATGGACGAATGTGTCCTCCATTGGACTTTTCCTTCATACAGAACGGCTAGAAATGAGTTTTGGCCGTGTCACTTAGCTTTTCAGCGTATGCTCACCTGAATTAGCTACTGTATCCCAGACTGTAGCCTGCTATCAGGAACCTGGGAACATTTCATGTACATTGCCCTTTTTGACTTTGAATGTATCTCGTGTTATCGCATTACATACCACTTTCTCTTCAGGGTGTCGCAGTGTAGACCCAAAAAGCATCTTCCGAGGCATACTCCAGGACATGGAATATGTAAGACAAGGCGCATTGAGATAGTTTTGGAGTGTAAATGTTGCCCAAAGAAGGGCTTTTCCTGTAAAACTTACTTTCTGTATTCGCCTCATAGAGCCTTCTCCGAATTCACCTCAGTCAAGTGTGAGGAAGAATGAGCTCTTGCCAGAAAACTCAACTTAGCTTTTCAGCGTATTCTCAGCTGAATTAGCTGCTGTATCTCAGACTGTAGCCTGCTATCAAGAAGCTGGGAAGAATTCATGTTCATTGCCCTTTTTGACTTTGGATGTAACTCGCGTAATGGCATTACATATCATTTTCTCTTCAGGGAGTCACAGTGTAGACCAGAAAATCCTCTACCGAGGTATACTTTAGGCCATGGAATATGTAAGAAAAAGCGTATTGAGAAAGTTTGGTGTGTAAATGTTGCCGAAAGAAGGGATGTGAATATAATCCACAAACCTATCTTTCAAGGCTAAGCCTCTTCTCCTCAGACTGTTTTTCCGTCTTCATTGCTAAACAGTTTCCTTTAGGTTACTGGCACAGACTCATTAGTGCATTCATGTAGGCAGAGTGAAGTCTTAATTGGCTCAATGAGACCAATGCCAATGCAGCATTGCATTGAACTAGAAGCATTTTCACTTCTAGTTCCACATTACAAAGCAGGAAAGAGTACCCGGAAGTGAAGTCCCTTAGGGATGTGGAGATAGACATGAACAGAACTAACAACGTTTTCCTATCAAGGCAAAGCCTCTTTTCCACAGATAGTTTATCCGTCTTCATTGCTGAACAGTTTCCCTGAGGTTTCTGGCAGAGACACATTATCGCTTTCACCTCGGCTGAGTGACGTCTTAATTGGCTCAATGAGGTCAATGATAATGCAGCACTTTCCACGGATAAACCATTTTTCCTTTGGATTTGAAGTAGCAAATGGACGAATGTGTCCTCCATTGGACTTTTTCCCTTCATACAGAACGGCTAGAAATGTAGTTTTGGCCGTGTCACTTATAGGTCCACATGACAAAGCAGGAAGAAATTCTTCAAAGTGGATTCGCTTAGGGATGTGGAGACGGACGTGAATATAATCCACAACACTATCTTTCAAGGCAAAGCCTCTTCTCCACAGACGGTTTTTCCATCTTCACTGCTGAACAGTTTCCTTGACGTTTCTGGCACAGAGTCATTATCGCTTTCACCTGGGCGGAGTGAAGTCATAATTGGCTCAACGAGGCCAAGGCAAAGGCAGCACAGTCTGCGAAGAAATCATTTTCTGTTTTGCTTTTGAATGAGCAAATGGACGAATATGTCCTCCATTGGATGATTTCTCTCCATACAGAAGGACTAGAAACGTGGTTTTCACTGTGTGAATTCTAGTTCCACAATTCAAAGCAGGAAGGAGTACCCAGAAGTGAATTCCCTTAGGGATGTGATGATGGACGTGAATAGAACTCACAACGTTTTCCCTTCGCGGCAAGGCCTCTTCTCCACAGACGGTATGTCCGTCTTCATTGCTGAACAGTTTCCTTGAGGTTTCTGGCACAGACTCATTATCGCTTTCACCTGGGCGGAGTGAAGTCATAATTGGCTCAACGAGGCCAAGGCAAAGGCAGCACAGTCTGCGAAGAAATCATTTTCTGTTTTGCTTTTGAATGAGCAAATGGACGAATATGTCCTCCATTGGATGATTTCTCTCCATACAGAAGGACTAGAAACGTGGTTTTCACTGTGTGAATTCTAGTTCCACAATTCAAAGCAGGAAGGAGTACCCAGAAGTGAATTCCCTTAGGGATGTGATGATGGACGTGAATAGAACTCACAACGTTTTCCCTTCGCGGCAAGGCCTCTTCTCCACAGACGGTATGTCCGTCTTCATTGCTGAACAGTTTCCTTGAGGTTTCTGGCACAGACTCATTATCGCTTATACCTGGGCGGAGTGAAGTCTCAATTGGCTCAGTGAGGCCAATGCGGATGCTTCCCATTCCACGCAGAAACCATTTTCCCTTTGGTTTTGAACCAGCCAATGGACAAATGTGTCCTCCACTGGACGTTTTCTCTCCATACGGAAGGGCTAGAAACGTGGTTTTGGCCGTGTCAATTCTCGATCCACATGACAAAGCAGAAAGAAATACCCGGAAGTGAATTCCCATAGGGATGAGGAGATAAGCATGAATAGAACTAAAAACGTTTCCCTTTCGAGGCAAAGCGTCTTCTCCAAAGACGGTTTTTCCATCTTCATTGCTGAACAGTTACATTGAAGTTTCTGGCACAGACTCATTATCGCTTCCATCTGGGTGTAGTGAACTCTTAATTAGCTCAACGAGGCGAATGCCAATGATGTCGGTTCCACGGAGAAACCGTTTTCACTTTTGAGTTTTAAGGCAACATGTGGACGAATGTCTCCTCCATTGGACGTTTTCTCACTATACAGAAGGGCTAAAAAAGTGGTTTTGGCTGCGTAACTTCTCAGTCCACATGACAATGCAGGAAAAAATACCTGGAAGTGAATTCCCTTAAGGATGAGGAGATGAACATGAATAGAACTAAGAACGTTTTCCTTTCGAGGCAAAGTGTCTTTTCCACTGACTTCTTTTCCGTCTTCATTGCTGAACAGTTTCCTGAGGTTTCTGCCAAAGACTCATCATCACTTTCACCTGGGCTAAGTGAAGTCTTAATTGGCTCAACGAGGCCAATGTGGATGCATCCCATTCCACGGACAAACCATTTTCCCTTAGGTTTTGAACCAACATATGGATGAATGTATCCTAAATTGGAAGTTTTCTCTACGTACGGAAGGGCTATATAGGTGGTTTCGGTTGTATCACTTCTCGGTCCACATGACAAAGCAGGACGTAGTAACCGGAAGTGAATTCCTTAGAGACGAGGAATGGAAGTGAATAGATCTAACAACGTTTTCCTTTCGAGGCAAAGACTCTTCTCCATGGACGGTTTTTCTATCTTCATTGTTGAAGAGTTTCCTTGATGTTTCTGGCACAGACTCATTATCGCTTTCACCTGGGCGGAGTGAAGTCTTAATTGGCTCAATGTGGCCAATGTGGATGCATCCCATTCCACGGACAAACCATTTTCCTTAGGTTTTGAACCAACATATGGATGAATGTATCCTAAATTGGAAGTTTTCTCTACGTACGGAAGGGCTATATAGGTGGTTTCGGTTGTATCACTTCTCGGTCCACATGACAAAGCAGGAAGTAGTAACCGGAAGTGAATTCCCTTAGAGACGAGGAATGGAAGTGAATAGATCTAACAACGTTTTCCTTTCGAGGCAAAGACTCTTCTCCATGGACGGTTTTTCTATCTTCATTGTTGAAGAGTTTCCTTGATGTTTCTGGCACAGACTCATTATCGCTTTCACCTGGGCGGAGTGAAGTCTTAATTGGCTCAATGTGGCAAAATCCAGTGCAGCATATTCCATGGAGAAACCATTTTCCCTTTCGATTTTGGACCAGCAAATGGACGATTGTGTCATCCATTTTACGTATTCTCTCTATTCGGAAAGGCTTGAAATGTGACTTTCGCGTTGTCACTTCTAGGTGCAAATGAAAATGCAGTAAGGGGTACCCAGATGTGAATTCCCTTAGGGATGAGGAGAAGGACGTGAATAGAAATAACAATGTTTACCCATCGAAGCAAAGCCTCTTCCCCTCAGACAGTTTTTGCATCTTCCTTGTTGAACAGTTTCCTTGAGATTTCTGGCACAGACTCATGATCACTTTCACCTGGGCAGAGTGATGTCTTAATTGGCTCAACGAGTCCAATGACAATGCAGAACCATTCACGGAGAAACCATTTTCTCTTTCGGTTTTGAAGCATCAAATGGAAAAATGTGTCCTCAGCTGGATGTTTTCTCTGCATACGGAAGCACTATAAAAGTGACTATGGCATGGTCTCTTTTATATGCACACAAAAATTCAGTAAGGGGTACCTGGAAGTGAATTCCCTAGGGATGAGGAGATTGACATGAATATAGCTAACAACACTTATCTTTCGATGCGAAACCTCTTCTTTCACAGAGGGTTTTTCCGTCTTCGTTGCTGAAGAGTTTCCTTGATATTTCTGGCACAGAATCATTATAGCTTCCACCTGGGTGGAGTGAAATCTTAATTAGCTCAGCGTGGTGAATGCCAATGCCTTTGGATCCACGGAGAAACCATTTCAACTTTCGGGTTTAAAACAAGTGGACAAATGTGCCCTCCATTGGTTGTTTTCTCTCCATACAGAATGGCTAAAAAACTGGTTTTGGCTGTGTAACTTCTAGGTCCACATGACAATGCAGGAAGAAATACCTGGAAGTGACATCTTTTAGGGATGAGCAGATGAACCTGTATAGAACTAAGAACGTTTTCCTTTTGAGGCAAAGCCTCTTTTCCACAGACGGTTTTTCCATTTTCATTGCTGAACAGTTTCCTAGCGGTTTCTGCCACAGACTCATTATCACCTTCACCTGCGTAGCGTGAAGTCTTAATTGGCTCACAAAATCGAAATCCAATGTAGCACTTTTCATGGAGAAACCATTTTCCCATTCGCTTTTCAAACATCAAATGGACCAATGTGTCGTCCATTGGACGTTTTCTCCCATACAGAATGGCTAAAAACTGGTTTTGGCTGTGTAACTTCTAGGTCCACATGACAATGCAGGAAGAAATACCTGGAAGTGACATCTTTTAGGGATGAGCAGATGAACCTGTATAGAACTAAGAACGTTTTCCTTTTGAGGCAAAGCCTCTTTTCCACAGACGGTTTTTCCATTTTCATTGCTGAACAGTTTCCTAGCGGTTTCTGCCACAGACTCATTATCACCTTCACCTGCGTAGCGTGAAGTCTTAATTGGCTCACAAAATCGAAATCCAATGTAGCACTTTTCATGGAGAAACCATTTTCCCATTCGCTTTTCAAACATCAAATGGACCAATGTGTCGTCCATTGGACGTTTTCTCTCCACACGGAAGGACTAGAAATGTATTTTTGGTTATGTCACTTCTAGGTCCACATGAAAAAGCAGAAAGAACTTCCTCGTAGGGACTCCTTAGGGATGAAGACATGGACGTCAATATAACTAACAACCATATCTTTCAAGGCAAAGCCTCTTCTCCACAGACGGATTTTCCGGCTTCATTGCTGAACAGTTTCCTTGAGGTTTCTGGCCTAGACTCATTATCGCTTTCACCTGGGTGGAGTGAAGTCATAATTGGCTCAACGAGGCCAAGGCAAAGGCAGCACAATCCACGGAGAAATCATTTTCTCTTTTGGTTTTGAATGAGCAAATGGACAAATGTGTCCTCCATTGTACATATTCTCTTCATACGGAAGGATTAGAAATGTGGCTTTGGCTGTGTCCCTTCCAGGTCCACATAACAAAGCAGCAACGTGTACCTGGAAGTGAATTCCCTTAGGGATGAGGTGATGCACGTGAATAGAACTAACAACGTTTTCCTTTCGAGGAAAAGCCTCTCCTCCAAAGATGGTTTTTCCATCTTCGTTGTTGAAGAGTTTCCTTGAGGTTTCTGGCCCACTGGAATCATTATCGCTTTCACCTAGGCAGCATGAAGTTTTCTTATCATAACGAGATGAAATCCAATGTAGCACATTTCATGGAGAAACCAGTTTACCTTTTGTTTTTAAACGATAAAATGGACTTATGTGTCCTCCATTGGATGATTTCTCTCCATACGGGAGGGCTGGAAAGTTGGTTTTGGCTGTGTCACTTCTCAGTTCATATCACAAAGCGGGAAGTTGTACCAGGAAGTGATTTCCCTTTGGATGAGGAGATGGACATGAAAAGGACTAACAACATATTCCTTTCGAGGCAAAGCCTCTTCTACAAAGACGATTTTTCCATCTTCATTGCTGAAGAGTTTCCTTGAGGTTTCTGGCCGACTGGAATCATTATCGCTTTCACCTAGGCAGCATGAAGTTTTCTTATCATAACGAGATGAAATCCAATGTAGCACATTTCATGGAGAAACCAGTTTACCTTTTGTTTTTAAACGATAAAATGGACTTATGTGTCCTCCATTGGATGATTTCTCTCCATACGGGAGGGCTGGAAAGTTGGTTTTGGCTGTGTCACTTCTCAGTTCATATCACAAAGCGGGAAGTTGTACCAGGAAGTGATTTCCCTTTGGATGAGGAGATGGACATGAAAAGGACTAACAACATATTCCTTTCGAGGCAAAGCCTCTTCTACAAAGACGATTTTTCCATCTTCATTGCTGAAGAGTTTCCTTGAGGTTTCTAGCCCAGAATCATTATCGCTTTCATGTGGGTGGAGTGGACTCTTACTTAAATCAACGAGGCGAAATCCAGTGCAGCACATCCCACGGATACACCATTTTCCCTTTGGGTTTGAACCAGCAAGTGGACCAGCGAATATGTCCTCCACTGGACTTTGTCTCTTCACACGGCAGGGCTATGAAAGGTGGTTTTGGCTATTCAATTCTAGGTGCACTTTGCAAAACAGGAAGTTGTACTAGGAAGTGAATTCCCTTAGGGTTGAGGAGATGGACGTGAATAGAACTAACAACGTTTTCCTTTCAAGGCAAAGCCTCTTCTCCACAGATGGTTCTTCTGTCTTCATTGCTTAAGAGTTGCCTAGAAGTTTCTGGCACAGACTCATGATCACTTTCACCTGGGTTTAGTGAAGTCTTAATTGGCTCAACAAGGCCAGTGCCAGTGCAGCACATTCCATGGAGAAACAATTTTCTCTTCGGTTTTGAACCATAAAATGCATGAATGTGTCCTTCATTGGCCATTTTCTCTCCATGTGGAAGGGCTAGAATAGTGGCTTCGGCTGTGACTCTAGTACATCCACATGACAAAGCTAGAAGGAGTACCTGGATTTGATTTCCCTTAGGGATGAGGAGATGGACGTGAATATAACTGAAAATGTTTACCTTTCGAGGCAAAACCTCTTCTCCACAGAGGGTTTTTCCATTTTCATTGCTGAACGGATTCCTTGAGGTTTCTGCCAGACTCATTACCCCTTTCACCTGGGCTGAGTAAAGTCTTAATTATCTCACATCCAATGCAGCACATTCCACGGATAAACCATTTTCCCTTTCGGCTTTGACGCATCAAATGGATGAATGTGTCGTCCATTGGATGTTTTCTCTCCATACATAAGGGCTAGAATTGTGATTTTGACAATGTCACTTCTATGTCCACATGACAAAGCAGAAAGTATTACCTCGAAGTAGACTCCCGTAGGGATGAAGACATGGACGTGAATATAACTAACAACCCTCTCTTACAATGCAAAGCCTCTCTCCACAGACGGTTTTTCCATCTTCATTGCAGAACAGTTTCCTTGAAGTTCCTGGCACAGACTCATGATCACTTTTACCTGGGTTTAGTGAAGTCTTAATTGGCTCAACAAGGCCAGTGCCAGTGCAGCACATTCCATGGAGAAACAATTTTCTCTTCGGTTTTGAACCATAAAATGCATGAATGTGTCCTTCATTGGCCATTTTCTCTCCATGTGGAAGGGCTAGAATAGTGGCTTCGGCTGTGACTCTAGTACATCCACATGACAAAGCTAGAAGGAGTACCTGGATTTGATTTCCCTTAGGGATGAGGAGATGGACGTGAATATAACTGAAAATGTTTACCTTTCGAGGCAAAACCTCTTCTCCACAGAGGGTTTTTCCATTTTCATTGCTGAACGGATTCCTTGAGGTTTCTGCCAGACTCATTACCCCTTTCACCTGGGCTGAGTAAAGTCTTAATTATCTCACATCCAATGCAGCACATTCCACGGATAAACCATTTTCCCTTTCGGCTTTGACGCATCAAATGGATGAATGTGTCGTCCATTGGATGTTTTCTCTCCATACATAAGGGCTAGAATTGTGATTTTGACAATGTCACTTCTATGTCCACATGACAAAGCAGAAAGTATTACCTCGAAGTA
Source organism: Tragulus kanchil (assembly GCA_022376925.1). Taxonomy (NCBI): domain Eukaryota; kingdom Metazoa; phylum Chordata; class Mammalia; order Artiodactyla; family Tragulidae; genus Tragulus; species Tragulus kanchil. Next base: position 22,706,706 of record JAIOJX010000032.1, read on the forward strand.
GACTCCCGTAGGGATGAAGACATGGACGTGAATATAACTAACAACCCTCTCTTACAATGCAAAGCCTCTCTCCACAGACGGTTTTTCCATCTTCATTGCAGAACAGTTTCCTTGAAGTTCCTGGCACAGACTCATGATCACTTTTACCTGGGCGGAGTGAAGCCTTAATTGGCTCAACGAGGCAAAATCCAATGTAGCACATTCCACAGAGAAAGCATGTTCACTTTCGGTTTTGAACCAGCAAATGAACGACTGTGTCCTCTCTTGTACGTATTCTCTGCATACGGAAGGGTTAGAATTGTGACTTTAACTGTGTCACATCTAGGTCCCATAGCATATCAGAATCGAGTACCCGGAAGTGAATTCTCTTCGGGATGTGGTGATGGAAGTGAATAGAACTAACAACGTTTTCTTTTCGAGGCAAAACTTCTTCTCCAAAGACGGTTTTTCTGTCTTCATACCTGAAGAGATTCCTTGAGGTTTCTTGCCTGGAATCATTATCGCTTTCACCTGGGCAGAATGAACTCTTACTTAAATCAACGAGGCAAAATCCAATACAGCACATTCCACGGAAAAACCATTTTTCCTTTGGTTTTCTACCAACAAGTGGACGAATATGTCCCCATAGGACGCTGTCTCTTCACACGGAAGGGTTAAAAATGTGATTTTGGCTATTCAATTCAAAGTGCACAATACAAAGAAGAAAGTAGTACCCGGAATTGAATTACCTTAGGGATGAGGAGATGGACGTGAATAGAACTAACAACGTTTTCCTCTCAAGACAAAGCCTCTTCTCCACAGACGGTTCTTCCATCTTCATTGCTGAACAGTTTCCTTGAGGTTTCTGGCACAGACTCATTATCGCTTTCAGCTGAACAGAGTCAAGTCTTCATTATCACAACGAGGTGAAATCCAGTATTGCACATTTCATGGAGAAACCATTTTCCCTTTTGGTTTTGAAAGATAAAATGGAGGAATGTGTCCTCCACTGGACGTTTTCTCACCATACGGGAGGGCTGGATAGGTGGTTTTGGCTGTGTCACTTCTAGGTCACATCACAAAGCGGGAAGGCGTACCAGGATGCGAATTCCCTTAGGGATGTGGTGATGGACATGAATAGAATTAACAATGTTTTCCTTTCGAGGCAAAGCCTCTTCTCCACAGATGGTTTTTCTGTCTTCATACCTGAAGAGATTCCTTGAGGTTTCTTGCCTGGAATCATTATCGCTTTCACCTGGGCAGAATGAACTCTTACTTAAATCAACGAGGCAAAATCCAATACAGCACATTCCACGGAAAAACCATTTTTCCTTTGGTTTTCTACCAACAAGTGGACGAATATGTCCCCATAGGACGCTGTCTCTTCACACGGAAGGGTTAAAAATGTGATTTTGGCTATTCAATTCAAAGTGCACAATACAAAGCAGAAAGTAGTACCCGGAATTGAATTACCTTAGGGATGAGGAGATGGACGTGAATAGAACTAACAACGTTTTCCTCTCAAGACAAAGCCTCTTCTCCACAGACGGTTCTTCCATCTTCATTGCTGAACAGTTTCCTTGAGGTTTCTGGCACAGACTCATTATCGCTTTCAGCTGAACAGAGTCAAGTCTTCATTATCACAACGAGGTGAAATCCAGTATTGCACATTTCATGGAGAAACCATTTTCCCTTTTGGTTTTGAAAGATAAAATGGAGGAATGTGTCCTCCACTGGACGTTTTCTCACCATACGGGAGGGCTGGATAGGTGGTTTTGGCTGTGTCACTTCTAGGTCACATCACAAAGCGGGAAGGCGTACCAGGATGCGAATTCCCTTAGGGATGTGGTGATGGACATGAATAGAATTAACAATGTTTTCCTTTCGAGGCAAAGCCTCTTCTCCACAGATGGTTTTTCTGTGTCCCTTGTTGAACAGCTTCCTTGAGGTTTCTGGCACAGACTCATTAGCTCTTTAACCTGGGCAGAGTGAAGTCATAATTGGCTCAAGGAGGCCAATGACAATGCATCAAAATCCACGGAGAAACCATTTTTCCTTTGGTTTTGAAGCAGCAAGTGGATGAATATGTCCTCCATTGGACGCTGTCTCCTCACATGGAAGGGCTACAAATGTGTTTTTGGCTATTCAGTCCTTGTTCCACATTTCAAAGCACGTAGTAGTATCCAGAAGTGAATTCCTTTAGGAAAGAGGAGATGTACATGAATAGAACTAACCACGTTTTCCTTTCAAGGCAAAGTCTCTTCTCCACAGACTGTTCTTCATCTTCATTGCTGAAGAGTTTCCTTGAATTTTCTGGCACAGACTCATGATCGCTTTCACCTGGGTTTAGAGAAGTCTTAATTGGCTCAACGAGGCCAGTGCCAATGCAGCACATTCCATGGAGAAACAATTTTCCCTTCGGTTTTGACCCACAAAGTCGACGAATGTGTCCTCCATTGGACATATTCTCTCCATCCGGAAAGTCTAGAAAGGTGGTTTTGGCCGTGTGCCTTCTAGGTCCGCATGACAAAGCTAGAAGTAGTACCCGGAAGTGAAAGCCCTTAGGGATTAGGAGATGGATGTGAATATAACTGAAGAAGTTTTAATTTTGAGGCAAAGCCTCTTCTCTACGGACAGTTCTGCCATCTTCATTGCTGAAGAGTTTCCTTGACGTTTATGACACAGACTCACAATCACTTTTACCTGGGTTTAGAGAAGTCTTAATTGGCTCAACGAGGCCAGTGCCAATGCAGCACATTCCATGGAGAAACAATTTTCCCTTCGGTTTTGACCCACAAAGTCGACGAATGTGTCCTCCATTGGACATATTCTCTCCATCCGGAAAGTCTAGAAAGGTGGTTTTGGCCGTGTGCCTTCTAGGTCCGCATGACAAAGCTAGAAGTAGTACCCGGAAGTGAAAGCCCTTAGGGATTAGGAGATGGATGTGAATATAACTGAAGAAGTTTTAATTTTGAGGCAAAGCCTCTTCTCTACGGACAGTTCTGCCATCTTCATTGCTGAAGAGTTTCCTTGACGTTTATGACACAGACTCACAATCACTTTTACCTGGGCGGAGTGAAGTCTTAATTGGCTCAACGAGGCGAAATCCAATGCAGCACATTCCATGGAGAAACCATGTTCCCTTTGTTTTTGAACCAGCAAATGGACGAACGTGTCCTCCACTGTATATATTCTCTCCGTACTGATGAACTAGAAATGTGGCTTTGGCTGTGTCCCTTCCAGGTCCATATAGCAAATCAGGAACGAGTACCTGGAAGTGAATTCCCTTAGGGATGAGGAGATGGACGTGAATAGAACTAACAACGTTTTTCTTTCGAGGCAAAGCCTCTTCTCCACAGACAGGTTTTCCATCTTCCTTGCTGAACAGTTTCCTTGAGGTTTCTGGCACAGACTCATTACTTCTTTCGCCTGGGCAGTGTGACGTCTTCAATATCACAACGAGGTGAAATCCAATGTAGCACATTTCATGGAGAAACAAGTTTCCCTGTTAGTTTTGAACAACAAAATGGATGAATGTGTCCTGCTTTTTACGTTTTCTCTCCATAAGGGAGGGCTGGAAAGGTGGCCTTGGCTGTGTCATTTCTAGGTCCACATTTCAAATCAGGAAGTAGTACCCAGAAGTGAATTCCCTTAGGGATGAGGAGATGGACGTGAATAGAACTAACAACCTTTTGCTTTCGAGGCAAAACCTCTTCTCCAAAGATGGTTTTTCCATCTTCATTGCTGAAGAGTTTCCTTGAGATTTCTGGCCCGGAATCGTTATTGCATTCACCTGGGCTGAGTGAACTCTTACTTAAATCAACGAGGCGTAATACAACGCAGCACATTCCACAGATAATCCATTTTCCCTTTGGTTGTGAAGCAGCAAGTGGACGAATATGTCCTCCATTGGACATTGTCTCTTCACACGAAAGGGCTAGAAATGTGGTTTTGGTTATTCAATTCTAAGTGCACATTTCAAAGCAGGAAATAGTACCCAGAAGTGAATTCCCTTAGGATGAGGAGATGGAGCTGAATAGAACTAACAAAGTTTTCCTTTCAAGGCAAAGCCTCTTCTCCACAGACGGTTCTTCGGTTTTCATTGCTGAAGAGTTTCCTTGAGGTTTCTGACACAGACTCATGATCGCTTTTACCTGGGCAGAGTCAAGTCTTAATTGGCTCAACAAGGCGAAATCCAGTGCAGCAAATTCCATGGAGAAAGCATGTTCCCTTTGGTTTTGAACCAGCAAATGGACGAATGTGTCCTCTATTCAACACATTATCTCCATCTGGAAGGCCTGACAGGTGATTTTGGTTGTGTCACTTCTAGGTTCACATCACAAAGCAGGAAGGCACACCAGGAAGTGAATTCCCTTAGGGATGAGGAGATGGAAGGGAGTAGAAGTAACAACGTTTTCCTTTCGAGGCAAAGCCTCTTCTCCAAAGATGGTTTTTCTGTCTCCTTTGTTGAAGAGTTTCCTTGAGGTTTCTGGCCCGGAATCATTATCGATTTCACCTGTGCGGAGTGAACTCTTAACTTAAATAAACGAGGCAAAATCCAATGCAGCACATTCCACGGATAATCTATTTTCCCTTTGGTTTTGAAGCAGCAAGTGGACGAATATGTCCTCCATTGGACATTGTCTCTCCACACGGAAGGGTTACATTGGTGACTTTGGCTATTCAATTCTTGTTCCACATTTCAAAGCAGGTAGTAGTACCCAGAAGTGAGTTCCCTTAGCAAAGAGGAGATGGACGTGAATAGAACTAACAACGTTTTCCTTTCAAGGCAAAGCCTCTTCTCCACAGATGGTTCTTCGGTCTTCATTGCTGAAGAGTTTCCTTGAAGTTACCGGCACAGACTCATTATCGATTTCACCTGTGCGGAGTGAACTCTTAACTTAAATAAACGAGGCAAAATCCAATGCAGCACATTCCACGGATAATCTATTTTCCCTTTGGTTTTGAAGCAGCAAGTGGACGAATATGTCCTCCATTGGACATTGTCTCTCCACACGGAAGGGTTACATTGGTGACTTTGGCTATTCAATTCTTGTTCCACATTTCAAAGCAGGTAGTAGTACCCAGAAGTGAGTTCCCTTAGCAAAGAGGAGATGGACGTGAATAGAACTAACAACGTTTTCCTTTCAAGGCAAAGCCTCTTCTCCACAGATGGTTCTTCGGTCTTCATTGCTGAAGAGTTTCCTTGAAGTTACCGGCACAGACTCATTATCACTTTCACCTGGGCAGAGAGAAGTCTTAATTGGCTCAACGAGGCCAGTGCCAATGCAGCACATTCCATGGAGAAACAATTTTCCCTTCAGCTTTGAACCATGAAATGGATGAATGTGTCCTCCATTGGACATATTCTATCCATCCAGAAGGGCTAGAAATGTGGCTTTGGCTGTGTTCCTTCCAGGTCCACATAGCAAAGCAGGAACGAATTCCCAGAAGTGAATGCCCTTAGGGATGAGGAGTTGGATGTGAATATAACTGAAATAGTTTCCATTTCGAGGCAAAGCCTCCTCTCCACAGTTGGTTCATCTGTCTTCATTTCTTAAGAGTTTCCTTGAGGTTTCTGGCACAGACTCCTTATCACTTTCTCCTGGGCAGAGTGAAGTCTTAATTGGTTCAACGAGGCCAATGACAATGCAGCACAATCCACGGTGAAACCAATTTCTCTTTCAGTTTTGAAGCATCAAAGGGACGAATGTGTCCTCAACTGGACATATTCTCTGCATACAGAAGGGCTAGAAAAGTGACTCTGGCATTTTCACTTCTACGTGCACATGAAAATGCAGTAAGGGGTACCTGCAAGTGAATTCCCTTACGGATGGGGTGATGGATATGAATAGAACTAACAACATTTTCCTTTCGAGGAAAAGGTTCTTCTCCACAGACGGGTTTTCCATCTTCCTTGTTGAACAGTTTCCTTGAGGTTTCTGGCACAGACTCCTTATTGCTTTCCCCTGGGCAGAGAGAAGTCTTAATTGGCTCAACGAGGCCAATGGCAATGCAGCACAATCCACAGAGGAACCATTTTCTCTTTCGGTTTTGAAGCATCAAATGAACGAATGTGTCCTCAACTGGACGTTTTCTCTCCATACGGAAGGGCTAGAAATGTGACTTTGGGGTTTTCACTTCTAGGTGCACATGAAAATGCAGTAAGGGGTACTCGGAGGTGAATGCCCTTAGGGATGACGAGATTGACATGAATATAGCTAACAACATTTTGCTTTCGAGGCACAGGCTCCTCTTCACAGACGGGTTTTCCATCTTCCTTGTTGAACAGTTTCCTTGAGGTTTCTGGCACAGACTCCTTATTGCTTTCCCCTGGGCAGAGAGAAGTCTTAATTGGCTCAACGAGGCCAATGGCAATGCAGCACAATCCACAGAGGAACCATTTTCTCTTTCGGTTTTGAAGCATCAAATGAACGAATGTGTCCTCAACTGGACGTTTTCTCTCCATACGGAAGGGCTAGAAATGTGACTTTGGGGTTTTCACTTCTAGGTGCACATGAAAATGCAGTAAGGGGTACTCGGAGGTGAATGCCCTTAGGGATGACGAGATTGACATGAATATAGCTAACAACATTTTGCTTTCGAGGCACAGGCTCCTCTTCACAGAGGGTTTTTCCGTCTTCATTGCTGAACAGTTTCCTTGAATTTTCTGGCACAGACTCATTATCGCTTCCACCTGGGCAGTGTGAAGTCTTCATTATCACAATGAGGTGAAAGCCAATGTAGCACATTTCACGGAGAAACCATTTTTCCTGTTGATTTTGAACGATAAAATGGAGGAATGTGTCCTCCATTAGAGGTTTTCCCTCCATAGGGGAGGGCTGGAAAGGTGGTTTTGGATGTGTCACTTCTAGGTTCACATCATAAAGCGGGAAGTTGTACCAGGAAGTGAATTTCCTTAGGGAGGAGGAGATGGATGTGAATAGAACTAACAACATTTTCCTTTTGAGGCAAAGCCTCTGCTCCAGAGACGATTTTTCCAGCTTCATTGCTGTAGAGTTTCTGTGAGGTTTCTGGCCCAGAATCATTATCGCTTTCACCTGCGCAGAGTGAACTCTTAACTTAAATCAACGAGGCGAAATCTAATGCAGCACATTCCACGGATAATCCATTTTCCCTTTGGTTTTGAAGCAGCTAGTGGACTTTATCCTCTATTGGACATTGTCTCCTCACACGGAAGGGCTACATTTGTGGTTTTGGCTTTCAATTCTTGTTCCACATTTCAAAGCAGGAAGTATTACCCAGAAATGAATTCCCTTAGCAAAGAGATGGATGTGAATAGAACTAACAACGTTTTCCTTTCAAGGCAAAGTCTCTTCTCCAGAGACGAATCTTCCAGCTTCATTGCTGTAGAGTTTCTGTGAGGTTTCTGGCCCAGAATCATTATCGCTTTCACCTGCGCAGAGTGAACTCTTAACTTAAATCAACGAGGCGAAATCTAATGCAGCACATTCCACGGATAATCCATTTTCCCTTTGGTTTTGAAGCAGCTAGTGGACTTTATCCTCTATTGGACATTGTCTCCTCACACGGAAGGGCTACATTTGTGGTTTTGGCTTTCAATTCTTGTTCCACATTTCAAAGCAGGAAGTATTACCCAGAAATGAATTCCCTTAGCAAAGAGATGGATGTGAATAGAACTAACAACGTTTTCCTTTCAAGGCAAAGTCTCTTCTCCAGAGACGAATCTTCCGTCTTCATTGCTGAAGAATTCCCTGAGGTTTCTGGCCTGGAATCATTATCGCTTTCACCTGCGCAGAGTGAACTCTTACTTAAATCAATGAGGCAGAATCCAATGCAGTACGTTCCACAGATAAACCATTTTCCCTTTGGCTTTGGACCAGCAATTGGACGAATATGTCCTCCATTGTACGTTGTCTTTTCAAACGGAAGGGCTAGAAAGGTGGTTTTGGCTATTCAAATATAGGTCTACTTTTCAGCACAGGAAGTAGTACCAGGATTTGAATTCCCTTAGGGATGAGGAGAAGGACGTGACTATAACTAACAACATTTTCCTTTCAAGGCAAAGCCTCTTCTCCACAGGTGGTTCTTTGTCTTCATTGCTGAACAGTCTCCTTGAGATTTCTGTCACAGACTCATTATTGCTTTCACCTGGGCAGTGCGAAGACTTCATTATCACAACGAGATGAATACCAGTGTAGCACATTTCACTGAGAAACCATTTTCCCTTTTTGTTTTGATTGATAAAATGGACGAATGTGTCATCCATTGGACATTTTCTCTGCATACGGAAGGTCTAGAAATTTGGTTTTGGCTGTGTCACTTCTACGTTCACATCACAAAGCGGGAAGGCATACCAGGATTTGAATTCCCTTAGGAATGAGGAGATGGACGTGAACAGAACTAACAACATTTTCCTTTCAAGCAAAGCCTTTTCTTCACAGACGGTTATTCACTATTCATTGCTGAACAGTCTCCTTGAGGATTCTGGCACAGACTCATTACCACTTTCACTATGGCAGCGTGAAGTCTTCATTATCACAACGAGGTGAAATCCAATGTAGCACATTTCACAAAGAAACCATTTTCCCATTTTTTGGGTTTTTAATGAAAAAATGAACAAATGTGTCCTGCATTGGACGTTTTTCTCCATACGGGAGGGCTAGAAAGGTGGTTTTGGGTGTGTCACATCTAGGTCCACATGGCAAAGCGGGAAGGCATACCAGGATTTGAATTCCCTTAGGAATGAGGAGATGGACGTGAACAGAACTAACAACATTTTCCTTTCAAGCAAAGCCTTTTCTTCACAGACGGTTATTCACTATTCATTGCTGAACAGTCTCCTTGAGGATTCTGGCACAGACTCATTACCACTTTCACTATGGCAGCGTGAAGTCTTCATTATCACAACGAGGTGAAATCCAATGTAGCACATTTCACAAAGAAACCATTTTCCCATTTTTGGTTTTGAATGAAAAAATGAACAAATGTGTCCTGCATTGGACGTTTTTTCTCCATACGGGAGGGCTAGAAAGGTGGTTTTGGGTGTGTCACATCTAGGTCCACATGGCAAAGCAGGACAAATTCCTCGAAGGGGATTCCCTGATGGATGTGGAGATGGACGTGAATATTATTCACAACCCTATCTTTCAAGGCAAAGCCTCTTCTCCACAGAAGGGCTTTTCCCTTTTCATTGCTGAACAGTTTCCTTGAGGTTTCTGGCACAGACTAATTATCACTGTCACCTGGATAGCGTGAAGTCTTAATTGGGTCACAAAATCGAAATCCAATGTAGCACACTACATGGAGAAACCCTTTTCGTTTTTGGTTTTCAAACATCAAATGAACAAAAGTGTCATCCTTTGGACGATTTATCTCCATACAGAAGTGCTAGAAATGTGTTTTTGGCTATGTCCCTTCTGGGTCCACATGAAAAAGCCGAAAGAATTACCTCGCAGGATCTCCCTTAGGCATGAATCTTGGACATCAATATAACTAACAATCATATCTTTCAAGACAAAGCCTCTTCTCCACAGACGGTTTTGCCATCTTCATTGATGAACAGTTTCCTTGAGGTTTCTGGTACAGACTCATTATCGCTTTCACCTGGATGGAGTGAAGTCATATTTGGCTCACAAAATCGAAATCCAATGTAGCACACTACATGGAGAAACCCTTTTCGTTTTTGGTTTTCAAACATCAAATGAACAAAAGTGTCATCCTTTGGACGATTTATCTCCATACAGAAGTGCTAGAAATGTGTTTTTGGCTATGTCCCTTCTGGGTCCACATGAAAAAGCCGAAAGAATTACCTCGCAGGATCTCCCTTAGGCATGAATCTTGGACATCAATATAACTAACAATCATATCTTTCAAGACAAAGCCTCTTCTCCACAGACGGTTTTGCCATCTTCATTGATGAACAGTTTCCTTGAGGTTTCTGGTACAGACTCATTATCGCTTTCACCTGGATGGAGTGAAGTCATATTTGGCTCAACAAGGCCAAGGCAAAGGCAGCACTATCCATGAAGAAACCATTTTCACTTTTGGTTTTGAAGACTCAAATGGACGTATGTCCTCCATTGGACATTTTCTCTCCAGACGTAAGGGCTAAATGGTTTTGGCTGTGTGACTTGTAGTTCCACATTACAAAGCAGGAAGAAGTACCCAGAAGTGAATTCCCTTAAGGATGTGGAGATGGACGTGAATAGACCTAAGAACGTTTTCTTTTTGAGGCAAAGATTCTTCTCCACAGACGGTTTTACCGTCTTCATTGCTGAACAGTTTCCTTGAGGTTTTCGCCACAGACTCATTATCACTTTCCACCTGGGTGGAGTGAAGTCTTAATTAGCTCAGCAAGGTGAATGCCAATGCCGTTGGTTCCACGGAGAAACCGTTTTCACTTTCGGGTTTAAACCAACAAGTGGACAACTGTCTCCTCCATTGAATGGTTTCTGTCCTTACAGAAGGGCTAAAAAAAGTGGTTTTGGCTGTGTAATTTCTAGGTCCACATGACAATGCAGGAAGAAATACCTGGAAGTGAATTCCCTTAGGGATGAGGAGTGAAAATGAATAGAACTAAGAAAGTTTTCCTTTCGTGGCAAAGCATCTTCTCCACAGATGGATTTTCCAACTTCATTGCTGAACAGTTACCTGGAGGTTTCATCCCCAAACTCATTATTGCCTTCACCTGGGGGGAATGAAGCCTTAATTGGCTCAATGAGGCCACTGCGGATGCATTCCATTCCACAGAAAAACCATTTTCTCCGGTTTTGAACCAGCCTATGGATGAATGTGTCCTACATTGGAAGTTTTCTCTATGTACACAAGGGCTATACAGGTGGTTTTGGTTCTGTCAATTCTCGGTCCATGTTACAAAGCAGAAAAGAGTATCCAGAAGTGAATTCCCTTAGGGACGAGGAGATCGAAGCGAATCGATCTAACAACGTTTTCCTTTCGAGGCAAAGCCTCTTTTCCACAGATGGTTTTTCTATCTTCATTGCTGAACAGTTACCTGGAGGTTTCAGCCCCAAACTCATTATTGCCTTCACCTGGGGTGAATGAAGCCTTAATTGGCTCAATGAGGCCACTGCGGATGCATTCCATTCCACAGAAAAACCATTTTCTCCGGTTTTGAACCAGCCTATGGATGAATGTGTCCTACATTGGAAGTTTTCTCTATGTACACAAGGGCTATACAGGTGGTTTTGGTTCTGTCAATTCTCGGTCCATGTTACAAAGCAGAAAAGAGTATCCAGAAGTGAATTCCCTTAGGGACGAGGAGATCGAAGCGAATCGATCTAACAACGTTTTCCTTTCGAGGCAAAGCCTCTTTTCCACAGATGGTTTTTCTATCTTATTTGCTAGAATTTCCTTGCTGATTTTGGAACAGACTCATTACTGCTTTCACCTGGGTGGAATGAAGTCTTAATTGGCTAAACAAGGCCAATGCCAGGGAAACCCATTCCATGGAGAAACTATTTTTCATCAGTTTTGAAACATCAAATGGACAAATGTGTCATCCATTGGAGGTTTTCTCTCCATAAGGAAGGTCTGGAAACGTGATTTTGGCTATGTCATTTCTAGGTCCACATCAAAAAGCAGAAAGAATTACCTCAAAGTGGACTCCCTCAGGGATTAAGACATGGATGTGAATATAACTAACAACCACATCTTTAAAGGCAAAGCCTCTTCTCCAGAGACGGTTTTTCCGTCTTCATTGCTGAACAGTTTCCTTGAGGTTTTTGGCACATAGTCATTATGGCTTTCACCTGGGCGGAGTGAACTCTTAATTAGCTAAACGAGGACAATGCCAGTGAAACCCATTTCACGGTGAAAGCATTTTTCCTTTGGTTTTGACACAGACAATTGGCGATTGTGTCCTCATTGGAGGTTTTCTCTCCATTCAGAAGGCCTGGAAATGTAGCTTTCGCTGTGTTACTTCCAGGTCCACAGGACAATGCAGGAAGGATTACCGGGAAGTGAATTCCCTTAGGGATGAGGAGATGGATGTGAATAAGATTAACAACATTTTCCCGTCGCGGCCAGGCCTCTTCTCCACTGACTGTATATCCGTCTTCATTGCTGAACAGTTTTCTTGAGGTTTCTGGCACAGACTCATTATGGCTTTCACCTGGGCTGAGTGAAGTCATAATTAGCTAAACGAGGACAATGCCAGTGAAACCCATTTCACGGTGAAAGCATTTTTCCTTTGGTTTTGACACAGACAATTGGCGATTGTGTCCTCATTGGAGGTTTTCTCTCCATTCAGAAGGCCTGGAAATGTAGCTTTCGCTGTGTTACTTCCAGGTCCACAGGACAATGCAGGAAGGATTACCGGGAAGTGAATTCCCTTAGGGATGAGGAGATGGATGTGAATAAGATTAACAACATTTTCCCGTCGCGGCCAGGCCTCTTCTCCACTGACTGTATATCCGTCTTCATTGCTGAACAGTTTTCTTGAGGTTTCTGGCACAGACTCATTATGGCTTTCACCTGGGCTGAGTGAAGTCATAATTGTCTCAACGAGGTCAAGGCCAAGTCAGCACAATCCACGAAGAAACCATTTTCTCTTTCGCTTTTGAATGAGCAAATGGACGAATGTGTCCTCCATTGGACGTTTTCTCTCCATACGGAAGGTCTAGAAAGGTGGTTTTGGTTGTGTCACTTCCAGGTCCACAATACAAAGCAGGAAGGAGTACCCAGAAGTGAATTCCCTTAGGGATGAGGAGATGGACGTGAATAGAACTAACAACATTTTCCCTTCGAGGCAAAGACTCTTCCCCACAGATGGTTTTTTCACTCTTCATTACTGAACAGTCTCCATGAGGATTCTGGAACAGACTCATTATCGCTTTCACCTGGGCAGTTTGAAGTCTTCCTTATCACAACGGGGTGAAATCAAATGTATCACATTTCACAAAGAAACCATTTTCCTTTTGGTTTTGAAAGTTAAAAAGATCAAATGGGTCCTCCATTGGATGTTATCTCTCCATACGGCAGGGCTAGAAAGGTGGTTATGGCTGTGTGACTTCTAGGTTCACATGACAAAGCAGGAAGAAATTCCTCAAAGGGGATTCCCTTAGGGATGTGGAGATGGACGTGAATATTATTCACAACCCTATCTTTCAAGGCAAACCCTCTTCTCCACAGACGGTTTTACCGTCTTCATTGCTGAACAGTTTCCTTGAGGTTTCTGGCACAGACTCATTATCACTGTCACCTGGATAGCATGAAGTCTTAATTGGCTCACAAAATCGAAATCCAATGTAGCACACTACATGGAGAAACCCTTTTCCTTTTCGGTTTTCAAACATCAAATGGATGAATCATCCATTGGATGATTTATCTCCATATGGAAGTGCTGGACACGTGTTTTGGCTATGTCACTTCTACATCCACATGAAAAAGCAGAAAGAAATACCTCGCAGGGACGTCCTTAGGCATGAAGACATGGACGTCAATATAACTATTAACCATATCTTTCAAGGCAAAGCAGCTTCTCAGCAGATGGTTTTACCGTCTTCATTGCTGAACAGTTTCCTTGAGGTTTCTGGCACAGACTCATTATCACTGTCACCTGGATAGCATGAAGTCTTAATTGGCTCACAAAATCGAAATCCAATGTAGCACACTACATGGAGAAACCCTTTTCCTTTTCGGTTTTCAAACATCAAATGGATGAATCATCCATTGGATGATTTATCTCCATATGGAAGTGCTGGACACGTGTTTTGGCTATGTCACTTCTACATCCACATGAAAAAGCAGAAAGAAATACCTCGCAGGGACGTCCTTAGGCATGAAGACATGGACGTCAATATAACTATCAACCATATCTTTCAAGGCAAAGCCTCTTCTCCGCAGATGGTTTTTAATGAGGTTTCTGGCACAAACTCATTATCGCTTCCACCTGGACAGAGTGAAGTCTTAATTAGCTCAATGTGCTGAATGCAAATTATGTCAGTTCCAAGGAGGATCCGTTTTCACTTTCAGGTTTAAACCAAGTGGACAAATGCCTCCTCCATTGGACGTTTTCTCTCCATACAGAAGGGCTAGAAAGGTGGTTTTGGCTGTGTCATTTCTAGGTCCAAAATACAAAGCAGGAAGGAGTACCCAGAAGTGAATTCCCGTAGGGATGAGGAGATTGTCATGAATAGAACAAACAACATTTTCCTTTCGAAGGAAAGCCTCTTCTCCACAGACAGTTTTTCCGTCTTCATTGATGAACAGTTTCCTTGACGTGTCTGGCACAGACTCATTATCGCTTTTATCTTCGTGGAGTGAAATCTTAATTGGCTCAGTGTGGCCAATGCCAATGCAACACAGTTCGCGGATAAACCATTTTCCCTTTGCTTTTGAACGAGCAAATGGATGACTGTCTTCCATTGGATGTTTTCTCTCCATACGGAAGGGCTAGAAAGGTAGATTTCGCTGTGTCACTTCTAAGTACACATGACAAAGCAGGAAGAAATTCCTCAAAGTGGATTCCCTTAGGGATGTGCAGATGGACCTGAATATAATCCACAACCCTATCTTTCAAGGCAAAGCATCTTCTCCACAGACGTTTTTTCCATCTTCATTGCTGAACAGTTTCCTATCGCTTTCTGCCACAGACTCAATATCGCTTTCACCTGGGCGGAGTGAAGTCTTAATTGGCTCAACGTGGCCAATGCCAATGCAACACAGTTCGCGGATAAACCATTTTCCCTTTGCTTTTGAACGAGCAAATGGATGACTGTCTTCCATTGGATGTTTTCTCTCCATACGGAAGGGCTAGAAAGGTAGATTTCGCTGTGTCACTTCTAAGTACACATGACAAAGCAGGAAGAAATTCCTCAAAGTGGATTCCCTTAGGGATGTGCAGATGGACCTGAATATAATCCACAACCCTATCTTTCAAGGCAAAGCATCTTCTCCACAGACGTTTTTTCCATCTTCATTGCTGAACAGTTTCCTATCGCTTTCTGCCACAGACTCAATATCGCTTTCACCTGGGCGGAGTGAAGTCTTAATTGGCTCAACGTGGCCAAGGCCTGTGAAACTGATTTCATGGGAAACCATTTTACCTTTGGTTTTGAACCAGCATCTGAATGAGTGTGTCCTACATTGGAAGATTTCTCTTCGTACGGAAGGGTTATATAGGTGGTTTTGATTGTGTCATTTCTCTGTCAACTTTACAGAGAAGGAAGGAGTATCCGGAAGTGAATTTACTTAGGGATTAGGAGATGGAAGTGAATAGATCTAACAATGTTTTCCTTTTGATGTAAAGCCTTTTCTCCATGGACGGTTTTTCTATCTTCATTGCTGAAGACTTTCCTTGAGGTTTTTGGCACAGACTCATTATCGCTTTCACCTGGGCAGAGTGAAGTCTTAATTGGCTAAACGAGGTCAATGCCAGTGAAATTCATTTCACGGAGAAACCATTTTCCCTTCGGTTTTAAATGAGCCAGTTGGTGAATGTGTCCTCCATTCGACATTTTCTCTCCATTCGGATGGGCTGAAAATGAAGCTTTGGCTATGTCACTTCTAGGTCCAGAGGACAATGCAGGAATTTATACCGGGAACTGAATACCCTTAGGGATGAGGAGATGGACGTGATTAGGATGAACAACGTTTTCCCTGCATGGCCGGGCCTCTTCTCCTCAGACAGTATGTCCGTCTTCATTGCTGAAGAGTTTTCTTGAGGTTTCTGGCACAGACTCATTATCGATTTTACCTACGCCGAGTGAAGTCTTAATTGGCTCAATGAGGCCAATGCCAATGCAACACATTCCACGGAAAAACCATTTTCCCTTTGGTTTTGAACCAGCAAATGGACGATGTGTCTTCCATTGGACATTTTCTCTCCATATGGAATGGCTATATAGGTGGTTTTGGCTGTGTCACTTCTAGGTCCACATGACAAAGCAGGAAGAAATTCCTCGAAGTGGATACACTTAGGGATGCAGCAATGGATGTGAATACAATGCACAAACCCTATCTTTCAAGGCAAAGCCTCTTCTTCACAGACGGTTTTTCCATCTTCATTGCTGAACAGTTTCCTTGAGGTTTTGCCACAGACTCATTATCGCCTCCACCTGGGCGGAGTGAAGTCATAATTAGCTCAGCAAGGTCAATGCCAGTGAAATTCATTTCACGGAGAAACCATTTTCCCTTCGGTTTTAAATGAGCCAGTTGGTGAATGTGTCCTCCATTCGACATTTTCTCTCCATTCGGATGGGCTGAAAATGAAGCTTTGGCTATGTCACTTCTAGGTCCAGAGGACAATGCAGGAATTTATACCGGGAACTGAATACCCTTAGGGATGAGGAGATGGACGTGATTAGGATGAACAACGTTTTCCCTGCATGGCCGGGCCTCTTCTCCTCAGACAGTATGTCCGTCTTCATTGCTGAAGAGTTTTCTTGAGGTTTCTGGCACAGACTCATTATCGATTTTACCTGGAGTGAAGTCTTAATTGGCTCAATGAGGCCAATGCCAATGCAACACATTCCACGGAAAAACCATTTTCCCTTTGGTTTTGAACCAGCAAATGGACGATGTGTCTTCCATTGGACATTTTCTCTCCATATGGAATGGCTATATAGGTGGTTTTGGCTGTGTCACTTCTAGGTCCACATGACAAAGCAGGAAGAAATTCCTCGAAGTGGATACACTTAGGGATGCAGCAATGGATGTGAATACAATGCACAAACCCTATCTTTCAAGGCAAAGCCTCTTCTTCACAGACGGTTTTTCCATCTTCATTGCTGAACAGTTTCCTTGAGGTTTTTGCCACAGACTCATTATCGCCTCCACCTGGGCGGAGTGAAGTCATAATTAGCTCAGCAAGGTGAATGCCAATGCTGTTGGTTCAACGGAGAAACCATTTTCACTTTCGGGTTTAAACCGACAAGTGGATGAATGTCTCCTCCCTTGGACGTTTTCTCTCCACACAGAAGGGCTAAAAAAGTGGTTTTGGCTGTGTAACTTCTAGGTCCACATGACAATGCAGGAAGAAATATCCAGAAGTGAATTCCCTTAGGGATGAGCAGATGAACATGAATAGAACTAGGATAGTTTTCTTTTTGAGGCAAAGTGTCTTCTACACAGACGGTTTTTCCATCTTCATTGCTGAACAGTTTCCTAGAGGTTTTTGGCACAGACTCATTATTGCCTTCACCTGGGGGCAATGAAGTCTTAATTGGCTCAACGAGGCCAATGTCAGTGAAACCCATTTCATGGCAAAACCATTTTTCCTTCAGTTTTGAACCAGCCAATTGTTGGATGTGTCCTCCTTTGGATGTTTTCTCTCCATACGGAAGGGCTGGAAATGTAGCTTTGCTGTGTCGCTTCTAGGTCCAAAGGACAATGCAGGAAGGAATACCGGGAAGTGAATTCCCTTAGGGACAAGGAGATGTTCGTGAATAGGTTAACAACCTTTTCCCTTCGGGGCCAGGCCTCTTCTCCACAGACGGTATGTCCGTCTTCATTGCTGAACAGTTTCCTTGAGGTTTCTGGCACAGACTCATAACCGCTTTCACCTAGGCAAAGTGAAGTCTTAATTGGCTCAATGAGGCCAATGCTAATGCAGCACTTTCCATGGATAATCCATTTTTACTTTGTTTTTGAACCAGCAAATGGCGTATGTGTCCTCCATTGGACATTGTCTCTCCATACGGAAGGACTAGAAAGGTGGTTTTGGCCGTGTCACTTCTAGGTCCACATGAGAAAGCAGGAAGAAATTCCTTGAAGTGGATTCCCTTAGGGATGTGGAGACAGAAGTGAATATAATCCAAAACCCTATCTTTCGAGGCAAAACCTCTTCTCCACAGACGATTTTTCCATCTTCATTGCTGAACACTTTCCTTGAGGTTTCTGGCACAGGCTCATTATCGCATTCACCTAGGCAAAGTGAAGTCTTAATTGGCTCAATGAGGCCAATGCTAATGCAGCACTTTCCATGGATAATCCATTTTTACTTTGTTTTTGAACCAGCAAATGGCGTATGTGTCCTCCATTGGACATTGTCTCTCCATACGGAAGGACTAGAAAGGTGGTTTTGGCCGTGTCACTTCTAGGTCCACATGAGAAAGCAGGAAGAAATTCCTTGAAGTGGATTCCCTTAGGGATGTGGAGACAGAAGTGAATATAATCCAAAACCCTATCTTTCGAGGCAAAACCTCTTCTCCACAGACGATTTTTCCATCTTCATTGCTGAACACTTTCCTTGAGGTTTCTGGCACAGGCTCATTATCGCATCCACCTAGGCGGAGACAAGTCCTATTTAGCTCAACGTGGTGAATGTCAATGACATCGGTTCCACGGAGACACCGTTTTCACTTTCGGGTTTAAACCAAGTGGATGAATGTCTCCTCAATTGGACATTTTCTCTCCATACAGAAGGGCTAAAAAAGTGGTTTTGGCTTTGTAACTTCTAGGTCCACATGACAATGCGGGATGAAATACTCGGAAGTGAATTCCCTTAGGGATGAGGGGATGAACATGAATAAAACTCAGAACGTTTTCCTTTCGAGGCAAAGCCTCTTCTCCCAGATGGTTTTTTCCATATTCCTTATTGAACAGTTTCCTTGAGGTTTCTGCCACAGACACATTATCGCCTTCACCTGGGGGGAGTGAAGTCTTAATTGTCTCAGAAAGGCGAAATCCAATGCAGCACATTCCATGGAGAGACCATTTTCCCATGGGGTTTTGAAGCATCAAATGGACGAATGTGTCACCTATTGGATGCTTTCTCTCCATACGGAAGGTCTAGAAATGTGCTTTTGGCTATGTCACTTCTAGGTCCACAGGACAAAGCAGGAAGAAATACTCGGAAGTGAATTCCCTTAGGGATGAGGGGATGAACATGAATAAAACTCAGAACGTTTTCCTTTCGAGGCAAAGCCTCTTCTCCCAGATGGTTTTTTCCATATTCCTTATTGAACAGTTTCCTTGAGGTTTCTGCCACAGACACATTATCGCCTTCACCTGGGGGGAGTGAAGTCTTAATTGTCTCAGAAAGGCGAAATCCAATGCAGCACATTCCATGGAGAGACCATTTTCCCATGGGGTTTTGAAGCATCAAATGGACGAATGTGTCACCTATTGGATGCTTTCTCTCCATACGGAAGGTCTAGAAATGTGCTTTTGGCTATGTCACTTCTAGGTCCACAGGACAAAGCAGGAAGAAATTCCTCAAAGTGGATTTCCTTAGGGATGTGGACACGGACGTGAATATAATCCACAACCTTATCATTCAAGGCAAAGCCTCTTCTCCACAGACGGTTTTTCCATCTTCATTGCTGAACAGTTTCCTTGAGGTTTCTAGCACAGACTCATTATCGCTTTCACATGGGCAGTGTGAGGTAATAATTGGCTCAATGACTCCAGGCAAAGGCTGCACATTCCAAGAAGAAACTATTTTCTGTTTCGCTTTTGAACAAGCAAATGGACGAATGTGTCCTCCACTGGATGTTTTCTCTCCATACAGAAGGGCTAGAAAGGTGTTTTTGGTTGTGTCTATTCTACGTCCATGATACAAAGCAGGAAGGAGTACCCGGTAGTGAATTCCCTTAGGGATGAGCAGATGAACATGAATAGAAGTAAGAACGTTTTCCTTTCGAGGCAAAGCATTTTCTCCACAGATGGTTATTCAGTCTTCATTGCTAAACAGTTTCCTTGAAGTTTCTGGCACAGACTCATTATCAGTTTCATCTATGGTGAGTGAAGTCTTAATTGGCTCAATGAGGCCAATGCTAATGCAGCACATTCCACAGATAAACCATTTTCCCATTTGTTTTCAACCAGCAAATGAACGAATGTGTCCTGCATTGGACGTTTTCTCTCCATACGGAAGGGCTAGAAAGGTGGTTTTGTCTGTGTCACTTCTAGGTCCACATGACAAAGCAGGAAAAAATGCCTCGATGTGGATTCCCTTAGGGATGCGGATATCAACGTGAATATAACTAACAACCATATCTTTCAAGACAAAGCCTCTTCTCCACAAATGGTTTCTCCATCTTCATTGCTGAACAGTTTCCTTGAGGTTTCTGGCACAGACTCATTATCGCCTACACCTGGGGGGAGTTCAGTCTTAATTGGCTCAACGAGGCCATTGCGGCTGCATCTCATTCCACGGAGAAACCATTTTCCCTTCAGTTTTGAACCAGCATAAGGATGAATGTGTCGTACATTGGAAGTTTCCTCTCCATACGGAAGGGCTACATAAGTGGTTTTGGTTGTGTCACTTCTCGGTCCACATGACAAAGCAGGAAGTAACACCGGGAAGTGAATTCCCTTAGGCATGAGGAGATGGACATGAATAGGATTAACAATGGTTTCCCTTCGTTGCCAGGCCTCTTCTCCACAGATAGTATGTCCATCTTCATTGCTGAACAGTTTTCTTGAGGTATCTGGCACAGACTCATTATCGCCTACACCTGGGGGGAGTTCAGTCTTAATTGGCTCAACGAGGCCATTGCGGCTGCATCTCATTCCACGGAGAAACCATTTTCCCTTCAGTTTTGAACCAGCATAAGGATGAATGTGTCGTACATTGGAAGTTTCCTCTCCATACGGAAGGGCTACATAAGTGGTTTTGGTTGTGTCACTTCTCGGTCCACATGACAAAGCAGGAAGTAACACCGGGAAGTGAATTCCCTTAGGCATGAGGAGATGGACATGAATAGGATTAACAATGGTTTCCCTTCGTTGCCAGGCCTCTTCTCCACAGATAGTATGTCCATCTTCATTGCTGAACAGTTTTCTTGAGGTATCTGGCACAGACTTTTTATCGCTTTTACCTGGGTGGAGTGAAGTCTTAATTGGCTCAATGAGGCCAATGCGAATGCAACACATTCCACGGATAAACCATTTTCCTTTTGTTTTGAACCAGCAAATGGACGAATGTGTCTTCCATTGGACATTTTCTCTCCATATGCAAGGGCTAGAAAGGTGGTTTTGGCTGTGTCACTTCTAGGTCCACATGACAAAGCAGGATGAAATTCCTCGAAGTGGATTCCCTTAGGAATGTGGAGATGGATGTGGATATAATTCACAACCCTATCTTTCAAGGCAAAGCCTCTTCTCCACAGACAGTTTTTCCATCTTCATTGCTGAACAGTTTCCTTGAGGTTTCTGGCACAGACTAATTATCACTTTCACCTGGATAGCGTGAAGTCTTAATTGGCTCACAAAATCAAAATCCAATGTAGCGCATTTCATGGAGAAACCATTTTCCCTTTCGGTTTTCAAACATCAAATGGACGAATGTGTCGTCCATTGGACGTTTTCTCCATACGGAAGGGCTGGAAACGTGTTTTTTGGGTATGCCCTTCTGGGTCCACATGAAAAGCAGAAAGTATTTCCTCGCAGGGACTCCCTTAGGGAGGAAGACAGTGACGTCAATAAAACTAACAACCATATCTTTCAAGGCAATGCCTGTTCTCCACAGACGGTTTTTCCCTCTTCATTGCTGAACAGTTTCCTTGAGGTTTCTGCCACAGACTCATTATCGCTCTCACCTGGATAGCGTGAAGTCTTAATTGGCTCACAAAATCAAAATCCAATGTAGCGCATTTCATGGAGAAACCATTTTCCCTTTCGGTTTTCAAACATCAAATGGACGAATGTGTCGTCCATTGGACGTTTTCTCTCCATACGGAAGGGCTGGAAACGTGTTTTTGGCTATGCCCCTTCTGGGTCCACATGAAAAAGCAGAAAGTATTTCCTCGCAGGGACTCCCTTAGGGAGGAAGACAGTGACGTCAATAAAACTAACAACCATATCTTTCAAGGCAATGCCTGTTCTCCACAGACGGTTTTTCCCTCTTCATTGCTGAACAGTTTCCTTGAGGTTTCTGCCACAGACTCATTATCGCTCTCACCTGGGCGGAGTGAAGTCCTAATTGGCTCAACAAGGCCAAGGTAAAGGCAGCACAATCCACGGAGAAACCATATTCTCTTTCGCTTTTGAACAAGCAAATGGACGAATGTGTCCTCCCTTGGACATTTTCTCTCCACACGGAAGGGCTAGAAAGATGGTTTTGGCTGTGTGACTTTTAGGTCCAGAATACAAAGCAGGAAGGAGTACCCAGAAGTGAATTCCCTTAGAGATGTGTAGATGGACATGAATAGAACTAACAACGTTTTCCTTTCAAGGCAAAGTCTCTTCCCCGCAGACAGTTTTTCACTCTTCATTGCTGAACAGTTTCCTTGAGGTTTTTGGCACAGACTGAATATCGCTTCCACCTGAGTGGAGTGAAGTCTTAATTAACACAGCAAGGCAAGTGCCAATGCCATCGGTTCCATGGAGAAACCATTTTCACTTGCGGTTTTAAGCCAACAAGTGGACAAATGTCTCCTGCATTGGACATTTTCTCTCCATACAAAGGGTGGAAAAAGTGGTTTTGACTGTGTCAATTCTAGGTCCACATGAGAATGAAGGAATAAATACCCAGAAGTGAATTCCCTTAGAGATGTGTAGATGGACATGAATAGAACTAACAACGTTTTCCTTTCAAGGCAAAGTCTCTTCCCCGCAGACAGTTTTTCACTCTTCATTGCTGAACAGTTTCCTTGAGGTTTTTGGCACAGACTGAATATCGCTTCCACCTGAGTGGAGTGAAGTCTTAATTAACACAGCAAGGCAAGTGCCAATGCCATCGGTTCCATGGAGAAACCATTTTCACTTGCGGTTTTAAGCCAACAAGTGGACAAATGTCTCCTGCATTGGACATTTTCTCTCCATACAAAGGGTGGAAAAAGTGGTTTTGACTGTGTCAATTCTAGGTCCACATGAGAATGAAGGAATAAATACCCAGAAGTGAATTCCCTTAGGGATTAGGAGATGAAAAAGAATAGAACTAAGAATGTTCTCCTTTCGAAGCAAACGTCTTCTCCAAGGACGGTTTTTCGGTCTTCATTGCTTAAGAGTTTCCTTGAGGTTTCTACCACTGACTCACTATAGCTTTCACCTGGGCGGAGTGAAGTGTTCATTGGCTAAACCTGGCCCATGCCAGTCAAACCCATTCCACGGAGACACCATTTCTCCTTCAGGTTTGAACCAGCCAATTGGCGAATGTGTCCTCCATTGGACGTTTTCTCACCATACAGAAGGGCTGAAAATGTAGCTTTGGCTGTGTCACTTCTAGGTCTGCGGAATAATGCAGGAAGAAATACTGGAAAGTGAATTCCCTTAGGGATGAGGAGATGGACGTGAATATGATTAACAGCATTATCCCTTTGCGGCCAGGCCTCTTCTCCACAAACGGTATGTCTGTCTTCATTGCTGAAGAGTTTTCTTGAGGTTTCTAGAACAGAATCATTATCACTTTCACCTGGGCTGAGTGAAGTCTTAATTGTCTCACAAAACCGAAATCTAAAGTAGCACATTTCACGGAGAGAATATTTTCCCTTTCGGTTTTGAAACATCAAATGGATGAATGTGTCCTCCATTGGACATTTTCTCTCCATACGGAAGGACTAGAAAGGTGCTTTTGACTGTGTCACTTCTAGGTCCACAATACAAAGCAGAAAGGAGTACCCAGAAGTGAATTCCCTTAGGGATGAAGAGATGGACATGAATACAACTAACAACATTTTCATTTCGAGGCAAAGACTCTTGTGCACAGACAGTTTTTCACTCTTCTTTGCTGAACAGTCTCCTTGAGCATTCTGGCACAGACTCATTTTCACTTTCACCTGGGCAGCGTGAAGTCATTATCACAATGAGGTGAAATCCAATGTAGCACATTTCACAGAGAAACCATTCTCCCTTTTGGTTTTGAACGTTAAAATGGACAAATGTGTCCTCCATTGGAGGTTTTCTCTCCATATGGGAGGGCTGGAAAGGTGGTTTTGGCTGTGTGACTTCCAGGTTCACATTACAAAGCAGGAAGGCATACCAGGATGTGAATTCCCTTCGGGATGTGGAGATGGACATGAATAGAATTAATAACGTTTTCCTTTCGAGGAAAAGCCTCTTCTCCACAGACGATTTTTCTATCATCATTGCTCTAGAGTTTCCCTGAGGTTTTTGGCACAGACTCATTATCGCTTTCTCCTGGGTGGAGTGATGTCTTAATTGGTTAAATGAGGCCAATGCCAGTGAAATGCATTTCATGGAGAAACCATTTTTCCTTCGGTTTTGAACCAGCCAGTTGGGGAATATGTCCTCCATTGGATGATTTTTCTCCAATCAGAAGGAGTGCAAATGAAGCTTTGGCTGTGTCACTTCTAGGTTCACAGGACAATGCAAGAAGGAATACCAGTAAGTGAATTCCCTTAGGGATGAGGACATGGATGTGAATATAACTAACAACGTTTTCCTTTCGAGGAAAAGCCTCTTCTCCACAGACGATTTTTCTATCATCATTGCTCTAGAGTTTCCCTGAGGTTTTTGGCACAGACTCATTATCGCTTTCTCCTGGGTGGAGTGATGTCTTAATTGGTTAAATGAGGCCAATGCCAGTGAAATGCATTTCATGGAGAAACCATTTTTCCTTCGGTTTTGAACCAGCCAGTTGGGGAATATGTCCTCCATTGGATGATTTTTCTCCAATCAGAAGGAGTGCAAATGAAGCTTTGGCTGTGTCACTTCTAGGTTCACAGGACAATGCAAGAAGGAATACCAGTAAGTGAATTCCCTTAGGGATGAGGACATGGATGTGAATATAACTAACAACGTTTTCCCTTCGCGGCCAGGCCTCCTCTCCACAGACGCTATGTCCATCTTCATTGCTGAACAGTTTTCTTGAGGTTTCTGGCACATACTCATTATTGCTTTTACCTGGGCAGAATGAAGCCTTAATTTGCTTAATTAGGCCAATGCCAATGCAACACATTCCACGGATAAACCTTTTTCCTTTTGTTTTGAATACGCAAATGGACGAATGTGTCCTCCATTGGGCATTTTCTCTCCATACGGAAGGGCTAGAAAGGTGGCTTTGGCTGTGTCACTTCTAGGTCCTCATGATAAAGCAGTAAGAGATGCCTCGAAGTGGATTCCCTTAGGGATGTGGAGATGGATGTGAATATAATCTACATCCCTATCTTTCAAGGCGAACCCTCTTCTCCACTGACGGTTTTTCCGTCTTCATTGCTGAACAGTTTCCTTGATGTTTCTGGCACAGACTCATTATCGCTTTTGCCTGGGCTGAGTGAAGTCTTAATTGTCACACAAAGGCAAAATCCAATGCAGCACATTCCATGGAGAAACAGTTTTCCCTTCGGTTTTGTACAAGCCTATGGATGAATGTGTCTTACAATGGAAGTTTTCTCTACGTACCAAAGGGCTTTGTAGGAGGTTTTGGTTGTGTCAATTCTCAGTCCACATTACAAAACAGGAAGGAGTATCTGGAAGTGAATTCCCTTAGGGACGAGGAGATGGAAGTGAATAGATCTAACAAGGTTTTCATTTCGAGGCAAAGCCTCGTCTCAACATACGGTTTTTCTGTCTTTATTGGTGAACCATTTCCTAGAAGTTACTGCCACAGGCTGATTACCACTTTCACCTGAGCCTAGTGAATTCTTAATTGTCTCACAAAGGCGAAATCCAATGCAGCACATTCCATGGAGAAACAGTTTTCCCTTCGGTTTTGTACAAGCCTATGGATGAATGTGTCTTACAATGGAAGTTTTCTCTACGTACCAAAGGGCTTTGTAGGAGGTTTTGGTTGTGTCAATTCTCAGTCCACATTACAAAACAGGAAGGAGTATCTGGAAGTGAATTCCCTTAGGGACGAGGAGATGGAAGTGAATAGATCTAACAAGGTTTTCATTTCGAGGCAAAGCCTCGTCTCAACATACGGTTTTTCTGTCTTTATTGGTGAACCATTTCCTAGAAGTTACTGCCACAGGCTGATTACCACTTTCACCTGAGCCTAGTGAATTCTTAATTGTCTCACAAAGGCGAAATCCAATGCAGCACATTCCATGGAGAAACCATTTTCCATTTCGGTTTTGAACATCAAATGGACGAATATGTCCGCCATTGGAGGTTTTCTCTCTATACGGAAGTTCTAGAAATGTGATTTTGTCTATGTCAATTCTAGGTCCACATGACAAAGCAGTAAGGGTTACCCAGAAGTGAATTCCCTTAGGGATTAGGAGACGGATGTGAATAGAGCAACAACGTTTTCCCTTCGAGGCAAAGCCTCTTCTCCACGGACAGTTTTCCGTCTTCATTGTTGAACAGTTTCCTTGAGGTTTCTGGCACAGACTCATTATCGCTTTCACCTGGGCGGAGTGAAGTCATAATTGACTCAACGAGGCCAAAGCAAAGGCAGCACAATTCACGGAGAAACCATTTTCTCTTTCACATTTGAATGAACAAATGAACGAATGCGTCCTCCATTGGACGTTTTCTCTCCATACATAAGGGCTAGAAAGGTGCTTTTGACTGTGTAACTTCTAGGTCTGCATGACAATTCAGGAAGAGATACCCGGCAGTGAAATCACTTAGGGATGTGGAGATGGACGTGAATAGACCTAACAATGATCTATTTTCGAGGAAAAGAATCTTCTCCACAGAGAGTTTTTCCGTCTTCATTGCTGAACAGGTTCCTTGACGTTTCTGGCACAGACTCATTATCACTTTTACCTGGGTGGAGTGAAGTCTTATTTGGCTCAATGAGGCTAATGCCAACGCAACACATTCCACGGAGAAATCAATTTTGCTTTAGTTTTGAACCAGCAAATGGACGAATGTGTCTGCCATTGGACGTTTTCTCTCCATACAGAAGTGCTGGAAAGGTGGTTTTGGCTCTGTCACTTCTAGGTCCACATGACAAAGCAGGAGGAAATTCCCGGCAGTGAAATCACTTAGGGATGTGGAGATGGACGTGAATAGACCTAACAATGATCTATTTTCGAGGAAAAGAATCTTCTCCACAGAGAGTTTTTCCGTCTTCATTGCTGAACAGGTTCCTTGACGTTTCTGGCACAGACTCATTATCACTTTTACCTGGGTGGAGTGAAGTCTTATTTGGCTCAATGAGGCTAATGCCAACGCAACACATTCCACGGAGAAATCAATTTTGCTTTAGTTTTGAACCAGCAAATGGACGAATGTGTCTGCCATTGGACGTTTTCTCTCCATACAGAAGTGCTGGAAAGGTGGTTTTGGCTCTGTCACTTCTAGGTCCACATGACAAAGCAGGAGGAAATTCCTCGAAGTGGATTCCCTTATGGATGTATTGATGGACGTGAGTATTATACACAACCCTATCTTTCAAGGCAAAGCCTCTTCTCCACAGACGGTTTTTCCGTATCCATTGCTGAACAGTTTCCTTGAGATTTCTGGCACAGACTCAATATCACTTTCACCTGGGCAGAGAGAAGTCATAATTGGCTCAATGAGGCCAAAGCAAAGGCAGCACAATCAACGAAGAACCCATTTTCTCTTTCACTTTTGAACAAGCAAGTGAACGAACATGTCCTCCATTGGACGTTTTCTCTTGGTACGGAAGTGCTAGAAAGGTGCTTTTGACTGTGTCACTTCCAGTTCCAAATTACAAAGCAGGAAGGAGTACCCAGAATTGAATTCCCTTAGGGCTGTGGCGATGGATGTGAATAGACCTGACAATGTTTTCCTTTTGAGGCAAAGCCTCTTCTCCACACACGGATTTTCTGTCTTCCTTGCTGAACAGGTTCATAGAGGTTTCTGCCACAGACTCATCATCACTTTCACCTGGGCTCAGTGAAGTCTTAATTGGCTCAATGAGGCCAATGTGGATGCATCCTATTCCACGGGGAAAACATTTTCCCTTTCGGCTTTCAAGCATCAAATGGATGAATCTGTCCTCTATTGGAAGTTTTCTCTACGTACCGAAGCGCTATATAGGTGGTTTTGGTTGTGTCACTTCTTGGTCCGCATTAGAAAGCAGGAAGGAGTATCCAGAAGTTAAATCCCTTAGGGAAGAGGACATGGAAATGAATAGATCTAACAAGGTTTTCCTTTCGATGCAAAGCCTCTTCTCCAAAGGGGGTTTTTCTATCTTCATTACTGAAGAATCTCCTTGATGTTTTTGGCACAGACTGAATATCGCTTTGACCTGGGTGGAGTGAAGTCTTAATTGGCTAAAAGAGGCCTATGCCAGTGAAATCCATTCCTTGGAGACACCAGTCCATTGGTTTTGAACCAGCCAATTGGCGGATATGTCCTCCCATGGACGTTTTGTCTACATACGAAAGGGCTGGAAATGTAGCATTGGCTGTGTCACTTTTAGGTCAACAGGACAATGCAGGAAGGAATGCTGGAAGTGAATTCCCTTAGGGATTAGAAGATGGACGTGAATAGGATTAAAAATGATTTCTCTTCGAGGCCTGGCCTCTTCTCCACAGACGGGATGTCTGTCTTCATTGCTGAACAGTTTTCTTGAGGTTTCTGGCACAGACTCATTACCATTTTCACCTGGGCTGAGTGAAGTCTTAATCGTCTCACAAAGGTGAAATAAAATGCACCATATTCCACGGAGAAACCATTTCATTTTTGGTTTTGAAGCATCAAATGGACGAATGTGTCATCAATTGGACGTTTTCTACGATCAAGCGCTATATAGGTGGTTTTGGTTGTGTCACTTCTTGGTCCGCATTAGAAAGCAGGAAGGAGTATCCAGAAGTTAAATCCCTTAGGGAAGAGGACATGGAAATGAATAGATCTAACAAGGTTTTCCTTTCGATGCAAAGCCTCTTCTCCAAAGGGGGTTTTTCTATCTTCATTACTGAAGAATCTCCTTGATGTTTTTGGCACAGACTGAATATCGCTTTGACCTGGGTGGAGTGAAGTCTTAATTGGCTAAAAGAGGCCTATGCCAGTGAAATCCATTCCTTGGAGACACCAGTCCATTGGTTTTGAACCAGCCAATTGGCGGATATGTCCTCCCATGGACGTTTTGTCTACATACGAAAGGGCTGGAAATGTAGCATTGGCTGTGTCACTTTTAGGTCAACAGGACAATGCAGGAAGGAATGCTGGAAGTGAATTCCCTTAGGGATTAGAAGATGGACGTGAATAGGATTAAAAATGATTTCTCTTCGAGGCCTGGCCTCTTCTCCACAGACGGGATGTCTGTCTTCATTGCTGAACAGTTTTCTTGAGGTTTCTGGCACAGACTCATTACCATTTTCACCTGGGCTGAGTGAAGTCTTAATCGTCTCACAAAGGTGAAATAAAATGCACCATATTCCACGGAGAAACCATTTCATTTTTGGTTTTGAAGCATCAAATGGACGAATGTGTCATCAATTGGACGTTTTCTCTCCATACATAAGGGCTAGAAACGTGATTTTGGCAAGGTCACTTCAACTTCTACATGAAAAAGCAGGAAGAATTACCTCGAACTGGACTCCCATAGGGATGAGAACTTGGAGGTGAATATAACTAACAACCCTATCTTTCAAGGCAAAGACTCTTCTCCACAGACGGTTTTACCGTCTTCATTGCTGAACAGTTTCCTTGAAGCTTCTGGCACAGACTCATTATCACTTTTACCTGGGTGGAGTGAAGTCTTAATTGGCTCAATGAGGCCAATGCCAACACAACACATTCCACGGAGAAACCACTTTCGCTTTAGTTTTGAACCAGCAAATGGACGAATGTGTCCTCCATTGGACGTTTTCTCTCCACACGGAAGTGCTGGAGAGGTGGTTTTGGCTCTGTGACTTCAAGATCCACATGAAAATGCAGAAAGAAATTCCGCCAAGTGGATTCACTTAGGGATGTGGCGATGTACGTGAATATAATTCACAATCCTATCTTTCAAGGCAAAGGCTCTTCTCCACATACTGTTTTTCCTTTTTCATTGCTGAACAGTCTCCTTGAGGTTTCTGCCACAGACTAATCATCAGTTGCACCTGGGTGGAGTGAAGTCTTAATTGGCTCAATGAGGCCAATGCCAACACAACACATTCCACGGAGAAACCACTTTCGCTTTAGTTTTGAACCAGCAAATGGACGAATGTGTCCTCCATTGGACGTTTTCTCTCCACACGGAAGTGCTGGAGAGGTGGTTTTGGCTCTGTGACTTCAAGATCCACATGAAAATGCAGAAAGAAATTCCGCCAAGTGGATTCACTTAGGGATGTGGCGATGTACGTGAATATAATTCACAATCCTATCTTTCAAGGCAAAGGCTCTTCTCCACATACTGTTTTTCCTTTTTCATTGCTGAACAGTCTCCTTGAGGTTTCTGCCACAGACTAATCATCAGTTGCACCTGGGCTAAGTAAAGTCTTAATTGGCTCAACGAGCCGAATGTAGATGCATCCGATTCCCTGGAGAAACAATTTTCCCTTTCGGCATTGAAGCATCAGGTGGACGAATGTGTCCTACATTGGACGTTTCCTCTCCATACAGAAGTGCTAGAAAGGTGATTTTGGCTCTGTCACTTCTAGGTCCACATGACAAAGCAGGAAGGAGTCCCCAGAATTGAATTCCCTTGGGGATGTGGAGATGGACGTGAATAGATCTAACAACGTTTTCCTTTCGAGGCAAAGCCTCTTCACCACAGACGGTTTTTCCGTCTTCATTGCTGTACAGATTCCTAGTGGTTTCTGCCACGGATTCATCATCACTTGCACCTGGGCTAAGTGAAGTGTCAATTGGCTCAAAGAGTTGTATGTGTATGCATCCCATGCCACGGAGAAACCATTTTCCCTATCGGCTTTGAACAACAAGAGGACGAATGTGTCCGCCATTGGTGGTTTCTTCTCTATACAGAAGTGCTAGAAATGTGATTTTGCCTATGTCATTTCTAGGTCCACATGACAAAGCAGGAAGGAGTCCCCGGAATTGAATTCCCTTGGGGATGTGGAGATGGACGTGAATAGATCTAACAACGTTTTCCTTTCGAGGCAAAGCCTCTTCACCACAGACGGTTTTTCCGTCTTCATTGCTGTACAGATTCCTAGTGGTTTCTGCCATGGACTCATCATCACTTGCAACTGGGCTAAGTGAAGTGTCAATTGGCTCAAAGCGTTGTATGTGTATGCATCCCATGCCACGGAGAAACCATATTCCCTATAGGCTTTGAACAACAAGAGGACAAATGTGTCCGCCATTGGTGGTTTCTTCTCTATACAGAAGTGCTAGAAATGTGATTTTGCCTATGTCATTTCTAGGTCCACATGACAAAGCAGGAAGGAGTCCCCGGAATTGAATTCCCTTGGGGATGTGGAGATGGACGTGAATAGATCTAACAACGTTTTCCTTTCGAGGCAAAGCCTCTTCACCACAGACGGTTTTTCCGTCTTCATTGCTGTACAGATTCCTAGTGGTTTCTGCCATGGACTCATCATCACTTGCAACTGGGCTAAGTGAAGTGTCAATTGGCTCAAAGCGTTGTATGTGTATGCATCCCATGCCACGGAGAAACCATATTCCCTATAGGCTTTGAACAACAAGAGGACAAATGTGTCCGCCATTGGTGGTTTCTTCTCTATACGGAAGTGCTAGAAATGTGATTTTGCCTATGTCATTTCTAGGTACACATGACAAAGTAGTAAGGGTTACCCAGAAGTGAATTGTGTTAGGGATTACGAGATGGACGTGAATAGAGCTAATAACGTTTTACTTTCGAGGCAAAGCCTCTTCTCCACAGATAGTTTTCCGTCTTCATTGCTGAACTGTTTCCTTGAAGTTTCTGCCACAGACTCATTATCGCTTTTGCCTCAGCGGAGTGATGTCTTAATTGGCTCAACGAGGCCAATGCTAACGCAACACATTACACGGATAAACCACTTTCCCTTTAGTGTTGAACCAGCAAATGGACGAAGGTGTCCTCCATTGGATGTTTTCTATCCATACAGAAGCGCTGGAAATGTGGTTTTGGCCTTGTCATTTCTACATCCACATGACAAAGCAAGAAGAAATTCCTTAAAGTGGATTCCCTTAGGGATGTGGAGATGGGCATGAATAAAATTCACAACCCTATCTTTCAAGGCGAAGCCTCTTCTCCACAGATGGTTTTTCCGTCTTCAATGCTGAACAGTTTCCTTGAGGTTTCTGCCACAGACTCATCATCGCTTTCACCTGGGTGGAGAGAAGTCATAATTGGCTCAACGAAGCCAAAGCAAAGGCAGCAAAATCAACGAAGAAACCATTTTCTCTTTTGTTTTTGAACGAGCAAATGGAGGAATGTGTCCTCCATTGGACCTTTCCTCTCCATACAGAAGTGCTAGAAAGGTGCTTTTGACTGTGTCACTTCTAGTTCCAAATTGCAAAGCAGGAAGAAGTACCCGGAATTGAATTCCGTTAGGGATGTGGAGATGGACGTGAATAGATCTAACAAAGATTTCCTTTGAGGCAAAGCCTCTTCTCCACAGATGGTTTTTCGTCTTCATTGCTAAACAGTTTGCTAGAGGTTTCTGCCACAGACTCATCATCACTTTCACCTGGGCTCAGTGAAGTCTTAATTGGGTGAACTAGGCATATGTGTATGCATCCCATTCCACGGAAAAACCATGTTCCCTTTTGGCTTGAAGCATCCAATGGACGAATGAGTGCTATATAGGAAGTTTTCTCTGTGCACGGAAGGGCTATATAGGTGGTTTTGGCTGTGGCACTTCTAGTTCCACCTTACAGAGCACTAAGGAGTACCTGGCAGAGAATTCCCTTAGGGACAAGGAGATGGAAGTGTATAGACCTAACAACGATATCCTTTCTTGGTTAAGCCTCTTCTCCACAGATGGTATTACCATCTCCATCGCTGAACAGGTTCCTAGAAGTTTCTACGACAGACTTATCATCACGTTCACCTCGGCTAAGGGAAGTCTTAATTGGGTGAACTAGGCATATGTGTATGCATCCCATTCCACGGAAAAACCATGTTCCCTTTTGGCTTGAAGCATCCAATGGACGAATGAGTGCTATATAGGAAGTTTTCTCTGTGCACGGAAGGGCTATATAGGTGGTTTTGGCTGTGGCACTTCTAGTTCCACCTTACAGAGCACTAAGGAGTACCTGGCAGAGAATTCCCTTAGGGACAAGGAGATGGAAGTGTATAGACCTAACAACGATATCCTTTCTTGGTTAAGCCTCTTCTCCACAGATGGTATTACCATCTCCATCGCTGAACAGGTTCCTAGAAGTTTCTACGACAGACTTATCATCACGTTCACCTCGGCTAAGGGAAGTCTTAATTGGCTCAATGAGACGTATGTGGATGCATCCCATTCCACGGAGCAATCATTTTCCCTTTTGGCTGTGAAGCATCCAATTGACGAATGTGTGCTACATTGGAAGTTTTCTCTACATACGGAAAGGCTATATAGGTGGTTTTGGCTGTGTCACTTCTAGTTCCACCTTACAGAGCACTAAGAACTACCTCGAAGTGGATTCCCTTAGGGACGAGGACATGGAAGCGAATAGATCTAACAAAGATTTCCTTTCGATTCAAAACCTCTTCTCTGCAGTCGGTATTTCCGTCTTCATTGCTGAACAGGTTCCTAGAGGTTTCTGCCACAGACTCATCATCACTTTCACCTGGGCACAGTGAAGTCTTAATTGGCTCAATGAGGCATATGTGGATGCATCCCATTCCACGGAGAACCAATTTTCCCTTTTGGCTTTTAAGTATCCAATTGGCAAATGTGCTACATTGGAAGTTTTCTCTACATACGGAAATATTATATAGTTGGTTTTGGCTGTGTCACTTCTCATTCCACCTTACAAAGCATTAAGGAGTACCTCAAAGTGAATTCCCTTAGGGACGAGGAGATGGAAGTTAATAGATCTAACAAAGATTTCCTTTCGATTCAAAACCTCTTCTCTGCAGTCGGTATTTCCGTCTTCATTGCTGAACAGGTTCCTAGAGGTTTCTGCCACAGACTCATCATCACTTTCACCTGGGCACAGTGAAGTCTTAATTGGCTCAATGAGGCATATGTGGATGCATCCCATTCCACGGAGAACCAATTTTCCCTTTTGGCTTTTAAGTATCCAATTGGCAAATGTGCTACATTGGAAGTTTTCTCTACATACGGAAATATTATATAGTTGGTTTTGGCTGTGTCACTTCTCATTCCACCTTACAAAGCATTAAGGAGTACCTCAAAGTGAATTCCCTTAGGGACGAGGAGATGGAAGTTAATAGATCTATCAACGTTTACCTTTCGAGGCAGAGCCTCTTCTCCATAGACGGTTTTACCTTCTTCATTCTTGAACAGTTTCCTAGAGGTTTTTGCCATAGACTCATTACGACTTTCACCTGGGCTCAGTGAAGTCTTAATTGGCTCAATGAGACATATGTGGATGCATCCCATTCCATGGAAAAACCATTTTTCCTTTCGGCTGTGAAGCATGAAATGGATGAATCTGTGCTACATTGGACGTTTTCTCTAGGTACGCAATGGCTATTTTGGTGGTTTTGGCTGTCTCAATTCTAGTACCACCTTACAAAGAAATAAGGAGTACCTGCAAGTGAATTCCCTTAGGATCAAGAAGATGGAAGTGAATAGACCTAACAATGATTTCCTTTCGAGGCAGGGCCTCTTCTCCACTGACGGTTTTTCCGTCTTCATGGCTGAACAGGTTCCTAGAGGTTTCTGCCACAGACTCATCATCACTTTCACCTGGGCTCAGTGAAGTCTTAATTGGGTGAACGAGGCATATGTGGATGCATTCCATTCCACGGAGAAACCATTTCCCTTTTTGGCTATGAAGCATCCAATTGACCAATGAGTGCTACATTGGAAGTTTTCTCTATGTCCAGAAGTGTTATATAGTTGGCTTTTGTTGTGTCACTTCTAGTTCCACCTTACAGAGCACTAAGGAGTACCTCAAAGTGAATTCCCTTAGGAACAAGGACATGGAAGCGAATAGATCTAACAAAGATTTCCATTCGATACAAAGCCTCTTCTCTGCAGTTGGTATTTCCGTCTGCATTGCTGAACAGGTTCCTAGAGGTTTCTGCCACAGACTCATTACTACTTTAACCTGGGCTAAGTGAAGTCTTAATTGGCTCAATGAGACGTATGTGGATGCATCCCATTCCACGGAGAAACCATGTTCCCTTTCAGCTTTGTAGCATCAAATGGACAAATGTGTGCTACATTGGACGTTTTCTCCACATACAGAAAGGCTATATAGGTGGTTTTGGCTGTGTCACTTCTAGTTCCACCTTACAAAGCACTAAGGTGTACCTGGCAGAAAATTCCCTTAAGAACAAGGAGATGGAAGCAAATAGATCTAAAAACGATTTCCTTTCGAGGCACTGCCTCTTCTCCACAGATGGTTTTTCTGTCTTCATTGCCAAACAGGCCCCTAGAAGTTTCTACCACAGACTCATCATCATTTTCATTGGGGTTAAGTGAAGTCTTAATTGGCTCAATGAGACGTATGTGGATGCATCACTTTCCACGGAGAAGCCATGTTCCCTTTCAGCTTTGTAGCATCAAATGGACAAATGTGTGCTACATTGGACGTTTTCTCCACATACAGAAAGGCTATATAGGTGGTTTTGGCTGTGTCACTTCTAGTTCCACCTTACAAAGCACTAAGGTGTACCTGGCAGAAAATTCCCTTAAGAACAAGGAGATGGAAGCAAATAGATCTAAAAACGATTTCCTTTCGAGGCACTGCCTCTTCTCCACAGATGGTTTTTCTGTCTTCATTGCCAAACAGGCCCCTAGAAGTTTCTACCACAGACTCATCATCATTTTCATTGGGGTTAAGTGAAGTCTTAATTGGCTCAATGAGACGTATGTGGATGCATCACTTTCGACGGAGAAGCCATTTACACTTTTGGCTGTGAAGTATCAAATGGACGAATGTGTGCTACATTGGAAGCTTTCTCTATGCATGGAAAATCTATCTAGGTGGTTTGACTGTCTCAATTCTAGGTCCACCTGACAAAACACTACGGAGTATCTGGAAGTGAATTCCCTTCGGGACGAGGAGATGGAAGTGAATAGATCTAAAAATGATTTCCGTTATTGGCAAAGCCTCTTCTCCACAGGTGGTTTCACCGTCTTCATTGCTGAACAGGCTCCTAGAAGTTTCTGTCACAGACTCATCATCACTTTCACTTGGGCTAAGTGAAGTCTTAATTGGCTCAATGAGGCGTATGTGGATTCATCCCATTCCACCCAGAAACCATGTTCCCTTTCAGCTTTTAAGCATCCAATTGATGAATAAGTGCTGTATAGGAACTTTTCTATATGTACAAAAGGGCTATATAGGTGGTTTTGGCAGTGTCACTTCCATTTCACCATACAGAGCACTAAGGAGTACCTGGAAGTGAATTCACTTAGTGACGAGGAGATGGAAGTGAATAGATGTAACAACGTTTTCCTTTCGAGGAAAAACCTCTTCTCCACAGTTGCTATATCGGTCTTCATTGGAGTACAGGTTCCAAGGGTTTTCTCCCACAGACTCATTACTATTTTAACCTGGGCTCAGTGAAGTCTTAATTGGCTCAACGAGACATAAGTGGATGCATCCCATTCCATGGAAAATCTTTTTTCCGTTCGGCTGTGAAGCATCAAATGGACGAATCTGTGCTACATTGGACATTTTCTCTAGGTACGCAATGGCTATTTTGGTGGTTTTGGCTGTCTCAATTCTAGTATCACCTTACAAAGAACTAAGGAGTACCTGCAAGTGAATTCCCTTAGGATCAAGAAGATGGAAGTGAATAGACCTAACAATGATTTCCTTTCGAGGCAAGGCCTCTTCTCCAATGACGGTGTTTCCGTCTTCATGGCTGAACAGGTTCCTAGAGGTTTCTGCCACAGACTCATCATCACTTTCACCTGGCCTCAGTGAAGTCTTAATTGGCTCAATGAGACGTATGTGGATGCATCACTTTCGATGGAAAATCTTTTTCCGTTCGGCTGTGAAGCATCAAATGGACGAATCTGTGCTACATTGGACATTTTCTCTAGGTACGCAATGGCTATTTTGGTGGTTTTGGCTGTCTCAATTCTAGTATCACCTTACAAAGAACTAAGGAGTACCTGCAAGTGAATTCCCTTAGGATCAAGAAGATGGAAGTGAATAGACCTAACAATGATTTCCTTTCGAGGCAAGGCCTCTTCTCCAATGACGGTGTTTCCGTCTTCATGGCTGAACAGGTTCCTAGAGGTTTCTGCCACAGACTCATCATCACTTTCACCTGGCCTCAGTGAAGTCTTAATTGGCTCAATGAGACGTATGTGGATGCATCACTTTCGATGGAGAAGCCATTTACCTTTCAGCTGTGAAGCATCAAATGGACGAGTGTCTGCTACATTGGAAGTTTTCTCTACGTCCATAAGTGCTATATAGTTGGCTTTTGTTGTGTCACTTCTAATTCCACCTTACAGAGCACTAAGGAGTACCTCGAAGTGAATTCCCTTAGGAACAAGGACATGGAAGCGAATAGATCTAACAGAGATTTCCATTCGATACAAAGCCTCTTCTCCGCAGTTGGTATTTCCGTCTGCATTGCTGAACAGGTTCCTAGAGGTTTCTGCCACAGACTCATTACTACTTTAACCTGGGCTAAGTGAAGTCTTAATTGGCTCAATGAGATGTATGTGGATGCATCCCATTCCACGGAGAAACCATGTTCCCTTTCAGCTTTGAAGCATCAAATGGACGAATGTGTGCTACATTGGACGTTTTCTCTACGTACAGAAAGGCTATATAGGTGGTTTTGACTGTGTCACTTCTAGTTCCACCTTACAAAGCATCAAGGTGTACCTCGAAGTGAATTCCCTTAGGGAGGAGGAGATGGACGTGAATAGATGTATCAACGTTTTCTTTTCAAGGCAAAGCCTCTCCTCCACAGGTGGTTTCTCCATCTTAATTGCTGAACAGTTTCCTAGAGGTGTCTGCCAGAGACCCATTACTCATTTCACTTGGTCTAAGTGAAGTCTTAATTGGGTGAACGAGGTGTATGTGGATGCACCCCATTCCACGGAGAAACCATGTTCCCTTTCGGCTTTTAAGCATCCAATTGATGAATGAGTGCTACATATGAAGTTTTCACTATGTACGGAAGGGCTATATAGTTTGTTTTGGCTGTCACTTCTAGTTCCACCTTACAAAGCACTAAGGAGTCTCTGGCAGAAAATTCCCTTAGGAATGAGGGGATGGAAGCGATTAGATCTAATGTAGATTTCCTTTCGAGGCAAAGCCTCTTCTCCACAGATGGTTTTTCCGTATTCATTGCTGAACAGTTTCCTAGAGGTTTCTGCCACAGACTCATTACTCATTTCACTTGGTCTAAGTGATGTCTTAACTGGCTCAATGAGGCATATGTGCATGCATCACATTCCATGGAGAAAACGTTTTACCTTTCAGCTCTGAAGCATCCAATTGATGAATGAGTGCTACATATGAAGTTTTCACTATGTACGGAAGGGCTATATAGTTTGTTTTGGCTGTCACTTCTAGTTCCACCTTACAAAGCACTAAGGAGTCTCTGGCAGAAAATTCCCTTAGGAATGAGGGATGGAAGCGATTAGATCTAATGTAGATTTCCTTTCGAGGCAAAGCCTCTTCTCCACAGATGGTTTTTCCGTATTCATTGCTGAACAGTTTCCTAGAGGTTTCTGCCACAGACTCATTACTCATTTCACTTGGTCTAAGTGATGTCTTAACTGGCTCAATGAGGCATATGTGCATGCATCACATTCCATGGAGAAAACGTTTTACCTTTCAGCTCTGAAGCATCCAATTGACGAATGAGTGCTACATTAGAAGTTTTCTCAATGTTTGGAAATGCTAGATAGTTGGTTATGGCTGTCTCACGTCTAGTTCCACCTTACAAAGCATCAAGGAGTACCTCAAAGTGAATTCCCTTAGGGAGGAGGAGATGGAAGTGAATAGATGTATCAACGTTTTCTTTTCAAGGCAAAGCCTCTTCTCCACAGGTGGTTTCTCCGTCTTAATTGCTGAACAGTTTCCTAGAGGTGTCTGCCAGAGACCCATTACTCATTTCACTTGGTCTAAGTGAAGTCTTAATTGGGTTAACGAGGCGTATGTGGATGTACCCCATTCCACGGAGAAACCATGTTCCCTTTCGGCTTTTAAGCATCCAATTGATGAATGAGTGCTACATACGAAGTTTTCACTATGTATGGAAGGGCTATATAGTTTGCTTTGGCTGTCACTTCTAGTTCCACCTTACAAAGCACTAAGGAGTCTCTGGCAGAAAATTCCCTTAGGAACGAGGAGATGGAAGCAATTAGATCTAACAACGATTTCCTTTCGAGGCAAAGCCTCTTCTCCACAGATGGTTTTTCCGTTTTCATTGCGGAACAGTTTCCTAGAGGTTTCTGCCACAGACGCATCATCACTTTCACTTGGGCTAAGTGAAGTCTTAATTGGCTCAATGAGACATATGTGGATGCATCCCATTCCACGGAGTAATCATGTTCCCTTTTGGCTGTGAAGCATCAAATAGACGAATGTGTGCTACATTGGAATTTTTCTCTACATATGGAAGCGCTATATAGGTGTTTTGGCTGTCTCAATTCTAGTTCCACCTTACTAACACTAAGGAATACCTGGCAGAAAATTCCCTTAGGAACGAGGAGATGGAAGCAAATAGACCTAACAGCGTTTTCATTTCAAGGCAAAGCCTCTTCTACACAGGTGGTTTCTCCGTTTTCATTGCGGAACAGTTTCCTAGAGGTTTCTGCCACAGACGCATCATCACTTTCACTTGGGCTAAGTGAAGTCTTAATTGGCTCAATGAGACATATGTGGATGCATCCCATTCCACGGAGTAATCATGTTCCCTTTTGGCTGTGAAGCATCAAATAGACGAATGTGTGCTACATTGGAATTTTTCTCTACATATGGAAGCGCTATATAGGTGTTTTGGCTGTCTCAATTCTAGTTCCACCTTACTAACACTAAGGAATACCTGGCAGAAAATTCCCTTAGGAACGAGGAGATGGAAGCAAATAGACCTAACAGCGTTTTCATTTCAAGGCAAAGCCTCTTCTACACAGGTGGTTTCTCCGTCTTCATTGCAGAACAGTTTCCTAGAGGTTTCTGCCACAGACTCAGCATCACTTACACCTGGGCTCAGTGAGTCTCAATTGGGTGAACGAAGCATATGTGGATGCATCCCATTTCACGGAGAAACCATTTTCCCTTTCGGCTGTAA
Organism: Tragulus kanchil; assembly: GCA_022376925.1. NCBI lineage: Eukaryota > Metazoa > Chordata > Mammalia > Artiodactyla > Tragulidae > Tragulus > Tragulus kanchil. The sequence continues at coordinate 22,746,751 of JAIOJX010000032.1, forward strand.
AGCATCAAATGGACGAGTGTGTGCTACATTGGAAATTTTCTCTACGTACAGAAAGTCTATGTAGGTGGTTTAGGCTGTCTAAATTCTAGTTCGACCTTACAAAGCACTAAGGAGTACCTGGCAGAAAATTCCCTTAGGAACGAGGAGATGGAAGTGAATAGATCTAACAAAGATTTCCTCTTGAGTCAAAGCCTCTTCTTCACAGACGGTATTCCGTCTTCAATGCTGAACAGGTTCCTAGAGATTTCTGCCAGAGATTCATCATCACGTTCACTTTGGCTAAGGGACGTCTTCATTGGCTCAACGAGACGTATGTGGATGCATCCCATTCCACGGAGCAACCATTTTCCCTGATGGCCGTGAAGCATCCAATCGACGAATGTGTGCTACATTGGACGTTTTCTCTAGGTACAGAATGGCTATATAGGTGGTTATGGGGGTGTCATTTCTAGTTCCACCTTACAGAGCACTAAGGAGTACCTGGAAATGAATTCCCTTAGGACGAGGAGATGGAAGCGATAGATCTAACATCGATTTCCTTTCGGGGCAAAGCCTCTTCTCCACAGACGGTATATATGTCTTCATTACTGAACAGGTTCCTAGAGGTTTCTGCCACAGACTCATCATAACTTTCACCTGGGCGCAGTGAAGCTTAAAATGGGTGAACAAGGCATATGTGGATCCATCCCATTTCACGGAGCAACCATTTTCCCTGATGGCCGTGAAGCATCCAATCGACGAATGTGTGCTACATTGGACGTTTTCTCTAGGTACAGAATGGCTATATAGGTGGTTATGGGGGTGTCATTTCTAGTTCCACCTTACAGAGCACTAAGGAGTACCTGGAAATGAGTTCCCTTAGGAACGAGGAGATGGAAGCGAGTAGATCTAACATCGATTTCCTTTCGGGGCAAAGCCTCTTCTCCACAGACGGTATATATGTCTTCATTACTGAACAGGTTCCTAGAGGTTTCTGCCACAGACTCATCATAACTTTCACCTGGGCGCAGTGAAGCTTAAAATGGGTGAACAAGGCATATGTGGATCCATCCCATTTCACGGAGAAACCATTTTCCATTTCGGCTTTGAAGCATAAAATGGAAGAATGTCTGTTACATTGGACATTTTCGCTACATATGGAAAGACTATATAGGTGGTTTTGGCGTTGTCACTTCTAGTTCCACTTTACAGGACACTAAGGAGTACCTGGCAGAAAGTTCCCTTAGGTACGAGGAGATCGAACCGAATAGATCTAACAAAGATTTCCTTTCATGGCAAACCCTCTTCTCCATAGACGGTATTAACGTCTTTATTGCTGAATAGGTTCCTAGAGGTATCTGCCAAAGATTCATCATCACTTTCACCTGGGCTCAGTGAAGTCTTAATTAGGTGAACGAAGCATGTGCGGATGGATCCCATTCCACGAAGAAACCATTTTCCTTTTTGCACTTGAAGCATCAAATTGATGAATGTGTGCTACATTGGAAGTTTTCTCTACATACGGAAAGGCTATATAGGTGGTTTTGCTGTGTGGCTTCTAGTTCCACCTTACAAAGCATTAACGTATACCTGGAAGTGAATTTCCATAGGGACGAGGACATGGCAGTGAATAGATCTAATAACGATTTCCTTTCCAGGCAAAGCCTCTTCCCAACAGGCAGTTTCTCCATCTTCACTGATGAAGAGTTTCCTAGAGGTTTCTGCCACAAACTCATTATTTCTTTCACTTGGGCTGAGTGAAGTCTTAATTGGCTCAATGAGGCATATGTGGATGCATCCCATTCCACGGAGAAACCATTTTCCCTTTTGGCTGTGAAGCATCAAATGAACAATTGTGTGCTACTTTGGAAGTTTTTTCTATGTATGGAAATGCTATATAGGTGGTTTTGGCTGTCTCAATTCTAGTTCCAACTTACAAAGCACTAAGTAGTACCTGGAAATGAATTCGCTTAGGACTGAGGTGATGAAAGCGAAAAGATCTAACAACGATTTTTTTCAAGGAGAAGCCTCTTCTCCACAGACGTTATTTCTGTCTTCATTGCTGAACAGGTTCCTAGAGGTTTTTTTGCCGCAGACTCATCATCACTTTCACCTGGGCTCAGTGAAGTCTTAATTGGGTGAACGAGGCATATGTGGATGCATCCCATTCCACGGAGAAACCATTTTCCCTGATGGCCATGAAGCATCAAATGAACAATTGTGTGCTACTTTGGAAGTTTTTTCTATGTATGGAAATGCTATATAGGTGGTTTTGGCTGTCTCAATTCTAGTTCCAACTTACAAAGCACTAAGTAGTACCTGGAAATGAATTCGCTTAGGACTGAGGTGATGAAAGCGAAAAGATCTAACAACGATTTTTTTCAAGGAGAAGCCTCTTCTCCACAGACGTTATTTCTGTCTTCATTGCTGAACAGGTTCCTAGAGGTTTTTTTGCCGCAGACTCATCATCACTTTCACCTGGGCTCAGTGAAGTCTTAATTGGGTGAACGAGGCATATGTGGATGCATCCCATTCCACGGAGAAACCATTTTCCCTGATGGCCATGAAGCATCCAATGGATGAAAGTGTGCTACACTGGACTTTTTCTCTACATACAGAAAGACTATAAACGTGGTTATGGCTGTGTCACTTCTAGTTCCACCTTACAGTGCATGAGGGATTACCTGGCAGTGTATTTCCTTAAGGAAGAGGAGATGGAAGTGAATAGATCTATCACAGTTTTCCTTTTCAGGCAAAACCTCTTCTCCACCGGTGGTTTCTCCGTCTTCCTTGCTCAACAGTTTCCTAGAGGTTTCTGCCACTGACTCATTAATTCTTTCACTTGGGCTAAGTGAAGTCTTAATTGGCTCAATGAGGCATATGTGTATGCATACCATTCCATGGAAAAACCATGTTGCCTTTCGGCTCTAAAGCATCCAATTGACAAGTCAGTGCTACATAGGAAGATTTCTCTATGTACGGACGGGCTATATAGGTGGTTTTGGCCCTGTTACTTCTAGTTCCAACTTACAGAGCAGTAAGGAGTACCTGGAAGTCAATTCCCTTAGGGACAAGGAGATGGAATTGAATAGATCTAACAGCGATTTTTTATCGAGGCAAAGACTCTTCTGCACATACGGTTTTTCCATCTTCAGTGCTGTACAGGTTCCTAGAGGGTTCTGCCACAGACTCATCATCACTTTCACCTGGGCGCAGTGAAGTCTTATTTGGGTGAAAGAGGCAAATGTGGATGCATCCCATTCCATGGAGAAAACATTTTTCTTTCGGCTGTGAAGCATCAAATGAACGAAAGTCTGCTACATTGGACTTTTTGTCTATGTACACAAAGGCTATATAGGTGGTTTTGGCTGTGTCACTTCTAGTTCCACCTTACAAAGCATGAAGTAGTACCTGGGAGTGAATTCCCTTAGGGATGAGGAGATGGAACTGAATAGATCTATCAACGTATTCCTTACCAGGTAAAGCCTCTTTATTACAGATGATTTTTCTGACTTCATTGCTGAACAGGTTCCTAGAGATTTCTGCCACAGACTCATTACTACATTCAATTGGGATAAGTGATGTCTTAATTGGCTCAGTGAGGCGTATGTGGATGCATCCCATTCCATGGAGAAACCATTATCCCTTTCAGCTGTGAAGCATCAAATAAACGAATGTGTGCTACATTGGACGATTGCTCTATATACGGGATGGCTATATATGTGGTTTTGGCTGTGGCACTTCTAGTTCCACCTTACAAAGCACTAAGGAGTACCTGGAAGTGAATTCCCTTAGGGACGAGGAGATGGAAGTGAATAGATCTATCAACATTTTCCTTTCCAGGGAAAGCAACTTCTCCACAGTTGGCTTCTCCGTCTTCATTGCTGAACAGTTTTCTAGAGGTTTCTGCCACAGACTCATTACTCCTTTCACTTGGGCTAAGTGAAGTCTTCATTGGGTGAATGAGGTGTATGTGAATGAATCCCACTCCACGGAGAAACCATTTTCCCTTTCAGCTGTGAAGCATCAAATAAACGAATGTGTGCTACATTGGACGATTGCTCTATATACGGGATGGCTATATATGTGGTTTTGGCTGTGGCACTTCTAGTTCCACCTTACAAAGCACTAAGGAGTACCTGGAAGTGAATTCCCTTAGGGACGAGGAGATGGAAGTGAATAGATCTATCAACATTTTCCTTTCCAGGGAAAGCAACTTCTCCACAGTTGGCTTCTCCGTCTTCATTGCTGAACAGTTTTCTAGAGGTTTCTGCCACAGACTCATTACTCCTTTCACTTGGGCTAAGTGAAGTCTTCATTGGGTGAATGAGGTGTATGTGAATGCATCCCACTCCACGGAGAAACCATTTTCCCTGATGGCCGTGAAGCATCAAATGGACGAATGTTTTCTGCGTTGGACGTTTTCTCTATGTACGGAAAAGCTGTATAAGTGGTTTTAGCTGTATCACTTCTAGTTCTACCTTACAGTGAATTAAGGAGTACCTGAAAGTCAATTCCCTTAGGGACGAGGAGATGGAAGTGAATATATCTCACAACGATTTCCGTACTTGCCAAAGCCTCTTCTCCATAGACGGTTTTCTGTCTTCATTGTTGAACAGATTCCTAGAAGTTTCTGCCACAAACTCATCATCTCTTTCATCTTGGCGCAGTGAAGTCTTCATTGGGTGAATGAGGCCTATGTGGATACATCCCATTCCACGGAGAAACCATGTTCCCTTTCGGCTCTGAAGCATGAAATGGACAAATGTGTGCTACATTGGAAGTTTTCTCTATGTACGGAAAGGCTATACAGGTGGTTTTGGCTGTGTCACTTCTAACTCTACTGTACAGTGCACTAAGGAGTACCTGAAAGTGATTTCCTTAGGAACAAGGAGATGGAAGTGAATAGATCTAACAACGAGTTCCTTTTGAGGCAAAGCCTCTTCTCCACAGACGGTATTTCCGCCTTCATTGATGAACAGGTTCCTAGAGGTTTCTGCCACAGACTCATCGTCACTTTCACCTTGGCTCAGTGAAGTCTTAATTGGGTGAATGAGGCATATGTGGATGCATCCCATACCAAGGAGAAACCATTTTCCCTTTCGGCTCTGAAGCATGAAATGGACAAATGTGTGCTACATTGGAAGTTTTCTCTATGTACGGAAAGGCTATACAGGTGGTTTTGGCTGTGTCACTTCTAACTCTACTGTACAGTGCACTAAGGAGTACCTGAAAGTGATTTCCTTAGGAACAAGGAGATGGAAGTGAATAGATCTAACAACGAGTTCCTTTTGAGGCAAAGCCTCTTCTCCACAGACGGTATTTCCGCCTTCATTGATGAACAGGTTCCTAGAGGTTTCTGCCACAGACTCATCGTCACTTTCACCTTGGCTCAGTGAAGTCTTAATTGGGTGAATGAGGCATATGTGGATGCATCCCATACCAAGGAGAAACCATTTTCCCTGATGGCCGGGAAGCATCCAATCGACGAATGTGTGCTACATTGGAAGTTTTCTCTATGTAAGAAAAGCTATATAGTTGGTTTTGGCTGTGTCACTTTTAGTTCCACCTTACAAAACATTAAGGAGTACCTGGAAGTGAATTCGCTGAGGGACAAGGAGATGGAAGTGAATAGATCTATCAATGTTTTCCTTTCCATGGAAAGCCTCTTCTCCACAGTTGGTTTGTCCATCTTCATTGCTGAACAGGTTCCTGGAGGTTCTGCCACAGACTCATTACTCCTTTCACTTCGGCTACGTGAAGTCTTAATTGGCTCAGTGAGGCGTATGTGGATGCATCCCATTCCACGGAGAAACCATGTACCCTTCCGACTTTGAAGCATCCAATGGGCGAATGTGTGCTACATTGCAAGTTTTCTCTATGTATGGAAAGGCTATATAGGTGGTTTTGGCTTTGTCATTTCTAGTTCCATCTTACAAAGCACTAAGGTGTACCTGGAAGTGAATTTCATTAGGGACGAGGAGATGGAATTGAATAGATCTAACAAAGATTTCCTTTCATGGCAAAGCCTCTTCTCCACAAATGTTTTTTCCGTCTTCATTGCTGAACAGGTTCCTAGAGGTTTCTGCCAGACTCACTATCACTGTTACTTTGGCTCAGTGAAGTCTTAATTGGGTGAATGAGGTGTATGTGGATGCATCCCATTCCACGGAGAAACCATTTTCCCTTTTGGCTATGAAGCATCAAATGGACGAATGTGTGCTGCATTGGACAATTTCTCTATATATGGAATGCTATATAGTTGGTTTTGGCTGTGTCACTTCTAGTTCCACCTTAGAGAGCACTAAGAAGTACCTGGAAGTGAATTTCCTTAGGGATGTGGTGATGGAATTGAATAGATCTAACAAAGATTTCCTTTCATGGCAAAGCCTCTTCTCCACAAATGTTTTTTCCGTCTTCATTGCTGAACAGGTTCCTAGAGGTTTCTGCCAGACTCACTATCACTGTTACTTTGGCTCAGTGAAGTCTTAATTGGGTGAATGAGGTGTATGTGGATGCATCCCATTCCACGGAGAAACCATTTTCCCTTTTGGCTATGAAGCATCAAATGGACGAATGTGTGCTGCATTGGACAATTTCTCTATATATGGAATGCTATATAGTTGGTTTTGGCTGTGTCACTTCTAGTTCCACCTTAGAGAGCACTAAGAAGTACCTGGAAGTGAATTTCCTTAGGGATGTGGTGATGGATGTGAATAGATCTAACAACGATTTCCTTTCTAGGCAAAGCCTCTTCTCCACAGATGGCATTTCCATCTTCATTGCTGAACAGGTTCCTAGAGGTTTCGCCACAGTCTCATCATCACTTTCACCTGTGCTCTATGAAGTCTTAATTGGGTGAACGAGGCATATTGGACGCATACCATTCCAAAAAGAAACCCTATTCCCTTTGGGCTTTGAAGTATCAAATGGAAGAACGTGTGATACATTGGAAGATTTCTCTACGTACGGAAAGGCTATATAGATGGTTGTGGCTGTGTCACTTCTAGTTCAATCTTACAGTGCACTAAGTAATACCTGGAAATGAATTCCCTGAGGGACGAGGAGATGGAAGTGAATAGACATATCAATGTTTTCCTTTCCAGGCAAGCCTTTTCTCCACAGGTGGTTTCTTCGTCTCCATTGCTGAACAGTTTCCTAGCGGTTCCTTCTGCAGACTCATTACTACTTTCCCCTGTGCTAAGTGAAGTCTTAATTGGCTCAATGCGGCATATGTGGATGCATCCCATTCCACGGAGAAACCATTTTCTCTTTCGGCTATGAAGCATCAAATGGGTGAATGTGTGCTGCATTGGACGATTTCTCTATATATGGAATGCTATATAGTTGGTTTTGGCTGTGTCACTTCTAGTTCCACCTTAGAGAGCACTAAGAAGTACCTGGAAGTGAAATCCCTTAGGGACGAGGACATGGAAGTGAATAGATATAACAATGATTTCCTTTAGAGGCAAAGCCTCTTCTCCATAGGTGGCTGGTCCGTCTTCATTGCTAACTAGGTTCCTAGAGGTTTCTGCCACAGACTCATCATCACTTCCACCTGGGCGCAGTGAAGTCTTAATTGGGTGAACGAGGCCAATGTGGATGCATCCCTTTCCATGGAGAAACCATTTTTCCCTGATGGCCGGGAAGCATCTAATCAAAGAATGTGTGCTACATTGGAAGTTTCTCTATGTGCAGAAATGCTATATAGGTGGCTTGGCTGTGTCACTTCCACTTCCACCTTACAAAGCACTAAGGTGTACCTGAAAGTGAATTCACTTAGGGACGAGGAGATGGAAGTGAATAGATATAACAATGATTTCCTTTAGAGGCAAAGCCTCTTCTCCATAGGTGGCTGGTCCGTCTTCATTGCTAACTAGGTTCCTAGAGGTTTCTGCCACAGACTCATCATCACTTCCACCTGGGCGCAGTGAAGTCTTAATTGGGTGAACGAGCCATATGTGGATGCATCCCTTTCCATGGAGAAACCATTTTTCCCTGATGGCCGGGAAGCATCTAATCAAAGAATGTGTGCTACATTGGAAGTTTCTCTATGTGCAGAAATGCTATATAGGTGGCTTGGCTGTGTCACTTCCACTTCCACCTTACAAAGCACTAAGGTGTACCTGAAAGTGAATTCACTTAGGGACGAGGAGATGGAAGTGAATAGATCTATCAACGTTTTCTTTCCAGGCAAAGCCTCTTCCCAACAGGTGGTTTTTCCGTCTTCATTGCTGAACACGTTCCTAGAGGTTTCTGCCTCAGACTCTTTACTACTTTAAATTGGGCTAAGTGAAGTCTTAATTGGCTGAATGAGGCATGTCTAAATGCATCGCATTCCACGAGAAATCATTTTCCATTTCGGCTGTGAAGCATCAAATGGACGAATGTGTTCTACATTGGATGTTTTCTCTAAGTACGGAAGGATATATATGTGGTTTTGGCTGTCAATTCTAGTTCCACCTTACAAAGCCCTAAGGAGTACCTGGAAGTGAATTCCCTTAGGAACAAGGAGATGGAAACGAATGGATTTAACAACGATTTCCTTTTGAGGCAAAGCCTCTTCTCCACAGACGGTATATATGTCTTCATTACTGAACAGTTTCCTAGAGGTTTCTGCCACAGACTCATCATCACTTTCACCTGTGCTAAGTGGAATCTTAATTGGGTGAACGCGGCAAATGTGGATGCATCCTATTCCATGGAGAAACCATTTTCCTTTTGGCTGTGAAGCATCAAATGGACGAACTTGTGCTCCATTGGACATTTTCTCTACGTACAGAAAGGCTATATAGGTGGTTTTGGCTGTGTCACTTCTAGTTCCACCTTACAGTGCATGAAGTAGTACCTGGCAGTGAATTCCCTTAGGAAAGTGGAAATGGAAGCGAAAAGTTCTAACAACGATTCCCTTCCCAGGCAAAGCCTCTTATCCACAGATCATTTTTCCGCCTTCATTGCTGAACAGGTTCCTAGAGGTTTCTGCCACAGACTCATCATCATTTTCACCTGGGTTCAGTGAAGTCTTAACTGGGTAAACGAGGCGTATGTGGATGCATCCCATTCCACGGAGAAACCATTTTCCCTGATGGCCGGGAAGCATCCAATCGACGAATGTGTGCTACATTGGAAGTTTTCTCTACATACGGAAACCCTATATAGATGGTTTCTGCTGTGTTAAGTTGTAGTTCCATCTTACAAAGTACTAAGACGTACCTGGAAATGAATTCACTTAGGAATGAGGAGATGGAAGTGAATAGATCTAACAACGATTTCCTTCCGAGGCAAAGACTCGTCTCCACAGACGCTATTTCCATCTTCATTGCTTGACAGGTTCCTAGAGGTTTCTGCCACAGACTCATTGCTACTTTCAATTGATATACGTGAAGTCTTAATTGGCTCAATGAGGCATATGTGCATGCATCCCAATCCATGGAGAAACCATTTTACCTGATGGCCGGGAAGCATCCAATCGACGAATGTGTGCTACATTGGAAGTTTTCTCTACATACGGAAACCCTATATAGATGGTTTCTGCTGTGTTAAGTTGTAGTTCCATCTTACAAAGTACTAAGACGTACCTGGAAATGAATTCACTTAGGAATGAGGAGATGGAAGTGAATAGATCTAACAACGATTTCCTTCCGAGGCAAAGACTCGTCTCCACAGACGCTATTTCCATCTTCATTGCTTGACAGGTTCCTAGAGGTTTCTGCCACAGACTCATTGCTACTTTCAATTGATATACGTGAAGTCTTAATTGGCTCAATGAGGCATATGTGCATGCATCCCAATCCATGGAGAAACCATTTTCCCTTTCGGCTGTGAAGCATCAAATGGACAAATGTGTGGTACATTGAACAATTTCTCTACGTACAGAAAAGCTATACACTTGAGTTTGACTGTGTCACTTCTAGTTCCACCATACAAAGCATTAAGGAGTACCTGGACGTGAATTCCCTTAGGGACTAGGAGATGGAAGTGAATAGATCTAACAACGATATCCGTTCTTGGCAGAGACTCTTCACAGACAGTTTTTCTGTCTTCATTTCTGAATTATTTCCTAGAGGTTTCTGCTACAGACTCGTTACCACTTTCACGTGGGCTAAGTGAACCCACAATTGGCCCAATGAGGTGTATGTTAATGCATCCCATTCCACAGAGAATCGATTTTCCCTTTTGTCTGTTAAGCATCAAATGGATGAACGTGTGCTACAAAGGACGTTTCCCTTACGTATAAAAAGGCTATATAGGTGGTTTTGGCTGTGTCACTTCTAGTTCCACCTCACAAAGCAATAAGGAGTACCTGGCAGAAACTCTCCATAGTAACGAGGAGATGGAAGCGAATATCTAGCAACGATTTCCTTTCGAGGCAAAGCTTTTTCTCCACAGACGGCTTTTTCATCTTCATTGCTTAACAGTTTCCTAGAGGTTTCTGCCACAGACTCATCATCACTTTCACCTGGGCTCAGTGAAGTCTTAATAGAGTAAACGAGGCGTATGTGGATTCAGCCCATTCCACGGAGAAACCATTTTCCATTTTGGCTCTGAAGCATCCAGTTGATGAATGAGTGCTATATTGGAAGTGTTCTCAAAGTTGAAAACGCTATATAGTTGGTTTTGGCTGTGTCACTTCTAGTTCCACTTTACAAAACACTAAGGAGTTCCTGGAAGTGAATTCCCTTAGGCAACGAGGAGATGGAAGCGAATAGATCTAACGATTTCCTTTCGAGGCAAAAACTCTTCTCCACAGACGGTATTTCCGTCTTCATTGTTAACAGGTTCCTAGAGGTTTCTGCCACAGACTCATTACTACTTTCAATTTGTATGAGTGAAGTCTTAGTTGGCTCAATGGGGCTTAGGTGGATGCATCACATTCCACGGAGAAACCATTTTCCATTTCGGCTGTGAAGCACCAAATGGATGAGTGTGTGCTACATTAAACGATTTCTCTAGGTACAGAAACCCTATATAGGTGGTTTTGACTCTCTCATTTCTAGTTCCACCTTACAAAGCACTAAGGAGTTCCTGGAAGTGAATTCCCTTAGGCAACGAGGAGATGGAAGCGAATAGATCTAACGATTTCCTTTCGAGGCAAAAACTCTTCTCCACAGACGGTATTTCCGTCTTCATTGTTAACAGGTTCCTAGAGGTTTCTGCCACAGACTCATTACTACTTTCAATTTGTATGAGTGAAGTCTTAGTTGGCTCAATGGGGCTTAGGTGGATGCATCACATTCCACGGAGAAACCATTTTCCATTTCGGCTGTGAAGCACCAAATGGATGAGTGTGTGCTACATTAAACGATTTCTCTAGGTACAGAAACCCTATATAGGTGGTTTTGACTCTCTCATTTCTAGTTCCACCTTACAAAGCATTAAGGAGTTCCTGGAAGTGAATTCCCTTAGGAACAAGGAGACAGAAGCGAATAGATCTAACAACGATTTCCTTTCCAGGCAAAGCCTCTTCTCCACAGGGTTTCTCGTCGAGGTTATGCTACAGACTCATCATCCCTTTCACCTGGGCACAGTGAACTCTTAACTGGGTGAACGAGGTATATGTAGATGCATCCCATTCCACGGAGAAACCGATTTTACCTGATGGCCGTGAAGCATCCAATCAACGAATGTGTGCTACATTGGAAGTTTTCTCTACATACAGTAAGGCTATATAGGTGGTTTTTGGCTGTGTCAATTCTAGTTCCACCTTACAGAGCACTAAGGTGTACCTGGAAGTGAATTCCCTTAGGGAAGAGGATATGGAAGTCAATAGATCTATCAAAGTTTTCCTTTCCAGGGAAAGCCTCTTCTCTACATACAGTAGGGCTATTTCCATGGTTCATTGGCTTGAACAGGATTCCTAGAGTTTCCTACCTTACAGAGCACTCATACGTGTGTCCCTGGAAGTGAATTCTTAGTGGGAGAATGAAGTAATGTTGGCTATGCATTCCTATTCCACGGGAAAGCCTTTTCACAGACGAGTGAATGAATTCCATGCGAATTCAGTGATGCTTGAAGTTTCCTATGTACGGAAATTTCTACCACAGATGTTTCTCACTTTCTTCTGAGTTCCAGTTTTGAAAGTCATTAATTGGGAGTAACAGGTAATGTGGATGCATCCCATCCACGGAGAAACCTTTTTTCCTGATGGCCGTGAAGCATCAAATCGACGAATGTGTGCTGCCTTGGAAGATTTCTCTATGTACGGAAATGCAATATACTTTGTTTTGGCTGTGTCACTTCTAGTTCCACTTTGCAAAGTATTAAGGAGTACCAGGAAGTGAATCCCATTAGGGACGAGGAATTCGAAGTGAATAGATCTATCAATGTTTTCCTTTCCTGGCAAAGCCTCTTCACCACAGGTGGTTTCTCCATATTCATTGCTGAACTGTTTCCTAGAGGTTTCTGCGACAGACTCATTACTCCTTTCACTTTGGCGAAGTGAAGTCTTAATTGGCTCAATGTGGCATATGTGGATGCATCCCATTACACGGAGAAACTGTTTTCCCTTTCGCCTGTGAAATATCAAATGGACGAATGTGTGCTGCATTGGACATTTTCTCTATGTACGGAAAGGCTATATAGGTGGTTTTGGCTGTGTCACATCTACTTCCACCACACAAAGCAATAAGGAGTACCCGGCAGAAAATTCCCTTAGGAACGAGGAGATAGAAGTGAATAGATCTAACAACAATTTCCTTTCGTGGCAAAGCCTGTTCTCCACAGACGGTATTTCCGTCTTCATTGCTGAACAGGTTCCTAGAGCTTTCTGACACAGACTCTTCATCACTTTCACCTGGGATAAGTGAAGTCTTAATTGGGTGAAAGAGGCGTATGTGGATGCATCCCATTTCAAGGAGAAATCATTTTCCTTTTGGCTGTGAAGCATCAAATGGACGAATGAGCGCTACATTGGAAGTTTTCTCTACATACGGGATGGCTATATAGGTGGTTTTTGGCTGTGTCACTTCTAGTTCCACCTTACAGAGCACTAAGGAGTACCTGGAAGTGAATTCCCTTAGGAAAGAGGACATGGAAGTGAATAGATCTATCAACGTTTTCCTTTTCAAGCAAAATCTCTTCTCCACAGGTGGTATCTCCGTCTTCATTGCTGAACAGTTTTCTAGAGGTTTCTGCCACAGAGTCATCATCACTTTCACCTGGGCTCAGTGAAATCTTAATTAGCTCAATGAGGCGTATGTTGATGCATCCCATTCCACGGAGAAACTAGTTCCCTTTCGGTGAAGCATCCAATCGACGAATGTATGCTACATTGGAAGTTTTCTCTACATACGGGATGGCTATATAGGTGGTTTTTGGCTGTAGCACTTCTAGTTCCACCTTACAGAGCACTAAGGAGTACCTGGAAGTGAATTCCCTTAGGAAAGAGGACATGGAAGTGAATAGATCTATCAACGTTTTCCTTTTCAAGCAAAATCTCTTCTCCACAGGTGGTATCTCCGTCTTCATTGCTGAACAGTTTTCTAGAGGTTTCTGCCACAGAGTCATCATCACTTTCACCTGGGCTCAGTGAAATCTTAATTAGCTCAATGAGGCGTATGTTGATGCATCCCATTCCACGGAGAAACTACGTTCCCTTTCGGCTGTGAAGCATCCAATCGACGAATGTATGCTACATTGGAAGTTTTCTCTACATACGGGATGGCTATATAGGTGGTTTTTGGCTGTGCCACTTCTAGTTCCACCTTACAGAGCACTAAGGAGTACCTGGAAGTGAACTCCCTTAGAGACGAGGACATGGTAGTGAAGAGATCTAACAACGATTTCCTTTCTAGGCATAGTGTCTTCTCCACAGATGGTATTTCCGTGTTCATTGCTGAACAGGATCCTAGAGGTTTCTGCCACAGACTTATCATCACTTTCACTTGGGCTCAGTGAAATCTTAATTGGGTGAACGAGGCGTATATGGATGCATCCCATTCCACGGAGAAACCGTTTCCCCTGATGGCCTGGAAGCATCCTATCAACGAATGTGTGCTAAATTGAAAGTTTTCTCTACGTATGGAAATGCTGTATTGTTCGTTTTGGCTGTGTCACTTCTAGTTCCACCTTATAAAGCATTAAGGAGTACCTGAAAGTGAATTCCCTTAGGGACAAGGAGATGGAAGCGGATAGATCTATCAACGTTTTCCTTTCCAGGCAAAGCCTCTTCCCAACAGGTGGTTTCTCCGTCTTCATTGCTGAACAGGTTCCTAGAAGTTTCTGCCACAGACTCATTACTACTTTCAATTGGGATAAGTGACGTCTCAATTGACTTATTGAGGCGTAAATGGATGCATTCCACTCCACGGAGAAACTATGTTCCCTTTCGATTTTGAAGCATCCAATCGACTAATGTGTGCTAAATTGGAAGTTTTCTCTATGTACAGAAAGGCTATATAGGTGGTTTTGGCAGTTCACTTCTAGTTCCACCTTACAGAGAACTAAGGAGTACCTGGAAGCGAATTCCCTAAAGGACGAGGAGATGGAAGTGAATAGATCTAACAACGATTGCCTTTCGAGGCAAAGCCTCTTCCCAACAGGTGGTTTCTCCGTCTTCATTGCTGAACAGGTTCCTAGAAGTTTCTGCCACAGACTCATTACTACTTTCAATTGGGATAAGTGACGTCTCAATTGACTTATTGAGGCGTAAATGGATGCATTCCACTCCACGGAGAAACTATGTTCCCTTTCGATTTTGAAGCATCCAATCGACTAATGTGTGCTAAATTGGAAGTTTTCTCTATGTACAGAAAGGCTATATAGGTGGTTTTGGCAGTTCACTTCTAGTTCCACCTTACAGAGAACTAAGGAGTACCTGGAAGCGAATTCCCTAAAGGACGAGGAGATGGAAGTGAATAGATCTAACAACGATTGCCTTTCGAGGCAAAGCCTCTTCTCCACAGGAGTTTTCTCCATCCTCATTGCTGAACAGGTTCCTAGAGTTTTCTGCCAAAGATTCATTACTAATTTCAATTGGGATAAGTGAAGTCTTAATTGGCTCAATGAGGTGTATGTGGATGCATCCCATTCCAGGGAGAAACCGTTTTCCCTTTCGGCTATGAAGCATCAAATTGACGACTGTGTGATTCATTGGTCGGTTTCTCTACATACGGAAATGCTATATAGTTGGTTTTGGCTGTGTCACTTCTAGTTCCACCTTGCAAAGCAGTAAGGAGTACCTGAAAGTGAATTCCCTTAGGGACGAGGAGATTGAATGAATAGATCTAACAACGATATCCGTTCTTGGCAAAGCCTCTTCTCCACAGACGGTATTTCCGTCTTCATTTCTGAATCATTTCCTAGAGGTTTCTGCCACAGACTTATTAGTACTTTCACGTAGGCTAAGTGAAGTCTCAATTGGCTCCATGAGACGTATGTGAATGCATCACATTCCACGGAGAAACAATTTTCCCTTTTGGCTGTTAAGCATCAAAAGGACGAATGTGTGCTACAATGGACGTTTTCTCTACCTACGGAAAGGCTATATAGGTGTTTTGACTGTGTCACTTCTAGTTCCACCTCACAAAGCACAAAGGTGTACCTGGCAGAAAATTCCCTTAGGAACAAGGAGGTGGAAGCGAATATATCTAACAACGATTTCCTTTCGATGCAAAGCCTCTTCTCCACAGAAGCATTTTCCGTCTTCATTGCTGCACAGGTTCCTAGAGGTTTCTGCCACAGACTCATCATCACTTTCAGCTGGGTGCAGTGAAGTCTTAATTGGGTGAACGAGGTTTATGCGGATGCATCCCATTCAATGGATAAACCGATTTTACCTGATGGCCATGAAGCATCCAATCCATGAATGTGTGCTACATTGGAAGGTTTCTCTACATACGGTAAGGCTATATAGGTGGATTTGGCTGTGTCACTTCTAGTTCCACCTTACAGAGCACTAAGGAGTACCTGGAAGTGAATTCCCTTAGGCACGAGGAGATGGAAGCGAAGAGATCTAACAACGATTTCCTCTCCAGTCAAAGCCTCTTCTCCACAGACGGTATTTCCATCTTCATTGCTGAACGGGTTCCTAGAGGTTTCTGCCACAGACTCATCATCACTTTCACCTGGACACAGTGAAGTCTTAATTGGGTGAACGAGGCATATGTGGATGCAAGCAATTCCTTGGAGAAAACATTTTCCCTTTTGGCCTTGTAGCATCAAATGGACGAATATGTGCTACATTGGAACTTATCACTATGTATGGAAAGGCTATATAGGTGGTTCTGGCAGTCTCAATTCTAGTTCCACCTTACAGAGCACTAAGGTGTACCTGGAAGTGAATTCCCTTAGGGAAGAGGATATGGAAGTCAATAGATCTATCAAAGTTTTCCTTTCCAGGGAAAGCCTCTTCTCCACAGACGGTATTTCCATCTTCATTGCTTGACAGGTTCCTAGAGGTTTCTACCACAGACTCTTCATCACTTTCTCCTGGGTTCAGTGAAGTCTTAATTGGGAGAACGAGGCATATGTGGATGCAAGCAATTCCTTGGAGAAAACATTTTCCCTTTTGGCCTTGTAGCATCAAATGGACGAATATGTGCTACATTGGAACTTATCACTATGTATGGAAAGGCTATATAGGTGGTTCTGGCAGTCTCAATTCTACTTCCACCTTACAAAACACTAAGGAGGACCTGGAAGTGAATTCCCTTAGGAAAGAGGAGATGGAAGAGAATAGATATAACAACGATTTCCTTTCCAGGCAAAGCCTCTTCTCCACAGACGGTATTTCCGTCTTCATTGCTGAACAGATTCCTAGAGGATTCTGCCACAGACCCATTACTCCTTTCACCTGGGCTAAGCGAAGTCTTAATTGGCTCAATGAGGTGTGTGAGGTTACATCCCATTCCACCGAGAAACCATGTTCCCTTTCGACTTTGAAGCATCAAATGGACGAATGAGTGCTACATAGGAGGTTTTTCTCTATGTATGGAAGGGCTATATAGGTGATTTTGGCTGTGTCGCTTCTAATTCCACCTTACAGAGCACTAAGGAGTACCTGGAAGTGAAATTCCTTAGGAAGGAGGAGATCGAAGCGAATAGATCTAACAACGATGTCCTTTCCAGGCAAAGCCTCATCTCCACAGGTGGTTGCTACGTCTTCATTGCTGAACAGTTTCCTAGAGGTCTGCCACAGACTCATTACTCCTTTCTCTTGGGCTAAGTGAAGTCTTAATTGGGTCATTCAGTCATATGCGAATGCATCGCATTCCACAGAGAAGCCATGTTCACTTTTAGCTTTGAAGTATCAAAAGGACGAATGTGTACTACATTGGAAGGTTTCTCTATGTACAAAAGGGCTATGTAGGTTGTTTTGACTGTGTCTCTTCTAGTTCCACCTTACAGATCACAAAGGAGAACCTGGAAGTGAATTCCCTAAGGGACGAGTAGATGGAAGTGAATAGATCTAACAACGATTTCCGTTCCAGGCTAAGCCTCTTCTCCACAGACGGTTTTTCCGTCTTCATTGTTGAACAGTGTCCTAGAGGTTTCTGCCACAGCCTCATTACTACTTTCACTTGGGCTAAGTAAAGTCTTAAGTGGCTCAATGTGGCGTATGTGGATGCATCCCTTTTCACGGAAAAACCATGTTCGCTTTCGGCTTTTAAGCATCCAATTGACGAAACAGTGCTGTATAGAAGTATTCTCTATGTACAGGAGGGCGATATAGGTGGTTTTGGCTGTTTCACTTCTAGTTCCACCTTACAGAACACTAAGGAGTACCTGGAAGTGAATTCCCTAAGGGACGAGTAGATGGAAGTGAATAGATCTAACAACGATTTCCGTTCCAGGCTAAGCCTCTTCTCCACAGACGGTTTTTCCGTCTTCATTGTTGAACAGTGTCCTAGAGGTTTCTGCCACAGCCTCATTACTACTTTCACTTGGGCTAAGTAAAGTCTTAAGTGGCTCAATGTGGCGTATGTGGATGCATCCCTTTTCACGGAAAAACCATGTTCGCTTTCGGCTTTTAAGCATCCAATTGACGAAACAGTGCTGTATAGAAGTATTCTCTATGTACAGGAGGGCGATATAGGTGGTTTTGGCTGTTTCACTTCTAGTTCCACCTTACAGAACACTAAGGAGTACCTGGAAGTGAATTCCCTTAAGGACGAGGAGATGGGAGTGAATAGACTTATCAACGTTTTCCTTACCAGAGAAAGCCTCTTCTCCACAGACAGTTTTACCTTCTTCATTTCTGAACAGGTTCCTAGAGGTTTCTGCCACAGACTCAACATCACATTCATCTGGGCGCAGTGAAGTCTTAATTGGGTGAACGAGGTGTATGCAGATGCATCCCATTCCACGGATAAACCGATTTTACCTGATGACCATGAAGCATCCAATCCATGCATGTATGCTACATTGGAAGTTTTCTCTACATGTGGTAAGACTACATAGGTGGCTTGGCTGTGTCACTTCCACTTCCACCTTACAAAGCACTAAGGTGTACCTGGAAATGAATTACCTTAGGGACGAGGTGATGGAAGTCAATAGATCTAACAACGATTTCCTTTCGAGGCAAAGCCTCTTCTCTACAGACGGTATTTCCGTCTTCACCACTGAACAGTTTCCTAGAGGTTTCTGCCACAGACTCATCATCACTTTCACCTCGGCTCAGTGAAGTCTTAATTGGGTGAAAAAGGCGTATCTAAATGCATCTCATTCCACGAGAAACCATTTTCCATTACAACTGTGAAGCATCAAATGGACGAATGTTTGCTACATTGGAAGTTTTCTCTATGTACGGAAAGGCTATATAGGTGGGTTTGGCTGTCTCAATTCTAGTTCCACCTTACAAAGCACTAAGGAGTACCTGGAGGTGAATTGCCTTAGGGACGAGGATTTAGAAGCGAATAGATCTAAAAACGATTTCCTTTCGAGGAAATGTCTCTTCTTCACAGATAGTTTGTCTGTCTTCATTGCTGAAGAGATTCCTAGACGTTTTTGCCACAGACTCATCATCACTTTCACCTGGGCACAGTGAGGTCTTAATTGGGTGAACGAGGTGTATGTGGATACATCGCATTCCACATAGAAACCATTTTCCCTTTCGGCTTTGAAGCATCAATTCGACGAATGTGTGCTACGTGGGAAGTTTTCTCTATGTACTGAAAGGCTGTATAGGAGGTTTGGCTGTGGCACTTCTAGTTCCACCTTACAAAGCACTAAGGAGTACCAGGAAGTGAATTGCCTTAGGGACGAGGATTTAGAAGCGAATAGATCTAAAAACGATTTCCTTTCGAGGAAATGTCTCTTCTTCACAGATAGTTTGTCTGTCTTCATTGCTGAAGAGATTCCTAGACGTTTTTGCCACAGACTCATCATCACTTTCACCTGGGCACAGTGAGGTCTTAATTGGGTGAACGAGGTGTATGTGGATACATCGCATTCCACATAGAAACCATTTTCCCTTTCGGCTTTGAAGCATCAATTCGACGAATGTGTGCTACGTGGGAAGTTTTCTCTATGTACTGAAAGGCTGTATAGGAGGTTTGGCTGTGTCACTTCTAGTTCCACCTTACAAAGCACTAAGGAGTACCAGGAAGTGAATTCCTTTAGAGACCAGGAGATGGAAGAGAATAGATCTAACAACGATTTCCTTTCAAGGCAAAGCCTCTCCTCCACAGACTGTTTTTCCGTCTTCATTGCTGAACAGGTTCCTAGAGGTTTCTGCCACAGACTCATTACCACTTTCACCTGGGCTGAGTGAAGTCTTCATTTTCTCACAAATTCGAAATCCAAAGCAGCACATTCCACGGAGAAACCATGTTTCCTCTCAGTTTTGAAGCATCAAATGGACGAATGTGTTGTCCTTTAGACGTTTCCTCTCCATACATAAAGGCTAGAAATGTGATTTTAGCAATGTAACTTCTACGTCCACATGGCAAAGCAGAAAGTATTATCTCGAAGTAGACTCCCGTAGGGATGAAGACATGGACGTGAATATAATGAAAACCCTATCTTACAAGGCAGAGCCTCTCTCCACAGACGGTTTTTCCATCATCATTGTTGAACACTTTCCTCGAAGTTTCTGGCACACACTCATTATCGCTTTTACCTAGGCAGAGAGAAGTCTTAATTGCCTCAACGAGGCCAATGTGGATGCATCTCATTCCATGGAGAAACCATTTCCCCTTTCGGCTTTGAAGCATCAATTGGACAAATGTGTGCTACATTGGAAATTTTCTCTATGTACGGAAAGGCTATATAGGTGGCTTTGGCTGTGTCATTACTAGTTCCACCTTACAAAGCATTGAGGAGTACCTGGAAGTGAATTCCTTTAGAGACCAGGAGATGGAAGTCAATGATTTCCTTTCGAGGCAAAGCCTCTTCTCCACAGAAGGTATTTCTGTCTTCATTGCTGCACAGGTTCCTAGAGGTTTCTGTCACAGACTCATCATCACTTTCACCTGGGTGCAGTGAAGCCTTAATTGGGTGAAAGAGGCGTATCTAAATGCATCGCATTCCACGAGAAACCATTTTCCATTTCGGCTGTGAAGCATCAAATGGATGAATGTGTGCTACATTGGAAGTTTTCTCTATGTACGGAAAGGCTATATAGGTGGTTTTGGCTGTCTCATTACTAGTTCCACCTTACAAAGCATTGAGGAGTACCTGGAAGTGAATTCCTTTAGAGACCAGGAGATGGAAGTCAATGATTTCCTTTCGAGGCAAAGCCTCTTCTCCACAGAAGGTATTTCTGTCTTCATTGCTGCACAGGTTCCTAGAGGTTTCTGTCACAGACTCATCATCACTTTCACCTGGGTGCAGTGAAGCCTTAATTGGGTGAAAGAGGCGTATCTAAATGCATCGCATTCCACGAGAAACCATTTTCCATTTCGGCTGTGAAGCATCAAATGGATGAATGTGTGCTACATTGGAAGTTTTCTCTATGTACGGAAAGGCTATATAGGTGGTTTTGGCTGTCTCAATTCTAGTTCCACCTTACAAGGCACTAAGGAGTACCTGGAAGTGAATTCCCTTAGGGACGAGGAGTTGGAAGCGAATATATCAAAAAACGATTTCCTTTCGAGGGAAAGCCTCTTCTCCCCAGATGGTTTTTCTGTCTTCATTGCTGAACAGGTTCCTAGAGGTTTCTGTCACAGACTCATCATCACTTTCACCTGGGCTAAGTGAAGTCTTTATTGTCTCAACGAGTCATATGCGGGTGCCTACCATTCCACGGAGAAATCATATTGCCTTTCAGCTTTCAAACATCAAATCGAAGAATGTGTCCTGGAATGGAAGTTTTCTCTAAGTACATAAAGGCTATCTAGGTGGTTTTGGCTGTGTCACTTTTAGTTCCACCTTAAAATGTACTAAGGATTACCTGGAAGTGAATTCCTTTAGGGACCAGGAGATGGAAGTGAATAGATCTAACAACGTTTTCCTTTTGAGGCAAAGCCTCTTCTACACAGACGGTTTTTCCATCTTCATTGCTGAAGAGGTTCCGAGAGGTTTCTGACACAGACTCATCATCACTTTCACCTGGGCGAAGTCAAGTCTTAATTGGCTCAATGAGGCCAATGTGGATGCATCCCATTCCACAAAGAAACCATTTTCCCTTTCGGCTTTGAAGCATCAAATGGACGAATGTGCGCTACACTGGACATTTTCTCTACATACGGAAAGGCTATATAGTTGGTTTTGGCTGTCTCAATTCTAGTTCCACCTTACAAAGCACTAAGGAGTACCTGGAAGTGAATTCGCTTAGGGACGAGGACCTTGAAGTGAATAGTTCTAACAACAGTTTCCTTTCTTGGCAAAGCACTTCTCCACAGACGGTTTTTCCGGCTTCATTGCTGAACAGGTTCCTAGAGGTTTCTGCCACAGACTCATTATCACTTTCACCTGGGCTAAGTGAAGTTTTAATTGGCTCAATGAGGCCCATGTGGATGGATCCGATTCCACAAAGAAACCATTTTCCCTTTCGGCTTTGAAGCATCAAATGGACGAATGTGCGCTACACTGGACATTTTCTCTACATACGGAAAGGCTATATAGTTGGTTTTGGCTGTCTCAATTCTAGTTCCACCTTACAAAGCACTAAGGAGTACCTGGAAGTGAATTCGCTTAGGGACGAGGACCTTGAAGTGAATAGTTCTAACAACAGTTTCCTTTCTTGGCAAAGCACTTCTCCACAGACGGTTTTTCCGGCTTCATTGCTGAACAGGTTCCTAGAGGTTTCTGCCACAGACTCATTATCACTTTCACCTGGGCTAAGTGAAGTTTTAATTGGCTCAATGAGGCCCATGTGGATGGATCCGATTCCCTGGAGAAATGATTTTCCCTTCCGTCTTTGAAGCATCAATTCGACGAAGGTGAGCTACATTGGAAGATTTCTCTATGTACAGAAAGGCTATATAGGTACTTTTGGGTGTGTCACTTCTAATTCCACCTTTGAAAGCACTAAGGAGTACCTGGAAGTGAATTCCCTTAGGGGCGAGGTGATGGAATTGAGTAGATCTAACAACGATTTCCTTTCAAGGCAAAGCCTCTTCTCCACAGACAGTTTCTCCATCTTCATTGCTGAACAATTTCCTAGTGGTTTCTGGCACACACTCATTACCACTTTCACCTGGGCTGAGTGAAGTCTTCATTGTCTCACAATTTCGAAATCCAAAGCAGCACATTCCACGGAGAAACCATGTTTCCTCTTGGTTTTGAAGCATCAAATGGACGAATGTGTCGTCATTTAGACGTTTCCTCTCCATACGTAAGGGCTAGAAACATGATTTTGGCAATGCCATGTCTACGTCCACATGACAAAGCAGAAAGTATTACCTTGAAGTAGACTCCCGTAGGGATGAAGACATGGGCGTGAATATAACTAACAACCCTATCTTACAAGGCAAAGCCTCTCTCCACAGACGGATTTTCCATCATTGCTGAACAGTTTCCTTGAAGTTTCTGGCACAGACTCATTATCGCTTTTACCTGGGCAGAGTGAAGTCTTAATTGGCTCAACAAGGCCAATGTGGATGCATCCCAGTCCACGGAGAAACCATGTTCCCTTTCGGTTTTGACGCATCAAATGAACGAATGTGTCAGCCATTGGACAATTTCTCTCCATACAGAAGTGCTAGAAAGTTGCTTTGGACTGTGTCACTTCTAGTTCCAAATTACAAATCTGGTAAGAGTACCCGGAATTGAATTCCCTTAGGGATGTGGAGATGGACGTGAATAGACCTAACAAAGTTTTCCTTTCTAAGCAAGGCCTCTTCTCCATAGATGGTTTTTCTGTTTTCATTGCTGAACAGTTTCCTATAGGTTTCTGCCACAGACTCATCATCACTTTCACCTGGGCGCAGTGATGTCTTAATTGGGTGAACAAGGTGTATGTGGATGCACCCCATTCCACGGAGAAACCATGTTCCCTTTCGGTTTTGACGCATCAAATGAACGAATGTGTCAGCCATTGGACAATTTCTCTCCATACAGAAGTGCTAGAAAGTTGCTTTGGACTGTGTCACTTCTAGTTCCAAATTACAAATCTGGTAAGAGTACCCGGAATTGAATTCCCTTAGGGATGTGGAGATGGACGTGAATAGACCTAACAAAGTTTTCCTTTCTAAGCAAGGCCTCTTCTCCATAGATGGTTTTTCTGTTTTCATTGCTGAACAGTTTCCTATAGGTTTCTGCCACAGACTCATCATCACTTTCACCTGGGCGCAGTGATGTCTTAATTGGGTGAACAAGGTGTATGTGGATGCACCCCATTCCACGGAGAAACCATTTTCCCTTTCGGGTGTGAAGCATCAAATGGACGAATGTGTCAGCATTGGATGTGTCCTCTCTAAACCGAAGGGCTGAAAATGTGATTTTGGATATGTCATTTATAGTTCCACAAGACAAAGCAGTAACAGTTACCCAGAAGTGAATTCCCTAAGGGATTAGGAGTTGGATGTGCATAGAGCTAACAACGTTTTACTCTCGAGGCAAAACCTCTTCTCCACAGACGGTTTTTCCGTCTTCATTGCTGAACAGTTTCCTTGAGGTTTCTGACACATTCTCATTATCGCTTTCACCTGGGTTGAGTGAAGTCAGAATTGGCTGAACGAGGCCAAGGCAAAGGCAGAACAATCCATGGAGAAACCATTTCCTCTTTCGCTTTTGAACGAGCAAATGGACAGATGTGTCCCAGCATTGGACATTTTCTCTTCGTACAGAAGGGCTAGATAAGTGGTTTTGGCTGCCTAACTTCTAGGCCTGCACGACAATTCAGGAAGAAATACCTGGCAGTGAATTCCCTTAGGGATGAGGAGATGAACATGAATAGAACTAAGAACGTTTTCCTTTCGAGGCACAGCCTCTTCTCACAGATGGTTTTTCTGTCTTCATTACTGAACAGGTTCCTAGCGGTTCCTGCCACAGACTCATCATCACTTTCGCCTGAGCTAAGTGAAATCTTAATTGGCTCCACGAGGCGTAGGCAAAGGCAGAACAATCCATGGAGAAACCATTTCCTCTTTCGCTTTTGAACGAGCAAATGGACAGATGTGTCCCAGCATTGGACATTTTCTCTTCGTACAGAAGGGCTAGATAAGTGGTTTTGGCTGCCTAACTTCTAGGCCTGCACGACAATTCAGGAAGAAATACCTGGCAGTGAATTCCCTTAGGGATGAGGAGATGAACATGAATAGAACTAAGAACGTTTTCCTTTCGAGGCACAGCCTCTTCTCACAGATGGTTTTTCTGTCTTCATTACTGAACAGGTTCCTAGCGGTTCCTGCCACAGACTCATCATCACTTTCGCCTGAGCTAAGTGAAATCTTAATTGGCTCCACGAGGCGTATGTGGATGCATCCCATTCCATGGAGAAATCATTTTCCCTTCGATTTTGAACCAGCATATGGATGAATGTGTCCTCCATTGGAAGTTTTCTCTACATAAGGAAGGGCAATATCGGTTGTTTTGGTTGTGTCACTTCCAGTTCCACCTTAGAAAGCATTACGGAGTATCTGGAAGTGAATTCCATTAGGGACAAGGAGATGGAAGTGAATAGATCTAACAACGATTTCCTTTCGAGGCAAAGCCCCTTCTCCACAGATGGTTTTTCCGTCTTCATTGCTGAACAGTTTCCTTGAGGTTTCTGGCACAGACTCACTATCGCTTTCACCTGGGTGGAGTGAAGCCTAAATGATTCAACGAGGTCAATGAGGATGTGTCCCATTCCACGGAAAAACCATTTTTGCTTTCGGCTTTGAAACATCAAATGGATGAATGTGTCCTACATTGGACGTTTTCTCTACGTACAGAAGGGTTATATAGGGGGTTTTGGTTGTTTCACTTCTCAGTCCACATTACCAAGCAGGAAGGAGTACCTGGAAGTGAATTCCCTTAGGGACGAGGAGATGGAAGTGAATAGATCTAACAACGATTTCCTTTCGAGGCAAAGCCTCTTCTCCACAGACGGTTTTTCCATCTCCATTGCTGAACAGTTTCCTAGAAGTTTCTGCCACAGACTCATTACCACTTTCACCTGTGCTGAGTGAAGTCTTAATTATCTCACAAAGGCGAAATCAATGCAGCACCTTCCACAGCGAAACCATTTTCCCTTTCCTTTTTGAATATCAAATGGATGAATGTGGCTGCCATTGCATGTTTTCTCTCTAAACCCAAGGGCTAGAAATGTGATTTTGACTATGTCATTTCTAGGTCCACATGACAAAGCAGTAAGAGTTTCCCAGAATTGACTTCCCTTAGTGACTAGGAGATGGACATGAATAGAGCTAACAGTGTTTTACTTTTGAGGCAAAGCCTCTTCTACACAGACGGTTTTTCCAACTTCATTGCTGAACAGTTTCCTTGAGGTTTCTGATACAGACTCATTATCGCTTTCACCTGGGCAGAATGTAGTCATAATTGGCTCACAAAGGCGAAATCAATGCAGCACCTTCCACAGCGAAACCATTTTCCCTTTCCTTTTTGAATATCAAATGGATGAATGTGGCTGCCATTGCATGTTTTCTCTCTAAACCCAAGGGCTAGAAATGTGATTTTGACTATGTCATTTCTAGGTCCACATGACAAAGCAGTAAGAGTTTCCCAGAATTGACTTCCCTTAGTGACTAGGAGATGGACATGAATAGAGCTAACAGTGTTTTACTTTTGAGGCAAAGCCTCTTCTACACAGACGGTTTTTCCAACTTCATTGCTGAACAGTTTCCTTGAGGTTTCTGATACAGACTCATTATCGCTTTCACCTGGGCAGAATGTAGTCATAATTGGCTCAACGAGGCCAAGGCAAAGGCAGCACAATCCACGGATAAACCACTTTCTCTTTAGTTTTGAACCAGCAAATGGACGAATGTGTCCTCTATTGGGCGTTTTCTCTCCATACGGAAGGGCTAGAAAGGTGGTTTTGGCTCTGTCACTTTTATGTCCACATGACAAAGCAGGAGGAAATTCCTCGAATTGGATTCCCTTAGGGATGTGAAGTTGGACGTGAATATAATTCACAACCCTATCTTTTAAGGCGAAGCCTCTTCTCCACAGATGTTTTTTCCATCTTCATTGCTGAACAGTCTCCTAGCGCTTTCTGCCACTGACTCATTATCGCCTTCAAATGAGGGGAGTGAAGTCTTAATTGGCTCAACGAGGCCAATGCCTGTGAAATCCATTCCATGGAGAAACCATGTTGCCTTCACTTTTGAACCAGCATATGGATGAATGTGTCCTCCATTGGAAGTTTTCTCTATGTACAGAAGGGCTATATAGGTGGTTTTGGTTGTGTCACTTCTCGGTCCACATTACAAATCCGGAAGGAGTATTCGGAAGTGAATTCCCTTAGGGACGAGTAGATGGAATTGAGTAGATCTAACAACGATTTCCTTTCAAGGCAAAGCCTCTTCTCCACAGACGGTTTTCCTATCTTCATTGCTGAACAGTTCTCTGAGGTTTCTGACGCAGACTCATTATCACTTTCACCTGGGCAGAGTGAAGTCTTAATTGGCTAAAAGAGGCCAATGCCCATGAAACCCATTCCAGAGAGACACCATTATTCCTTTAGTTTTGAACGAGCCAATTGGTGAATGTGTACTCCATTGGACATTTTCTCTCCATACGGAAGGGCTGGAAATGTAGCTTTGGCTGTGTCACTTCTAAGTCCACAGGACAATGCAAGAAGGAATACCAGGAAGTGAATTCCATTACGGATGAGGACATGGATGTGAATAGGATTAATAACGTTTTCCCTTCGTGGCCTGGCCTCTTGTCCACAGACGGTATGTCTGTCTTCATTGCTGAACAGTTTCCTAGCGGTTTCTGCCACAGACTCAATATCACTTTCACCTGGACTGAGTGAAGTCTTAATGGTCTCACAAAGGCGAAATCCAATGCAGCACATTCCACTGAGAAACCATTTTCCTTTTCGGTTTTGAAGCATCAACTGGACGAATGTGTCATCCATTGGACGTTTTCTCTCCATACAGAAGGGCTAGAAACGTGATTTTGGCAATGTCACTTCTACGCCCACAAGACATAGCAGAAAAAATTACCTCGAAGTGGACTCCCTTAGGGATGCAAACATGGATGTGAATATAGCTAACAACGTTTTCCTTTCGAGGCAAAGCCTCTTCTCCACAGACAGTTTTTCCGACTTCATTGCTGAACAGTTTCCTTGAGGTTTCTGGCAGAGACTCATTATCGCTTTTACCTGGACTGAGTGAAGTCTTAATGGTCTCACAAAGGCGAAATCCAATGCAGCACATTCCACTGAGAAACCATTTTCCTTTTCGGTTTTGAAGCATCAACTGGACGAATGTGTCATCCATTGGACGTTTTCTCTCCATACAGAAGGGCTAGAAACGTGATTTTGGCAATGTCACTTCTACGCCCACAAGACATAGCAGAAAAAATTACCTCGAAGTGGACTCCCTTAGGGATGCAAACATGGATGTGAATATAGCTAACAACGTTTTCCTTTCGAGGCAAAGCCTCTTCTCCACAGACAGTTTTTCCGACTTCATTGCTGAACAGTTTCCTTGAGGTTTCTGGCAGAGACTCATTATCGCTTTTACCTGGATGGAGTGAAGTCATAATTGGCTCAATGAGGCCAAGGCAAAGTCAGCACAATTCACGGAGAAACCATTCTTTCTTTCCCTATGAACGAGCAAATGGACGAATGTGTCATCCATTGGACGTTTTCTCTCCATACATAAGAGCTAGGAACGTGATTTTGACTCTGTCATTTCTAAGTCCACATGACAAAGCAGGAAGGTGTACCTGGAATTGAATTCCCTTAGGGATGTGGAGATGGATGGACGTGAAATAACCTAACATTTTTTCCTTTTGAGGCAAAGACTTTTCTCCACAGTCGGTATCTCTGTCTTCATTGCTGAACAGTTTCCTAGAGGTTTCTGCCACAGACTCATCATCACTTTCACCTGGGGTACGTGAAGTCTTAATTGGCTCAATGAGGCTAATGCAGATGCATCCCATTCCACAGAGAAACCATTTTCCCTTTCGGCTTTGAAGCATCAAATGGACGAATGTGTCCTCCATAAGAAGTTTTCTCTACATACAGAAGGGCTATATAGGTGGTATTGGCTGTGTCACTTCTAATTCCACATTAAAAACATTAAGGAATACCCGGAAGTGACTTCTCTTAAGGACAAGGAGATGGAAGTGAATATATCTAACAACGTTTTCCTTTCGAGGCAAAGCCTCTTCTCCACAGACGATTTTTCCGTCTTCATTGCTGAACAGAATCCTAGGGGTTTCTGCCACAGACTCATCATCACTTTCACCTGGGGTACGTGAAGTCTTAATTGGCTCAATGAGGCTAATGCAGATGCATCCCATTCCACAGAGAAACCATTTTCCCTTTCGGCTTTGAAGCATCAAATGGACGAATGTGTCCTCCATAAGAAGTTTTCTCTACATACAGAAGGGCTATATAGGTGGTATTGGCTGTGTCACTTCTAATTCCACATTAAAAACATTAAGGAATCCCCGGAAGTGACTTCTCTTAAGGACAAGGAGATGGAAGTGAATATATCTAACAACGTTTTCCTTTCGAGGCAAAGCCTCTTCTCCACAGACGATTTTTCCGTCTTCATTGCTGAACAGAATCCTAGGGGTTTCTGCCACAGACTCATTACCACTTTCACCTGGGCTGAGTGAAGTCTTAATTGTCTCACAAATACGAAATCCAATGCAGCACATTCCACGACGAATCCATTTTCCCTTTCAGATTTGAACATCAAATGGATGAATCTGTCCGCCATTGGATGTTTTCTCTCTATATAGAAGAGCTAGAAATGTGATTTTGGCTATGTCATTTCTAGCTCCACATGACAAAGCAGTAAGTGTTACCCAGAAGTGAATTCCCTTAGGGATTAGGAGATAGACGTGAATAGAGCTAACAGCGTTCTACTTTCGAGGCAAAGCCTCATTTCCACAGACGGTTTTTCTGTCTTCATTGCTGAACAGTTTCCTTGAGGTTTCTGGCACAGACTCATTACCATTTTCACCTGGGCTGAGTGAAGCTTTAATGGTCTCACAAAGGCGAAATCCAATGCAGCACATTCCAGGGAGAAACTATTTTCCCTATCGGTTTTGAAGCATCAAATGGACGAATGTCTCATCCATTAGAGGTTTTCTGTCCATATGGAAGAGCTAGAAAGGTGATTTTCGATTTGGCACTTCTAGATCCACATGACAAAGCAGGAAGAAATTCCTTGAATTGGATTCCCTTAGGGACGTGGGGATGGACATGAAGATATTTCACAATCCTATCTTTCAAGGCGAAGCCTCTTCTCTACGGACGGTTTTTCCATATTCATTGCTGAACAGTTTCCTTGAGGTTTCTGGCACAGACTCATTACCATTTTCACCTGGGCTGAGTGAAGTCATAATTGGCTTAACGAGGCCAAAGCAAAGGCAGCACAATCCATGAAGAAACTATTTTCTCTTTCGCTTTTGACGAGCAAAGGGACGAATATGTCCTCCTTTGGACGTTATCTCTCCATACAGAAGTGCTAGAAAGGTGCTTTTGACTGTGTCACTTCTAGTTACACATTATAAAGTAGGAAGGAGTACCCAGAATTGAATTCCCTTAGGGATGTGGAGATGGACGTGAATAGACCTAACAACATTTTCCTTTCTAGGAAAAGCCTCTTCTCCACAGATGGTTTTTCCGTTTTCATTGCTGAACAGTTTCCTAGAGGTTTCTGCCACAGACTCATCATCACTTTCACCTGGGCGAAGTGAAGTCTTAATTGGCTCAACGAGGCCAATGTGGAGGCATCCCTTTCAACTGAGAAAGTATTTTCCCTTTCAATTTTGAAGCATCAAATGAACGAATACGTCGTCCATTGGACGTTTTCTTTCAATACGGAAATGCTAGAAAGGTGGTATTTTCTTGGTCACTTCTAGGTCCACATGACAAAGCAGGAAGAAATTCCTCAAAGTGGATTCTCTTAGGGATGTGGAGATGGGCGTGAATATAATTCACAACCTTATCTTTCAAGGCGAACCCTCTTGTCCACAGACGGTTTTCCCGTCTTCATTGCTGAACAGTTTCCTTGAGGTTTCTGGCATAGACTCATTATCGCTTTCACCTGGGTGGAGTGAAGTCTTAATTGGCTCAACGAGGCCAATGTGGAGGCACCCCTTTCAACTGAGAAAGTTTTTTCCCCTTTCAATTTTGAAGCATCAAATGAACGAATACGTCGTCCATTGGACGTTTTCTTTCAATACGGAAATGCTAGAAAGGTGGTATTTTCTTGGTCACTTCTAGGTCCACATGACAAAGCAGGAAGAAATTCCTCAAAGTGGATTCTCTTAGGGATGTGGAGATGGGCGTGAATATAATTCACAACCTTATCTTTCAAGGCGAACCCTCTTGTCCACAGACGGTTTTCCCGTCTTCATTGCTGAACAGTTTCCTTGAGGTTTCTGGCATAGACTCATTATCGCTTTCACCTGGGTGGAGTGAAGCCATAATTGGCTCAACGATGCCAAGGGAATGGCAGCACAATCCACGGAAAAATCATTTTCTCTTTCGCTTTTGAGGCAGCAAATGGACGAATGTGTCCTCCATTGGACGCTTTCTCTCCATACAGAAGGACTAGAATGGTGGTTTTGGGTGGGTGTGTCACTTCTAGGTCTGCATGACAATTCAGGAAGAAATACCCGGCTGTGAATTCCGTTAGGGATGCGGAGATAAACATAAATAGATCTAACAACGATTTCCTTTCGAGCAAAGCCTCTTCTCCACAGACGGTTTTTCCATCTTCATTGCTGAACAGTTTCCTAGCAGTTTCTGCCACAGACTCATTATCGCCTGCACCTGGGGAGATTGAAGTCTTTTTTTTTTTTTTTAATTTTATTTATTTATTTATTTTTGGCTATTCTGGGCCTTTACTGCTGCTTCAGGCTGTTCTCTAGTTTCAGGGAGTGGGGGCTACTGTCTAGTTGAGGTGAACAGGCTTCTTGTTCCAGTTACATCTCTTGTTGTGGAACTCTGGCTATAGGGAACACGGGTTTCTGTAGTTACAGCACATGGGCTTAGTTGCTGTGCAGCATGTGGAATCTTCCTCAGTCAGGGATTGAACCCGTGTCTCCTGCATTGGCAGGCATGCTCTTTACCACTGAGCTACCAGGGAAGCCCAGGTAAACAGAATATTAATATAGGCTTCTTAATATAAAATTTAACTTGCCAGGGATATGCATATGACCAATCTGGGATTATACATATCTGTAAACAACAAAACTCTGCAAACATAAAAAGTAAAAGTAAAAAAAAAAATTTAACTTGGTATGCCTATTGTAAATTAATCACTAATCACGTGACTCTTTTCATTTTGCCAAAAACCTGGGCCACTTAGCCCAGTTGATTATTGCATGTATTGTCAACCAATGCGGTCAATATGGGTTGCTTGACTTGAATATAAAGAAATCTCTTGAATAAGCACTGTTTGCATCCCTAAGCCAATTGGTTAATGCACAAATATGTATAAGTTGTGAGGAGAGAGCAAAAGCTTACATGTCATGTCTTCTAAAGATGCAATCCATCAGTGTTCTTAGAAAAATAAGTCCAAATACTTAATTTTATCAGATTTTATATATTAGGGATAAGGCATGTCAAAAATGGTATGAAGGATGGATAACAGGCCTTTATTTTCCGATACAGAAAGCTCTCTCATGCCTTTTTTCTTAACCTGTATTTATTTATTTATTTATTTATTTATTTATTTATTTTTAAACTTTTATTTTGCTTTTAACTTTTACAGAGTTTTGTTGTTTACAGATATGTATGTTCCCAGATTAGTCATATGTATATCCCCCCCCTTCCCACCCCTCCCAACCATCACACAGTACCACTGAAGGATCCCCTTTTCTCACAGAGCAATGACTAGAGCTATTTTCTTCACTTATGATAGTACAGGCCTTCATGCTACTTCCTTTATGCCTCCCACCTTCTGTTCCTTCCCCACAATGTCCATATGTCCACTGTCCATGTCTGTCTTTCCGTCACTTCACTGCGTGTGCTATCATCACCATCCTCCTAGATTCCATATATATGTGTTAATATACTGTATTTGTCCTTCTCTTTCTGACTGACTCCACTTTTGATGATACGTTCTAGATCCAGCCACCTCATGAGGGCTGATTCTTCTGCATTTCTCTTTACAGCTGTGTAGTATTCCATTGTATATATGTACCAGAGCTTTTGGATCCATTCGTTCGTCGATAGGCATCTAGGTTCCTTCCATGTTCTAGCTATTGTATAGAGAGCTGCAGTGAACATTGGGTTACAGGTGCTTCTTTCAGGTTTGATTTCATCAGGGTATAAGCCTAAGAGTGGGATTGCTTGGTCATAGGATGCTTCTATTTTTAGTTTTTAAAGAAATTTCCAGACTGTCTTCCATAGAGGCTGTATCAATTTACACTCCCACCAGCATTGCAAGAGTGTTCCCTTTTCTCCGCACCCTCTCCAGCATTTACTGTCTGTCGATTTGTGGATGACGGCCATTCTGACGGGTGTGAGGTGATATCTCATTGTAGTTTTGATTTGCATTTCTCTAATTATTAGTGAAGCTGAGCATCGTTTCATGTGTTTTTGGGGCATCTGTACGTCATCGTTGGAGAGGTGTCTGTTTAGGTCCTTTTCCCATTTTTCGATTGGGTTGTTCATTTTTCCAGTGCTGAGTTGTCTGAGTTGCTTGTAGATTTTGGAGATTAATTCTTTGTCTGTTGTTTCATTTGCTATGATTTTCTCCCATTCTGTGGGCTGTCCAGCTTTTTTGTGATTTCTTTTGCTGTACAAAAGCTTTTAAGTTTCATGAGGTTCCACATGTTCATTTGTCTTTTTAGTTCCACTATTCTAGTAGGTGGGTCAGAGAAGATCTTGCTTTGATTGATGTCCTTGAGGGTTTTGCCTATATTCTCCTCTAAGAGTTGGATGGTTTCTGGCCTTACATTTATGTCTTTAATCCATTTTGAGTTGATCTTTGTGCATGGTGTCAGGGTATGCTCCAACTTCATTTTTTTGCATGTAGCTGTCCAATTTTCCCAGCACCATTTGTTGAAGAGGCTGTCTTTGTCCCATTTTATGTGTTCGCCTCCTTTGTCAAAAATAAGGTACCCATAGGTGCGTGGGTTTATCTCTGGGTTCTCAATCTGGTTCCATTGGTCGATATTTCTGTTTTTGTGCCAGTACCATACTGTCTTGATGACTGTTGCTTTGTAGTAGAGTCTGAAGTTGGGGAGGCTGATCCCTCCGGCTCCATTCTTCTTCCTCAGGATTGCTTTGGCTATTCGAGGTCTTTTGTGTGTCCATATGAACTCTGTTATTCTTTGGTCTAATTCTGTGAAAAATGTCATTGGAAGTTTGATAGGGATCGCATTGAATCTATAGATGACATTTGGTATAATGGTCATTATCAAAATATCGATTCTACCGACCCAGGAACATAGAATATCTCTCCATCTCTTTAAGTCTTCTTTAATGTCTCTCATGAGTGTCTTGTAATTTTCTGTGTACAGTTCTTTTGTTACTTTGGGCAGGTTTATTCCCAGATATTTGATTCTTTTTGTTGCAATGGTGAAGGGGATTGCCTCTTTGATTTCGTAAAAGCATTTTCTTTTCAAGGAAAAGCCTCTTCTCCACAGACAGTGTTGCCTTTTTCATAGCTGAATAGTTTCCTTGAGGTTTCTGGTACCAATCCTTTATCACTTACACCTGGGTGGAGTGGAGTCTTAATTGGTCCTATGAGGCAAATGGCAATGGAGCAACTTCTAAGGAAAAAACATATTCCCTTCAGTTTTGAACCACCACATGGAAGACCTTGTCGTCCACTGTTCATTTTCACTCCATCGGGAAGGTCTAGAAAGGTGCATTCACTTTTGAAACTTGAGGTTCCCCATTACAAAGCTGGAAGGTATACCGAGAAGTGAATGTCCTTACGGAAGAGTAGTAAAGGTAAATGGAACTGAAAGCATTTTCCTGTCTAGCCAAAACCTCTTTTCCACAAACGGTTTTTCCGTTTTCATAACTGAAGAGTTTCCCTCAGTTTTCTGGTACCAACCGCTTATCTCTTTCACCTGGGTGGCATGGAGTCGTCATTGACTCAACGAGGCCAGTGGCAATGGAGCACCTTCCACAGAGAAACCATCTTTCCTTCGGTTTTGAAGCAGCACATGGAAGTATGTGTCCTCAGTGGTCGTTTTCCCTCCATAAGGAAGGTCTAGAAAGGTGCTTTCGGTTGTGAAACTTCTAGGTCCCATTACAAAGCATTAAGGTATTCCCTGCAGTGAATGCTCTTAGATGTGAGTAATAAAGGCAAATAGAAATAAATGCATTTTCCTTCTGAGGCAAAGCTTCTTCTCCATAAACAGTGTTTTCATTATCATAACTGAATAGATTCGAGGAGGTTTCTGGAACCAACCTCTTATCGCTTACCCCTGATTTCAGTGGAGTCCTCATTGGCTAAACGATGACAATGGCAATGCAGCACCTTCCACTGAAAAACTATCTTCCCTTCGTTTTGGACCAGCAAATGGAAGAATGTATCCTCCGCTGGTCGCTTTCACTCCATTTGGAAGGTCTTGAAAGGTGCTTTCGGTTGTGAAATTCTATGTGCCCACTACAAGGCAAGAAGGTATACCCAGAAGTGAGTTCCATTAGGGGTGAGTCGGAAAGATAAATAGAACTAAAAGCATTTTACTTTCGAAGCAAAGCCTCTTCTCCACAGACGGTGTTTCCATTGTCATAGCTGAATCGTTTCGAGGAGGTTTCTGGAACCAACCTCTTATCGCTTACCCCTGATTTCAGTGGAGTCCTCATTGGCTAAACGATGACAATGGCAATGCAGCACCTTCCACTGAAAAGCAATCTTCCCTTCGTTTTGAAGCAGTAAATAGAAGAATGTATCCTCCGCTGGTCGCTTTCACTCCATTTGGAAGGTCTTGAAAGGTGCTTTCGGTTGTGAAATTCTATGTGCCCACTACAAGGCAAGAAGGTATACCCAGAAGTGAGTTCCATTAGGGGTGAGTCGGAAAGATAAATAGAACTAAAAGCATTTTACTTTCGAAGCAAAGCCTCTTCTCCACAGACGGTGTTTCCATTGTCATAGCTGAATCGTTTCCTTGAGGTTTCCGGTACCAACCCTTTTTCACTTACACCAGGCTGCAGTGGAGTCTTAATTGGCTCTTCGATGACAATTGCAATGTCGCACATTAGACGAGTAAACCATCTTACCTTCGGTTTTGAACCAGCAACTGGAAGAATGTGTCCTCCACTGGTCGTTTTCACTCCATACGGAAGGTCTAGAAAATGCTTTCAGTTGTGAAATTTCTAGGTCCCCATTACAATGGAGGAATTCATACCCAGAAGTGAATTACCTTATGGGAAAGTAGTAAAAGAAAATGGAAATAAAATATTTTCCTTTCGAAGCTAAGCCTCTTCTCCACAGACGGGGTTTCCGTTTTCACAGCTGAATTGTTTCCCTGAGGTTTGTGCTACCAACCCCTTATTGCTTACACATGGGTGGAGTGGAGTTTTATTTTTTGAACCAGCAAATTGAAGAAAGTGTCCTCCACTGGTCGTTTTCACTCCATACGGAAAGTCTAGAAAGATGCTTTCGGTTGTGAAATTTCTTGGTCCCCATTATAGAGCAGGAAGGTATACCCAGAAGTGAATTCTCTTTGGGATGAGAAGTAAAGGTAAATGGAACTAAAAGCATTGTCCTTATGAGACAAAGCCTCTTCTCCACAGACAGTGCTTCCATTTTCATAGCTGAATAGTTTCCTTAAGGTTTGTGGTAACAACCGCTTATCGCTGTCACCTGGGTGGAGTGGAGTCTTAATTGACTCAATGAGGCCAATGGCAATGGAGCACCTTCCACAGAGAAACCATCTTTCCTTCGGTTTTTAAGCAGCATATGGAAGTATGTGTCCTCCACTGGTCCTTTTCACTCCATCGGGAAGGTCTAGCAAGGTGCTTTCGGTTGTGAAACTTCTTGGTCCCCATTAAAAAGCAGGAAGATATACCTGGAAGTGAATGCCCTTAGGGGTGAGTAGTAAAGGTAAATGGAACTGAAAGCCTTTTCCATTTGAGGGAAAGCCTCTTCTCCACAGACAGGGTTTCCATTTTCATAGCTGAATAGAATCGTGAAGGTTTCTGGAACCAACCCCCTATCGTTTACACCTGGTTTCAGTGGAGTCCTCATTGGCTAAATGACGACAATGGCAATGTAGCACCTTCTATGGAAAAACAAGCTTCCCTTCGGTTTTTAAGCAGCATATGGAAGTATGTGTCCTCCACTGGTCCTTTTCACTCCATCGGGAAGGTCTAGCAAGGTGCTTTCGGTTGTGAAACTTCTTGGTCCCCATTAAAAAGCAGGAAGATATACCTGGAAGTGAATGCCCTTAGGGGTGAGTAGTAAAGGTAAATGGAACTGAAAGCCTTTTCCATTTGAGGGAAAGCCTCTTCTCCACAGACAGGGTTTCCATTTTCATAGCTGAATAGAATCGTGAAGGTTTCTGGAACCAACCCCCTATCGTTTACACCTGGTTTCAGTGGAGTCCTCATTGGCTAAATGACGACAATGGCAATGTAGCACCTTCTATGGAAAAACAAGCTTCCCTTCGTTTTGAACCAGCAAATGGTAGAATGTGTCCTCCACTTGTCGTTTTCACTCCATATGGAAGGTCTTGAAAGGTGCTTTCGGTTGTCAAACTTCTAGGACCCTATTACAAAGCACGAAAGCATACCCAGAAGTGAATGCCCTTAATGGTTAGAAGTAAAGGTAAATGGCACTAAAAACATTTTCTTTTCAAGGAAAAGCCTCTTCTCCACAGACAGTGTTGCCCTTTTCATAGCTGAATAGTTTCCTTGAGGTTTCTGGTACCAATCCTGTATCGCTTACACCTGGGTGAAGTGGAGTCTTAATTGGTTCTACGAGGCCAATGGTAATGTAGCGCCTTCTATGGAAAAAACATATTCCCTTCGGTTTTGAACCACCACATGGAAGACCCTGTCCTCCACTGTTCGTTTTCACTGCATCGGGGAGGTCTAGAAAGGTGCATTCACTTGTGAAACTTGGAGTTCCCATTACAAAGCAGGAAGGTATACCCGGAAGTGAATGCCCTTAGGCATGAGTAGTAAAGGTAAATGGAACTGAAAGCATTTTCCATTCAAGGTGAAGCCTCTATTCCACAGACAGTGTTGCCCTTTTCATAGCTGAATAGTTTCCTTGAGGTTTCTGGTACCAATCCTGTATCGCTTACACCTGGGTGAAGTGGAGTCTTAATTGGTTCTACGAGGCCAATGGTAATGTAGCGCCTTCTATGGAAAAAACATATTCCCTTCGGTTTTGAACCACCACATGGAAGACCCTGTCCTCCACTGTTCGTTTTCACTGCATCGGGGAGGTCTAGAAAGGTGCATTCACTTGTGAAACTTGGAGTTCCCATTACAAAGCAGGAAGGTATACCCGGAAGTGAATGCCCTTAGGCATGAGTAGTAAAGGTAAATGGAACTGAAAGCATTTTCCTGTCGAGGCAAAGCCTCTTCACCAATGGTTTTTCCATTTTTCATTGCTGAAGAGCTTCCTTTAGGTTTCTGGTACTCACCACTTATCACTTTCACGTGGGTGGAGTGGAGTCTTCATTGACTCAATGAGGCCAATGGCAATGGAGTACCTTCCAAGGAGAAACCATCTTTCCTTCAGTTTTTTTTGGGGGGAGGCTGGGGTCGGGTTGGGGATGGAGGGGAGCGGGCTGGCCACTTCTATTGGTCTTTCTTTTCTCTATTTTCATCAGTCTTTGTTCTTTGGCTCCTGTGGGCCTCCCATTGCGGTGGCGTCTGTCATTGCAGAGCGCCGGCTCTGGGCGCATGCACTCCAGAGCTCCGGCTAGGTAATTGGACACATCAGTCCAGCCGCTCCACGGCACGTGGGATCTTCCCAGGTCAGGGCTCAAACAGGCGCCCCTTGCACTGCAAGGCGGTGTCCCTACCCACTGGACCACCAGGGGAAGCCCTTCCTTCGTTTTTTAAGCAGCACATGGAAGAACGTGTCCTGCACTGGTCGTGTTCACTCCACGAGGAAGGTCTTGAAAGATGTTTTCGAAACTTCTAGGTGCCCATTACAAGGCAAGAAGGTATAACCGGAAGTGAGTTCCATTAGGGGTGAGTCGGAAAGGTAAATGGAACTAAAAGCATTTTACTTTCGAAGCAAAGCCTATTTCCACAGATGGTGTTTCCATTTTCATAGCTGAATAGATTCGAGGAGGTTTCTGGAACCAACCCCTTATCTCTTACACCTGGTTTCAGTGGAGTCCTCATTGGCTAAATGACGACAATGGCAATGCAGCACCTTCCACTGAAAAGCAATCTTCCCTTCGTTTTGAAGCAGTAAATGGAAGAATGTTTCCTCCACTGGTCACTTTCACACCATATGTAATGTCTTGAAAGGTGCTTTCAGTTGTCAAACTTCGAGGTCCCCATTACAAAGCACGAAAGCATACCCAGAAGTGAATTCCCTTAGGGGCGAGAAGTAAAGGTAAATGGCACTAAAAGCATTTTCTTTTCAAGGATAAGCCTCTCCTCCACAGACGGTGCTTCCCTTTTCATAGCTGAATAGAGTCCTTGAGGTTTCTGGTACCAATCCTTTAATGCTTACACCTGGGTGGAGTGGAGTCTTAATTGGTTCTATGAGGCCAATGGCAATGCAGTGCCTTCTTTGGAAAAAGCATATTCCCTTCAGTTTTGAACCACCACATGGAAGACCTTGTCATCCACTGTTCGTTTTCACTGCATCGGGGAGGTCTAGAAAGGTGCATTTGCTTTTGAGACTTGAAGTTCCCCGTTACAAAGCTGGAAGATATACCGAGAAGTGAATGCCCTTACGGATGAGTAGTAAATGTAAATGGAACTGAAAGCATTTTCCTGTCGAGGCAAAGCCTCTTTTCCACAAGCGGTTTCTCCGTTTTCATACCTGAAGAGTTTCCTTTAGGTTTCTGGTACCCACAACTTATCGCTTTCACCTGGGTGGCGTGGAATCTTCATTGACTCAATGAGGCCAATGGCAATGGAGCACCTTCCACGGAGAAGTCATCTCTCCTTCGGTTTTTAAGCAACACATGTAAGAACGTGTCCTGCAGTGGTCGTTTTTGCTCCATGAGGAAGGTCTTGAAAGGTGTTTTCGAAACTTCTAGAAGCCCATTACAAGGCAAGAATGTGTAACTGGAGGTGAATTCCATTACGGGTGAGTAGGAAAGATAAATGGAACTAAAAGCATTTTACTTTCGAAGCAAAGCCTCTTCTCCACAGACGGTGTTTCCGTTGTCATAGCTGAATCATTTCCTTGAGGTTTCTGGTACCAATCCTTTTTCGCTTACACCGGGGTACAGTGGACTCTTAATGGCCCTTCGATGACAATTGCAATGTTGAACCTTAGATGAGTAAACCATCTTACCTTCGGTTTTGAACCAGCAACTGGAAGAATGTGTCCTCCACTGGTCGTTTTCACTCCATACGGAAGGTCTAGTAAAGTGCTTTCAGTTGTGAAACTTCTAGGCCCCCATTACAATGCAGGAATTCATACCAGAATTGAATTACCTTATGGGTAAGCAGTAAAAGAAAATGGAAATAAAAATATTTTCCTGTCGAGGCAAAGCCTCTTTTCCACAAGCGGTTTCTCCGTTTTCATACCTGAAGAGTTTCCTTTAGGTTTCTGGTACCCACAACTTATCGCTTTCACCTGGGTGGCGTGGAATCTTCATTGACTCAATGAGGCCAATGGCAATGGAGCACCTTCCACGGAGAAGTCATCTCTCCTTCGGTTTTAAGCAACACATGTAAGAACGTGTCCTGCAGTGGTCGTTTTTGCTCCATGAGGAAGGTCTTGAAAGGTGTTTTCGAAACTTCTAGAAGCCCATTACAAGGCAAGAATGTGTAACTGGAGGTGAATTCCATTACGGGTGAGTAGGAAAGATAAATGGAACTAAAAGCATTTTACTTTCGAAGCAAAGCCTCTTCTCCACAGACGGTGTTTCCGTTGTCATAGCTGAATCATTTCCTTGAGGTTTCTGGTACCAATCCTTTTTCGCTTACACCGGGGTACAGTGGACTCTTAATGGCCCTTCGATGACAATTGCAATGTTGAACCTTAGATGAGTAAACCATCTTACCTTCGGTTTTGAACCAGCAACTGGAAGAATGTGTCCTCCACTGGTCGTTTTCACTCCATACGGAAGGTCTAGTAAAGTGCTTTCAGTTGTGAAACTTCTAGGCCCCCATTACAATGCAGGAATTCATACCCAGAATTGAATTACCTTATGGGTAAGCAGTAAAAGAAAATGGAAATAAAATATTTTCCTTTCGAAGCTAAGCCTCTTCTCCACAGACGGGGTTTCCGTTTTCATAGCTGCATCGTTTCCTTCAGGTTTCTCGTACCAAAACCATATCGTTTGCACCTGGGTGGGGTGGAGTCTTAATTGGCTCAATGAGGCCAATGGCAATGTAGCGCCTTCCATGGAAAAACCATCTTCCCTTCGGTGTTGAACCAGCAAATGGAAGAATGTGTCCTCCACTCATCGTTTTCACTCCACAAGGAAGGTCTTGAAAGGTACTTTTGGTTGTGAAACGTCTAGGTGCCCATTACAAGGCAGGAAGGTATACCCGGAAGTGAGTTCCATTACAGGTGAGTAGGAAAGGTAAATGGAACTAAAAGCATTGTCCTTTCGAGGCAAAGCCTCTTCTCCACATGCTGGGCCCTGAAAGTAAGAGGGCCTTTGCAAGCATAAGGAAGCTTAAGCACATATTTGCAGTTTGGTGCTAAAAGGAGGCCTACAGGAAGAGACAGGGCATGATCTAAGGTCCATTGTCAAAACTTCTGATTGATCCCCCTGGTTTCCGCGCTCTGGGCAACGCAGGCTCACCAAGAGTTCCTATTGCAATGTAGATACGTAGCTGCTTGACCTTTGTCTTGACTGGTGTAACTATAGGAAGTTCCTTGCAACCCCCCCTTCGTTTGCCTATAAAATCTGTTAGTTTATTCTAATAAACTGGAAGTGCTCTGACAGAAGCCCTGCCGTGTCTGATTGTCCCTGGCATGCACCAGCAGGCTGGAGGGGGCACGGCTGCAAGGCCCATCTCTCTCCAAAATCTCCTGGTTTGGCCGGGGGCATTCCCACTGCCTTCCCTTTCTGCGGAAGGTCCCCACATCCACAGTGTTTCCATTTTCATAGCTGAATCGTTTCCTTGAGGTTTCCCGTACCAACCCCTTTTCACTTACACTGGTCTGCAGTGGAGTCTTAATTGACTCTTCGATGACAATTGCAATGTCGCACATTAGACGAGTAAACCATCTTACCTTCAGTTTTGAACCAGCAACTGGAAGAATGTGTCCTCCACTGGTCGTTTTCACTCCACAAGGAAGGTCTTGAAAGGTACTTTTGGTTGTGAAACGTCTAGGTGCCCATTACAAGGCAGGAAGGTATACCGGAAGTGAGTTCCATTACAGGTGAGTAGGAAAGGTAAATGGAACTAAAAGCATTGTCCTTTCGAGGCAAAGCCTCTTCTCCACATGCTGGGCCCTGAAAGTAAGAGGGCCTTTGCAAGCATAAGGAAGCTTAAGCACATATTTGCAGTTTGGTGCTAAAAGGAGGCCTACAGGAAGAGACAGGGCATGATCTAAGGTCCATTGTCAAAACTTCTGATTGATCCCCCTGGTTTCCGCGCTCTGGGCAACGCAGGCTCACCAAGAGTTCCTATTGCAATGTAGATACGTAGCTGCTTGACCTTTGTCTTGACTGGTGTAACTATAGGAAGTTCCTTGCAACCCCCCCTTCGTTTGCCTATAAAATCTGTTAGTTTATTCTAATAAACTGGAAGTGCTCTGACAGAAGCCCTGCCGTGTCTGATTGTCCCTGGCATGCACCAGCAGGCTGGAGGGGGCACGGCTGCAAGGCCCATCTCTCTCCAAAATCTCCTGGTTTGGCCGGGGGCATTCCCACTGCCTTCCCTTTCTGCGGAAGGTCCCCACATCCACAGTGTTTCCATTTTCATAGCTGAATCGTTTCCTTGAGGTTTCCCGTACCAACCCCTTTTCACTTACACTGGTCTGCAGTGGAGTCTTAATTGACTCTTCGATGACAATTGCAATGTCGCACATTAGACGAGTAAACCATCTTACCTTCAGTTTTGAACCAGCAACTGGAAGAATGTGTCCTCCACTGGTCGTTTTCACTCCATACAGAAGGTGTAGCAAAGTGCATTCGGTTGTGAAATTTCTAGGTCCCCATTACTGAGCAGAAAGGTATACCCGGAAGTGAATGCTCTTAGGGATGAGAAGTAAAGGCAATTGAACTAAAAGCATTGCCCTTATGAGGCAAAGCCTCTTGTCCACAGACCGTGGTTCCATTTTCATAGCTGAAAAGTTTCCTTAAGGTTTGTGGTACCTACCGCTTATCACTTTCACCTGGGTGGAATGGAGTCTTAACTGACTCAACGAGGCCAATGGCAATGGAGCACCTTCCATGGAGAAACCATCTTTCCTTCGGTTTTGAAGCAGCACATGGAAGTATGTGTCCTCCACTGGTCGTTTTCCCTCCATCGGGAAGGTCTAGCAAGGTACATTTCGTTGTGAAATTTTGAGGTCACATTACAAAGCAGGAAGGTATACCTGGAAGTGAATGCACTTATGGGTGAGTAGTAAAGCTAAACCAAACTGAAACCCTTTTGCTTTTGAGGCAAAGCCTCTTCTCCACAGACGGGGTTTCTTTTGAATTGGCTGAATATTTTCCTTGAGGTTGCTGGTACCAACCACTTATCACTTGACCTGGGTGGAGTGGGGTCTTCATTGGCTGAACAAGGCCAATGGCAATGGAGCATAGTCTGCGGAAAAACCATCTTCCTTTCGATTTTGAACCAGCACATGGAAGAATGTGTCGTGCACTGGTCATTTTCACTCCATGAGGAAGGTCTTGATAGGTGCTTTCGGTTGTGAAAATTCTAGGTGCCCATTACAAGGCAAGAAGGTATACCCGGAAGTGAGTTCAATTAGGGCTAAGTAGGAAAGGTAAATGGAACTAAAAGCATTTTCCTCTCTAAGCAAAGCCTTTTCTCCACAGACGGTGTTTCCGTTGTCGTAGCTGAATCGTTTCCTTGAGGTTTCTGATACCAACCCCTTTTCGCCTACAGCTGGGTGCAGTGGAGTCTTAAATGGCTCTTTGATGACAATTGCAATGTCACACCTTAGACGAGTAAACCATCATAACTTCGGTTTTGAACCAGCAACTGGAAGAATGTGTCCTCCACTTGTCGTTTTCACTCCATACAGAAGGTCTAGAAAAGTGCTTTCGGTTGCGAAATTTCTAGGTCTGCATGACAATTCAGGAAGAAATACCCAGCAGTGAATTCCCTTAGGGATGAGGAGATGAACATGAATAGGACTAAGAACGTTTTCCTTTCGAGGCAAAGCCTCTTCTCCATAGACGGTTTTTCCGTCTTCATGGCTGAACATTTTCCTAGCGGTTTCTGCCTCAGATTCATAAACGCTTTCAGCTGGGCAGAGTGAAGTTTTAATTGGATAAAAGAGGCCTATGCCAGTGAAAGCCATTCCACGGAGGCACCATTAATCCTTCGCTTTTGAACCAGCCAATTGGCGAATATGTCCTCCATTGGACGTTTTGTCTCCATACGGAAGTGCTGGATATGTAGCTTTGGCTGTGCCACTTTTAGGTCCACAGGACAATTCAGGTAGGAATAGCGGGAAGTGAATTCCCTTAGGGATGAGGAGATGGAAGTGAATAGGTTTAACGTTTTCCCTTCGTGGCCTGGCCTCTTCTCCACAAACGGGATGTCTGTCTTCATTGCTGTACAGGTTACTTGAGGTTTCTGGCACAGACTCATTATCACTTTCACCTGGGCTGAGTGAAGTCTTAATTGTCTCACAAAGGTGAAATCCAATGCAGCACATTCCACGGAGAAACCATTTTCCCTTTCGGTTTTGAAGCATCAAATGGACGAATGTGTCATCAATTGGACGTTTTCTCTCCATGCATAAGTGCTAGAAACGTGATTTTGGCAATGTCATTTCTACGTTCACATTGCAAAGCAGAATGATTTGCCTCGAGGTGGACTCCCTTAGGGATGAAGACATGGACGTGAATATAACTAACAACCCTATCATTCAAGGCAAAGCCTCTTCTCCACAGACG
Source organism: Tragulus kanchil (assembly GCA_022376925.1). Taxonomy (NCBI): domain Eukaryota; kingdom Metazoa; phylum Chordata; class Mammalia; order Artiodactyla; family Tragulidae; genus Tragulus; species Tragulus kanchil. Next base: position 22,791,406 of record JAIOJX010000032.1, read on the forward strand.
ATTTTTTCGTCTTCATTGCTGAACAGTTTCCTTGAAGTTTCTGGCGCAGACTCATTATCATTTTCACCTGGACTGAGTGAAGTCTTAATAGTCTCACAAAGGCGAAATTCAATGCAGCACATTCCAGGGAGAAACCATTTTACCTTTCGGTTTTGAAGCATCAAATGGACAAATGTGTCATCCATTGGACGTTTTCTCTCTATACAGAAGAGCTAGAAAGGTGATTTTGGCAATGTCATTTCTACGTTCACATTGCAAAGCAGAATGATTTGCCTCGAGGTGGACTCCCTTAGGGATGAAGACATGGACGTGAATATAACTAACAACCCTATCATTCAAGGCAAAGCCTCTTCTCCACAGACGATTTTTTCGTCTTCATTGCTGAACAGTTTCCTTGAAGTTTCTGGCGCAGACTCATTATCATTTTCACCTGGACTGAGTGAAGTCTTAATAGTCTCACAAAGGCGAAATTCAATGCAGCACATTCCAGGGAGAAACCATTTTACCTTTCGGTTTTGAAGCATCAAATGGACAAATGTGTCATCCATTGGACGTTTTCTCTCTATACAGAAGAGCTAGAAAGGTGATTTTGGTTCTGTCACTTCTAGGTCCACATGACAAAGCAGGAAAAAATTCCTTGAAGTGGATTCCCTTAGGGATGTGGAGATGGACATGAAGATAATTAACAATCCTATCTTTCAAGATGAAGCCTCTTCTTTACAGACGGTTTTTCCGTCTTCATTGCTGAACAGTTTCTTTGAGATTTCTGGCACAGACTCATTATCGCTTTCACCTGGGCTACGTGAAGTCTTAATTGGCTCAACGAGGCCAATGTGGATGCATCCCATTCCACGGAGAAACCATTTTCCCTTTCGGCTTTGAAGCATCAAATGGACGAATGTGTCATCCATTTGACGTTTTCTCTCCATACCGAAGGGCTAGAAAAATGGTTTTGGCAATGTCACTTCTAGGTCAACATGATAAACAGGGAGAAATTCCTCGAAGTGGATTCTCTTAGAGATGTTGAGATGGACGTGAATATAATTCACAACCCTATCTTTCAAGGCAAAGCTCTTCGCCACAGATGGTTTTTCCGTCTTGATTGCTGAACATTTTCCTTGAGGTTTCTGGCACAGACTCAGTATCTCTTTCACCTGGGCAGAGTGGTGTCTTAATTGGCTCAACAAGGCCAATGTGGATGCATCCCATTCCACGGAGAAACCATTTTCCCTTTCGGCTTTGAAGCATCAAATGGACGAATGTGTCATCCATTTGACGTTTTCTCTCCATACCGAAGGGCTAGAAAAATGGTTTTGGCAATGTCACTTCTAGGTCAACATGATAAACAGGGAGAAATTCCTCGAAGTGGATTCTCTTAGAGATGTTGAGATGGACGTGAATATAATTCACAACCCTATCTTTCAAGGCAAAGCTCTTCGCCACAGATGGTTTTTCCGTCTTGATTGCTGAACATTTTCCTTGAGGTTTCTGGCACAGACTCATTATCTCTTTCACCTGTGCGGAGTGAAGTCATAATTCGCTCAATGATGCCAAGGGAAAGGCAGCACAATCCACAGAGAAACCGTTTACTCTTTCGCATTTGAACCAGCAAATGGACGAATGTGTCCTCCATTGGACGTTTTCCCTCCATATGAAGGGCTAGAAAGGTGATTTTGGTTGTGTCACTTCTAGGTCCGCATGACAATTCAGGAAGAAATACCTGGCAATGAATTCCCTTAGGGATGAGGAGATGAACATGAATATAGCTAACAACGTTTTCCTTTCGAGACAAAGCCTCTTCTCCACAGACGGTTTTTCCGTCTTCATTGGTGAACAGTTTCCTAGCAGTTTCTGCCACAGACTCATTATCGCCTTCACCTGGGGGGAGTGAAGTCTTAATTGGCTCAACGGAGAAACCTTTTTTCCTTCAGTTTTGAACCAGCATATGGATGAATGTGTCCTCCATTGGAAGTTTTCTCTACGTATGGAAGGGCTATATAGGTGGCTTGGTTGTGTCACTTCTCAGTCTGCACTACAATGGAGGAAGTAGTATCCAGAAGAGAATTTCCTTAGGGACGAGGAGATGGAAGTGAAGAGATCTAACAAGGCTTTCCTTTTGAGGCAAAGCCTCTTCTCCACAGGAGGTTTTTCTATCTTCATTACTGAAGAGTTTCCTTGATGTTTTTGGCACAGACTCATTATCACTTTCACCTGGGCGGAGTGAAGTCTTAATTGGCTAAACTAGGCCAATGCCAGGGAAATCCATTCCACGAAGATACCATTTTTCCTTCGATTCTGAACCAGCCAATTGACTAATAAATCCTCCATTGGACATTTTCTCTCCATACAGTAGGGCTGGAAATGTAGCTTTGGCTGTGTCACTTCCAGTTCCACATGAAAATGCAGGAAGGAATACAGGGAAGTGAATTCCCTTAGGGATGAGGAGATGGACGTGAATAGGATTAACCTCGTTTTCTCCTCGCGGCCTGGCCTCTTCTCCACAGATGGTGTGTCTCTCTTCATTGCTGAACAGTTTTCTTGAGGTTTCTGGCACAGACTCATTACCACTTTCTCCTGGGCTAAGTGAAGTCTTAATTGGCTAAACTAGGCCAATGCCAGGGAAATCCATTCCACGAAGATACCATTTTTCCTTCGATTCTGAACCAGCCAATTGACTAATAAATCCTCCATTGGACATTTTCTCTCCATACAGTAGGGCTGGAAATGTAGCTTTGGCTGTGTCACTTCCAGTTCCACATGAAAATGCAGGAAGGAATACAGGGAAGTGAATTCCCTTAGGGATGAGGAGATGGACGTGAATAGGATTAACCTCGTTTTCTCCTCGCGGCCTGGCCTCTTCTCCACAGATGGTGTGTCTCTCTTCATTGCTGAACAGTTTTCTTGAGGTTTCTGGCACAGACTCATTACCACTTTCTCCTGGGCTAAGTGAAGTCTTAATGGTCTCACAAAGGTGAAATCAAACGCAGCACATTCCAGGGTGAAACCATTTTCCCTTTCGGGTTTAAAGCATCAAATGGAGGAAGCGGCGGCGGCGGTGGCAGCGGCAGCTTTCGCTGCGACTGAGCGGCGTCTGGACCCACGGCCGCTGCCGAGCGCCTGAGCTGGGTCTGCGCCCGAGCCCACGCCAAGCCCGCGGCCCCTCGCCCTCCCGGGCGACCCCGAGCCAGCTGTCACCGAGGCGGCGTGCTCCACATTCTCCGCAGCCCGGCCTGGCCGGCTCTGGCGTCGCCTGGCTCCCCTCCGCTCGCCTGCTCCCTTCTGCGCGCCTGAGTCACCGCCGCCGCCATGGCCGAGAATGGTGAAAGCGGCGGCCCTCCGAGTTCCCAGGACAGTGCCGCCGCGGCCGAAGGTGCCGGCACCCCTGCCGCCACCTCCACGGAACCCAAGATCATGAAAGTCACCGTGAAGACCCCAAAGGAGAAGGAGGAGTTCGCCGTGCCCGAGAACAGCTCCGTCCAGCAGTTCAAGGAAGAAATCTCTAAGCGTTTCAAATCACATACTGACCAACTTGTGTTGATATTTGCTGGAAAATTTTTAAAAGATCAAGATACTTTGAGTCAGCATGGAATTCACGATGGCCTTACTGTTCACCTTGTCATCAAAACACAAAACAGGTCTCAGGATCATTCAGCTCAGCAAGCAAACACCAGTGGAAGCAATCCCACCACATCATCAGCTCCTACTAGTAATTCCACATCTGGTTCTGCCACTAGCAACCCTTTTGGTTTAGGTGGCCTTGGAGGACTTGCGGGTCTGAGTAACTTGGGTTTGAATACTACCAACTTCTCTGAACTACAGAGCCAGATGCAGCGACAACTTATGTCCAATCCTGAAATGATGGTCCAGATCATGGAGAATCCCTTTGTCCAGAGCATGCTTTCAAATCCTGACCTGATGAGGCAGTTAATTATGGCCAATCCACAGATGCAGCAGTTGATACAGAGAAATCCAGAAATTAGTCATATGCTAAATAATCCAGATATTATGAGACAACATTGGAACTTGCTAGGAATCCAGCAATGATGCAGGAAATGATGAGAAACCAGGACCGAGCTTTGAGCAACCTGGAAAGCATCCCAGGGGGTTACAATGCTTTACGGCGGATGTACACAGATATTCAGGAACCAATGCTAAGTGCCGCACAGAAACAGTTTGGTGGTAATCCATTTGCTTCCTTAGTGAGCAATACGTCGTCAGGTGAAGGTAGTCAACCTTCCCGTACAGAAAATCGAGATCCATTACCCAATCCATGGGCTCCCCAGGCTTCTGCGAGTTCATCGGCTACTGGTGGCAGCACTAGCACTGGAGGGGGCACTGCTGGTAGTGCTGCCGGTGGTGCTGCTGGGCAGAGTTCTACTGCGCCAAACTTGGGGCCTGGCATAGGAGCTAGTATGTTCAATACACCCGGAATGCAGAGCTTGTTGCAACAAATAACTGAAAACCCTCAACTTATGCAAAACATGTTGTCTGCCCCCTACATGAGAAGCATGATGCAGTCACTAAGCCAGAACCCCGACCTTGCTGCACAGATGATGCTGAATAACCCCCTATTTGCTGGAAATCCTCAGCTTCAAGAACAAATGAGACAACAACTCCCAACTTTCCTTCAACAAATGCAGAATCCTGATACGTTATCGGCAATGTCAAACCCTAGAGCAATGCAGGCCTTATTACAGATTCAGCAGGGTTTACAGACCTTAGCAACGGAAGCCCCCGGCCTCATCCCAGGGTTTACTCCTGGCCTGGGGGCCTTAGGAAGTACTGGGGGCTCTTCAGGAACCAGTGGTTCTACTTCGCATCTAGTGAAAACCCAAGTCCCACACCAGGAACTACCGAACCTGGACACCAGCAGTTTATTCAGCAAATGCTGCAGGCTCTTGCTGGAGTAAATCTCAGCTACAGAATCCAGAAGTTAGATTTCAGCAGCAACTGGAACAGCTCAGTGCAATGGTTTTAAGAAATGATGGTCCAGATCATGGAGAATCCCTTTGTCCAGAGCATGCTTTCAAATCCTGACCTGATGAGGCAGTTAATTATGGCCAATCCACAGATGCAGCAGTTGATACAGAGAAATCCAGAAATTAGTCATATGCTAAATAATCCAGATATTATGAGACAACATTGGAACTTGCTAGGAATCCAGCAATGATGCAGGAAATGATGAGAAACCAGGACCGAGCTTTGAGCAACCTGGAAAGCATCCCAGGGGGTTACAATGCTTTACGGCGGATGTACACAGATATTCAGGAACCAATGCTAAGTGCCGCACAGAAACAGTTTGGTGGTAATCCATTTGCTTCCTTAGTGAGCAATACGTCGTCAGGTGAAGGTAGTCAACCTTCCCGTACAGAAAATCGAGATCCATTACCCAATCCATGGGCTCCCCAGGCTTCTGCGAGTTCATCGGCTACTGGTGGCAGCACTAGCACTGGAGGGGGCACTGCTGGTAGTGCTGCCGGTGGTGCTGCTGGGCAGAGTTCTACTGCGCCAAACTTGGGGCCTGGCATAGGAGCTAGTATGTTCAATACACCCGGAATGCAGAGCTTGTTGCAACAAATAACTGAAAACCCTCAACTTATGCAAAACATGTTGTCTGCCCCCTACATGAGAAGCATGATGCAGTCACTAAGCCAGAACCCCGACCTTGCTGCACAGATGATGCTGAATAACCCCCTATTTGCTGGAAATCCTCAGCTTCAAGAACAAATGAGACAACAACTCCCAACTTTCCTTCAACAAATGCAGAATCCTGATACGTTATCGGCAATGTCAAACCCTAGAGCAATGCAGGCCTTATTACAGATTCAGCAGGGTTTACAGACCTTAGCAACGGAAGCCCCCGGCCTCATCCCAGGGTTTACTCCTGGCCTGGGGGCCTTAGGAAGTACTGGGGGCTCTTCAGGAACCAGTGGTTCTACTTCCGCATCTAGTGAAAACCCAAGTCCCACACCAGGAACTACCGAACCTGGACACCAGCAGTTTATTCAGCAAATGCTGCAGGCTCTTGCTGGAGTAAATCCTCAGCTACAGAATCCAGAAGTTAGATTTCAGCAGCAACTGGAACAGCTCAGTGCAATGGGATTTTTGAACCGTGAAGCAAACTTGCAAGTGCTAATAGCCACAGGTGGTGATATCAATGCAGCTATTGAAAGGTTACTGGGCTCTCAGCCATCATAGCAGCATTTCTGTATCTTGAAAAAAATGTAATTTATTTTTGATAACGGCTCTTAAATCTTTAAAATATCCGCTTTATTTCATTTTGACTTTGGAATTCTGTGCTGTTATAAACAAACCCAATATATGATGCATTTTAAGGTGGAGTGCAGTAAGATGTGTGGGTTTCTCTGTGTTATTTTTGTTTTTTGTTTTTCCTGGAACAGTGGGAATCAATGCTTTTTCATTTAAGGCTACTGCATGCATCAGACACTTCTGCATTTATTGTAATTTTTAAAAAAACATATCACCTTTTATAGTTGGGTGAACAAATTTTTTGTCCTGCATCTGTCCAGTTTATTTGCTTTTTAAACATTAGTCTCTAGTAGTAATTTATGTAGAATAAAAGCATCAAAAGGAAGCAAATCATTTGCGCTTTATAATTTGTGGTACAGTATTGCTTATTGTGACTTTGGCATGTATTTTTGCAAACAAAAATGCTGTAATATTTATACTGTTGACAGTTTCTGCTTTATTTGTGTACAATATATGCACATTTGGGACAGCATTTCTAGAAACATTGTGTAGTAGATCATCTGAGCAAAACATCTGTAATGGAAAAAACAAAGATAAGGAAATACTTTATAACTGAGTATTTCCTAATTAGACTCTTACAGCATCTTTGATAAACATCTCAGCAAAAGTACTGGTCAGTGAGGCTTGTTGAAAATACAGTAGAAAAGCTGACTCTGGTTGTCTTTTTAAGGACATATAATTGTACAGACAGAATGATGTAACATTGTCTCAGCATTCACAGATTGACTGTAAATTACCTTAATCTTTGTGCAGACCGAAGGAGCGCTATAGTATAACCCCAAAGTGCATTTGCCTAGGACTTTGAGCTTCTCCCATAGGTAGTTTAACAGGCATTACAATTTGTAATTGAAATGTTGCTTTCACTGAAAGTGTCTTGATGTTTCAATTATTTCTAATCACCATATAAAAATAGAACTATCTTCTGGGTTTAATCAGTTTTCTCATGCACAGGCAGTACATGAATTTAAAATGATTTGTGAGCCACTTGTTTCTGAAGTGTTTTGGTAGTTCTATTAAGAAATAGTTAAATATTGTGCTTTTCAAAAGCCTGAGAGAAGGGGAATTTCGGGGGTGGGGTGGGGATCTCTCCTGGATTGGGCTAGCCTAAATAATACTGGCAACGAAGATTCTGTTAGGATTTCTGTGCATATAGTGTAGTAAAGAAGTATCATTCAGGGGTTGAAAACAAAGAGCCGTTTTAACGATGTTGAGTACATTTGGCTGTTTTACAGCTTTTTTCTTCCCTCCCCAAAGAAATTCTGTTTGCCTGACTCTCAAAACTGTTGGCGTGGTACATTCCTTTAGGACCAATTAAAACATAACTTTAGGGTCAGTAATATATTTGGCTGACTCTGATTCAGTATTCTCTGAGGTCATTATATTCTCTCATGTACAGTTAAAGGAAATTAAAATGTTAAAGTAACCTAAAATGAATTCAGACCAGTAAAATCAAGGGAAATACAAGTTGAATTCCATTACTTCTGTAAGTTGCTTGCTATTAAAAATGGTAAAGAGGCAGGTTGCCCACCATTTTGTGTACTATTTTGACACTCTTCCCCTGGATGGAAACAGGTACAAAGGTTAAGATGGAGGCATGACTAAGAGGAAATCGTTAAGGGTGATATTCGTGTGTCTCTGCTCTCTCTGCCTTATGCCTCAATATGGTTTAAAAACTTTTGTACTAGCGAATGGTGGTATACAGTGTGGGATAGTGTCATAACCAATCTGACAATTTATTAATCACAAAATAACAATAAATCTCTAGCTTTTAAAAAATAATAATAATAAAGCATCAAATGGACGAATGTGTCGTCCATTTGACGTTTTCTCTCCATACCGAAGGGCTAGAAAAATGGTTTTGGCAATGTCACTTCTAGGTCAACATGATAAACAGGGAGAAATTCCTCGAAGTGGATTCTCTTAGGGCTATGGAGATGGACGTGAATATAATTCACAACCCTATCTTTCAAGGCGAAGCCTCTTCACCACAGATGGTTTTTCCGTCTTGATTGCTGAACATTTTCCTTGAGGTTTCTGGCACAGAATCATTATCGCTTTCACCTGGGCAGAGTAAAGTCATAACTGGCTCAACGAGGCCAAGGCAAAGGCATTACAATCCACGGAGAAACCATTTTCTCTTTCGCTTTTGAACCAGCAAATGGACGAATGTGTCCTCCATTGGACGTTTTCTCTCCATACGGAAGGGCTGGAAAGGTGATTTTGGCAGTGTAACTTCTAGGTCTGCATGACATTTCAGGAATAAATACCCAGCAGTGAATTCCCTGAGGGATGAGGAGATGAACATGTAAAGAATGAAGAACGTTTTCCTTTCGAGGCAAAGCCTCTTCTCCACAGACGGTTTTTCCGTCTTTGTTGCTGAACAGTTTACTAGTGGTTTCTGACACAGACTCATTATCGCCTTCACCTGGGGTGAGTGAAGTCTTAATTGGCTCAACGAGGTCAATGCCAGTGAAATCCATTCCACAGAGAAACCATTTTCCCTTTGGTTTTGAACCAGCATATGGATGAATGTGTCCTCCATTGGAAGTTTTCTCTACGTATGGAAGGGCTATATAGGTGGTTTGGGTTGTGTCAGTTCTCGGTCCACATTACACAGCAGGAAAGAATATCCGGAAGTGAATTCCCTTAGGGACGAGGAGATGGAAGTGAAGAGATCTAGCAAGGTTTTCTTTTCGAGGCAAAGCCTCTTCTCCACAGGCGGTTTTTCCGTCTTCATTACTGAACAGTTTCCTAGTGGTTTCTGTCACAGACTCATTATCGCCTTCACCTGGGGGAATAGAAGTCTTTTTTTTTTAATTTTATTTATTTATTTATTTTTGACTATTCTGGGCCTTTACTGCTGTTTCAGGCTGTTCTCTAGTTTCAGGGAGTGGGGGCTACTGTCTAGTTGAGGTGAGCAGGCTTCTTGTTCCAGTTACTTCTCTTGTTGTGGAACTCGGCTATAGGGAACAAGGGTTTCAGTAGTTACAGCACATGGGCTTAGTTGCTGTGCAGCATGTGGAATCTTCCTCAGTCAGGGATTGAACCCGTGTCTCCTGCATTGGCAGGCACGCTCTTTACCACTGAACTACCAGGGAAGCCCAGGTAAACAGAATATTAATATAGGCTTCTTAATATAAAATTTAACTTGCCAGGGATATACATATGACCAATCTGGGATTATACATATCTGTAAACAACAAAACTCTGCAAACATAAAAAGTAAAAGTAAAAAAAAAAAATTTAACTTGGTATGCCTATTGTAAATTAATCAATAATCACATGACTCTTTTCACTTTGCCAAAAACCTGGGCCACTTAGCCCAGTTGATTATTGCATGTATTGTCAACCAATGCGGTCAATATGAGTTGCTTGACTTGAATATAAAGAAATCTCTTGAATAACTACTGTTTGCATCCCTAAGCCAATTGGTTAATGCACAAATATGTATAAGTGGTGAGGAGAGAGCAAAAGCTTACATGTTATGTCTTCTAAAGATGCAATCCATCAGTGTTCTTAGAAAAATAAGTCCAAATACTTAATTTTATCAGATTTTATATATTTGCGATAAGGCAAATCAAAAATGGTATGAAGGATGGATAACAGGCCTTTATTTTCCGATAGAGAAAAACTCTCTTATACCTTTTTTTATTAACCTCTTTTTATTTATTTATTTATTTATTTATTTATTTATTTTTAAACTTTTATTTTGCTTTTAACTTTTACAGAGTTTTGTTGTTTACAGATATGTATGTTCCCAGATTAGTCATATATACCCCCTACCCACCCCTCCCAACTATCACACAGTACCACTGAAGGATCCCCTTTTCTCACAGAGCAATGACTAGAGCTATTTTCTTCACTTATGATAGTAGAGGCCTTCATGCTACTTCCTTTATGCCTCCCACCTTCTGTTCCTTCCCCACAATGTCCATATGTCCACTGTCCATGTCTGTCTTTCCGTCACTTCACTGCGTGTGCTATCATCACCATCCTCCTAGATTCCATATATATGTGTTAATATACTGTATTTGTCCTTCTCTTTCTGACTGACTCCACTTTTGATGATACGTTCTAGATCCAGCCACCTCATGAGGGCTGATTCTTCTGCATTTCTCTTTACAGCTGTGTAGTATTCCATTGTATATATGTACCAGAGCTTTTGGATCCATTCGTTCGTCGATGGGCATCTAGGTTCCTTCCATGTTCTAGCTATTGTATAGAGAGCTGCAGTGAACATTGGGGTACAGGTGCTTCTTTCAGGTTTGATTTCATCAGGGTATAAGCCTAAGAGTGGGATTGCTGGGTCATAGGGTGCTTCTATTTTTAGTTTTTAAAGAAATTTCCAGACTGTCTTCCATAGAGGCTGTATCAATTTACACTCCCACCAGCATTGCAAGAGTGTTCCCTTTTCTCCGCACCCTCTCCAGCATTTATTGTCTGTCGATTTGTGGATGACGCCATTCTGACATTGTAAATTAATCAATAATCACATGGGCCATTGCCCAGTTGATTATTGCATGTATTGTCAACCAATGCGGTCAATATGAGTTGCTTGACTTGAATATAAAGAAATCTCTTGAATAACTACTGTTTGCATCCCTAAGCCAATTGGTTAATGCACAAATATGTATAAGTGGTGAGGAGAGAGCAAAAGCTTACATGTTATGTCTTCTAAAGATGCAATCCATCAGTGTTCTTAGAAAAATAAGTCCAAATACTTAATTTTATCAGATTTTATATATTTGCGATAAGGCAAATCAAAAATGGTATGAAGGATGGATAACAGGCCTTTATTTTCCGATAGAGAAAAACTCTCTTATACCTTTTTTTATTAACCTCTTTTTATTTATTTATTTATTTATTTATTTATTTATTTTTAAACTTTTATTTTGCTTTTAACTTTTACAGAGTTTTGTTGTTTACAGATATGTATGTTCCCAGATTAGTCATATATACCCCCTACCCACCCCTCCCAACTATCACACAGTACCACTGAAGGATCCCCTTTTCTCACAGAGCAATGACTAGAGCTATTTTCTTCACTTATGATAGTAGAGGCCTTCATGCTACTTCCTTTATGCCTCCCACCTTCTGTTCCTTCCCCACAATGTCCATATGTCCACTGTCCATGTCTGTCTTTCCGTCACTTCACTGCGTGTGCTATCATCACCATCCTCCTAGATTCCATATATATGTGTTAATATACTGTATTTGTCCTTCTCTTTCTGACTGACTCCACTTTTGATGATACGTTCTAGATCCAGCCACCTCATGAGGGCTGATTCTTCTGCATTTCTCTTTACAGCTGTGTAGTATTCCATTGTATATATGTACCAGAGCTTTTGGATCCATTCGTTCGTCGATGGGCATCTAGGTTCCTTCCATGTTCTAGCTATTGTATAGAGAGCTGCAGTGAACATTGGGGTACAGGTGCTTCTTTCAGGTTTGATTTCATCAGGGTATAAGCCTAAGAGTGGGATTGCTGGGTCATAGGGTGCTTCTATTTTTAGTTTTTAAAGAAATTTCCAGACTGTCTTCCATAGAGGCTGTATCAATTTACACTCCCACCAGCATTGCAAGAGTGTTCCCTTTTCTCCGCACCCTCTCCAGCATTTATTGTCTGTCGATTTGTGGATGACGGCCATTCTGACGGGTGTGAGGTGATATCTCATTGTAGTTTTGATTTGCATTTCTCTAATTATTAGTGAAGCTGAGCATCGTTTCATGTGTTTTTGGGGCATCTGTACATCATCGTTGGAGAGGTGTCTGTTTAGGTCCTTTTCCCATTTTTCGATTGGGTTGTTCGTTTTTCCCGTGCTGAGTTGTCTGAGTTGCTTGTAGATTTTGGAGATTAATTCTTTGTCTGTTGTTTCATTTGCTATGATTTTCTCCCATTCTGTGGGCTGTCTGTTCAGCTTTTTTGTGATTTCTTTTGCTGTACAAAAGCTTTTAAGTTTCATGAGGTTCCACATGTTCATTTGTCTTTTTAGTTCCACTATTCTAGTAGGTGGGTCAGAGAAGATCTTGCTTTGATTGATGTCCTTGAGGGTTTTGCCTATATTCTCCTCTAAGAGTTGGATGGTTTCTGGCCTTACATTTATGTCTTTAATCCATTTTGAGTTGATCTTTGTGTATGGGGTCAGGGAATGTTCCAACTTCATTTTTTTGCATGTAGCTGTCCAATTTTCCCAGCACCATTTGTTGAAGAGGCTGTCTTTGTCCCATTTTATATGTTCGCCTCCTTTGTCAAAAATAAGGTACCCATAGGTGCGTGGGTTTATCTCTGGGTTCTCAATCTGGTTCCATTGGTCGATATTTCTGTTTTTGTGCCAGTACCATACTGTCTTGATGACTGTTGCTTTGTAGTAGAGTCTGAAGTTGGGGAGGCTGATCCCTCCGGCTCCATTCTTCTTCCTCAGGATTGCTTTGGCTATTCGAGGTCTTTTGTGTGTCCATATGAACTCTGTTATTCTTTGGTCTAGTTCTGTGAAAAATATCATTGGAAGTTTGATAGGAATCGCATTGAATCTATAGATGACATTTGGTATAATGGTCATTATCAAAATATTGATTCTACCACCCAGGAACATAGAATATCTCTCCATCTCTTTAAGTCTTCTTTAATGTCTCTCATGAGTGTCTTGTAATTTTCTGTGTACAGTTCTTTTGTTACTTTGGGTAGGTTTATTCCCAGATATCTGATTCTTTTCGTTGCAATGGTGAAGGGGATTGCCTCTTTGATTTCGTAAAAGCATTTTCTTTTTAAGGAAAAGCCTCTTCTCCACAGACAGTGTTGCCCTTTTCATAGCTGAATAGTTTCCTTGAGGTTTCTGGTACCAATCCTTTATCACTTACACCTGGGTGGAGTGGAGTCTTAATTGGTCCTATGAGGCAAATGGCAATGGAGCAACTTCTAAGGAAAAAACATATTCCCTTCAGTTTTGAACCACCACATGGAAGACCTTGTCGTCCACTGTTCGTTTTCACTCCATCAGGAAGGTCTAGAAAGGTGCATTCACTTTTGAAACTTGAGGTTCCCCATTACAAAGCTGGAAGGTATACCGAGAAGTGAATGCCCTTACGGATGAGTAGTAAATGTAAATGGAACTGAAAGCATTTTCCTGTCGAGACAAAAACCTCTTTTCCACAAACGGTTTTTCCGTTTTCATAACTGAAGAATTTCCTTCAGTTTTCTGGTACCCACCGCTTATCTCTTTCACCTGGGTGGAGTGGAGTTGTCATTGACTCAACGAGGCCAATGGCAATGGAGCACCTTCCACAGAGAAACCATCTTTCCTTCGGTTTTGAAGCAGCACATGGAAGTATGTGTTCTCAGTGGTCGTTTTCCCTTCATAAGGAAGGTCTAGAAAGGTGCTTCCGGTTGTGAAACTTCTAGGTCCCATTACAAAGCATTAAGGCATTCCCTGCAGTGAATGCTCTTAGGTGTAAGTAGTAAAGGCAAATAGAACTAAATCCATTTTCCTTCCGAGGAAAAACGTCTTCTCCACAGACAGTGTTTCCATTTTCATAACTGAATAGATTCGAGGAGGTTTCTGGAACCAACCTCTTATCGCTTACCCCTGATTTCAGTGGAGTCCTCATTGGCTAAACGATGGCAATGGCAATGCAGCACCTTCCACTGAAAAACTATCTTCCCTTCGTTTTGGACCAGCAAATGGAAGAATGTATCCTCCGCTGGTCGCTTTCACTCCATTTGGAAGGTCTTGAAAGGTGCTTTCGGTTGTGAAACTTCTAGGTGCCCATTACAAGGCAAGAAGGTATACCCAGAAGTGAGTTCCATTACGGGTGAGTAGGAAAGGTAAATGGAACTAAAAGCATTCTACTTTCGAAGCAAAGCCTCTTCTCCACAGACAGTGTTTCCATTTTCATAGCTGAATAGATTCGAGGAGGTTTCTGGAACCAACCTCTTATCGCTTACCCCTGATTTCAGTGGAGTCCTCATTGGCTAAACGATGGCAATGGCAATGCAGCACCTTCCACTGAAAAACTATCTTCCCTTCGTTTTGGACCAGCAAATGGAAGAATGTATCCTCCGCTGGTCGCTTTCACTCCATTTGGAAGGTCTTGAAAGGTGCTTTCGGTTGTGAAACTTCTAGGTGCCCATTACAAGGCAAGAAGGTATACCCAGAAGTGAGTTCCATTACGGGTGAGTAGGAAAGGTAAATGGAACTAAAAGCATTCTACTTTCGAAGCAAAGCCTCTTCTCCACAGACAGTGTTTCCATTTTCATAGCTGAATCATTTCCTTGAGGTTTCCGGTACCAAACCCTTTTTGCTTACACCTGGGTGCAGTGGTGTCTTAATTGGCTCTTTGATGACAATTGCAATGTCGCACATTAGATGAGTAAATCATCTTACCTTCAGTTTTTAACCAGTAACTGGAAGAATGTGTCCTCCACTGGTCGTTTTCACTCCATAAGAAGGTCTAGAAAAGTGCTTTTGGTTGTCAAACTTGTAGGTCCCCATTACAATGCAGGAATTCATACCCAGAAGTGAGTTAACTTACGGGTAAGTAGTAAAAGAAAATGGAAATAAAATATTTTCCTTTCAAAGCAAAGCCTCTTCTCCACAGACAGTGTTTCCGTTTTCATAGCTGAATTGTTTCCCTGAGGTTTGTGCTACCAACTCTTTATCGCTTACACCTGGGTGCACTCGAGTTTTAAAGGGCTCAGCGAGGCCAACGGGAATGTAGCACCTTCCAAGGAGAAACCATCTTCCATTCTTTTTTGAACCAACAAATGGAAAAATGTGTCCTCCACTGGTCGTTTTCACTCCATACAGAAAGTCTAGAAAGGTGCTTTCGGTTGTGAAATTTCTTGGTCCCCATTATAGAGCAGGAAGGTATACCCAGAAGTGAATGCTCTTTGGGATGAGAAGTAAAGGTAAATGGAACTAAAAGCATTGTCCTTATGAGACAAAGCCTCTTCTCCACAGACGGTGTTTCCGTTTACATAGCTGAAAAGTTTCCTTAAGGTTTGTGGTAGCAACCCCTTATCGCTGTCACCTGGATGGAGTGGAGTCTGACTCAGCGAGGCCAATGGCAGTGGAGCACCTTCCACGGAGAAACCATCTTTCCTTCGGTTTTTAAGCAGCACATTGAAGTATGTGTTCTCAAATGGTCGTTTTCACTCCATACGGAAGGTCTAGAAAGGTTCTTTCAGTTGTGAAATTTCTAGGTCCCATTACAAAGCATTAAGGTATTTCCTGCAGTGAATGCTCTTAGGGGTGAGTAGGAAAGGCAAATAGAACTAAATGCATTTTCCTTCCGAGGCAGAGCCTCTTCTCCACAGACGGTGTTTCCGTTTACATAGCTGAAAAGTTTCCTTAAGGTTTGTGGTAGCAACCCCTTATCGCTGTCACCTGGATGGAGTGGAGTCTGACTCAGCGAGGCCAATGGCAGTGGAGCACCTTCCACGGAGAAACCATCTTTCCTTCGGTTTTTAAGCAGCACATTGAAGTATGTGTTCTCAAATGGTCGTTTTCACTCCATACGGAAGGTCTAGAAAGGTTCTTTCAGTTGTGAAATTTCTAGGTCCCATTACAAAGCATTAAGGTATTTCCTGCAGTGAATGCTCTTAGGGGTGAGTAGGAAAGGCAAATAGAACTAAATGCATTTTCCTTCCGAGGCAGAGCCTCTTCTCTCCAGCTGGGGTTTCTTGTGAAATAGCTGAATATTTTCCTTGAGGTTTCTGGTACCAACCCCTTATCGATTGCACCTGGGTGCAGTGGGGTCTTCATTGGCTCAACAAGGCCAATGGCAAAGGATCATATTCTGCAGAAAAACCATCTTCCTTTCGATTTTGACCAAGCACATGGAAGATGGTCACCTGCACTGGTCGTTTTCACTCCACGAGGAAGGTCTTGAAAGGTGCTTTCGGTTGTGAAACTTCTAGGTGCCCATTACAAGGCAAGAAGGTATGCCCAGAAGTGAGCTCCAGTAGGGGTGAGTCAGAAAAGTAAATGGAACTAAAAACATTTTCCTTTCTAAGCAAAGCCTCTTCTCCACAGACGGTGTTTCCGTTTTCATAGCTGAATCGTTTCCTTGAGGTTTCTGGTACCAACCACTTTTCGCTTACACCGGGCTACAGTGGAGTCCTCATCTGCTAAAAGACGACAATGGCAATGGAAGACCACCACATGGAAAAATGTGTCATCCACCGGTCATTTTCACTCCATACAGAAGGTCTAGAAAGGTGCTTTCAGTTGTCAAACTTCTAGGTCTCCATTTGAAAGCATGAAAACATACCCGGAAGTGAATTCCCTTAGGGGTGAGAAGTAAAGGTAAATGGCACTAAAAGCCTTTTCTTTTCAAGGAAAAGCCTCTTCTCCACAGACGGTATTTCCCTTTTCTTTTTTTTTTTTTTTTTTGGACACCCGAATCTTTTATTGGTGGGGGACAGTTGGGGGAGGCCTCTCACTGCACAGCCTGTTCGTTGGCGCTGCTTCCTGAGTCCTGTGGCTTCATCACATCCGGCAGCTCAGGTGGGCTGGAGAAAGGCTCGATGCGTAGGGCCTCGAATGCTTCATCCGCCCTGAAGGCTAGCCCCACAGTGGCTGGGGCCTGCGGCCGTGCCGTCTGGCTGGTGAAGCCACACTCGCCCAGCGTCTTGCCGTCATCCAGGAGCTGGTCGTCCTTGTACAGCCGCTGCTCGTCTGGCGGCCGCTTGAGGATACCCTCGACAATGCGCTTCAGCTCAAACACGGTGCTCGACTCCTTGGCGTCCGTGAAGATGGTGGTCTTGTGGCGCCGGATCATGAGGAACACGTCCTGGGGGCGGCGGGCCGGCCTGAGCGCGGAGCCCAGACACCCCGCGCGACCCGCCGCCCGCACCACCCCCCGGTATTTCCCTTTTCATAGCTGAATAGTTTCCTTGAGGTTTCTGGTACCAATCCTTTCTCGCTTACACCTGGGTGGAGTGGAGTCTTGATGGGTACTACAAGGCCAAGGGAAATGTAGCGCCTTCTAGAGAACAAACATATTCCCTTCGGTTTTGAACCACCACATGGAAGACCCTGTCATACACTGGTCGTTTTCACTCCATACACAAGGTCTAGAAAGGTTCTTTCAGTTGTCAAACTTCTAGGTCCCCATTACAAAGCAGGAAAGCATTCCCTAAATTGAGTTCCCTTAGGGGTGAGAAGTAAAGGTAAATGGCACTAAAAGCATTTTCTTTTCAAAGAAAAGCCTCTTCTCCACAGACGTTGTTGCCCTTTTCATAGCTGAATAGTTTCCTTGAGGTTTCTGGTATTAATCCTTTCTCGCTTACACCTGGTTGGAGTGGAATCTTAATGGGTACTACAAGGCCAAGGGAAATGTAGCGCCTTCTAGAGAACAAACATATTCCCTTCGGTTTTGAACCACCACATGGAAGACCCTGTCATACACTGGTCGTTTTCACTCCATACACAAGGTCTAGAAAGGTTCTTTCAGTTGTCAAACTTCTAGGTCCCCATTACAAAGCAGGAAAGCATTCCCTAAATTGAGTTCCCTTAGGGGTGAGAAGTAAAGGTAAATGGCACTAAAAGCATTTTCTTTTCAAAGAAAAGCCTCTTCTCCACAGACGTTGTTGCCCTTTTCATAGCTGAATAGTTTCCTTGAGGTTTCTGGTATTAATCCTTTCTCGCTTACACCTGGTTGGAGTGGAATCTTAACTGGTTCTATGAGGCCAACGGCAATGGAGCACCTTCTATGGAAAAAACATATTCCCTTCGGTTTTGAACCACCACATGGAGGACCCTGTCCTCCACTGTTAGTATTCACTCCATCGGGGAGGGCTAGAAAGCTGCATTGGCAAGTGAAACTTGGAGATCCCCATTACAAAGCTGGAAGGCTTACTGGAAAGTGAATTCAATTATGAATGAGTAGTAAAGCTGAATGGAACTGAAAACACTTTCTTGTCGAGGCAAAGCCTCTTCTCCACAAACAGTTTTCCGTTTTCTACCTGAAGAGTTTCCTTTAGGTTTCTGGTACCCACCACTTATCTCTTTCACCTGGGTGGAGTGGAGTCTTAACTGGCTGAACGAGGTCATTGCCAATGCAGCACATTCCACGGAGAAAACATCTTCCCTTCTTTTTTGAAACAGCAACTGGAAGAATGTATCCTCCACTGGTCGTTTTCACTCCATACGGAAGGTCTAGAAAAGTGCTTTCAGTTGTGAAACTTCGAGGTCCCCATTACTAAGCAGGAAGGTACACCCGGAAGTGAATGTCCTTAGGGGTGAGTGGTAATGGTAAATGTAACTGAAAGACTTTTCCTTTCGAGGCAAAGCCTCTTCTCCACAGACAGGGTTTCCGTTTTCATAGCTGAATCATTTCCCGGAAGGTTGTGGTACCAACCCCTTATCGCTTGCACCTGGGTGGAGTGGGATCTTTATTTGCTCAACAAGGCTGATAGCAATGGTGCATATTCTGTGGAAAAAAACATTTTCCTTTCAATTTTGACCAAGCACATGGAAGAAGGTGTCCTGCACTGGTCGTTTTCACTCCACAAGGAAGGTCTTGAAAGGTGCTTTCGGTTGTGAAACTTGAGGTCCCCATTACTAAGCAGGAAGGTACACCCGGAAGTGAATGTCCTTAGGGGTGAGTGGTAATGGTAAATGTAACTGAAAGACTTTTCCTTTCGAGGCAAAGCCTCTTCTCCACAGACAGGGTTTCCGTTTTCATAGCTGAATCATTTCCCGGAAGGTTGTGGTACCAACCCCTTATCGCTTGCACCTGGGTGGAGTGGGATCTTTATTTGCTCAACAAGGCTGATAGCAATGGTGCATATTCTGTGGAAAAAAACATTTTCCTTTCAATTTTGACCAAGCACATGGAAGAAGGTGTCCTGCACTGGTCGTTTTCACTCCACAAGGAAGGTCTTGAAAGGTGCTTTCGGTTGTGAAACTTCTAGGTGCCCATTGCAAGGCAAGAAGGTATACTCAGAAGTGAGTTCCATTACGGGTGAGTAGGAAAGGTAAATGGAACTAAAAGCATTTTCCTTTCTAAGCAAAGCCTCTTCTCCACAGACGGTGTTTCCATTTTCATAGCTGAATCATTTCCTTGAGGTTTCCGGTACCAACCCCTTTTCGCTTGCACCGGGCTGCAGTGGAGTCTTAATTGGCTCTTCGATGACAATTCCAATGTCGAACCTTAGACGAGTACCATCTTACCTTCGGTTTTTAACCAGTAACTGGAAGAATGTGTCCTCCACTGGTCGTTTTCACTCCATAAGAAGGTCTAGAAAAGTGCTTTTGGTTGTCAAAATTGTAGGTCCCCATTACAATGCAGGAATTCATACCCAGAAGTGAATTACCTTACGAGAAAGTAGTAAAAGAAAATGGAAGTAAAATATATTCTTTTCGAAGCAGAGCCTCTTCTCCACAGACAGTGTTTCCGTTTTCATAGTTGAACCGTTTCCCAGAGGTTTCCGGTACCAACCCCTTTTCGCTTGCACCGGGCTGCAGTGGAGTCTTAATTGGCTCTTCGATGACAATTCCAATGTCGAACCTTAGACGAGTACCATCTTACCTTCGGTTTTTAACCAGTAACTGGAAGAATGTGTCCTCCACTGGTCGTTTTCACTCCATAAGAAGGTCTAGAAAAGTGCTTTTGGTTGTCAAAATTGTAGGTCCCCATTACAATGCAGGAATTCATACCCAGAAGTGAATTACCTTACGAGAAAGTAGTAAAAGAAAATGGAAGTAAAATATATTCTTTTCGAAGCAGAGCCTCTTCTCCACAGACAGTGTTTCCGTTTTCATAGTTGAACCGTTTCCCAGAGGTTTGCGGTACCAACCCCTTATTGCTTACAGCTTAGTGGAGTGCTCTGTTAATTGCCTCAATGAGGCCAATGGCAAAGCAGCGCCTTCCACGGAGAAACCATCTTCCCTTCTTTTTTGAACCAACAAATGAAAGAATGTGTCCTCCACTGGTCGTATTCACTCCATACAGAAGGTCTAGGAAGGTGCTTTCAGTGGTGAAACTTCGAGGTCCCCATTACAAAGCTGGAAGGTATACCTGGAAGTGAATGTCCTTAGGGTTGAGTAGTAAAGGTAAATGTAAATAAATGCATTTTTCCTTTTGAGGCTAGGCCTCTTCACCAACGGTTTTTCCGTTTTCTACCTGAAGAGTTTCCTTTAGGTTTCTGGTACCCACCACTTATCTCTTTCACCTGGGTGGCGTGGAATCTTCATTGACTCAATGAGGCCAATGGCAATGGAGCACCTTCCACGGAGAAGCCATCTTTCCTTCGGTTTTTAAGCAACACATGTAAGAACGTGTCCTCCACTGGTCGTTTTCACTCCATACGGAAGGTCTAACAAGGTGCTTTCGGTTGTGAAACTTCGAGGTCCCCATTACTAAGCAGGAAGGTACACCCAGAAGTGAATGTCCTTAGGGGTGAGTAGTAATGGTAAATGTAATTGAGAGACTTTTCCTTTCGAGGCAAAGCCTCTTCTCCACAGACGGGGTTTCTGTTTTCATAGCTGAATAGTTTCCTTCAGGTTTCTCGTACCAACACTGTATCGTTTGCACCTGGGTGGGGTGGAGTCTTAATTGGCTCAACGAGGTCAATGGCAATGGAACACCTTCAACGGAAAAACCATCTTCCCTTCGGTTTTAAGCAACACATGTAAGAACGTGTCCTCCACTGGTCGTTTTCACTCCATACGGAAGGTCTAACAAGGTGCTTTCGGTTGTGAAACTTCGAGGTCCCCATTACTAAGCAGGAAGGTACACCCAGAAGTGAATGTCCTTAGGGGTGAGTAGTAATGGTAAATGTAATTGAGAGACTTTTCCTTTCGAGGCAAAGCCTCTTCTCCACAGACGGGGTTTCTGTTTTCATAGCTGAATAGTTTCCTTCAGGTTTCTCGTACCAACACTGTATCGTTTGCACCTGGGTGGGGTGGAGTCTTAATTGGCTCAACGAGGTCAATGGCAATGGAACACCTTCAACGGAAAAACCATCTTCCCTTCTTTGTTGAACCAGCAGATTGTAGAATGTGTCCTCCCCTGGTCGCTTTCACTCCATACGGAAGGTCTAGAAAGGTGCTTTTGGTTGTCAAACTTCGAGGTCTCCATTTGAAAGCATGAAAGCATACCCAGAAGTGAATTCCCTTAGGCGTGAGTAGTAAAGGTAAATGGCACTAAAAGCATTTTCTTTTCAAGGAAAAGCCTCTTCTCCACAGACGTTGTTGCCCTTTTCATAGCTGAATAGTTTCCTTGAGGTTTCTGGTACCAATCCTTTCTCGCTTACACCGGGGTTGAGTGGAGTCTTAATTGGTTCTACGAGGCCAATGGCAATGTAGTGCCTTCTATGGAAAAAACATATTCCCTTCGGTTTTGAACCACCACATGGAAAACCCTGTCCTCCACTGTTAGTATTCACTCCATCGGGGAGGGCTAGAAAGCTGCATTGGCAAGTGAAACTTGGAGATCCCCATTACAAAGCTGGAAGGCTTACCAGAAAGTGAATTCGATTATGAATGAGTAGTAAAGCTAAATGGAACTGAAAACAATTTCCTGTCGAGGCAAAGCCTCTTCTCCACAAACGGTTTTCCGTTTTCTACCTGAAGAGTTTCCTTTAGGTTTCCGGTACCCACCACTTATCTCTTTCATCTGGGTGGCGTGGAATCTTCATTGACTCAATGAGGCCAATGGCAATGGAGCACCTTCCACGGAGAAGCCATCTTTCCTTCGGTTTTTAAGCAACACATGTAAGAACGTGTCCTCCACTGGTCGTTTTCACTCCATACAGAAGGTCTAGAAAGGTTCATTCGGTTTTGAAATTTCTTGTTCCCCATTCCAAAGCATTAAGGTATTTCCTGCAGTGAATGTCCTTAGGGGTGAGTAGGAAAGGCAAATAGAACTAAATGCATTTTCCTTCCGAGGCAAAGCCTCTTCTCCCTAGCCGGGGTTTTGTTTAAAATAGCTGAATATTTTCCTTGAGGTTTCTGGTACCAACCCCTTATCGATTGCACCTGGGTGGCGTGGAATCTTCATTGACTCCATCAGGCCAATGGCAATGGAGCACCTTCCACGGAGAAGCCATCTTTCCTTCGGTTTTTAAGCAACACATGTAAGAACGTGTCCTCCACTGGTCGTTTTCACTCCATACAGAAGGTCTAGAAAGGTTCATTCGGTTTTGAAATTTCTTGTTCCCCATTCCAAAGCATTAAGGTATTTCCTGCAGTGAATGTCCTTAGGGGTGAGTAGGAAAGGCAAATAGAACTAAATGCATTTTCCTTCCGAGGCAAAGCCTCTTCTCCCTAGCCGGGGTTTTGTTTAAAATAGCTGAATATTTTCCTTGAGGTTTCTGGTACCAACCCCTTATCGATTGCACCTGGCTGCAGTGGGGTCTTCATTGGTTCAACAAGGCCTATGGCAATGGAGCATATTCTGCGGAAAAACCATCTTCCTTTCGATTTTGACCAAGCACATGGAAGATGGTCTCCTGCACTGGTCGTTTTCACTCCACGAGGAAGGTCTTGAAAGGTGCTTTCGGTTGTGAAACTTCTAGGTGCCCATTACAAGGCAAGAAGGTATGCCCAGAAGTGAGCTCCAGTAGGGGTGAGTCAGAAAAGTAAATGGAACTAAAAACATTTTCCTTTCTAAGCAAAGCCTCTTCTCCACAGACGGTGTTTCCGTTTTCATAGCTGAATCGTTTCCTTGAGGTTTCTGGTACCAACCACTTTTCGCTTGCACTGGGCTGCAGTGGAGTCTTAACTGGCTCTTCGATGACAATTCCAATGTCGCACCTTAGACAAGTGAACCATCTTACCTTCGGTTTTGAACCAGCAACTGGAAGAATGTGTCCTCCACTGGTCGTTTTCACTCCATAAGAAGGTCTAGAAAAGTGCTTTCGGTTGTCAAACTTCTAGGTCCCCATTACAATGCAGGAATTCATACCCAGAAGTGAATTACCTTACGGGTAAGTAGTAAAAGAAAATGGAACTAAAAGCATTGTCCTTATGAGGCAAATCCTCTTCTCCACTGTGTTTCCATTTTCATAGCTGAATAGTTTCCCTGAGGTTTGTGGTACCAAGCCTTATCGCTTTCACCTGGATGGAGTGTAGTTTTAACTGGTTCTACCAGGCCAAGGGCAATGGAGTGCCTTCCGGGGAGAAACCATCTTCCCTTCTTTTTCGAACCAACAAATGGAAGACTGTGTCCTCCACTGGTCGTTTTCACTCCATACAGAAGTTCTAGAAAGGTGCTTTCAGTTGTGAAATTTCTAGGTCCCCATTACAGAGCAGGAAGGTATACCTGGAAATGAATGTTCTTAGGAATGAGAAGTAAAGGTAAATGGAACTGTAAGTATTGTCTTTATAAGGCAAAGCCTCTTCTCTACAGGCAGTGTTTCCGTTTTCATTGCTGAATAGTTTCCTTAAGGTTTGTGGTACCAACCGCTTATCGCTTTAACCTGGGTGGAGTGGAGTCTTCATTGACTCAACAAGGCAATGGCAATGGAGCACCTTCCACGGAGAAACCATCTTTCCTTCGGTTTTTAAGCAGCATATGGAAGTATGTGTCCTCAAATGGTCGTTTTCACTCCATACGGAAGGTCTAGCAAGGTGCTTTCGCTTGTGAAACTTCTAGGTCCCCATTACAATGCAGGAATTCATACCCAGAAGTGAATTACCTTACGGGTAAGTAGTAAAAGAAAATGGAACTAAAAGCATTGTCCTTATGAGGCAAATCCTCTTCTCCACTGTGTTTCCATTTTCATAGCTGAATAGTTTCCCTGAGGTTTGTGGTACCAAGCCTTATCGCTTTCACCTGGATGGAGTGTAGTTTTAACTGGTTCTACCAGGCCAAGGGCAATGGAGTGCCTTCCGGGGAGAAACCATCTTCCCTTCTTTTTCGAACCAACAAATGGAAGACTGTGTCCTCCACTGGTCGTTTTCACTCCATACAGAAGTTCTAGAAAGGTGCTTTCAGTTGTGAAATTTCTAGGTCCCCATTACAGAGCAGGAAGGTATACCTGGAAATGAATGTTCTTAGGAATGAGAAGTAAAGGTAAATGGAACTGTAAGTATTGTCTTTATAAGGCAAAGCCTCTTCTCTACAGGCAGTGTTTCCGTTTTCATTGCTGAATAGTTTCCTTAAGGTTTGTGGTACCAACCGCTTATCGCTTTAACCTGGGTGGAGTGGAGTCTTCATTGACTCAACAAGGCAATGGCAATGGAGCACCTTCCACGGAGAAACCATCTTTCCTTCGGTTTTTAAGCAGCATATGGAAGTATGTGTCCTCAAATGGTCGTTTTCACTCCATACGGAAGGTCTAGCAAGGTGCTTTCGCTTGTGAAACTTCTAGGTCCCCATTACAATGCAGGATGGTCTACCCGAAAGTGAGTTCCCTTAGGGGTGAGTAGTAAAGGTGAATGGAATGAAAATCATCTTCCTTTCGAGGCAAAGCCTCTTCTCCACAGACAGTTTCCCTTTTCGTAGCTGAATAGTTTCCTTGAGGTTTTTGGTACCAATCTTTTCTCACTTACACCTGGGTGGAGTGGAGTCTTAATTGGTTCTACAAGGCCAACAGCATGGAGCACCTTCTACAGAAAAAACATATTCCCTTCAGTTTTGAACCACCACATGGAAGACCCTGTCCTCCACTGTTCGTATTCACTCCATCGGGAAGGTCTCGATAGGTGCATTCACTTGTGAAATTTGGAATTCCCCATTACCTTTGGAAGGTTGACCCGAAATTGAATTCCCTTACGGAGGAGTAGTAAAGGTAAATGGAACTGAAAGCATTTTCCTGTTGATGCAAAGCCTCTTCTCCACAAACAGTTTTTTAATTTTCATAGCTGAAGTGTTTCCTTTAGGTTCCTGGTACCCACCACTGATCGCTTTCACCTGGGTGGAGTGGAGTCTTAACTGGCTGAAAGAGGTCATTGCCAATGCAGCACATTCCACACGAAAAGCTTTTTCCCTTCGGTTTTCAACCAGCAATTGGAAGAATGTGTCTTCCATTGGACTTTCTCACTCTCTACGGCAGGACTAGAAAGGTGCTATCAACTGTATTGCTTCTAGGTCCACATTACAAAGCAGAAAAATGTACCCAGAAGTTAATTCCTTTGGGTGAGGAGATTTAAGTAATTGGAGCTAAAATCGTCTTCCTTTCGAGGCAAAGCCTCCTCTGCACAGATGGTTTTTCGACTTCATGGCTGAACAATTTCCTTGAGGTTTCTGACACAAAACCATTATCGCTTACAGCTGGGTGGAGTGGAGTCTTAATTGGCTCATCGAGGCCAATGCCAATGCAACGCATTCCACACAGCTTTTTCCCTTCGGTTTTCAACCAGCAATTGGAAGAATGTGTCTTCCATTGGACTTTCTCACTCTCTACGGCAGGACTAGAAAGGTGCTATCAACTGTATTGCTTCTAGGTCCACATTACAAAGCAGAAAAATGTACCCAGAAGTTAATTCCTTTGGGTGAGGAGATTTAAGTAATTGGAGCTAAAATCGTCTTCCTTTCGAGGCAAAGCCTCCTCTGCACAGATGGTTTTTCGACTTCATGGCTGAACAATTTCCTTGAGGTTTCTGACACAAAACCATTATCGCTTACAGCTGGGTGGAGTGGAGTCTTAATTGGCTCATCGAGGCCAATGCCAATGCAACGCATTCCACGGAAAAACCATTTTCCCTTCAGTTTTGATACAGCAAATGGAATATGTGTCCTCCATTGGACGTTTTCACTCCATACGGGACGCCTAGATATGTTCTTTTGGCTGTTTTCCTTCTAGGTGCACATTATAAAGCAGGAAAGCAATAATTTGCTCATTCCAGAACCTCTAGTATGCTGTCTGGCTGTGGAATCCTGAAAATGCCAATCCTTCTCAGTGAGTCATCCGCTAACGAAAAATGTGTATGGTGATACTGTCCGCACTTGGCTCCCTTGGAAAGTCATTCGTGTTCTGGGTCTTCGTTCCAGTTTACAAAGTGGCAGCGAAACTTATGGTAGTGAGAGCATCTTTTTAGACTTTCTTGCAAGAGTGAAACAGATCAATTCAGGTCACATTGCTCGTGTTCCTGAGTCCAAGCTGTAGGAACGTGTGTTTTCGGGTAGAATAGCCCTGCCTTTGCATTCGCCTAATTGAACCAATTAAAGTTCCACTCCACCCAGGTATAAGCGATAAAGAGCTCTTTAAAGAATCGTCAAGGACCTTGTTTGACTTTGGAATCTCGAACCAGCCTCTCCAGCTCAGCGAGTTGACAGCTGACAGGAAAGGAGTTTGGCCACATTGTCGACACTCTTCTCCATGGGAATTCATTCATCTCCTGGGGCTTCGTACCAATTTATACAGAGGGCACGAAACTTACGCCAATAAAAGCATCTTTATAGACCTTCATGGAAGTGTGAAACAGGTCAATGCAGGTCACATTGCTCAAGTTCCTGAGTCTAAACTGCAGGAAAGAGTTTTTCCTGGTGGAATGTGCTGCCTTTTAATGCGCCCCATTGAGCCAGTGAAGACTCCACTCCACCCAGGTATATGCGATGATGAGTTCTTTAAAGAAACTTCAAGGAACTTGTTCGACTTTGGAATCTCAAACAAGCCTCTCCAGCACAGCGAGTTGTCCCCTGACAGGAAAGGAGTTTGGCCACATTGTCGACACTCTTCTCCATGGGAATTCATTCATCTCCTGGGGCTTCGTACCAATTTATACAGAGGGCACGAAACTTACGCCAATAAAAGCATCTTTATAGACCTTCATGGAAGTGTGAAACAGGTCAATGCAGGTCACATTGCTCAAGTTCCTGAGTCTAAACTGCAGGAAAGAGTTTTTCCTGGTGGAATGTGCTGCCTTTTAATGCGCCCCATTGAGCCAGTGAAGACTCCACTCCACCCAGGTATATGCGATGATGAGTTCTTTAAAGAAACTTCAAGGAACTTGTTCGACTTTGGAATCTCAAACAAGCCTCTCCAGCACAGCGAGTTGTCCCCTGACGAGAAATGAGTTTAGCCACATTGTCGGAACTCTGCTCCCATGGGACTTCATTCATTTCCTGGGGTTTCCCTCCGATGTACCAAGTGATACCCAAACTTACCGCGATGAAAGCACCTTTGTATAGCTTCTTAGAGTGTGAATCAGATCAATTCATGTTCCATTGCTCTAGTTCCTGAGTCCAAATAATAGGAAAGTGCATTTGCCAGTGGATCACACTGCCTTAGAATTCCCCTCATTGATCCAATTAAGACTCCACGCCATCCAGGTGTAAGCGATAATCCGCTCGTTCCAGAACCTCAAGTACCCTGTTTGGCTTTGGAATCCCCAAGAAGTCACTCTAGCTCAGCGAGTTCGCCGCTAATGAAAAATGAGTTTAGTGACATTGTCAGAAAGTTGTCGGAGAGAATGAGCTCATTTCAGAAAGCTTAAATACAGTGTTTGGCTTTGGATCCCTGAACAAACCTCTCTAGCTCAGCGAGTTTGCTACTACCAAGATCCATGTTCAGTGCCAATGACGTCACTGTCCTTCGATGGTACTTTAGTCTTTTCCTGGGGCTTCTGACTGCTTTGTAATGCAGAACCGAAACTCACGCAGACAAAAGCATCTTTGTAGCCCTTCTTCATTCAGGAAACCCGTCCAATCTAGGGCATATTGTTCCCGTTCTGGAGTCGAAAGTGTAGGTTAGAGTGTTTTCCAGTGTAACGCGCTGTCCTAGCATTAGCCTCAGTCAGCCAATTAAGACGGCACTTCACCCAGGTATAAGCGATGATGAGCTTCTTTCCAGTGACCTCATGTAAAGTTTTCAGCTTTGAACCTCTAACAAGCCTCTCGAGCTCAGCCAGTTTGCCACTAATGGGAAATGCATATGGTGCCAATGACTTCACTCTCCTTCGAAGGGTTGCAGTCATTTCGTGGACCTTCGTAATGCTTTGAAATGCAGAACCAAATCTTACACAGAAAAAGTGTCCTTCTAGGCCTTCTTCATGGAGTGAACCAGTTCAGTCCAGGACACATTGACGTCACTGTCCTTCAATGGCATTTTAGTCATTTCCTGGGGCTTCTTACTGCTTTGTAATGCAGAACCGAAACTCACGCAGACAAAAGCATCTTTGTAGCCCTTCTTCATTCAGGAAACCCGTCCAATCTAGGGCATATTGTTCCCGTTCTGGAGTCGAAAGTGTAGGTTAGAGTGTTTTCCAGTGTAACGCGCTGTCCTAGCATTAGCCTCAGTCAGCCAATTAAGACGGCACTTCACCCAGGTATAAGCGATGATGAGCTTCTTTCCAGTGACCTCATGTAAAGTTTTCAGCTTTGAACCTCTAACAAGCCTCTCGAGCTCAGCCAGTTTGCCACTAATGGGAAATGCATATGGTGCCAATGACTTCACTCTCCTTCGAAGGGTTGCAGTCATTTCGTGGACCTTCGTAATGCTTTGAAATGCAGAACCAAATCTTACACAGAAAAAGTGTCCTTCTAGGCCTTCTTCATGGAGTGAACCAGTTCAGTCCAGGACACATTGACGTCACTGTCCTTCAATGGCATTTTAGTCATTTCCTGGGGCTTCTTACTGCTTTGTAACATGGAACTGAACCCTACAAACATCTTTGTAGGCCTTCTTCATGGAGTAAACCAGTTCAATCAAGGACACATTGTTCCCGTTCCTGGGTCTAAAAGGTAGGGAGGAGTGTTTTCCAGTGTAACAGGCTGTCTTAGCATTGCCTGGGTGAGCATGATAATACACCACTCCACTCCACTCAGGTGTAGGCAACAATGAGTGAGGAATTGCTACAGTGTGTCCTGGATTGGACTGATTCACACCACAGCAAAGGCATGGAAAGATGCTTTGTCTCTGTAAGTTTTGCGTCTCAGAATACAAAGCTCTTGGATGCACCAGAAACCCAATTAAATCCCCCCTGCAGACATTCACGATAAATGCTGCAAAATGCATTTTGTTGTTGTTGTTTTTTCTTTTTTAGAAGGAAAGAGGCTGAGCTACAGGGGCTTCTTTGGTGTTCAAATGCTGAAAAGTGTTTTGGAGGTTACTGGAACAAGCTCAACACCTGAGTGAAGTGGACTCTTCTTTGGCTCAAGGAGGGGAATGCCAAGGCAGTTCTTTACACTGGAAAACCACTTTTCCCTAACATGTTTGCTCATGGACTGCTAGAATGTGGCACTTATAGGATGTTTTCATTCCATCCAAAAGGCCTCACAAGATGTTTTCTCTGAGTAAGTTGTGCGTCTCCAAATAGAAAGCCTTTGGAAGCACCAGAAAGCGAATTCAGTCCCCTCTGCAGAGGTTCACAGTAAAAGTTCACATACGCGTTACTTGCTAGCTGAAAACACTCTAAGCCAGAGAGGCTTGTTCAGTGGTCAAATTTTGGAAAGTGTGCTTAAGGATTCTGGATGATGCTCATTAGCGATTACACCTGGGCAGCATGGAGTCTTAATTGGCTCAACGAGGGGAAGGCCGAGGCAGCACTTTACACTGGAAAACCACTTTTCCCTATCACCTTTACTCATGGACTGCTAGAATGTGGCACTTATAGGATGTTTTCATTCCATCCAAAAGGCCTCACAAGATGTTTTCTCTGAGTAAGTTGTGCGTCTCCAAATAGAAAGCCTTTGGAAGCACCAGAAAGCGAATTCAGTCCCCTCTGCAGAGGTTCACAGTAAAAGTTCACATACGCGTTACTTGCTAGCTGAAAACACTCTAAGCCAGAGAGGCTTGTTCAGTGGTCAAATTTTGGAAAGTGTGCTTAAGGATTCTGGATGATGCTCATTAGCGATTACACCTGGGCAGCATGGAGTCTTAATTGGCTCAACGAGGGGAAGGCCGAGGCAGCACTTTACACTGGAAAACCACTTTTCCCTATCACCTTTACTCACATAATGGTACAATGTGTCCTGAATTGGAATGTTTCACTCCACCAAAAAGGCCTGGTAAGATGCTTTCCCTGGGGAAGTTGTGCATCTCAGAATACAAAGAAGTATTAACAACCAAAAAGAGAAAGAAGTCCCCTCTACAGAGGCTCACAGTAAATGTTCCTGACCACGTTTTCTGTTACCCGAAAACAGGCTGAGCTAGAGAGGCTTGTTTGGTGTTCAAAAACTGAAGAGTGTAGTTGGGGTGTCTGGAGCAAGCTCAGTGTGGCTTGCACCTGGGTGCAGTGGAGTCTTCATTGGTTCCATGAGGGGAATGACAAGGCAGCTCTTTACACTAGCAAAACACTTTTACCTAACAGCTTTACTGAGGAACTGCTACAATGTGTCCTGGATTGAACGTTTTCACTCCCTCAACAAGACCTGAAAAGATGTTTTCTCTGAGTACGTTCTGTATCTCTGAATACAGAGCAGTATGAGGCACTTCAAAGCAAATGAAATCTCCTCTGCAGAGATTCAAGGTAGATTCTACAACATATGTTTCTTGTACTCAGGAAACATACTGAACTGGAGAGGCTTGCTCGGTGTTCAAATGTGACAGAGCATACTTGAGGCTTCCTGAGCAAGCTCATTATCGATAACACCTGGCTGTAATGAAGTCTTAATTGCTTCAATGAGCAGAATGTGAGGGCAGCCCTTTCCAGTGGTAAAACACTTTCCCCTCATATATTGACTCAAGAACTGCTACAACGTGTCCTGGATTGGACTGATTCACACCACAACAAAGGCCTGGAAAGATGCTTTGTCTCTGTAAGTTTTGCGTCTCAGAATACAAAGCCCTTGGAAGCAGCAGAAAGCCAATTAAATCCCCCCTGCAGAGATTCACAGTAAATTTGGCAACATGCGTTTTTGTTTGTTTGTTTGTTTTGCTTTTTAAGAAGGAAATAGGTTGAGCTGCAGAGGCTTGTTTGGTGTCCAAATGCTGATAAGTGTAGTTGAGGTTTCTGGAACAAGCTCATTGTGGCTTACACCTGGGTGGAGTGAAGTCCTCATTGGCTCAACGAAGGGAATGCCAAGGCAGCTCTTTACACTGGAAAACCACTTTTCCCTAACATGTTTGCTCACGGACTGCTAGAATGGGTCACTTATTGGATGTTTTCACTCCATCCAAAAGGTCTCAAAAGATGTTTTGTCTGAGTAAGTTGTGTGTCTCTGAATAGAAAGCCCTTGGAAGCAGCAGAAAGCCAATTAAATCCCCCCTGCAGAGATTCACAGTAAATTTGGCAACATGCGTTTTTGTTTGTTTGTTTGTTTTGCTTTTTAAGAAGGAAATAGGTTGAGCTGCAGAGGCTTGTTTGGTGTCCAAATGCTGATAAGTGTAGTTGAGGTTTCTGGAACAAGCTCATTGTGGCTTACACCTGGGTGGAGTGAAGTCCTCATTGGCTCAACGAAGGGAATGCCAAGGCAGCTCTTTACACTGGAAAACCACTTTTCCCTAACATGTTTGCTCACGGACTGCTAGAATGGGTCACTTATTGGATGTTTTCACTCCATCCAAAAGGTCTCAAAAGATGTTTTGTCTGAGTAAGTTGTGTGTCTCTGAATAGAAAGCCTCTGGAAGCAGCAGAATGCGAATTAGGTCTCCTCTGCAGAGGCTCACGGTAAATGTTGCCTTCCAAGTTCTAGGCTACCAGGAAACAGGCTCAGCTAGAGAGGCCTGTTCGGTGTTCAAATGCTGAAGAGTGTAGTTGGGGTGTCTGGAGCAAGCTCATTGCAACTAACACCTAGGTTGGAGTGGAGTCTTCATTGGCTCCACAAGGAGAATGCCAAGGCAGCTCTTTATACTGGAAACACACTTTTCCATAACATTTTTAGTCAGAAACTGTTGCAATGTGTCCCGGATTGGACTTTATCACTTCATAAAAAAATCCCTCGATAGATGCTTTCTCTATGTAAGATGGGCATCTCAGAGTAGAACGCCGTTGGAAGCACCAGAAAACTAATTCAATCCTGTCTGCAGAGATTCATGCAAATGCTACCACACTTGTTTCTTGCTGGCGGGAAACACATTGAGCCAGAGGTTTACTTGAGGTTTGTTGAGCAAGCTCATTACCGCTTACACCTGGGTGGAGTGGAGTCTTAATTGGCTCAACGAGGGGAATGCCAAGGCAGTCCTTTACACTGGAAAACCATTTTTTCCTATCATTATTGCTCAGGAACAGGTACAAGGTGTCCTGGTCTGGACTCTTTCACTCCACCCAGAAGGCCTCAAAAGGTGCTTTCTCTGCATATGTTGGCCATTTCTGAATACAAAGCAGTATGAAGAACCACTAAGAGAACTACATCCCCGCTGCAGAGGGTCTCCGTAAATGCTCCAACACGTGTTTCTTGTTAGCGGCAACTACGCTGAGCTAGAGAGGCTTGGTCGGTGATTCAGTGCTGAAAAGTGTGCTTGAGGTTTGTGGAACAATCTCATTATCACTTACACCTGGGTGGAGGGGAGTCTTAACTGGCTCAACGAGGGAATGCCAAGGCAGTCCTTTACACTGGAAAACCATTTTTCCTATCATTATTGCTCAGGAACAGGTACAAGGTGTCCTGGTCTGGACTCTTTCACTCCACCCAGAAGGCCTCAAAAGGTGCTTTCTCTGCATATGTTGGCCATTTCTGAATACAAAGCAGTATGAAGAACCACTAAGAGAACTACATCCCCGCTGCAGAGGGTCTCCGTAAATGCTCCAACACGTGTTTCTTGTTAGCGGCAACTACGCTGAGCTAGAGAGGCTTGGTCGGTGATTCAGTGCTGAAAAGTGTGCTTGAGGTTTGTGGAACAATCTCATTATCACTTACACCTGGGTGGAGGGGAGTCTTAACTGGCTCCAAGGGGAGAATGCCAAGGCAGCTCTTTCCAGTGGAAAATCAGCTTTCCCTAACCTTTTTGTTCATGAATTGGTACAATGTGTCCTGGGTTGGAATGTTTCACTCCACCATGAGGGCCTAGTAAGATGCTTTCCCTGGAGAAGTTGTGCATCTCAGAATACAAAGCAGTATTAAGAACCAGGAAGGGAATGAAATCTCCTCTACAGAGGCTCATGGTAAATGTCACGTTTTCTGTTACCTGGAAACAGGCTGAGCTAGAGAGACTTGTTCGGTGTTCAAATGCTGAAGAGTGTGGAGCAAGCTCATTATTGCTTATAACCTGGGTGGAGTGGGGTCTTCATTGGTTCCACGAGGGGAATGCCAAGGCTGCTCTTTACATTGGAAAGACACTTTTCCATAACAGTTTTACTCAGAAACTGGTACAATTTCTCCTGGATTGGACAATTTCACTCCCTCAACAAGACCTGAAAAGATGTTTTCTCTGAGTACGTTCTGTGTCTCTGAATACAGAGCAGTATGAGACACTTCAAAGCAAATGAAATCCCCTCTGCAGAGATTCACGGTAAATTCTGCAAGATGCATTTCTTGCACGCTGAAAACACATTGACCTTTAGAAGGAAACATGCTGAACTACAGAGGCTTGTTGGGTGTTCAAATACTGAAAAGTGTATTGGAGGTTTTTGGAACAAGCTCATTATGGCTTACACCTGGGTGAAGTGGCATCTTCATTGGCTCAAAGAGGGCATTGCCAAGGCAGCTCTTTACACTGGAAAAGCACTTTTCCCTAACATGTTTGTTCCCAGACTGCTACAATGTGTCACTTATTGGATGTTTTACTCCATCCTAAAGGCCTCAAAAGATGTGTTCTCTGAGGAAATTGTGTGTCTCCGAATAGAAAGCCTTTGGAAGCACCAGAAAGCGAATTACGTCCCTCTTCAGAGGTTCACTTTAAAAGTTCACACACGCGTTAGTTGATAGCAGGAATGACGCTGAGCTAGAGAGGCTTGTTTGGTTTTCAAATGCTGAAAAGTGTATTGGAGGTTTTGGAACAAGCTCATTATGGCTTACACCTGGGTGAAGTGGCATCTTCATTGGCTCAAAGAGGGCATTGCCAAGGCAGCTCTTTACACTGGAAAAGCACTTTTCCTAACATGTTTGTTCCCAGACTGCTACAATGTGTCACTTATTGGATGTTTTACTCCATCCTAAAGGCCTCAAAAGATGTGTTCTCTGAGGAAATTGTGTGTCTCCGAATAGAAAGCCTTTGGAAGCACCAGAAAGCGAATTACGTCCCCTCTTCAGAGGTTCACTTTAAAAGTTCACACACGCGTTAGTTGATAGCAGGAATGA
The DNA here is from genome assembly GCA_022376925.1 of Tragulus kanchil. Lineage (NCBI taxonomy): Eukaryota > Metazoa > Chordata > Mammalia > Artiodactyla > Tragulidae > Tragulus > Tragulus kanchil. The sequence continues at coordinate 22,825,744 of JAIOJX010000032.1, forward strand.
CGCTGAGCTAGAGAGGCTTGTTTGGTTTTCAAATGCTAAGGAGTGTACTTGAAGCTGCCTGAGCAAGCTCTTTATCAGTAACACCTGGCTGGGATGAAGTCTTAATTGGATCAATGAGGGGAATGTGAAAGCAGCTCTTTCCAGTGGAGAAACACTTTCCCCTAACATATTGACTCAGGAACTGCTACAATGTGTCCTGGATTTGACTCTTTCACTCCACAAATAAGGCCTAGAAAGGTGCTTTCTCTGCGTAAGTATACAGAAAATTACAAGACACTAATGAGAGAAATTAAAGAAGACTTAAACAGATGGAGAGACATTCCATGTTCCTGGGTGGAAGAATTCATTTGTGAAAATCACCATAATACCAAATGCCATCTATAGATTTCATGCTATCCTTATCAAACTACCAATGACATTCTTTACAGAACTAGACCAAAGAATATCACAGTTCATCTGGAAACAGAAAAGACCTTGAATAGTCCAACCAATCTTGAGGAAGAAGGATGAAGCTGGAGGGATCAACCTCCTTAACTTCAGATTATACTACAAAGCAACAGTCATCAGGACGGTGTGGTCGGGCTTCCCTGATGGTCCAGTGGGTAAGGACACTGCCTTGCAGTGCAAGGGGAGCCAGTTCGATCCCTGGCCTGGGAAGATCCCACGTGCCGTGGAGCAGCAGGACTGATGTGTCCAATTGCCAGGCTGGAGCTCTGGAGCGTATGCGCCCAGACCTGGCACTCTGTGACAACAGAGGCCACTGCGATGGGAGGCCCACAGGAGCCAAGGAACAAAGACGGATGAAAATAGACAAATGAAAGACCAATAGAAGTAGCCCACCCACCCCCTCCCTCCCCAACCAGCCCCCCAATAAATAAATAAATAAATAAATGTTTTTTAAAAAAAAAACAGTATGGCCCTGGCAGAAAAACAGATATGTAGACCAATGGGACAAGATCGAGAACCCAGAGATAAACTGGATCGGACTTTTTCACTCCAACAAGAACACTTAGAGAGATACTTCCTGGGTGTAAGTTGTGCTTCTCAAAATACAAATCGGTGTGAAGAATCACTAAGAGAATTAAATCTCCTTTGCACAGGGTCACAGCAAGGGTTGCCAACCCTGTTTCTTCCTAGCAGCAACCATGCTGAGCTAGAGAGGCTTGTTTGGTGTTCAAATGCTGAAAAGTGTAGTTGAGGTCTCTGGAGCAAGCTCATTATGGCTTACACATGGGTAGAGTGAAGTCTTAACTGACTCAACGTGATGAATGCCAAGGCACCTCTTTACACTGGAAAAACACTTTTCCCTACCATTCTCACTCAGCAACAGGTACAATGTGTCCTGGATTTGACTTTTTCACTCCACCAAGTAGGCCTAGAAAGATACTTTCTCTGCATAAGTTGGCATGTCAGAATACAAAGCAGTATGAAGCACAAGAAAGCAAAATAAGTCCTCTCTGCAGAGATTCATGTTCTGTGCTGCCATGCCTGATTCTTGTTAGCAGGAAGCAGGCTGAGCTGGAGAGGCTTGTTCGGGCAAATGCTGAAAAGTGTAGTTGAGGTTTCTGGAGCAAGCGCATTATAGTTTACACTTGGGTAGAGTGAAGTCTTAACTGACTCAACGTGATGAATGCCAAGGCACCTCTTTACACTGGAAAAACACTTTTCCCTACCATTCTCACTCAGCAACAGGTACAATGTGTCCTGGATTTGACTTTTTCACTCCACCAAGTAGGCCTAGAAAGATACTTTCTCTGCATAAGTTGGCATGTCAGAATACAAAGCAGTATGAAGCACAAGAAAGCAAAATAAGTCCTCTCTGCAGAGATTCATGTTCTGTGCTGCCATGCCTGATTCTTGTTAGCAGGAAGCAGGCTGAGCTGGAGAGGCTTGTTCGGGCAAATGCTGAAAAGTGTAGTTGAGGTTTCTGGAGCAAGCGCATTATAGTTTACACTTGGGTGCACTGGAGTCTTCATTGGCTCAACGAAAGGAATGCCAAGGCAGCTCTTCACACTGAAAAAGCACCTTTCCCTAACATTTTTACTCAGGAACAGGTATAATGCACCTTGAATTGGACTTTTTCACTCCACCAAGAAGGTCTAGAAAGATGCTTTCTCTGCGTAAGTTCTGTATCTCAGAATACAAATGAGAATGAATCACCAGAAAGCAAAATAAATCCCCTTTGCAGAGATTCACGCTAAATTCTGCAACACGCGTATCTTGTTAGCAGGAAACATCCAGAGCTAGAGGCTTGTTTGGTGTTTAGATGCTGAAAAGTGTACTTGAGGTTTGTGGATCAACCTCATTATCACTTACACCTGGGTGGAGTGAAGTCTTAATTCGCTCTATGAGGGGAATGCCAAGGCAGCTCTTTACACTGGAATAATACTTTTCTCTAACATCGTTACTCAGGTACTGGTATAATGTGTCACTTATTGGACATTTTCATTCAATCAAAAGGGCCTAACAAGATGTTTTCTCTGTGTAAGTTCTGTGTCTCTGAATACAAAGCAGTGTAAGGCACCAGAAAATGAATTAAATCCCTTCTGCAGAGATTCATGGTAAATGCTGCAACACGGGAATCTTGTTAGCAGGAAACACGCTGAACTAGAAAGGCTTGTTTGGTGATCAAATGCTGAAAAGTGTACTTGAGGTTTCTGGAGCAAGCTCATTGTGGCGTACACCTGGGTGGAGTGGAGTCTTAATTCGCTCTATGAGGGGAATGCCAAGGCAGCTCTTTACACTGGAATAATACTTTTCTCTAACATCGTTACTCAGGTACTGGTATAATGTGTCACTTATTGGACATTTTCATTCAATCAAAAGGGCCTAACAAGATGTTTTCTCTGTGTAAGTTCTGTGTCTCTGAATACAAAGCAGTGTAAGGCACCAGAAAATGAATTAAATCCCTTCTGCAGAGATTCATGGTAAATGCTGCAACACGGGAATCTTGTTAGCAGGAAACACGCTGAACTAGAAAGGCTTGTTTGGTGATCAAATGCTGAAAAGTGTACTTGAGGTTTCTGGAGCAAGCTCATTGTGGCGTACACCTGGGTGGAGTGGAGTCTTAGTCGGTTCAATGAGCCGAATGCCAAGGCAGCTCTTTGCGCTGGAAATACACTTTTCCCTAATATTTTTTCTTTGAAATGGGTACAATGTGTCCTGGATTGGATTTTATCACTTCACCAACAAGGCCTAGATCCATGCTTTCTCTCTGTAAGTTGTGCATCTCAGAGTAGAAAGCCATTGAAAGCACCAGAAAGGGAATTAAATCCTCTCTGCAGAGAGTCATGGTAAATGCTGCAACACTCGTTTCATGCTAGCAGGAATCACACTGAGCTAAAGAAGCTTGTTCAGTGTTCAAATGTTAAAATGAGTAGTTGAGGTTTGTGGAACAAGCTCATTATCACCTACACCTGGGTAGAGTGAAGTCTTAACTGGCTCAACGTGATGAATGCCAAGGCACCTCTTTACACCGGAAAAACACTTTTCCCTACCAATCTCACTCAGAAACAGGTACAAGGTGTCCTGGATTGGACTTTTTCACTCCACCAAGAAGGCCTAGAAAGATGCTTTCTCTACATAAGATGGATGTCTCAGAATACAAACTAGAATGAAGAACCAGGAAGGGAATTCAATACCCTCTACTGAGGGTCACGGTAAATGATGACGTTCCCGTTTCTTCTTACCAGGAAACAGGCTGAGATAGGCTTGTTCAGTGTTCAAAAGCTGAAAACTGTAGTTGAGGTTTCTGGAGTAAGCTCCTTATCACTTACACCTGGATGGAGTGGAGTCTTAATTGGTCCAATGAGGTAAATGTCAAGGCAGCTCTTTACACTGGAAAAACACTTTTCTCTACCAATCTCACTCAGAAACAGGTACAAGGTGTCCTGGATTGGACTTTTTCACTCCACCAAGAAGGCCTAGAAAGATGCTTTCTCTACATAAGATGGATGTCTCAGAATACAAACTAGAATGAAGAACCAGGAAGGGAATTCAATACCCTCTACTGAGGGTCACGGTAAATGATGACGTTCCCGTTTCTTCTTACCAGGAAACAGGCTGAGATAGGCTTGTTCAGTGTTCAAAAGCTGAAAACTGTAGTTGAGGTTTCTGGAGTAAGCTCCTTATCACTTACACCTGGATGGAGTGGAGTCTTAATTGGTCCAATGAGGTAAATGTCAAGGCAGCTCTTTACACTGGAAAAACACTTTTCTCTAACATGCTTACTCAGGAACAGGTACAAGATGTACTGGATTGGACATTTTCACTCCACCAAGAAGGGTTAGAAAGATGCTTTCTCTGTGTAAAGTGGGCGTCTCAGAATACAAAGGGGGGTGGGCTCGATGGCAGAGTAATGAGAGGAGAATTTCACCAGCTCCCCAATAGAATCACCAGAACTAATCAAGAAACAAAACTCCACCAACAAACCAGCCACTAGATGACAAAAGAACTCCTCAGGTCTATGAGGGTCGGAGAGCAAGAAGCCAGAACTTTCCCAGAGCTCATGTTCTGAGAGCCCTGTACCCAACCCCCACACCAGACCAGGTGAGAGAGCGCTGGGAAGTGTGCCAGGAGAACATAAGGCAGTGCTCAGTGTGAAAATCCCACCGGGACAGTACAGTGTTGCTGGGCACCAGGTAAGCTGAGACACCGCTAGCGGAGGTGTGCAGAATGGAACAGGGAAATCTCCCGCAGGTTGCAGCTCAAAAATCTGGCTCGAACCGGATGGGGAATCTTGCACTCGCGTTTGGGGCTTAGTCCTATGTCAGGCAGTGCACGTATGCCAGCAGCCTGGAAAGTCCATGCAGCCCCAGAGCTTCAGTGGTGAAGCTGCCATCCCACAGGCAGCGGAAAGCTGTGGCAGAGGAAACCAAGGAGAAGAGCAGGGATTGGAGGCTACCAGGGGGTGCAAAATGAAACCGGGGAGCCCCCTCCAGCACGGGACCACATGCGTGGCCCATGCCCAACGGACTGGAAACAGTCCATCCCCCACCACCTACAGCCAGCACCTGAGCTGTCTGCAGAGTCTTTGTTTTGCTGAAAGCAAAAACAGAAACCAGAGCAGCCAGCTTTGCAAGGGAAAGACTAGGGAAACCTGGGACAATACCAACAGCAAACTGGTGGAAGGTTCACACGCAGATGAGAAGATAAAAACCAGGGACAGTATTTATCCTCTTTTTTTATTGTTTAATTTTGTTTGTTTGCTTGTTTGGTTTGGTTTATTTTTTGTCTTTTCTTTTTAATGTGTTTCTTTTTTTAATTTTTAATTTTTAAATTTTTTTTTAAACTTTCAATTTTTTCCCCTTTTTGCCACTGCTTCCTCTATGTTCTAAATGCAAATTATTTTTCTATCTACTAATACCCTCTCTCTATATATTTCCTATCTTCCTGTCTCTACTATTCTCTTCCAGCTGTACCAAACTCTACAACACACTTGCCTTTGTTACCTAACCCTACAAAATCCTTGCAAGATGAATCTATTCCTTCTCATTACCCATACACTCATCCCCAACACATGTCTTAGTTAAAAACTGTTTTCATTGTAATATTCTCAGCTGGGCCCTTGCCCTGGATCTATTTTTCCAGGCAGTATTTTAATTAATTTAGAGCTTAATGGTCAGGTACCATCTTTGATTGCACCATTTACCAGAAAAAATTCCTATGCTTTATCCCTGTAAGACTGTTCAGTTATGGTTATTGATGCATTTTGTATTTTCCTTTTTTTATTTGACTGCATTCATCAGGTTATTTTTTCCTCATTAATGCTGGGCACCAGGTAAGCTGAGACACCGCTAGCGGAGGTGTGCAGAATGGAACAGGAAATCTCCGCAGGTTGCAGCTCAAAAATCTGGCTCGAACCGGATGGGGAATCTTGCACTCGCGTTTGGGGCTTAGTCCTATGTCAGGCAGTGCACGTATGCCAGCAGCCTGGAAAGTCCATGCAGCCCCAGAGCTTCAGTGGTGAAGCTGCCATCCCACAGGCAGCGGAAAGCTGTGGCAGAGGAAACCAAGGAGAAGAGCAGGGATTGGAGGCTACCAGGGGGTGCAAAATGAAACCGGGGAGCCCCCTCCAGCACGGGACCACATGCGTGGCCCATGCCCAACGGACTGGAAACAGTCCATCCCCCACCACCTACAGCCAGCACCTGAGCTGTCTGCAGAGTCTTTGTTTTGCTGAAAGCAAAAACAGAAACCAGAGCAGCCAGCTTTGCAAGGGAAAGACTAGGGAAACCTGGGACAATACCAACAGCAAACTGGTGGAAGGTTCACACGCAGATGAGAAGATAAAAACCAGGGACAGTATTTATCCTCTTTTTTTATTGTTTAATTTTGTTTGTTTGCTTGTTTGGTTTGGTTTATTTTTTGTCTTTTCTTTTTAATGTGTTTCTTTTTTTAATTTTTAATTTTTAAATTTTTTTTTAAACTTTCAATTTTTTCCCCTTTTTGCCACTGCTTCCTCTATGTTCTAAATGCAAATTATTTTTCTATCTACTAATACCCTCTCTCTATATATTTCCTATCTTCCTGTCTCTACTATTCTCTTCCAGCTGTACCAAACTCTACAACACACTTGCCTTTGTTACCTAACCCTACAAAATCCTTGCAAGATGAATCTATTCCTTCTCATTACCCATACACTCATCCCCAACACATGTCTTAGTTAAAAACTGTTTTCATTGTAATATTCTCAGCTGGGCCCTTGCCCTGGATCTATTTTTCCAGGCAGTATTTTAATTAATTTAGAGCTTAATGGTCAGGTACCATCTTTGATTGCACCATTTACCAGAAAAAATTCCTATGCTTTATCCCTGTAAGACTGTTCAGTTATGGTTATTGATGCATATGTATGTATGTTTTTCCACAATTTTAGAAAATATTTGCATGATTGTATGACTGTCATTCATCAGGTATGCACCTCTTGTTCCTCATATGCTTAAATTCGAACTAATACCACTGAACACCATAATAAACCAAACATAGAGCCTACACTCCCTGGCCAGAGATTAAACCAAAGATCCTCGGAGTGGAAGCCCTGATTCCAAGACCCCACACTATCAAAGAACATACAATACTAGAGATTATTCACCTGCAAACAAGACCTAACACCGACTCAAGACACAAACCACTGAACCCTTCTACGAGGACAGAAACCAAAAAGAACGGAGAATTCAACCACAAAGCCTGGTGGGAAAAAGAACTCTACACACACAAAGAAACAAAAATTAACTTAATAATGAAATGACAGAGAAACACTGCACAAATGAAGGACCAAACTAGAGAAACACAGCTTCAAATGACAGAGGAGGAGATAGACAAATTATTTGAAAGAGAATTCAGAAAAGCTATACTAATGAGGATGCAAAACACCAAAAACAGAATATTAGAGGAAATTAGTGCACTGAGAAGAGACATGCAAGAAATGAAAAATAAGCAAATAGAGACAACCAACTCAATTGTTGAGCTCAAAAATACTATAGAAGGTCTCAACAGTAGAGTATCAGAGGCAGAAGAATGGATAAGTGAGCTGGAAGACAGAATGGTGGAAATAATTACTGAAGAACAGAACAAAGCCCAAAGAATCAAAAGAACAGAGGATAGCCTTAGAGACCTAAGGGACAATATCAACATTAGAATTATAGGAGTCCCAGAAGAAGAAGAAGAAAAGAAAGGCTATGAAAAAATTCTTGAAAAGGTTATAATTGAAAACTTTCCCAGCATGGGAAAGTGTCATGGACAAGTAGACATGTTCATTTCTCACAAAAAAGATTTTAAAAAGATACCCAGGCTGAACAGATAATTGTCTCCTTACACTAATGATAAGTGCTGCCTACAAGCCTCGCTTCTCTGAAACCTCCTCCAAGGAAGAATAAGTAGCTAGTTACTGATAAAAGCCTGGGCCAAAATAGCGCCACTCATAAGATTAGCAATTTCAAACTATTACCTTTAACAAACATTTGATGCATTGTATGTATGATTTTCCACAATTTTAGAAAATATTTGCATGATTGTATGACTGTCATTCATCAGGTATGCACCTCTTGTTCCTCATATGCTTAAATTCGAACTAATACCACTGAACACCATAATAAACCAAACATAGAGCCTACACTCCCTGGCCAGAGATTAAACCAAAGATCCTCGGAGTGGAAGCCCTGATTCCAAGACCCCACACTATCAAAGAACATACAATACTAGAGATTATTCACCTGCAAACAAGACCTAACACCGACTCAAGACACAAACCACTGAACCCTTCTACGAGGACAGAAACCAAAAAGAACGGAGAATTCAACCACAAAGCCTGGTGGGAAAAAGAACTCTACACACACAAAGAAACAAAAATTAACTTAATAATGAAATGACAGAGAAACACTGCACAAATGAAGGACCAAACTAGAGAAACACAGCTTCAAATGACAGAGGAGGAGATAGACAAATTATTTGAAAGAGAATTCAGAAAAGCTATACTAATGAGGATGCAAAACACCAAAAACAGAATATTAGAGGAAATTAGTGCACTGAGAAGAGACATGCAAGAAATGAAAAATAAGCAAATAGAGACAACCAACTCAATTGTTGAGCTCAAAAATACTATAGAAGGTCTCAACAGTAGAGTATCAGAGGCAGAAGAATGGATAAGTGAGCTGGAAGACAGAATGGTGGAAATAATTACTGAAGAACAGAACAAAGCCCAAAGAATCAAAAGAACAGAGGATAGCCTTAGAGACCTAAGGGACAATATCAACATTAGAATTATAGGAGTCCCAGAAGAAGAAGAAGAAAAGAAAGGCTATGAAAAAATTCTTGAAAAGGTTATAATTGAAAACTTTCCCAGCATGGGAAAGTGTCATGGACAAGTAGACATGTTCATTTCTCACAAAAAAGATTTTAAAAAGATACCCAGGCTGAACAGATAATTGTCTCCTTACACTAATGATAAGTGCTGCCTACAAGCCTCGCTTCTCTGAAACCTCCTCCAAGGAAGAATAAGTAGCTAGTTACTGATAAAAGCCTGGGCCAAAATAGCGCCACTCATAAGATTAGCAATTTCAAACTATTACCTTTAACAAACATCTATAAAAGTGCTAATACAGAGCGCAAAAACCTCTTCCTCTTACCACTTTTCAATGCTAATGAAACACGCTTTTCACAACCCTGGTTCCCTTGGTAACTAAGAATTGTAAGAATGTTTTTTCTATAAATAAATATTTCCCCTCAAGAACAAAGGTGTTGGTAGAAGAGCAAAGGGCTCTGGTGATGACCTCTTTAACATCTCTAGAGAGACAAAAAGTTTCTTCACGATTATTAATTAACTTGAGATTTCTAGTTAAAAATATATATATATACACAAAGGGTAAAGGAAGATTTGCGGGAGCCTCGCCCACAGAGATCGTCTGCACCTGATGTGAGGTTGAAACTCTCCAGCTCTGGGGTAAGAACAACTGTTTACATTTGAGTTTTGATTATTTGTGCTTGCCTTTATTTGATGATTAATAAACCCCCTCTTGGTTTGACAATAGTTGAGACCATGACACTTTATTGTCGAGATCCGAGGCTCATGCCCTAAGGGGACCATGCCATGTTTGCAAAAAGGTCTCTGAGCTATTTAATATAGTTTCTCTTAGCGAGAACTAGTAAAAATGGTAATCAGAGTAAGCTCCAACACGGTGCCCATGACAAAAGGAAATAGCCAACCAAGTCCAAGAACACAAAAAGCTCCATAGAGGATAAACCCCAGAAGAAACACAAAGACACATTCTAATCAAACTAACACAGACTAAATATAAAGACAGAATACTTAAAGCATCAAGGAACAAACAACAAATAACATACAAAGGAAACCCCATACATTTAACTGCTGATCTTTCAACAGAAACCCTGCAGGCCAGAAGAAAAAGTCAGGACATATTTAAAAGGCTAAAAGAGAATAACCTACAACCAAGAATTCTCTATTCAGCAAGGATCTCATTTGGAATTTATGGAGAAGTCAAAAGCTTCACAGACAAGCAAAAGTTAAAAGAAATTTGTACCAAGAAACCAGCCTTACAACAAGTGTTAAAAGGCCTGATATAGCCAATAAATACAAGAGTAGGAGAAGTCCTACAAATCAAACCCAAAACTTCTAAGAAGATGACAATAGGAACATTCATATCAATAATTACTTTGAATGTAAACGGACTAAATGCTCCAACCAAAAGACACAGGCTGACTGAATGGATACAGAAGCAAGACCCATATATATGCTGCCTACAGGAAACTCACTTCACACCTAAAGCCCTGGGCTTTAGGGACGGAGCACTGACTCCAAAACTCTACAATACTAGAGAATTCCTAACAGCAGTAAACAGTGAGAACTCCAACAAAGGTCAGCACTTGTATGGAAGTCCTGACATCACCCAACCACCAAAAGACACCTCATCCAAACAACAAATACCAACAGACGTAACTCAAAGTCTGGGAAAAGGAAACCGCAAACATAGTTTAAAAATTAATAGAGCTTCCCTGGTTGTCCGGTGTGTAAGGACACCGCCTTCAGTGCAAGAGGCACTGGTTCGATCCCTTGCATGGGAAGATCCTACGTGCCATGGAGCGGCTGGACCAATATGTCCTTCTAAAGAGCCAGAGCTCTGGAGTGCATGCACCCAGAGCCGGTGTTCTGTGATGAGAGAGACCACTGTGGTGGGAGGTCCACACAGGCCAAAGAACAAAAGCACATGAACGAAAAAATCAATAAAAGTAGCCAAAAAAATTAATAATATAACAATAAAGTGGCAGAGAAATACCACACAAGTGAAGGAAAAATCTACAAACATGCACATTCAAATAAACGAAGAGGAATTAGACCAACTTTCCAAAATCGAATTCAGAAGAATGATAGTAAAAATTATCTAAAACTCTGAAAACTGAATTTTAGAGAAATTGCAAGAAGCAACCAACACACTGAATAAAGAAATACAAGAACTTAAAAAACAACAGAGACAAACAACTCAATTGCTGAACTTAAAAACACTGTAGAAGGAATCAAGAGCAGAGTATCTGAGACAGAAGACCGGATATGTGAACTGGAAGATAGAATGGTGGAAGGAGCTGCCGAAGAACAGAATCTAGCTCAAAGAATGAAAGGAGCAGAAAATAGCCTCAGAGACCTCTGGGATAATATCAAACGCACCAATATTTGAATTATAGGGGTTCCAGAAGAAGAAGAAAGAAAGAAAGGATATGAGAAAGTTTTTAAGAGTTTCTAGATGAAAATTTCCCCAAATGGGAAAAGAAATAGTCAATCAAGGCCAAGAAGCACAAAGAGTACCATACAGAATCAACCGAGAAGAAACATGCCAAGACACATATTAATGAAGCTAACACAATTTAAACACAAGGATAGAATTCTCAAAGCAGCAAGTGAAAAGCAACTAGTGACATACAAGGGAAAGCCCATACATTTAACAGCTGATCTTCCAACAGAAACTCTGCAGGCCAGAAAGGAATGGCAAGACACATTTAAAGCACTGAAACAGAATAATCTGCAACCAAGAATCCTCTACCCTGCAAGGATCTCATTCAAAAATGATGGAGAAATCAAAAGCCCTACAGATAAGCAAAAATTAAAAGAATTTAGTCACACCAAACCAGCCTTACAACAAGTGTTAAAGGGACTTATATAGACAACAAGTATAAGAGAAGAAGAAGATCTACAAAACAAACCCATCATGACATCTAAGAAGATGACAATAGGATCATTTGTATCAATAATTACTTTGAATGTAAATAGACTAAATGTCCCAACCAAAAGACACAGAGTGACTGAATGGATCCAAAAACATGACCCACACATATGCGGCCTCCAGGAAACTCACTTCAGACCTAGAGACACTCATAGACTGAAAGTGAGAGGCTGGAAAAAGCTATTCCATGCAAATGGAAATCAAAAGAAAGCTGGAGTAGCAATCCTCATATCAGACAAAATAGACATCAAAATAAAGAAGATTAGAAGAGACAGGCAGGACACTACATAATGATCAAGAGATCGATCCAAGAAGAAGACATAACAATCATAAATATCTATGCACCCAACGCAGGAGCACCCCAATACATAAGACAGATACTTTCAGACAAAAAAGAAGAAATCAACAATAACACAATCATAGAAGGAGACTTTAACACTTCTCTCACACCAATGGACAGATCATCCAAAGAGAAAATTAATAAAGAAACACAAGCCTTAAATGTCACACCAGAAGAGATGGACCTCATTGATATCTTTAGGACCTTCCATCCAAAAGCAGAAGAACACACTTTCTTCTCAAGTGCTCACGGAACATTCTCCAGGATAGACCACATCTTGGGCCACAAATCAAACCTCAGTCAATTCAAGAAAACTGAAATTCTATCAACCATCTTCTCGGACCCCAGTGCAATGAGACTAGAGATCAATTACAGGGGAAAAAAACCCGCTAAAAACACAAACACATGGAGATTAAACAACACATACCTAAAAAACCAAATGATCATTGAGGAAATCAAAGGAGAAATTTAAAAATTCCTAGAAGAAAACGACAATGAACACACGACATTGCAAAACCTATGGGATACTGCAAAAGCAGTTCTAAGAGGGAAGTTTATAGCAATTCAATCCTACCTCAAGAAACTAGGAAAATCTCAAACAGACGACCTAACCTTATGCTTAAAACAACTGGAGAAAGAAGAACAAAAACACCCTAAAGCCAGCAGAAGAAGAGAAATCATTAAAATAAGAGCAGAAATAAATGAAAAAGAAATGAAAGAAACAATAGTAAAGATAAATAAAACAAAAAGCTGGTTCTTCGAAAAGGTACATAAAATCGACACACCAGTGGCCAAACTCATCAAGAAAAAGAGAGAGAAGAACCAGATCAGCAAAATCAAAAATCAAACAGGAGAGATCACAACAGATAATGCAGAAATCCAAAGGATTCTAAGAGACTATTATGAACAACTCTATGGCAACAAACTGGACAACCTGGAAGAAATGGACAGTTTCTTAGAGAAGATTAATCTCCCAAGACTCAACCAGAAAGAAATAGAAACTATGAACAACCCAATCACAAGCTCAGAAATCAATGTTGTGATCAAAAATCTACCGAAAAATAAAAGCCCAGGGCCAGATGGCTTCACAAGTGAATTCTACCAAACATTTAAAGAAGAGCTAATGCCTGTCCTTCTAAAACTCTTCCAAAAAATTGCACAGGAAGGAAAACTTCCAAACACATTCTCCGAGGCCGCCATCACCCTGATACCAAAACCAGGCAAAGACAACACAAAAAAGGAAAACTATAGGCCAATTTCACTGATGAATTTAGACGCCAAAATCCTCAACAAAATCTTAGCAAACAGAATTCAACAACACATCAAAAAGCTCATTCATCACGATCAAGTTGGGTTCATCCCAGGCATGCAAGGATTCTTCAACATCCGCAAATCAATCAATGTGACACACCATATCAACAAATTGAGAGACAAAAACCATATGATCATCTCAATAGATGCAGAAAAAGCCTTTGACAAAGTACAGCATCCATTTATGATAAAAACTCTTCAAAAAATGGGCATAGAAGGAACCTATCTCAACATAGTGAAAGCCATATATAAGAAGCCCACAGCGAACATTATTCTCAATGGTGAAAAACTCAAAGCATTTCCTCTAAGATCAGGAACAAGACAAGGGTGTCCACTTTCACCACTCCTATTCAACATAGTCCTGGAAGTTCTAGCAACAGCAATAAGAGGAGAGAAAGAAATCAAAGGAATCCAGATTGGAAAGGAAGAAGTCAAACTCTCTCTATTCGCAGATGACATGATATTATACATAGAAAATCCCAAAGACACTATTACAAAGCTACTAGAGCTAATCAACGAATTCAGCAAAGTCGCAGGATACAAAATCAATATACAGAAATCACTGGCATTCCTATGCACAAACAATGAAAAATCAGAAAATGAAATCAAAGAGGCAATCCCCTTCACCTTCGCAACCAAAAGAATCAAATATCTAGGAATAAACCTACCCAAAGAAACAAAAGAACTGTACACAGAAAATTACAAGACACTCATGAGAGACATTAAAGAAGACTTAAACAGATAGAGAGATATTCCGTGTTCCTGGGTCGGAAGAATCAATATTGTGAAAATGACCATACTACCAAATATCATCTACAGATTCAATGCGATCCCTATCAAACTTCCAATGACATTCTTCACAGAATTAGACCAAAGAATAACACAGTTCATATGGAAACACAGAAGACCTCGAATAGCAAAAGCAATCCTGAGGAAGAAGAATGGAGCCGGAGGGATCAGCCTCCCCGACTTCAGACTCTACTACAAAGCAACAGTTACCAAGACAGTATGGTACTGGCACAAAAACAGAACTATAGACCAATGGAACAAGATCGAGAACCCAGAGATAAACCCACGCACCTATGGGTACCTTATTTTTGACAAAGGAGGCGAACACATAAAATGGGACAAAGACAGCCTCTTCAACAAATGGTGCTGGGAACATTGGATAGCTACATGCAAAAAAATGAAGTTGGAACATTCCTTGACACCATGCACAAAGATCAACTCAAAATGGATTAAAGACCTAAATGTAAGACCAGAAACCATCAAACTCTTAGAGGAGAATATAGGCAAAACCCTCAAGGACATCAATCAAAGCAAGATCTTCTCTGACCCACCTACTAGAATAGCAGAACTAAAACCAAAAATGAACATGTGGGACCTCATGAAACTTAAAAGCTTTTGTACAGCAAAAGAAATCACAAAACAGCTAGACAGTCCACAGAATGGGAGAAAATCATAGCAAATGAAACAACAGACAAAGAATTAATCTCCAAAATCTACAAGCAACTCAGACAACTCAGCACAGGAAAACGAACAACCCCATCGAAAAATGGGAAAAGGACCTAAAAAAACCCCCAACAGATACTGTACATTCCTATGCACAAACAATGAAAAATCAGAAAATGAAATCAAAGAGGCAATCCCCTTCACCTTCGCAACCAAAAGAATCAAATATCTAGGAATAAACCTACCCAAAGAAACAAAAGAACTGTACACAGAAAATTACAAGACACTCATGAGAGACATTAAAGAAGACTTAAACAGATAGAGAGATATTCCGTGTTCCTGGGTCGGAAGAATCAATATTGTGAAAATGACCATACTACCAAATATCATCTACAGATTCAATGCGATCCCTATCAAACTTCCAATGACATTCTTCACAGAATTAGACCAAAGAATAACACAGTTCATATGGAAACACAGAAGACCTCGAATAGCAAAAGCAATCCTGAGGAAGAAGAATGGAGCCGGAGGGATCAGCCTCCCCGACTTCAGACTCTACTACAAAGCAACAGTTACCAAGACAGTATGGTACTGGCACAAAAACAGAACTATAGACCAATGGAACAAGATCGAGAACCCAGAGATAAACCCACGCACCTATGGGTACCTTATTTTTGACAAAGGAGGCGAACACATAAAATGGGACAAAGACAGCCTCTTCAACAAATGGTGCTGGGAACATTGGATAGCTACATGCAAAAAAATGAAGTTGGAACATTCCTTGACACCATGCACAAAGATCAACTCAAAATGGATTAAAGACCTAAATGTAAGACCAGAAACCATCAAACTCTTAGAGGAGAATATAGGCAAAACCCTCAAGGACATCAATCAAAGCAAGATCTTCTCTGACCCACCTACTAGAATAGCAGAACTAAAACCAAAAATGAACATGTGGGACCTCATGAAACTTAAAAGCTTTTGTACAGCAAAAGAAATCACAAAACAGCTAGACAGTCCACAGAATGGGAGAAAATCATAGCAAATGAAACAACAGACAAAGAATTAATCTCCAAAATCTACAAGCAACTCAGACAACTCAGCACAGGAAAAACGAACAACCCAATCGAAAAATGGGAAAAGGACCTAAACAGACACCTCTCCAACAACGACATACAGATGGCCCAAAAGCACATGAAACAATGCTCAGCTTCACTTATAATTAGAAAATCAAAACTACAATGAGATACCACCTCACACCCGTCAGAATGGCCATCATCCACAAATCGACAGACAATAAATACTGGAGAAGGTGCGGAGAAAACGGAACACTCCTGGATTGCTGGTGGGAATGTAAATTGATACAGCCTCTATGGAAGACAGTCTGGAGAGTTCTTTAAAAACTAAAAATAGAAGCACCATACGACCCAGCAATCCCACTCTTAGGCTTATACCCTGATGAAATCAAATCTGAAAGAAGCACCTGTACCCCAATGTTCATTGCAGCTCTCTATACAATAGCTAGAACATGGAAGCAACCTAGATGTCCATCGACGAACGAATGGATACAGAAGCTCTGGTACATATATACAATGGAATACTACACAGCTGTAAAGAGAAATGCAGAAGAATCAGCCCTCATGAGGTAGCTGATCTAGAACGTATCATCAAAAGTGAAGTCAGTCAGAAAGAGAAGGACAAATACAGTATATTAACACATATCTATGGAACCTAGTAGGATGGTGATAATGACAAATGCAGTGAAGCGACGGAAAGACAGACATGGACAGAGGACATATGGACATTGTGGGGAAGGAACAGAAGGTGGGAGGCGTAAAGGAAGTAGCATGAAGGCCTGTACAATCATAAGTGAAGAAAATAGCTCTAGTCATTGCTCTGTGAGAAAAGGGGATCCTTCAGGGTATGGTTGCGAGGTGGTAATGACGCTAAATGATAAAGACCAAGAAACCACTAAAAGGAAAAAAATAAAATCAAAGCAAGATCTTCTCTGACCCACCTACTAGAATAGCAGAACTAAAACCAAAAATGAACATGTGGGACCTCATGAAACTTAAAAGCTTTTGTACAGCAAAAGAAATCACAAAACAGCTAGACAGTCCACAGAATGGGAGAAAATCATAGCAAATGAAACAACAGACAAAGAATTAATCTCCAAAATCTACAAGCAACTCAGACAACTCAGCACAGGAAAAACGAACAACCCAATCGAAAAATGGGAAAAGGACCTAAACAGACACCTCTCCAACAACGACATACAGATGGCCCAAAAGCACATGAAACAATGCTCAGCTTCACTTATAATTAGAAAATCAAAACTACAATGAGATACCACCTCACACCCGTCAGAATGGCCATCATCCACAAATCGACAGACAATAAATACTGGAGAAGGTGCGGAGAAAACGGAACACTCCTGGATTGCTGGTGGGAATGTAAATTGATACAGCCTCTATGGAAGACAGTCTGGAGAGTTCTTTAAAAACTAAAAATAGAAGCACCATACGACCCAGCAATCCCACTCTTAGGCTTATACCCTGATGAAATCAAATCTGAAAGAAGCACCTGTACCCCAATGTTCATTGCAGCTCTCTATACAATAGCTAGAACATGGAAGCAACCTAGATGTCCATCGACGAACGAATGGATACAGAAGCTCTGGTACATATATACAATGGAATACTACACAGCTGTAAAGAGAAATGCAGAAGAATCAGCCCTCATGAGGTAGCTGATCTAGAACGTATCATCAAAAGTGAAGTCAGTCAGAAAGAGAAGGACAAATACAGTATATTAACACATATCTATGGAACCTAGTAGGATGGTGATAATGACAAATGCAGTGAAGCGACGGAAAGACAGACATGGACAGAGGACATATGGACATTGTGGGGAAGGAACAGAAGGTGGGAGGCGTAAAGGAAGTAGCATGAAGGCCTGTACAATCATAAGTGAAGAAAATAGCTCTAGTCATTGCTCTGTGAGAAAAGGGGATCCTTCAGGGGTGCTGTGTGATGGTTGCGAGGGGTGGTAAGCGGGGGATATACATATGACTAATCTGGGAACATACATATCTGTAAACAACAAAACTGTAAAAGTTAAAAGCAAAATAAAGGTTAAAAAAAAAAAACAGAAAACCTCTATCCCAACTCCTACCCAATCCCACCTCCTACCTTGTCTCTCCTTGTACCCTACTACATATTCTACGCTATTCCACCACCTACCATATTCTGCCTCCTACCCTATCCCACCTCCTATCCTATCAAACCTCCTACCTTATACAACTTCCTACTTAATCCCACCTCCTACCCTATCACATCGCCTACCCTACCCCACTTCCTACCCTATACCACCTGGTACCTGAATGTACCTACCACCGTTTCCCACTTCCTACCCTATCCTACCTCTTACCTTATTCCACCTCCTACCCTATCCCATCTCCAACCATATGCCACCTCCTACTTTATCCCATCTCCTACCGTATCTCACCATCCACCATAATCCACGTCCTACCTTATCCCACCTTCTACCCAACTTAACCTCCTACCCTATCCCAGCTCCTACTCTAACATACCAATTCCCTATCCCACATCCTACACAATCCCACCTCCAACCCTGTTTCACCTCCTAGACTACCCCACCTCCTACCCTGACATAACAACTCCCTAACACAACATCCTACCCTATCCCACATCCTACCTTATCCCACCGCCTTCCTTATCCTACCTCCTACCCTATCTCACCTCTGACCCTTACCTAGCTACTACCTTATCCTGCCTTCTGCCTTATCCCACCTTGTACCTTATCCAACATCCTACCCTATCCATCTTCCTAATCTAATCCACCTCCTACCCTTTCCCATCTACTACCTTACCAACCTCCTACCATATTCCACAATCAACCTTACCCCACTTCCTACCATAACCAACTCCTACCCTATCCCACCTCCTATCTTTTTGCATCTCCTACGCTATCCAAACTCCTACCCAAACCCGTCTCCTACCCTATTTCACCTCCTACACTATCCCATCACCTACGATATCCCACTTCTTACCATAAGCCACCTACTCATTTATCATACCTCCCACCTTATGCCACATCCTACCCTATTCAACCTCTTACATTTTCCCACCTCCTACCCTCTCACCTCCTACCTTATCCCACATCTTACCATGTCCGACCTTCTAAACTATCCCACCTCCTAACCCAACCCACCTTCTACCCTATCTTCAATCCAACCCTATTCCTCTTGCTACCTATCCTACCTTCTACCCGATCTCACTTCCTACCTTATCCCACCTTATATCATAACCCACCTACTACCTTAATCCACCTCCTACCATATCCATTTTCCTATCCTATCTGGCTACCTACCCTATCCCACCCCATACCCTATCCCACCACCCACCTAACCCCACTGACTACCCTATACCCACATCTACCCTATCCCACCTCCTATATTATACCACCTCCTACCACAACCAACCTCATACTCAAACCCAACTCCTACCCTATCTCACCTCCTAACCTAAACCATGCCCTTTCCTATAACCCCTGCTAAACTATCCCACCTCCAAATGTAACGCACCACCTACCATATCCTATATTCTACCCTATTTCAACTCCTGCCCTGTTCAACCAACTACCCTATGCCACTTCCTACCCAAATCCACCTCCTATCCTATGCCTGCTCATATCTTATCCAACATCCTACCGTACCCACCTCCTACCTTATCCAACACCTACCCTAACACACCCACTTTCACCTCCTATGCTATCCCACCTCCTGAACTATCTCACCTCTTATTGTATGCCACATCCTTCCCTATCTCAATTTCTACCTTATCTCTTTTTCTACACTATCCCACCTACTATCCTATACCACCTCCTACCCTAACCCACCTACTACCTTATCCCAACTCCTACCTTGTGCAACCTCCTACCATATCCAGCCTTCTACCCAATCTCACCTCATACTCTATCACTTTTTACCATAACCCAGCTCCTTACCTATCCCACCTCCTTCCCTATAACACCTGCTAAACTACCCCCTCTCCAACAGGATCCCACCTACCGTATCCTACCTCCTACCTTATCTGTATTCCTACTCTGTCCCGCCTCCTACCACATCCAACCTCTTACGTTATCCCACATTCTACCATATCCAACCTTCTACCGTATTCCACCTCCTACACTGTAACACCACTTACCCTATCCCACCTATGCTATCCCACCTCCTGTCCTATTACTCCTCCTACCCATTTCCTACCCTATGCCACCTCCTACCTTATCCCATTTCCTAACCTATTCCACCTCCTACCCTAACCCACCTAATTCCTTATCCCAACTCCTACCTTGTGCAACCTCCTACCATATCCAGCCTTCTACCCAATCTCACCTCATACTCTATCACTTTTTACCATAACCCAGCTCCTTACCTATCCCACCTCCTTCCCTATAACACCTGCTAAACTACCCCCTCTCCAACAGGATCCCACCTACCGTATCCTACCTCCTACCTTATCTGTATTCCTACTCTGTCCCGCCTCCTACCACATCCAACCTCTTACGTTATCCCACATTCTACCATATCCAACCTTCTACCGTATTCCACCTCCTACACTGTAACACCACTTACCCTATCCCACCTATGCTATCCCACCTCCTGTCCTATTACTCCTCCTACCCATTTCCTACCCTATGCCACCTCCTACCTTATCCCATTTCCTAACCTATTCCACCTCCTACCCTAACCCACCTAATTCCTTATCCCACCCCTTACCTTATGAAACCTACCTTATACAACCTCCTAACCAATCCCATCCCCTACCATATCCCACCTCCTACCTTGTACAACCTCCTAACCTATCCCACCTCCTATTCTATCCTACGTCATACATTATCCCACCTCCTCTCCTGTCACACACACTATCCCACCACCTACCCTATCCACCTCCAACATTATCCCAGGAGACATGGGTTTGATCCCTGATGGATGAATGGAAGGAAGACTCTTGTGGAGAAACTGGATTCAAGGTTGTCCATCTCAGTATTCAGGGGGGTGAGAGGGTAAAAATCATGAAATTTGTTAAGTACTATGCTCACTCTGGGTTTTATAGGTGGTAAAGAATCTGCCAGCAAAGGCAAGAGACGAAAGACACAAGATACAAGATCCCTTGGTTAGGAAGATCCTATGAAGTAGGAAATGACAATCCACTCCAGTATTCTTGCCTGGAGAATCCTGTGGACAGAAGAGCCTGGCGGGCTCCAGTCCATGGGGCTGCAGAGTCAGACATGACTGAGCAACTAAGCATAGAGTGAGTATGCTCACTCTTTTAACAAATTAGTAATATTATTTAGAGAATAAAAAACACTTCAGGGCTTCCCTGGTGGTCCTGTGGGTAAGGACACCGCCTTGCAGTGCAAGGGGCGCCGGTTCGATCCCTAGCCTGGGAAGATCCCACGTGTCGCGGAGCAGCTGGACTGACGTGTCCAATTACCTGGAGTGCATGCGCCCAGAGCTGGTGCTCTGCAACAACAGAGGCCACTGTGATAGGAGGCCCATGCGGGCCAAAGAACAAGGATGGATGAAAATGGATAAATGAAAGACCAATAGAAGAGGCCTGCCAGCCCCACTCCCCCCCAAAAAAACCCACTTCATTATAATAATACAACCTCTGAACAACTCATCCTGCACTCAGGCTTATGGGGAGAAGCAGCAAATGGGACAGTTAAGGGATGGGACAGACTCTCAAGTTAAATGTGAATGCTTCTCCTTTGTTCAGGAAGTCGGATTTTATCTTCTAACTCCAGGGCTTCTGAGAATGAGCTCCCACTGAAGCACCCGCTTCTCTTCTGTTGTGAGGCTGTATCTTATATAGCTTGTAGAATTGGACCTGGGGCAGTAGATGTCTGTTTCGGATCAAATACTCAAAGAATGAACCCAAGATAGGGATGTACAAACTGTGACTCTTCAGAGAATATCCTCTGACTCCCCAGGTCTCCACAGCTACTGTAGAAGCTCACCCAAGACTGCAGAGACAAGATTCTGCTGACAGCCTGGCTTGAGCATCACCAGTCAAGACTGCCGTGTCCATGGGTGTTAGGGTTAACCTCCTGATGACCTCTGCAGTTGGGTCGCTGACCACAGGAAAATAAGGATTTAAAATAGCCCAATGCTGGAAATACTCATTGCAGAAAGTTTGACGGAGGATTTTGTTTGCTTTGTATTTATATTCATTTGGCTGTATTGGTTCTTAGTTGCGGCATGCAAGATCTTTCACTGCAGCATGTGGGTTTCTCTATTTGTGGCTCTTCGACTCTAGACAGCATGGGCATGGCTGTCCCTGGCGGCCAAGATCTTAGTTCCTAGAACAGGGACCTAGGTTTATTCGAAGGTATTTTATTCTCTTTGATGCAATGGTTAATGGGAACATTTCCTTAACTTCTCTGGTATTTCACTGATGGTTTATGTACCAAAATGCAACGTATTTCTGTGTATTGATTTTGTACTCAGCAACTTTACCAAACTCACCAATGAGTTCCAGTTTCCTGCAAGTCTTTAGGATCCTCTGCACACAGCCTTATGTCCGCTGAAAAGTGGTACTTCTTTGGCGAATGCAGGCAAGTAAGAGGAGGGGGCCAAGCGAGGCCAGGCTTGGCGCCCTCTCCTTCCCTCCCACTCTTCCTTCCTCAGTTGGCAGCTCAGGAGCTTGTAGCCCTCTGAGACGGCTGTTACTTTCCTGCAGTCATGTGCTTTAAGTCAAGTTACAGGACTGTCACGTTTCCCGGTGGGAGCTTTGAAAGTTGAGGGACCTCTGAAAGACAAAGCACTAGAGGAGGGTATAGGAGGGCCCCCAGGGAAAGGCCCCCAACATGATGATGGTCACAGCACAAACAAAATACGGAGTTCCTTCTGAGCTGAGCAAGAACCAGACATACTCTGAGCTCACACCAAGCCCCTACTCCACTCTCAGGAGCTACAGTGCTACCATCTGAACATAATCCCCTGAAAGAACCTTTGAGAGCAAGCCACATGTGAACCTGCTAGGGAGGCCTGAGTTCTCCCCTCCACTGGAAACTGCAAGTGTCACTCAGGCATCCCCCAGCAGCGTGGACCCTGCAAGGAGGCCTTCATGGTGCAGCTGGAGCTAAGCACACACCTTGGTTCCTGACGTGGCAGTTATCCAGGAACGTGATCTGCTCAGAGAAAGACAGGTACGGCCACAGACCCCACCCTACCTACGAAGAGCAAAGTGCTTCCGGTTAACAGGTCAGTAAACGGACCACAGGGACTCATCCTCGAAGAAGCTGAAGGTGCTGGGGGTGGGGCAGGCAGCAAGGCTGGACATCCTGGGTGTGTCCTCTGGTGGGCAACTCCTAAGAGGCTCTACTCAGGCCCCACTCCAGACCCTGTGCTCTAGCAGGCCCCGCCCTGATGCTCCCAGTGCACGGGAACTGGGGGAGTGCTGGTCCAGGGGGGATACTGCTCTTGAATCCCACCAACCAACAGGCAGACGTCAGATCCCCTCTAACTGTCTCAATCAGTAATTTACCTTCACATGCTGGTGTGCAGGGTCAAATCAAAACTTCAAAGGACACTGACGCCTGCAAAGCTCTAGGGCCTGGCTGCCTTTAACGAAGCTTGTTACTCTTCACGCAAGAAAAACATGCAGCGGAGACTGCAAATTCAGACCACCAGTGGCAGCATGCAGCCAAGTGAGGTTTTACTATGAACTGAAAAACATAAACACCTCATGAGGACTGGGAAACTGCCCACAGAGCTGCCCTGCATTTCCAACTCCCCATGTCCACACCTCACTGGGCACACCCCTCAATGACACACAACCTGCCGCTCAGCGAGAGTCCTTTATTTGCACTATTGGTAGAAAACTGGCATTTAGATTTCAAAATCTGTATTACAAAATTACCAGCAGCAGTTCTGAGCATCCCAACAATGCTCATAAACTCTACTCAACTGAGACAAACAAGGCTTTTGTTCAAAAACCAGGACCTGTCCGAAGTGGACTGTTTCACGTCCTGAGGGGCTGATGTAGCCCTGCTCAGGACCCATTTGTGACAGGGTCTTCTTCCATCTCCTCTTCGCCAACATCAGTGGGACCTAGAGAAAACACAAAGCCAAAGTCACACGAATGTCAGAGCACATGTGGGTGCCCACCCACGAGGCTGCTGCTGCCGGCCAGGCCCTGGACCAGATGCAGATGCCTGACAGTGGCCCCAGTCTCCAGGAGCTTAGGTCCAGGGACCACCTGTCTTTGGGAGTTCCTGGAAAAGGATGGTCAGTTCCCAAGGGAAAGGGTCGCAAAGGTGCTTCATGGAAGTCAACTCTGTGCCTGCCATCCTAACCCACATTGGTCAAACCTGTAACTCATCTTCTATCAAGACAAAAAGTTTAACACATATATATGGAATCTAGTAGAATGATAATGATAACACATGCAGTGAAGCGATGGAAAAACAGACATGGACAGTAGACATATGGACATTGTGGGGAATGAACAGAGGGTGGGAGGCATAACGGAAGTAGCATGAAAACTTGTACTATCATATGAAAAGAAAATAGCTATAGTCATTGCTCTGTGACAAAAGGGGATCCTGCAGGGGTGCTGTGTGACAGTCTGGAGGGGTGGGTGAGGGGGATATACATATGACTAATCTGGGATCATATATATCTGTAAACAACAAAACTCTGTAAAAGTTAAAAGTAAAATAAAAGTTAAAAAAAAAAAAAAGCTTATACTTTGTTATGTTCTTGCCAGTATGATGGGCAAAGGAACTGGGAGCATTCCAAAAAAGGCAGGAAGATACCTACTGATAGTCAATCGTTGACTTAAGTGTCAAAATTATGTTTCCAGTTAGACCCCAATGCTGTATTTCTAGACACAAAACTAAAGAAAGATGTTACTGGGAGGTGCTGCTCAGAGGCCTGGGTCCACTGAAACACCATCAACAATCTCCACTTCCTCTCCTCAAGGTGCTCCAAGGTTCAGACAACACTGAGAAGCCCCAAGCAAGCCTCAGGCCCAAGTAACACACTTGAGGGGAAGCACAGTAACTCAGAATTTATGCCACGCTGTAGCCACAGTAAGCCACGTGACAGCCTCCTCCCCACCACCTGTTACCAGAGTGTCCGTGGCCTGGGCAGCTTATGCAGTTCTCAGGGCCACAGGCGCCAGGCCTTGTCTCCTGGCCTGCAGTGCCCTGTGTGGCTGGACTCGGAGCTCACTCTGCCGGCCCTCCTTACCCATCCCCCAGCCTTGGACCGTGGCTCACAGTCCTCCTTCGGGGCCAGGGTGCAAGGCTCTCTTGCCACAGGTGTTCTGCCAGCGCCACTCCTTCCCCCAAGAATGCCATGCTGCTCGGTCTAGTTCCCAGGTTCTCAAATATTTAAGTTTTAGAACCAGAGCTTTTTTAAAAGTACATTATATTTATTAATACTACATTAGAAACTAAGAACATTGAACATTGAAAAGACCCAGTAACTCCTTAAGACAATAAATCATGTTAATGTTTATATTTTTATAAATTACATTATCAGTATTTTCTAAAACAAAACCGTTTAGTGAGGAACTCGTGGTGTTCTGCTTCTGCGCATCTCTGCATAATGATAACACATGCAGTGAAGCGATGGAAAAACAGACATGGACAGTAGACATATGGACATTGTGGGGAATGAACAGAGGGTGGGAGGCATAACGGAAGTAGCATGAAAACTTGTACTATCATATGAAAAGAAAATAGCTATAGTCATTGCTCTGTGACAAAAGGGGATCCTGCAGGGGTGCTGTGTGACAGTCTGGAGGGGTGGGTGAGGGGGATATACATATGACTAATCTGGGATCATATATATCTGTAAACAACAAAACTCTGTAAAAGTTAAAAGTAAAATAAAAGTTAAAAAAAAAAAAAAGCTTATACTTTGTTATGTTCTTGCCAGTATGATGGGCAAAGGAACTGGGAGCATTCCAAAAAAGGCAGGAAGATACCTACTGATAGTCAATCGTTGACTTAAGTGTCAAAATTATGTTTCCAGTTAGACCCCAATGCTGTATTTCTAGACACAAAACTAAAGAAAGATGTTACTGGGAGGTGCTGCTCAGAGGCCTGGGTCCACTGAAACACCATCAACAATCTCCACTTCCTCTCCTCAAGGTGCTCCAAGGTTCAGACAACACTGAGAAGCCCCAAGCAAGCCTCAGGCCCAAGTAACACACTTGAGGGGAAGCACAGTAACTCAGAATTTATGCCACGCTGTAGCCACAGTAAGCCACGTGACAGCCTCCTCCCCACCACCTGTTACCAGAGTGTCCGTGGCCTGGGCAGCTTATGCAGTTCTCAGGGCCACAGGCGCCAGGCCTTGTCTCCTGGCCTGCAGTGCCCTGTGTGGCTGGACTCGGAGCTCACTCTGCCGGCCCTCCTTACCCATCCCCCAGCCTTGGACCGTGGCTCACAGTCCTCCTTCGGGGCCAGGGTGCAAGGCTCTCTTGCCACAGGTGTTCTGCCAGCGCCACTCCTTCCCCCAAGAATGCCATGCTGCTCGGTCTAGTTCCCAGGTTCTCAAATATTTAAGTTTTAGAACCAGAGCTTTTTTAAAAGTACATTATATTTATTAATACTACATTAGAAACTAAGAACATTGAACATTGAAAAGACCCAGTAACTCCTTAAGACAATAAATCATGTTAATGTTTATATTTTTATAAATTACATTATCAGTATTTTCTAAAACAAAACCGTTTAGTGAGGAACTCGGCGTGGTGTTCTGCTTCTGCGCATCTCTGCAGGTCTGCCCGGCAGCAGCTCCCGTGCTGACCTCACCACTCCTCCACCTGCCGCGGCATATCACTCTGACTGTAGGGTGTGAAGAAACCAGGCCCACACAGACATGCCCTTATTTAGAAAGGGAGGAGGATGGGGCTTCCCCTGGTGGTCCAGTGGGTAAGGACACCGTCTTGCAGTGCAAGGGGCGCCGGTTCGAGCCTTGGCCTGGGAAGATCCCACGTGCCGCGGAGCAGCTGGACTGATGTGTCCAATCACCGAGCCGGAGCTCTGGAGTGCATGCGCCCAGAGCCGGCGCTCTGCGACAACAGACGCCACCGCGATGGGAGGCCCGCAGGAGCCAAAGAACAAAGACGGATGAAAATAGAGAAATGAAAGACCAATAGAAGTGGCCTGCTCGCTCCCCACCCTCCCAAACCCAACCCCCGCCCAAAATAAATAAATAAATTAATCTTTTAAAAAAAAAAAAAAGGGAGGAGGATTTTTAATACCCTCTGCAGCCAGCTGTGGATACTTTTTTTTTTTTTTTTTGAGAGGTTGTGCAAAACTACTGTATTTACAAAAATGGCATGAAAGTGAATTCAATAGTTGATGCACATGCATACTTCATTCACATCTTCAACAACAAAAGGTATTTGGAACACTACAGAACTGAAAGAGTACTAGCTTCAACAGCAGCTGGTAAGCACTAGAGTCACATAAGTTACATCAGAAGGGGCAAATATTGCCCAAGTAAAATTCTATTGTTAAAGCTGAAACAGATTTAAGGCCATTCAAGTTCAAGCACAAGATACAAATCTTTTGGAGCCCCATCTATCTGTGTTTGAAGTATGTGACATTTCTTCTAACTTATGGTCTTAAACTTCTCGGGCCCCCCTTGTCTCCTGGCCTGCAGTGCCCTGTGTGGCTGGACTCGGAGCTCACTCTGCCGGCCCTCCTTACCCATCCCCAGCCTTGGACCGTGGCTCACAGTCCTCCTTGGGCCAGGGTGCAAGGCTCTCTTGCCACAGGTGTTCTGCCAGCGCCACTCCTTCCCCCAAGAATGCCATGCTGCTCGGTCTAGTTCCCAGGTTCTCAAATATTTAAGTTTTAGAACCAGAGCTTTTTTAAAAGTACATTATATTTATTAATACTACATTAGAAACTAAGAACATTGAACATTGAAAAGACCCAGTAACTCCTTAAGACAATAAATCATGTTAATGTTTATATTTTTATAAATTACATTATCAGTATTTTCTAAAACAAAACCGTTTAGTGAGGAACTCGGCGTGGTGTTCTGCTTCTGCGCATCTCTGCAGGTCTGCCCGGCAGCAGCTCCCGTGCTGACCTCACCACTCCTCCACCTGCCGCGGCATATCACTCTGACTGTAGGGTGTGAAGAAACCAGGCCCACACAGACATGCCCTTATTTAGAAAGGGAGGAGGATGGGGCTTCCCCTGGTGGTCCAGTGGGTAAGGACACCGTCTTGCAGTGCAAGGGGCGCCGGTTCGAGCCTTGGCCTGGGAAGATCCCACGTGCCGCGGAGCAGCTGGACTGATGTGTCCAATCACCGAGCCGGAGCTCTGGAGTGCATGCGCCCAGAGCCGGCGCTCTGCGACAACAGACGCCACCGCGATGGGAGGCCCGCAGGAGCCAAAGAACAAAGACGGATGAAAATAGAGAAATGAAAGACCAATAGAAGTGGCCTGCTCGCTCCCCACCCTCCCAAACCCAACCCCCGCCCAAAATAAATAAATAAATTAATCTTTTAAAAAAAAAAAAAAGGGAGGAGGATTTTTAATACCCTCTGCAGCCAGCTGTGGATACTTTTTTTTTTTTTTTTTTGAGAGGTTGTGCAAAACTACTGTATTTACAAAAATGGCATGAAAGTGAATTCAATAGTTGATGCACATGCATACTTCATTCACATCTTCAACAACAAAAGGTATTTGGAACACTACAGAACTGAAAGAGTACTAGCTTCAACAGCAGCTGGTAAGCACTAGAGTCACATAAGTTACATCAGAAGGGGCAAATATTGCCCAAGTAAAATTCTATTGTTAAAGCTGAAACAGATTTAAGGCCATTCAAGTTCAAGCACAAGATACAAATCTTTTGGAGCCCCATCTATCTGTGTTTGAAGTATGTGACATTTCTTCTAACTTATGGTCTTAAACTTCTGTTTTACAAAATCCAAGAGGTTATATTAAATACAAGAAACATACAAAGCTATAATTAAGATGAATTAAAGAAAGCCAACATTAAAACTGCAAAACTTGTTACTAGTTGAATCCAGCCCTACCACTAGGAGTTAGATAATATATACAATTATTTTCAAGTAGATTACTTTATGTTGCTCTAACATGTTCTTTTCATCAGTGCACTGTTGAACTAATCCAAAACTCTACACAAGTCTATTCCCTCACCATAGCAGCACACACTACCGCTACCTGCGAAGCCATCACTCTCAAATGACTCAGTGAGTAAAAGGAAGTAAAAAGCGGAGGAGTAACATATTAAGGAGAAATAAGATTCATGCAGTTCAGCTCTTTTAATCAGCCTGCCAGCTTGCTAGCAACAAGAGACGGTTTCCGTTGAGGAAGGTCCTGTGGAGTGGGAATGTGGTCACCAGTGACCTCTGTTTTATCCAGGGCTGCAGTAGGAAGTTGTTTGTTCTTCATTTTTGCTTTAGTCATGTTGTAATCCCCAGAATCAAAATATTTTTGCCCTTTCTGCAGTCGCTTCCTTAAAAAATCTGAACCTCCAGGTTTTTGTCCAAGATGAGGATATCTTGCTTTTAATTTTGCTTCTTCAGCTTTCTCTGGACTAGTTACTTTATCTTCCATTTCCTTCTGCTCCTCCGCGGAGGCTGCCTCGGGGGCTTCCGCAGACATATTGTTCCCTCTTCCTCCGCTCCGCCGGCTCTGCACCCGATACTTTTTTTGATACTATGCCAAAACTTGACAGAAGTGGTCGCTTTTTGCTTTTTGTTCTGGTCTCACTGCTTGGCTTGCAGGATCTTAGTTCCCCGACCAGGAATCAAACCCCACCAGTGAAAGCCCAGTCTTATGCACTGGACCACCAGGAATTCCCCCAAGTGGTAGTACCTTAAAGGTTAGATTGCAAATGCTGACTCATTTCTTCATACCAAACAATGGGCTGCAACGGTGATGTCCAGGGCCAACAACCCTCACTGCTTCATGAAGGACCTTTCTGAGCAAGACCATTTGGACCTCACTGAGAATGGTGCCAACTAAGACCCTTTGGGCCACTGCCTCGACCTGGGCTGAGCCACCAGCAATTCTACCTGACAGTGCTCCGGCACCATCAGGTGCAAATGTCCACACCATTTAATAACACCTTGGTGTTTATAAGCATTCCTCATGGAGCCCCAGGAGCCCAAGGACCACACAGTGAGAACCACAGCTCTGATTAAGGTCTTACTCACTTTCAGGTTACTTCTCCAGGGGAACTTGCCCTGAGGGGCTGGTCTACAGAGCCCCCAGATACATACATGTCAAACTCGTAACACGCACCATCTGAGGCAGTTTACACTTTACATCTGTGTCCACCACGTCGCCCAACAGAGCCAGCGCTCACCACCAGAACAGCTCACACCCCCTGCTCAGGGCCTAGGAAGTCCCTCACTCAGTCCTCCCAACAGCCTTATGGGGTTACCACTACTGCTATCTCAAAGATGAGGAAACAGACTTCAGATTGAGTGGGGATTAAGAAATTCACCCAGGGACAGAGCTGGTGAACCTACACTCTGGCCCCAAAGCCCGTGTTCCTTGCTGCTAAGTGGGCCTACATGGACTTGGGGGGGCGGGGGTCAAGGGCACCACTGTCACCTCCACGGTTTGCTTTCACACCATGGCTATGGAGTAATGTTGGTCTCAGTTTTCAAAAAAACCCCAAAGTCCTAGGACAGAAGATCCTTTATCAAATGATTTCTTCAAAGAGCATTTAAAGGCATTTTGTGTAGATCACAGACAGTAATGAGGTACTATTCTAGTGCTCTTGCCTCTACAACATTCTGCACTCACTAGGCATGAACCATTCACTGGAAATGAAGACAGAACGTGGTTTCCTGACCTGATCTGCGTTCCCTGCCAGGTATCTGACCGGACTGCAGCAAGCCCTTCAGCCTCTCCACTTCAGCCAAAGTTGATGCATTTGCTATAGCATTCTGGATGCCGGGAAACAAGAGATGGACAGTTACTTTCATGCAATCCCCAGGAAACACTCACAGCAACGCACAGCACCTTTCTGAGTTGGAATATTAAATAGGTCTTTGTCACGAGGAGAATTCTACTGGCACAGTGAAATCAACCCCAAAACCAAGTAATAAATTTCCCAAATGTGTAAGGAGCTAGAGACTCCCCTACAGGAGACAGAACAGTCACTGCTCGTGTTCTAGAATTCTAGCTAACTGGAATTATGCGGATGGATCACCAGGTTAGGATTTCTCATCAGGCAGGACCTTTGAGGTAGCAGGTTCTTCAAAGTAAAATCAAGAGAGCATGCAAAGGTAATTAACTCGTCAGATAAATGCATCCTGAGAAAAGGAGAAAGACCAGAGTGGCCTCCACTTTGACTGGCTAATATAATTCATTCAAGTCAAAGTCTGGTCAAACAATACCTTTAAGCTAATTTTTCCTCACACATAAATACAGCTGAATTCTAACAACTATGGGGGAAACCTGAAGTGCCCGACTCATTATTTGGGTCACTACCTGATTGAACAGCTCACTCTGGTCCGAGAATCCTGACTCGTGCTCACCTTGATGGCTTCAACGTCTCCTGGAGAAGGCCCGCCCTTCTTTTTGTCAGTTGGCAATCCAGCCCCTGGATTGAAACTTGGGAGAGGAGGGAAAAACAAAACTGTCAAACCCAGACCAACAGAAGTTGCTTCTCTTTTACTTTCAAAAGCTTTTGAAAGTAATTCAACCAGTGTAGTATCTTATCTTTGTTAACAAACTGATACAGTAAACTCTCTCCTTCAGAAACACCACCCGGTTCATCTTCCGACGGAGGAAGGAGGGTGCAAGCACTATCACAGCAGACTGAATCCTGGAGCATTCGCTCTGATCTGGCAGAAATCTCACATGATACATGGACCACTGCGGGTCACAGATCACCACTGTGCAAATTTAGGACTGAATCAGTCACAGGTGTTTCATTTTGTTTTGCAGGAGGCCACGTGCCAGACAGATAATGTTTCTGAAGGTGAAGTGGAGTGAAGTCGATATCCGGATCTTACGTTTTGCTTCTCCTGGCAATATCCTTTGCAAGTTGTGCACCCCGTTTGCCCTTGAACATTTTCTCTGCTTCCTGACGCTCCTACAGCAACACCACACACAGAGTTAATGGAAATAGGAATACCATGTGCATTTAGATGCATTCCTCAGAAAACATAGAAGAAAACTCTCCTGGAATACTCAGGGCTGGTAAAATACCAGAAAGCCCATTTCAAATTAGAAGAGACACAGTAGTCACCTGCTCTGTGAAGGTCCCTGAAGAGAGCCCCCTCTCGAAGTTCCCAGGAGGGGCTCTCCCCGATCTAAGGAAGGCAGAAAAAAAAATTCCCAACAAAAGATGATTCATCCTAACAATCAGAGCTACTGAGAAGTGGATGATAGGAAGCCCCCCGAGGCATACTCCCCAAGGCGTGTATCAAGGCAGGCCATCTACTATGGCAGCGCCCAAGGTGGTGCTGAGGCTGGACCACCTCTGGAATGACCAGTGCCCCACCCACATATATCTCTTGAAGGACCAATGGCTCACCCATGTACACCATAATGCATCGTCCCACCATAAACACTGTTATGGAAAAAACTGACTTAACTAACACCCACTCCTGCCCTCCACAGCATTCTTATTACAAATGAATGATAAAAATCATTAACAAAGAGGAAAGGAAAACCGCCAACCGATAATGAGTTACAACAGAGTAACACTTACTTTTAGTTTCACCTTCTGGAAATCCAGTACTCTGACTTGTGGAACTTTATAAATCACATACAGTCTGTAATGCTTCTTATTGGTTACAGGATTCCTTAGAATACTACAGAAAAAGGACCAATCCTTTATCTTTTGTTCACAGCACAGCATTCAAAAGACCCATTTTTTTTAATAATTTTTTAAAAAATTTTGGCCTCTTTCATTGATTTTTTATTTTTTATTTTCATCCATCTCTATTCTTTGGCCTGTGTGGGCCTCCCATTGCAGTGGTTTCTCTCGCCACAGAGCACCAGCTCCTAATTGGACACACTGGTCCAGCTGCTCCACGGCACTAGGGATCCTCCTGGGCCAGGGATCGAACCAGTGCCCCCTGCACTGCAAGGCTGACTCTTCACCCACTGGACGACCAGGGAAGCCCCAAGAGGTCCATTTTAATAAAATGTAATGAGACCATGATTGAGAAGGGCATGGCAGCCCACTCCAGTATTCCTTCCTGGAAAATTCCATGGACGGAGAAGCCTGGTGAGCTACAGTCCATGGGGTCTCAAATATACATATATATGGGGCTTTCCTGATGGCTCAGTGGTGAGAAATCTGCCTGCAATGCAGGAGACCTGGGCTCCATCCCTGGGTTGGGAAGATCCCCCTGGAGGAGGGCATGGCAACCCATTTGTGTTCTTGCCTGGAGAATCCCATGGACGGAGGAGCCTGACAGGCTGCAGTCCATGGGGTCACCCAGAATTGGACACAACAGATGTGATTAAAAAGCAGCAGCAATGAGCCCATGAAGGAAGAAGAAGTTCACAATTCTTTCCATTTTAATGTCATAAGAACTTAATCTTAGGGAAATTTTAACAGAGCCCAAAGAATTTTCAGTTTTGTTTTTGAAACATACTTTTTATTTTTACTAACTGGTAGCTTTACAATCAAGGCTGGCAATGATGCTATTTTAAAGGACTTTCCCGTCATCACCACAAAGTTTCCTTACCTCAGGTAAGTCAGTGATTTGAGAGATGCCAGAGGGTCCAGATCACCCTATGAAGTAACAGCCACAGGTAAGAACACACACACCATAGCCCGTCACAGTGCGGTGACACACCAACGCCTCTAAGCCAAGGACCCACCTTGTCTTTCATGCATTCATTTGTTGTTCCTGCCCTGGCACCCAGCACAGCCCTCGCCCATCTCAGATGCTTGGAATATTTCTACTGAATAACTGGTTAAATTATTCAGTAGAAATTTAAGTAAATTTAAATTTGCACTTCTTAATATCCTGGACACAACAGCTTCTATCTCAATAGCAGAAGAAAGAAAAAAAAAAGCAACATTTCCTGTAGCAACTTCAAAAGGCCAACGGAGTTTAAAGCAATAATTGAGAAAAGAAAGCAGTGTGAAAACTGATGTATCCCTGGGGAAAGTTATTTATACAGGGAACCTCAAGCTGAGATCCTGGTGTTGGGGCCTGGCATGTCCTCTTTGTCTTTTATTCTAGGTCTCTCGTAAATCTTTTCAAATACATTTTCCAAGGACAGGGAGTACAGTTAATACATATATATATAGGTTAGCTTTTCAATCTTCCCAAACTGTCCTATAAAACTGCAACGGGATAGAAAAATCACAACTACTATGGTCAACAGCTACAGACAAACCAGATGAAAATGGATTCTGGCAAGAACCTCAAGGAAGGACCAGTAAGGACCAACAACTGTGAGAGCTGCAAGACTGGCATGGAGGCAGCATCCACGCAGGAAAAAGCAGAGGAAAGGCAAAGAGGCCAACGGACCCCGAGTCTAAGAAGAGCAGCCAAAGTCAGGCAAGTCCCAAGCACGAGCACCCCAAGTGTGTGGCGAGGCCTGAAGGGCTGAGTAGTCTGGGCCTTCACCCCACTGGCAACTGTGCCCTACTGGAACAGAGCCCCACACAAATAGAACCTGCCACAGCAGACCTGCACCAGGTGGAAGTGCCAAGAGAGACAACGCGGAAAAGTCCAAGTAACACAGGAGAGGCGAACAGAGCCAGGTGCTCGGCAAGAGCGACTCTAAATGCTTTACAGTGACACTGGAGGAAGCTCACAACTGGTACACCACCACGCAAGGAGATCTAAAGAACAATCTGACCAGAAGCAAAGACAGACAAATATTGCAGGATGTCACTTTTTATGTAGAATCTCAAAAAGAGCCCAACTCGTAGCATGCGTCACAGTGCGGTGACACACCACGCCTCTAAGCCAAGGACCCACCTTGTCTTTCATGCATTCATTTGTTGTTCCTGCCCTGGCACCCAGCACAGCCCTCGCCCATCTCAGATGCTTGGAATATTTCTACTGAATAACTGGTTAAATTATTCAGTAGAAATTTAAGTAAATTTAAATTTGCACTTCTTAATATCCTGGACACAACAGCTTCTATCTCAATAGCAGAAGAAAGAAAAAAAAAAGCAACATTTCCTGTAGCAACTTCAAAAGGCCAACGGAGTTTAAAGCAATAATTGAGAAAAGAAAGCAGTGTGAAAACTGATGTATCCCTGGGGAAAGTTATTTATACAGGGAACCTCAAGCTGAGATCCTGGTGTTGGGGCCTGGCATGTCCTCTTTGTCTTTTATTCTAGGTCTCTCGTAAATCTTTTCAAATACATTTTCCAAGGACAGGGAGTACAGTTAATACATATATATATAGGTTAGCTTTTCAATCTTCCCAAACTGTCCTATAAAACTGCAACGGGATAGAAAAATCACAACTACTATGGTCAACAGCTACAGACAAACCAGATGAAAATGGATTCTGGCAAGAACCTCAAGGAAGGACCAGTAAGGACCAACAACTGTGAGAGCTGCAAGACTGGCATGGAGGCAGCATCCACGCAGGAAAAAGCAGAGGAAAGGCAAAGAGGCCAACGGACCCCGAGTCTAAGAAGAGCAGCCAAAGTCAGGCAAGTCCCAAGCACGAGCACCCCAAGTGTGTGGCGAGGCCTGAAGGGCTGAGTAGTCTGGGCCTTCACCCCACTGGCAACTGTGCCCTACTGGAACAGAGCCCCACACAAATAGAACCTGCCACAGCAGACCTGCACCAGGTGGAAGTGCCAAGAGAGACAACGCGGAAAAGTCCAAGTAACACAGGAGAGGCGAACAGAGCCAGGTGCTCGGCAAGAGCGACTCTAAATGCTTTACAGTGACACTGGAGGAAGCTCACAACTGGTACACCACCACGCAAGGAGATCTAAAGAACAATCTGACCAGAAGCAAAGACAGACAAATATTGCAGGATGTCACTTTTTATGTAGAATCTCAAAAAGAGCCCAACTCGTAGCAACAGAGTTGAACGGTGGTTACCAGGGGCTGGGAGGTGGACGAAAAGAGGCATGAACTGCTGATTAAATGAGATCAAGAGGACGAACTCTCAGTTATAAATAAGGACGTTCTGAAGATTTAATGGACAACATGGCGACTATCATTAGAATTAACGTAAGGTGTCCCCAGTGTGATACAAAAGAAGAATTCAAGCGTTCCCGCCACACACACACAAAGGTGAAGTGGTGGGTGCCTGTCTGAGGCAATCATCTCAGAGTGCACCAAGACGTCAGATTTCACACTGTGCACCTTAAACTTTCATTTGTCCATCATATCTCAATAAAAGTGCGAAAAAGAGAAAGAACAGTAATGGTTTCTTTACACACACAGACCCACACACAGACTGTGCCTGACACAGAGATGTCTTGATGGGAGGTGAGATGGTTATATTGCTGTTTTGTTCAGGAGGTAAAGGTGCTGGTTAATTTTACACCTGGACACTGACTATGAGGATGCTAAGAAAAGAAACAGTGTCTACTTAACAAACAGTTTGTCTCTAAACCATGAGAAAGAAAAGTGGAATGCCAGAAAAAAGAGAGCAACAAAGAAACAATCTCCAGATGGATGAGACAAATAAAAAATTTTAGAAAAGAGATGATAAACTCAAATATATCGGTAATTACATTTAACATAAACAGAGGATTTCAGTTAAACAGTAGACTTGAGACTGGATTTTAAAAAAGAATCCTATCACATCCTGTTTTGTGTGTGGCAGGCCTGAAGGGCTGAGTAGTCTGGGCCTTCACCCCACTGGCAACTGTGCCCTACTGGAACAGAGCCCACACAAATAGAACCTGCCACAGCAGACCTGCACCAGGTGGAAGTGCCAAGAGAGACAACGCGGAAAAGTCCAAGTAACACAGGAGAGGCGAACAGAGCCAGGTGCTCGGCAAGAGCGACTCTAAATGCTTTACAGTGACACTGGAGGAAGCTCACAACTGGTACACCACCACGCAAGGAGATCTAAAGAACAATCTGACCAGAAGCAAAGACAGACAAATATTGCAGGATGTCACTTTTTATGTAGAATCTCAAAAAGAGCCCAACTCGTAGCAACAGAGTTGAACGGTGGTTACCAGGGGCTGGGAGGTGGACGAAAAGAGGCATGAACTGCTGATTAAATGAGATCAAGAGGACGAACTCTCAGTTATAAATAAGGACGTTCTGAAGATTTAATGGACAACATGGCGACTATCATTAGAATTAACGTAAGGTGTCCCCAGTGTGATACAAAAGAAGAATTCAAGCGTTCCCGCCACACACACACAAAGGTGAAGTGGTGGGTGCCTGTCTGAGGCAATCATCTCAGAGTGCACCAAGACGTCAGATTTCACACTGTGCACCTTAAACTTTCATTTGTCCATCATATCTCAATAAAACTGCAAAAAAAAAAAAAAAAAAAAAAGAATGGTTTCTTTACACACACAGACCCACACACAGACTGTGCCTGACACAGTGATGTCTTGATGGGAGATGAGATGGTTATGTTGCTGTTTTGTTCAGGAGGTAAAGGTGCTGGTTACCTTTACACCTGGACACTGACTATGAGGATGCTAAGAAAAGAAACAGTGTCTACTTAACAAACAGTTTGTCTCTAAACCATGAGAAAGAAAAGTGGAATGCCAGAAAAAAGAGAGCAACAAAGAAACAATCTCCAGATGGATGAGACAAATAAAAAATTTTAGAAAAGAGATGATAAACTCAAATATATCGGTAATTACATTTAACATAAACAGAGGATTTCAGTTAAACAGTAGACTTGAGACTGGATTTTAAAAAAGAATCCTATCAAATCCTGTTTTCAAGACACAAATCTAAAACATAAGTCCAGAAAAACAAAAGAAATTTTGGATGGAAAAGGATCATGTAAACACTAAGTGAAAGAAAGTTCATTTTATCTGCAGCAGATAAAACACACCAAGGTAAAACCATGCTAATAAAATATAAATGATACACGGTTCATTGCATCAGTTGGGTACATAAAATCTGGATGTATTAAATGAAGTAACTTGGAAATACACACAACTAAAACTGACAGAACTCCAGGGAGATCTACTACCATGCAGGATTTTAACAAGCCTCTCTCGATAGAGACATGACAGCCTTCAGCTTTGCAAAGAGCTTTAAGCACAACTACAATACACAGAATGTACTGCCCCAACAAACCACGTGTTCCCCGCAGACACACATTTGGGGCTAAATACCTCAGGGAACTGAGAAAGGACAGGCCCCCAGATCGGGGCTTTCAGACTTCTGGAGCCAAGCACTCCTTTGGAATCTGAAGGACATTCAAGGACCTCCTCCATCAGGAAAGAACAGTCATAGGAGCAGAGAAGGGAGGGGTCGAGGGCCTAACAGCCTACAAGCAACTCACACCACAGGACCATCAACATCCAGTACTGAAGAGAGAAATTTAGGTTACAAATAATATATAGCATAAGTTGAATGTTGTTAAAAATTACACATAAAGAGCAGAAACTTTAAAAGCATAAAACTAGCTCAAAAATAGTCATATCCAAAGAGAGAAAATGAAAGTTCCCCCTTATCTTAAAAGAAACCAATCTCAAATGGATTGTTGACCTAAAGATGGAGTAAACAATTTCTTGAATAAAACTCTCTAACAAAATTTAATGTATGTCACATACATAATTTTCTAGTAGTGACATTAAAACAGAACAGGAGACACTAGTTTCAATAATGTTGTTTTAACCAAAAACTTTAGAATAAAAAGATCCGCAGATGGATGGGACAAATAAAAAAATTCTAGAAAAGGGAGACGATAAACTCAAATATACCAGTAATTACATTTAACATAAAGTTTATTTCATTTAAACGGCAGACTTGAGACTGGATTTTAAAAAAGAATCCTATCACATCCTGTTTTCAAGACACAAATCTAAAACATAAGTCCAGAAAAACAAAAGAAATTTTGGATGGAAAAGGATCATGTAAACACTAAGTGAAAGAAAGTTCATTTTATCTGCAGCAGATAAAACACACCAAGGTAAAACCATGCTAATAAAATATAAATGATACACGGTTCATTGCATCAGTTGGGTACATAAAATCTGGATGTATTAAATGAAGTAACTTGGAAATACACACAACTAAAACTGACAGAACTCCAGGGAGATCTACTACCATGCAGGATTTTAACAAGCCTCTCTCGATAGAGACATGACAGCCTTCAGCTTTGCAAAGAGCTTTAAGCACAACTACAATACACAGAATGTACTGCCCCAACAAACCACGTGTTCCCCGCAGACACACATTTGGGGCTAAATACCTCAGGGAACTGAGAAAGGACAGGCCCCCAGATCGGGGCTTTCAGACTTCTGGAGCCAAGCACTCCTTTGGAATCTGAAGGACATTCAAGGACCTCCTCCATCAGGAAAGAACAGTCATAGGAGCAGAGAAGGGAGGGGTCGAGGGCCTAACAGCCTACAAGCAACTCACACCACAGGACCATCAACATCCAGTACTGAAGAGAGAAATTTAGGTTACAAATAATATATAGCATAAGTTGAATGTTGTTAAAAATTACACATAAAGAGCAGAAACTTTAAAAGCATAAAACTAGCTCAAAAATAGTCATATCCAAAGAGAGAAAATGAAAGTTCCCCCTTATCTTAAAAGAAACCAATCTCAAATGGATTGTTGACCTAAAGATGGAGTAAACAATTTCTTGAATAAAACTCTCTAACAAAATTTAATGTATGTCACATACATAATTTTCTAGTAGTGACATTAAAACAGAACAGGAGACACTAGTTTCAATAATGTTGTTTTACCTATTTTCCAAAATATTGCCATTTTAATGTCAATATAAAACATTACCTATAATTTATCTTCTTTTTTTTTTTTTTGGACTATGTCTCTGGAATCTGTAGTGTCTTTTATACTTCTAGTATATCTTAATTTAAAGTAGCCACCTGGGGCTGGCAGCTAGCATCCTGGCCACTGTGATTCTAGGAAACAGTCTTTTTATGACCCTGGGGCAGAAGAAGCTGAACAGAACTCAAAAACATCGTCAACAACAGACTGGCGACACAGATCATGCTGGAATTACAAATTGTTCCATCAAGCCCCACGAGAGTCCAAAGGTGAGTGAGCGAGCGAAAGTGAGAAGATATGTGCAGCACAAAACCCAAAGAGGCCACTTCCTGAACTAACGGAGAAAAGAAGAAAGGTGACAAGACACTCGTCTAGATCCTCCAAGTTTCCTAACGCGTCCCTGTAAATACATTTCCCACCGTTGGACTTACCAGTTCCACAAGACTGTTGTTGGTAAGAATGAGCTCTGTCAGACAGGGCAGAGCCTGATCAAGCCCCTCACCTATACGGCTAAAAGAAAAAGACAAAATCTTAATGAGAGTGAAAATGCAGTAAGCTAACAACTTGGTCTAAGCATCTGTCCAGAGGACTTCAAAGGGAGTAGCTTTAGAGCTCCTTCCAGCACTCCATCTGACAGAGGAAAATGAGGCACAAGGAGACTTGTCAGAGGTCACACAGGCAGGACGGTCTCAGAAGCCACGCCTCCTAGAACCACAGAGGGCTCTTCTCACTGCAGCACAAGACCCAAGACAAGGAGAGCATCCTGTGGACATGGACAGCCTTGCTCGTCTCAGGATTCATAGGCAGGAAGCACACAACAACACAATTCACAATTCAACAGCTAACTGCAGAGAAATATGCCAATTTCAAAAAAGCAACTTACCACACAGAACTTTAAGTTAAACACCCTATCTATACACCTTCAGTAACTTTTCTCCAACAAAATTTAGATGACGAAAGTGGGTCAAAAAAACCCACTTAACTTCCATCAGCAATATTCTAAAAGTCACTTGCAGTTAAAGAAAAACAAACACCAGAAGACTGTGGTAGAATGAGATATTCAGTTAAAAGCATTAACTGTTGAATTTTATGTGTCTCTTTAATATGACCCCTCTGATAATTACTATTGTTATTTTTAGAAATGAGCCAAAACGTGTACAAAGCATCACATTTTTAATTTAAATTAGAAACTTACTATGAATGTATAAATATACATGATTTCTGAATACATGTAAACAAGACCTGACCAGTGACAAATGACACTCTGAATCTGTATGGGAAAGGGCGATTCATTCATCATTTAAGAAACATATAGGACAGAAAACAGAGAAATCTGGTTTAACTGGCAGCACGTAACTGCAACTTCTTCAGGGAACTCTGCAACATCTACTGAGGGGGAACATACTAGTACACGCTTACCATATTCTGTTGTTGTTCACTAATAATGTTTTCAATCTTCTCAACAAAGGAAAACCATCCAGCTTCCTGATTTCATTGTCAGAAAATCAATGGCGTCAAACTGGTCTAAGGTGGCACCAAGATTTTCAATGACAGGAATTTTATACCCTGAGAAAAGGAGAAGAATCCACATTGAGTATTCAAAAAATTGAGGTGAAAATGCAGTAAGCTAACAACTTGGTCTAAGCATCTGTCCAGAGGACTTCAAAGGGAGTAGCTTTAGAGCTCCTTCCAGCACTCCATCTGACAGAGGAAAATGAGGCACAAGGAGACTTGTCAGAGGTCACACAGGCAGGACGGTCTCAGAAGCCACGCCTCCTAGAACCACAGAGGGCTCTTCTCACTGCAGCACAAGACCCAAGACAAGGAGAGCATCCTGTGGACATGGACAGCCTTGCTCGTCTCAGGATTCATAGGCAGGAAGCACACAACAACACAATTCACAATTCAACAGCTAACTGCAGAGAAATATGCCAATTTCAAAAAAGCAACTTACCACACAGAACTTTAAGTTAAACACCCTATCTATACACCTTCAGTAACTTTTCTCCAACAAAATTTAGATGACGAAAGTGGGTCAAAAAAACCCACTTAACTTCCATCAGCAATATTCTAAAAGTCACTTGCAGTTAAAGAAAAACAAACACCAGAAGACTGTGGTAGAATGAGATATTCAGTTAAAAGCATTAACTGTTGAATTTTATGTGTCTCTTTAATATGACCCCTCTGATAATTACTATTGTTATTTTTAGAAATGAGCCAAAACGTGTACAAAGCATCACATTTTTAATTTAAATTAGAAACTTACTATGAATGTATAAATATACATGATTTCTGAATACATGTAAACAAGACCTGACCAGTGACAAATGACACTCTGAATCTGTATGGGAAAGGGCGATTCATTCATCATTTAAGAAACATATAGGACAGAAAACAGAGAAATCTGGTTTAACTGGCAGCACGTAACTGCAACTTCTTCAGGGAACTCTGCAACATCTACTGAGGGGGAACATACTAGTACACGCTTACCATATTCTGTTGTTGTTCACTAATAATGTTTTCAATCTTCTCAACAAAGGAAAACCATCCAGCTTCCTGATTTCATTGTCAGAAAAATCAATGGCGTCAAACTGGTCTAAGGTGGCACCAAGATTTTCAATGACAGGAATTTTATACCCTGAGAAAAGGAGAAGAATCCACATTGAGTATTCATAGAAATAAAAGGTGCCTTAAAACATTAGCAGCACTTCACGGTAACTGGACTCCCAAGAAGTGTGTACCTGGCATCTACACCGCCGCCATACCCTGCCAAGGTACCGACATACAACCGGAGGAAGAGCAAGTCCCGGTTGCCAGGAAGCTCAGGTCCATCGGGGCACCTGAGCAAGGCGGCGGCGGCGATGGCCACAGGGGTGACCACACCACCAGCAGCACCCAGCAGCTAGCCCTTGCGAGGTCCTTTACAAGGAGCCTCCTCCGGCTCTAAACACACCGATTCGTCTAACACAGGCATCAGGACCGTGCCAGCAGCTCAGAGAAACTAACGGTGCCCAGGTGAAAGCACACACTTCAGAGTCCTAAGGGCTACGTCCCAGAAAGCGCTGCCCTGAAAGATGAGTACTCAGCGCCGGGGGCGCTTCAGACTCAGGAAGATCGTGGGCGTCCTCCCGCGCCAAGGCAGCGAAAGGCTTCCGGTTTGCTCTCGATGTGAACCTGGCTCCAAGAAAACTTAACTTTCAACAAAACGAAAGTACTGGGCTTTCCGCAGACAAGAAAGCCAGCAAACGCAGGGCCCGCAGCCGTGCGGCTCCCGAGAGCGCGTTTTCCCCCTGGAGCGGATCTCAGGCCAAGACGGATCGCCTTACTCCCGGAGAAGCCGCCCGGAGGAGCCGAGGCTCGGGGGCGTCCACACCCCTCCCCGCCGCAGATGGGCTCGCCCCAACAGTCCGCTCCCGGAAATGCTTTGGAGAAGGAAAAAGAATGGAAGCGAAGGGGAGGAAACCTTGGGGAAAGGGCTCTGGCCCGCACGTCGCTCCACAGGAAGGTCACCAACTCCGCCGCATGCCTCTCCTGGCCCCGCGTGTGCCGGGAGGAGCGAGCATCGGCAGCGCCACAGGAGCGCCTTCCGCCGCCGCCGGGGCCCAGGACGCCGGCCACGCTCCGCCCCCGGGGCACGCGGCTGGGCCGGCTGGCCGGCCGCGGCCCGACTCACCACGCAGGTCCAGCTCACGGTCCCGCACAGCGTTGGTGTACTGCGCCGCTTGCTCGATCAGCTCCGCCGTCAGCTTCACCATCGTGCTGCCTGCAGCCTTTCGCCCGCAGTGCCGTCGCCCTATCCTCCCGCCTCACCCGCGTCCTGGCGAGCGCCGCGCGCGCCGTCAGGCAGCACTAATCGTCGTCTGAGTGCGCGCGCAGCGTGGCGTCCAGGCCGAAGCAATCGAGGAGTGACCTCCCCGGGCTCCACCTCCCACGTTCTGGCTCCGTTTCCTGGTTCGGTCTCTACCTCTCGGGCTCCGGTTAAGCCTTCCGGGCTCGGGTTCGGGTTCTGCCTCCCGGGCTCAGGCTCTTCGCTGCATTTCTGCTGCTGACTGTGTTCCTCTGGCCCAGCGGCAGTCTGCAGGCACGAGTCGACATTTGTGTCGAACTAACAAAATGTGAAAACCCCGAGGGTAACTTCGTGCATCTGCGCACCGTGAGGTGAAAGGGAGGCTGTGACTATCCTCGTGGGATCCGGTCCCCTCGGTCCCCGATTTTGGCCCCATGTGAGGACTGGGGCTGGGAACCCCGCCCCTCCACGGCGGTCCTTTGCCATCAAGCTCGTGTCCGTTACAGTTGAGAGGAGGAAATGGGAACAGACTTCAGTATTCTTGACTGGAGATTCCTAGGGACAGAGGAGCCTGGAGCGCTACAGCCCATGGGCTCGCAAAGAGTCGGACACGACTGAGCGACTTAGCACACAGTACATCCTCATTGTGATGCATTTTGGCCTAAGAAAACATCTTATTCCCCAGATCAAGTCACCAAATCCTAATTTGGGCTGTAATTTGAATCGAATGGTTAAGAAATGTGACTGCCTCTCCCATTTTCAAAAGAAACTTGAGCTTTCAAAAGTTCCAATTCAAGAAGAGTCACCAGCGGAAGCTCCTAGCTCAGGAAGCCCTGTGCATTGACAGTTTCTTTTGTCCTCTTTTTTTCGTGGGGGTTGTGGGGAGTGCAGTTTTACTCGGGTCATGTAGGTCTGGGACAGGAAAGGCTTTCCTGTTTCATAGCTTGGGAGGGGGAGTCCTTATGACCCCATCAAAGTTAACCTGACCAACAATGAAACAAATCAAAGTCTTGTATTATCAACAGATGCGATGAGTCCCGTTTCTGCCGCTGCGTTCACCATCGTGCTGCCTGCAGCCTTTCGCCCGCAGTGCCGTCGCCCTATCCTCCCGCCTCACCCGCGTCCTGGCGAGCGCCGCGCGCGCCGTCAGGCAGCACTAATCGTCGTCTGAGTGCGCGCGCAGCGTGGCGTCCAGGCCGAAGCAATCGAGGAGTGACCTCCCCGGGCTCCACCTCCCACGTTCTGGCTCCGTTTCCTGGTTCGGTCTCTACCTCTCGGGCTC
This sequence comes from Tragulus kanchil, assembly GCA_022376925.1. Taxonomy (NCBI): domain Eukaryota; kingdom Metazoa; phylum Chordata; class Mammalia; order Artiodactyla; family Tragulidae; genus Tragulus; species Tragulus kanchil. Next base: position 22,870,586 of record JAIOJX010000032.1, read on the forward strand.
CGGTTAAGCCTTCCGGGCTCGGGTTCGGGTTCTGCCTCCCGGGCTCAGGCTCTTCGCTGCATTTCTGCTGCTGACTGTGTTCCTCTGGCCCAGCGGCAGTCTGCAGGCACGAGTCGACATTTGTGTCGAACTAACAAAATGTGAAAACCCGAGGGTAACTTCGTGCATCTGCGCACCGTGAGGTGAAAGGGAGGCTGTGACTATCCTCGTGGGATCCGGTCCCCTCGGTCCCCGATTTTGGCCCCATGTGAGGACTGGGGCTGGGAACCCCGCCCCTCCACGGCGGTCCTTTGCCATCAAGCTCGTGTCCGTTACAGTTGAGAGGAGGAAATGGGAACAGACTTCAGTATTCTTGACTGGAGATTCCTAGGGACAGAGGAGCCTGGAGCGCTACAGCCCATGGGCTCGCAAAGAGTCGGACACGACTGAGCGACTTAGCACACAGTACATCCTCATTGTGATGCATTTTGGCCTAAGAAAACATCTTATTCCCCAGATCAAGTCACCAAATCCTAATTTGGGCTGTAATTTGAATCGAATGGTTAAGAAATGTGACTGCCTCTCCCATTTTCAAAAGAAACTTGAGCTTTCAAAAGTTCCAATTCAAGAAGAGTCACCAGCGGAAGCTCCTAGCTCAGGAAGCCCTGTGCATTGACAGTTTCTTTTGTCCTCTTTTTTTCGTGGGGGTTGTGGGGAGGGCAGTTTTACTCTGGTCATGTAGGTCTGGGACAGGAAAGGCTTTCCTGTTTCATAGCTTGGGAGGGGGAGTCCTTATGACCCCATCAAAGTTAACCTGACCAACAATGAAACAAATCAAAGTCTTGTATTATCTACAGATGCGATGAGAAGAACACAGGATTGCTTCTGAGAGATTCGTGTCAAAGATGCTTGACCTGCACCCTATGACCCAGCAATCCCACTATTAGGCCTATATCCTGATGAAATCAAAACTGAAAGAGGCACCTGTACCCCAATGTTCATCGCAGCTCTCTATACAATAGCCAGAACATGGAAGCAACCTAGATGTCCATCGACAAATGAATGGATCCAGAAGCTCTGGTACATATATACAATGGAATACTACTCAGCTGTTAAAAGAAATGCAGAAAACTCAGTCCTAATGAGGTGGCTGGCTCTAGAACCTATCATAAAAAGTGAAGTAAGTCAAAAAGAAAGACAAGTATAATATACTAACTCATATATATGGGATCTAGTAAGATGGTCATGATAACATACGCAGTGAACTCATGAAAAAACAGAGAATAGACATAAAGACATTGTGGAGACCGAACAGTGGGAGGGAGGCATGGAGGGAGTAACATGGAAGCCTATACTGTCATGTGTGGAAAAGATAGCTATTGTCATTGTGCTAGGGGAATAGGAGTACCTACAACCACTTGGAGCGATGGTCTGGAGGGATGGGAGGGGGAAATGGGTGGGGAGGGTCCAGGGATATGCATATGAATGATCTGGGAACATACATGTAAAAAAATAAATAAATAATTTAAAAAAAGATGCTTGACCTGAATGAAACCATGAGGAAACCTCATACAAGCACACATTGAGGGAAAGCTAGTAACTGGCTGCTTATCTTTAGAAGGCTCAGGGTCACAAAAGTCAAAGAACCAAGGAACTGTTCTCCACTGAAGGGAGATGAGAACCACGTAACATTAAACTGGAACCTTTTGCTAAGGGCATTAGTCACCAAATTTCCAAAAATCTTATTCCCCAGATCAAGTCACCAAATCCTAATTTGGGCTGTAATTTGAATCGAATGGTTAAGAAATGTGACTGCCTCTCCCATTTTCAAAAGAAACTTGAGCTTTCAAAAGTTCCAATTCAAGAAGAGTCACCAGCGGAAGCTCCTAGCTCAGGAAGCCCTGTGCATTGACAGTTTCTTTTGTCCTCTTTTTTTCGTGGGGGTTGTGGGGAGGGCAGTTTTACTCTGGTCATGTAGGTCTGGGACAGGAAAGGCTTTCCTGTTTCATAGCTTGGGAGGGGGAGTCCTTATGACCCCATCAAAGTTAACCTGACCAACAATGAAACAAATCAAAGTCTTGTATTATCTACAGATGCGATGAGAAGAACACAGGATTGCTTCTGAGAGATTCGTGTCAAAGATGCTTGACCTGCACCCTATGACCCAGCAATCCCACTATTAGGCCTATATCCTGATGAAATCAAAACTGAAAGAGGCACCTGTACCCCAATGTTCATCGCAGCTCTCTATACAATAGCCAGAACATGGAAGCAACCTAGATGTCCATCGACAAATGAATGGATCCAGAAGCTCTGGTACATATATACAATGGAATACTACTCAGCTGTTAAAAGAAATGCAGAAAACTCAGTCCTAATGAGGTGGCTGGCTCTAGAACCTATCATAAAAAGTGAAGTAAGTCAAAAAGAGAAAGACAAGTATAATATACTAACTCATATATATGGGATCTAGTAAGATGGTCATGATAACATACGCAGTGAACTCATGAAAAAACAGAGAATAGACATAAAGACATTGTGGAGACCGAACAGTGGGAGGGAGGCATGGAGGGAGTAACATGGAAGCCTATACTGTCATGTGTGGAAAAGATAGCTATTGTCATTGTGCTAGGGGAATAGGAGTACCTACAACCACTTGGAGCGATGGTCTGGAGGGATGGGAGGGGGGGAACTGGGTGGGGGGAGGGTCCAGGGATATGCATATGAATGATCTGGGAACATACATGTAAAAAAATAAATAAATAATTTAAAAAAAGATGCTTGACCTGAATGAAACCATGAGGAAACCTCATACAAGCACACATTGAGGGAAAGCTAGTAACTGGCTGCTTATCTTTAGAAGGCTCAGGGTCACAAAAGTCAAAGAACCAAGGAACTGTTCTCCACTGAAGGGAGATGAGAACCACGTAACATTAAACTGGAACCTTTTGCTAAGGGCATTATCAGGACAGCTGGCAAGACTTGAATCTAGTCAGTGGATTGAAGGAAGGAATATTTCAGTGTCAACTTCTTGATTCCCCTGGTTATGTAGGAGAAGGTCCTTGTTTATAGGCAATGATCTAAAGTACTTAACAGGTGATAGGAGAGTATGTCAGTAATTTACTTCCAAATTGTTCAGGAAAACATTGTACTGTACCTGCAACTATTTTATAATTTTGCTTTCTGGTTGTTTCAAAATAAAAGGAGCAAAACAATCCAAACTTCATTCCAGAGAGAACCACCAGGTGGAGGCCTTAGATCAGACAGCTGATTTGACAAGCCCTGTTGTTCAGTTGCTAAGTCCTATTTGACTGTGACCCACAGCCACAGCCAGGCTTCCCAGTCCTTCACTGTCTCCTGGAGTTAGCTCAAATTCATGTCCATTGAGATGGCTACGCATCTCATCCTCTGCTGCCCCCCTTCTCCTTTTGCCTTCAATGTTTTGCCTGTTTCCAATGAGTCAGCTCTTCGCATCAAGGAGCCAAAGTATTGTAGTTTCAGCATCCGTCCTTCCAATGAATATTCAGGGTTGATTTCCTTTAAGACTGACTAGTTTGATCTCCTTGCAGCCCAAGGGACTCTCAAAAGTCTTCTCCAATACCACAGTACAAAAGCATCAATTCTTTGGCATTCAGCCTTTTTTTAAAAAAAGAATAATTCTTTATTTTTTGGCTCTTCTGGGTTTTCACTGCTGCTGCAGGCTCTCCTCTAGTTGCAGTGGGGGCTACTCTCTAGTTGACGTGAGCAGGCTACTTATTGAGGTGACTGCTCTTCTTGTGGAACTTGGGCTGTAGGGCACATGGGCTTCAGTAGTTGCAGCACATGGGCTCAATAGTTGCAGCTCTGGCACTCAATGGCTCAATAGTTGTGGCTCACAGGCTTAGTTGCTCTGCAGCATGTGGGATCTTCCTGGATCAGGGATCAAACCCGTGTCTCCTGCATTGGCAGGCCAACTCTTCAACACTGAGCTACCAGGGAAGCCTGCATTCAGCCTTCTTTATGGTCCAACTCTCACATCCACACATGACTACTGGAAAAACCATAGCTTTGACTAGATGGACCTTTGTTGGCAGAGTGAAGTCTGCTTTTAATATGCTGTCTAGGTGTGTCATAGCTTTCCTTCCAAGAAGCAAGTGTCTTCTGAGTTCATGGCTGCAGTCACCATCAGCAGTGATTTTGGAGCCTTGTACAAAAATAAAATCTGTCACTGCTTCTACTTTTTCCCCTTTTATCTGCCATGAAGTGATGGGACCAGATGCCATGATCTTAGTTTTTTGAATGCAGAGTTGTAAGCCAGCTTTTTCACTCTCCTCTTTCACCTTCATCAAAAGGCTCTTTAGTTCCTCCTCAGTTTCTGCCATTAGAGTGGTATCGTCTGCATACCTGAGATTCTTGATATTTCTCCTAGCAATCTTGATTCTAACTTGAGCTTCATCCAACCCAGCATTTCGCATGATGTATTCTCCATATTTTAAATAAGTAGGGTGACAACATACCGCCCTGATGGACTCATTTTCCAATTTGGAACCTGTCTGTTGTTCCATGTCCAGTTCTAACCTGTTGCTTCTTGACCTGCATGCATACAGGCTACTTGGGAGACAGGTAAGGTAGTCTGGTACATCCATCTCTTTAATGACTTTCCAGTTTGTGGTGACCCACACAGTCAAAGGCTTGAGCGTAGTCAGTGAAGCAGATGTTTTTTGCAGCTCCTTACTTTCTTTATGATCCACAGATGTTGGCAATTTGATCTCTGGCTCCTCTGCCTCTTCTCTCTTTTTTTTAACAATTTTTTTTTTTGGGGGGGGGACCACTTCTATTGGTCTTTCATTTATTTTCACTGCTGATGCAGGCTCTCCTCTAGTTGCAGTGGGGGCTACTCTCTAGTTGACGTGAGCAGGCTACTTATTGAGGTGACTGCTCTTCTTGTGGAACTTGGGCTGTAGGGCACATGGGCTTCAGTAGTTGCAGCACATGGGCTCAATAGTTGCAGCTCTGGCACTCAATGGCTCAATAGTTGTGGCTCACAGGCTTAGTTGCTCTGCAGCATGTGGGATCTTCCTGGATCAGGGATCAAACCCGTGTCTCCTGCATTGGCAGGCCAACTCTTCAACACTGAGCTACCAGGGAAGCCTGCATTCAGCCTTCTTTATGGTCCAACTCTCACATCCACACATGACTACTGGAAAAACCATAGCTTTGACTAGATGGACCTTTGTTGGCAGAGTGAAGTCTGCTTTTAATATGCTGTCTAGGTGTGTCATAGCTTTCCTTCCAAGAAGCAAGTGTCTTCTGAGTTCATGGCTGCAGTCACCATCAGCAGTGATTTTGGAGCCTTGTACAAAAATAAAATCTGTCACTGCTTCTACTTTTTCCCCTTTTATCTGCCATGAAGTGATGGGACCAGATGCCATGATCTTAGTTTTTTGAATGCAGAGTTGTAAGCCAGCTTTTTCACTCTCCTCTTTCACCTTCATCAAAAGGCTCTTTAGTTCCTCCTCAGTTTCTGCCATTAGAGTGGTATCGTCTGCATACCTGAGATTCTTGATATTTCTCCTAGCAATCTTGATTCTAACTTGAGCTTCATCCAACCCAGCATTTCGCATGATGTATTCTCCATATTTTAAATAAGTAGGGTGACAACATACCGCCCTGATGGACTCATTTTCCAATTTGGAACCTGTCTGTTGTTCCATGTCCAGTTCTAACCTGTTGCTTCTTGACCTGCATGCATACAGGCTACTTGGGAGACAGGTAAGGTAGTCTGGTACATCCATCTCTTTAATGACTTTCCAGTTTGTGGTGACCCACACAGTCAAAGGCTTGAGCGTAGTCAGTGAAGCAGATGTTTTTTGCAGCTCCCTTACTTTCTTTATGATCCACAGATGTTGGCAATTTGATCTCTGGCTCCTCTGCCTCTTCTCTCTTTTTTTTAACAATTTTTTTTTTTGGGGGGGGGACCACTTCTATTGGTCTTTCATTTATTGATTTTCATGCATCTTTGTTCTTTTGGCCTGTGTGGGCCTCCCATTGCAGTGGCCCCTCTCACTGCAGAGCACCGGCTCTGGGCGCACATGCTCCAGAGTTCCAGCTCAGTAGTTGGACACATCAGTCCAGCCACTCCACAGCGTGTGGGATCTTCCCAGGCCAGGGATAGAACCGGCACCCCTTGCACTGCAAGGCAGTGTCCTTACCCACTGGACCACCAGGGCAGCCCTCCTCTGCCTTTTCTAAACCCAACTCTTCTAAACTCAGCTCCTACATCTGAAAGTTCTTGGCTTACATACTACTAGAACTTAGCTTGAAAGATTCTGAGCATAACCTTACTAGCCTGTGAAATGACAGCAACTGTATGGTAGTTTGAACATTCTTTGATGCTGCCCTTCTCTGGGACTAAAGTGAAAGCTGACCTTTTCCAGTCCTGTGGCCACAGCTGAGTTTTCCAAACTTCCTAACATATTGAGTGCAGTACTTTAACCGCAGCTTCTTTTAGGATTTTAAACAGCTCAGCTGAAATTCCTAAGCTGGACAAGTCTTTCTTCTGTTCAACTAAAATCAAAGGTATTTCTTTCTTTAAACAAGTAGAATAGTACGAGTTTCCCTTGCTTCAGCTCATGAATGGGGACATAAATAAAACTATAGCTGGTTTGATTCATTTTAGGGTATCTCTAGGAAGAGCTTCCCAAGTGGCTCAGTGGTAAAGAATCCACCTGTCAATGCGGGAGACACAGGAGACGTGGGTGTGATCCCTGAGTCAGGAAGATCCCCTGGAGGAGGAAATGGCAAGCCACTGCAGTGGCCTGGAAAACCCCATGGACAGAGGAGCCTGGCAGGCTACAGTCCATGGGGTTACAAAGAGTCACACACAACTGACTGAACATGCAGGCAGGAAGCTGAGAACAGATTTTATTGAGCTCATTTCTCTTGGCTAGGGTCTCTCAACCTTGGCACCATTGACCTTTCGGTAATTCTTTGTTGTGGGGACTATCTCGTGCATTCCACAATGTTTCGTGGCAGCTCTGGAGTGCAGTGGCTAAGACTTGGCTTTCCAGTGCAGGGGGTATAGGTTGAGGCCATGGTTGGGGAGCGACGATCCCACATGCTTCACAGTCAAAAAAACCCCAAACTTAAAAGAGAAGCAGCATCCCTGACCTGTACCCATGAGGTATCGGTACATCCCTCCAATGGTGACCCAGATATCTCTAGAGAGACCAGAGTCACCCCTAGGGGAGACCCTCCAGGTTTGCAATGAGATGTTCTCTGCTTTAAGCCGTCGGTTTCCTGCTGGCTCAGGAAGCTCAGGAGAACACTGACCACACTGTAGCGGAGATGTGGAGGTGCTGCTTTGGGCACAGATAAGCCACAGAGCCTGGTGGGTTGGGACAGGCCTGAGACAATGAGTAGGAAGGGCGAAGGCAGGGCTCAAGAAGGAAAGCAGCAGAAAAGGCTCGGACAGGATACAAACGCCTTCTTTTCCAGGAAAGTCGGCCCAGCTGCCTCTCAGCCAGCTAGGCTGAACCTCACAGTGCCTGAGAATGGTTTGGCTTTCTAACGAACTACTTACTGTAGCCCCTGCTAACTCCTGTTAAAATATCCTTACTTTTATTTCACTTCTCCACCTCCTTCCTCGTCCATCCTGTGATCTAAACCCTCCCCCGACCTGCTCCCAGGGACCCAGCTACAAACTTGCAGGCTTAGGGCACCCTCCACTCATATGACCAATGATCTGAATGCAACGAGTGGCAGTTTCCCAACTTCAAAGCACCCTACCACTGATCTAGCATCTAGAGGATGTTGCCCTGCTTTGTTCTTAAAGCTCCTCCCACGCCCGCCCCTACTGCTGTTAGTAGTGCATCTCCTGTAGGAAGTGAAGTCCTTGCCAGCCTGTGCAGAGGTACGAGGTACACAGTCGGCTGTGCCCTGTGAGGGATGGGGACCTACACCTGGGCACCACCATATGGTGCCTAAGATTTGGGGACAAAGTAAGGAAAAGGTCACCTACCAGGAATGAAAAGAGTTTAAAACAAAGGCCAGTGGCTGCATCCGGCTACGCAAGTGACCAACCCCTGTTGAGAGCCAGCCTCCATCCCGGGCACACGATGGAGCAGCCTGGCCCGAGTGCGGCCTGAGATGGGTCAGCTCGACAAGCCTCAGTCTGTGACAGAGAGTCCATCGCCGAAGCAAAACCCACAGACATGTCCTGCCTGGCAGGATCCAGATGATCCTCAGGTTGGGCCATGTACGAACAGACATTCTATGTGGTTGGTCCTTAGGAATTGGTGAGCAGCTTCTCAACTCTGCAGTGCATGTGCCAGCCCCATGACATGCTGACTCAGGAGGTCACGTGTGCTACATGACTGCCTTGTGGGCTTCTTGGAGGTGGTGTCCTTCGGGAACAATAAGACTTTGTTTCTGGTTCAGTTGCAAACATGTTAAATCACAAGCTCTGGGCTTCCCCTGGTGGTCCAGTGGGTAAGGACACCGTCTTGCAGTGCAAGGGGCGCCGGTTCGAGCCCTGGCCTGGGAAGATCCCACGTGCCGCGGAGCGGCTGGACTGAGGTGTCCAATCACCGAGCCGGAGCTCTGGAGCGCATGCGCCCAGAGCCAGCGCTCTGCAACGATAGACGCCACTGCGATGGGAGGCCCACGGGAGCCAAAGAACAAAGACGGATGAAAACAGAGAAATGAAAGACCAATAGAAGTGGCCCGCCTGCTCCCCTCCCTCCCCAACCCGACCCCCGCCCTAAGTAAATAAATAAATAAATCTTAAAAAAAAATAAATAAACCACAAGCTCTTTGTGGACAAAGAGCTCTGCGGGGGGTGCGGAGAGGGGGTGGTACAATGGTGCCCGGCCCCGAAGGTGCTCAGAAAACTGCTGGTTTTAATTCGACCACTGATATTCTCCCAAGTCCTGGTGACTGTCTCCCACGTTTAGTAGTGCATCTCCTGTAGGAAGTGAAGTCCTTGCCAGCCTGTGCAGAGGTACGAGGTACACAGTCGGCTGTGCCCTGTGAGGGATGGGGACCTACACCTGGGCACCACCATATGGTGCCTAAGATTTGGGGACAAAGTAAGGAAAAGGTCACCTACCAGGAATGAAAAGAGTTTAAAACAAAGGCCAGTGGCTGCATCCGGCTACGCAAGTGACCAACCCCTGTTGAGAGCCAGCCTCCATCCCGGGCACACGATGGAGCAGCCTGGCCCGAGTGCGGCCTGAGATGGGTCAGCTCGACAAGCCTCAGTCTGTGACAGAGAGTCCATCGCCGAAGCAAAACCCACAGACATGTCCTGCCTGGCAGGATCCAGATGATCCTCAGGTTGGGCCATGTACGAACAGACATTCTATGTGGTTGGTCCTTAGGAATTGGTGAGCAGCTTCTCAACTCTGCAGTGCATGTGCCAGCCCCATGACATGCTGACTCAGGAGGTCACGTGTGCTACATGACTGCCTTGTGGGCTTCTTGGAGGTGGTGTCCTTCGGGAACAATAAGACTTTGTTTCTGGTTCAGTTGCAAACATGTTAAATCACAAGCTCTGGGCTTCCCCTGGTGGTCCAGTGGGTAAGGACACCGTCTTGCAGTGCAAGGGGCGCCGGTTCGAGCCCTGGCCTGGGAAGATCCCACGTGCCGCGGAGCGGCTGGACTGAGGTGTCCAATCACCGAGCCGGAGCTCTGGAGCGCATGCGCCCAGAGCCAGCGCTCTGCAACGATAGACGCCACTGCGATGGGAGGCCCACGGGAGCCAAAGAACAAAGACGGATGAAAACAGAGAAATGAAAGACCAATAGAAGTGGCCCGCCTGCTCCCCTCCCTCCCCAACCCGACCCCCGCCCTAAGTAAATAAATAAATAAATCTTAAAAAAAAATAAATAAACCACAAGCTCTTTGTGGACAAAGAGCTCTGCGGGGGGTGTGGAGTGGGGGTGGTAAAATGGTGCCCGGCCCCGAAGGTGCTCAGAAAACTGCTGGTTTTAATTCAACCACTGATATTCTCCCAAGTCCTGGTGACTGTCTCCCAAACGGACACCTCACTCCGTCTGTCCCTCAATGCCTCACACGGACAACTAGCAACCTAACTGAATGACACTTGTAGCCCCAGGTGAAGACGCTTGCTGTCTCGACTCCCCAGGGAAAGAAAGGAGGGCTCTCTACATCTAGCCCCTCCCTCTCCTGGCCAGAAGAGGGCCTGTTGGCCAAAGGACCCCCTGGAGCTGGAGCTGTGGGATTCGCCCACGACCTGGCTGTGGCATCATCTGTTAAGGCTCAAAGACCCTGAAATGAAACCACACGTCCCAAACATTGGCCAGTGCCCACGTTTAAACGCTGTGCCTTGGAAATAAACACAGGCTCTTCTGCAATGGAATGTTAACTCTTTTATTAATTTAGGGTGAACACAGTGTCTGCTCTGTGAATTTCTTTTGCAGAGTTGTGGATTCAACAGCAGCTGGGCTCCTCCCAGCTGACAGGTGGCTTGTCCAACGCCTTGTAGTCACAGAGGGAAGCAGGAAGAAAATGAAGAACAAGCTCAAGAAAATTTAAGGCAAATGTTAATTCTCATATCAAAGGGACTTCATCAAGCAGATCTGTGCTATCACTGAAAATATATGAAATATCTGTCAAAATAATTAACATCAGTAAAAATTAGAACATATAGCTTATAAAATGCCCACACAGGTCTGGCAGAAAGAAATCCAACTGTGTCATTAAGACTCACAGCCAACCAGACAGGAGATCCCACCTTAAGCCAGGTCTCCTGAAAAGCAGGGCCTATGGGCTTTCAAAGCAGCTCCGCTACGGGAAGTGACTGACAGTTAGCAATTCTTGGGCTGGGCTGACACCTTGGTAGGAAGAACCACTTGCTTGTTGGAACGCCTCCCAGGGACCCTCTGCATCAGGTAGAGATGACCCTGCGGGCCAGGAGACTTCCAGAGGTGCAGACAGGATGCGGTGACCCAGGGCCCTCGGCCCACTCAGACGAGAGGGCTGCAGATGAGAGCGAAGGGACATGGTTTTCTAAGTCATGGCTGGCCATGTAGACCCAGATGCTTCATCCCCAGTGGTCACAGGTTTTATGCTCCCAGATCTGGTCTGTATAGTCTGGCTAAACCGCCTCCCATGTGGCGGCAGGCAGATGAGCAGGTGTGCCCTAGGCCCTTCGTCATGGGGCACAGCCAGGGGTCTGTGGGCTGTGCGGAAGCATGGGGAGAAGGGTACAGCGTTGGGCCCCTGGCCAGCCTTTGTGCTTTGGTCTTGAAGATTCAGTGAGCACGTGGTCCTAAGAACCGCTCTGAAGCTGGAACTGTAGATTCCCGGAGTTCACTCTGCTCCTGCTTGACTCAGCCAGAAGAACACAGCCAACGAGCCGGGTGCAAGAGGGTTTCCTGGTTCCCGGGGACACCTCCTCCAAGCGGCCCCTGAGGCCAACGGCCAGCCTGGGTGCCCAGAGATGCTGGGAAAGACCCTGTTCTGGGGGAGGTGAAGCTGTCAGATGGGAGTGCCACCTCTGAAACAGGCTCTGGCCAACAGCCTGGAGAAAGGTGGATGGATGAACAGACGGAGGGACGGGAGGGGCCCTGCCCTGCGTGTGGGCCGGGCGCCCCTACCCTGCCAGGAGGCACGTGCGGCAACAGAACTGGACGAAGAGCTTACGCTCACAGAGCCGGTTAGACTTGACCATCTCGCAGAACGTCTCATCAGCTGGGCCCCGGGAAAGGAGAAAGCAGGGACAGGTCAGACACGGGGACAGATGGGTCTGCTCCCAGCACCTCACTCAGGAAGGGCTGGAGCTGAGCCAGGTGCCGCAGGAGCCCTCCCCACTCCCTGCTTCTTTTCCTGGATGGTTGTGCTGGGAGGAGGAGGGGTCAGGCCTGGCGGCACAGGGCAGAGTCTGCTGTGGGATGGTGGGGATGCCACAGGTGGGGAGGAAGAACGACATGAGGCAGAGGGCAATGGCCCTCTTTGGGGCAGAGGTAATGGTTCCAGCGCCCAGCCTCTTCAGGGCAGAGGGAACGGCCAAGGGAGGGGAAGACCATGGAGGCCAGCCCCTGCCTCGGGTGCTGGCCTCTGAGGATGTGCATCCACACGGCAGGGAGATGGCCTCACTTTCTCCAGCCAGGATCTGAACGAGGAGGTACCTTCCTGAAGTAGGAGCTTCCTGACCTTGATGGGACACAATTCTCCAAGCCAAGGAAACCACTGAACACCAAGGCACGGAGGCCACAGTGTGGTCTGCATGGCGTACCCAGGCTCTCTTGGGGAGCCTCACACTCTGCCAGGCCCAGGCCACTGCCACCTCCATGCCCAGGGATCCCATGGAGCTGGCAGCTCCCACCACCTGCACACCAGTCAGTTCTCAGTGTCCAAAGCCCGCCCTGGGCTGCTCGTTCCTACACGTGCTGAGCCTCTGTGCCTCCTTCTTACCATGGCATGTCTGCCCACGGCCCCTGCACTACTCTCCAGCCCAGAGTCCTCTGTCCACCCTTCCTCTTACCCCCAGACTGGTCTCTGAGTTCCCACTCTCACAACCCACACTGGCCTCCCAGGCGGCCAGGGGCCCGGGGTCTGCCTGAGCACACATGCAGCTCCTTCCCACACATGGAACACGTGGGCCTCTCCTAACGCATGTCACCACTCCCAGGCCACCTTGGGCTATTGGTACAGAGTGGAAACGATGGCTTAGAACAGAACCATTCCTGAGGGTTGCTCAGCAGACCAACCCACAGGAGCAGGATGGTGGTCAGTGTGAGAGGCCAGAAGGGACGGAGGCCGGCCCAGGGAGAGCCTAGGATCCCGCAACTCTCTTCCTTTCTCTTGGGCCAGGCAGCCGAGGGACTCAGGGCAAACCGCCACACTCACCGTTGCTGCACGTGTGGTTGGTGATGCACGAGGTCCCCAGCTGTGTGAAGCCCACCTGGCAGCGGCTGCAGTTCCTGCTGGAGCCTTCACAGCTCAGGCAGCTCTCGTCACACCTGTGGGGACACAGGTTCCTGGATGGGGAGGGTCCACCACTCTGGCCTCTCCGCCCTCACTGTGCCCTTGGCTGTAACTGAGCCCTACCATGGTAGGCTCTTCTCCTGTCACCCACTATCAGACCACCTCCAGGAGTCCCCCCCCTCCTGCTCTGGAGTGGCCATCTGTCCACCACCTGCCCCCACAGACCCTAGATGGGAAGATGAGGCCTGCGTGTGATGCCTGCTGCTGTGGACTTTGGGTGTGTCTGCGGGGGACCCACAGCCCCCATCCTGCTGCTCCGCTCTGGCCAGGCCCCAGGCCCCTGCTCCCCCATGCCCGCAACACCTCCCCTGGCTGCTCTGTCTTCAGAGAGGTTCCTGCTCTTCTTCCAGATCCTCTCCCTATGTCGTGCGGCCTCCAGCCCTCTGCCAGGCCCAGGCCACTGCCACCTCCATGCCCAGGGATCCCATGGAGCTGGCAGCTCCCACCACCTGCACACCAGTCAGTTCTCAGTGTCCAAAGCCCGCCCTGGGCTGCTCGTTCCTACACGTGCTGAGCCTCTGTGCCTCCTTCTTACCATGGCATGTCTGCCCACGGCCCCTGCACTACTCTCCAGCCCAGAGTCCTCTGTCCACCCTTCCTCTTACCCCCAGACTGGTCTCTGAGTTCCCACTCTCACAACCCACACTGGCCTCCCAGGCGGCCAGGGGCCCGGGGTCTGCCTGAGCACACATGCAGCTCCTTCCCACACATGGAACACGTGGGCCTCTCCTAACGCATGTCACCACTCCCAGGCCACCTTGGGCTATTGGTACAGAGTGGAAACGATGGCTTAGAACAGAACCATTCCTGAGGGTTGCTCAGCAGACCAACCCACAGGAGCAGGATGGTGGTCAGTGTGAGAGGCCAGAAGGGACGGAGGCCGGCCCAGGGAGAGCCTAGGATCCCGCAACTCTCTTCCTTTCTCTTGGGCCAGGCAGCCGAGGGACTCAGGGCAAACCGCCACACTCACCGTTGCTGCACGTGTGGTTGGTGATGCACGAGGTCCCCAGCTGTGTGAAGCCCACCTGGCAGCGGCTGCAGTTCCTGCTGGAGCCTTCACAGCTCAGGCAGCTCTCGTCACACCTGTGGGGACACAGGTTCCTGGATGGGGAGGGTCCACCACTCTGGCCTCTCCGCCCTCACTGTGCCCTTGGCTGTAACTGAGCCCTACCATGGTAGGCTCTTCTCCTGTCACCCACTATCAGACCACCTCCAGGAGTCCCCCACCTCCTGCTCTGGAGTGGCCATCTGTCCACCACCTGCCCCCACAGACCCTAGATGGGAAGATGAGGCCTGCGTGTGATGCCTGCTGCTGTGGACTTTGGGTGTGTCTGCGGGGGACCCACAGCCCCCATCCTGCTGCTCCGCTCTGGCCAGGCCCCAGGCCCCTGCTCCCCCATGCCCGCAACACCTCCCCTGGCTGCTCTGTCTTCAGAGAGGTTCCTGCTCTTCTTTCAGATCCTCTCCCTATGTCGTGCGGCCTCCAGCCCTCTTCTGAGGGAGGTATCCTGGGTTGTCCTCTTTCTTAGCCGTGGGTCTCAGCTTCACAGGCCTCCTCGGTGCTCAGGCTCCAGCCCAGTTGGCCTGGCCTGGCCTCCCAGCCCCGCCTGTCCATCCTCCCTGCAGCTGCCCTGGCCAGCACCAGACCCTGTGCCTCAGGGGCAAGGGGACCTGGTAGCTCTAGCTGCCAAAGCAGAGAAAGGGCCAGCAGAGCCACAGACACCAGACCATCAGTGTCTCCTGTGGGGAGATCCACACGAGCCATCTTCAGAGTCAGGGACCCCAGGCTGTCCATCCTCCTGGGGATCCAAAGGCAGAGGTCTTCAGCATTAGAAACCAAGGTCGCCCATCCATCTTTCCAAAAACCCCCATGGAGGGGTCTTCAGGGATGGGGGATGAAGGTCATCATTCTGTCCTCCTGAGACACACGTGGAGGGGTCTTCAGCGTCAGGGACAACCAAGGCCTCCCATCACCTGAGGACCCATATGGAGGGGTCTGTAGATCAGGAGGCCAAAGCCATTCATCCTGTGGAAATCCACATGGAGGGGTCCTCAAGAGTCAGTGGGAACAAGGTCATCTCTTCTGGGAGGATCCACACAGAAGGGTTTACAGAGCCAGGGGGACCAAGGTCATCCAACCTGGGGGATACATAAGGAGGTGTCTACAGAGGCAGCCTCACCTGGTCGCCCTGTGGACACAGGTTCCTGGATGGAGGGTCCACCACTCTGGCCTCTCCGCCTCACTGTGCCCTTGGCTGTAACTGAGCCCTACCATGGTAGGCTCTTCTCCTGTCACCCACTATCAGACCACCTCCAGGAGTCCCCCACCTCCTGCTCTGGAGTGGCCATCTGTCCACCACCTGCCCCCACAGACCCTAGATGGGAAGATGAGGCCTGCGTGTGATGCCTGCTGCTGTGGACTTTGGGTGTGTCTGCGGGGGACCCACAGCCCCCATCCTGCTGCTCCGCTCTGGCCAGGCCCCAGGCCCCTGCTCCCCCATGCCCGCAACACCTCCCCTGGCTGCTCTGTCTTCAGAGAGGTTCCTGCTCTTCTTTCAGATCCTCTCCCTATGTCGTGCGGCCTCCAGCCCTCTTCTGAGGGAGGTATCCTGGGTTGTCCTCTTTCTTAGCCGTGGGTCTCAGCTTCACAGGCCTCCTCGGTGCTCAGGCTCCAGCCCAGTTGGCCTGGCCTGGCCTCCCAGCCCCGCCTGTCCATCCTCCCTGCAGCTGCCCTGGCCAGCACCAGACCCTGTGCCTCAGGGGCAAGGGGACCTGGTAGCTCTAGCTGCCAAAGCAGAGAAAGGGCCAGCAGAGCCACAGACACCAGACCATCAGTGTCTCCTGTGGGGAGATCCACACGAGCCATCTTCAGAGTCAGGGACCCCAGGCTGTCCATCCTCCTGGGGATCCAAAGGCAGAGGTCTTCAGCATTAGGGAAACCAAGGTCGCCCATCCATCTTTCCAAAAACCCCCATGGAGGGGTCTTCAGGGATGGGGGATGAAGGTCATCATTCTGTCCTCCTGAGACACACGTGGAGGGGTCTTCAGCGTCAGGGACAACCAAGGCCTCCCATCACCTGAGGACCCATATGGAGGGGTCTGTAGATCAGGAGGCCAAAGCCATTCATCCTGTGGAAATCCACATGGAGGGGTCCTCAAGAGTCAGTGGGAACAAGGTCATCTCTTCTGGGAGGATCCACACAGAAGGGTTTACAGAGCCAGGGGGACCAAGGTCATCCAACCTGGGGGGATACATAAGGAGGTGTCTACAGAGGCAGGAGAACCAAGGTCTTCCATCCGGGGGGATCCAAATGGAAGAGTCTTCAGAGTCGGGGACCAAGGTCATCCATCCTTCTAAGGACACACATGGAGGGGTCTTCACAGCTGGCAGATCAAGGTCATCCATCCTGGAGGGATCCAATGGATGGGTCTTCAGAGTCCATGGGCCAAGGTCATCCATCCTGAGGAATCCTCATGAGGGCTGAGCCAGAGCAACCAAGGTCATCCATTGTCCTGAGGACACACACAGAGGGACCTTCAGAATCAGGGGGACCAAGGTCATCCATTTTGGGTGACCCACATGGAGGGGGCTTCAAAGTCAGGGGACCAAGGTCATCCATCCATCCTGGTTGGATTCACATGGAAGGTCTTTGAGCCAAGGGCATCAAGATCACCCATCCTGGGGTGGGGCCCCACAGAGGGGTCTTCAGAGTCAGGAGGATCAAGGTTATTCACCCTGAGGGATCTAAATGAAAGAGTCTTTAGAGCGGGGACCAAGGCCATCATTGTGGAGGGATGCACACGTAGGCATCCTCAGAGCAGGTGGGACCAGAGTCATCCATCTTAGCAAATCCTTACAGAGTGGTCTTCAGAGCCAGGGAGACCAAAGGTATCCATCCTAGGGAATCCTCAAGGAAAGCTCTTTGGGCCAGGGGCATCAAGATAATCTATCCTTGTGTGATTCACATGGAGGGGTCTAAAGAGTAAGGGGGATCAAGGTCATCCATCCTGGGAGACCCACATGGAGGGGCTTCAAAGTCAGGGGACCAAGGTCATCCATCCATCCTGGTTGGATTCACATGGAAGGTCTTTGAGCCAAGGGCATCAAGATCACCCATCCTGGGGTGGGGCCCCACAGAGGGGTCTTCAGAGTCAGGAGGATCAAGGTTATTCACCCTGAGGGATCTAAATGAAAGAGTCTTTAGAGCGGGGACCAAGGCCATCATTGTGGAGGGATGCACACGTAGGCATCCTCAGAGCAGGTGGGACCAGAGTCATCCATCTTAGCAAATCCTTACAGAGTGGTCTTCAGAGCCAGGGAGACCAAAGGTATCCATCCTAGGGAATCCTCAAGGAAAGCTCTTTGGGCCAGGGGCATCAAGATAATC
The DNA here is from genome assembly GCA_022376925.1 of Tragulus kanchil. Classification (NCBI taxonomy): domain Eukaryota; kingdom Metazoa; phylum Chordata; class Mammalia; order Artiodactyla; family Tragulidae; genus Tragulus; species Tragulus kanchil. The sequence continues at coordinate 22,887,943 of JAIOJX010000032.1, forward strand.
TATCCTTGTGTGATTCACATGGAGGGGTCTAAAGAGTAAGGGGGATCAAGGTCATCCATCCTGGGGAGATAAACACAGGGGTTCTTCCAAGCTAAGTGGATCAAGTGACCCACCCTGGGGATCCTCACAGAGTGATCTTCAGAACCAGGGGTATCAAGTCATCCATCCTAGGGGATCCATCTGGAGGGCAGTTCAGTCTGGAGGACCATGGCCATCTATCCTGGGGCATCCACACAGACAGGTCTACAGGACTGGGTGGAACAAGGTCTTCCATCCTGGGGCGATACATGAGAGGGTGTCCACAGAGCCATGGGGACAAAGGTCATCCATTCTGGGGGCATCCACATGGAGGGGATTAAAGAGCCAGGGGATCAAGGTTACCCATTCTGAGGGATAAAGTGGAGGGTCTTCAGAATCAGGGGCTGACCAAGGCCATCCATCCTGTGGTTACCCACATGCAGGGTCTTCAGAGCCTGGAAAATTAAGACCATCAATCCCAGGGAAATACACACAGAGGGATCTTCCGAGCCAGGAGGACCAATATTATCCATTCTGAGAAATCCAAATGGAGGTGTGTTTAGACTCAGAGGAAACAAAGGTATCCATCCTATGGGGATCCATAAGAAGGTGTCTACCAAACTAAGGGGCCAGGATCATCCATCCTGGGGGAATAAACACAGAGGAGTCCTCAGAGTCCAGAGGACCAAGATCCATCCTCAGACATCTTTATGGAGGGGTCTTCAGATCCGGGTTGATCAAGGTCATCCATCCTGGGAAACCTACACAGAAGAATTGACAGAGCTAAGGGGATCAAGACATGAATCCTAGGCGGATTCACACAGAGGAGTCTTCTGAATCAGTGGAATCAATGTAATCTTTTTTGACGGTATCCACACGGAGGGGTTAATGAGCTAGGGGTACAAAGGCCACCTGTCCTGGGGGGATACATAAGAAGGTATCTACAGAGCCAGGGTCAAGGTCATCCATCCTTGGGGGACACATAAGAAGGTGTCTACACAGACAGGGGAGCCAAGGTCAGCCAACCTGCGGGATCCACATGGAGGGTTTACACATCCAGGGGGATCAAGGCCATCAATCCTGCTAGGACCCACATAGAAGGGTCTGCACAGCCATGTGACCAAGGTCATCCTTCCTGGGGGAATAAACACAGACAGGTCTGCAGAGCCAAGTAGACCAAGTGATCCATCCTGTGAGGTGCACACGGAGGTGTTCCAGAGTGCAGAGGATCAGGGTCATCTGTTTGGCATCCCTTCAGAGAGGTTCTCCGAGCCCGGAGCATAAAGTCATCCATTCTAGCAGATCCACCTGGAAGAGTCCTCCAAGTCTGGGGGAACAAGGCCATCCATCCTGCACGGATACATAAGGAGTCTACAGAGCCAGGGGCCAGGGTCATCCATCCTGGGGGATCCAAACGGAGGCATTTACAGAGCCAGGGGGACTACGGTCATCCATCTTTGGGGAATAAACATACCGAGGGTCCTCAGAGTCCAGAGGACAAGCTCAGCCATTGTGGGATATATTCACAGAGGGGTTGTCAGACTCAGGGAGATCAACATCATCCATCCTGGGGAATCCTCACAGAGGAGTCATCAGAGCCATGGGGGATTAAGTCATCCATCCTGGGGGATCCACGCAGAGACGTCTTCTGAGCCAGTGGCACCAATGTTATCTTTTCTGGGAGGATCCACACAGAAGGGTTTACAGAGCCAGGGCGGCTAAGGCCATCCATCCAAGAGGGATACATAAGAAGGTGTCTACAGAGCCGGGGGCCAAGATCATCCAGCTTTGGGGGAGACATAAGAAGGTGTCTACACAGCCAGGGGAGCCAAGGTCATCCAACCTGCGGGATCCACATGGAGGGTTTACACATCCAGGGGGACCAAGGCCATCAATCCCGCTAGGACCCACAAGGAGGGGTCTTCAGAGCCATGGGGACCAAGGTCATCCATCCTGGGGGAATAAACACAGAGGGGTCTGCAGAGCCACGCAACCATGGTCATCCTTCCTAGGGGACTAAAGATAGACGTCTGCAGAGTCAAGTGGACCACCTGATCAATCCTGTGAGGTTCACATGGACGAGTTCCAGAGTGCAGAGGATCAGGGTCATCTGTTTGGCATCCCTTCAGAGAGGTTCTCCGAGCCCGGAGCATAAAGTCATCCATTCTAGCAGATCCACCTGGAAGAGTCCTCCAAGTCTGGGGGAACAAGGCCATCCATCCTGCACGGATACATAAGGAGTCTACAGAGCCAGGGGCCAGGGTCATCCATCCTGGGGGATCCAAACGGAGGCATTTACAGAGCCAGGGGGACTACGGTCATCCATCTTTGGGGAATAAACATACCGAGGGTCCTCAGAGTCCAGAGGACAAGCTCAGCCATTGTGGGATATATTCACAGAGGGGTTGTCAGACTCAGGGAGATCAACATCATCCATCCTGGGGAATCCTCACAGAGGAGTCATCAGAGCCATGGGGGATTAAGTCATCCATCCTGGGGATCACGCAGAGCGTCTTCTGAGCCAGTGGAACCAATGCTATCTTTTCGGGGAGGAGCCACACAGAAGGGTTTACAGAGCCAGGGCGGCTAAGGCCATCCATCCAAGAGGGATACATAAGAAGGTGTCTACAGAGCCGGGGGCCAAGATCATCCAGCTTTGGGGGAGACATAAGAAGGTGTCTACACAGCCAGGGGAGCCAAGGTCATCCAACCTGCGGGATCCACATGGAGGGTTTACACATCCAGGGGGACCAAGGCCATCAATCCCGCTAGGACCCACAAGGAGGGGTCTTCAGAGCCATGGGGACCAAGGTCATCCATCCTGGGGGAATAAACACAGAGGGGTCTGCAGAGCCACGCAACCATGGTCATCCTTCCTAGGGGAATAAAGATAGACGTCTGCAGAGTCAAGTGGACCAACTGATCAATCCTGTGAGGTTCACATGGACGAGTCTCAGGGTCCGGAGGATCAAGATCATCTGTCTGGGATCCTCAGAGAGAGGTTCTCAGAACCAGGGGCATCAAGTCATCCACCCTAGAGGATCCACTTGGAAGAGTCTGCCCAGTCTGGCGGACCATGGCATCCATCCTGCGTGGATACATGAGGAATCTACAGAGCCAAGGGGCCAGGGTCATCCATCCTGGGGGATCCAAAAGGAGGCGTTTACAGAGCCAGGGGGATCACAGCTATCCATGCTGCAAAGACCCACATGGAAGGGTATTCATGCCACGGGGACCACGGTCATCCATCTTCAGGAGATAACACAGTGGGGGTCCTCAAGTCCGGAGGACAAGCTCATCCAACGTGGGATATATTCACACAGGGGTTGTCAGTTCCAGGGTGATCAACGTCGTCCATCCTGGGGAATCCTCACATAGGACTCGTCAGAGACAGAGGGATTAAGTCATCCATCCTGGGGATTCACGCAGAGACGTCTTCAGAGCCGGCAGCACCAATGTTATCATGTCTGAGAGGATTCACACAGAAGGGCGTACAGAGCTAGGGCAGTCAAGGTCATCCATCCTTGGGGGATACATAAGAAGGTGTCTACAGAGTCTGGGGGGCCAAGGTCATCCATCTTTGGGGGATACATAGGAAGGTGTCTACACAGCCAGAGGGGCCTAGGTCACCCATCCTTGGGGGATGCACATGGAGGGTTTATATATCCAGGGAGACAAAGGCCATCAATCCTGATAAGACCCAAAGGGAGGGGGCTGCAGAGCCATGTGGACAAAGTGATCCATCCCGTGAGGTTCACACAGAGGTGTCTCGGAGTGTAGAGGATCAAGGTCGCCTGTCTGGGATCCCCTCAGAGGGGTTCTCAGAGCCAGGGGCATCAAGGCATCCATCCTAGAGGATCCACTTGGAAGAGTCTGCCCAGTCTGGCGGACCATGGCATCCATCCTGCGTGGATACATGAGGAATCTACAGAGCCAAGGGGCCAGGGTCATCCATCCTGGGGGATCCAAAAGGAGGCGTTTACAGAGCCAGGGGGATCACAGCTATCCATGCTGCAAAGACCCACATGGAAGGGTATTCATGCCACGGGGACCACGGTCATCCATCTTCAGGAGATAACACAGTGGGGGTCCTCAAGTCCGGAGGACAAGCTCATCCAACGTGGGATATATTCACACAGGGGTTGTCAGTTCCAGGGTGATCAACGTCGTCCATCCTGGGGAATCCTCACATAGGACTCGTCAGAGACAGAGGGATTAAGTCATCCATCCTGGGGATTCACGCAGAGACGTCTTCAGAGCCGGCAGCACCAATGTTATCATGTCTGAGAGGATTCACACAGAAGGGCGTACAGAGCTAGGGCAGTCAAGGTCATCCATCCTTGGGGGATACATAAGAAGGTGTCTACAGAGTCTGGGGGGCCAAGGTCATCCATCTTTGGGGGATACATAGGAAGGTGTCTACACAGCCAGAGGGGCCTAGGTCACCCATCCTTGGGGGATGCACATGGAGGGTTTATATATCCAGGGAGACAAAGGCCATCAATCCTGATAAGACCCAAAGGGAGGGGGCTGCAGAGCCATGTGGACAAAGTGATCCATCCCGTGAGGTTCACACAGAGGTGTCTCGGAGTGTAGAGGATCAAGGTCGCCTGTCTGGGATCCCCTCAGAGGGGTTCTCAGAGCCAGGGGCATCAAGGCATCCATCCTAGCAGATCCACCTGGAAGAGTCCTCCGAGTCTGGAGGACCAAGGCCATCCATCCTGTGTGGATACATAAGGAGTTTACAGAGCCAAGGGGCCAGGGTCATCCATCCAGGGGGATCCAAATGGAGGCATTTGCAGAGCCAGAGGACCACGACTATCCATCCTGCAAAGACCACATGGACGGGTCTTCATGCCAGGGGACCACAGTCATCCATCTTCTGGGGATAAACATGGGGGAGTCCTCAGAGTCTGGAGGACAAGCTCATCCATCGTGGGATATATTCACACAGGGGTTGTCAGTTCCAGGGTGATCAAGGTCGTCCATCCTGGGGAATCCTCACAGAGGAGTCGTCAGACCCAGGGGGATTAAATCATCCATCCTGAGGGATCCACGCAGAGACGTCTTCTGAGCCAGCGGCATGTTATCGTTTCTGGGAGGATAAACACAGAAGGTTTTACAGAGCCAGGGAGGCCTAGGCCATCCATCCTGGGGGGATACATAAGAAGGTGTCTACAGAGCCAGGGCCTAAGTTTGTCCATCCCTGGGGGATACACAATGTGTCTCCAGAGCCAAGGTGCCAAAGTCATCCATCCTTGGGGGATACATAACAGGGTGTCTACTGAGCCAGGGGCCAAGGCCATCCATCCTTGGGGGATACATAAGAAGGTGTCTACAGAGCCTGGAGGCCCAAGGTCATCCATCTTTGGGGGATACATAGGAAGGTGTCTGCACAGCCAGAGGGGTCTATGTCATCCATCCTTGGGGGATGCACATGGAGGGTTTACATATCCAGGGAGACAAAGGTCATCAATCCTGATAAGACCCAAAGGGAGGGAGCTGCAGAGCCATGTGGACAAAGTGATCCATCCCGTGAGGTTCACACAGAGGTCTCTCAGAGTGTAGAGGATCAAGGTCGTCTGTCTGGGATCCCCTCAGAGGGGTTTTCAGAGCCAGGGGCATCAAGGCGTCCATCCTAGCGGATCCACCTGGAAGAGTCCTCTGAGTCTGGAGGACCAAGGCCATCCATCCTGTGTGGATACATAAGGAGTTTACAGAGCCAAGGGGCCAGGGTCATCCATCCAGGGGGATCCAAATGGAGGAGTTTACAGAGCCAGGGGGCCATGACTATCCATCCTGCAAAGACCCACATGGACGGGTATTCATGCCAGGGGACCAAGGTCATCTGTCTTCTGGGGATAAACACGGGGGGGGTCCTCCGAGTTCAGAGGACAAGCTCATCCATCGTGGGACATATTCACAAAGCGGTTGTCAGATCCAGGGTGATCAAGGTCGTCCATCCTGCGGAATCCTCACAGAGGAGTCGTCAGAGCCAGGGGGATTAAGTCATCCATCCTGGGGGATCCACGCAGAGATGTCTTCAGAGTCAGCAGTACCAATGTTATCGTTTATGGGAGGATCCACACAGAAGATTTTACAGAGCCAGGGGGGCCTAGGCCATCCATCCTGGGTGGATACACAAGAACGTGTCTACAGAGCCGGGGGCCAAGGTCATCCATCTTTGGGGACACATAAGAAGGTGTCTACACAGCCAGGGGGGCCAATGTCATCCAACCTGGGGATCCAAATGGAGGAGTTTACAGAGCCAGGGGGCCATGACTATCCATCCTGCAAAGACCCACATGGACGGGTATTCATGCCAGGGGACCAAGGTCATCTGTCTTCTGGGGATAAACACGGGGGGGGTCCTCCGAGTTCAGAGGACAAGCTCATCCATCGTGGGACATATTCACAAAGCGGTTGTCAGATCCAGGGTGATCAAGGTCGTCCATCCTGCGGAATCCTCACAGAGGAGTCGTCAGAGCCAGGGGGATTAAGTCATCCATCCTGGGGGATCCACGCAGAGATGTCTTCAGAGTCAGCAGTACCAATGTTATCGTTTATGGGAGGATCCACACAGAAGATTTTACAGAGCCAGGGGGGCCTAGGCCATCCATCCTGGGTGGATACACAAGAACGTGTCTACAGAGCCGGGGGCCAAGGTCATCCATCTTTGGGGACACATAAGAAGGTGTCTACACAGCCAGGGGGGCCAATGTCATCCAACCTGCGGGATCCACATGGAGGGTTTACACATCCAAGGGAACAAAACCATCAGTACCGCTAGGACCCACATGGAGGGCTCTGTGGAGCCACGGGGACCAAGGTCATCCTGCCTGGGGGAAGAAACACAGAGGATCTTCAGAGTCATGTGGGCCACGTGATCCATTCTGGGAGGCCCACTTGCATGGGTCATCAGAGTCCGGAGGATCAAGGTCATCCATCTGGGATCCTCACAGGGGGGTCTTTAGAGCCTGCAGATCAAGTCATTCCTCCTAAGCGATCCACCTGAAGAGTCCACAGACTCTGGAGTACCAAGGCCATCCATCGTGGGGGATCCCCATGGAGGATTTTACAGTACTTGGGGGACCAAGGCCATTCATCCTCCTGAATACCTACATGGATCGTCTTAAGAGTCTGTGGTGGACCAAGATAATCATCCTGCTAGGACCCACACGGATGGGTCTTTGGAGGCAGTGGGATTATGGTCATCCATCCTGGGGCATAAACACAGAGGGGTCTTCTGAGCCAGGGGGACCAATGTTATCCATTCTGAGGGATTCAAATGGAGGGATCGTTAGAGTCAGTGGGACCAAAGCCTTCCATCCTGGGGTGATGCACATGGACGAGTTTATAGAGCCACAGCTACCAAGATCAGCTATGCTGGAGGTATCCACACTGAGGTATTTACAGATCCAGGGTTCATGGCCCTCCAACCTGGGGGGATAGATAAGGCAGTGTCTTCATAGCCAGTGGGAGCAAGTCATCCATCCTGGGGATCCACACGGAGGGGTTTTCAGAGCCTGGGGGCTTCAGAGGAGGAAATTCTCTGAATTCTTGCATCCACCAGTTTGGCGACCTACACAAGCCTTTTTTTGTGGTGATCCTTGAGACATGCTGTGTAACCCCAGCGCTGGACCCTCCTCTGCTGCTGAAAGCTTCACTATACTTGGTGTGAGCATGCAGGGTACTCCAGCCTCTGTAGCCCAGGAGGGCCCTCCAGGCAATAGTGGAGTATCCAGCACTCTCAGGGATCCAGGGTGTCTGACTAATGAGTCTGTTAGCACTATACAATGTACACAGAAGAAAGAAAAGAAGAAAAGAATGTACACAGTCCCTGTGTTGCCATCCTCTGGGTCACTGCCCTGGAGACAGCTTCTGAGTTCACATCAGACGCTGGTGCCAAGGGTCACTCAAGAACTCGGACAGGTTGGGTGAAGGCAATGGGGCTGGAACTCCAACCCTCCTGCATGGGTTCTACAAGCGCAAGGTCTCTCACTGGCTCACCATAGAGTGGCTGGTGTTCCTGGTTTTTGTCTGTTTGCTTGGTTTTTATTTTTATTTTAAGATAACAGTTTATAATCTGGAACATTTTGAGCTATAAGGCTGGGCATCATCTCCCTGCAGTGTTCTGATGTGGGCCCTGGGGCTCCCGTGTTTTGAGTTTATTTCAGACTCAAGGTCAAGCTCTTCAAGGTCACCCACAGACTCCTCATGGTCACTGGGGTGCCGTTTCACCCTGTTCTGGGGCTCCAGGTCACGAAGCCCAGCATGAGGCTGCATGCAGCCGGACAAGAGGACACTAAGCAGACAGCTTCTTCGGTCACACTGCACGGCCTGCACCATACAGACCCACAGGGCCTGTGCCCAGAGCCCCCGATGACAGTGCACCATGCAGACATGGGGTGGGGTAGGGGTGGGGGTGGGGAAGGAGACCAGGTGGGCTTGCAGCATCTCTGTGTGGGCTGTAAACAGCTTTAAAATGGGGAGCTGGAGGGATCTTCCCTAAGCTACCTACTTTAGAACTTAAACCCAACAGGTGGTTTCTTTAACGACACTGTGGTCTGTGGTGCAGATAGAGCTCCCTGGGGGGCTCCGTGCTCTGTCCCCTCAGCCACACAGCATCTCACACATGGCAGGTCTCACCAGATGCTTAGGAAGTAAACCTGGCCCCAGTCCCTGAGAAAGGGGCCATCAGACCCGCCCTCCCCTGCAGGCACCGTGTCCGTCCTTCCTCACGTTGGGCTGGGAGAACTGCCTGGAGGTGGCACCTACCTGTGGCACACCCTGTGGGGCAGCCCTGGCATGTCCTCTGGATAGAAGCCCTCACCACAGGCTGGCACGCATCTCCAGTCTTGGAAGTGAAAGCCTGAGGCGCAGTGAATGCACTCTTCTCTGCTGGGCCCTGAGGGGTACGGGGCAAGAGCGAGGTCAGGGGATGCCCACCTCCCACCGCATGTCCTGGACCTGAGGCAGCACCTGAGATCCAGGTCCTGTTCAGACACCGCAAGGCCACCATCACAGAGAGACCCTCCCCCTCTATGCCAGTGCCCACCGTGCACCTGCCCTGGTCCCCCAGCCCACTCCCAGGAGGCAGGCTTCACCAAGCTCAGCACACTCCTACAGCCCTTGCACCAAGGGTCGCATTTAAAAATCCCCCCGAGTCTCTCACTGGCTCACCATAGAGTGGCTGGTGTTCCTGGTTTTTGTCTGTTTGCTTGGTTTTTATTTTTATTTTAAGATAACAGTTTATAATCTGGAACATTTTGAGCTATAAGGCTGGGCATCATCTCCCTGCAGTGTTCTGATGTGGGCCCTGGGGCTCCCGTGTTTTGAGTTTATTTCAGACTCAAGGTCAAGCTCTTCAAGGTCACCCACAGACTCCTCATGGTCACTGGGGTGCCGTTTCACCCTGTTCTGGGGCTCCAGGTCACGAAGCCCAGCATGAGGCTGCATGCAGCCGGACAAGAGGACACTAAGCAGACAGCTTCTTCGGTCACACTGCACGGCCTGCACCATACAGACCCACAGGGCCTGTGCCCAGAGCCCCCGATGACAGTGCACCATGCAGACATGGGGTGGGGTAGGGGTGGGGGTGGGGAAGGAGACCAGGTGGGCTTGCAGCATCTCTGTGTGGGCTGTAAACAGCTTTAAAATGGGGAGCTGGAGGGATCTTCCCTAAGCTACCTACTTTAGAACTTAAACCCAACAGGTGGTTTCTTTAACGACACTGTGGTCTGTGGTGCAGATAGAGCTCCCTGGGGGGCTCCGTGCTCTGTCCCCTCAGCCACACAGCATCTCACACATGGCAGGTCTCACCAGATGCTTAGGAAGTAAACCTGGCCCCAGTCCCTGAGAAAGGGGCCATCAGACCCGCCCTCCCCTGCAGGCACCGTGTCCGTCCTTCCTCACGTTGGGCTGGGAGAACTGCCTGGAGGTGGCACCTACCTGTGGCACACCCTGTGGGGCAGCCCTGGCATGTCCTCTGGATAGAAGCCCTCACCACAGGCTGGCACGCATCTCCAGTCTTGGAAGTGAAAGCCTGAGGCGCAGTGAATGCACTCTTCTCTGCTGGGCCCTGAGGGGTACGGGGCAAGAGCGAGGTCAGGGGATGCCCACCTCCCACCGCATGTCCTGGACCTGAGGCAGCACCTGAGATCCAGGTCCTGTTCAGACACCGCAAGGCCACCATCACAGAGAGACCCTCCCCCTCTATGCCAGTGCCCACCGTGCACCTGCCCTGGTCCCCCAGCCCACTCCCAGGAGGCAGGCTTCACCAAGCTCAGCACACTCCTACAGCCCTGTCCGCATCCGCCGGCCTGATTCTATGGGCCTGCTTTCCCAAAAGGCCCAGCGTGATTTCAGCGAGGGAAGCCCTGTAACCTTGAGCTCGAAATACAGTCTGACCAACATACATACACTCTGGATTTCAGAGGTGCACTACAAAATGTAAAACAGCTCAATGACTTTTAAATATCGATTACATGTAGAAACGGTCACATTTACCACCCTGGGTTAAACATGATGTTGTAACAATTTTTATCTGCTTCCTGGGGTAACTTACAGCAGCATCAACAGCCCACATGGCGTTTCTAGTGGGCAGAACATGCTGTGAGCTGAAGTGGGGAAAGGGAAAGAAGAGCTGTGGAGGCCTGCATCTGGCAGGTATTGGGTGTAAAGGGACAGGACAGCTTCAGAGTAAACACAACTCGGGCTCGTGGTGGGGGAGTGGGGACAGAAGCGGCAAAGGCTCTGAACAAAGGATCAAGAGTGAAGGATCAAGTGAAGGAAAATATGTAGGTCAGTCAAGAGGGCCGGTCAGCGTGGGGCAGGAGGGGACAGACTGAAGAGACCATGGTGTTTGTGTGCCTGTCGACCCACCAACACCCCATGAGTGCCAGGTGTCCACTCTGCGCCAAACCTCCCTGATGAGCACGGAGACCGCTGCCCTCGCTGGACCACCCCACGCTGGCCTGATCTCGGCTTGAGGCCTGGCAGCCAAGGCCGAGGAGTTCAGCCAACTTCCAGGTGAGACTTGTGGGGGGGGGCCTAGTGCCTGCATCCAAGGGGATACCTGTGGCACACCCTGTGGGGCAGGCCCTGGCATGTCCTCTGGATAGAAGCCCTCACCACAGGCTGGCACGCATCTCCAGTCTTGGAAGTGAAAGCCTGAGGCGCAGTGAATGCACTCTTCTCTGCTGGGCCCTGAGGGGTACGGGGCAAGAGCGAGGTCAGGGGATGCCCACCTCCCACCGCATGTCCTGGACCTGAGGCAGCACCTGAGATCCAGGTCCTGTTCAGACACCGCAAGGCCACCATCACAGAGAGACCCTCCCCCTCTATGCCAGTGCCCACCGTGCACCTGCCCTGGTCCCCCAGCCCACTCCCAGGAGGCAGGCTTCACCAAGCTCAGCACACTCCTACAGCCCTGTCCGCATCCGCCGGCCTGATTCTATGGGCCTGCTTTCCCAAAAGGCCCAGCGTGATTTCAGCGAGGGAAGCCCTGTAACCTTGAGCTCGAAATACAGTCTGACCAACATACATACACTCTGGATTTCAGAGGTGCACTACAAAATGTAAAACAGCTCAATGACTTTTAAATATCGATTACATGTAGAAACGGTCACATTTACCACCCTGGGTTAAACATGATGTTGTAACAATTTTTATCTGCTTCCTGGGGTAACTTACAGCAGCATCAACAGCCCACATGGCGTTTCTAGTGGGCAGAACATGCTGTGAGCTGAAGTGGGGAAAGGGAAAGAAGAGCTGTGGAGGCCTGCATCTGGCAGGTATTGGGTGTAAAGGGACAGGACAGCTTCAGAGTAAACACAACTCGGGCTCGTGGTGGGGGAGTGGGGACAGAAGCGGCAAAGGCTCTGAACAAAGGATCAAGAGTGAAGGATCAAGTGAAGGAAAATATGTAGGTCAGTCAAGAGGGCCGGTCAGCGTGGGGCAGGAGGGGACAGACTGAAGAGACCATGGTGTTTGTGTGCCTGTCGACCCACCAACACCCCATGAGTGCCAGGTGTCCACTCTGCGCCAAACCTCCCTGATGAGCACGGAGACCGCTGCCCCTCGCTGGACCACCCCCACGCTGGCCTGATCTCGGCTTGAGGCCTGGCAGCCAAGGCCGAGGAGTTCAGCCAACTTCCAGGTGAGACTTGTGGACCAACAGGGGAGGGGGCCTAGTGCCTGCATCCAGGGAGGACCCCCGCAGACAGCTCCTTGTCCCAGTAGCTGGTCTTGCCTCCAGCACTCTTGTACTCTTGCCTGAGTATGACCCACTCAGGGTTCTGCTCTGGAGAATCCCATGGACAGAGAAGCCTGGCAGGCTACTGCCCATGGGGTTGCAAAGAGTTGGACATGACTGAGAAAGTAGTAACACAAAATTACAGCACACCTGTGGTTTTCATATATTGCCATGGGCATGCTCTGCAAAACATTGGGTGGGGTACACCATGAAAAATAACCTGTTCTGCTCCTATGGTCAGTGGCATTAAGAGGATTCACAGCGACTATCACCAGCATCCATCCATGCCCAGAATGTACATTTCCCCAAACTGAACCTCTGTACCTATTAGCCACTCTCCCTCCCTTCACTCCTCTCACATCCCCCCACCTCCTGAAAAGCCTTTGGGATTCAGCAAACACCACCCACGGAACCCAGAAGTGCCAGGGCTTCCAGGGCAGTGCAGGTGTGAACATGAACTCACCCACACAGGTCTGGCAGCTGTGATGGCAGTCCCCACATCGGATGAGCTCAGAGTCAAAGTAGGTACCCGGCTCACAGGCTGGAATGCAGCTGCCCCGGACAAGGCTAGGGAATGGGGAAAGAAGGCAGATTTTCACATCCTTTGCGAAACCCTGATTCGAGCTGAAGTGGGGAAAGGGAAAGAAGAGCTGTGGAGGCCTGCATCTGGCAGGTATTGGGTGTAAAGGGACAGGACAGCTTCAGAGTAAACACAACTCGGGCTCGTGGTGGGGGAGTGGGGACAGAAGCGGCAAAGGCTCTGAACAAAGGATCAAGAGTGAAGGATCAAGTGAAGGAAAATATGTAGGTCAGTCAAGAGGGCCGGTCAGCGTGGGGCAGGAGGGGACAGACTGAAGAGACCATGGTGTTTGTGTGCCTGTCGACCCACCAACACCCCATGAGTGCCAGGTGTCCACTCTGCGCCAAACCTCCCTGATGAGCACGGAGACCGCTGCCCCTCGCTGGACCACCCCCACGCTGGCCTGATCTCGGCTTGAGGCCTGGCAGCCAAGGCCGAGGAGTTCAGCCAACTTCCAGGTGAGACTTGTGGACCAACAGGGGAGGGGGCCTAGTGCCTGCATCCAGGGAGGACCCCCGCAGACAGCTCCTTGTCCCAGTAGCTGGTCTTGCCTCCAGCACTCTTGTACTCTTGCCTGAGTATGACCCACTCAGGGTTCTGCTCTGGAGAATCCCATGGACAGAGAAGCCTGGCAGGCTACTGCCCATGGGGTTGCAAAGAGTTGGACATGACTGAGAAAGTAGTAACACAAAATTACAGCACACCTGTGGTTTTCATATATTGCCATGGGCATGCTCTGCAAAACATTGGGTGGGGTACACCATGAAAAATAACCTGTTCTGCTCCTATGGTCAGTGGCATTAAGAGGATTCACAGCGACTATCACCAGCATCCATCCATGCCCAGAATGTACATTTCCCCAAACTGAACCTCTGTACCTATTAGCCACTCTCCCTCCCTTCACTCCTCTCACATCCCCCCACCTCCTGAAAAGCCTTTGGGATTCAGCAAACACCACCCACGGAACCCAGAAGTGCCAGGGCTTCCAGGGCAGTGCAGGTGTGAACATGAACTCACCCACACAGGTCTGGCAGCTGTGATGGCAGTCCCCACATCGGATGAGCTCAGAGTCAAAGTAGGTACCCGGCTCACAGGCTGGAATGCAGCTGCCCCGGACAAGGCTAGGGAATGGGGAAAGAAGGCAGATTTTCACATCCTTTGCGAAACCCTGATTCGATTACCATCTGCTCTCAACACCGTTCCTTTCGGCTTTCGTGGGAGGAGGTGAGAGTGCCGGGACACAGCTCCTGGTTGTCTCTCCAGGTTCTGAGCTCAGCAGAGCGCTGGAGGGATGCTCTGGCCTTCTGGTGGCCTCATCCCATTCCAGTCCCCATGTGGAGGCCACACCCTCTGCGCTTTCCTACTCTGACACCAGCAGCTCTGGAACCCAAGGCCCCCGGCAAGTTGGACTTGCCCCCCGCTGACTGGGTCTTCCCCTTGGCCTCTGTACCACGTCGTGAGAGGGGCTGGCAGCAACAATGACCTTCAAACCCGATGGTTCTGGCCTAGCCCTTGCCTGAAACCTTCCATATTTCACAAAGAACTAGAAATAAAATCTGCTCCTGGGACCTGGCAGGCCTGTGAGCTGTGCCTCCCGGGTTCACATGAGAATGGATGTGACGTGGGACTTCAAGGTCCTGTTTCCTCCTCTCCCAGACTCCCAGGACCCTCTTCTCTCCAACCCCCAGTCTGGAAACGGGTCCCCTCCCTGTTAGGAACCGCTGTGAACAGTAAACAAGGAGGCACTGGTGAGAGTTGCTGCTGGAACAAATGCTCTGTCAAGCCTCCTCCTCCACTCCTTGCTGTACAGGCACTGCACCCTGAGGGTGGGTTCCTGCCACAGCCAAATTCGGGTGGGTGGAGGGGAGTTGGGCTGTGGGGCCAGCGACCTCTTCCCCCCCTATGAGTCTACAGAGTCACAGAGCTGCTGGACCAGCAACTGCAACTTCACAAGGGCCCCGTGTCCCGCCCCACCCCCGCTGCAGGGTGAGGTGGGAGGTGCTGTTCTCACTGATCTGGCTCTTTCTTCCTGAAGTGCAGACCCAGGTCCGAGAGAAGACTGCGCAGCAGAGTCCAGCACAATTCCAGACAGAATAACTTCTAAGACTCTAGAGAGCACCTGCAAGGAATGTGATGGCAGTCCCCACATCGGATGAGCTCAGAGTCAAAGTAGGTACCCGGCTCACAGGCTGGAATGCAGCTGCCCCGGACAAGGCTAGGGAATGGGGAAAGAAGGCAGATTTTCACATCCTTTGCGAAACCCTGATTCGATTACCATCTGCTCTCAACACCGTTCCTTTCGGCTTTCGTGGGAGGAGGTGAGAGTGCCGGGACACAGCTCCTGGTTGTCTCTCCAGGTTCTGAGCTCAGCAGAGCGCTGGAGGGATGCTCTGGCCTTCTGGTGGCCTCATCCCATTCCAGTCCCCATGTGGAGGCCACACCCTCTGCGCTTTCCTACTCTGACACCAGCAGCTCTGGAACCCAAGGCCCCCGGCAAGTTGGACTTGCCCCCCGCTGACTGGGTCTTCCCCTTGGCCTCTGTACCACGTCGTGAGAGGGGCTGGCAGCAACAATGACCTTCAAACCCGATGGTTCTGGCCTAGCCCTTGCCTGAAACCTTCCATATTTCACAAAGAACTAGAAATAAAATCTGCTCCTGGGACCTGGCAGGCCTGTGAGCTGTGCCTCCCGGGTTCACATGAGAATGGATGTGACGTGGGACTTCAAGGTCCTGTTTCCTCCTCTCCCAGACTCCCAGGACCCTCTTCTCTCCAACCCCCAGTCTGGAAACGGGTCCCCTCCCTGTTAGGAACCGCTGTGAACAGTAAACAAGGAGGCACTGGTGAGAGTTGCTGCTGGAACAAATGCTCTGTCAAGCCTCCTCCTCCACTCCTTGCTGTACAGGCACTGCACCCTGAGGGTGGGTTCCTGCCACAGCCAAATTCGGGTGGGTGGAGGGGAGTTGGGCTGTGGGGCCAGCGACCTCTTCCCCCCCTATGAGTCTACAGAGTCACAGAGCTGCTGGACCAGCAACTGCAACTTCACAAGGGCCCCGTGTCCCGCCCCACCCCCGCTGCAGGGTGAGGTGGGAGGTGCTGTTCTCACTGATCTGGCTCTTTCTTCCTGAAGTGCAGACCCAGGTCCGAGAGAAGACTGCGCAGCAGAGTCCGCAGCACAATTCCAGACAGAATAACTTCTAAGACTCTAGATAGCACCTTCAAGGAACCAGCGGTGTTTTAAGCCAGGAAGATGGAGGGAGGCAGGAGAGCAGGAGACAGAGAAGTAGGGATGGGGCGCAGGGAGGCACCCACGTTCAGACTAGGAGGAAGACGGGTGGGTGGGACCTGGGGCCAGAGGCTGCGGGCTGCGCTGACACCCTCCAGCTGCCAGCCCCACTTTCCAGAAGCAGACTGGCTTGGACGAATTCCCTAAATGCTGCCTGCACTAGAGATTTTCCTCATCCTCTGACTTTCTATCCTAAACAAACCGTAAGTGCAAATCCCATTTTGACTCAGAATCTTTATCCTGAAAGGCTCTGAGCCTCTGAAATTTTAGCTTTTAGAAAAATGTATAAATCAAAGACAGACATTCAAGCCAGCACCCACGGCGGCCCCACACAGTGGACAGGTTACCTGAATCCTTCTTTACAGACAGTACACTTCTCTGGTTCATTGACGCACTTTTTACAGCTTGGATGGCATTTCAGGCAGCTTTTCTGACCTGAAGAAAAACGAGAGGAGGGAAAGAGAAGGAGAGGAGTGCATGTGGGGCAAGCCCTGGCCAACAGGACTCAGGCTTCAGGATGGAACAGCCGTCACGTCACGGGAGACGTGGTGACAGAACCACCAGAGGCACATGCCCAGGGGTCAAGACACCAGGGGTCGAGGTCTCCCACCTCTTTTCTGGAGTAAACTGCAGTCCTCATGTGATCTTGAGGCCTGAAAGGGGACCCCGAGCTTCCTCTACAGGGACTGAGGCAACGGAGCAGTTCACCCAGGTGCCAGTCTGCCGAAGCTCCAGAGGGAGCCCCTGAGCCCGCCACTCCCACACAAGGACTTCACAGGAGTCAGACACCCACTGCACCTCCGGTGGAAGCCCTGAGTCTCGGAGATCACCCAGGTCTTTCATCCTGGCACCTCGGGGCCTCCTTCCCAGGGCCCACAGGTGGCATCACACACAGCTGCCTGGCCTTGAAGAGCCCATCCCAGGAGAAGGGACCCGGCCCCAAGGGGGCTGTTCTCCCAGGAGAAGGCTCTGGCCTCGAGGGGCCTGCTCTCCCAGGAGAAGGGACCCGGCCCCAAGGGGGTTGTTTTCCCAGGAAAGGGGACCCTGCCCCCAGGGGGTTGTTCTCCCAGGAGAGGGGACCTGGACATGAGGGGGCTGTTCTCCCAGGACAGGGGCTCTAGCCCTGAGGGGTATGATCTCCCAGGAGAGGGGACCCAGCCCAAGAGGGTTGACTCCTGTTTTAGTCCCAGGGACAGGCAAGCACTTACTTCCATTAGCATAAAATCCGGCGGGACAGAGGGTCACACAGGAGTTTGCCTCCTGGTGGTGGTAGAAGCCTCTGCGGCAGGACAGGCACTGGGCAGGGCCCCGGCCTGAGCAGGTCTCACACCCCTTGTGGCACCGGCGGCAGCGACGAGCTGCCGTGTCCCCGAAGTAGCCCAGGGGGCACACCTTCACGCACTTCCTGTGGAGGCAGATGTGGAGAGGACGATCCTGCCTAGGCCCAGCTCCCTGAGGCCAGGCAGCACAGGGCAGGAGGCCAGGAGGGAACCTTCAGCTGCCTCCCAGGGGCCATACCATTCCTGCTCCAGAGGACCCTAATGCAGGAGAAGGGGGAGGGCTTGCGTGGGAAGGCGGAACCCCTTCCCTCTCAAGGCTTCCTGGAGGGGCGGGGGCACTCGAGGGCCACTGGCTTCCATGGGCAGAATATCCAGCACCAGCAGAAACCCACTGCCCACGCCCATGGAGAGTGAGCGGATCTCCAGGTCAAGAGTCAAGCCAACAGATGACTATCTGGGCCCCGAGGATACAGTGAGGGTCTGGCCGCACCCTTGCCAGAGCCCTGGTGGGTGAGTGCATCCCAAGGGGGCCGCATGCCTGCCAGGCACTCAGGGAGGGGGGCTCCTGGTCCTCAGTCACCAGGGCTGACTGTTCCAACAGTACTGGATGGAGATGACGCTTGTCTGCGGTTTCCATGCAACTGCCATGCTCAGTACAACCCACTTTGTTTTAACAAAATGGAGACAGAAAGCTTAAATGAGCACACAGCATATCACCACCCACGGCCTTGTTCCCGGTCATGCGTTAGTCACGAAATGAGAACAGAAGACCGAGAAACATAAACTTCTCATGCTGTGACCCTTTCAGAGCATGTGGCTAATCTCTAGGTAGGCACCAGGCTGCAGGGCATCTCCGGGACACACAGGTGCAGCCAAGCCCCTTACCTGCTGGTCTGGACATTCCCCAGGCTGAAGTGGACACAGTTCAAGCACTGGTCTGCACCGGGGCCGTCACAGCCTTTGTCCCCACACTCCGGGTGGCACACACCTTAAAGGAACAGGCATTGTCTTTCACTCACAGAGACGCTTTCTTGGTCACAACCAGCCCAGAAGGAACCTGTATCCAGGTCTCACAGGTCCCTGCTGGGCAGCACACCCACCCCAAGAGAACCTGCCTCGGCTGAGAGCAGAGGGTCTGAGGATCCAAGACTGGGGCAGCCTGAGGACACGCAGGATGGCCAGCGGTGGGCAAGGACCCGGATGGAAAAAAGATGGGCCTATGATGAACTCGGGTCTCCATGGCCCGCCTGGTTCTGGGCTGAGCCCTGCTTGGCTTCCTTTTCTTGTCCTCAGACGTAGCCACCCCTGCCTTCTCTCTGTCTCTGAATTCTAACCCCAGGAGCCTAAGTGCTGCTGGAGCTGGGGACCTGCAGGGCCCATCCCTGGTCTGCCCTCCACCTGCGTTTCAGGGAAGACACCACCTCTCAGCTCCGGCCCTCGGGCAAGGCGGCCCCTCCACAGGCATCCTCCTCACCTGGCCACTGGGCCGAGCTACGGTGGAAGCCCCTCCCTGGCCCACCCCCCACCTCCACCCTCCACCCCAGGGCCTCCATCCTGCGCCTCCTCTGGGAAGTGGTTCCAGAGAGCCTCCCCATGTGGGAGGGGCCCAGGGGGGCATTTTGAAGGTTTCCGAGTCCTTGGAAGGAAAAACAATAACCTCCTACAAGGTTTCAGTTGTCAGAGAGGGTGGGAGTGAGTTCAGAGGCAAAGAGAAGGTGACTTGCTGGCCAGCAGCGTTTCGCTGCCACGAAGGAGAGACACAAGCACTCCTTCTCTGAGGCCACAATGGGTCTCTGCTGAGGGCACAAAGCCCCCTTCATTCATCTTTAAAGGGTCTCCAGACTTCCTCAGTGTTAGACTCGCTGTACTTGGCTTTCTCCCCAAAGGTTTACCATTTCCAGTTTTCAATGTGGGTCCCACCAGAACCCCTTTCAAAGCTGCGTTTGTCCCGGGGGATGAGCTAGTCGACTCCGCCAGTTATGGGGTCACAAGGCATCCCACTCCTCCCCTAGCCCCAGATGGCTGTGGGATCTGAGCATCCATTCACATTTGACTGCTCATCCCAGTTCCTTGGGGGGTAGGGGGTCCAGCTCTTCCCTCAGTGGCCTGATAACCTGTCCCCAAGGCAGGTGGGCCTCACATGAGAAGCTGAGAACATCCTCCTCAACCCTTAGGAAAAGTAGGGGGATGAGAGGAGACAGCCCATGCTCCCCACTCTTTCCCAGCCTGGGAAATGGAGCTCCACACAGCAGGACCCAGTCTAGCCAGCCTGCTCACTGCTGACTTCCCAGCACCGGAAAGGTGTTTGGATGGCTCAGGGCAGGGGCTTGGTAAATACCTGCCCCGTGTGGCTGTGGGTGAGAGAGGAAATGACAGAGAGAGGGCAGGGGGAGGAAACTGGAGCATCCCAGCACCCTCCCATCCACACACGGAATGTTCTCAGGTGTCCCAGGGCCACGAAGGCTTGAGGGAGGCCTGGAGCCCCCGAGCCCCCTCCCACCCGGGGCCTCTCTGCAGGGGAGAAATTAGTCAGGGACCCGATGAGGAGACCCTTGCAAGGTGGGGGGGGTGGGCAGCAGAGACTCAGCAGGGTGTCAGGGAGCCCTGCATTGGGGAGCCCAGGGAGACCCGGCCATGCAGGTGTTCAGGTCCACGGCAGTGAGCCCCTCCCCATTGTGGCTGTCTTCTGGATATCTCGGAAAAGCCCAACAGGAGTGTCATCTCTGCCAGGAATTATTCCTGAACCCTGTCCTCCTCTCCTGCTGGGCCACCTGGTCCCACACCCGCCACTGCTCCTCAGAAGTGCCTGGATTCCCTCTGGCTCAGCTGGAACCTCTCCTCTGGGCATGGGGACTTATGCCCCCTTTCCCTCTTCTCTCCAGGATCTCGCTGGCTTCCTGTCTCACCTCCCAGGGCTCCAGCCAAAGGGCGGTAAAACCCTCCCTCCTCCCCCAGCCCACTCCCACAGCCAGCTGGATGGCACCTATGCCCTGAGAAGTGGAGCATTTCCTGCTTGTCAGTAAACGAGGACCTCACAGTTACCAGGAACTCCAACCCTCCAGGGGACTTGGCACGAGAACACCTGGGTAACCTAGCAGCCACTCCCAATGGGAGGCCTCAGGACCTCAGGATGTGACAGCTCAGGATACAGACCCCAGACAAATGAGGTGCATAGCAAAGGGACAACTTCAGTGACCCAGACTCCTGCATCTTCCCACACATAGAAGACCAGGAGTCTGAGCCCACCTGGTGGCTCAGATGGTAAAGAATCTGCCTTCAGTGCAGGAGACCTGAGTTAGATCCCTGGGTGGGGAATATCCCCTGGAGAAGGCCATGGCAACCCACTCCAGAATTCTTGCCTGGAGAATCCCATGGACAGAGGACACAATCCATGGGGTCACAAGGAGTCGGACGTGACTGAGCAACTAACACTTTCAGATTCAGTTTTACTCATATCATAGAAAAGTGCTAAATTGCTTGACTTGGGATAGCTGGCTTTTTTTAATTCACAAAGACTTTGGATGTTCAGACCACCTGTCCTTTGCCACACACTTACATCCAAACTGGTTCCCATCCTCACCTCCTTGGAACAGGTCTCTCAAGGGTTATTTGAGATGCTGCCTCCCGGGTTTAAGTTCTAAACTAAAAGCTTTCCTCAAATACAACAGTTCCTCAGCTCTAGGTTGAGACTCCTTTGAAAGTCGACAACCCTCTGCAGGTACCAGATTGGCAGAGTCTTATTTAAAAACTCTTCCTTGACTCCTGTGTGGAGCAAATTCAGGACAGAAAAATGTACACGAGCAACCTTAGAAAGCAGCTGGGGGTTTCTCTCAGCTCTGTCCTTATGGGCTTAGGCCCGAAGGACCAGGCAGATTCAGTGAGTCTCACAGCCCTGCTTGCCATTCCTGCCACCCTGGAGAAATGCGCTGGCCCCAGGTCAGTGAGAGGCCCTATGTGGGCTCTGGGGTCAGGGCAGGGTTGAGGGGCAGGTAACTACACAAGACCCCTGACAGCAGGGCTGGTCCTCCCATGACAGTCTGTGATCTGGGATGTTACCGAGGGCCCTGGCCCTTGTGCTGGGTGAGCCTTACCTGCTCCGACTCTGTGGCCCACATGGTCCTGAGGCCTGAGACTCAGCTGTCAGGGAAATGTCTCCAGGCAGAAGCACCCTGCACAGCCATGCATGGCGAGTCACCCTGTCCTCGCCTGCACATTCTCCTCTCCAAGAGCCTTGGCTTTTGGTTCTCACACCACCTTCCTCCCCCTCTTGCCTTCACTTGGGCTCCCCAGCTCACAGCACCAGGAGTCTCTGAGCACCCCAGACCTGGGTGGGGCCCCTGGGGCCTGGGTCTGTGCTCTCCAGTGCCACCCACCGCACCCCACCCTACCAGGCTGCTCTGCAGACGGCTCCGTCCTCTGCCCTCAGGATCATGGTGACTGATGTTTTCCTGGCACCTCACCCCACTTCTCTGAACCCCGCCCTCCTGATCTCCAGGCAGCCCCTCTGCCTGCATTTCCACATGCACACTGACTTCGGGAACCCCAGATCCCACCCTGACTCTTGCCTTCCACCTTCTCGGTCTCTGGTCACCCATTGATGCCCCCACCACCCCCATCCCACCCACCTCCTGGCTGTGCCTTTCACAGGGCAACTGTCCTCACAGCTCTGTGAGGTGCCTGACACACCCCGAATGCCAGGAGCCCTGCTGCCCTTCCATCCCGGGACGCTTACTGTCAGTGGGTGGCTGGACCACCCTCTCTGCCCCTTGACCTCGTCCCATTTATTTACTTCTGGTCCCAGGGAGGGCTGGCCCTCCACCTGTCTGCCCCAATCACAGTACTGCCTGGTGCCCCAGCTGCCAGACCTGGGAACAGGGCCCAGAGGTTCCCATGCATGTCTGCTCTGGGCTTCCACTCCTGGGCTTGTCTGTCTGGATACAGGGTCCACCAGGCCCTTTCCCCTCCCTCCATGTCCCTCCTGCCCTGGCCCCTCTCCTGCTGTTCCTGGTGCACCCACCCACTCGCCCAAGACCCCAGGAGCCTCCCCAGGGCGTTATGGGCTTGGGAAAATTCAGTGAGTCTCACAGCCCTGCTTGCCATTCCTGCCACCCGGGGTGCCCGGGAAGGCCCTATGTGGGCTCTGGGGTCAGGGCAGGGTTGAGGGGCAGGTAACTACACAAGACCCCTGACAGCAGGGCTGGTCCTCCCATGACAGTCTGTGATCTGGGATGTTACCGAGGGCCCTGGCCCTTGTGCTGGGTGAGCCTTACCTGCTCCGACTCTGTGGCCCACATGGTCCTGAGGCCTGAGACTCAGCTGTCAGGGAAATGTCTCCAGGCAGAAGCACCCTGCACAGCCATGCATGGCGAGTCACCCTGTCCTCGCCTGCACATTCTCCTCTCCAAGAGCCTTGGCTTTTGGTTCTCACACCACCTTCCTCCCCCTCTTGCCTTCACTTGGGCTCCCCAGCTCACAGCACCAGGAGTCTCTGAGCACCCCAGACCTGGGTGGGGCCCCTGGGGCCTGGGTCTGTGCTCTCCAGTGCCACCCACCGCACCCCACCCTACCAGGCTGCTCTGCAGACGGCTCCGTCCTCTGCCCTCAGGATCATGGTGACTGATGTTTTCCTGGCACCTCACCCCACTTCTCTGAACCCCGCCCTCCTGATCTCCAGGCAGCCCCTCTGCCTGCATTTCCACATGCACACTGACTTCGGGAACCCCAGATCCCACCCTGACTCTTGCCTTCCACCTTCTCGGTCTCTGGTCACCCATTGATGCCCCCACCACCCCCATCCCACCCACCTCCTGGCTGTGCCTTTCACAGGGCAACTGTCCTCACAGCTCTGTGAGGTGCCTGACACACCCCGAATGCCAGGAGCCCTGCTGCCCTTCCATCCCGGGACGCTTACTGTCAGTGGGTGGCTGGACCACCCTCTCTGCCCCTTGACCTCGTCCCCTTTATTTACTTCTGGTCCCAGGGAGGGCTGGCCCTCCACCTGTCTGCCCCAATCACAGTACTGCCTGGTGCCCCAGCTGCCAGACCTGGGAACAGGGCCCAGAGGTTCCCATGCATGTCTGCTCTGGGCTTCCACTCCTGGGCTTGTCTGTCTGGATACAGGGTCCACCAGGCCCTTTCCCCTCCCTCCATGTCCCTCCTGCCCTGGCCCCTCTCCTGCTGTTCCTGGTGCACCCACCCCACTCGCCCAAGACCCCAGGGAGCCTCCCCAAGGGTCAGGACCATACCTCCATCCCAAAGAGACCCTCTAACAACTGCAGCCGGGCTCCTGAGAGGCCTGGACTGCACAAGAGTGAGTGACATACCAGGACCGTGTGAGGTCAGAGCTTGTAGCATATTTTAGCGGAACCATCAGCCCTTCATTAATAATTACTGAATCTCGCCAAAGTTTATAAATCACAGGGGGAAACAGAGCACATCAGTCCATACGTAATTCAATGCTCCATTTTAAAGGCATGGTAGGAAAATTTTAAATTGAATCACCCATAATTTATGCTTGATCTGTACTGGTAGAATTCTTTTTTTTTTTTTTTTGTAGAAGCTATTAGATAACTCAAAATATCAATAGTCTAGATCTCACCATCATTTATCAAGTAGCTGAAATATCTAGCCCGGGAAAACATGCCCAACTAGAAAAGCTTCACGTCTCACAAATCACTGAGGTGACTCAGAGGGAAAGGAAGGGTTTCAGCCCAGTGGGCTGGGAGTACCCACAGCTGCCCAGGCTTCTGGGTTCTTGGCGTGGAGTGCTGCCAGCTGAGCAGGGACCACCTGCAGGGGTGCCGCGGGAGGAAAACCACAGGCAAGGAGGCGAATCTGCTTCCTGTGAGATGCACCTGTGACGCCTGACATCAGGCCTCAGACAAAGTCCTGAGTCCTCCTCCAGCCCCTGGGTCAGCCACTTGTGGCTGTGCCCACCCGTCCTGGGCTCGCATCAGCTCCTGTGGCTTTCCCATGTCCCGGCCACAAGGACTAAGAGCAGAGGGATGTGGGAGGGCGGCTGCAGGAGCCCTGCTCCCCAGGACCTGGGGGAACCCCCTTGACCTCGTCCTTAATTTGCTTCTGGTCCCAGGGAGGGCTGGCCCTCCACCTGTCTGCCCCAATCACAGTACTGCCTGGTGCCCCAGCTGCCAGACCTGGGAACAGGGCCCAGAGGTTCCCATGCATGTCTGCTCTGGGCTTCCACTCCTGGGCTTGTCTGTCTGGATACAGGGTCCACCAGGCCCTTTCCCCTCCCTCCATGTCCCTCCTGCCCTGGCCCCTCTCCTGCTGTTCCTGGTGCACCCACCCCACTCGCCCAAGACCCCAGGGAGCCTCCCCAAGGGTCAGGACCATACCTCCATCCCAAAGAGACCCTCTAACAACTGCAGCCGGGCTCCTGAGAGGCCTGGACTGCACAAGAGTGAGTGACATACCAGGACCGTGTGAGGTCAGAGCTTGTAGCATATTTTAGCGGAACCATCAGCCCTTCATTAATAATTACTGAATCTCGCCAAAGTTTATAAATCACAGGGGGAAACAGAGCACATCAGTCCATACGTAATTCAATGCTCCATTTTAAAGGCATGGTAGGAAAATTTTAAATTGAATCACCCATAATTTATGCTTGATCTGTACTGGTAGAATTCTTTTTTTTTTTTTTTTGTAGAAGCTATTAGATAACTCAAAATATCAATAGTCTAGATCTCACCATCATTTATCAAGTAGCTGAAATATCTAGCCCGGGAAAACATGCCCAACTAGAAAAGCTTCACGTCTCACAAATCACTGAGGTGACTCAGAGGGAAAGGAAGGGTTTCAGCCCAGTGGGCTGGGAGTACCCACAGCTGCCCAGGCTTCTGGGTTCTTGGCGTGGAGTGCTGCCAGCTGAGCAGGGACCACCTGCAGGGGTGCCGCGGGAGGAAAACCACAGGCAAGGAGGCGAATCTGCTTCCTGTGAGATGCACCTGTGACGCCTGACATCAGGCCTCAGACAAAGTCCTGAGTCCTCCTCCAGCCCCTGGGTCAGCCACTTGTGGCTGTGCCCACCCGTCCTGGGCTCGCATCAGCTCCTGTGGCTTTCCCATGTCCCGGCCACAAGGACTAAGAGCAGAGGGATGTGGGAGAGGGTCAGGAGACTGAGACAGGAGCTGGAGACCCCTGCGGGAAAGGGGGTGCCCTGGAGCAAGGTCCCAAGCCAGGACTGTTGGGCACAGGAAGCCTGTAGCCCCTGCCTGGGGGCCTGGAGGGTACTTACTGGTTTGTAGCATACTTACTTGTGTATAAGACGCTAGGAGAGCCAGGGGAGGAAGGAGCTGTGAGTACAAACGACCAGCATCATTACAACCCGGGCAGGAGCAGACCTGCAGCCCTAGCCCCCTACCGCCTGCAGCCTATGAGCTCTGGCAAACAGGGGTGGCTTGGCCTCAGTGGCCTCGGGCACCATACCTGTGTAGTCCTCTTCATCCTCGGGAACCTCGGCCTGGGGCGGCGACATAGCGGCCTTGGGGGGCTCCAGCTCTGAGGCGGAGAGCTCCAGCATCCGCGAGCGAGACTGGTGGGCACTGAAGGCAGTGTATGGGTGCTCGGCCGTGCCATACAGAATGAGGCTCCACTCTCTCAGTTTCCCTGGAAGGCACCAGACCCCAACTCACCCAAGAGCTCAGAGTCCCCTTGAGACATCTACGACGTGCTCGGGCTGGTGACCTCTGCCCTCCAGGAGTGACTGGTAGTGCCCAGCTAAGGCCCCGAGCCTTCCCCCTAACAGGGCTCCCAGCCCAGTATCATTGCCCCTTGTCATCTGAGGACCAGGACCCATCTCCTGCCCAGCCCCCTCGCTGGCCCTTTGTCTTGGTGCAGAGCCCTCCCCACCACGGCCCCACCCCATGACAGTCAGCTCCCTTCCCTCCTGGAACATCCCAGGGTGGATGGGGGGCTTTCCATGGGCCAGGGGACTTGGGCCTGGGTAGTACCCACAGCTCCCAGGCTTGGTTGGCTGATGCCCAGCTGAGCAGGGACCACCTGCAGGGGTGCCGGGAGGAAAACCACAGGCAAGGAGGCGAATCTGCTTCCTGTGAGATGCACCTGTGACGCCTGACATCAGGCCTCAGACAAAGTCCTGAGTCCTCCTCCAGCCCCTGGGTCAGCCACTTGTGGCTGTGCCCACCCGTCCTGGGCTCGCATCAGCTCCTGTGGCTTTCCCATGTCCCGGCCACAAGGACTAAGAGCAGAGGGATGTGGGAGAGGGTCAGGAGACTGAGACAGGAGCTGGAGACCCCTGCGGGAAAGGGGGTGCCCTGGAGCAAGGTCCCAAGCCAGGACTGTTGGGCACAGGAAGCCTGTAGCCCCTGCCTGGGGGCCTGGAGGGTACTTACTGGTTTGTAGCATACTTACTTGTGTATAAGACGCTAGGAGAGCCAGGGGAGGAAGGAGCTGTGAGTACAAACGACCAGCATCATTACAACCCGGGCAGGAGCAGACCTGCAGCCCTAGCCCCCTACCGCCTGCAGCCTATGAGCTCTGGCAAACAGGGGTGGCTTGGCCTCAGTGGCCTCGGGCACCATACCTGTGTAGTCCTCTTCATCCTCGGGAACCTCGGCCTGGGGCGGCGACATAGCGGCCTTGGGGGGCTCCAGCTCTGAGGCGGAGAGCTCCAGCATCCGCGAGCGAGACTGGTGGGCACTGAAGGCAGTGTATGGGTGCTCGGCCGTGCCATACAGAATGAGGCTCCACTCTCTCAGTTTCCCTGGAAGGCACCAGACCCCAACTCACCCAAGAGCTCAGAGTCCCCTTGAGACATCTACGACGTGCTCGGGCTGGTGACCTCTGCCCTCCAGGAGTGACTGGTAGTGCCCAGCTAAGGCCCCGAGCCTTCCCCCTAACAGGGCTCCCAGCCCAGTATCATTGCCCCTTGTCATCTGAGGACCAGGACCCATCTCCTGCCCAGCCCCCTCGCTGGCCCTTTGTCTTGGTGCAGAGCCCTCCCCACCACGGCCCCCACCCCATGACAGTCAGCTCCCTTCCCTCCTGGAACATCCCAGGGTGGATGGATCTGGGCCAGGGGGACTTCGGTCTTGTCCCATGTGTCCCCCGCCATGCGAGCTGAGGTCTCTACCTTGGGTCACAGGATTGAGGGGCTTGGAAAGAGCAAGATGACCGGTACCCTCGCTGGTCTGGGTGTGTGGGGACGGGGGCAGGGGGGTAGCAGGGAACACCCCACCTCCACGAGCGAACAAGGCCCAGGCAGCTGGGTGTGTTCAGGGAGGAGAAGAAGGGGAACCTGGCATACTGTGCAAGGGGGAGCCCTGATATAAACACCCCATGGGGGTGGGGTCGGATGTCACTGTGGGCCACCTCCCTCTCTCACCACAGGTGGCCAGCAATCAGAGCCCTGGGACCACGTCTGGAGGGCACTGCTGTGACTGTGGTGCAGGTGAGGGGCTGAGTGGCTGTGACCGGCCCAAGGACACGTGGCGGCTTGTACTGATGGGTTCCGGCTGCCCCAGCTTCTCACGGTTTAGTGAGAAGAGGGCTGACTCAGCACGATCCGACTCTGTCACGCAGCGGGGCACAGATGGCAGCTACCAAAGTCCCCAAGCCAGGGTCAGACTCTCCCAGCCTGGCCAGCATTGAAGGAGCTAAGAGAACTGGCCTGGGCTGACTGTCTCACAGGACACGTCTCTGGAGGGCAGAGCTCTTCCTGTGGCCATGTCCCCAGTGCAGTGAGCAACGCCGACACAGGAGTCTTCATGTGGGCGCTGTTGCAGCAGATACAGCCAGGCTAGGAAGCCCCGTCCACGGTCACCCCCAGGAATTAAAAGACAGCTACGTCTCATGACCACCGAGCTCTGGGCCTGCGAGGTGCTGAGTGAGCTGATTAAGGAGCATAGAGACCACAGGCAGCAACGAGGGGTCTGTGAGCTGTAATCTGAGTAGAGATTCCTTCCAACCCTGCACAGTGTCTCTGAAACCCTCACCAAATGCCTCATTGCTAAAATCAGATGTTTATTTCAGGCTGGGTTTTGGTAGGACAAATAAGACAAGAGCGGCTGCTCCAAGCTTGGGATCGGCACAGTCTGTGTGTGAGAGGGGAGAGCAGAGCAATTTCAAGAAACCACAGGAGCAGGTCCTAAGAACTCTTGTCACAAGGAGAAGCAGCTTTCTTCAAGGAGACATACTGGGGCAATTACTTCTCACGATGTGTGAAAAGCTTTAAGAGAGATTAAGCCAGTCAGTCCTAAAGGAAACCAACCCTGAATATTCATTGGAAGGACTGATGCTAAAGTTGATGCTCTAGTAAGCTGGCCACCTGACAAGAGCCAACTCATTGGAAAAGACCCTGAAGCTGGGAAAGACTGAAGACAGGAAGAGAAGTGGGGTGGTGGAGGATGAGATGGTTGAATAGCATCACCGACTCAATGGACATGAGTTTGAGCAAACTCTGAGAGACAGTGAAGGACAGGGAAGCCTGGCGTGCTGCAGTCCACAGGGAATGAACAGCAACAGCAAATAAATAGGTTATTTGAGAAGGAGAGACAAAAAGCGGTGAGGGGCTGAGTGGCTGTGACCGGCCCAAGGACACGTGGCGGCTTGTACTGATGGGTTCCGGCTGCCCCAGCTTCTCACGGTTTAGTGAGAAGAGGGCTGACTCAGCACGATCCGACTCTGTCACGCAGCGGGGCACAGATGGCAGCTACCAAAGTCCCCAAGCCAGGGTCAGACTCTCCCAGCCTGGCCAGCATTGAAGGAGCTAAGAGAACTGGCCTGGGCTGACTGTCTCACAGGACACGTCTCTGGAGGGCAGAGCTCTTCCTGTGGCCATGTCCCCAGTGCAGTGAGCAACGCCGACACAGGAGTCTTCATGTGGGCGCTGTTGCAGCAGATACAGCCAGGCTAGGAAGCCCCGTCCACGGTCACCCCCAGGAATTAAAAGACAGCTACGTCTCATGACCACCGAGCTCTGGGCCTGCGAGGTGCTGAGTGAGCTGATTAAGGAGCATAGAGACCACAGGCAGCAACGAGGGGTCTGTGAGCTGTAATCTGAGTAGAGATTCCTTCCAACCCTGCACAGTGTCTCTGAAACCCTCACCAAATGCCTCATTGCTAAAATCAGATGTTTATTTCAGGCTGGGTTTTGGTAGGACAAATAAGACAAGAGCGGCTGCTCCAAGCTTGGGATCGGCACAGTCTGTGTGTGAGAGGGGAGAGCAGAGCAATTTCAAGAAACCACAGGAGCAGGTCCTAAGAACTCTTGTCACAAGGAGAAGCAGCTTTCTTCAAGGAGACATACTGGGGCAATTACTTCTCACGATGTGTGAAAAGCTTTAAGAGAGATTAAGCCAGTCAGTCCTAAAGGAAACCAACCCTGAATATTCATTGGAAGGACTGATGCTAAAGTTGATGCTCTAGTAAGCTGGCCACCTGACAAGAGCCAACTCATTGGAAAAGACCCTGAAGCTGGGAAAGACTGAAGACAGGAAGAGAAGTGGGGTGGTGGAGGATGAGATGGTTGAATAGCATCACCGACTCAATGGACATGAGTTTGAGCAAACTCTGAGAGACAGTGAAGGACAGGGAAGCCTGGCGTGCTGCAGTCCACAGGGAATGAACAGCAACAGCAAATAAATAGGTTATTTGAGAAGGAGAGACAAAAAGCGGAGTTGGTAGGGACTGATCACACGGGCATGAGGATGCCTCTGAAACCCAGGAACATGGGGTTCCAGGAGTGGCTTGTGGGTGAAGGCCTCGGCCCAGGAGGTAAACCCACCCCACGAGGACGGAAGTTCTGCACTCGGGGCCCTCCCAGACCTCGCCCCCTGCATCCCTTCCTTGGGCTGTTGTTCTGTGCCCCGGATCACACCCTTAAATAAATTGGTACGTGTACAGAAGCATTTCCCTGAGCTCTGTGAGCAGCTTTAGCAAATTGCTCTGCTGCTGTGCTCAGCTGTGTTCGACTCTGAAACTCCATGGACTGTATTCCGCCAGGCTCCTTTGTCCATGGGATTCTCCAGGCAAGAACACTGAAGTGGGTAGCTATTTTCTCCTCCAGGGGATCTCCTGGACCCAGAGATCAAACCCTGAGTCTCCTGTGTCTCCTACATTGGCAAGAGGATCATCTACCACTAAGCCACCTGGGAAGCCCTTTATCAGACTAACTGAACCCTGAACTCAAGGAGGGGGTCTTCAGATCTACAGGCAGTCGGTCTAAAGCACCCGTGATGACCCAGGCTGACAGCTGGTGTACAAAGAGGGGTGGGGATGGGGCTGGGGCGACAGTCTAGGGGGATGGAGCCCTCAGCCTGCGGACTGACACTGTCCCAGGGCAGGTGATGCCAGAATGCGGCTACATCTGAGGATACCCAGATGGAGTTACAGAGAACACACTATCATGGGGAAACCCCACCGTCTGGTGACCAGAAGTGAAGAGCTCTGTGTAAACACTAAAGAAGATGTAGGGGGTAGAAACAAAAGAGGGAGGGAGAACTGGGTTTTTCCCTACTTTATGTTTCTATTTTACAACACCAACTGAGGTTTTCTTGAAGTTTTCTTGTGCTCCTACTTATTTTCAACATGGGCAAAGACGTGAAGGACAGGGAAGGGGGGGGGGGCATCACCGACTCAATGGACATGAGTTTGAGCAAACTCTGAGAGACAGTGAAGGACAGGGAAGCCTGGCGTGCTGCAGTCCACAGGGAATGAACAGCAACAGCAAATAAATAGGTTATTTGAGAAGGAGAGACAAAAAGCGGAGTTGGTAGGGACTGATCACACGGGCATGAGGATGCCTCTGAAACCCAGGAACATGGGGTTCCAGGAGTGGCTTGTGGGTGAAGGCCTCGGCCCAGGAGGTAAACCCACCCCACGAGGACGGAAGTTCTGCACTCGGGGCCCTCCCAGACCTCGCCCCCTGCATCCCTTCCTTGGGCTGTTGTTCTGTGCCCCGGATCACACCCTTAAATAAATTGGTACGTGTACAGAAGCATTTCCCTGAGCTCTGTGAGCAGCTTTAGCAAATTGCTCTGCTGCTGTGCTCAGCTGTGTTCGACTCTGAAACTCCATGGACTGTATTCCGCCAGGCTCCTTTGTCCATGGGATTCTCCAGGCAAGAACACTGAAGTGGGTAGCTATTTTCTCCTCCAGGGGATCTCCTGGACCCAGAGATCAAACCCTGAGTCTCCTGTGTCTCCTACATTGGCAAGAGGATCATCTACCACTAAGCCACCTGGGAAGCCCTTTATCAGACTAACTGAACCCTGAACTCAAGGAGGGGGTCTTCAGATCTACAGGCAGTCGGTCTAAAGCACCCGTGATGACCCAGGCTGACAGCTGGTGTACAAAGAGGGGTGGGGATGGGGCTGGGGCGACAGTCTAGGGGGATGGAGCCCTCAGCCTGCGGACTGACACTGTCCCAGGGCAGGTGATGCCAGAATGCGGCTACATCTGAGGATACCCAGATGGAGTTACAGAGAACACACTATCATGGGGAAACCCCCACACGTCTGGTGACCAGAAGTGAAGAGCTCTGTGTAAACACTAAAGAAGATGTAGGGGGTAGAAACAAAAGAGGGAGGGAGAACTGGGTTTTTCCCTACTTTATGTTTCTATTTTACAACACCAACTGAGGTTTTCTTGAAGTTTTCTTGTGCTCCTACTTATTTTTGCTGCCTGAGTTGCTTCTCTTCTTCAGAACTGTCTCTGTAAAGTCTGTGTCTGTTTTGATGTTGCGTAATCCTCCCACACGGACGGGAGGTCTTTTCTGTTCAACACTGAGACACTAAGAACCATTAGGAATTCTGCCTGCTGGAATGTGAAAACATGCTTTTTGTTTATGGATTTTGTATTCAGCAAACTTGCTAGCCTGAACAGTATGAGAAAGGAAACCTTACCATAGCCTACTGGCTCACTCAGATGAAAACAACACTGTTTTGCATAGCAAATGCAAGCACTTTGCATCACCAACAATGTACATAAGAAGAAAATGTCCTATTTTTAAAGTGCTGAAATTTAAAAAAAAAAAAAAAAAGGACCAACCCAGGATCCAGTGAAAATAACCTTTCAGTACTGGCTGGAGCATTCCTCTCAGCAGGGTCAACACCAACGTGTCAACAAATAAACCAGAGAGCTGGCAATGACAGTGCCTGCTGGTGCCTGACGAACCTGTGAGTCGGTTCTTGCAGTCTGACAGCAAATTGACAATATGTATCAGGAGTAGGTATATTTTGTGGTTTCCACAGCTTCTCTGTCCTAGGAACTTCACTTTTGGTGAATGATCCCAAGAAAATACCTTAACATTGAGGAGAAAGCTTTCTGTGTAAAGGTGTCTATTTATAATAACAATCCCCCTCAAAACAATCTACATGCCCAACAACAGTGGGATGCTTAAATGATGTAATAGTGCTTCTTATAATAACAAACATATAAAAATGCTGGTGTACAAAGAGGGGTGGGGATGGGGCTGGGGCGACAGTCTAGGGGGATGGAGCCCTCAGCCTGCGGACTGACACTGTCCCAGGGCAGGTGATGCCAGAATGCGGCTACATCTGAGGATACCCAGATGGAGTTACAGAGAACACACTATCATGGGGAAACCCCCACACGTCTGGTGACCAGAAGTGAAGAGCTCTGTGTAAACACTAAAGAAGATGTAGGGGGTAGAAACAAAAGAGGGAGGGAGAACTGGGTTTTTCCCTACTTTATGTTTCTATTTTACAACACCAACTGAGGTTTTCTTGAAGTTTTCTTGTGCTCCTACTTATTTTTGCTGCCTGAGTTGCTTCTCTTCTTCAGAACTGTCTCTGTAAAGTCTGTGTCTGTTTTGATGTTGCGTAATCCTCCCACACGGACGGGAGGTCTTTTCTGTTCAACACTGAGACACTAAGAACCATTAGGAATTCTGCCTGCTGGAATGTGAAAACATGCTTTTTGTTTATGGATTTTGTATTCAGCAAACTTGCTAGCCTGAACAGTATGAGAAAGGAAACCTTACCATAGCCTACTGGCTCACTCAGATGAAAACAACACTGTTTTGCATAGCAAATGCAAGCACTTTGCATCACCAACAATGTACATAAGAAGAAAATGTCCTATTTTTAAAGTGCTGAAATTTAAAAAAAAAAAAAAAAAAAGGACCAACCCAGGATCCAGTGAAAATAACCTTTCAGTACTGGCTGGAGCATTCCTCTCAGCAGGGTCAACACCAACGTGTCAACAAATAAACCAGAGAGCTGGCAATGACAGTGCCTGCTGGTGCCTGACGAACCTGTGAGTCGGTTCTTGCAGTCTGACAGCAAATTGACAATATGTATCAGGAGTAGGTATATTTTGTGGTTTCCACAGCTTCTCTGTCCTAGGAACTTCACTTTTGGTGAATGATCCCAAGAAAATACCTTAACATTGAGGAGAAAGCTTTCTGTGTAAAGGTGTCTATTTATAATAACAATCCCCCTCAAAACAATCTACATGCCCAACAACAGTGGGATGCTTAAATAAATGATGGTATTTCTATTTGGCGAGGTCTTATACAAACATATAAAATGTTGCTTACAAAGGATATATAATAACATGAAAAAGAGCATGATATACGAGGACCAAAGAGCAACACAAAATTACGTACACAGCACGGTGAGCATGCTGTAAAAGGTCAAGTCAGAAAAATACCAAGAGGAAATGCCGATACACTGGGCATGGCGTGTTTCTGAAGATGAAGTCAAGTGTGCAAACATTAAATGCACTTACACATTCTGGGGGTGAGGGGAAATCTGGCTGGCCAGGGCAGCTGCAGCTCTGTATCTGACGCAGCCAGTGGGGAATCGGGGGATGGGGTTTTCAGGAGAAGAGATCTTTCTCTTCCCATACATTTTACTGTTCATCTTCATCAATATTTAATATATTTACTTGCAAAAACGAACTATTAAGGAAAAATCTCAACTCTTTGATCCCTCCACAACCAACCAGGGAGACTCAGGGTGATAAACAAAGACCTGACTCCAGAACACATGCACCTGGGTAAGCAGGGTGTCCTGCTCCCTCCCCTCCTGAAGTAGGAACTCAGGGGACTCCCTCTCCTCCTGAACTTGGGGAAACTGTGCCCTAAAATGGGTCCCTGAGAAAATGGAAGGAAGGCAGAGACCTACTGAGACACGGACTGCTCTCGAAGCAAATGCAGTTAAAACGGAGCCTTTGGACAACTCAGTTCTCTCCCAGCAGTGGGGGCCACCCTCCACTCACACCTCACAGAAGTGGGGTTCAGAGACAAGCCTGGAAGCCAGCACAGAAGACACATGCTCAAAACTTGACTTTCTGTCTAGCTGCCAGTCCGAGATAAATCGAGCCATCAAACACAGAGGGCAAGAGCTCCATTCTTCTCCTGGAAGTGAAGACCAGCTCCACGTCCATGTCAATTCAACATCGGTCAGGAAAACCAACAGAGAACAAGAACAGCTATGTTCTCAGGGAGAAAGAAACACATGAAAGAAACTACTGGGGACAGCTTCTCTGTCCTAGAACTTCACTTTTGGTGAATGATCCCAAGAAAATACCTTAACATTGAGGAGAAAGCTTTCTGTGTAAAGGTGTCTATTTATAATAACAATCCCCCTCAAAACAATCTACATGCCCAACAACAGTGGGATGCTTAAATAAATGATGGTATTTCTATTTGGCGAGGTCTTATACAAACATATAAAATGTTGCTTACAAAGGATATATAATAACATGAAAAAGAGCATGATATACGAGGACCAAAGAGCAACACAAAATTACGTACACAGCACGGTGAGCATGCTGTAAAAGGTCAAGTCAGAAAAATACCAAGAGGAAATGCCGATACACTGGGCATGGCGTGTTTCTGAAGATGAAGTCAAGTGTGCAAACATTAAATGCACTTACACATTCTGGGGGTGAGGGGAAATCTGGCTGGCCAGGGCAGCTGCAGCTCTGTATCTGACGCAGCCAGTGGGGAATCGGGGGATGGGGTTTTCAGGAGAAGAGATCTTTCTCTTCCCATACATTTTACTGTTCATCTTCATCAATATTTAATATATTTACTTGCAAAAACGAACTATTAAGGAAAAATCTCAACTCTTTGATCCCTCCACAACCAACCAGGGAGACTCAGGGTGATAAACAAAGACCTGACTCCAGAACACATGCACCTGGGTAAGCAGGGTGTCCTGCTCCCTCCCCTCCTGAAGTAGGAACTCAGGGGACTCCCTCTCCTCCTGAACTTGGGGAAACTGTGCCCTAAAATGGGTCCCTGAGAAAATGGAAGGAAGGCAGAGACCTACTGAGACACGGACTGCTCTCGAAGCAAATGCAGTTAAAACGGAGCCTTTGGACAACTCAGTTCTCTCCCAGCAGTGGGGGCCACCCTCCACTCACACCTCACAGAAGTGGGGTTCAGAGACAAGCCTGGAAGCCAGCACAGAAGACACATGCTCAAAACTTGACTTTCTGTCTAGCTGCCAGTCCGAGATAAATCGAGCCATCAAACACAGAGGGCAAGAGCTCCATTCTTCTCCTGGAAGTGAAGACCAGCTCCACGTCCATGTCAATTCAACATCGGTCAGGAAAACCAACAGAGAACAAGAACAGCTATGTTCTCAGGGAGAAAGAAACACATGAAAGAGCTACTGAACGGAAATCAAGAAACCATGGAACTTTTTATGATGGAAAACGGGAAACAGCAGTCACATGGGAGAGACTAAGTTCTTCCTCCTTTAACTGATCATTACACAGGTTATGAGTGTACACAGCTGAAAACAGCTGATTCAAATTATACAGGCTCTTGGTTTTAAATAAGGTTCATGGCTACAGGCTCCTTTACTCACTCCATCAGCCAAGCCAACCACCACACTAGCCATATTCCAGGTGCTGAGTTCCCCCAGAGACAAGAAACAATACATTGTCCCACCCCTCCTTAGAGCAGTGTCACAATGGACCGGATCTGACCAGGTACCAGGTCAGATGCCCCTCCCAGTAGTTCACAGGGGCTGCTGGAGCACATGCCCAATCTGCTACTGACCCTGTGCTTGGGGCCACTCTAGAAAGCCACTGTTCATGGCAAAGCCCAAGGGCTGAGGTTCTACCAGGAGGAGCCATCCTGGGGCAAGAGGAGGCCGGGCAGGGGGCTGAATCTTCCCCACAAAGCAGCAGGTGACTAGGCTAAGAAGCTCTTCCCCATTGGCCATGCTCCCTGGGCAAACCTCCGGTGCATTCCAGATGCCTTACTAAAATATCACCAGCAGCATCAGTAAACCAAGGATGCTGCAGCCACCGAGCTGTCACATTACAGCTGCCCCAACAAGGAGCACTGAGGAAACTTGGGATGGAGACAACGGGTGCCCACGGAGTCCCCAGTCGTGCCTCCTGGGGGCTGCAGGATGCTGGCTCCAGACGCTGGGGTGCCTGTCTGAGGAACACATCCGGGAGCCCACACCCCTGCATCTTCCCAAGCAGAAATTTCTTCAACTTGAGATGCCTGGCTTCCTTTAAGAAACGGTCATCATTTGATGATCCGACTACCTGGTTTTTGTTGCAAAAACTCCTCCACGTTCCGCCCACTGCCTCTTCAGAGCAGTCCCTCACCCAAGGGCCAACGCACTCTGACCCAAGGGACAGGGCGACTGTGTCCCAGCTGGGCCTTCACCTGTAGGGAGAGGACTCTATGTTCTGAATCGGCTGCTTTCAGTAGCTCAACGGCTAACCTTGGTCAGGTCACCTCCTCCCTCACGCGGCCAGGGCTTCCCAACGGTCCCTGCCGCTTCCCCTCCTCCAGCCACACTCACTCTGGTCTAGACGTCACAATGATCCTATCCACGTGGCCTCTGACCCTCTTTTCTCGTCACAA
This sequence comes from Tragulus kanchil, assembly GCA_022376925.1. Lineage (NCBI taxonomy): Eukaryota > Metazoa > Chordata > Mammalia > Artiodactyla > Tragulidae > Tragulus > Tragulus kanchil. Next base: position 22,925,205 of record JAIOJX010000032.1, read on the forward strand.
CGCCCGGGGGGACCTGGGGGCCTATTAGGCGCCTGCCTGCTCCCCTCCCACCTGAGTCTAAGTCCGAGTCCTACTGGAAGACAAATAGAGCCTGGTCGAGCCAGGGGCGGACCCAAAGAGGGGTGGGGTCCAGCAGGGGCGGGGCGCGGGAGGGGCGGGCTCCAGAAGAGGGGTGGGGTCCTGGCAGGTTGGCCAGAGGGTCTGGGCCAGCAGGGCCCCAGAGTGGATGTGGGCGCCACACAGGCCAAGGCCATCAGAGCGTCCAGTTTGGCCCCACGTCCCAGCTGAGGACGCTGAGCTCCGGAGAGGCGCAAGACTCACACAGCTCTGTGGGAGTGAATACCTGCCAGACTCTTGCCCGCGTGCCCGCTCATTCCTCACGTCCAACAGGCAGGCTGGCCACGGCGTGTAGGCACAGTCCCCGCTGCTCCCTGGCGCGCGCGTGGTCTGTGGTCGCAGGGGTACCGCTAGTGAGCCAGCTCTGCTGCTTCCTTTGGAGCGGGGAATGCAGCTGCCTGACAAGCCGGCCTCCACCTTCACGGGGCCAGGGGCGGGAGGCGGTACACCCTGGGGCTTTTGCAGGACAAGTTGAGGGGCGCCTAATTTGAAAAGTCAATTTCAAGTGATTTAAAATAGTAAGGTTCTGTATTTTCAGAATTTGTTCCAACAATGCATCTCATAATACTTTATATTTTAAAGGCCAAACCGGGAGCCCACACCCCTGCATCTTCCCAAGCAGAAATTTCTTCAACTTGAGATGCCTGGCTTCCTTTAAGAAACGGTCATCATTTGATGATCCGACTACCTGGTTTTTGTTGCAAAAACTCCTCCACGTTCCGCCCACTGCCTCTTCAGAGCAGTCCCTCACCCAAGGGCCAACGCACTCTGACCCAAGGGACAGGGCGACTGTGTCCCAGCTGGGCCTTCACCTGTAGGGAGAGGACTCTATGTTCTGAATCGGCTGCTTTCAGTAGCTCAACGGCTAACCTTGGTCAGGTCACCTCCTCCCTCACGCGGCCAGGGCTTCCCAACGGTCCCTGCCGCTTCCCCTCCTCCAGCCACACTCACTCTGGTCTAGACGTCACAATGATCCTATCCACGTGGCCTCTGACCCTCTTTTCTCGTCACAACGCCCGGGGGGACCTGGGGGCCTATTAGGCGCCTGCCTGCTCCCCTCCCACCTGAGTCTAAGTCCGAGTCCTACTGGAAGACAAATAGAGCCTGGTCGAGCCAGGGGCGGACCCAAAGAGGGGTGGGGTCCAGCAGGGGCGGGGCGCGGGAGGGGCGGGCTCCAGAAGAGGGGTGGGGTCCTGGCAGGTTGGCCAGAGGGTCTGGGCCAGCAGGGCCCCAGAGTGGATGTGGGCGCCACACAGGCCAAGGCCATCAGGCGTCAGTTTGGCCCCACGTCCCAGCTGAGGACGCTGAGCTCCGGAGAGGCGCAAGACTCACACAGCTCTGTGGGAGTGAATACCTGCCAGACTCTTGCCCGCGTGCCCGCTCATTCCTCACGTCCAACAGGCAGGCTGGCCACGGCGTGTAGGCACAGTCCCCGCTGCTCCCTGGCGCGCGCGTGGTCTGTGGTCGCAGGGGTACCGCTAGTGAGCCAGCTCTGCTGCTTCCTTTGGAGCGGGGAATGCAGCTGCCTGACAAGCCGGCCTCCACCTTCACGGGGCCAGGGGCGGGAGGCGGTACACCCTGGGGCTTTTGCAGGACAAGTTGAGGGGCGCCTAATTTGAAAAGTCAATTTCAAGTGATTTAAAATAGTAAGGTTCTGTATTTTCAGAATTTGTTCCAACAATGCATCTCATAATACTTTATATTTTAAAGGCAGAAAGTTATTTGAGGGCAGAGGAGAGGGTCTTGGAGAGGACTGCATCATTTGAAGTCAGTTTTTTTGGCACAAAGCAAGTCAATGCTCCTCTCTTCTCCTTGGCTTTAAAAACAAATCAGTGGAACTGGAGTTTACAGAGAATCAGAGAAGAACCAGTACAGGGGAAGGGTCATTGGGAAGCAAGGCCACAGGGAACTAGAGATCAGAGACAGCCAGCCTTGGGGAAGACTGCCCCACCAACAAGACAACTGGGAGCACAACACCCACTTCAACAGGGACTGCCCTGAGGGAGAACTGTGGGAGAACTCATCACGTTGGTAGGGATGACAGGACGGGACTCCACAGTTATTCTGCTTTTCCTCCCTGGTGTTTGTACTGTGCCCTAGACCAACACATGGGCCAAGGCAGGCACGCAATAAAGGTCAGACAGACAGATGAGTATTAGCCAAAGAGCTATGGAAGGGAGCAAACATTACCAGAGAAACAAACAACCTGAAAAAATTGAAAGACCATTCTATTTACAGTAGCATCAAAAAGAATAAAATACTTAGGAACAAACCTAATCAAAGGGGCTTCCCTGGCAGCACAGTGGCAAAGAGTTTGCCTGCCAATGCAGGAGATACGGGTTCGATCCCTGATCCGGGAAGATCCAACATGCTGCGGAGCGACTAAGTCCGGGAGCCACAACTATGGAGCCTGTGCTCTAAAGCCTCGGAGCCACAACTATTGAGCCCATGTGCCGCAACTACTGAAGCCTGTGAGCTCTAGAGCCCAAGTGCCACAACAAGGAAAGTTACCGCAGCAAGAAGCTTGCTCACCTAAACTCAAAAGTATCCTCCACTCCCTGCAACAAGAGAAGAGCCTGAAGCAGCAGTGAAAACCCAGAATAGCCAAAAATAAAAATTAAAAAAAAAAATAATCAAGGAAGTAGACCAAAAACTAAAAAATGCTGCTATAAGAAGCCCTGAGTCAATGGACAGACCCTCCGTAGATGGGAAAACATGATGTTCAGGCAGCATTACTCCCCAAACTGACCCACAGATTCAGCAATATCTCTGTCAGAATTCCAGCTAACCTTTTCACAGAAGTTCACGAGCGGATCCTGTAATTCATGTTGAACTGCAAGGGACCCATGATAACCAAAATAATTTTGTAAAAGAATTAGTCACAAGATTCACTTGTCCCTGATTTCAAAACTTTCCAAAAAGTTACAGTAATCAAGATAATGTGGTCCTAGGAAAGGGACAGACCAACAGATCAAAGAAAAGAGTCTGGAGCCCTGAAACAAGCTCAGACGTCGAGGTCAGCTGATTTTACATAAGGTGAGCCAGCCTTGGGAAGACTGCCCCACCAACAAGACAACTGGGAGCACAACACCCACTTCAACAGGGACTGCCCTGAGGGAGAACTGTGGGAGAACTCATCACGTTGGTAGGGATGACAGGACGGGACTCCACAGTTATTCTGCTTTTCCTCCCTGGTGTTTGTACTGTGCCCTAGACCAACACATGGGCCAAGGCAGGCACGCAATAAAGGTCAGACAGACAGATGAGTATTAGCCAAAGAGCTATGGAAGGGAGCAAACATTACCAGAGAAACAAACAACCTGAAAAAATTGAAAGACCATTCTATTTACAGTAGCATCAAAAAGAATAAAATACTTAGGAACAAACCTAATCAAAGGGGCTTCCCTGGCAGCACAGTGGCAAAGAGTTTGCCTGCCAATGCAGGAGATACGGGTTCGATCCCTGATCCGGGAAGATCCAACATGCTGCGGAGCGACTAAGTCCGGGAGCCACAACTATGGAGCCTGTGCTCTAAAGCCTCGGAGCCACAACTATTGAGCCCATGTGCCGCAACTACTGAAGCCTGTGAGCTCTAGAGCCCAAGTGCCACAACAAGGAAAGTTACCGCAGCAAGAAGCTTGCTCACCTAAACTCAAAAGTATCCTCCACTCCCTGCAACAAGAGAAGAGCCTGAAGCAGCAGTGAAAACCCAGAATAGCCAAAAATAAAAATTAAAAAAAAAAATAATCAAGGAAGTAGACCAAAAACTAAAAAATGCTGCTATAAGAAGCCCTGAGTCAATGGACAGACCCTCCGTAGATGGGAAAACATGATGTTCAGGCAGCATTACTCCCCAAACTGACCCACAGATTCAGCAATATCTCTGTCAGAATTCCAGCTAACCTTTTCACAGAAGTTCACGAGCGGATCCTGTAATTCATGTTGAACTGCAAGGGACCCATGATAACCAAAATAATTTTGTAAAAGAATTAGTCACAAGATTCACTTGTCCCTGATTTCAAAACTTTCCAAAAAGTTACAGTAATCAAGATAATGTGGTCCTAGGAAAGGGACAGACCAACAGATCAAAAGAAAAGAGTCTGGAGCCCTGAAACAAGCTCAGACGTCGAGGTCAGCTGATTTTACATAAGGTGTCAAAATGCTCACTGGGGAAGAAAAATCTTTCCAAAAAATGGTGCTAAGACAACTGAACATCCACATGCAAAAGAATGAACACTATATACAAAAGGTGACTGATCTGAGTCCTGAACCTAGAAAGAGCTAAAACTGTAAAATTCTTGGAAGAAAACACAGATTTCAACCTTCGTGACCTCTGGTTTGGCAATGGTTCTTCAGCGTGATGTTAAAAATGAAGCAAAACTAGAAAAATAATTTATCTTATTTTATTCAAATAAAAAATGGCTGTGCATCAAATGGCACTATCTATAGCAACCACCCCTATGCTGGGCGAAGGTCTGCAAATTGTGTTGTCTGGTAAAGTCAAGGGTCCAGAGTACTCAAAAGAGCCTTCTAACTCAACAGCAGAAGACAAACATGTCAGTTTAAAGGGGGACAGATGACTTGAACAGACATTTCCCAAAGAAGATATCAAATGGTCAACAAGCATGTGAAAGGATGCTCAGCACTACTGATCCCTTTTTTAGATTTACTTATTTATTTATTTATTTTGGGCGGGGATAGGGTTGGGGAGGGAGGGGAGCGGGCGGGCACTTCTACTGGTCTTTCATTTATCTATTTTCATCCATCTTTGTTCTTTGGCCTGTGTGGGCCTCCCATCGCGGTGGCCTCTGTTGTCGCAGAGCACCGCCTCTGGGCGCGTGCACTCCAGAGCTCCAGCTCGGTAATTGGACACATGGGTCCAGCCGCCCCGCAGCATGTGGGATCTTCCCAGGCCAGGGCTCGAACCGGCGCCCCTTGCACTGCAAGGCGGTGTCCTTACCCACTGGACCACCAGGGGAAGCCCAGCATTACTGATCCTTAAGGAAATGCAAATCAAAACCACATGGAGATACCACTTTTCATCCACTAGGATGGTGATCATAAAAAGGAGTGCTGGTGGAGAACTTAAAGTCCTCGTACCTTGCTGGCAGGAACGTCAAATGGTCGGGCTGCTGTGAAATTTATCAGCAGTTCTTCAAGAAGTTAAACGCAGACTTGCCATGTGGCCCAAGAGTCCCACTCCTAGGTACACAGCCAAGAGAACTACAAACACATGTCCACACAAAACCTGGTACACGGATGTTCACAATAGCTGTGAAGAGGGGAAAAGTCAGCTGTCCATCAAGGGAGAAATGAATAAGCAAAACACAGTCCATCAATACCACGGACAAGGAGCTCGCTATGTAAAGGCATGAAGCGCGGACACTGTTCACGGTAGGGATGAGCCCTGAAGCATGAGGCTGCATGAAAGGAGCCAGTGAGAAAAGGTCCCATATGGTAATTCCCTTTGCATGAAATGTCCCAAAGAAGCAAGTCCAAAAATAGAACACAGGGGAGTTGTTGCTGGGGGTGGGGAGTGGGGGTGGCTGTTGAATGAGTGCGGGATCCCCCGAGTGATGACAGCATTCTGGAATTAGACAGTGCGATGGCTGCACAACACCATGAAAGCACTGAAAGCCACTGAATTGTACAGTTACAAACAACTAAAGCAGGGAAATATATATTATGCAAACTTTACCTCTAAGAAAAAGCAAAGGGCAATCAAGGTACTGTGGCTGAATAAAGCCTAGGGTTAACCACTGGCCAAAATACAGGAGTTGCTGGGACCACCCCAAGAGTCACTGACCTCGCTTCTCCGGGTTGCGGACCTGGGACGGCATGTCTTGGATTTCCAGGGTCCACTCCCCCTGAGCCTTCTCTCCCCAGCAGTGTACAGTCATGAACTCCCAGTCTGTAAAGCCTTCATTGGAATGATCCAGCAGTCTGCAATTGGAGACATGGGGTCAGTCCACAGGAGCCCCAAGGGCAGAGGCGCCTGGCCTGGGGCTGGTGTGAGGTGCAGGTGCAATGCGGTTGACTTCAGACCCTTGCTGTGCAGCTCCACCCTGCATGGCACCTTCACCTCCAACCTCACTGGTCCTGCCAGCACCAGCAGAGGAAGGTGGCACTGGTGGCGTCCAGCATAAGATAGGGCTTGGTCAGTGGGGCTCGATCCACCCTGACTCTCACATAGATACCTCAGGCATAGGGATCTGGTGCAGACCCCTTCCAATGACTGGTGTGGCAGGAACACCCTCTCCTGTCCTGGCTTCTCTCCATCACCAAGAAGCATCCCCACGCTCCAGCCCGGGAAAGGTCCCACAGAGCCTGGGACCCCCATTCCTGACACTGGAAAGCAATGGCAGCAGGGCCACAATGTCTCTCCCCTTAAAACCATAAGGGATGAGCACAGAAGGAATGTACCTCAACATAGTGAAAGCCATGTATGATAAGCCCACAGCAAACATTATTCTCAAGGGTGAAAAACTGAAAGCATTCCCTCTAAGATCAGGAATAAGACAGGGATGTCCATTGTCACCACTATTATTCAGCATCATTTGGAAGTCCTATCTACAGCAATCAGTGAAGAAAAAGAAATATAAAGAATCCAGATTGGAAAAAAAGAAGTAAAACTCTCACTGCAGACGACATGACACTATACGTAGAAAACCCTAAAGACACTATCAGAAAATTACTAGAGCTAATCAGCACAGTTAGCAAACTCACAGGATATAAAATCAATACACAGAAATCACTCACATTCCTACATACAAACAATGAAAAATCAGAAAGAGAAACCAAGGAAGCAATCCCATTCACCACTGCAACCAAAAGAATAAAATACCTAGGAATAAACCTACCTAAAGAGACAAAATGACTACAGAGAAAATTATAAGACACTAATTAAATAAATCAAAGAAGACATAAACAGATGGAGAGATATTCCATGTTCCTGGGTTGCAAGAATCAATACTGTGAAAATGACCATGCTACCAAATATCATCCACAGATTCAGTGCGATCCCTATCAAATTACCAATGCCATTTTTCACAGAACTAGGCCAAAAAATAGCACATTTCATATGGAAACACAAAAAACCCTGGATAGCCAAAGCAATCTTGAGAAAGAAGAATGGAGCAGGAGGGATCAACTTTCCTGACACCAGACTATACTACAAAGCAACAGTCATCAAGACAGTATGGTGCTGGCACAAAAGCATAAATATAGACCAATGGAACAAGACAGAGAGCTCAGAGACAAGCCTACACTTCTATGGGTACCTTACTTTTCACAAAGGAGGAAAGAATATGCAATATGCCAGAGACAGCCTCTTCGAAAAATGGTACTGGAAAAATTGGACAGCTACATGTAAAAGAAAGAAGTTGGAACACTTGCTAACACTATCCACAAAGATAAACTCAAAATGGATTAAAGACCTAACTGTAAGACCAGAAACCATAAAGCTCTTAGAGGAAAACATAGGCAGAACACTTGATGACATAAATCAAAGCAAGATCTATGACCCACCTTCTAGAGTAATAGAATTAAAGACAAAAATAAACAAGTGGGACCTAATTAAACATTAAAAGCTTCTGCACAGCAAAAGAAACCATCAACAAGGTGAAAAGATAGCCTTCAGAATGGAAGAAAATAATAGCAATTGAAGCAACCAACAAAGAATTAATTTCCAAAATATACAAGCAGCTCAGACAACTTGACACTAAAAAAACAAACACAGGGCTTCCCTAGTGGTCCAGTGGGTAAGGACACTGCCTTGCAGTGCAAGGGCCGCCGGTTTGATCCCTGGCCTGGGAAGATCCCACGTGCCGTGGAGCGGCTGGACCGATGTATCCAATTACCGAGCCGGAGCTCTGAAGCGCATGCACCCAGAGCTGGTGCTCTGCGACAACAGAGGCCACTGCGATGGGAGGCCCACACGGGCCAAAGAACAAACATGGATGAAAATGGATAAATAAAAGACCGATAGAAGTGGCCTGCCCGCACCACCCCCTCCCCAACCTGTGCCCCCTCAAAAAAAAAAAAAAAAAAAACCAATCAAAAAAAGGTGAAAAATACCTAGATAGACATCTCTCCAAAGAAGACATACAGATAGCCATCAAACACATGAAAAGATGCTCAACATCTCTCATTATTAGAGAAATGCAAATCAAAACCACAATGAGGGCTTCCCTGGTGGTTCAGTGGTTAAAAAGTCTGCCTTGCAGTGCAAAGGGCGCCGGTTTGATCCCTGGCCCAGGAAGATCCCACATGCCACGGTGGCTGGACTGGTGCATCCAATTACAAGCCAGCACTCTGGAATGCACGCGCCCAGAGCCAGTGCTCTGCAGTGAGAGAGGCCACTGCAATGGGAGGCCCACACAGGCCAAAGAATAAAACAATGGATGAAAATAAATATAAATAAAAGAAGCATGACGGGGAAAAGAAAAGAAAAAAAAAAAGCAACTACAATAAGCTATCACCTCACACCAGTCAGAATGGCCATCATCAAAACATCTACAGACAATAAATGCTGGCGAGGGTGTGGAGAAAAGGGAACTCTCTTGCACTGTTTGTGGGAGTGTAAGTTGATACAGTCACTGTGGAAAACAGTATGGAGATTCCTTTAAAAACTAGGAACAGAGCCACCATATGATCCAGCAACCCACTATTAGGCATATACTCTGAGGAAATCAAAACTGAAAGAGACACATGGACCCCAATGTTCACTGCAGCACTTTTTACATTAGCTAGAACATGGAAACAACCTAGTTGTCCATCAGCAAATGAATGGATAAAGAAACTATGGTACATATATACAATGAATTATTTCTCAGCCACAAAAAGAAATGCATGTGAATCAATCCTAATGAGGTGGATGAACCTAGGACCTATTATACAAAGTGAAGTAAGTTAAAAAGAAAAGGACAGGGCTTCCCCTGGTGGTCCAGCGGGTAAGGACACCGCCTTACAGTGCAAGGGGCGCCTATTCGATCCCTGGCCTGGGAAGATTCCACATGCCGCGGAGCGGCTGGACTGATGTGTCCAATTACCGGGCCGGAGCTCTGGCGCGCATGCGCCCAGAGCCGGTGCTCTGCACAACAGAGGCCACCACAATGGGAGGCCCACAGGAGTCGAAGAAAAACGACAGATGAAAATAGACAAATGAAAGACCAATAGAAGTGGCCCACCCATCCACCTCCCTCCCCACCCCACCCCCAAAAAAGAAAAATAAATAATAAAATAAATGTTTAAAAAAAAAAAAAAAAGAAAAGGACAAATATAGTATACTAACACATATCTATATGGAATCTAGAAAGATGGTACTCATAAATGCATACGCAGAGTAGCAATGGAGAAACAGACACAGAGAACAGACTTACAGACTTTGAGGGGAGGGAGGAGTGGGCGAGATGTACGGCAAGAGGAACATGGAAACTGACATCACTATATGTAAGAGAAACAACCAAAGCGAATGTGCTGTTAAGACTCTGGGGACTTACACGGGGCTATGCAACAACCTGGAAGGGTGGGATGGGGAGGGACGTGGGAGGGAGGGTCAGGTGGGAGGGCTCAAGGGGATACCTATGACTGATTTTGGTCTATGTGTAGTAAGCAACAAAACTCTGTAAAATAATACATATACACACACACTCACATAGATATAGCTAAAAATAGAAAAAAAAAAGTAAGTGTGTCATGGAGGAAGCCTTTCCAAAATGCCAACTTATGGAATGAGGAAACCAGCAATGCTTGTTTGTGGGAGTGTAAGTTGATACAGTCACTGTGGAAAACAGTATGGAGATTCCTTTAAAAACTAGGAACAGAGCCACCATATGATCCAGCAACCCACTATTAGGCATATACTCTGAGGAAATCAAAACTGAAAGAGACACATGGACCCCAATGTTCACTGCAGCACTTTTTACATTAGCTAGAACATGGAAACAACCTAGTTGTCCATCAGCAAATGAATGGATAAAGAAACTATGGTACATATATACAATGAATTATTTCTCAGCCACAAAAAGAAATGCATGTGAATCAATCCTAATGAGGTGGATGAACCTAGGACCTATTATACAAAGTGAAGTAAGTTAAAAAGAAAAGGACAGGGCTTCCCCTGGTGGTCCAGCGGGTAAGGACACCGCCTTACAGTGCAAGGGGCGCCTATTCGATCCCTGGCCTGGGAAGGTCTCACATGCTGTGGAACAGCTGGACTGATGTGTCCAATTACCGGGCCGGAGCTCTGGCGCGCATGCGCCCAGAGCCGGTGCTCTGCACAACAGAGGCCACCACAATGGGAGGCCCACAGGAGTCGAAGAAAAACGACAGATGAAAATAGACAAATGAAAGACCAATAGAAGTGGCCCACCCATCCACCTCCCTCCCCACCCCACCCCCAAAAAAGAAAAATAAATAATAAAATAAATGTTTAAAAAAAAAAAAAAGAAAAGGACAAATATAGTATACTAACACATATCTATATGGAATCTAGAAAGATGGTACTCATAAATGCATACGCAGAGTAGCAATGGAGAAACAGACACAGAGAACAGACTTACAGACTTTGAGGGGAGGGAGGAGTGGGCGAGATGTACGGCAAGAGGAACATGGAAACTGACATCACTATATGTAAGAGAAACAACCAAAGCGAATGTGCTGTTAAGACTCTGGGGACTTACACGGGGCTATGCAACAACCTGGAAGGGTGGGATGGGGAGGGACGTGGGAGGGAGGGTCAGGTGGGAGGGCTCAAGGGGATACCTATGACTGATTTTGGTCTATGTGTAGTAAGCAACAAAACTCTGTAAAATAATACATATACACACACACTCACATAGATATAGCTAAAAATAGAAAAAAAAAAGTAAGTGTGTCATGGAGGAAGCCTTTCCAAAATGCCAACTTATGGAATGAGGAAACCAGCAATGCTTGTTCTCCTCCAGAAGACACGAACAAGAAATGTGAACAACTGCCCAGTCCAGTGGAAACGATGCTGTTCCTTAGCCCCCAGGGCTAAGCAGGTCCCCACAAGTGTGTGCGGGGAAGAGGAGATGCACCTGAGCGCCGCCCCCACCCCCGGGGGTCTCTCCTGCAGGTACACCACTCCCTTGAGCTTTCTAGATTGGAAGAATGGCCTTCCCATTGAACTTTTAGCCCTGGTCCACTTTTTCAAGCTTGGTTCAGGCCAAACAGAGAGCAACTCACAGACGCGTTCTATCTCCAGTTCTCGGAGTCCTGAGAAGAAATGATTCCAGAGTCTTCATCTCACTCTTCCTTCAGAGCCTAACTTTCTATTTTCTAGCATGTAAGGGCTCTTTGGGCTTCCCAGGGGGCAGCGGTGGTAAAGCATCTGCCTGCCAATGCAGGAGACATAAGATGCGGGTTCCATTCTAGTTTGGGAAGATCCCCTGGAGGCAGGCACGGAACCCACTCCAATATTCTTGCCTGGGGAATCCCGTGGACAGAGGAGCTGGGCGGGCTACAATCGGTGAGGTCGCAGAGTTGATGACTGAAGCACTGAGCGTGCATGGGTTCATCAGAAACTGAGATGTTTCATGTGATGTCACACTTGATTCCTAGTTGGGGCTTCTCCAAGCATCCACTGACAGAGAAGTTTACAAAGGGAGCATACTGTGCACAAACAGTGCAGGGAGAAGAAACCCTCCTTTCTTCTAAGAAACCACAAAGGTCAAGGCTGATCTGCACACACGATGCCACGCTGAAACTAGAAGAAAGATGAGCTCTTTCTGGGACTAAAGGACTTAAGACATCCCCTTACTCAGAGCGAAAAGCACTCTGAAAGAAACCTGAAAGAGCTGCTGGATTAAACAAGATGTGAACTAACGTAGAAGGTAACTGATGCCACACTCGATCTTAGCTGAAAGGCCTAAAACACAGACTCCTGGCATAATCATACACCCTGCCCTGGAAAAGACTCAACTCCCAAGACTCAGTTACCAACATAGGGGCCCCGGGCCCAGAGTGGGTGGCTAGGAGTCAGGGGAGCCCAGATTCATAGCCCTGTCATCCTGGGGCTCCTGCCTTGGGCCTGGTCAGGGAGTGCAAGTCAGAAGGGGAGGGGCACAGAGCTGGGCGTGGGAAGGAAATGTGGGGCCAGCAATTCCACCGAACCATCATGTTCTGTCCTCGTATCCCTGCTAACTGGGATGCAGGCGTCCCACTGTGCCTCCTCTCCCTCTGGAGGAGCCCCAGGACAGCCGCAGAGCCAAAGAGCAGCAGCAGCTTCCAGCGCCCCACTGGCTTGGGGAGGAGTGGGCTGTGAGCCTGGGTCTCCAGGCCCCAGAGCCCACGCCGGCAGGCAGGGTGACCTCCTGAGGGCCAGGAGAGGAGCAGGCCTGCCTGGCCTCAGCCAGTGCAGGGCCAGGTCCTGGGCACTCTAGTAAGTGTCTAACCGCGGAACGCAAGCCTGCTACTGGACGGCTTCCAATTTCTCAAGAATGACTAGAGGTTTGGATTTTTAAAGGAAACCTCTAAAAGTTCTAATAATGATAACTCTGGTTGTAAAATAGCACAAAGCTGCAGCTTGCCAGCTGGCACTCTCAAACACTGGTGCCCACACTGGTTCCCATGTGCAGTGGGCGGCCCAGGCCTCCTCCATAGGGGAGAGGCCACATGTCACCCTTGTGCTATGAGGAGGAGACCGTTAGGGGCCCAGCTGATGCCTGAGTCCTGGGAGCAGGTCCCCACAGCATCCAGGGCACTGAGGACAAGCCGGGCCAGGGCCGCAGCCTATGGTCCAAGGATAGATGGGCTGCTGGGGAGCCAGGCTGGGTGAGAAGGACACGGCCCATCTCCATCTCAGGCAGAGCAGGGTTGGGACAGGTCCCCTCATGCCTGGTCCTGTCTGGAAGCCATTCACCCACCCCAATAAGGGCCGCAGTCCTGGGAGATGGCCCACACAAGGCCAGTGGGCCCAGTGGGGGAGAAGCAGGTGTCAGGGGCTGCAGCCCACTGGGCAAGGCCATCTCGGAGTGCCAGGCACAACTGCCAGTCCTGCTTTCACAAGTCACGGGAAAACCCACTCCAGTCTTATTGCCTGACAAATCCCATGGACAAAGGAGCATGGCAGGCTAGTCCGTGGGATCACAAGAGTCAGACATGACTTAGTGACTAAACCACCACCAGCCTACATACTCAGACCACACATCAACTCAGACAACCAGAGATTACAGAGTCAGCCTTAAACAGAAATGAAGAAAGAAAAAAAACGAGACACGGGAAATGCTGACATGTTCCTGAAACCATCTTCCTTCCTCCTCCTCCTCTTAGCTGGAAGGAGCCAGGAACAGGCCCCAGGCCCCCCGGCCTCCCCCAAGCTCCCTCTACGGCTTCACTCTAATGATCAGCAGGTCAGGTAAATGCAGCAGAGCACTCCTCCTCATTTCTCAGCCTGCTGAAGAATGAGTCCACAGACTGGCGCACACCGCCCCGCAACCAGAGCCTGCTTCTCACAGGGCTGGCCCCATGGGGACCCCCAGCAGGTGGGCAAGACTCTGTGGAGAGAAGCCCAGAGTACCTGTGAGTCACCCAAAGAGCCTCCCAGCAGGCCCCGTCCCAGAACACAAAGCACTTAAAATGCAGAAGGAACATGGTGAAAATGATGCTGCCAGAACCCCGCATGACTCCACTAAACAGACAGCCGAGCCCTTATCACTGCAAGCAGCTGAAAGTGGAAAAGTTTCAGGGCGACTCTGAAGGCCCGGCTGCAGGAAGCCATTTCTCAGGATTGGAAAGGTGTGCGTGTGTGTCTCCAAAGAGCCCTGTGACTCTGAGGAAAGCCCGGCTCCCGCCCGGCCCCCCGGTCCCTGCCTGTCCTGGACTCACCTCTTCGCCAGAAGCAGAGACCTGGTCCCAGAAGGGGAAGTCAGGTGGATCTGCAGGTCTCCACGGCGCGGGTGGGAGATGGAGATGCGGGCCACCACGTGCTCCAGGAAGTCCACACGCTGGTCTGAGTGGTCTGCACAGGCGCTGGTCAGGGCGGTGGTCCGCAGCGTCTGCACCACAGGGATGGTCCTGGGGGAGGTGGGGAGGAGGAGGTTGAGTACTTGGCACTGAATCCCTAAGTCACGCACCCAGGGAGGGGCCCACAGCCCCTTGTGTCTCCCTCTCAGACGTGCCTGTTGGAGTCACGTCACCTGCCCAGAAGAAGTTCATCATTCTGGTATTTTGTCAGAGAGACTTAAAGTATGTCTTCTTGTGAAGGTTTGGCCTGTGTTCCCAGGAATTGGTTTTCTTGGTGCCCTGACACATTGGCTGGATCTATAAGGCTTTAAACCCCACCACTCTGTCTCAAGACTGGCCTTGAGGATTCAGGTCATTTCCTGAAACCATCTTCCCTCCNCCTCCTCCTCTTAGCTGGAAGGAGCCAGGAACAGGCCCCAGGCCCCCCGGCCTCCCCCAAGCTCCCTCTACGGCTTCACTCTAATGATCAGCAGGTCAGGTAAATGCAGCAGAGCACTCCTCCTCATTTCTCAGCCTGCTGAAGAATGAGTCCACAGACTGGCGCACACCGCCCCGCAACCAGAGCCTGCTTCTCACAGGGCTGGCCCCATGGGGACCCCCAGCAGGTGGGCAAGACTCTGTGGAGAGAAGCCCAGAGTACCTGTGAGTCACCCAAAGAGCCTCCCAGCAGGCCCCGTCCCAGAACACAAAGCACTTAAAATGCAGAAGGAACATGGTGAAAATGATGCTGCCAGAACCCCGCATGACTCCACTAAACAGACAGCCGAGCCCTTATCACTGCAAGCAGCTGAAAGTGGAAAAGTTTCAGGGCGACTCTGAAGGCCCGGCTGCAGGAAGCCATTTCTCAGGATTGGAAAGGTGTGCGTGTGTGTCTCCAAAGAGCCCTGTGACTCTGAGGAAAGCCCGGCTCCCGCCCGGCCCCCCGGTCCCTGCCTGTCCTGGACTCACCTCTTCGCCAGAAGCAGAGACCTGGTCCCAGAAGGGGAAGTCAGGTGGATCTGCAGGTCTCCACAGGCGCGGGTGGGAGATGGAGATGCGGGCCACCACGTGCTCCAGGAAGTCCACACGCTGGTCTGAGTGGTCTGCACAGGCGCTGGTCAGGGCGGTGGTCCGCAGCGTCTGCACCACAGGGATGGTCCTGGGGGAGGTGGGGAGGAGGAGGTTGAGTACTTGGCACTGAATCCCTAAGTCACGCACCCAGGGAGGGGCCCACAGCCCCTTGTGTCTCCCTCTCAGACGTGCCTGTTGGAGTCACGTCACCTGCCCAGAAGAAGTTCATCATTCTGGTATTTTGTCAGAGAGACTTAAAGTATGTCTTCTTGTGAAGGTTTGGCCTGTGTTCCCAGGAATTGGTTTTCTTGGTGCCCTGACACATTGGCTGGATCTATAAGGCTTTAAACCCCCACCACTCTGTCTCGAAGACTGGCCTTGAGGATTCAGGTCATGATGTCGAATGGCAACAATAGCAAAGACTTCCTACGCTGACTGCGTGCTAGGCATGAGCCCCTGGTCTGACCCATTTAACCCAGAGAGAAGTCGAGGGCCCAAGGTCATAGGACTATAGAGGGACCAAGGTGGGGTGTGAGTCTAAGTCTCCTGCATCTACCTGAGCTGTGCCATCCTATACAGATGCCTGCGTGGACCCACACTCACGTTCAAGAAGCCAGGAAAGAGGAGACAGACAAGGGGCCTGGGACCACTGGTGGAGGCCACGGCAACTGGACCCAAGGACTTTTCACAGAGGCTAGATGGGAGGTCTGCTCTGGACAGTCCTCCTGGAAGCCTGGGCCCCCCTCCCCAGCCCCATGAAGGGAGTTCTCAGTACGAACCCAGGGGAGCTTTAGCATCTGCGGTGGACTCAGAGGACAGGCACCAGGCTCTGGTCAGTCAGGACTCAGTTCCTCCAGGGTTTTCCCATCTGCTCCCCAGATGAAGCAGACGAGCCTGCCCTCAACGTGGCTGCAGAGCCAGGCTGGGCCTCCCTCTGTGCTGGTCACTCCAGTTGCAGGGCTCACCCTGACAGACGGTAAGCTGAAAGGCCAGCCTCCGCCTAGTAGCCCAAGAATGATTCCGACACAGGGCTAGTGAACAGTTCACTGTGGGGGAGCACTGTTCCCATTATGCCAGACTCCCCTCTGGGGAGGGGAGACCAGTGTGGGCTCAGCGCCTCAGAAATAACATGGCTTGGCTCAACTGGGCCTGAGTCATAAAAAACAATCAAAACACTTACAAACAGTGATGTAATCCCCCCAGAGACTCTCTAAATATTTGAAAACATGAACTGCACACATCATAAACTGACTGAGAGATGCCAATTTCTTCCAATGCTTCTCCCAAGTTTTCCCATTCTTGCAGGAGGCAGCGTGGGAGCTGGTGGGGGGACTTCCCTGTGAGGACTCACTAAGCAACCCTACACTCTCCTCAGATGAAAAGCAAGATGGGATTGAGAGACACAAAAATCACAACCAAGCCCCCAACTCCAACCACCTGCCAACTGGTGTGGGGAGCATTTACTTTGCTCTAGAAACAGACCTGGCATCCTAGCCAGGAAACCCCAATCCTAGTGGTGAGGTGCAGGACCTCAGAGGGCAGGAGCAGGAACAGAGCATCCCGTATCTCAGGGAGCAAGGGTGGTATCCTCAGTGAGGTCGGAGACAGATGGTCTGCAGATAGCCCTAAAAAGTCAAAGCTTTTAGTTCTGAAGTATTTTCATGTGGCAAGTGAGTTATTCAATCCTGACTGGCATCCTATACAGATGCCTGCGTGGACCCACACTCACGTTCAAGAAGCCAGGAAAGAGGAGACAGACAAGGGGCCTGGGACCACTGGTGGAGGCCACGGCAACTGGACCCAAGGACTTTTCACAGAGGCTAGATGGGAGGTCTGCTCTGGACAGTCCTCCTGGAAGCCTGGGCCCCCCTCCCCAGCCCCATGAAGGGAGTTCTCAGTACGAACCCAGGGGAGCTTTAGCATCTGCGGTGGACTCAGAGGACAGGCACCAGGCTCTGGTCAGTCAGGACTCAGTTCCTCCAGGGTTTTCCCATCTGCTCCCCAGATGAAGCAGACGAGCCTGCCCTCAACGTGGCTGCAGAGCCAGGCTGGGCCTCCCTCTGTGCTGGTCACTCCAGTTGCAGGGCTCACCCTGACAGACGGTAAGCTGAAAGGCCAGCCTCCGCCTAGTAGCCCAAGAATGATTCCGACACAGGGCTAGTGAACAGTTCACTGTGGGGGAGCACTGTTCCCATTATGCCAGACTCCCCTCTGGGGAGGGGAGACCAGTGTGGGCTCAGCGCCTCAGAAATAACATGGCTTGGCTCAACTGGGCCTGAGTCATAAAAAACAATCAAAACACTTACAAACAGTGATGTAATCCCCCCAGAGACTCTCTAAATATTTGAAAACATGAACTGCACACATCATAAACTGACTGAGAGATGCCAATTTCTTCCAATGCTTCTCCCAAGTTTTCCCATTCTTGCAGGAGGCAGCGTGGGAGCTGGTGGGGGGACTTCCCTGTGAGGACTCACTAAGCAACCCTACACTCTCCTCAGATGAAAAGCAAGATGGGATTGAGAGACACAAAAATCACAACCAAGCCCCCAACTCCAACCACCTGCCAACTGGTGTGGGGAGCATTTACTTTGCTCTAGAAACAGACCTGGCATCCTAGCCAGGAAACCCCAATCCTAGTGGTGAGGTGCAGGACCTCAGAGGGCAGGAGCAGGAACAGAGCATCCCGTATCTCAGGGAGCAAGGGTGGTATCCTCAGTGAGGTCGGAGACAGATGGTCTGCAGATAGCCCTAAAAAGTCAAAGCTTTTAGTTCTGAAGTATTTTCATGTGGCAAGTGAGTTATTCAATAAAAGACAAGCTATACTAAACTGTAAACTGTCTGGATGGTAACCTTCCCAACCTGCTAAAACTGAAGACAAGTTGGTTGGTTCTTTTTGCTTGAAAACACTCTGGCTGACCTTTAGCACAGTCTGGAGGCACAGACATCATCAACTATTTTGCTGTAACTGGGTCTTTAAAGATGTAGGGACATGCTGGCTAGAAAATCCTACGGGTCAGATAAGATACTTAAAAGCTGGGCCTCTTTTTCCTTTGTGGGAATTACACTAATCTTGATTTTTTTTTTTTTTCATTTTTCGAAAGGTTATAAAAATGTCATGTATGGTTGTGAGAGCTGGACCATAAAGAAGGCTGAGCGCTTAAGAATTGATGCCTTTGGGGCTTCCCCTGGTGGTCCAGTGGGTAAGGACACCGCCTTGCAGTGCAAGGGGCACCGGTTCGAGCCCTGGCCTGGGAGGATCCCAGGTGCCGCGGAGCGGCTGGACTGATGTGTCCAATCACCGAGCCGGAGCTCTGGAGCGTATGCGCCCAGAGCCTGTGCTCTGCAACAACAGACGCCACCGCAATGGGAGGCCCACAGGAGCCAAAGAACCGAAGACGAATGAAAATAGAGAAATGAAGGACCAATAGAAGTGGCCCGCCCACTCCCCTCCCTCCCCAACCCGACCCCCGCCCAAAGTAAAATAAATAAATAAATCTTTAAAAAAAAAAAAGAACTGATGCCTTTGAACTGTGGTGTTGGAGAAGACTCTTGAGAGCCTCTTGGACTGCAAAGAGATCAAACCAGTCAGTCCTAAAGGAAGTCAACCCTGAATATTCATTGGAAGGACTAATGCTGAAGCTCAATCTGCAGTACTTCGGCCATGTGATGGGAAGAGATGACTCACTGGAAAAGACCCTGATGCCAGAAAAAATAGAAGGCAGAGGGAGAAGGGGACGACAGAGGACGAGATGGTTGGATGGCATCACCAACTCAATGGACATGAGCTTGAGCAAGCTCCAGGAGATTGTGAAAAATAGGGAAGCCTGGTGTGCTGCTGTCCATGGGGTCATAAACAGTCAGACATGACTGAGCGACTGAACTGAACTGATAAAAGTGCCATTTCACCCTTCTCTATTTGACACCCTATACTTTTGAGTAATTTCGCTCAAGCCGATGGTCATGATCCTGTTTACCTTCCTTTGACAGAAACTTCTAAGGAGATTTAAACAATATGTTCCCAAGGCCAGGTGAGAATGCCATACTTCTGTGCCTGCATGTCACGACAGAGGCTGGGCCTCCACTGGCGTTTCCAGCGGTGTAACAAGTCATTCCAACATGAAAGTGGCTGGTGAGGTTGAGGGTTCCCCTCCCGCTGTGCCAGGACTCCACACCTGCTGCCTGCTGCCTGGCCAGCGCTCTGCCCCATAGTGCCTGAGGTGGGTCAGACACCTGTTCTGCTGGTCAGCAGTGGGAGGGGGGCTCCTTGGGGGATGTGTGTGGTAAAGACTGTAAAAGAGAGAGCCCAGGGAGACGTGGCAGCGCCTGGGGTCAGGGTAGGGGGAGAGCTGGCCCTTCTCATTCCTCACCGCCCCCCACGCCTGTGGGCTCCCCCCTCTCTCCTGGCCTCTCCTGGCAGCTCCACAACCTTCTCCAGGACCCTTAGGGATCCCAACAGACACAGGCTGCCTCCCCAACTCCCAGTCCCTGGATGCATAGCATCCAGACGAGCAGCTCTGCGTGGCCATTCTGCAGAGAAAGACTGAACGCTCCCCAACAGTCGCTGACCCCCGTCCCCATCATCACCTCTCTGCAGTGCCGCAGGCCCTCTGCTCCTCTGGTCCAGCCTGGCTCAGGGGCGGGTGGTGCGAGATGGAGCCAGCCAGTGGAGGAACACCAGCAGGGCCTGAGTGGTCCTCCAGAGCATGGGGGTGCAACGCTCGTGTCTGAGCACAGGCTGGGCCCCTGGCCGGATCTGCAGAGAGGGCGGTCCTGTGACTCCTCTGGTCACAGCTCTGGGGACCACCTCCCTGGACGGGATGTACCCCAGGGGAGGATGGCCAGCAGGGCTGAGGTGGATGAGGGTGGAGCATGCTTTTCCTCCCTGCCCTGCATGTGACCACAAACACTCAGGCCTCTGGCCCAGAGCCCTGCATGATGACATCGCCGACGTCACCGCAGACTCGCCAGGATGCTGCTCTTAATGCTGGTGGTCACGGTTCTCTCAAAATCATACTAGTGCGACCCAGTCCTTCGACTCAGGAGGGAGGTCAGGGAAACAAGTCCCACGTGGGTACAGTAGTTTATATAGGGCAGCCAAGGAGGCTGCCTCCCCCTTCCCTGTCTCTCTCTCTCCCTTTGTCTCTCTCTCTCTCTCCCTATCTTCCTTCCCTCTTCTCTTTCTCCCTCTCCCCCTGTCTCCCTCTCTGTCTCTCCCTCCACCCCCATCTCTCCTCCACCCTCCCTTTCTGTCTCCGTCTCCTTTCCTCTCTCTCTCTACTCTTCTCTGTGGGAAGCACTGAAGCTGGGTCTAGGACTTTCACAGCATCCCTGGATTCCACCACGAGGAGACACCAGAAGGAGGCTGAGAGAATGAACAGCCATCCTGGGGGACCCCCAGACTAAGAAACAATCTTGGAGAGGGAGCAAGGAGAGGCAGAGGGAAAAGCAGGTGTCAGGGAAGATTTCCGTTCATTTTAAGCCACAAGATCCCAGCAGCTTAGACAAAGTTAAAAAAACGAGAACCTGATGAAGGAAACCAACCATGAACATAGGGGTGATCGGCACCCTGGTAACCCCAGCAGCCAGGTCAAAGCGGGCATCTACCTCCATGCGGAGCACCTGGCTGGTGGCCTGCCTGTCTGTCTGTCTCGGCCCTCACGTCCCTGGGAACCACTGAACGTGCAGTTGAGTCTGTGGTGTGTGACAGTTGCTGGCTGACTAGTCCTGAGAGGCTGAAGCTGTGAATGGAAAGACAACTTTCCCTCAGGGACAGACGTGTGCTTCTCCTGTCTGCAGGGGTGCGTGGGACCTTTCTCTCCTCAAAGGACAGGAACAATGTCACACTGTGTGATGGCTGCACCCCTCCACTCGTGCTGTCTAGACCCCGAGGACCAGCACTTAAAAACAAAATAAAAGAAAATAAAAACAACCCTGCGCCACCGAGGCACCACGCTTCCATCTTAAAACTATTCCTGGCAGAACATGCTTTTCCTCCCTGCCCTGCATGTGACCACAAACACTCAGGCCTCTGGCCCAGAGCCCTGCATGATGACATCGCCGACGTCACCGCAGACTCGCCAGGATGCTGCTCTTAATGCTGGTGGTCACGGTTCTCTCAAAATCATACTAGTGCGACCCAGTCCTTCGACTCAGGAGGGAGGTCAGGGAAACAAGTCCCACGTGGGTACAGTAGTTTATATAGGGCAGCCAAGGAGGCTGCCTCCTTCTTCCCTGTCTCTCTCTCTCCCTTTGTCTCTCTCTCTCTCTCCCTATCTTCCTTCCCTCTTCTCTTTCTCCCTCTCCCCCTGTCTCCCTCTCTGTCTCTCCCTCCACCCCCATCTCTCCTCCACCCTCCCTTTCTGTCTCCGTCTCCTTTCCTCTCTCTCTCTACTCTTCTCTGTGGGAAGCACTGAAGCTGGGTCTAGGACTTTCACAGCATCCCTGGATTCCACCACGAGGAGACACCAGAAGGAGGCTGAGAGAATGAACAGCCATCCTGGGGGACCCCCAGACTAAGAAACAATCTTGGAGAGGGAGCAAGGAGAGGCAGAGGGAAAAGCAGGTGTCAGGGAAGATTTCCGTTCATTTTAAGCCACAAGATCCCAGCAGCTTAGACAAAGTTAAAAAAACGAGAACCTGATGAAGGAAACCAACCATGAACATAGGGGTGATCGGCACCCTGGTAACCCCAGCAGCCAGGTCAAAGCGGGCATCTACCTCCATGCGGAGCACCTGGCTGGTGGCCTGCCTGTCTGTCTGTCTCGGCCCTCACGTCCCTGGGAACCACTGAACGTGCAGTTGAGTCTGTGGTGTGTGACAGTTGCTGGCTGACTAGTCCTGAGAGGCTGAAGCTGTGAATGGAAAGACAACTTTCCCTCAGGGACAGACGTGTGCTTCTCCTGTCTGCAGGGGTGCGTGGGACCTTTCTCTCCTCAAAGGACAGGAACAATGTCACACTGTGTGATGGCTGCACCCCTCCACTCGTGCTGTCTAGACCCCGAGGACCAGCACTTAAAAACAAAATAAAAGAAAATAAAAACAACCCTGCGCCACCGAGGCACCACGCTTCCATCTTAAAACTATTCCTGGCAAGAGAAGAATGCTTCATTCAGGAGCTGCCCAACGGGGAGGCCAGTGGGACGGAAGGGCTGCAGCCAAGATGCGGCCCCCGGGGCTGGCGTCACCTAACCTGGAGCCTGAGTACCTGTGAGCCTGGCGACTTCCAACCAACCAAGGTAAAGAATGCAACAGGCCCCCTCAGGCTCAGGGAACCTTCCACTTCTGAATCTGACAGTCTAAGGCTCCCCAAAGAAAGCAAGGCCTCCTGGTGTCAGGAGTGAGCCCTGCCTGGTGACTGACCAGCTTTTCAGGCCTGAAGGGACGAGCAGCAGGATGGACATGCCACGGTTCCACAGTGCCCTCGGGGGCTATTAATCCAACAAGGAGTTTCTGAATTCTTACTGTGTGCAGGGCCTCAACAGGAAACACTTCTCTGAAAGTCTTACAGCAAAAGGGCATATTATAAGAGGTGGAGGCCTTCAGGGAAGGGGCAACTGCAGTGAGAGGGATCCGTGTTTGCTGATAAAGAACCACTTTCCAGCACCTCGGCGTTTCTTTTGTTTTCTAACACACTTCTTCCAAAGGTTGTCACCAGGTATGCTAAAAGGATGCATTCCACGTGTCATCAGATTTTAAGGCCCAGAGAAACACCACTCTAAGAAGGATAAGAGGACAGAAGCAACAGCAGAATTCAGGAGACTCATCTGGGCCTAATAGAATACGGTTCTTGTCATTTTGTTTACTTGACAGCTAATTTTTTTAAAAAAACAAAAACTTTAATGAACAAATGCAACTGATTGAAAACAACTCACACAGAGGGTAGTGCTCTACCCTGGGAGGAAGATGAAGCCAGGGCCCGGCAGTGTGCAGCTCAAAGCTGGTGAACCCCCCAGAGCTTCAACCTTAAACCTTCAGGTGGTTGGACCCCAGACCCAGTGATCCCACTCTGCAGTGCTCTCTGGACTGGACCCTGCCTGCAACAGAGCAGCAGGCTGGTGACCCTGGGCCCTTGGCAGGCGGCACTGCTGTCCATCCCCTCAGCAGCATGGCAGGCCCCTCCATCGTGCTGTCTAGAGGCAGCATTAAAAAAAAAAGAGGGACCACGCTTCCATCTTAAAACTATTCCTGGCAAGAGAAGAATGCTTCATTCAGGAGCTGCCCAACGGGGAGGCCAGTGGGACGGAAGGGCTGCAGCCAAGATGCGGCCCCCGGGGCTGGCGTCACCTAACCTGGAGCCTGAGTACCTGTGAGCCTGGCGACTTCCAACCAACCAAGGTAAAGAATGCAACAGGCCCCCTCAGGCTCAGGGAACCTTCCACTTCTGAATCTGACAGTCTAAGGCTCCCCAAAGAAAGCAAGGCCTCCTGGTGTCAGGAGTGAGCCCTGCCTGGTGACTGACCAGCTTTTCAGGCCTGAAGGGACGAGCAGCAGGATGGACATGCCACGGTTCCACAGTGCCCTCGGGGGCTATTAATCCAACAAGGAGTTTCTGAATTCTTACTGTGTGCAGGGCCTCAACAGGAAACACTTCTCTGAAAGTCTTACAGCAAAAGGGCATATTATAAGAGGTGGAGGCCTTCAGGGAAGGGGCAACTGCAGTGAGAGGGATCCGTGTTTGCTGATAAAGAACCACTTTCCATCACCTCGACGTTTCTTTTGTTTTCTAACACACTTCTTCCAAAGGTTGTCACCAGGTATGCTAAAAGGATGCATTCCACGTGTCATCAGATTTTAAGGCCCAGAGAAACACCACTCTAAGAAGGATAAGAGGACAGAAGCAACAGCAGAATTCAGGAGACTCATCTGGGCCTAATAGAATACGGTTCTTGTCATTTTGTTTACTTGACAGCTAATTTTTTTAAAAAAACAAAAACTTTAATGAACAAATGCAACTGATTGAAAACAACTCACACAGAGGGTAGTGCTCTACCCTGGGAGGAAGATGAAGCCAGGGCCCGGCAGTGTGCAGCTCAAAGCTGGTGAACCCCCCAGAGCTTCAACCTTAAACCTTCAGGTGGTTGGACCCCAGACCCAGTGATCCCACTCTGCAGTGCTCTCTGGACTGGACCCTGCCTGCAACAGAGCAGCAGGCTGGTGACCCTGGGCCCTTGGCAGGCGGCACTGCTGTCCATCCCCTCAGCCAGCATGGCAGTGCCCCAGTCTGCGCCCTCTGCTGAAGGCACACTAAGAATTTCCATTCTTGGCCGGGGTTCAGGCTGAGACAGACACACTAGCGTGGAGCAACGGACAAGAGGGAACGACAACAAACCATCCTGGAGTAAGAAGTGATTCCTCCTCCTATCTCCCAATCCACAGGAGTAAAGGCCAACATGCATGCAGATGCACGTGCACACACACATGTGGATACACACACACACACACATATGTACGCATGGACTCACACACACGTGTGCATACACGTGTTCCTACCAACATGCACAAGAATGCACATGTGAACACCCACTTCTGCCCCCAGCCCCCCAAAACACCTCCCAGCAGGGTCCAGCAGACACACACAGGACCTGAGCTCACCTGGGCCTTTTGTCTGTGGCGGCGACACACGTGTGCTGCGGGGGCACTGCCATCCACTTCTTGGCCTCGACCACCAGGGCGTCCGCGTCCACCAGGCCAAATCCATAGAGGTGGCTAACTGAAAGGACAGGGCCTTCAGAACCGCCCCCCGCCCACCTCTGAAGGTTGGAGACAGGCCACCTGTGTGCCCCCAGGGCTGCAAAACCACGGTCAGCTCCCAAGTACCCAGGCTGTAGTCCCCACCCTCCAAGGACGAGCCAGGGTCCCAGCGGCCTTATTCTCTGAACAGAACCCTTTCAGGTCAGGAGTGAGGGCCTGAAAATACGTCCCGTTTGGGTGCAAAGTGAAAGAAAGTGCTAAGAGGGCCTAGAATGTTCCTTCTGTAAGTTAAGGACACGTTTCTTTACATTAAAGGGGCTTCCTGTCATCTGCACTCACAAGTCTTGAACCAGACAAATAAGACACAAGATGCCTTGGTTCACGCAACCACGTCTGAACAGACACAATCAAACAAGGCTCCACTTTTCTCTTTTGCCACCTGCTTACCCTGCGGAATTTCCAGGCATCCAGGGAAAGCAGCACCGCGCAGCACACAGGCAGGTCCAAGCCGGTGTTTAATCCGGCTGGTGCAGGGGACTTTCAGAGTTGAAAGGCAAGGGCAAGAACTAGTGACAACCCCTTTTCCTAGTTAATTAGACCAAAATTGAAATGTAGGTTGGCTCCTGTTAGAGCACACCATTCCCACCAACATCCCTGCAAGACCAGGATGCGTCAGGCCTAGCCAGTCATCTCCTTGTTGAAGGAGTGTCTCTTGGAACTTGGGGTAATAGCATCTGACCTACATTTTGCAGAGAGGAATGTCAGGCTCTGTGTCAAAATAGTCCTGACCCTAAGGAGAGGAAAAGAATCCTCAACATACCATGGCTGAATGGCTATGTTTTTCAAGTGTATCCAGTAAGAAGCCAGACACACAAAGCCAAGAGCACTCCCTGTGATCCCTTGCTCCAGGGGCTCCACATGCCTGGCCGCTGGCCTGGCCGCATGTGCCTGGCTCTGTCCCAGGCTGGGATGGGTTTGCTGACAGAGGTTCTGCAGTCAGAAGGCAACGTACAGAACTCTCTCAGCATCCTCACTGTACAGAGGACACCGAGGGATAGCTCATCAGGCCTAAGGGTACAAGACACCCCTAGGTGGCATGTAAGAAAACATCCTTTATCTTAATAATTATGCTTTGCATCAAACCCCTGACTGACTAGATATAACTGTTTCTTTTTAGAATATATTTCTTGGGCTTCCCTGGTGGTCCAGTGGGTAAGGACACCGCCTTGCAGTGCAAGGGGCGCCGGTTCGATCCCTGGCCTGGGAAGATCCCATGTGCCGCGGAGCAGCTGGACCGATGTGTCCAATTACGGAGCCAGAGCTCCGGAGCGCATGCGCCCAGAGCTGGTGCTCTGCAACAAGAGAGGCCACTGAGATGAGAGGCCCACACAGTCCAAAGAACAAAGAAAGATGGATGAATAAATAAATGAAAGACAAATAGAAGCGGCCAAAATTAAATGAATAAATAAAATATATTCCTTTGTATTAACAACAACAACAAAAAAAGAATGGGCAAAAATTCAAACAGAACCATGAAGCCAGCACCAGCACGGGGGCCCTGAAGTGGCAAACACTGTGTGGTTTAGGGCCCAGGATGTGAGGGATTCTCCTTACATGTGAGATTCGTGCTCTTCATCCTTGTGACACAAATGACTGTCCCTGGGGTGCCCTTTGCAAGAAAGTCACGTCTCTCCCACCCCCATGGGATCCGGGAGGTCACCCAGAGGGGTCACCCAAAGGCGCCAGGCCCCGCCCAGCCCCAGAGCCCCACCTTTGTGACCAGCGCCGTTGACTTTCCAGTCGTTGGCTCTGAGGTGGGCCGGCCTAGACGTCTTCACTAGCAGATGCTGGACATCCCTCCAGGTCAGCTGGCTGCTGCAGCGACACAAGGACATCCCTCCAGGTCAGAGGCTGTGCCTGCACCCGTCGGCGGTGCTAACGGCCAGGCTCGTTGGAGGCAGGGCAGTGGGCTGGCCTCACACTAGACCTGAGGAAACCCAAGGTGCCACTCCTTGGGAAAGGGGGGTGTCACACCCTCTGGGTCAGGAATGGCTTACTGATCCTCCGAGCCTGAGATAAGACAGTGCAGCGGGTGACCTGAGGCCCAGAGGAGAGCCCAACCTTTGGCCACAATCCGCTTGAGTCCACAAGAGGATGGCCCTGTGTGTCAGTAGCTGGAGAGAGAGCCTGGGCTGGTCTTCACCCCATGAGCAAGTGCTCTGTGTGCGGGAGCGTGCCAGCCATCTCCTGTCCACACACCCTCCCCGCCCCCCTGCTGGGACCACTGGCTGCATGTTAGAATGTGAGATTTCAGTGACTCTGCCTTGACTACATGTCCATCCCGGTGCAGAGTATAAGCTCCTCATTAAGAGGACACATACCCACTGCCAAAGGTGCACAGATGAGATCTCTGGGGCACCTGTGTTTTCAACACTTCTTCACACAGGATGCTCTCAAGACTACCCTGTGTACCACACCAGGACCACGTCACAGACAAGAGTGGACACAACCTTCCGCACCTTCTCATGAACAGCACCTGCCTGACCACGGTCCTCACAAACATCTTTTCAGCTGCCTGCTCTTCGTGTGTGTTTGGAAACACACATAATGTACAGTTCAGTGCCATTAAGTGCATTCACCGTGCTGTGAGGCTATCACCACAGTCCTCCTCCAGAGCCTGATCAGCCTGACGCACTGAACCGCCACACCCATCCAACACCAGCTGGCCCACCTCCGCCCACCCTGGCTCCCACCCCACCCTACTTCTGTCTTTGTCCATCTGAAGGCTCTAGGCACCCCGCACGAGTGCAGCCACGAGGGATCTGACCTTCTGTGACGGACTTAGTTCTCGCAGTGTAGGGCCCTCCAGGCTCACCCCTGCTACGGCAGGCGTCAGGTCGCCTTCCTCCTCAAGCTGAGCGACCCTCCACGGCTGCACAGACCACACTCACCTGTCGCTGGACACCTGGGGGCACTTCCACCTTCTGTTATGGTGAGGAACGCTGCTATGAACATGCCGTATAAATATCTCTTCCCTGTGGGTGCACACCCACAAGTGGAATTGTTGGATCTCATGGTAACTCTTTTTTTTCTGAGGAGACATCACACTGCTTTCTACAGCAGCTGTGCTACTTAACTTTCCCAACAAATGTCCCCTCTTTGCCACTTTCCTCTGAGATGCTCACCTGCGGCGTGGGTCCTGGGGGCCATGTCCTCCTCCCTGGGGCTCCCACTCCCCCAGTCGTAGCCCTGGCAACCCCTGATTTCTCCATCACGTTCTCGCCACTGTACTGGTCCCCAGCCAGTCAGTGGCCTCCTGGCTGCCTCGACCCAACTTTTCCCATCGGTCCAGTTCCAAGTTTTCCTCGGCATAAGCTGGCTTGTTATTTCCACATCCATGGCCCCTTGTGAGGACCACAGCCAGCCTCACTGTCAGAGGAGGACCTGGTGCACTGGATGCCCCAGGGACTGTGCCCTCTGACAAAGAGGTTAGGGACAGGCTGAGCCTCTGGCAGAGACTGGGTATGAACGGCGCCCTCTGGTGGAGAGGTTAGGGACAGGCTCTGCAGTCCGGAGACCTGATGGGGCCGCAGCCCTTCCCCTGCTAGGCTGGGCTGGTCACCGTTCAGGTCGGCGAGGCACCCTGGATTCTCACCACAGGCACCAGGAAGCCTGGGCTACAGAGCTGACAACAGAGGGTCCAGAAAGGGAGACTGTGAGAAACTATTTTCCTAGGAGGAAACCCATCTTGTTTCTGATGATAGTGAGACATCCCAAGACAGCCCTGGACCGAGGACTGGCCTCCAGGTGGCTCTTGCGTATGAGGCTCTCCCTTCATCCTGTCAGCAGGCCTCCTGCCCGAGGGCTTCCCTACCTGCCGCCCTGGGGACTCGGCTTGGCCGGGAAGATGCCACACACGTGAGCAGAGGGCCTGACACTTGGTCGCGCCAGCCTCCAAAGGCCCTCACTGAGGCTGGCAGCGCCCAGGTACCCCTCGTTTCTCCCTCAACTGACCCTGGCGTTTACCCGCTCTAAGTGGATGCTATGTCCAGTGATGCCTGCCTGACCCGCTGCCCGTAAAATTCTGAGGATAAGCTACAGTGAGGAGGAGACACCCATCGGGGGGTTTGCGAGTCCACAGGCCAGGTTTAATGGGACCAATAGCACAAAACAGGGCTTGTTTTCTATTCAGTCTCAAATAACAAAATCCCTTGCATGTTTCCAATAAGGGAGAAAAGAAAATACAAAACAATGAATCACTAAGCATGTGAACACAACTTTCCACAGAAGTAACTATTTAGCGTGTCTTAAATGAACCCCAGGACACAGAAGCTCACGTTTTGGCCTAAAAATCACACATGTTTAACTGTTTCTTTGTTAAATGTGCAGCATTTGAGCTTTATACTCTTTCTCCTGACGCGAATCAACTGCAATCCAAACATGACTTCTGACTCATTTAAAATCTCAACTGCAGCAAATGACTTCTTTAAAAGCCTGGGTTATT
Organism: Tragulus kanchil; assembly: GCA_022376925.1. Taxonomy (NCBI): domain Eukaryota; kingdom Metazoa; phylum Chordata; class Mammalia; order Artiodactyla; family Tragulidae; genus Tragulus; species Tragulus kanchil. Next base: position 22,954,555 of record JAIOJX010000032.1, read on the forward strand.
GGGAGCCATTTTGTATGTTTTTAAACTAAAATCTGTTTTGACTCCATGACCATATGTACAGTGTACTCTCCTCTCCTGATCCATCCACACATGGCAATTTTAGGGTTTTTCTGTGGCATGAAGCATCTAAATCATCACCACTCATGAAATGAAGTTGACAAAGGGCAGCTGTATCAGCCTCAAGTGTGATCTGGGGTGCGGTGCAGGCTTGGGGTTCAGGCCCACTGGCTCCCTGAGCCCCCATGAAGGCAAGAGGTTATGAGCTTGAAAACAGGAGAAACTGAAAGGAGCCACTTCACTTGCATTGAGGACAGGCCTGAAAAAGGAAGACATCGTGACCCGTGCTGCGACCTGGGCGAAACTGGAGGACACTGGGCTGAGTGAAGGAGGATAGATGCTCTGTGACTCTGTTCATGTGAAAGCCGGAGGAGTCAGACTCAAAGACAGAGATGGCAACTGTGGCTGCCAGGAGCGGGCAGGGTCAGGGTGAGCTATGGCAGGAACTGTGTCCTGTCCCCAAATTCACAAGTAGACACCAGGAACTTGGGCACGACTGCCCATGGAGACAGGATCGTAAAGTGGTCAATAAGTGAAATGGGGTCCTCAGGGTGGGTCCCAATCCAGTGTGGCTGGTACGCTTATGAAAGACGGCCACTGAGGACATGGGGAGAAAGTGACACATCAAGGAGAGAAGCCTCGGAGGAAGCCAGCCCTGCGACACATGGTCTCCGACCTCCAGCCCCGGGACTGTGAGACGGGACGTCTGCTGTCTGAGCCCTGTCTATGTGCTTTGTCTCAGTAGCCCCAGCAGACTGTGCAGAGCTGTCTGCTGGGGACAAGGTGAGTCGGGCAGAGGGGGATGTCCTGAGGCAATGGCAGTGACAGTCACATAAGAGTGAATGTGCTTCATCAACTACACACGCAAAATGGCTTAAATGGTTTAAATGGTAAATTTCACAGTGTGTGTGTTTTGACACATTAAAAACGTTTTTTAAAAAAGAAAAGGAAACAGGAAAAGGGAAGGTGGGGGAAACTTACTTTGCTTCCAAGGCCAAAGCGATGATGCCGGCCACCATGGGGGCTGAGACTGAGGTCCCAGTGTGGCCATCTGTGCAGCGCTGACGCAGGTCCGTGGTCACCTGTGGGGGGGAGGTATCCATTGGCCAGGTCAGAGGCTGCTTGAGACACCATCCCTGGGCAGGCTGACCTTGGCCCAGGGATGGAAGAGGTGCTACGCAGACACATCTGGGCAACGGAGGTTTCCGCATTCCTGGCACCCCCTGCAGTAACGGGCTGATGGAGGGGTGGGAAGAGGGGGTCCAAACCACACACCTCATCTCTTCAGATGTACCCTGAGACTCCACGGAGGCACAGAGAGGCCTCCATGGCAAGACTGCCTGACAGGACTCCCATTAACAACCCCAGGTCACCCCAACTTCAGGGCCTGGAGAGCATCTCTGCTGTGAGCCGGAAGCCAGGGAGAAGTCAGAGGTCACAAACCATCCCTCCAGGACATGTCTTCGGAGCTGACGGTGTTCTAAAGCCCAGCTCTGTCTGCAGCAGGAGCCACATGCGGAGCGTCTGGTCAGGGGCTGACAAGGCAGGGTCTCACTGCACTACCTGAACTAGGGAGAATTGGTCAGCACAGAGATGCCTGCTGTGCTGGGTGGGGCGCTGGACCTGCAGTGGTCAATAAGTGAAATGGGGTCCTCAGGGTGGGTCCCAATCCAGTGTGGCTGGTACGCTTATGAAAGACGGCCACTGAGGACATGGGGAGAAAGTGACACATCAAGGAGAGAAGCCTCGGAGGAAGCCAGCCCTGCGACACATGGTCTCCGACCTCCAGCCCCGGGACTGTGAGACGGGACGTCTGCTGTCTGAGCCCTGTCTATGTGCTTTGTCTCAGTAGCCCCAGCAGACTGTGCAGAGCTGTCTGCTGGGGACAAGGTGAGTCGGGCAGAGGGGGATGTCCTGAGGCAATGGCAGTGACAGTCACATAAGAGTGAATGTGCTTCATCAACTACACAGAAAAATGGCTTAAATGGTTTAAATGGTAAATTTCACAGTGTGTGTGTTTTGACACATTAAAAACGTTTTTTAAAAAAGAAAAGGAAACAGGAAAAGGGAAGGTGGGGGAAACTTACTTTGCTTCCAAGGCCAAAGCGATGATGCCGGCCACCATGGGGGCTGAGACTGAGGTCCCAGTGTGGCCATCTGTGCAGCGCTGACGCAGGTCCGTGGTCACCTGTGGGGGGGAGGTATCCATTGGCCAGGTCAGAGGCTGCTTGAGACACCATCCCTGGGCAGGCTGACCTTGGCCCAGGGATGGAAGAGGTGCTACGCAGACACATCTGGGCAACGGAGGTTTCCGCATTCCTGGCACCCCCTGCAGTAACGGGCTGATGGAGGGGTGGGAAGAGGGGGTCCAAACCACACACCTCATCTCTTCAGATGTACCCTGAGACTCCACGGAGGCACAGAGAGGCCTCCATGGCAAGACTGCCTGACAGGACTCCCATTAACAACCCCAGGTCACCCCAACTTCAGGGCCTGGAGAGCATCTCTGCTGTGAGCCGGAAGCCAGGGAGAAGTCAGAGGTCACAAACCATCCCTCCAGGACATGTCTTCGGAGCTGACGGTGTTCTAAAGCCCAGCTCTGTCTGCAGCAGGAGCCACATGCGGAGCGTCTTCGGGTCAGGGGCTGACAAGGCAGGGTCTCACTGCACTACCCCTGAACTGAGGCAGAGAACTTGCGGGGCTCAGCACAGAGATGCCTGCTGTGCTGGGTGGGGCGCTGGACCTGCAGTGACCCCAGTGCTAGTGCAGATGGAACAAAGTTGCTACCCAACTGGCCACATAAGTCGGAGATTGATCCTGAATTATCCAGTAGGTCCAATATAATCACAGGCCTTTAAGTCTGTCAGAGACATGTGGCTCAAGAAGGACTTGACCCTCACTGCTGGCTTTAGAGAGGAGTGGGGGATGCACATCAGAAATGTGAGTGGCCACAACAACTGGGAACTGCCCTCCGCAGCCAGTTCATGAGGAGACTTGAGCTTAGTCCTAATACCAAAAGAACGGAGGTCCGGCCACATGTGGGATGAGCACTAGACGGACCCTCCACGTGAGCACAGGCTCGGGGAGGTGGCTACACTTGTGCCAACGGAGCTGTGAGACAGCCCAGCTGCACGGTTTCCAGCTGCCACATTTGGGATAATTTGTTATGACAGCAATAGGAGACTAACACAGCCGCAAATGCCAGGCTCCAGCGCCCACGTGCAAGCCCTGAGGAAGAACTCCCCTGTGGGAAGAGTGCAGGGCTCTTACAGACAGAGCATCCTCCTTTGTCAGGGTGCAGTGAGGCCGACAGCCACCCGGGCAGAGGGGGCCAGCGTGCGTCACACACACAGGAAGACTCCACAGGGAACTGGTAGGGACCAGCCTCCTTCTCCTCTTCACTCAGCAGGACCTCAGCCTCGGGGAGGGAAGGGAGCAGGGAGGAGGGTGCAGCCTCTGACCCAAGGATCTCCCTGCCAATGGGCCTGCTGCTGTGAGAGCACAGCCAGTGCCTGGCACGTGCCTGAGCTCAGTTCAGGGTGGCCCGGAGGGGCGCAGTCATGCTCCTAAGAGCAGGAAAGGCCTGGGGCTAGCCCTGTAGCCTCAGAGAAAGCAGTGTGAGCAGGGTGCCTCCCCATGGGAGGGGATGGTGGAACCAAGGTGGGCCACCCCCTCCTGAGACCCTCTGTGCTGCTTGGGACTTGGCCGTGTTACTGAGAGAGTGAATGCGAGAGAAAGAGGAGCCGTCTAAGCACCGGGCAGTCTCTCGCTGTTGCCACTCACTGCATGAGAGCACCGGAAGACCAGAGGACTGAGCTGCTCTTTTCATCAGACGCCTGCCTGGACGGGCACACTCGAGCTGTCGAGTGTCCAAGACGAGAGTGCACTCCCTGACAGGGTCTCTAAGGGACTCAGAGCAAACATGTGGCTCTGACTGAGTTGAAAGAAAATCGCCTGCCACCCATACCATGAGGGAAGGGCCCCAGACAGCAGCTGCAAGGCAGCACCATTTTCTCCTCTGCCCTCTGCCCAGGGACACCTTGTTAGGGGTCAGAGAATTCTTTATAAAGAGACACAGGAATTAAGATATTTCGTAGCTAAGGTGTGTGATGCCCACATACACACACGCACCGGCCATGTGACTCATGAAGCACATAAAGCTGCAAGCCCTGCTCCCTGGGAGGGAGCCCCAGCTCCCAGCATCCCCGCCTGCTCTAGCCCAGGCCTCTGATAGGTCCCAAGTCTACATTCAAATGAGCTATATATTTAAACCAACAGGACATCATCCAGCATCTCAGCCCTGTCCCAGAGGCCCATGTTCCAGCAGAAGGGGGAAGCAACAGTTTAATTAATACCTTTGAGAACTGACCCAGGCCACTGCCAGCCTGGCAGCCGAAGGACCATGGCTGACCCCCCTGGTGCTTCAGAGCACAGCAGGGAACAAAAAGCCTCATGCTCCCACAGGACAGTGTAAAACCATGTCTGCAAATAACACCTGCAGATGTGATGAGGCAGCAGGAGAAATGAAAAGAGGCCCGTGAGCCTTCAGGTTAAACCATGACTGCCCAGCTCCGAGGTCTCATTTTTCAAATACCTACAGACCATATCTTAAGGACTGCACACGTGAACTGTGCATTGGTCTCAATCTGAAACCCTCCCCTCCTACCTTTTTTAAAGTATGAAAGCACCTGGCGAGGAACAAGCATGAACTTCACCCGTACACTAAACTAAAAACTATTTTTTAAAAAGATTAAACAGCACTGATTTATGTTCACTGAAGGCAGTGTAGCAGACAGAAACCACGTGTAAGGAAGGGAACACCCAGGATCCTCGAATTTCTAAAATGTTTCACTGCAGAACCAAGACTTTCCCTCAGTCTGTTTTACATGCTGAAGCCAAAGTGGCCAGTTGGACCCCAAGCTATGTGACCGCAGAATTTAGAAAGCTAAAAAAAAACACCATGCTGAGAATGCACCCCATTCTTAGAGGATATTTTTAGATCCCCGGAGCCAGAGATGGTTTTAATTGGTATCTGGTGCCAAAATTAGAAAGGCAGGGTCCCAGGAAGACCGCCAAGTGCCTGGGTTTACCTCAAGGCACAACCAGCTCCCTGCTAGTGGCTGGGTCCAAACTGCCCTGATGCCCAACCTCCTAGGAGCAAGACCAGGAGCTCCCCCAACCACCCCATGACTGAGGACTCCTAGCACCGGGACCAGGAGCCCCCCAGGTCTCTCCCACTGAGGACTCATGGGGCCAGGAGCTTACCCCTCAGGTCCCTGCCCGAGAGTGGGGACACTCACGATTCTGCGCTCATAGAAGGCCCCGCTGCTGTAGGTCGTGGCTAGGGTGGACGCGCACTCCTCCAGGTACCAAGGCCGGTGGCCATTTTCAGTGGTGCTGCTCACGGAAATGGTGTAGATGCTGTTGGTGTAGCCGTCGCAGGAGCAGTGGTCCCCCTCCCGGCCGCCGTTCCCCGACGCCCAGACGAAAATGGAGCCCAGGCCCTGCCGGCCCTTGAAAAGAGGGACAGGCGTCAGCCCTGACTGGTCTCAGCCCAGCCCAGCCCTGTCCCAACCCACAAGAGGTGGCTGAGAAGGATACGCTCAGACCAGATGGAGGCCACCGAGCGCTGTAGTCTGTGGGCCCAGGTTAAACCATGACTGCCCAGCTCCGAGGTCTCATTTTTCAAATACCTACAGACCATATCTTAAGGACTGCACACGTGAACTGTGCATTGGTCTCAATCTGAAACCCTCCCCTCCTACCTTTTTTAAAGTATGAAAGCACCTGGCGAGGAACAAGCATGAACTTCACCCGTACACTAAACTAAAAACTATTTTTTAAAAAGATTAAACAGCACTGATTTATGTTCACTGAAGGCAGTGTAGCAGACAGAAACCACGTGTAAGGAAGGGAACACCCAGGATCCTCGAATTTCTAAAATGTTTCACTGCAGAACCAAGACTTTCCCTCAGTCTGTTTTACATGCTGAAGCCAAAGTGGCCAGTTGGACCCCAAGCTATGTGACCGCAGAATTTAGAAAGCTAAAAAAAAACACCATGCTGAGAATGCACCCCATTCTTAGAGGATATTTTTAGATCCCCGGAGCCAGAGATGGTTTTAATTGGTATCTGGTGCCAAAATTAGAAAGGCAGGGTCCCAGGAAGACCGCCAAGTGCCTGGGTTTACCTCAAGGCACAACCAGCTCCCTGCTAGTGGCTGGGTCCAAACTGCCCTGATGCCCAACCTCCTAGGAGCAAGACCAGGAGCTCCCCCAACCACCCCATGACTGAGGACTCCTAGCACCGGGACCAGGAGCCCCCCAGGTCTCTCCCACTGAGGACTCATGGGGCCAGGAGCTTACCCCTCAGGTCCCTGCCCGAGAGTGGGGACACTCACGATTCTGCGCTCATAGAAGGCCCCGCTGCTGTAGGTCGTGGCTAGGGTGGACGCGCACTCCTCCAGGTACCAAGGCCGGTGGCCATTTTCAGTGGTGCTGCTCACGGAAATGGTGTAGATGCTGTTGGTGTAGCCGTCGCAGGAGCAGTGGTCCCCCTCCCGGCCGCCGTTCCCCGACGCCCAGACGAAAATGGAGCCCAGGCCCTGCCGGCCCTTGAAAAGAGGGACAGGCGTCAGCCCTGACTGGTCTCAGCCCAGCCCAGCCCTGTCCCAACCCACAAGAGGTGGCTGAGAAGGATACGCTCAGACCAGATGGAGGCCACCGAGCGCTGTAGTCTGTGGGCCCCCTTTTAGGGTTAACAGAGAATCCTTCACGATACTCCTGCCACCGCAGAACGATGGGACGGTACTCAGAAGCCCTCCCTGCTCCTCACAGGAAAATGCAGGCCCTCTCATGATCTGTCCTGTCCCAGGCCACGTCTGTGCTTTCTTCTGGTAACCCACAATCATAAACACCACAGAGCCCCCGATGTACGCTGAAATGAAAGCTGACGACTGAATCGAATCTTTCTGAACCAGGAGAGCAGGCTCTGGGCAGAAGAGGGTGAAGGTTCTGCAAACCCAGCTGCAAAAGCACCCTTACTGGGGAAAAAGCTCCCTGAAAAGCAGGCAGGCCCAGGATATGTGGGACAAGGGACAAAGGACAAGAGCCAGAGCGCCCATGGCCATCCTGGGAGCGTGCCGCAGGGCCTCTACAGGGGACAGCACTGAAGCAATCAGACAGCCAGGGCTGCGAAGGCCAGCAGCTTCACTGTGTGCAGGGCTGCAGTCAGGGCCGCTCTTGCAGCTGCTCCATCCATCCTCACCCACGGGACCGACCAGCCTCCTCCAGTCACAGACATCAACTGAACATCACCACCAGTGCCAAACAGAGCCGACCCATCCGGTCCAAGGCAGGACCTGCTGGAAGGCGAAGCTGGCCCCAGAGGGCGGAGCCACCACCTGCCTCCAAACATGCAGGAGGAAACCCAGGCTTTTCCCAAAGACTGGCTGATTTTTTTTTTTTAAAGATTTATTTATTTATTTATTTTTTGGGCGGGGGTCAGGTTGGGGAGGGAGGGGAGCGGGCGGGCCACTTCTATTGGTCTCTCATTTCTCTATTTTCATCTGTCTTTGCTCTTTGGCCCGTGTGGGCCTCCCATCGCGGTGGCATCTGTCGTTGCAGAGCACCGGCTCTGGGCGCATGCGCCCCAGAGCTCCGGCTCGGTAATTGGATACATCAGTCCAGCCGCTCCGCGGCACGTGGGATCTTCCCAGGCCAGGGCTCGAACCGGGGCCCCTTGCACTGCAAGGCGGTGTCCTTACCCACTGGACCACCAGGGGAAGCCCAAGACTGGCTGATTTAAAGAAAGGTTGAGGGATTTCCCTGGTGGTCCAGTGGTTAAGATTCTGTGCTTCTAATGCAGGAGGCCCGGGTTTGATCCCTGGTCAGGGAACTAGATCCCACGTGCCACAACTAAGACCCAGTGCAGCCAAATTAAGATAAATGAAGCAATAGTGGGTTTTTTTGTTTTTTGTTTTTTTAAAAAAGAAAGTTTGAATCCCATGACCCCCGTAGCTGACAGAAGCCCTGCTTCTGATTGGATGCAGACGCTTGACCCCAGCACCCACCTCCACCTAGGCTGAGGCTCCCAGAAAACCCTCTTGTGGACCAAGTGAACCGCAGCACCCGCCCTCCTGTGCAGGTGTGTCTTCACTCCAACATCCCACCAGCTCCAATCTGGGCTCGAGAAAGAGTCCAGCCCTTGGCTCAAAGCTGCCTCACCCATTCCATTCCCACATCTCCAGGGGAACCGTCTGGGTGGCCAGGAGCCCAACAGAGCAGCTCCTCCCAGTCAGCCCAAAGGGCAGCCTCTGGAAGGAAGGCAGGTGGACTGAGGACGCAGATGTCTGCAGCTAACACACAGGAAGCTCATTCAGGCAGCAGGAGTCAGGGTGGAATTCACCCAGAGCCCATCTCCAAGCACAAGTCAGCTCTGCCGCCTTCACCAAGCTCACCCTTGTGGACCACTGCTCCCCAGGAGGGGATGACAGCCCTGCTGCCATGGTGCAGAGTGCTGCTCCACTCCTGCACGCTCACACAGCTCACAATCACGAGCCCTCACACTGGTCACACTCGTGTGCACTCACACCACTCACACTCCTCACACTACTGCGTGCTCACACCACTCACAATCACAAACCCTCACAATGCTCAACTCGTGAGCACTCATACCACTCCATCGCTCAGCTCAAACTTAGGAGCGCTCTCACCTCTCATACTTGTGAGGACAATGCTGGGGTCTCACTAAGCCGCAGGTGTGGGCTCAGCTGGCCCAGGTGAGCCAGAGTTCCGTGTTTCTAATGGGCTCCCCAGTGGTACCAGTGAATAACAGGGGCCTGAATGCCAGACTTGCATCTCCTCACCTTGCAATTTGCAGGGAACCCTGATCCCTGACCCCTGACTTCACACAGGAGTCAGAGCCTCTCACCCTTCTGAAAATAGAAGAAATATCCAGGGCTGTGGTGTAAGGAACATCTGATTTATCTCTAGAACTGCTTGTTCACTACAGGACGGAGGCTCTAGGGCAGTGGTCCCCAACCTTTTGGGCACCAGGTACTGGTTTTGTGGCTGGTTTTTCCACAGACTGGGGTGAGGAGGGTGGTTTCAGGATGATCAAGTGCATTTTATTTACTGTGGGCTGTATTTCTGTTATCTAATGATAACATCAGCTCCTCCTCAGACCATCAGACAGTAGATCCCAGAGGTGAGGACGCTGCCCTAGAGTTAGTCTGTTTATCATTACCTCGGCTCCACCTCAGACGATCAGATCACCAGACCCCAGAGGTGGGGATGCTGCTCGAGGGTTAGGTTGTTTTTCATTATGTTGGCTCCTTGCCCTGTGCTCCCGGCAGTGGCTGACCTGCTCATGCCCAACCTCCCAGCACCTTTGGGCCAGCAGCTGGTGAGCTCAGCTGAACAAGTAGCCTGGGTGTCTCCCTGGAGTCAGTGTCTGAGCGTGAGCTGTGGACGTGCTGGGGTCCACCTGCCGCCCTTTACTTTCTCTCATTAGTGTCAGGGTGACCACAGGGCTCTGAGGGAAATGGGAATGGAGCTCTGCTTCTGGGCCTTCGCTTCTCAGACATTCAAGCCCTGAGCAGCCAGGGAGTAGCCACTTGTGGACAGGATCGCGTGATCCAGAGCCGTGGGAACATGGGGTCTGAAGCTGGGGCCATTCCAGGAGACAAATACTCCAGTGCCACAGAAGGAAACTCATAGAGACTCAGCACGTCCAGACAAGCAATCAGGTGGTTTTACTCAGACAAGGGGATGGAAGCCATGCCCCCTGCATCGAAAGCGTGGATTCTTAACTGCCGGACCTCCAGGAAAGTACCTCAAATATATTTACTGTTACCTACATGACAAGATTTCTCCTTACCTCTACATTGGTTACTTAATAAGACAGAGCGCAAACCAGTATGAAGCTGATCCTGTATTTGAATCTTAAACGGTGAGAGAAGCAGGTCCTTCAATATGCAGAGGTCATCTTGGGTCTGTAGGACTGTGTGTAATATTATCTTTCTGGCCTCTTTATTCCTTCTGGTTTTTAACTGTTGACAGCCCTCACCCAGCCCCTCACCCAACCCCCGCCTCCATGGCTCTGGGTCTCCACACCTTTCTGACGCCGTGTTCGAAGGCCTGTCTGGCCAGCCGGCCAGGCCCGTCCACTGTCTTGCCATCATCATCTGGCCCCCAGCTGGCGCTGTAGATGTCAATGTAGTTGGGTCGGGTGCCCAGAGACTTGGCCTCCACCACGTCGGTCACGTCTCCGTCCAGCATGCGGATGCCTGAAAGCACAAGTGGACGTGAGAGCCGCGTGGACGCTGACCCCTTGTGGGTGGTGCCCCCAGCCACCAGCAGCTCCCACCCTGAGAGCCTGGACACCATACTTGAACACAACATCAGAGGATTCCACCACCAAACAAGCATGACTCGGGCCTGGGAGGCATCACAAGTTCAACAGCACCCACAGCCTCATGGGCACTGACCCAGGACCGAGGGAGGGTGGAAGTCACCAGAGGGCCAGCTCCTGTAGCTGGACAGCCCGAAGAGTGAGCAGCAGTGACAGACGCCGACACCGTCTGCTTCTCTTGCCGGTTCCCTGTCTATTCCCCGCTCTCTCTTCTCCACCTGCTGAGGACTGCAGGCTCATGCCCCGAGACGCAGGGTTGATGCTCTAACCCAACGCCAAGCGGGATTTTCGGGAGGTTCGGAGGCAGTCATGAGAGGACTCAGAGCAGGATTAGTAGCCTCAGGAGAAGAGATGCCAAGAGTGGGCATCCAGTCTTCTCGGCTGCGTGAGGACACAGATGGCGGTCTGCCAAGCACCATGCCGTGTAGGGCCTCACAAGAAAGCAGAGGGCCAGCGCTGTGATCTTGGGCTTCAGCCCCCAGAAGTGCAAGACACAAGGGTCTGAGGTCTGGGCCTCCCACCCTGGGGAGGTCCTGTCATGGCCGCCAGAGCAATTGGGACACTCAGGTGCCTGGCAGTGAGACATGTGGGGACACCACCATTGTTCACACCTGGAAGTGACGGTCGAGGACGATGGGGGTGGACACCTCATCATCAGCTCCCTGAAGGGAGGTGGGGCAGGCTGCCGGGGAAAGCCCTGCCTGACCACCTGTCATGACCAGTTAGTGACCACGGGGCAGCCTCATCTCCCTCAGCTTCTGACGCCTGTAACGTGCAGAGATGAAAGCTGTCAGATCTGCTGAGGTGCCCAAGACGTCACACAAGGTGGTCTGTGTAACATGCCTGGCACGCAACATGCACCCCATGTCAGCAGCTAGTCTGCCCCTGTCTGTAAAAACAGGGGCAGTGGGATCTACCTCCAGGGCTGTTAACGACAACTGCTTTTCACCGTCATTTTTAAAACATTTATCATTTGACACATGAAGGATCACCTGGCACACACGTGTTAGTTCCAAAGCCCACTAAAGTAACAGACGCACATGAATCTCTATCCAGGGAAAATATGAACTTGAGCCACCGGGTCCCTGACCCAGGCTCTGCCCCTCACAGAGGGAAGTGCTTAGAATTGTGCATCCTTCTATCTACTGCCTTAACAACGGTGTTTTAATACGAGTGGAAGCAGGCTTACATAACACACGGCTTAGCTCCATATGCACTGGGAATTCATCCTTTGTTGGTTACTCGTGTTATTAATACCTCCTCCCAGTTGAGGCCTTGTGTTCTCACTTTGTTTATGGTATCTTTTGACAAAGAGAGGTTCTCAATTTGAATAAAGTCAAGAGCCAATTCCGTTTGAAGATCAAGGGTGTTATGAGGGCCAAATCTTCTCTGGGCTTGTCAGCAACTGTGGAGGACAGGCCCCCTGTGCTGCACCAGCCCACTGAGGTTCTTATTTCTAGGGGACAAGAGCAGTCAGTCTGGCCCCAAGAACCGTGCTTCCCAGTTGCTGGTCTGTGCACCCAAGGCCTCCATCTCCACGGCTGTGTCAGAGGGACGGGACCTTGGAGCCATGAGTCCCGAGGAGGGTCCTGGTCCTAACCACTGGCCGCAGGCACTGGGGCCATGAGCCCCGAGGAGGCACTGGCCGCGTGGTGGGACAGGGGGAGGAGAGCAGGGGCCAGACAGCTCCTGGGTGGAATCGCATCTCGGCTGCGTCTGACTTGGGCAGGGTGGTCAGGAGAGTGAAATATTGTTGAGGCCCTGGGGCCTTGTGCTTCTGAAGAACTGCAGCTGCATTCTTCGCGTCTTTAGTTCTGGGAATGGATTCTCCAGGGCAAGAGACCCCATCGGCCACACATGCAGCCAAAACCAAACCAGTTCTGCCATCCTGACGAGGACAGTCACCTGCCACCCTCGGGCCCTTCCAGCCCACGGGTGGGCGGTGGATCACCCAGTTCTGAATAAGAGCAAGATGGCAGAAGATATTCCCAAAATGCATAAAAACAAAAGACCCAACTGCTCCTGACACCTCACACTGCTCCTGCTGCATTTTTAAAACATTTATCATTTGACACATGAAGGATCACCTGGCACACGTGTTAGTTCCAAAGCCCACTAAAGTAACAGACGCACATGAATCTCTATCCAGGGAAAATATGAACTTGAGCCACCGGGTCCCTGACCCAGGCTCTGCCCCTCACAGAGGGAAGTGCTTAGAATTGTGCATCCTTCTATCTACTGCCTTAACAACGGTGTTTTAATACGAGTGGAAGCAGGCTTACATAACACACGGCTTAGCTCCATATGCACTGGGAATTCATCCTTTGTTGGTTACTCGTGTTATTAATACCTCCTCCCAGTTGAGGCCTTGTGTTCTCACTTTGTTTATGGTATCTTTTGACAAAGAGAGGTTCTCAATTTGAATAAAGTCAAGAGCCAATTCCGTTTGAAGATCAAGGGTGTTATGAGGGCCAAATCTTCTCTGGGCTTGTCAGCAACTGTGGAGGACAGGCCCCCTGTGCTGCACCAGCCCACTGAGGTTCTTATTTCTAGGGGACAAGAGCAGTCAGTCTGGCCCCAAGAACCGTGCTTCCCAGTTGCTGGTCTGTGCACCCAAGGCCTCCATCTCCACGGCTGTGTCAGAGGGACGGGACCTTGGAGCCATGAGTCCCGAGGAGGGTCCTGGTCCTAACCACTGGCCGCAAGGCACTGGGGCCATGAGCCCCGAGGAGGCACTGGCCGCGTGGTGGGACAGGGGGAGGAGAGCAGGGGCCAGACAGCTCCTGGGTGGAATCGCATCTCGGCTGCGTCTGACTTGGGCAGGGTGGTCAGGAGAGTGAAATATTGTTGAGGCCCTGGGGCCTTGTGCTTCTGAAGAACTGCAGCTGCATTCTTCGCGTCTTTAGTTCTGGGAATGGATTCTCCAGGGCAAGAGACCCCATCGGCCACACATGCAGCCAAAACCAAACCAGTTCTGCCATCCTGACGAGGACAGTCACCTGCCACCCTCGGGCCCTTCCAGCCCACGGGTGGGCGGTGGATCACCCAGTTCTGAATAAGAGCAAGATGGCAGAAGATATTCCCAAAATGCATAAAAACAAAAGACCCAACTGCTCCTGACACCTCACACTGCTCCTGCTGCATTCTGGAGGAAGGGTGGCCGGTGGGGGAGGAAGAAAGCATAATGTACTGAGGTTTTAATTAAGCATCTGTTTTCCCAACACTGACAAGCTGCCAACAAGGAAAAGGTAAATATTTTCAGTGGAAACCTGATGTTCCAATATTAGCATTAAATGTGAACGGCTCTCTGGAAATGCCAAGCTGAAGAAAACAGTCATTTCCCTGATTGAAAGGGGCGAACAGGCAGACTTGGTAAGGAGGCCAGTGGTTTCCAAGGGGGAGGAGGAGGAGGGTGAACAAACATTTTTAGCCAAGGTGCCCTCACCTTGACTGCTGGGCCTAGGACAATAATCTATTTTGCCTAAGACTTTCCTTAAGCCCAGAGCTAATGTTTATAACAACAATGTATCTTGCTGGAGGCCATAGTGCTCCTTCTTAACTTGTGTATGTTATCTAAAGATGTATGTTGTGGGTGTGGGTCTGGTAAGACCTTTATCACCTTAAAATATTCTTTTGATCTATTGTTAAATAACTGGAAAAGTACAAAACCCCTCACCTAAACTAGCTGTACTCTTCTATCCCCCTTCCAGTTCCTTTAGCTGGAAACTTTCTCTGTCCCTTTTTTTCTTTAATAAAACTTCCTGCACAAAGCTCTGAGTGACCAAAGCCAATTCTTTTTGACCCCACAATGAAATTTTCTCCTTTGGAGATCAAAAATCCAACACCGTTCACAGTAAGCTATCTACCATCATCTATCAATGAAAAAATAAAGACCCATTTCCCATAAACTGTCAGCTATAAAAATAATGTGGACAAACCATCTGGATGGCAGATCAAGTCATGGTTGTCAGGTGGTCATAACTGGGCAGGGGGCGGAACTCAGGGCTCCCAGGAGCAGGCCAAGTGTAAGAAAAGCGTAAAAAAGAAGAGAAAACTGGGGAGGGATTCCAGGCAGGGTCAGGTTTATTCATACTGGGCTTAGGTAGAAGCCACCACAAGGGATCTGGCTACATAGACATGACCGGAAAGGAGAGACAAGCAGTGGGAAAGCAAGGTGGGTCAGACAGAGAACAGGGTCCCAGAGAGAGAGAGGCCTTGAGGGAGAGGGGTCCAAGAGGGAGATCCAGGAAGAAGGGAAGGGAGAGAGAGGGGTCAGGTGGGCCCAGAGGCCAAGAGGCCAGAGGGCCAAAAAGGCTAAAAGAAAAAGGGGGGGCTGTGGCAGTCGAGAGTGGGGTTTAAATATCTGGGTGGGGCCAAGGAAGTGGCCAGGGGAGGGGCTGGTGCTGATGTGAGTCCGCATGTAGGAAAGCTCTGTGTCCACAGTGGTCATGGTGGGAAGAGACTGCAGGGAGGGCAGGGTTCAACCAGTTTTTGCAGTCTTCACCTCCATCAGCAAGTGGGGCTGACCAGTCCACTTGGAGGGCCTGTCTTGGGGACAAGGTGGGAGGAGTTGGAGGCGGAGGAGAGGGCTTCGCAGGGCCTGTCAAGCGACTCAGCCCCCAACAGAGTCGCACCCAGAGAGTCGCACAGCTGGCTTTGCAGCCACCAGCCACCTTTCCAGAGCCTCGCCCACACCCACGGCAGCCACACTGACCCCCGAGAACCTGATGAAAGCAGTGCTGTTATATGTCTCTTGAGAAAGTTAAACAACCAACCACACTTTTCTCATATTGACTCGTCCTTCCTTCCCTTGCTCCTAATTTATGGAAGGGCATGGCAACCCACTCTAGGATTCTCGTCTGGAGAATCCCTGGTCAAGAGGAGCCTGGAGGGCTACAATCCATGGGGTCACAAAGCATCAGGCACGAGTGATCAACTTAGCACTCAGCACGTGTAAACCAACGCTTGTGTGCAGTAGGCAAACAGCATTGTCCCTGAAAGCACCCTGCATAACCCACGGTCAAAGGCCATGGGAGGGAGAGTGCTGGACATGCAGTTCGTGTCTTAAAGGGGTAATTAAGCTAAAGTGAGGTCTCATGGGTGGGCCCCCATCAGACAGGACTGCTGTCCTAAGGGGAAATTCCAACACAGAGAACACAAACCAAGGGATGACCATGGGGAGACAGAGAGGAACAGTTATCTGCTGGTCCAGAGAGGCCACAGAAGAAATCAAGCCTGCCGACACCTTCGTCTTGGACATACAGCCTCCAGAACTGAGGGAAAGGGAAGCCGAGGAAAAGACAAGGTGAAGACAGCCCCCATCACCACACACATGGGAAGACAGCAATCAGGCCGTCAGGGGGAGGGCAGGGAAGTGGGTCCACTCCTGTTTAATGAAGTAAAATTAGATTGTGGCTTCCTGAGGGTGACAAATGGGCCTCCCCAACAAATTCTGCTCATTCATCCTGAGTTTATCTCAGCAATTCCACAGAGAATCGGTTTTGTTTCTCTTTTTTTGCTTTTTCTTTCTCTTTTTTTTCGCACAAAAACTATAGTACATTCCATTCTACCAATAGCCATTCTGAGTCAAGCGAGGTTGAAACAGCTGAAATGCTACAAACCTAAACAGTTTCTGCTAACTCTCGTGGCCCAACACAAACAGGCTCACAGGTCCATAAACACACCTGCCTGGGAGAGCCTCCTTCTAGGACCTGGGAGCACATCTGCAGGGTCAGGAAGCACATGTTCACTCACCACAGTCACAGGTAGTACCCAGACACCATGGCTGACCACCACGCCAGGTCTCCCCAGTCTCCTACTCGCTTCTGATCTCTCTCCCAGTGGAGACACAGCAGGAACCAGCAGTGCCCCAGTGAGCTCCTGGGTGTCCTGCACAGGCTGGGCCCTTGGGAGAGGCACCTCCCAGCAGATCTCACCTGAATCTTGGCTCTTATTTTCTGTATTTTCTGATGCTTTGATAGTTTGGGGCCTTGCTGACCCTGTAGGGACCCAACCCCCACACACCTGGGTTGATCAGTGCCTGGGATGGTCCTGGAGACTCTCAGGAGAAAGTCTTACCTGTGCAAACTAGCCAATCCAGAGCCTACTTCCAAGCATATCTTTTATAGGGGTTGGGGGGATCTTACCCTTGGGGTACTCTCCACCTGCCCCAATAACCCCAGGGTCAAGAACCAGAACACCAAGGGCAGCCCTTAAGCCCCAAGCTCTGAAATGAGCTAGCTAGCCTAGCCTAAGCCTGCTTGCCTCTCCTTGCCCGTCTTTCCTGCAGAAAACACGATTAGGGCTGCAGATCCCGCACAGAAGAAATCAAGCCTGCCGACACCTTCGTCTTGGACATACAGCCTCCAGAACTGAGGGAAAGGGAAGCCGAGGAAAAGACAAGGTGAAGACAGCCCCCATCACCACACACATGGGAAGACAGCAATCAGGCCGTCAGGGGGAGGGCAGGGAAGTGGGTCCACTCCTGTTTAATGAAGTAAAATTAGATTGTGGCTTCCTGAGGGTGACAAATGGGCCTCCCCAACAAATTCTGCTCATTCATCCTGAGTTTATCTCAGCAATTCCACAGAGAATCGGTTTTGTTTCTCTTTTTTTGCTTTTTCTTTCTCTTTTTTTTCGCACAAAAACTATAGTACATTCCATTCTACCAATAGCCATTCTGAGTCAAGCGAGGTTGAAACAGCTGAAATGCTACAAACCTAAACAGTTTCTGCTAACTCTCGTGGCCCAACACAAACAGGCTCACAGGTCCATAAACACACCTGCCTGGGAGAGCCTCCTTCTAGGACCTGGGAGCACATCTGCAGGGTCAGGAAGCACATGTTCACTCACCACAGTCACAGGTAGTACCCAGACACCATGGCTGACCACCACGCCAGGTCTCCCCAGTCTCCTACTCGCTTCTGATCTCTCTCCCAGTGGAGACACAGCAGGAACCAGCAGTGCCCCAGTGAGCTCCTGGGTGTCCTGCACAGGCTGGGCCCTTGGGAGAGGCACCTCCCAGCAGATCTCACCTGAATCTTGGCTCTTATTTTCTGTATTTTCTGATGCTTTGATAGTTTGGGGCCTTGCTGACCCTGTAGGGACCCAACCCCCACACACCTGGGTTGATCAGTGCCTGGGGATGGTCCTGGAGACTCTCAGGAGAAAGTCTTACCTGTGCAAACTAGCCAATCCAGAGCCTACTTCCAAGCATATCTTTTATAGGGGTTGGGGGGATCTTACCCTTGGGGTACTCTCCACCTGCCCCAATAACCCCAGGGTCAAGAACCAGAACACCAAGGGCAGCCCTTAAGCCCCAAGCTCTGAAATGAGCTAGCTAGCCTAGCCTAAGCCTGCTTGCCTCTCCTTGCCCGTCTTTCCTGCAGAAAACACGATTAAGGGCTGCAGCTCACTGCTTCCCTTGCAGTGAGCTCTTGGATCTCCCGTGTGTCCCCCAGGCCAAAGAGACCCTGTCCTCTTGGGAACCATGAGTGACAGACTGCTCAGGGGCCACTGTCTCTTGACCCGTGGGCCTGTCATACCTGAAAAATAACGAAAACTTTATTTCTAAACAGATCACTCTCTTAAAATAAGGTTTGGTTGATTTAGAGAACAGAAAAACGTGGAAGAACCTCAGCAGTGCACTGAAGAGTTGAAACCCAGACTGACTTTTGTGGTCTGTATTCCAGGGAGTAGGGGCCAGAGAGCAAGGCAGTTCACAGAGGACTGGCAGGGTGGGGCGGGGGACAGCAGACAGGACAGGGACCCATCAGCCCCGCAAGTGGAGACCCGAGCAGCCCTAGAGGATGTGTGTCCTCTGACAGGACGCCCTGAGTTGGCCTTTGAGGATGATCAGAAGGCGGTGACCAGAGACAGTCACAGGACTCAGGACGATGGCCACTGCGTCTCACCCAGGCTTGGACTGGTCCATGTGTCTCCCCACCTGTCTTTCTCACAAGCCCCCAGGAGTGGTGCTGCTCCCCACTCCGTGTCCATGAGGACAATCTCAGAATCCCCCATGCAGCCTAGAACCTGGGCACCTGCCCCCTGGGGCAGGGTGGAGCCTGCCTGCCACCTCCTCCTCCTCAAGGCTCCTCTCAGCCTCCAGGTACCAGACCCAGCAGGCCAGGCGGGGGTCTCTGATGAGAATGTGGGGGTTGGAGCCTCTCATAGTCCCTTTATCTCCCCAAGCCTCCCTGGCATTTTAAATCCTTGAAGCCTTTGAAGATTAATCTGTACTTAAACTGTCCTCTTAAAATGCTCATAAGCCTAAACAGCTTAATGGAAATGCTAATGAGACTGAGTTCTGTGAGTCTGAATTAACATAATGAACTAATTTATGGGCAAGGATTAATTTAGCTGCTATGTACTTAACATTCTCATGTTTATTAAAGGAAAAAGCTTGATTCAGTTCCCCAGTCAAAACTGGGAACAAAACACCAGCAGGAATGTGCCTGCTGCTGCTGCACTTTTCCTTCCTAGTTGATGGGCTGAAAAGGTGCCCACCTTCCGTCCTTCCTGAAGCCTCAGCAGGATGCCCGCCCAGCGGAGGGGGTCCTGGCAGGTTTCCGCTGGCTTCCAGCAGCCTGGGGATCTGGCCCTTGGCCTGGGAGTGCTTCTCCATCTGAGTGGAGCTGGATGCAAGGGCAGGCTATACTCCCAGTGACCCCATCCTGCCTCAGGAGTGTCTGAGATTTGCTAAGCATCACCTCAGGGCAGCAATTGTCAAAAGCCAGATATGCCCTAAAGTTAAAAGAGCAAGGACTTCACCACCTGACCTGCAGTGACCTCACAGAACAAGTTCTGTTCAGACTGGGGTGGGGTGGACATTCTACAGGATTCCGGGAGGGAGCTCAGGAGCCAGGCTCAAAACAGCAGCCTGAAGCCTGGGAGGGGCCCTCAAGGCACCAGCGGGAGGGGTCTGTCCCCTGAGAGGTGAGACAATAATACTGAAGAGCTGAAGGCTGGTAGGAGGAGCAAGTCTAAGCCCAGCCACCACCACTGCCAGCCAGAAGCAGGTGAGGAAAGAGGGATGGGAACACTAAGCACAGGGCTGAAATTTAACAACAACAACAAAAAGTTAAGAGAGAGTAAAGAAAGTGAGAAGAGAGGATGGATGCAGCCAGCCACCCTCTCTCTTCACCTTCCCTGGCTGTCCCTTGTCATTGCAGGAAGGACAGACAGCGCGGCTTGGTACATTTTAGGCTGGGAGAGAGAGGTGTCAACTACAAACTGGCATCTACCAATTCCATTGCCAATGTCTGGACAACAAGGACATCTACGGTCTGCCTCTGCAGAGACGAGACCCTGTGCTGTTGAGAGCCGCTGACCTTCAATACCCCCTGATGGAGATCAGGGTAGGGTAGAGGCCCTCTGTGCTCCAAGGAATCTGGTGGGGCAGGTCTTTAGATAGGTGGATGCTTTTAGGCACAGACTTTATTATCTCAATCCTTGCATCTCCTCATATTTAGAAAAGCACTAAATCTCCTCATGGTGCAATCAGATCCTCGTGACTAACTGGGGACCCTTTGTAAAATGACTGTTTAATGATATTAAACTCTCCCGCTCACCAAAATCCTTAAATATTGACCCTCCTCCTGCTGCCTCTTTGGAGCAGTCTCTCAGAGCTATCTGGGGTGCTGCCTCCCCGGCTGCAGTCCTAATTATGCCCCAAATAAAACCCCACAACTCTCAAGTTGTTCATCTTTTTTTAGTTGACAGAGGTAAGGCCCAGTTTACCTTTGGAAGGAATGTGAATGCAGCCAAGGAGAAGGATTCATGTGCCTATCATAGCTCATGACGTGGTAGCAGCCTTCCTCACCTGGTCACCACTGTGGCACTGGGAGCCACAGCTGCAAAGGGACAACCCCGGTTTCAGGCCAGGAGCCTGAATTCACATCTCACCTCTGCCTGCAGCAGCTGTGTGGACCTGGACTGGCAGACAGGCAACCTCTCTGATTGTGAGTCTCCCTGGATGTAATAATGCCTGGTTCAAAGCATCATTCTGGGATCAGATGCACAGACCAGGATGTGTGTTTGGTGCAGCATCTGGTAACTAACGGCAACCAGTGACAGCACTTATGTAAGGGATAGGGAAAGGTGCAGGGCACAATTTTTGAAAAGAATGACACACCCAGAGGCACCATAACAGTTTCGCCCCTTCCCTAAAAGAGCTGGAATAATCCTCCCACTCATTAGTATATGGAATTACCCAGCCTATAAAAGCTAAGAACGCCATGTTTTGGGGGCCACTGAATTTGCTCTGCAATGGCCCACACTCTGTGAAGTGTGCTTTCTCTGAGTCTGAATAAATCTATTTCTTATCTATCACTTTGTCTCTCACTGAATTCTTCTCTGCAAAGAGATGTGAAGAACCTGAACCTCAGTGGGTCCAGACGTTCGGTGAGTGATTTTACTAGGGTTTTGGCTGGGTTCAAGTCCCGGCCATGTGGGTTCAAGTCCCAAGCAGGGTTTGATTAGGTATGGGCCCTGGGTTTAAGTCTCAAATCGAGGTTGAACACTTTCACTTAAGCACCGTCATAATAAAAATACAGAGCGGCCTGGACCACAAAGGGAAACTGAGCCCCTGGGTCCACCTCTACTCAGGGCCCTAGAAATAACAGGAACATGGAAGGAAATGAATAAAACAGTAACAGCCCTGGAAAACAAGACTGGAGACAAGACTTTGGAGGAGCTGCAGGAAGACAGGGCAGATAGGATGAGGTAGCGGGAGTGGCGAGGCCTGCAGGTTAGGGAGGGGTGGGGTGGGGGAGGAGGCGGGCAGGTGGAGTAGCAGGATCCCAGCCTTCAAGTGGGCAGCCACAGGTTTCATGCAGAGTCTGACACCAAGGAAGAGGGCACTGAGCCGGAGAGGCAGGACAGAGCCGACTGTAGGGAGGCCACCACCTCTCTGCCAGACTCCAATATCATCTCTCAACAATTGACAGAACAGCCAGGCAGAAAAGTCAGTAAGGATGTGGAAGAACACAGCACCACCAACAACCAACAGGCTCTCCCTGACACTTCTAGAATATTCTACTCAACAAGAGAATACACGTTATTGCCAAGTGCCCAGCAGAAGACATGCCACTACAGACTAGCTCCTGACCTAGATGAACTTAAGAGAATTAAACTCCTATTCAGTGTGTTCCTCAACCATGATGGACTCCAACTAGTCATCAAGGAAGGAAAGAGAACAGAAAATCACCAACCAGCTGGGAACAAAGCAACATGCTCTTAAGTAATCTACCAGGTCGAGAGGAAGTCTAAGGAAAAACAACAACCTGAATGAAAAGGAAAACACAGCATACCAAAATCTTTGGGGGCCACTGAATTTGCTCTGCAATGGCCCACACTCTGTGAAGTGTGCTTTCTCTGAGTCTGAATAAATCTATTTCTTATCTATCACTTTGTCTCTCACTGAATTCTTCTCTGCAAAGAGATGTGAAGAACCTGAACCTCAGTGGGTCCAGACGTTCGGTGAGTGATTTTACTAGGGTTTTGGCTGGGTTCAAGTCCCGGCCATGTGGGTTCAAGTCCCAAGCAGGGTTTGATTAGGTATGGGCCCTGGGTTTAAGTCTCAAATCGAGGTTGAACACTTTCACTTAAGCACCGTCATAATAAAAATACAGAGCGGCCTGGACCACAAAGGGAAACTGAGCCCCTGGGTCCACCTCTACTCAGGGCCCTAGAAATAACAGGAACATGGAAGGAAATGAATAAAACAGTAACAGCCCTGGAAAACAAGACTGGAGACAAGACTTTGGAGGAGCTGCAGGAAGACAGGGCAGATAGGATGAGGTAGCGGGAGTGGCGAGGCCTGCAGGTTAGGGAGGGGTGGGGTGGGGGAGGAGGCGGGCAGGTGGAGTAGCAGGATCCCAGCCTTCAAGTGGGCAGCCACAGGTTTCATGCAGAGTCTGACACCAAGGAAGAGGGCACTGAGCCGGAGAGGCAGGACAGAGCCGACTGTAGGGAGGCCACCACCTCTCTGCCAGACTCCAATATCATCTCTCAACAATTGACAGAACAGCCAGGCAGAAAAGTCAGTAAGGATGTGGAAGAACACAGCACCACCAACAACCAACAGGCTCTCCCTGACACTTCTAGAATATTCTACTCAACAAGAGAATACACGTTATTGCCAAGTGCCCAGCAGAAGACATGCCACTACAGACTAGCTCCTGACCTAGATGAACTTAAGAGAATTAAACTCCTATTCAGTGTGTTCCTCAACCATGATGGACTCCAACTAGTCATCAAGGAAGGAAAGAGAACAGAAAATCACCAACCAGCTGGGAACAAAGCAACATGCTCTTAAGTAATCTACCAGGTCGAGAGGAAGTCTCAAGGGAAAAACAAAACATTGACCTGAATGAAAAGGAAAACACAGCATACCAAAATCTTTGAGACATGGCTAAACTACTGTGAAGAGGGAGATTTATGGCACCATTGTTTACATTGGAAAAGAGGAAAACCTCTTAAATCAATAACAAGCACCCACTTCAAGATCCTAGAAAAAAACCTAACTAAGCCCAAAGCAAGAGGAAGGAAGGAAACAATAAAGATAGAAGCAGAAAAAGATGAAACCAAAAACAGAAACACTAGAGAAAATAACCCTAACAAAGAGCTGGTTTTCTGAAAAGATCAATGAAATTGATAAACTTTAAGTAAGAATGACAAAAAAGAAAAGAAAGACACAAATCACCAATATGAGAAATGAAACAATACAACTGCAGGCTCTGCTGACAACAGAAGTGTAACAAGAGAATATTACAAACCACTCTACACAAATAAATGTGACAAATTAGATGAAATGGACCACTTCCTCAGAGCACACAAACCACCACAACTCTTGCCTAAATAATTCCATGGATAGAGGAGCCACAGACCAGGGGGTTGCAAAGAGTCAGACATGACTTGAGTACATGCACACTGCACTCAGTATGAAACAAACAACTTGAATAGCCCTTTTCAAGAAATTTTCTACTTTTCAAAAAATTTGGTCTGTAATTAAAAAAAAAAAAAAAAATCTCTCCCCAAAAGGGATTTTCAGGTCTGTATGATTTCACTGGAAGATTCTACTAATAGTTAAAGAATCAACACCAATTCTACACAATCACTTCCAGAACATAAAAGGGAAAGAACATGTCTCAATTCACTTACTGAAGCTAGGACTACTCTGATACTAAAATCAAACATAATGTAAAGAGAGAGAAAAAGACAAAATTATAGACCAAGACTCCTCATGAACATAAACAGAAAAATCCTTAACCAAATATTGGCGAACAAGTTTCAGTAGTATGTTAAGAAGAAAACACCAGAACCAAGTGGGGCTAACTCCACAAACTGAATACTGCATCAGTATTCAGAAACCAATCCAACCCACCATACCAACAATGCTGGGAACAAAGCAACATGCTCTTAAGTAATCTACCAGGTCGAGAGGAAGTCTCAAGGAAAAACAAAACATTGACCTGAATGAAAAGGAAAACACAGCATACCAAAATCTTTGAGACATGGCTAAACTACTGTGAAGAGGGAGATTTATGGCACCATTGTTTACATTGGAAAAGAGGAAAACCTCTTAAATCAATAACAAGCACCCACTTCAAGATCCTAGAAAAAAACCTAACTAAGCCCAAAGCAAGAGGAAGGAAGGAAACAATAAAGATAGAAGCAGAAAAAGATGAAACCAAAAACAGAAACACTAGAGAAAATAACCCTAACAAAGAGCTGGTTTTCTGAAAAGATCAATGAAATTGATAAACTTTAAGTAAGAATGACAAAAAAGAAAAGAAAGACACAAATCACCAATATGAGAAATGAAACAATACAACTGCAGGCTCTGCTGACAACAGAAGTGTAACAAGAGAATATTACAAACCACTCTACACAAATAAATGTGACAAATTAGATGAAATGGACCACTTCCTCAGAGCACACAAACCACCACAACTCTTGCCTAAATAATTCCATGGATAGAGGAGCCACAGACCAGGGGGTTGCAAAGAGTCAGACATGACTTGAGTACATGCACACTGCACTCAGTATGAAACAAACAACTTGAATAGCCCTTTTCAAGAAATTTTCTACTTTTCAAAAAATTTGGTCTGTAATTAAAAAAAAAAAAAAAAATCTCTCCCCAAAAGGGATTTTCAGGTCTGTATGATTTCACTGGAAGATTCTACTAATAGTTAAAGAATCAACACCAATTCTACACAATCACTTCCAGAACATAAAAGGGAAAGAACATGTCTCAATTCACTTACTGAAGCTAGGACTACTCTGATACTAAAATCAAACATAATGTAAAGAGAGAGAAAAAGACAAAATTATAGACCAAGACTCCTCATGAACATAAACAGAAAAATCCTTAACCAAATATTGGCGAACAAGTTTCAGTAGTATGTTAAGAAGAAAACACCAGAACCAAGTGGGGCTAACTCCACAAACTGAATACTGCATCAGTATTCAGAAACCAATCCAACCCACCATACCAACAAGCTAAAGAAGAAAAATCACATAAATCGTGTCACCCAATGAGGAAAAGGCAGTGACAAAACTTAACACCCATGCATTCTTTAAAAAACTCCCCCGAAATTATTAGTAGAAGAGAACACAAATCAGTTTGCTAAAAAAAACACTTACAAAAAATATTGTACTTAATGGTAAAGGTCTGAATGCTTTGCCCTAAAGTCAGGAACTAGGCAAAGATGTCTGCTCTAGGCTGGAAGTTGTAGCTATGGTGATAAAGCAAGAAAAGGAAATAAAAGTCACATGGATCAAAAAGAACAAAGAAAACTGCCCTGTTTAGCAGATGACGTTAACAAGCACAAAAT
Organism: Tragulus kanchil; assembly: GCA_022376925.1. NCBI lineage: Eukaryota > Metazoa > Chordata > Mammalia > Artiodactyla > Tragulidae > Tragulus > Tragulus kanchil. The sequence continues at coordinate 22,979,864 of JAIOJX010000032.1, forward strand.
CTAAGAGTCTACTCCTAGAACTAATAATGGAGGGCAGAGAGGCTGCAGGTACAAGATTAACATGCAAAAAACAGTTGCATTTCTGTACGTTAACAATGAACACATGAATGTCAAACTTTAAGAATAACAATGACTTATACCAGTGCTTAAATAAAATGAAATACTTAGGTATAAACCTAAACATGTATAGGACTTGAACAGTGAAAGCTTCATAGTACCAATGAAAGAAATCAAAGATCTAATTAAATGAAGAGACAAACTATGTTCATGAACATAGTAAAGATGTCAATTATCCTAATTAATGTACAGGTTTAAACACAATTCCTACCAAAACCACAGCAAGACTTTTTTGCTAGATATTGACAAAATAATGATTAAACTTGTACAGAAAGGCAACAGAACTAGAAAAAATAAAGTGGAAGCAATCAGGCTGTCCTGTTTCATAATGTCTTAGCTACAAGAGTTAAGACTTTGCTGCACTGGCAAAAGGACGGACACACAGATCAACGGAACAGGCCGAGAGCTGAGAAATAAACTCACACAAATATGCCCAAATGACTCCAACAAAGGTGTAAAAGCAACTCGATGGAAGAAAGATAAGCATTTCAACACACAATGCTGGTGCAAGTGAGTGTCCCTAGACAAACAAACAGACATAAAACCTTGACCTCAGTCTGACACCTGTACAAAATTAACTCAAAGTGGATCTCTCAAAATTGAACTCAATTTAAAACTTTCATGAAACTATGACACTTTAAAAAGAAAAAACAGAGACTATTTGTAGAATGTAATATAAGACAGAGTTAAACAAGAGTAATACCAAAGAAAATGACCCATAAAAATTAAAGTTCATCAACTGGATTTCATCACAATTTTAAAATTTTACTCTGGAAAAGTCACAGTTGAGGAGGATGAAAAGACAAGTCATCAAAAAAATAATTCACAAACAACATAATCACTGAGCACAAATAGACAGAATATATAATGATCTCTCAATACTTAACAGTTACCAATTAGAAAATGAGAAAAAGACATGAAGAGGCATACCACTGGAGAGAATACACAGATAGCAAAGAAGCACATGAAAAGATACCCCACATCACTAGTCTTAAAGAAATGCAAGTTAATGAGGAATCACTGCATACCCATCAGAATGGCTGACATTCCGAAAAAAAGAAAGCAGAGACAGAGAGCAGAGACAGTAACTGACACTGGCAAGCACACAGAGAACCTGGTCACTCACACAGTCAGCGGTAATGTCCAGTGTACAGCTTCTCTGAAAACACTGCCAGTTTCTTTTTTTTTTTTTTAACTTTTTATTTTTTTTTAAGATTTATTTATTTAGGGCCGGGGTCGGGTTAGGGAGGAAGGGGAGTGGGCGGGCCACTTCTATTGGTCATTTCTCTATTTTCATCCGTCTTTGTTCTTTGGCTCCTGTGGGCCTCCCATCGCGGTGGCCTCTGTCGTCGCAGAGCGCTGGCTCTGGGTGCATGCGCCCCAGAGCTCTGACTCGGTAATTGGACACATTGATCCAGCCACTCCGCGGCACGTGGGATCTTCTCAGGCCAGGGATCGAACCGGCACCCCTTGCACTGCAAGGCGGTGTCCTTACCCACTGGACCACCAGGGGAAGCCCAACACTGCCAGTTTCTTTAAAAAATAATAATAATAAAAGAAAACGACCATCAAACTGCACTCCTGGATGTTTATCTCAAAGAAAGGAAGACAATGGTCACAAAAGAATGCTCACACATTCACACAAGAATGTTTCCAGGTGCGTAACTTGGAACATCCCCACACTAGAAGCAACACAGACATTCTCCAGTGGGTGCGTGCTGAGGCAAACTGGGTCACTTCCATACCATGGAATACTACTTGTCAACAAGAAGAATCACACTGCAGATGCGCACAGCAGCCTGGATGAAGTTTTGAGGAACCATGATGGGTGGAAAACATCAGTCTCAAAGGTTATATGGCTCCATTTTTTTTTCCAAGTTTTATCTTGCTTTATTACAAATACTAAACATTAAATAGTAATCATTTATAATAATAATGTCTCAGGTATGCAAATGACACTACCCTTATGGCAGAAAGCAAAGAGAAACTAAAGAGCCTCTTGACAAAGGCAAAAAGAGGTGAGTGAAAAAGCTAGCCATTCAAAAAACTAAGATCATCATTCAAAACACTAAGATCATAGTATCCAGTTCCATCACTCATGGAAAATAGATGGGCAAACAAAGGAAACAGTGACAGACCTTATTTCTTGGGGTCGAAAATCACTCTGGATGGTGACTGCAGCCATAAAATTAAAGGATGCTTTCTCCTTGGAAGAATAGCTATGACAAACTTAGACAGCATATGCAAAAGCAGGGATATCACTTTGCCAACAAAGATCCATAGAGTCAAAGCTATGGTTTTCCCAGTAGTCATGTATAGATGTGAGAGTTGGACCACAAAGAAGACTGAGCACCAAAGAATTGATGCCTTTGAACTGTAGTATTGGAGAAGACTTGAGAGTTCCTTAGACTGCAAGGAGATCAAACCTATTTAATCTTAAAGGAAATCAACTCTGAATATTCATTGGAAGGACTGATGCTGAAGCTGAAGCTCCAATACTTTAGACACCTGATGCAAAGAGATGACTCACTGGAAAAGACCCTGATGCGGGGGAAATAAAAAGCAGAAATAGAAGAGGATGACAGGATGAGGTGGAGGTTCTAGGAGGTGGTGAGGGACAGAGAAGCCTGGCATGCCACAGACCATGGGGTTGCAAAGAGTCAGACACAACTGAGTGACTGAACTAAACCGAACTGAGTTATTTCAAAGAAAGGAAGACAATGGTCACAAAAGAATGCTCACACATTCACACAAGAATGTTTCCAGGTGCGTAACTTGGAACATCCCCACACTAGAAGCAACACAGACATTCTCCAGTGGGTGCGTGCTGAGGCAAACTGGGTCACTTCCATACCATGGAATACTACTTGTCAACAAGAAGAATCACACTGCAGATGCGCACAGCAGCCTGGATGAAGTTTTGAGGAACCATGATGGGTGGAAAACATCAGTCTCAAAGGTTATATGGCTCCATTTTTTTTTCCAAGTTTTATCTTGCTTTATTACAAATACTAAACATTAAATAGTAATCATTTATAATAATAATGTCTCAGGTATGCAAATGACACTACCCTTATGGCAGAAAGCAAAGAGAAACTAAAGAGCCTCTTGACAAAGGCAAAAAGAGGTGAGTGAAAAAGCTAGCCATTCAAAAAACTAAGATCATCATTCAAAACACTAAGATCATAGTATCCAGTTCCATCACTCATGGAAAATAGATGGGCAAACAAAGGAAACAGTGACAGACCTTATTTCTTGGGGTCGAAAATCACTCTGGATGGTGACTGCAGCCATAAAATTAAAGGATGCTTTCTCCTTGGAAGAATAGCTATGACAAACTTAGACAGCATATGCAAAAGCAGGGATATCACTTTGCCAACAAAGATCCATAGAGTCAAAGCTATGGTTTTCCCAGTAGTCATGTATAGATGTGAGAGTTGGACCACAAAGAAGACTGAGCACCAAAGAATTGATGCCTTTGAACTGTAGTATTGGAGAAGACTTGAGAGTTCCTTAGACTGCAAGGAGATCAAACCTATTTAATCTTAAAGGAAATCAACTCTGAATATTCATTGGAAGGACTGATGCTGAAGCTGAAGCTCCAATACTTTAGACACCTGATGCAAAGAGATGACTCACTGGAAAAGACCCTGATGCGGGGGAAATAAAAAGCAGAAATAGAAGAGGATGACAGGATGAGGTGGAGGTTCTAGGAGGTGGTGAGGGACAGAGAAGCCTGGCATGCCACAGACCATGGGGTTGCAAAGAGTCAGACACAACTGAGTGACTGAACTAAACCGAACTGAGTTACAAATAGATAATAAGGTCAGAAATTAAAGATAAAAATTATTTTGAATGTACAAAAGTAAACTTTTTAACATTAATATTAAATAACAAGTTATTAACACACTGGGGAAAAAATGAACATGAAGAAGTTAATATTTCTTTTGGGGGGGGAGTTGGGGAGGGAGGGGGCGGGTGGGCCTCTTCTTTTGGCGGGGGTTGGGGGAGGGAGGGAGGTGGGCAGGCGGGCCACTTCCATTGGTCTTTTCATTTATCTATTTTCATCCATCCTTGTTCTTTGGCCCGTGTGGGCCTCCCATCGCAGTGGCCTCTGTTGTCGCAGAGCACTGGCTCTGGGTGCATGCACTCCAGAGCTCGGGCTCGGTAATTGGACACATGGGTCCAGCCGCTCTGCAACACGTGAGATCTTCCCAGGCCAGGGATCAAACCGGCGCCCCTTGCACTGCAAGGCGGTGTCCTTACCCACTGGACCACTAGGGAAGCCCAGAAGTTAATATTTCTATTGACTTAAAAATCAATATGGTCCCATGCTCTACCCAGACACTGATTATAACTTCTAGCTAAAAGTAAGAAAGTTGGGGAGGAAGAATCTTGAACTTCATTTCTTTATAGGTTTACTAATAAAAGGAAAAAGAAATTTTTATTTCAGTTGATTCTTTTGGACTCACATGTTTTCAATTTTTGCTTAAACTTTGATCTCTCAACTTTAATTCCTTCTCAGGAAATATGATAGGGAAAAACGTTACATTTAACCTTCTGACCTCTGTAATGCTGATATTAATAGAGCATCTTTATGTATACACTATAACTGGGACATTTATATTTATTAGTACCATGATTCAATCTCACCATAGAGCGTGACAAGCTCTGATGGCCAATGTGGTCAAGCATTTGACACCGGGATAGGAAGTAAAGTGACTTCTTAATAGTGGGTACTAACTGGCCCTTAAGGTTAATTCGCACCACAGACCCTGATGCGGGGAAAAAAAAGCAGAAATAGAAGAGGATGACAGGATGAGGTGGAGGTTCTAGGAGGTGGTGAGGGACAGAGAAGCCTGGCATGCCACAGACCATGGGGTTGCAAAGAGTCAGACACAACTGAGTGACTGAACTAAACCGAACTGAGTTACAAATAGATAATAAGGTCAGAAATTAAAGATAAAAATTATTTTGAATGTACAAAAGTAAAATATTTAACATTAATATTAAATAACAAGTTATTAAGACACTGGTGTAACAGTGAACATGAAGAAGTAAATATTTCTATTGGGGAGTTGGGGAGGGAGGGGCGGGTGGGCCTCTTCTTTTGGCGGGGGTTGGGGGGGGGAGGGAGGTGGGCAGGCGGGCCACTTCCATTGGTCTTTTCATTTATCTATTTTCATCCATCCTTGTTCTTTGGCCCGTGTGGGCCTCCCATCGCAGTGGCCTCTGTTGTCGCAGAGCACTGGCTCTGGGTGCATGCACTCCAGAGCTCGGGCTCGGTAATTGGACACATGGGTCCAGCCGCTCTGCAACACGTGAGATCTTCCCAGGCCAGGGATCAAACCGGCGCCCCTTGCACTGCAAGGCGGTGTCCTTACCCACTGGACCACTAGGGAAGCCCAGAAGTTAATATTTCTATTGACTTAAAAATCAATATGGTCCCATGCTCTACCCAGACACTGATTATAACTTCTAGCTAAAAGTAAGAAAGTTGGGGAGGAAGAATCTTGAACTTCATTTCTTTATAGGTTTACTAATAAAAGGAAAAAGAAATTTTTATTTCAGTTGATTCTTTTGGACTCACATGTTTTCAATTTTTGCTTAAACTTTGATCTCTCAACTTTAATTCCTTCTCAGGAAATATGATAGGGAAAAACGTTACATTTAACCTTCTGACCTCTGTAATGCTGATATTAATAGAGCATCTTTATGTATACACTATAACTGGGACATTTATATTTATTAGTACCATGATTCAATCTCACCATAGAGCGTGACAAGCTCTGATGGCCAATGTGGTCAAGCATTTGACACCGGGATAGGAAGTAAAGTGACTTCTTAATAGTGGGTACTAACTGGCCCTTAAAGTTAATTCACTTTTCCAAGAAGAAGACATTCCCAGAGTATTCATACTCCCAAATTATGGCTCCGTTTATATATCATTTTTTAAATGAGACCGTTGTAGAAGTGGCTGCCAGAGGTCAAGAAAGGTGTTGGGCAGGAGTGATTGTGTCAATAAAGAGACAACCAGAAGGACCCTTTTGTGAGCCTGTCCTGACTGTATCAGTGTTGGTATCCTGGATGTGATGCTATTACTGCAGTTACACCAAAGGTCACCATAATGGAAAACAGGATAAGGATACACTGGATCTATGGGCATTATTTGTTACAACTGCATGTGAATCTATAATATTTCAAATGTACACTTAATTGAAAACATCAAGTAGAAATCCTAGAAGCTAAGTCATTATCAAAACGTCAAAACTGAGAAATCCTAGAAGCTAAGTCATTATCAAAACGTCAAAACTGAAAAGATAAAGCATCAGAGAGCTGGGCAACTGAGCTTAGGGATTCTCCCAAGACCCAAGACAAGGGTCAAAGGGATGGCAAGTCTGAAAGTTAAGAGGCTGAGTTCTCGCCTCCATCTTACTTATAAGAGTCCTAGAAAGGGGCTTCCCTCGTAGCTCAATGGTAAAAAGTCCATCCGCGAATGCAGAGCACATGGGTTTGATCCCTGATCTGGGAAGATCCCACATGCTGCAGAGCAACTAAGCCCATGAGCCACAACTATGGAGCCTGTGCTCTAGAGCTGCAACTACTGAGCCCATGTGCTGCAACTACTGAAGCCCACGTACCCTAGAGTCCAAGTTCCACAACGAGAAAAGTCACTGCAACAAAAAACCTGCTCACCTCAATGAGAGAGTATCCCCCACTCCCTGCAACTAGAGAAGAGCCTGCAGTAGCAGTGAAAACCCAGATAGCCAAAAATAAATAAATAAATAAAATTTAAAAACAAAAAAAAAAGAGTCCTGGGAGGACAGAATGAGGAAAAGTCAAGAAGAGAGTCAAATAACAGAAGAATCTTCTGAAGAGAGTCAAATAAACAACAGAATTTCCTGAAGCCAAGGACAGAAGTCTTTAAATCTCCATCTCAAATCTAAACATTGATGAGCAAAGAAACAGGCCCACCTTTGCAGTTAATAACTCAGGTGGGTCAGACAGAAAAAGGAAAATAAACTGTCATCAACACATACGGGTCGAATCCCAGAATGACAAAAGGAAAAAACAATCCTGAAAGATTCCAGAAGAAGAAGGAAGTTTTCTGAAAAGGAACAAAAAAGTAATATTGGCACTGGACCCCTCAAGCAAAAAAAAACTAAGAACAAAAACAGGAAAATTATTTTGAACTGAAGAAAATAGAGACCTCAAGAACGTTTACCACATAGATAGCCAACTATTACTGCAGTTACACCAAAGGTCACCATAATGGAAAACAGGATAAGGATACACTGGATCTATGGGCATTATTTGTTACAACTGCATGTGAATCTATAATATTTCAAATGTACACTTAATTGAAAACATCAAGTAGAAATCCTAGAAGCTAAGTCATTATCAAAACGTCAAAACTGAGAAATCCTAGAAGCTAAGTCATTATCAAAACGTCAAAACTGAAAAGATAAAGCATCAGAGAGCTGGGCAACTGAGCTTAGGGATTCTCCCAAGACCCAAGACAAGGGTCAAAGGGATGGCAAGTCTGAAAGTTAAGAGGCTGAGTTCTCGCCTCCATCTTACTTATAAGAGTCCTAGAAAGGGGCTTCCCTCGTAGCTCAATGGTAAAAAGTCCATCCGCGAATGCAGAGCACATGGGTTTGATCCCTGATCTGGGAAGATCCCACATGCTGCAGAGCAACTAAGCCCATGAGCCACAACTATGGAGCCTGTGCTCTAGAGCTGCAACTACTGAGCCCATGTGCTGCAACTACTGAAGCCCACGTACCCTAGAGTCCAAGTTCCACAACGAGAAAAGTCACTGCAACAAAAAACCTGCTCACCTCAATGAGAGAGTATCCCCCACTCCCTGCAACTAGAGAAGAGCCTGCAGTAGCAGTGAAAACCCAGATAGCCAAAAATAAATAAATAAATAAAATTTAAAAACAAAAAAAAAAGAGTCCTGGGAGGACAGAATGAGGAAAAGTCAAGAAGAGAGTCAAATAACAGAAGAATCTTCTGAAGAGAGTCAAATAAACAACAGAATTTCCTGAAGCCAAGGACAGAAGTCTTTAAATCTCCATCTCAAATCTAAACATTGATGAGCAAAGAAACAGGCCCACCTTTGCAGTTAATAACTCAGGTGGGTCAGACAGAAAAAGGAAAATAAACTGTCATCAACACATACGGGTCGAATCCCAGAATGACAAAAGGAAAAAACAATCCTGAAAGATTCCAGAAGAAGAAGGAAGTTTTCTGAAAAGGAACAAAAAAGTAATATTGGCACTGGACCCCTCAAGCAAAAAAAAACTAAGAACATGGTTTTTAAAATACTCAGGGAAAATTATTTTGAACTGAAGAAAATAGAGACCTCAAGAACGTTTACCACATAGATAGCCATCCATATATACAGCAAAGCACTAAGAAATATCTTTTGAAAGAATGAATGACTTGGTAGCAAAGAAAGTCTTGTTAAATAAAAAACTAACATAACAGAAAGACCTAAGATCAAAGAAGAAAAGGCGACCAAAGAATCAGGCCCGCCTTTGCAGTAAAGCCCACATTAACTGTTGCAGCATAATACAGAAACATAATAACAACATCGACTCAAAATTCTGGATGACCACAATATAGGGACAACATGGGAGAGAGGAAGAAGGATGCAGAGGAAAGCAGGACGACGGCAGGGTTCTTGCTTAGCTCAGGAGAAGGCAGTAGATGTGGGTCAAAGTGCAATACTGATGAAAGAGAAATTCAGATAGGTGTGTTTCAGGGTATCAGAAAAACAGAGGTAGAAGCAAGTTTCAAGCCATTATAAATGAAAGAAAACAGAGGTAAGAATCGACATCTATCCAGCAAAAGGGAATGAGTAGAAAAAAACAATGAAAAACAGTTTGATGCTGAAGAGGGTGTGGAGAAAAGGGAACACTCTTGCATTGCTGATGGGAATGTAAATTGATATAGCTACATGGAAGACAGTAAGGAGATTCCTTAAAAAACTAAAAATAGAAGCACCATATGATCCAGTAATCTCACTATTAGGCTTATACCCAGATGAAATCAAAATTGAAAGAGACACCTGTACTCAATGTTCATTTCAGCACTCTATATACAACAGCTAGAACATGGAAGCAACCTAAATGTCCATCGACGAATGAATGGATAAAAAAGCTCTGGTACATATATACAATGGAATACTTCTCAGCTGCAAAAAGAAATGCAGAAAAATCAGTCCTAATCCATCTCAAATAACTGGCAAAGAAACAGGCCCACCTTTGCAGTTAATAACTCAGGTGGGTCAGACAGAAAAAGGAAAATAAACTGTCATCAACACATACGGGTCGAATCCCAGAATGACAAAAGGAAAAAACAATCCTGAAAGATTCCAGAAGAAGAAGGAAGTTTTCTGAAAAGGAACAAAAAAGTAATATTGGCACTGGACCCCTCAAGCAAAAAAAAACTAAGAACATGGTTTTTAAAATACTCAGGGAAAATTATTTTGAACTGAAGAAAATAGAGACCTCAAGAACGTTTACCACATAGATAGCCATCCATATATACAGCAAAGCACTAAGAAATATCTTTTGAAAGAATGAATGACTTGGTAGCAAAGAAAGTCTTGTTAAATAAAAAACTAACATAACAGAAAGACCTAAGATCAAAGAAGAAAAGGCGACCAAAGAATCAGGCCCGCCTTTGCAGTAAAGCCCACATTAACTGTTGCAGCATAATACAGAAACATAATAACAACATCGACTCAAAATTCTGGATGACCACAATATAGGGACAACATGGGAGAGAGGAAGAAGGATGCAGAGGAAAGCAGGACGACGGCAGGGTTCTTGCTTAGCTCAGGAGAAGGCAGTAGATGTGGGTCAAAGTGCAATACTGATGAAAGAGAAATTCAGATAGGTGTGTTTCAGGGTATCAGAAAAACAGAGGTAGAAGCAAGTTTCAAGCCATTATAAATGAAAGAAAACAGAGGTAAGAATCGACATCTATCCAGCAAAAGGGAATGAGTAGAAAAAAACAATGAAAAACAGTTTGATGCTGAAGAGGGTGTGGAGAAAAGGGAACACTCTTGCATTGCTGATGGGAATGTAAATTGATATAGCTACATGGAAGACAGTAAGGAGATTCCTTAAAAAACTAAAAATAGAAGCACCATATGATCCAGTAATCTCACTATTAGGCTTATACCCAGATGAAATCAAAATTGAAAGAGACACCTGTACTCCAATGTTCATTTCAGCACTCTATATACAACAGCTAGAACATGGAAGCAACCTAAATGTCCATCGACGAATGAATGGATAAAAAAGCTCTGGTACATATATACAATGGAATACTTCTCAGCTGCAAAAAGAAATGCAGAAAAATCAGTCCTAATGAGGTGGATGAATCTAGAACCTATTATACAAAGTAAAGTAAGTCAAAAAGAAAAGGACAAATACAAGATACTAACACATATATATGGAATCTAGTAAGATCGTAACGATAACACACGCAAAGAAGTGATGGAAAAACAGACATAGAGAACAGACTTATGGACATTGTGGGGAACGAACAGTGGGTGAGAGGCATGTCATGAAAACCTATATTAACATATAGAAAAGAGATAACTATTGTCAAGGCACTGTGGAAATAAGGGATCCTATGTGGAGGCTATACGATTGTCTGGAGGGGTGGGATGGGGGGGACTGGGATGGGGGCAGAGGAGGGAGTGGTCAGGGATATACATACGACTGATGCGGGATTATACATATCTGTAAACAACAAAACTCTGTGAAAGTAAAAAGTAAAATAAAAATAATTATTAAAAAAAATGCAAACAGTAAAGTCTGTGGTAAGAAGATATCAAATTCACCAGTATGATAAGAAGTGGAGGTATGATGAATAGTGAAAAGAAACTCCATGTATGGATGAAAATGTTATTGTAAAAATACAAATAAATAAAAATGATTTGGCATTAAAAAAAGTTTGAAAAGTACATTAATCAGTAATTAAGAGAAAACAAAATTCAAGCATACCTGAAATAACAAATAACAACAACAAAAATACAAATTCAAATATACCTGAAAGCTGAACATGTGAATATATTAAATTCCCTTGAAAAGAGATCCTTAGATGATATTAAAAAAAAAAAAAAAATGAAGGCAAATATATGCTGCTTTGTTGTTTAAGTCACTTAGTCACACCAAATTCTTCACGACCCCGTGGACTGTAGCCCACAAGGCTCCTCTGTCCATGGGAGTTCCCAGGCAAGAATACTAGAGTAGGTTGCTATTTCTTCTCCAGGGGATCTTCCCAACTTAGGGATCAAACCCACTTCTCCCTGCATTGGCAGGCAGGCTCTTCACTACTGAGCCACCAGGGAAGCTTACAAAAGGTTAAAAATAAAGAGTGAAGAATATATGAGGAAAGTGGTGATGATTATTTAACAGGTATGGTAACATTAATATCACCCAACAAATAAAGGCAGAAAGAAATCAGACAAAGGGAAGATTTTTAAATTGACTGAAGAGAGATTCATCACATCAATAGAGAGCTTTCCTGCATCTTGTAACGTAACTATGAAAAATATACACCGTAATTGAGAGAAATCAACAAATCCACAATTGATATGGAAACTAACATCACTTTTCAGAAAGAGAGGAGGCAGACGAAACACAAGACGCCCACACACCTGAACAAGCTCGGTGCAGCCAGGTGACAGATGTGGCCCCTCCAGGCAGTAGAGATAGCCAGCGTGGCCAGGCCTACTAAACCAGGTGCTGAGCAGGCTGGGCAGACCACCCTGTGAGGGTGGTCTCACCCTGTGAGACATCCAGCTAAGTGTCCCTACCAAGGTATGAGGGCTGGCAGGATCAGAGCTTCTGGTTTGTTTCAACAGAAGCTACAAATCATGATTTTCTACATAAAATTTCTTTAAAAAAAAAAGAAAACTTTTAACTTTTACAGAGTTTTGTTGTTTACAGATATGTTACATAAAACTTCTTGATTTGTAAATGTTTCCTCAAGTTTAAAAAAAACAAAACAGCACTGGTGTGGGCCACACAAAGCACATCTGTGAGCCAAGGTGGCTTGGGGGCATGGGTACACCTCTGGTCTAATTTGTACAGACTTGTGCTCAATAAACCCAGAGGAAAAGTACCCCTCAAATACCCAATAGAATGCTCACAGAAACTGAGCATGTACTAGATCATACAGAGAATTTAACAAATTTAGAAAGGCAGAAATAATACAGAGCAGAGTCTCTGATTCCAATAAAGCTAAAAATTAGCAACAAAAGGAGCACAAAAAAATCTATGCTGTTGAAAAAAAATTTAAATCCCTTATAAATAACTTCTGAGTTAAAAGGGGGAAAAGAATCAAAGTTGAAATTGAAACTTATTCAGAAATGAATAATAAGAGCACTGTATAATTAAGCCAGAGATAGGTAATGAGAGGAAAATAAGTAAAATGTTTATTACTTATTAAAGCATGTTAGAGCCTGAAAATAAAGAACAAAACATCCTATTCAAGGAGGTAGGAAAAAATAATAAATATTTAAAAGCTGGAGGAATTAATAAACAAACAAAAGCAGAAAGTCATGAGTTGAAAATTTTAAAAAAATCAAGTCATGTGAGGGAGTTGAGGCAGTGTGCAGGGGCTTGGTAAGGTGGAGCTAGAATGCAGGTGGAGGCTGGGTTGGCCTCAAACCCTAGTTCCTGCATGAACTCTGAAACTGTGGGGGGGGAGGGACGATCCACAATTGATATGGAAACTAACATCACTTTTCAGAAAGAGAGGAGGCAGACGAAACACAAGACGCCCACACACCTGAACAAGCTCGGTGCAGCCAGGTGACAGATGTGGCCCCTCCAGGCAGTAGAGATAGCCAGCGTGGCCAGGCCTACTAAACCAGGTGCTGAGCAGGCTGGGCAGACCACCCTGTGAGGGTGGTCTCACCCTGTGAGACATCCAGCTAAGTGTCCCTACCAAGGTATGAGGGCTGGCAGGATCAGAGCTTCTGGTTTGTTTCAACAGAAGCTACAAATCATGATTTTCTACATAAAATTTCTTTAAAAAAAAAAGAAAACTTTTAACTTTTACAGAGTTTTGTTGTTTACAGATATGTTACATAAAACTTCTTGATTTGTAAATGTTTCCTCAAGTTTAAAAAAAACAAAACAGCACTGGTGTGGGCCACACAAAGCACATCTGTGAGCCAAGGTGGCTTGGGGGCATGGGTACACCTCTGGTCTAATTTGTACAGACTTGTGCTCAATAAACCCAGAGGAAAAGTACCCCTCAAATACCCAATAGAATGCTCACAGAAACTGAGCATGTACTAGATCATACAGAGAATTTAACAAATTTAGAAAGGCAGAAATAATACAGAGCAGAGTCTCTGATTCCAATAAAGCTAAAAATTAGCAACAAAAGGAGCACAAAAAAATCTATGCTGTTGAAAAAAAATTTAAATCCCTTATAAATAACTTCTGAGTTAAAAGGGGGAAAAGAATCAAAGTTGAAATTGAAACTTATTCAGAAATGAATAATAAGAGCACTGTATAATTAAGCCAGAGATAGGTAATGAGAGGAAAATAAGTAAAATGTTTATTACTTATTAAAGCATGTTAGAGCCTGAAAATAAAGAACAAAACATCCTATTCAAGGAGGTAGGAAAAAATAATAAATATTTAAAAGCTGGAGGAATTAATAAACAAACAAAAGCAGAAAGTCATGAGTTGAAAATTTTAAAAAAATCAAGTCATGTGAGGGAGTTGAGGCAGTGTGCAGGGGCTTGGTAAGGTGGAGCTAGAATGCAGGTGGAGGCTGGGTTGGCCTCAAACCCTAGTTCCTGCATGAACTCTGAAACTGACCCCTTCTGGGAGGGCGAGGGGAGAGACAAGGAAGAGCAGCTGGCTCAGGATGGCCAGGAGTTGTGCAATGTGCTGCCTCTGCCTGCTGTCCAGAGGGGCAGTTCAGGAGAAGGCACCAGAACCAGTTACACATGGAGAAGTGGTGGGGGATGATGAGGGTGCTGACTCAGGGCTGAGCTCTTCAGGAGGGGGCATGGGGACCAGTCAGACACTGGGAAGGGATGAGGGACAATGGAGGGCTAACTCAGTCATGGACACTGGCAGGAGGAGAGGAAGGAGGTGCTTCTAGAAGCTGGCACAGGAAGATCCTGAGCATACCTACTGCTGTGGACACAGGATAAATCTAAGTTACATATTAATATGAAAACTCTCCTCTGAAGAGAGACCCAAGAGCTAGCTGTTTCTATTCTACAACAAAGGATAAAAGACCTCCTCAAGGGCTTCCCTGATAGCTCAGTGGTAAAGAGATCACCTCCCAATGCAGGAGACATGGGTTCAATCCCGGATCTGAGAAGATCTGACGTGCTGGGGAGCAACTAAGCCCGTGAGCCACAACTATGGAGCCTGTGCTCTAGAGCCTCGGAGCCACAACTACTGAAGCCTGTGTGCCCTAGGGCCCGAGTTCCACAATAAGAGAAGTCACCACAGCAAGAAGCCTGATCACCTCAACTAGAGAGTAGCCCCCAATCCCTGTAACTAGAGAAGAGCCTGCAACAGTATTGAAAACCCAGAATAGCCAAAAATAAATAAATACATAAAATGCATTTCTTAAAAAAAAAATCCTCAAGGTGGGGAGAGGCAGAGACAATGTCTCATCAATAACCCTTCCCCATCACTCCCTACCCCCAGGTATGGAGTCCCACGATCTGGAGGGTCCACCTTGCAGTACAAGGGGCACCAGTTCGATCCCTGGCCTAGGAAAATTCCATGTGCCATGGTGCAGCTGGACTGGTGTGTCCAATTATGAGTCTGCACTCTGGAGCGCATGCACCCAGAGCCAGCGCTCTGCATTGAGAGAGGCCCACAAGGCCAAAGAATAAAGACAGATGAAAATTTTTAAAAATTAAAAAAATAAATAAAGGAGGCCAAATTTTTTTTTTAAAAAAGATACTTCCATCTCACACATACACACACAAAATAATGGATTAAAGACCTAACTGTAAGAACAGAAACCATAAAACTCTTAGTAAAAAACAGAGGCAGAATACTCAATGACATAAATCAAAGCAGGATCTTCTATGACTCACCAGAGTAATGGAAATAGACAAAAATGAAAACTGGAACCTAATTAAACGTAAAAGCTTTTACACAGCAAAAGAAACTATCAGCAATGTGAAAAGACTGCCTTCAGAATGGGAGAAAATAATAGCAAGTCAAACAATGGACAAAGAATTAATTTCCAAAATATACAAGCAGCTCAGACAACTTAACACTAAAAAAATAAACAATCCAATGAAAAAATAGAAAAAAGACCTAGACAGACATCTCTCCAAAGACATACAGACAGCCAACAAACACATGAAAAGATCCTCAACATCACTCATCGTTAGAGAAATACAAATCAAAACTACAATGAGCTATTTCCTCATACCAGTCAGAACGGCCATCGTCAAAAAGTCTACAAACGAGGCGGAGCCAAGATGGCGGAAGAATGAGGGGAAGATTTCACCAGCTCCCCAACAGAGTCACCAGAACTAATCAAGAAATGAAACATCACCAACAAACCAGCCGCTAGACGACAGAAGAACTCCATAGGTCTGCGAGAGTAGAAGAGTGAACAGCCAGAACTTTCCCAGAGCTACTGTTCTAAGAACCCTCTATCCTAAACCCTACGCCAGATCGCTCCTACGGAGAGCGCACCAGCAAGTGCCCTAAAAGGGGGCCTAAGCAGAGCCTCGGGGGAGAAAGGGCAGCGATCAGCGTGAAAATTCCAAGAACCCGCCGGATGGCGAGCAAAATAGGATCGGAGCAGGGCCAGGCAGAACGCGCAGACGGTATGGAGTCCCACGATCTGGAGGGTCCACCTTGCAGTACAAGGGGCACCAGTTCGATCCCTGGCCTAGGAAAATTCCATGTGCCATGGTGCAGCTGGACTGGTGTGTCCAATTATGAGTCTGCACTCTGGAGCGCATGCACCCAGAGCCAGCGCTCTGCATTGAGAGAGGCCCACAAGGCCAAAGAATAAAGACAGATGAAAATTTTTAAAAATTAAAAAAATAAATAAAGGAGGCCAAATTTTTTTTTTAAAAAAGATACTTCCATCTCACACATACACACACAAAATAATGGATTAAAGACCTAACTGTAAGAACAGAAACCATAAAACTCTTAGTAAAAAACAGAGGCAGAATACTCAATGACATAAATCAAAGCAGGATCTTCTATGACTCACCAGAGTAATGGAAATAGACAAAAATGAAAACTGGAACCTAATTAAACGTAAAAGCTTTTACACAGCAAAAGAAACTATCAGCAATGTGAAAAGACTGCCTTCAGAATGGGAGAAAATAATAGCAAGTCAAACAATGGACAAAGAATTAATTTCCAAAATATACAAGCAGCTCAGACAACTTAACACTAAAAAAATAAACAATCCAATGAAAAAATAGAAAAAAGACCTAGACAGACATCTCTCCAAAGACATACAGACAGCCAACAAACACATGAAAAGATCCTCAACATCACTCATCGTTAGAGAAATACAAATCAAAACTACAATGAGCTATTTCCTCATACCAGTCAGAACGGCCATCGTCAAAAAGTCTACAAACGAGGGCGGAGCCAAGATGGCGGAAGAATGAGGGGAAGATTTCACCAGCTCCCCAACAGAGTCACCAGAACTAATCAAGAAATGAAACATCACCAACAAACCAGCCGCTAGACGACAGAAGAACTCCATAGGTCTGCGAGAGTAGAAGAGTGAACAGCCAGAACTTTCCCAGAGCTACTGTTCTAAGAACCCTCTATCCTAAACCCTACGCCAGATCGCTCCTACGGAGAGCGCACCAGCAAGTGCCCTAAAAGGGGGCCTAAGCAGAGCCTCGGGGGAGAAAGGGCAGCGATCAGCGTGAAAATTCCAAGAACCCGCCCGGATCGCCGGCAGAAATTAAGACACTGCAAAGATAGGATACCGGAGCAGGGCCAGGCAGAACGCGCAGAGTGCTGCCTAGCGACCTGGAGCCGGGAGGGAGAGCCCAGTGTGAAAATCGCACCGCTTGGCCGGGCGAAAATCGTGACTTTCCGCCTGGCACCGGGTAAATTCAAACACTCTTAGTGGGGGACTAGCTGAAGAGGAAGTCACCCACAGATTTCTGACCAGGGACCGGCATCAAGCAAAATTTTTTTAATTTTGTGCCTGCCTTTGGGACTTGGACACGTAACTGGCAGTGCGCGCGCACCAGTGGCGGAGGAGCCCATGCACCCCCATAGCTACACCCGCAGTGGAGGAAGCCGGGAGAAGGGCAGGTATTGGAGGCTACCAGCGGGTGCGCGGCAGAGCCGGGGTGCCCCACTCCAACATGGGACTGCGCGCGTCCCGGCACCCCGCCCAATGGACTGGGATCAGCCCGCCGACCAGGCCAGCACCTGAGCTTGCAGCAATGCGTTATTTGGCTGAAAACAAACCATAGCAACCGGTGCCTTAAGGGAAAGGCTACATCATCAAGACAACACCATCGAGAGTAGATTGGCTTCCACCAGACAGATGAGAGGATAAAAACCAGGAATAGTATTTAGCTTTTTTTGTTTGTTTATTTGTTGTGGATGGTTCTGTTTGTTTGATCAGTCAGGTTTGGGTTTTTTTTTTTTTTTTTTTTTCTCTTATTATTAAGTTTTTCTTCCCTTTTTAATTTTTAATTTCTTTTTTTTTAATTTTTAATTTTTATTATTTTTTTTAATTTTAATTCTTGGAAACTTCTGGTTTTCTTTCCTCTTTGCCACTGCTTCCTCCCTCTATGTTCTAAATGTAAAACTTTCTCCTATCTACCACTATACTCTAGATAAATATTTCCTACCTTCCTGTCTCCACTATTCTCTTCCAGCTGCAGTAAACAATACAACACAATAATCTTGGCTACATAACCCTATAAAATCCTTCCAAGACGAATCTATTCCTTCTCATTACCCATACATTCTCCACCTCCTCACCCCCAACACATGTCTTAGCTAAAAATTGCTTTCAGTGAAATAGTCCAAGCCAGGACCTTACCCCGGATCTATTTTTCCACTCACTATTTTAATTAATTCAGAGCTTAACGGGCAAGTATCATCTTTGATTGCGTCGTTTGCCAGAAAAATTTCCTATGCTTTATCACTGTAAGACTGGCTAGATGTGGTTATTGCTGTGTATGTATGTATGTATATCTTATAACTATGTTAGAAAACATCTGCATGCTTTTATGACTGTCACCCATCAGGGACACACCTCTTGCTCCTCAGATGCTACTATTTGAACTAATATCATGGAACACCATAGCAAACCAGATATAGAGCCTACACCCCCTGACCAATCATCAAACCAAGGATCCTTGGAGCAGAAGCCCTGATTGCAAGACCCCACACTATCAAAGAACATAAAACACTAGAGATTATTCACCTGTAAACAAGACCTAACACCACCCAAGACACAAACCATTGAAGCCTTCTAGAAGGACAGAAACCCAAAGGAAGGGAGAATCCAACCAAGAAGCCTGGTGAAGAAAAGAACTTCATACACAGAGACACACACAAAGAAACAAAAACTAAGCTAATAATGAAAAGACAGAGAAACACTGCACAAATGAAGGACCAAGCTAGAGAAACAGAGCTTCAAATGACAGAGGAGGAGACAGACAAATTATCTGAAAGAGAATTCAGAAAAACTATACTAATGAGGATGCAAAACACCAAAAACAGAATATTAGAGGAAATTAGTGCATTGAGAAAAGACATGCAGGAAATGAAAAATAAGCAAATAGAGAAAACCAACTCAATTGCTGAACTCAAAAATACTATAGAAGGTCTCAACAGTAGAGTATCGGTGGCAGAAGAATGGATAAGCGAGCTGGAAGATAGAATGATGGAAATAAGTGCTGAAGAACAGAACAAAGCCGAAAGAAAGAACTGATGATAGCATTAGAGACCTATGGGACAATACCAAACGCACCAACATTAGAATTATAGGAGTTCCAGAGGAAGAAGAGGGGAAGAAAGGCTACGAAAAAATTCTTGAAGAGGTTATAGTTGAAAACTTCCCCAGCATGGGAAAGGAGATAGTCAACCAAGTCCAAGAAGCACAGAGAGTTCCATACAGGAGAAACCCCAGAAGAAACACACCAAGGCACATTCTAATCAAACTAATGCAGACTAAATATAAAGACAGATTACTAAAAGCAGCTAGGAGCAAACAACAAATAACATATAAAGGAAACCCCATACGTCTAACTGCGGATCTTTCAACAGAAACTCTGCAGGCCAGAAGAGAATGGCAAGATACATTTAAGTGGCTAAAAGAGAATAACCTCCAACCAAGAATTCTCTACCCAGCAAGAATCTCATTCAGAATCGATGGAGAAGTCAAAAGCTTCACAGACAGACACAAACTAAAAGAATTCTGTACCACAAAACCAGCCCTACAACAAGTGTTAAAGGGCCTGATATAGCCAATAAATACAAGAGTAGGAGAAGTCCTACATCAAACCCCAAACTTCTAAGAAGATGACAACAGGAACATTCGTATCAATAATTACTTTGAATGTAAATGGATTAAATGCTCCAACCAAACGACACAGCCTGGTGGAGAAAAGAACTTCATACACAGAGACACACACAAAGAAACAAAAACTAAGCTAATAATGAAAAGACAGAGAAACACTGCACAAATGAAGGACCAAGCTAGAGAAACAGAGCTTCAAATGACAGAGGAGGAGACAGACAAATTATCTGAAAGAGAATTCAGAAAAACTATACTAATGAGGATGCAAAACACCAAAAACAGAATATTAGAGGAAATTAGTGCATTGAGAAAAGACATGCAGGAAATGAAAAATAAGCAAATAGAGAAAACCAACTCAATTGCTGAACTCAAAAATACTATAGAAGGTCTCAACAGTAGAGTATCGGTGGCAGAAGAATGGATAAGCGAGCTGGAAGATAGAATGATGGAAATAAGTGCTGAAGAACAGAACAAAGCCGAAAGAAAGAACTGATGATAGCATTAGAGACCTATGGGACAATACCAAACGCACCAACATTAGAATTATAGGAGTTCCAGAGGAAGAAGAGGGGAAGAAAGGCTACGAAAAAATTCTTGAAGAGGTTATAGTTGAAAACTTCCCCAGCATGGGAAAGGAGATAGTCAACCAAGTCCAAGAAGCACAGAGAGTTCCATACAGGAGAAACCCCAGAAGAAACACACCAAGGCACATTCTAATCAAACTAATGCAGACTAAATATAAAGACAGATTACTAAAAGCAGCTAGGAGCAAACAACAAATAACATATAAAGGAAACCCCATACGTCTAACTGCGGATCTTTCAACAGAAACTCTGCAGGCCAGAAGAGAATGGCAAGATACATTTAAGTGGCTAAAAGAGAATAACCTCCAACCAAGAATTCTCTACCCAGCAAGAATCTCATTCAGAATCGATGGAGAAGTCAAAAGCTTCACAGACAGACACAAACTAAAAGAATTCTGTACCACAAAACCAGCCCTACAACAAGTGTTAAAGGGCCTGATATAGCCAATAAATACAAGAGTAGGAGAAGTCCTACATCAAACCCCAAACTTCTAAGAAGATGACAACAGGAACATTCGTATCAATAATTACTTTGAATGTAAATGGATTAAATGCTCCAACCAAACGACACAGGCTGGCTGAATGGATACAGAAACATGACCCATATATATGCAATTTACAAGAGACCCACTTCAGAGCTAGAGACACCCATAGACTGAAAGTGAGAGGCTGGAAAAAGATATTCCATGCAAAAGGAAATCAAAAGAAAGCTGGAGTAGCAATCCTCATATCAGACAAAATAGATTTTACTGCAAAGAAGATTCTAAGAGACAAGGCAGGTCACTACATCATGATTAAGGGATCTATCCAAGAGGAAGACATAACAGTCATGAACATCTATGAACCCAACACAGGGGCACCTCAATACATAAGACAGATACTTTCAGACTTAAAAGAAGAAATCAATAATAACACAATAATAGTAGGAAACTTTAACACTCCTCTCACACCAATGGATAGATCATCCAAACAGAAAATTAATAAAGAAACACAAGCCTTAAATGCCATACTAGAAAAGATGGACCTCATCGATATCTTTAGGACGTTCCATCCAAAAGCAGAAGAATACACTTTCTTCTCAAGTGCTCAAAGAACATTCTCCAGGATAGACCACATCTTGGGCCACAAATCTAACCTCAGTCAATTCAAGAAAACTGAAATTATATCAACCATTTTCTCGGACCACAATGCAATGAGACTAGAGATCAACTACAGGAAAAAGACCGCTAAAAACACAAACACATGGAGATTAAACAACACATACCTAAAACACCAACTGATTACTGAGGAAATCAAAGGAGAAATTAAACAATTTCCTAGAAGAAAATGATAATGAACATACGACCATGCGAAACCTATGGGATACCGCAAAAGTAGTTCTAAGAGGGAAATTTATAGCAATACAATCCCACCTCAAGAAACTAGGAAAATATGAAGCAGATGACCTAACTCTCCGCTTAAAACAATTGGAAAAAGAAGAACAAAAACATCCCAAAGCCAGCAGAAGAAGAGAGATTATAAAGACTAGTGAATAAATGAGAAAGAAATGAAAGAAACTATAGTACGGATAAATAAAACAAAAAGCTGGTTCTTTGAAAAGGTAAACAAAATTGACAAGCCACTGGCCAGACTCATCAAGAGAAAGAGAGAGAAGAACCAGATCAACAAAATCAAAAACGAAAAAGGAGAGATTACAACAGATAATGCAGAAATCCAAAGGATTCTAAGAGACTATTATGAGTAACTCTGTGGCAACAAACTGACAACCTGGAAGAAATGGACAGTTTCTTGGGGAAGATTAATCTCCCAAGACTCAACCAGAAAGAAATAGAAACTTTGAACAACCCAATCACAAGTTCAGAAATCGAATTTGTGATTAAAAATCTACCCAAAAATAAAAGCCCAGGGCCAGATGGCTTCACAGGCGAATTCTATCAAACATTTAAAGAAGAGCTAATGTCTGTCCTTCTAAAACTCTTTCAATAAATTGCACAGGAAGGAAAACTTCCAAACACATTCTACGAGGCCACCATCACCCTGATATCCAAACCAGGCAAAGACAACACAAAAAAGGAAAATTACAGACCAATTTCTCTGATGAACTTAGATGCCACACTAGAAAAGATGGACCTCATCGATATCTTTAGGACGTTCCATCCAAAAGCAGAAGAATACACTTTCTTCTCAAGTGCTCAAAGAACATTCTCCAGGATAGACCACATCTTGGGCCACAAATCTAACCTCAGTCAATTCAAGAAAACTGAAATTATATCAACCATTTTCTCGGACCACAATGCAATGAGACTAGAGATCAACTACAGGAAAAAGACCGCTAAAAACACAAACACATGGAGATTAAACAACACATACCTAAAACACCAACTGATTACTGAGGAAATCAAAGGAGAAATTAAACAATTTCCTAGAAGAAAATGATAATGAACATACGACCATGCGAAACCTATGGGATACCGCAAAAGTAGTTCTAAGAGGGAAATTTATAGCAATACAATCCCACCTCAAGAAACTAGGAAAATATGAAGCAGATGACCTAACTCTCCGCTTAAAACAATTGGAAAAAGAAGAACAAAAACATCCCAAAGCCAGCAGAAGAAGAGAGATTATAAAGACTAGTGAATAAATGAGAAAGAAATGAAAGAAACTATAGTACGGATAAATAAAACAAAAAGCTGGTTCTTTGAAAAGGTAAACAAAATTGACAAGCCACTGGCCAGACTCATCAAGAGAAAGAGAGAGAAGAACCAGATCAACAAAATCAAAAACGAAAAAGGAGAGATTACAACAGATAATGCAGAAATCCAAAGGATTCTAAGAGACTATTATGAGTAACTCTGTGGCAACAAACTGACAACCTGGAAGAAATGGACAGTTTCTTGGGGAAGATTAATCTCCCAAGACTCAACCAGAAAGAAATAGAAACTTTGAACAACCCAATCACAAGTTCAGAAATCGAATTTGTGATTAAAAATCTACCCAAAAATAAAAGCCCAGGGCCAGATGGCTTCACAGGCGAATTCTATCAAACATTTAAAGAAGAGCTAATGTCTGTCCTTCTAAAACTCTTTCAATAAATTGCACAGGAAGGAAAACTTCCAAACACATTCTACGAGGCCACCATCACCCTGATATCCAAACCAGGCAAAGACAACACAAAAAAGGAAAATTACAGACCAATTTCTCGGATGAACTTAGATGCCGAGATCCTTAACAAAATCCTAGTAAACAGAATTCAACGACACATCAAAAAACTCATTCATCATGATCAAGTCGGGTTCATCCCAGGCATGCAAGGATTTTTCAATATCCGCAAATCAATCAATGTGATACACCATATCAACAAATTGAGAGCCAAAAATCACATGATCATCTCAATAGATGCAGAAAAAGCCTTTGACAAAGTACAGCATCCATTTATGATAAAAACTCTTCAGAAAATGGGCATAGAAAGAACCTATCTCAACATAGTGAAAGCCATATATGAGAAGCCCACAACGAACATTATCCTCAATGGTGAAAAACTGAAAGCATTCCCTCTAAGATCAGGAACAAGACAGGGGTGTCCACTTTCACCACTCTTATTCAACATAGTCCTGGAAGTTCTAACAACAGCAATAAGAGAAGAGAAAGAAATCAAAGGAATCCAGATTGGAAAGGAAGAAGTCAAACTCTCTCTATTCGCAGATGACATGATATTATACATAGAAAATCCCAAAGACACTTTTACAAAGCTACTAGAGCTAATCAAGGAATTCATCAAAGTCACAGGATACAAAGTCAACACACAGAAACCACTGCCATTCCTATACACAAACAATGAAAAATCAGAAAACGAAATCAAAGAGGCAATCCCCTTCAGCATTGCAACCAAAAGAATCAAATATCTAGGAATAAACCTACCCAAAGAAACAAAAGAACTGTACACAGAAAATTACAAGATACTCATGAAAGAAATTAAAGAAGACTTAAACAGATGGAGAGATATTCCATGTTCCTGGGTCGGAAGAATCAATATTGTGAAAACGACCATACTACCAAATATCATCTACAGATTCAATGCAATACCTATCCAACTACCATTGACATTCTTCACAGAACTAGACCAAAGAATAACACAGTTCATATGGAAACACAAAAGATCTCGAATAGCCAAAGCAATCCTGAGAGAGAAAAATGGAGCTGGAGGAATCAGCCTCCCTAACTTCAGACTCTACTACAAAGCAACAGTCCTCAAGACAGTATGGTATTGGCACAAAAACAGAAATATAGACCAATGGAACAAGATTGAGAACCCAGAGATAAACCCACGCACCTATGAGTACCTTATTTTTGACAAAGGAGGTGAAAATATAAAATGGGACAAAGATGACCTCTTCAACAAGTGGTGCTGGGAGAATTGGACAGCTACATGCGAAAAAATGAAGTTGGAGCATTCCCTGACACCATACGCAAAGATCAACTCAAAATGGATTAAAGACCTAAATGTAAGACCAGAAACCATCAAGCTCTTAGAGAAGAATACAGGCAAAACCCTCAAGGACATAAATCAAAGCAAGATCTTCTCTGACCAACCTACTAAAATAGTGGAACTGAAAAGAAAAATGAACATGTGGGACCTCATGAAACTTAAAAGCTTTTGTACAGCAAAAGAAATTACAGAAAAGCTGAACAGACACCCCATAGAGTGGGAGAAAATCATAGCAAATGAAACAACAGACAAAGAATTAATCTCCAAAATCTACAAGCAACTCAGACAACTCAGCACAGGAAAAACGAACAACCCAATTGAAAAATGGGAAGAAGATCTAAAGAGACGCCTCTCCAAAGAGGACATACAGATGGCCCAAAAGCACATGAAACGATGCTCAGCTTCACTTATAATTAGAGAAATGCAAATCAAAACTACAATGAGATATCACCTCACACGCGTCAGAATGGCCATCTTCCACAAATCGACAGACAATAAATGCTGGAGAGGGTGCGGAGAAAAGGGAACCCTCTTGCACAGAAAATTACAAGATACTCATGAAAGAAATTAAAGAAGACTTAAACAGATGGAGAGATATTCCATGTTCCTGGGTCGGAAGAATCAATATTGTGAAAACGACCATACTACCAAATATCATCTACAGATTCAATGCAATACCTATCCAACTACCATTGACATTCTTCACAGAACTAGACCAAAGAATAACACAGTTCATATGGAAACACAAAAGATCTCGAATAGCCAAAGCAATCCTGAGAGAGAAAAATGGAGCTGGAGGAATCAGCCTCCCTAACTTCAGACTCTACTACAAAGCAACAGTCCTCAAGACAGTATGGTATTGGCACAAAAACAGAAATATAGACCAATGGAACAAGATTGAGAACCCAGAGATAAACCCACGCACCTATGAGTACCTTATTTTTGACAAAGGAGGTGAAAATATAAAATGGGACAAAGATGACCTCTTCAACAAGTGGTGCTGGGAGAATTGGACAGCTACATGCGAAAAAATGAAGTTGGAGCATTCCCTGACACCATACGCAAAGATCAACTCAAAATGGATTAAAGACCTAAATGTAAGACCAGAAACCATCAAGCTCTTAGAGAAGAATACAGGCAAAACCCTCAAGGACATAAATCAAAGCAAGATCTTCTCTGACCAACCTACTAAAATAGTGGAACTGAAAAGAAAAATGAACATGTGGGACCTCATGAAACTTAAAAGCTTTTGTACAGCAAAAGAAATTACAGAAAAGCTGAACAGACACCCCATAGAGTGGGAGAAAATCATAGCAAATGAAACAACAGACAAAGAATTAATCTCCAAAATCTACAAGCAACTCAGACAACTCAGCACAGGAAAAACGAACAACCCAATTGAAAAATGGGAAGAAGATCTAAAGAGACGCCTCTCCAAAGAGGACATACAGATGGCCCAAAAGCACATGAAACGATGCTCAGCTTCACTTATAATTAGAGAAATGCAAATCAAAACTACAATGAGATATCACCTCACACGCGTCAGAATGGCCATCTTCCACAAATCGACAGACAATAAATGCTGGAGAGGGTGCGGAGAAAAGGGAACCCTCTTGCATTGCTGGTGGGAATGTCAATTGATACAGCCTCTATGGAAGACAGTCTGGAGATTCCTTAAAAAACTAAAAATAGAAGCACCATACGACCCAGCAATCCCACTCTTCGGCTTATATCCTGATGAAATCAAAACTGAAAGAAGCACCTGTACCCCAATGTTCATTGCAGCTCTCTATACAATAGCCAGAACATGGAAGCAACCTAGATGTCCATCGACAAATGAATGGATCCAGAAACTCTGGTACATATATACAATGGAATACTACTCAGCTGTTAAAAGAAATGCAGAAGACTCAGTCCTAATGAAGTGGCTGGCTCTAGAACCTATCATAAAAAGTGAAGTAAGTCAAAAAGAGAAAGACAAATACAGTATACTAACACATATATATGGAATCTAGTAGGACGGTCTTGATAACACACGCAGTGAACTCATGGAAAAACAGACAGAGCATAGACATAGGGACATGGTGTGGAAGAAATAGGGAGGGGGAGGCATCGAGGGAGTAACATGGAAACCTATACTGTCATGTGTGGAAAAGATAGCTATTGTCATTGTGCTAAGGGAATAGGAGTGCTTACAATGGCATGGGGTGATGGTCCAGAGGGGTGGGATGGGGGGAACTCGGGGGATGGGGACCAGGGATATGCATATGACTGATCTGGGAACATACATGTCTGTGAACAACAAAACTCTGTAAAACCTTTAAAATAAAGAATTAAAAAAAAAAAAAGTCTACAAGCAGTAAATGCTGGAGACGGTGTGGAGAAAAGGGAATCCTCTTGCATTGCTGGTGGGAGTATAAATTGATATAGCCACTATGGAAGACAGTATGGAGATTACTTTAAAAACTAGGAATAGACATACCATATGACCCAGCAATCCCACTACTAGGCATATACCCTGAGGAAATTAAAACTCAAAGAAAAAAAACCTGAAAGACACATGGACCCCATTGTTCATTGCAGCACTATTTCCAATAGCTAGGACATGGAAGCAGCCTAGATGTGCATCAACAGATGAATGGATAAAGAAGTTGTCGTACATATATACAATGGAATATCACTCAACCATAACAAGAAATGCATTTGAATCAGTTCTAATGAGGTGGATGAGTCTAGAACCTATTATACAGAGTGAAGTATGTCAGGGAAAGAAAAATATTGCATACTGACACTTATATATGGAATCTAGAAAGATGGTGCTGATAAATGAATATGCAAAGCAGCAATGGAGAAGCAGACATGGAGAACAGTCTTATGGACACTGGGGTAAGGGAGGGGAATATGCTGTGGGACTAGGGAATCTCAAACAGGGGCTCTGTCGTGGAGGGGTGGGATGGGGAGGGATATGGGGGGAGGTGTGAGGGTGGGAGAATGTGTGGATACCTATGGAGTATTTGGGTTGATGTGTGGCAGTAGACAACAAAACTCTGTAAAAAATAGAATTAAAAAAATAATACATGAACCCCTATGTTCATTGCAGTGTTATTTACAATAGTCAAGACATGGAAACAACCTAAGAGTCCACTGACGAATGAAGGAAGAAGGAAGAAGACGTGAGATACACACACACACACACACACACACAACACAACAGCATAAGATCAGCCATCAGAAAGAAATCTTGCCATCTGCAACAACATGGATGGGCCTTGAAAGTATTGTGCTAAGTGAAATCAGACAGGTAGAGAAAGACAAACCTCGTATGATTTCACTTGTATGCTGAATAATGAAACTGCCTCTGTATCTGTAGGGAATACATTCCAAGATTGACAGTGAATCTGATACCATGGATAATATGGAACCTATAATCTATGTTTTTTCCTGTATACACACTTATATCTATGACAAAATTTAACTTACAGACTAGACATAGTAAGAGATTAGCAACAATAAAAGAGAACTGTAACAATATACTATATAAAAGTTATGCTAAGGTGGTCTCTCTCACGTGCACTATTGTCTCTCAAAACATCTCATTCTACAAATTTAATGCCTTTTCCATCTTAAATAAGCATTCATCATGCACTGTGGCCATAACTCTAGCAGTATGAGGTGCAACAGTAAAGCTAGCACAAATTTTCCCTTCTTCACAGTTTCATGGATAGAAAATCCATTCTTACCACAGATTTTAGTAACCTCAGCCTACGATTTTTTTGTTCCCTTATTAAGCTGAGAACTTTCACCTTTTCATGTACAGGAGCCACTTTACAGCTTTGCTCTTTGGCGTATCCACATTGCCAGCATCACGATCTCAGGCTTGGGGCCACTACTGAGTAACACGAGCACCGTATTACTGCGACAGTCCATTTTGTCCTGAATATGCAAAGCAGCAATGGAGAAGCAGACATGGAGAACAGTCTTATGGACACTGGGGTAAGGGAGGGGAATATGCTGTGGGACTAGGGAATCTCAAACAGGGGCTCTGTCGTGGAGGGGTGGGATGGGGAGGGATATGGGGGGAGGTGTGAGGGTGGGAGAATGTGTGGATACCTATGGAGTATTTGGGTTGATGTGTGGCAGTAGACAACAAAACTCTGTAAAAAATAGAATTAAAAAAATAATACATGAACCCCTATGTTCATTGCAGTGTTATTTACAATAGTCAAGACATGGAAACAACCTAAGAGTCCACTGACGAATGAAGGAAGAAGGAAGAAGACGTGAGATACACACACACACACACACACACACAACACAACAGCATAAGATCAGCCATCAGAAAGAAATCTTGCCATCTGCAACAACATGGATGGGCCTTGAAAGTATTGTGCTAAGTGAAATCAGACAGGTAGAGAAAGACAAACCTCGTATGATTTCACTTGTATGCTGAATAATGAAACTGCCTCTGTATCTGTAGGGAATACATTCCAAGATTGACAGTGAATCTGATACCATGGATAATATGGAACCTATAATCTATGTTTTTTCCTGTATACACACTTATATCTATGACAAAATTTAACTTACAGACTAGACATAGTAAGAGATTAGCAACAATAAAAGAGAACTGTAACAATATACTATATAAAAGTTATGCTAAGGTGGTCTCTCTCACGTGCGCACTATTGTCTCTCAAAACATCTCATTCTACAAATTTAATGCCTTTTCCATCTTAAATAAGCATTCATCATGCACTGTGGCCATAACTCTAGCAGTATGAGGTGCAACAGTAAAGCTAGCACAAATTTTCCCTTCTTCACAGTTTCATGGATAGAAAATCCATTCTTACCACAGATTTTAGTAACCTCAGCCTACGATTTTTTTGTTCCCTTATTAAGCTGAGAACTTTCACCTTTTCATGTACAGGAGCCACTTTACAGCTTTGCTCTTTGGCGTATCCACATTGCCAGCATCACGATCTCAGGCTTGGGGCCACTACTGAGTAACACGAGCACTGTATTACTGCGACAGTCCATTTGATCCTGAGATGACCGCTCAGAGCCTAACACAGAGACATACGAGACAAAGAAATGATTCATGTCCCAGGCAGCACTGAGCGGGCAAGCTCAAGATTTCATCACATTACTGAGGTTGGCATGTAATTTAAAACTTACGAATTGTTTATTTCTGGAACTTTGCACTTAGTATTTCAGGTCACTGCTGAATGCGGGTAACTAAAACCACAGAAAGCAAAACCACGGACCGCAGGGCCACTACCGTTCAGAAAACACACTGGTGGCTGCCACAGGGAAGGGGTTCTGGCCGGGGGTAAACGGCTGAAGGGGACAAGAGGTACAATCTTTCAAGTATAAAGCAAATAAGTCATGGGGATGTAACATACAACATGGTGAACACAGTCAGTACTGCAGATATGCAACTGACAAAAAAAATGAATCTTCAAAGTTCTCATGACAAGAAAAACCATTTCAGGACTTCCCTGGTGGTCCAGTGGGTAAGGACACCGCCTTGCAGTGCAAGGAGCACTGGTTCGATCCCTGACCTGGGAAGATCCCACGTGCCGCGTAGCAGCTGGACAGATGTGTCCAACTACTGAGCCGGAGCTCTGGAGTGCATGCGCCCAGAGCCGGTGCTCTACAGCGAGAGAGGCCACTGCAATGAGAGGCCCACACAAGCCAAAGAACAAAGATAAATAAATGAAAGATCAATAGATGTGGCCAATAAAAAAAAAAGAAAAAAAAATTTCGTAACTTTGTGGGATAACAGTAACTAGACTTATGATCATTTTTTACTGTATACAAATACTGAACCATTGAGTTGCACATCTGAAACTAGTATGTTATATGTCAACTGAATTTCAATTTAAAAAATCTAGTTCTCTAAAAAAAACCTATTCTATAGGAAACAGCAAATTTTCACCAGCCTGACTAAAGGAAAAGATGAGATGTCACAAATAAGATTGGGAACAATTATAACTAGAAACACAGAGAATATGTTTGTTAAGTATGAAAATATGATGTAAAATGTATCTTGTATATTTGAAAATCTGAAGAGATGGATGATTTTCTAGGAAAGTTTAACACCAAAATTCCCTCCAGGGAAAATGGAAAGGCTAAGTAGACACAGCCCTTTACAGAGCCACCATATCTGGTCAGACTGATTAAAAAGCTCCAACAGCACCCCAAAGACCTGGCAACGTCCACAGCATACTAGTTATTTCAGACCACAGCAAGAGACAGACAGCTTCCAAATCACCACAACTATGACACCCAGACTGGTAAGGGACGTCAGGAAAAACAGTACCTGCAGCTCCATCTATCTGCTCAATCTATCTTATGAACAAAGATGCAAAATCCATGCATAAAATACTAACAATTGAACACAGCATGGAATCTCGGTCTCTCACATTTGCAGGTGGATTCTTCAACGTCTGAGCCACCAGGGAAACCCAAAAAGCAACAGTCCTAATCAAACATAACTCATCACAAGAACAGAAGGATGAGATTGCCAATGTTAGGAAATGAATTACTATAATTTACTACATTAAATGGATTAAACATATAGTTGAGAAACAACAAAATCACCTTAATAAATGCTTTAAAAAAAAATACATAATAGGGGCTTCCCTGGTGGTTCAGTGGGTAAAGAGTCCACCTTGTAGTGCAAGGGGCTCTGGCTCAATCCCTGGCCCAGGAAGATCCCACGTGCCGTGGAGTGGCTGGACCACTGTGTCTAATCACGAGCCAGCACTCTGGACCATATGCACCCTGAGCCAGTGCTCTTCAGCAAGAGGCCATTGCTATGGGAGGCCCACATAGGCCAAAGAAAAAAGACTGATGAAAATAAATATAAATAAAAAAACAATAAAAGAGGCCAAAATTTAAAAAAACACACATAACAAAATTCAACATCTATTCCTGATGAATATACTTAGAAGTTTAGGAATATGAACATTTCCTTAATTTAATCAAGAACAGGAGGAAAGCTATGGAAGGTGCAAACAAATGGTGGAACACTAGGAGCATTCCTATAGGCAGCAGAAACAAAACAACAAAACGTATAAACAACTATTATTCATCAGAAGTTCCTATACACTGAAGACACAGGAAAGAACTGACAGCTATTAAAGAGATAAAACGTTAAATATTAAAGAGAGAAAAGCCACCATTTATAGACAGCTTTTATTTATACCTGTCTAGGAAAGTCAAGAGAATAAAAAATAATAGTGTTCATTAAGGTGGAAAGATTAAAAAAAACTGACAAAAACCAATACCATTCTATGTCCATTTCACTAATAACCAATTACCAATATAAGTTAAAAAAAAAAATCAACCTAGATACAAACCTAACAAGAAACACACAGGATCAAAATGAGGACAATGATAAAACTATTTTAAATGATGTTAAAGCAGACCTAAATAAATAAAAACATACCATGTTCCTGGGTGGGAAGACTCAATATTGTAAAGATGGCAATTCTCCCCCAATAAATCTATAATTTCCATGCAATCCCAATCAAAATCCCAACAGGATGTTTTAATGAAACTTGATAAGTAGATTCTCAAGTTCACCTGAAAGAGAAAATGTGCAATAGCCAAGAAATTTGAAAAAAAAAAAAAAAAAAAAAACTGTAAGAAAAGATTTATCCTATCAGTTATCAAAAAAAATCCTCTTAAACATTACTTTTAAATGAAATATTATTTAGGGATTAAAAATGAATAGACTAATGAAACATAATGGAGGACTGAGTACTCACAGGGGAGGAGGTTAACACCCAGAGATCACTAAATACTGATTCTGGAGAAAAATCAAGTCAGTTCTCCTTTATAACAGTCACAGAAATAAAGTGTCACAGATCACACAGCTTTAAGAAAAGACAAAACCAAAAAAAAAAAAAAAAAGAAAAAACAAAACCATGAAGGTTTCAAGATGAACTACTCTTCTGAAGTGAAGTTTCTAGACAAAATATAAAATAGATTTATTATCTTGGGTTTCCTAAGCAAAATCTGAAACCCAAGAATTATAAGGGAAGATTACAAATATGACATCATAAAATTTTTTTAATGATTTTAATGGAAACATTACATATAAAAAATGGCAAAAGTCATCAAGGTACAGCTCTACAACTTCAAAAAAATCAAAATGTCTCTAATATGAAAATTTGGGACTTTAAGGTAAACAAGTAGGAATGACTCTCCTCTCTGAAAACAATACAGGTGACCCATGCCTCTGTGATTCCTGTGGGTGTATAATTTCTCCTCAAAGTAATGATGCACCTCAGGGCCATATGACCCGGGCATGAGTAGCTGGGGAATTTGTGTCTTTGCCACTGCACTGCTTTACAGAAAAAATGAAAAGCCATCTAAATGTCCATGATTTTAGAAACAGTGTCATCTGGCCAGGAATCACACAGACACATCATCTCTCTAAGAACAGGCAGCTTCTGTGGCATAGTTTATTGCAGGAGAAAAAGCAATGGTAAGCACTGTGCCGTCCCTGCCGAGTCAGCATATTGTGAACATGTGTTACTTTTGTGGTGAGTGGAGCAGCCTCTCACCGGATAGGCAGTGGCAGAGGATCTGGGTCCACAGTGCCCACGGCCCACCTCATGCCCTACTTCCTTCTTTCCTGTTCTAGCATCTTACTGGCCTAGGACAAAAGACCTAGATCTTCAGCTAGTCATGAATCAAAACCAGAAAGTGACTAGCCTGTCCCCTCTACAACAATGCTTCAAAAGATAAGGTCAGGGCTTCCCTGGTGGTCCAGTGGGTAAGGACACCGCCTTGTAGTGCAGGGGGCGCCGGTTTGATCCCTGGCCTGGGAGGATTCCACGTGCTGTTGAGCAGCTGGAGTGAGTGTCCAACTACTGAGCCGGAGCTCTGGAGCGAATGTGCCCAGAGCCGATGCTCAGCAGAGAGAGGGGCCACTGCACTGGGAGGCCCACAGAGGCCAAGGAACAAAGATGGATGAAAATAAATCATGAAAGACCAATAGAAGTGGCCCAAAAAAATTAAAAAAAAAAAAAAAGATAAGGTCAAAGGGCACAAAGGGCATGATAAGGGAAGAAAATGATGAAAAGTATAAACAAGCATCAGTCCATAATATCTAAAATTTAAAGAAAAATGGTTCTCCATGAAGCAAGAGCTCAAAGAGACACAAGGATTCAATAAAGAGACACAAGGATTCAATGAAGAGACAACAAAATAAAGATGTATTCACTCTCAGTAGGAAACAAATGGAGATAAACAAACTTCACTTTAGAAGTGAAAGTCATACTTGAGTTCTCTCTGGGAAAAAAGAAGGCAGTGGTTAAACAGTCAGAAATGGAGAAGATAAGCTAAAAAGGAAAAAAAAAACTGATGAAAACAAAACAGAAAAGTTGAATATGAACAGAAAGACATACAGAAATCAGGAAACAGAGATCGAATACATGTATAAGTAGTACACAAAAAGCACAGATCTGAATATATACAGCTAAACATGCTCAAAAATCATGACTCATAACTCAAAAAATCTTGAGTTATTAGCAATATTCTAGCAAGCGTATTATTTTAAAGGCATAATTTGGACAATGCCACTGTAACTGGGAAGGGTTAATTTTAAATTTACCCTAGATCTGCTTCTGTGACTTTAACCCTTTTTTTGCTATTGTAAGCATACATAGTGGTCTGCCTCAGGGAGCTAACCTCAGCCCCCTCTGTGAAGGCCTGTGAGGAGGTGACACTAGCCCATTCCCCTGCTGAGGCCATTCTAGGGCACATATGCAAGGACTGAAGAGTCTTCTTACTTTGTTTCCTCACCTCCGCATCTCTGATCCATAAAAGAACCTGGCAACTAGGCCCAGACAAGATGGTTATTTTGAGGCGCTAGCCTGCCACCTTCTTTGCCATCTGGCTCCTAAGTAAAGTTTTCTTCCGTTGCGAGCAGAGTGAGGGTGGACTTGGTAATACCACCTTGTTTAGAGGGTGCCAACTACTGAGCCGGAGCTCTGGAGCGAATGTGCCCAGAGCCGATGCTCAGCAGAGAGAGGGGCCACTGCACTGGGAGGCCCACAGAGGCCAAGGAACAAAGATGGATGAAAATAAATCATGAAAGACCAATAGAAGTGGCCCAAAAAAATTAAAAAAAAAAAAAAAGATAAGGTCAAAGGGCACAAAGGGCATGATAAGGGAAGAAAATGATGAAAAGTATAAACAAGCATCAGTCCATAATATCTAAAATTTAAAGAAAAATGGTTCTCCATGAAGCAAGAGCTCAAAGAGACACAAGGATTCAATAAAGAGACACAAGGATTCAATGAAGAGACAACAAAATAAAGATGTATTCACTCTCAGTAGGAAACAAATGGAGATAAACAAACTTCACTTTAGAAGTGAAAGTCATACTTGAGTTCTCTCTGGGAAAAAAGAAGGCAGTGGTTAAACAGTCAGAAATGGAGAAGATAAGCTAAAAAGGAAAAAAAAAAACTGATGAAAACAAAACAGAAAAGTTGAATATGAACAGAAAGACATACAGAAATCAGGAAACAGAGATCGAATACATGTATAAGTAGTACACAAAAAGCACAGATCTGAATATATACAGCTAAACATGCTCAAAAATCATGACTCATAACTCAAAAAATCTTGAGTTATTAGCAATATTCTAGCAAGCGTATTATTTTAAAGGCATAATTTGGACAATGCCACTGTAACTGGGAAGGGTTAATTTTAAATTTACCCTAGATCTGCTTCTGTGACTTTAACCCTTTTTTTGCTATTGTAAGCATACATAGTGGTCTGCCTCAGGGAGCTAACCTCAGCCCCCTCTGTGAAGGCCTGTGAGGAGGTGACACTAGCCCATTCCCCTGCTGAGGCCATTCTAGGGCACATATGCAAGGACTGAAGAGTCTTCTTACTTTGTTTCCTCACCTCCGCATCTCTGATCCATAAAAGAACCTGGCAACTAGGCCCAGACAAGATGGTTATTTTGAGGCGCTAGCCTGCCACCTTCTTTGCCATCTGGCTCCTAAGTAAAGTCTCTTCCTTGCCTCAACCCCTTGTTTCTCAGAGTCACTGGCCTGTTGTATGGCGAGCAGAGTGAGGGTGGACTTGGTAATACCACTACTTTTGTTCCATTTACTTATATGTGATAAAACATGTAAGAAATATCCAAGTCTACAAAGAAAGTTGGTAGAAAGAAATTATTCCATTTGTATAAATTCATGGTAAACTTTTAAGAGCCCATCTGTGATGATTTTAAACCTCATCCACAATTCTTTGACACTATTCCATTCAAAAAGTACAGTCTAATGTCTCTTCTCCTGAGTGTATGTTGGGTTCATTCCTAAAGGACAGAGTATGACTGACGTAACAGTCTGTGACTTCTAAGACCACGTCACTACAAGCACAGCTGCTTCCTGCTGGTTCTCTCTCTGAATCACCTGCAATGAGAGAAGCTGGGTACCATGCTGTGGGAACGCTGGTAACCACACAGAGTACACACGAAGAGGAGTTGAGAGCCAGCAGGAACTGAGGACTCCAGCCAACAAGCAAGTAAGTGACCCATCCTGGAAGTGGATACTTCAGTCCCTACTGAGCCCTCAGACAGTCACAGTCAACCTCATGACTGACCCTCAGCTGGAACCACTCAGTTAAGCCGCTGTCTGTGCTAAATGACAAATGTTTGCTGAAGTCATGCAGCAACAGATAACTAATACACCGTATAGTATTCTTGGATTTCCCTTTGCAGCTCAGAGGGCAAAGAATCTGCCTGCAGTGCAGGAGACCTGGGTTCGATCCCTGGGTTGGTAAGATGCCCTGGAGAAGGGAAAGGCTACCCACTCCGGTATTCTTGTCTGGAGAATTCCTGGCTCATCAATGAGTCACAAAGAGTCAGACAGGACTGAATGACTTCACTTTCTTTTATTTTGTAAAGAAAGAGAAACTACAAGTTTTAGGTCCAATAATGGCAGAGTAACTAAAATAGTAATTGCAAACTCTGGACTAAATACATGCTTAAGAAAACAAGAACTTTTTAAGGGCATTGGAAAGCAAATAGAAGAAGGCAGAGGCAAACAATTCAGCTCTTAAAAAAACAACTGTGCTGGGTATGATGCAAGTTCATACGACTTTTCCTCTGAGGAAACTCCCCACGTCTATTAATGCAGAAAAGGTAGAATTCAACCAGGAAAATGCAATCTTGTTGTACTGGGGAGTGATGTGATTGCATCTGGAATTTTTAGAGTAGCTAGAAATTGAGAGAAGGAGCAAGCTAGAGAAGACGGGCAGAAACTTCTCTCAGACACTTGGCTAACCCCTGCACAGAACCGGTCTGGGCAAGTCTCTAAGAAGTCCAGGAGGAGAGGAACAGCTGGAGGCTGAATGAGTACTCCAGTGGTTGCCATTACTGTCAGCTTGGAGCTTATCACGTTGGAGACGTTCATTAAACACTTCAGTCTTTCTCCTGATATGCCAAGAGGGTCACACTATCCTTAGTGACTGAACAATATCATCATCTAAGAGTAAAGGCTGTGCTTGAGCTAAAGGATTTCCTTTAAGGCTAATCATAAACCAGAAAGAGATCAATCAAAACAAAAAAGAAAAGAAAAACTGAACTGAAAGCAAGAACAAAACTCAAAGAGTATTCAAGGGTAACAGAATCAAGAGTTCCTAGAATGCAGCATAACAATATCCAGTGTACAATAAAAACTACTAGGCATGTCCAAAGAAACAGAAGAATGTTGCACACTATAAAAAGAAATATCGATGATCAGAAACATACTCACTCCCCCAATTTATCTCCTGCTTCCCTTTGGTAACCAGAAGTTTGTTTTCTATGTCTGTAAGTTTGTTACTATTTTGCAAATAAGTTCATCTGCATCCTTGTTTAATAAAATCCACATATAAGTGGCATCATATATTTGTCTTTGTCTGACTTAAAATTGGGAACTGGGGATACATACTATATATAAAACAGATAATAACAAGGACCTACTGTACAACATGGAACTATAGATAATATTTTATAATGATCTATAATTAATAGAAAAAATTGAAAAAATACATGTGTATATATACATGTCTCTTATGCATATGGATTGCTCTGCTGTACACCTGAAACACTGTAAATCAACTACAGTTCAATTTTTAAAATAGAAATATACCCACATATGACCAAGCTATTGGAATTAGTATAAAAGACTGTAAAATAACTCATCAATATGTTAAAGAATCCAAAATAAAACACAGGTATAATGGGTGAAGAGAAGGGGAATGTGAGGAAAAATTTGGAAATAGTATAAAATAGTATTAAAAAAAATAGCCAAATGGCCATCAAAGGATAGAAAAGCACAATATCTGAGTGGAATAGAAAAAGGAAAAAAATTATTGAATGGAATCAACAATAGATTGGACACAACAAAAGACAGGATTGGTGAACTTGAAGAAAGTGCAAAAGAGATTATCAAATTTGAAGCTCACAGGGAAAAAAAGATTTTTTTAAAAAGAATACAACCTCGGCCTGTGAGGTATATCAAGCAACGTAACAGCTATAATTGGTATCCAAAGAGAAGAAAGAGAAAACAGAATTGGAAAAAATATTTAAATAAATATTGACTGATATTTTTCCTAATTTGATTTAGAAAAAGAAAGAATAAACAAACAGGACTTCCCTGGTGGTCCAGTGGGTAAAGAGTCCACCTTGCAGTGCAAGGGGCGCCGGTTTGATCCCTGGCAAGGGAAGATCTCGTGTGCCTCAGAGCAGCTGGACCAGTGTGCCCAATTACAAGCCAGTGCTCTGGAGCACATGTGCCCACAGCCGGTGCTCTGCAATGAGAGAGGCCACCGCGATGGGAGGCCCACACAGGCCAAAGAATTAAGATGGATGAAAATAAATAAATGAAGGACCATTAAAAAAAGAGGCCAAAATTTAAAAGACCAAAAAAAATGAATAAACAAACAGTCTACTAACACGCATAGGAAACCCAAGCTGGATAACTGAGAATTACACCAACGGACATCAGAGTCACAAAGCACAGAGAGGAATAAATATTATAAAAGTAGCCAGAGGAACAGGTTACATTACACAGAGAGAAACAACAGTCAGGATGACAACGCCTGTCATTAGAAACAATGGAGGTCAGAGACAAGGGGAGAGCAGCTCCAGGGCTGGGAGAGGACCCTTCTCCTAGAAGTTCACGCTCACCAAGATTTCTTTTACAATTGGAGATGGAATTCAGATAAAAACTAAGATGCTTTCTCACCAGCAAACCTACAGTTCAAGAAAGGAAAAGAAAGTCTCAGGGCGGCGAGCAACTGAAACCAGGCCCAAGAAAGATGAAGCTAGAAAATAAGGAAGAACACTGGCTCTAGTAAGCATGCAGGTGAGCACACTTCTTTCCACTGGTATTATAAAGCCAACTGTTTACAGCAAGAATGAACACTGACTGGGCTCATAAGGTATGAAAAGTGCAAAAAAATCAAATTCGTAAAAGCTCAGAAAAAGGAAAAAATTAGTGAATGGAATCAACAATAGATTGGACACAACAAAAGACAGGATTGGTGAACTTGAAGAAAGTGCAAAAGAGATTATCAAATTTGAAGCTCACAGGGAAAAAAAGATTTTTTTAAAAAGAATACAACCTCGGCCTGTGAGGTATATCAAGCAACGTAACAGCTATAATTGGTATCCAAAGAGAAGAAAGAGAAAACAGAATTGGAAAAAATATTTAAATAAATATTGACTGATATTTTTCCTAATTTGATTTAGAAAAAGAAAGAATAAACAAACAGGACTTCCCTGGTGGTCCAGTGGGTAAAGAGTCCACCTTGCAGTGCAAGGGGCGCCGGTTTGATCCCTGGCAAGGGAAGATCTCGTGTGCCTCAGAGCAGCTGGACCAGTGTGCCCAATTACAAGCCAGTGCTCTGGAGCACATGTGCCCACAGCCGGTGCTCTGCAATGAGAGAGGCCACCGCGATGGGAGGCCCACACAGGCCAAAGAATTAAGATGGATGAAAATAAATAAATGAAGGACCATTAAAAAAAGAGGCCAAAATTTAAAAGACCAAAAAAAATGAATAAACAAACAGTCTACTAACACGCATAGGAAACCCAAGCTGGATAACTGAGAATTACACCAACGGACATCAGAGTCACAAAGCACAGAGAGGAATAAATATTATAAAAGTAGCCAGAGGAACAGGTTACATTACACAGAGAGAAACAACAGTCAGGATGACAACGCCTGTCATTAGAAACAATGGAGGTCAGAGACAAGGGGAGAGCAGCTCCAGGGCTGGGAGAGGACCCTTCTCCCTAGAAGTTCACGCTCACCAAGATTTCTTTTACAATTGGAGATGGA
Organism: Tragulus kanchil; assembly: GCA_022376925.1. Classification (NCBI taxonomy): domain Eukaryota; kingdom Metazoa; phylum Chordata; class Mammalia; order Artiodactyla; family Tragulidae; genus Tragulus; species Tragulus kanchil. The sequence continues at coordinate 23,019,966 of JAIOJX010000032.1, forward strand.
ATTCAGATAAAAACTAAGATGCTTTCTCACCAGCAAACCTACAGTTCAAGAAAGGAAAAGAAAGTCTCAGGGCGGCGAGCAACTGAAACCAGGCCCAAGAAAGATGAAGCTAGAAAATAAGGAAGAACACTGGCTCTAGTAAGCATGCAGGTGAGCACACTTCTTTCCACTGGTATTATAAAGCCAACTGTTTACAGCAAGAATGAACACTGACTGGGCTCATAAGGTATGAAGGAAAACATAGAAACAGCAACATGAAAGTTCACTGCGTGTGAACTCAAGTGATGTTTTATGTTCATTTATTATACATGAACTGTTACAATAATTGTTAACTCTACACAGATGGAAATGAGTGAGGATACACATTTTAATCTCTTGAACAACTTTAGAAAAAGAGAACAAACATAAAAGGGAGAGCCCACCGCCACACTGGGGCATCTCAGAGAAGTTTCCTGCTCTGTGCCAATACATGGAGAGGGAGGCTAGGTAAGGGTGCGTGAAGGTCGCCCTGTCCATGGCGGGGCTTGGAGGGAGGGCAGGAACGGGGTGGAGAGCCTGCAGCTGTGGGCAGCAGCTCTGGAGAACTGGCTGTCATAGGTTCCCTGGGTCAATGCAACCTCAACCCCTTCCCCACTCTGGACCTGGCACTGTGTCTCCATGGCAACTCCATCCCTGGTCACAGAGAGTTGATCTGTTCTGCAGGACACGCTGTTGGTAGTTAATGATGTCACAGACTGACAAGTCCCAGCCATTCCCAAGGTTTCCCAGGGAAAAGGCAGGTGGAGAGTCCTCATTAAATGAAAGCTGGGGACCCTGTCTTCAAAACTAAAGAAGCTTCCCAAGTACTGGGAGACTGACAGAACCCTGGCCAAGCCTCCCAACCTTGCACTGCTCGTCACAGAGCTGAGAGAGCTACAGCACCGCCCTAAAGGCAGAGAGCAGAGAAGGCCATGCCCTGGGAGTCGGCGGGGTGGCCACCAGGCACATGAGCACCTCCTCACTAAAACAAGGGAGAGCGGGGCTCCAGGGCTGGGAGAGGACCCTTCTCCTAGAAGTTCACGCTCACCAAGATTTCTTTTACAATTGGAGATGGAATTCAGATAAAAACTAAGATGCTTTCTCACCAGCAAACCTACAGTTCAAGAAAGGAAAAGAAAGTCTCAGGGCGGCGAGCAACTGAAACCAGGCCCAAGAAAGATGAAGCTAGAAAATAAGGAAGAACACTGGCTCTAGTAAGCATGCAGGTGAGCACACTTCTTTCCACTGGTATTATAAAGCCAACTGTTTACAGCAAGAATGAACACTGACTGGGCTCATAAGGTATGAAGGAAAACATAGAAACAGCAACATGAAAGTTCACTGCGTGTGAACTCAAGTGATGTTTTATGTTCATTTATTATACATGAACTGTTACAATAATTGTTAACTCTACACAGATGGAAATGAGTGAGGATACACATTTTAATCTCTTGAACAACTTTAGAAAAAGAGAACAAACATAAAAGGGAGAGCCCACCGCCACACTGGGGCATCTCAGAGAAGTTTCCTGCTCTGTGCCAATACATGGAGAGGGAGGCTAGGTAAGGGTGCGTGAAGGTCGCCCTGTCCATGGCGGGGCTTGGAGGGAGGGCAGGAACGGGGTGGAGAGCCTGCAGCTGTGGGCAGCAGCTCTGGAGAACTGGCTGTCATAGGTTCCCTGGGTCAATGCAACCTCAACCCCTTCCCCACTCTGGACCTGGCACTGTGTCTCCATGGCAACTCCATCCCTGGTCACAGAGAGTTGATCTGTTCTGCAGGACACGCTGTTGGTAGTTAATGATGTCACAGACTGACAAGTCCCAGCCATTCCCAAGGTTTCCCAGGGAAAAGGCAGGTGGAGAGTCCTCATTAAATGAAAGCTGGGGACCCTGTCTTCAAAACTAAAGAAGCTTCCCAAGTACTGGGAGACTGACAGAACCCCTGGCCAAGCCTCCCAACCTTGCACTGCTCGTCACAGAGCTGAGAGAGCTACAGCACCGCCCTAAAGGCAGAGAGCAGAGAAGGCCATGCCCTGGGAGTCGGGCGCGTGGCGTGGCCACCAGCAAGCACATGAGCACCTCCTCACTGAGGCCGGAGCCCAGGCGAGAATGCAGTACCCTGAGGTCATGTGGACAGATGAGCCCCACTGAGGTCTGGCATGCACCTCCTCGGTGTCAGCTCAGCGATGTGGACATGCTGACTGACTACTGGTCAGTCCGAGTTGTCCATCTGTCAGGCTCGGGCAAGGGAGGCTGCAAGAAGACACGTGACACCCTGCTCTAATGCCCCATGCTAACAAGAGCAGTCTGATAGAGAAACTAGACAGAGCCAGAGATGTCAGGGTAAGGCAGCACTCCCTGCCAGGCCCTGGAAGGCTGATCACCTGGAGGACGGGGTGTGGGCATCTGACTTCAGCGGTGCTACTTGGAGCACAGTGGGCAAGGACAGTGGTAAGTCACGGTGGACTGAGTCAAAGGGCAGGCGAGGAGAGGCTTTTGGGATAGTAAACAGGAGAGACCAGGCACATCTGGGGGTCACTGTGACCAAGGTCCTCTGGCTGAAGCCAAGGGGCAGGAGCAGTGGGCCAGGAGGCTCCAGCAGGAGTTGGGGCCAAGGTGAGGCCTTCCTCTGAGATGAAAACTGTAAATCCTACTGCAAGAGTGACCAACAAGGCCAGCCAGGCAGTAGGAGGACGCAGCGGCCTCTGAGCAGAGGTGACTTAGTAGCCAGACACCAGCACCCATGGAGGCTTTTAAGGCCCTGGGCAGCAGGAGGTGAGACCTAATGTCCGACTTGATCCAAAGCCAAGGGGAGTACAGCTGCCAAGACCTGCAGGGTGCTACGTCTCGCACCCCTGCCCCAGGCCTGAGCCCCTGTGTGGCGTGCTCTGGGCCTTACCTCCAATCTTCGCATTATATGCGATGCCCACAATGCAATAGGAGTTGTTGGCTGAGGCGGCGACCTCTCCTGCACAGCGAGTGCCGTGTCTGCAGCAAAGGAGAGAACGCAGTCAGGACTCTCCTGCAAGAGCCATCGTGCCTGACCCCAGGGAATGCTGAACTCCTCCCACCCCTCCCGGTCACCGCCCTCCCTCCCACTGCACAAAGGCCGGGGTGCCGTGTCAGACTGGGGCACCGCTAGGCACCTGGGGCCTGTGCATCCCTCCCCACAGACTGTGTCCCCCGACAGACAGACAGTCCAGAGGTACGGATGCTGGCTTGGCTGCTGAGATGAAAAAAGAACAAACGAGGACTTAGGTCCTGTCCTCTGCGCCCTCCCCCTGCGCAGGCTTACCCTGGGCAGTCATGGGCGTGTGGGCATCACCACGGTGCTACTTGGGGAAGGGAGGCTGCAAGAAGACACGTGACACCCTGCTCTAATGCCCCATGCTAACAAGAGCAGTCTGATAGAGAAACTAGACAGAGCCAGAGATGTCAGGGTAAGGCAGCACTCCCTGCCAGGCCCTGGAAGGCTGATCACCTGGAGGACGGGGTGTGGGCATCTGACTTCAGCGGTGCTACTTGGAGCACAGTGGGCAAGGACAGTGGTAAGTCACGGTGGACTGAGTCAAAGGGCAGGCGAGGAGAGGCTTTTGGGATAGTAAACAGGAGAGACCAGGCACATCTGGGGTCACTGTGACCAAGGTCCTCTGGCTGAAGCCAAGGGGCAGGAGCAGTGGGCCAGGAGGCTCCAGCAGGAGTTGGGGCCAAGGTGAGGCCTTCCTCTGAGATGAAAACTGTAAATCCTACTGCAAGAGTGACCAACAAGGCCAGCCAGGCAGTAGGAGGACGCAGCGGCCTCTGAGCAGAGGTGACTTAGTAGCCAGACACCAGCACCCATGGAGGCTTTTAAGGCCCTGGGCAGCAGGAGGTGAGACCTAATGTCCGACTTGATCCAAAGCCAAGGGGAGTACAGCTGCCAAGACCTGCAGGGTGCTACGTCTCGCACCCCTGCCCCAGGCCTGAGCCCCTGTGTGGCGTGCTCTGGGCCTTACCTCCAATCTTCGCATTATATGCGATGCCCACAATGCAATAGGAGTTGTTGGCTGAGGCGGCGACCTCTCCTGCACAGCGAGTGCCGTGTCTGCAGCAAAGGAGAGAACGCAGTCAGGACTCTCCTGCAAGAGCCATCGTGCCTGACCCCAGGGAATGCTGAACTCCTCCCACCCCTCCCGGTCACCGCCCTCCCTCCCACTGCACAAAGGCCGGGGTGCCGTGTCAGACTGGGGCACCGCTAGGCACCTGGGGCCTGTGCATCCCTCCCCACAGACTGTGTCCCCCGACAGACAGACAGTCCAGAGGTACGGATGCTGGCTTGGCTGCTGAGATGAAAAAAGAACAAACGAGGACTTAGGTCCTGTCCTCTGCGCCCTCCCCCTGCGCAGGCTTACCCTGGGCAGCCCCACCCCTCACCCCTTTCAGCAGAGGCCAAGGAAAAAGGCTGGAAATGGAATGCCCAACAGCAGTGCAAGGATTAGGAGCACTCTCTTCAGGAATGACCCCACCCTGCCACCTCCAGCAGAGGCCAGAACACACACACGTTTACACAGCACAGATCCACAAGAGATGAGAATCACTGATTCAAATTTAAAACCACCTTTAAAGTCAGTCCTGGGCCTATGCCCCAGTCCCAGGGTCAGCCCCCTATCTTCCTCTGGACTGCGTGTGCCCATGGCCGGTGTTTCCCAGAGTCACGGGCCCAGCATCCCACTTGAGATTCAATCCCGCCATCCTGGTCACCAAACCACCTGGCTGATCCCTGCCTGCCCACTGCGCCCAGAGCTGGGAGACCAGCACCCCACAGCCCCAGCGTGCAGGCCCCCATGGACTCTAAGCACTGCAGGTCATTCTGCTGACCACCTCTGCTGTCCCAGCCTCCCAGCAAGGCACCCTGGGGGTACAGGGACTTGAACCTCAGAACCACACTGAGGAGGAGGACACTCCGTGACAGGCGATGTGGCAGCAGAGGAAGAGAAAGGGCTTCTGTTGTCCTCTAAACACTTTTAGAAGAAGGGAAAGAGCTCAGGGCGTGGGGCCTGGTGACCGGGGAAGGTCTGGCAGGACACCAGACAAGAGCTCCCGGGCCGGGTGTGGGAAGCTGGACATCACCCTCAGGGCTGGCAATGACTGCACCAAGTCACCTAGTCTCTCCAGACCAGCCCCCACTGCCTCACTGGCAAAGTGATGATCACAGGTGTCACCGACTAAAGCGTCACACTGTGAGCCCCCACCTCCCGGTCACCGCTCCCACTGCACAAAGGCCGGGGTGCCGTGTCAGACTGGGGCACCGCTAGGCACCTGGGGCCTGTGCATCCCTCCCCACAGACTGTGTCCCCCGACAGACAGACAGTCCAGAGGTACGGATGCTGGCTTGGCTGCTGAGATGAAAAAAGAACAAACGAGGACTTAGGTCCTGTCCTCTGCGCCCTCCCCCTGCGCAGGCTTACCCTGGGCAGCCCCACCCCTCACCCCTTTCAGCAGAGGCCAAGGAAAAAGGCTGGAAATGGAATGCCCAACAGCAGTGCAAGGATTAGGAGCACTCTCTTCAGGAATGACCCCACCCTGCCACCTCCAGCAGAGGCCAGAACACACACACGTTTACACAGCACAGATCCACAAGAGATGAGAATCACTGATTCAAATTTAAAACCACCTTTAAAGTCAGTCCTGGGCCTATGCCCCAGTCCCAGGGTCAGCCCCCTATCTTCCTCTGGACTGCGTGTGCCCATGGCCGGTGTTTCCCAGAGTCACGGGCCCAGCATCCCACTTGAGATTCAATCCCGCCATCCTGGTCACCAAACCACCTGGCTGATCCCTGCCTGCCCACTGCGCCCAGAGCTGGGAGACCAGCACCCCACAGCCCCAGCGTGCAGGCCCCCATGGACTCTAAGCACTGCAGGTCATTCTGCTGACCACCTCTGCTGTCCCAGCCTCCCAGCAAGGCACCCTGGGGGTACAGGGACTTGAACCTCAGAACCACACTGAGGAGGAGGACACTCCGTGACAGGCGATGTGGCAGCAGAGGAAGAGAAAGGGCTTCTGTTGTCCTCTAAACACTTTTAGAAGAAGGGAAAGAGCTCAGGGCGTGGGGCCTGGTGACCGGGGAAGGTCTGGCAGGACACCAGACAAGAGCTCCCGGGCCGGGTGTGGGAAGCTGGACATCACCCTCAGGGCTGGCAATGACTGCACCAAGTCACCTAGTCTCTCCAGACCAGCCCCCACTGCCTCACTGGCAAAGTGATGATCACAGGTGTCACTGACTAAAGAGTCACACTGTGAGCCCCTCACCTGTCATCTCATGCCCCGCCCCCCAAGGCTACAAGGTTTCACTAAGGCACGGAGGCTCAGCAAGGTCACCCCACCTGCACAGGGCCACAGGCCCAGCAGCACTCAGGCCTCCGCCACCTCCCGCGGGAGGTCACAGAAGTCTGAGGCGCTGCCCAGGCGCTCCCACAGGCCATGCTGTGATTTGAACACAGCTAGCCACACAGATCACAAGATTTAAGGGAGACTCCAGACATTCCGACAGCACTGCAAACGGGAACAACGCTGGCCCGAAGAGGCCACCCCTGCAGCTGACCACAAGAAGGACGGCCTCAGGAAGAGCCGAACACACCAAGGCCTCCTAGTGACTGGAGGATGGTGAGGGGCAGGCTCCCGGGCAGTCAGCCCCAGATCCCTCCAGGCAGGCTGAGAGTTGTCCCTGGCCTGTCTCTGTCCCAGGGTCCCCACGTGGGCTGGCTCAACAGCGTGGGAGGAGAGCGACGAGAAGCACGGAGGCAGGGGCTGGCCTAGGGGTCAGGTCGTACTTATTCTCGTTGCTGGCATCGTATCTTGGAGACGGGTCATAATCATTGCCGTTGACGTCATAGCTCGCGTAGGAATCCTAAGAAACAAAACCCTTGTGACCGAAGAGAAGTGGCCCAGTGTATCAAAGCCCCCGTTTTAAACGGTCTTTATGCCTGGACTTGCAACAGACACAGGCTGGGCACTCTCTTGCTATAACTATAATCGTGGGTGTGTGCATGTGTGTGTGTGTCTGTGTGTGTGTGTGTGTGTGTGACTATATATAATTGTGGTGAATAAACATAAAATTTACCACCCTAACCAGTTTTATAGTTCAGTGGTGTTAAGTACGTCCACATTTGAGCAGTCACCAGCACCATCTGTCCACAGGCAAAACTCTGGACCCAGTTAAACACTAGCTCCTGATCCTCCCTCGCCAGCCCATGGCAGCCATGGCCTGTGTTCTGTCTCTGTGAACGCACCTACTCCAGGGACCTCTCTCAAGTGCAATCACAACAGGAAGAGCAGAACCCTTAGCAAGTAGCCACTTCTGTGCCTCATTACTCCCTCCCACCCTGTTACTAGGCAACAGGTCCTGCTCAGCTATTCGTCAGTATCACAGTGGGCCCTGCCCACAAGCAACCAGCTGTCAATGAGCGACCTTTAGTTGTCCTGCTCAGCTATTGGTCACACCACAGTGGGTCCTGCCCACTGATAACTGTCAAAGAGGGACCATTGGGGAAGTGATTCCATCAAGGGTCAGTGGTGTGGGGGTCCTCAAGTGGACAGTGAGGGAAGAGGCAGAGTCAGGCCTTCTTCTGGAGGCCCTCCAGCATACCTAGCTTTGGGCCACCGGGTGAGCTGGAGGACCCAAGGAACAGACTATGTCCTGCAGGGCTCCAGAGCCCTCACTAAGGCCCTCCAGTAGCTGTGGCCCAGGCCTTGAGGAGCTGTGAACCTCTCCTCTGTCTTGTTTCTACAACCTAATAGCAGTGGCCGTCTGCTTGGGTTACAGTCTCCTGAGACTGAGAGCCAGGTGGGTTGCGTTCCTGGCTCCCTCAGGGATGACAGCTGGGTAGGATGTGCAGTCCCAGCCAACGCGTGGGAGGAGGCGACGAAGCACGGAGGCAGGGGCTGGCCTAGGGTCAGGTCGTACTTATTCTCGTTGCTGGCATCGTATCTTGGAGACGGGTCATAATCATTGCCGTTGACGTCATAGCTCGCGTAGGAATCCTAAGAAACAAAACCCTTGTGACCGAAGAGAAGTGGCCCAGTGTATCAAAGCCCCCGTTTTAAACGGTCTTTATGCCTGGACTTGCAACAGACACAGGCTGGGCACTCTCTTGCTATAACTATAATCGTGGGTGTGTGCATGTGTGTGTGTGTCTGTGTGTGTGTGTGTGTGTGTGTGACTATATATAATTGTGGTGAATAAACATAAAATTTACCACCCTAACCAGTTTTATAGTTCAGTGGTGTTAAGTACGTCCACATTTGAGCAGTCACCAGCACCATCTGTCCACAGGCAAAACTCTGGACCCAGTTAAACACTAGCTCCTGATCCTCCCTCGCCAGCCCATGGCAGCCATGGCCTGTGTTCTGTCTCTGTGAACGCACCTACTCCAGGGACCTCTCTCAAGTGCAATCACAACAGGAAGAGCAGAACCCTTAGCAAGTAGCCACTTCTGTGCCTCATTACTCCCTCCCACCCTGTTACTAGGCAACAGGTCCTGCTCAGCTATTCGTCAGTATCACAGTGGGCCCTGCCCACAAGCAACCAGCTGTCAATGAGCGACCTTTAGTTGTCCTGCTCAGCTATTGGTCACACCACAGTGGGTCCTGCCCACTGATAACTGTCAAAGAGGGACCATTGGGGAAGTGATTCCATCAAGGGTCAGTGGTGTGGGGGTCCTCAAGTGGACAGTGAGGGAAGAGGCAGAGTCAGGCCTTCTTCTGGAGGCCCTCCAGCATACCTAGCTTTGGGCCACCGGGTGAGCTGGAGGACCCAAGGAACAGACTATGTCCTGCAGGGCTCCAGAGCCCTCACTAAGGCCCTCCAGTAGCTGTGGCCCAGGCCTTGAGGAGCTGTGAACCTCTCCTCTGTCTTGTTTCTACAACCTAATAGCAGTGGCCGTCTGCTTGGGTTACAGTCTCCTGAGACTGAGAGCCAGGTGGGTTGCGTTCCTGGCTCCCTCAGGGATGACAGCTGGGTAGGATGTGGGAACCTGGCCCTGAAGGAGCTGCCAACTGAGCTCTGCAGGACTGAGATCCTAGAGGGCGAAAGCTGTGCCTTGGGATTTTTCCCTTTCTTATCAGGATAGAGAATAACATTCATCTGGTAGAGATTCCCAGGGACATCCTTACCTGACCATCACCTGACCTCAAGAACGAAGGATCTGACACCAAGAAGTCTGCAACAACTAACCACGCCCTTCCCTCACCTTTTGCTTTTAAAGGGACTTGCTTAAAGCTTTTAGTAACTTTGGGGTTCTTAAGGCATGAGCCACCCATCTCCTTGTATGAATCTGTAATAAACCTTTCTCTGTTCCAAACTCTAATGTTTCAGTATTGATGGGCCTCACTGTGTATTGGGCACACAGACTTGCGATTTCGGTAACAGTCAGGGTACATGTCCTTTTGTGAATTAGATACTGTCTTCACTGTTCATCTGTGTAGTAGCTGTGCATCAGAATTCCCTTCATCTTGAGGCTTCCCTGGTGGCCCAGTGGGTAAGGACACCACCTTGCAGTGCAAGGGATACCAGTTCGATCCCCAGCCTGGGAAGATCCCATGTGCCATGGCAGCTGGACCGATATGCCCAACTACTGAGCCACAGGTCTGGAGCGCATGTGCCCAGAGCTGGTGCTCTGCGATGAGAGAGGCCACTGCGATGGGAGACCCACACAGGCCAAAGAACAAAGATGGATGAAAATAAGTATGAAATGAAAGACCAATAGAAGTGGCCAAAAAAAGAGAAAACTTTAGAATTCCCATCTTATATATTTAATATGTATGTTTTTGCTTATATACTTATTACTATAAAATTTCTTATCTTCCTTTTAAGACATAAAAGCTCACCACATTGTTGACTTCAAAACTGTCATTCTTAAAAATCTATTGTATGGTGCTCACTTCGACAGCACATATACTAAAATTGGAACGATACAGAGAAGATTAGCATGGCCACTGCGCAAGGATGACACGCAAATTCGTGAAGCGTTCCATAAAAAAAATCTATTGTATAAACAAATAAATAAACATATATATATATATATATATATTTAGTCTAGTACATGAAACTCTGTTTAATGTTATGTACAAGCCTGGATGAGAGAGGGGTGGTTTGGGGGGGAAATATGGCCAAGCCTCTTCCCTGTTCACCTGAAACTATCACAACATTGTTAGCTGGCTGTACCCCAATAAAAATGTTTTTCATGTTTAAAAAAACCCCTGTCATCCTTTGCAAACTAGTATACAGAATAGATAAACAACGAGGTCCTACTATATAGCATAGAGAACTATATCTGATATCCTATGATAAACCATAATCGAAAAGATGTTTACATATATATATATATATAGCTGAGTCACTTTGCTGGACAGCAGAAATTAACACAACATTGTAAATCAACTATAATGTGCTTTAACAATAAAAAAATAAAACTGACCTTGTTAAGGGTGCATAACTTTTTACTAAAGGGACGTGATTTAACTGGCCTAATGGAGATGCCCTGGTGCCTGGAATCTGGAATGCAGTTTTCATAGTTACCACATGCCAGACTCTCTACTCTGCATCAAACCCTTCACAACAACTCAAGGGGTAACAAGTAGAAGGTCTACATACACACACACACATACATCCCACATCACACGTCAACCTAAGGGTCTACATACACATCTACAGAGGGTCTACACACACACACACACGCCCCACACGTCAACCTGAGGGTCCACACACATCTACAGTGGGTCTACACACACACGCGTTCGTTTGAGCCTCGAAGGGCCTGCCCCTAGGGGTCCACGGGAACCTCTAACACACCCCCAGGTCCAGATAGCGGGCATTTGGGCCCACCACACTCCCAGCTCGGTCTTCCATGCTGTCTGATGCACCAGGGCAAGGTGGGGGTGTATCTACATTACATCATTTTGCATAATAATCAGTGTGGGTGAGCGCCTCTGTCCCAGTGCCAAGGTTCCACTTACATAGTTTGGGGCCAGGTCGGGGTGGTTCCGCTCTATGCCGTCATCCAGGATGGTGACCACCACATTCTTTCCTGTGTAGCCCCGCTTCCACGCTGCCTGGACGTTCATTTCTGACCGGCAGCGGCTGTTCTTATCACCACAGTGCTGCAGGCCCAGGAAATACAAAGCCCCCAGCACAGTCAGCCTGACGTGGACCCGCCAGCCCAGCAGAGGCGCTGCTGTGCTCGGGGGAGGACAGGGTAGGACCTTCCTTTCACCTCCTGTTTCCAGCCAGAGTCCAGGCGGAAGGTGATGCCACCTTCCCGCCCCGGCCATCTGTCCACGGCTCTCCCTGGCGTCCCTGCCCTTCAGGGGTTTGGTCCACGCTCACCCTGCCGCCAGCCCTCCCCTGCTCCGAGAGTCCCTTCCCCCAGACCTTCACGTAATTAAAGAAATTTACAAGAAAGTCTGTGCCTGACAGTAGTAAAATAGGGGCACCGCACAAGTGAAGTGCGTCGGCTTGGCGCTGACCTGTCTCAAGCACGGCTGTGCGACAGCGACAGGGACAGAGAGATCCACGCCTACTCACCATGTACCACATGTTGGACCAGATAGGGTCATTGAAGTAAAGTGCCTGTGGGTCACGCGCACCTGCCTCTTTACCCTGCGCTTGACTTGTTGCTGCTGGAGCCAGTTTACCTGCAGGGAAAACGTGGTTACTCTCAGTTTCAACAGCCCTCTCCTGGGTCCAAGTGGTTGCTTCTCCGGTGTTCCAGGCAAGTCCTCCGTGAACGTGTATGTCTTTGCCTTAGATGGTTAATTCCAAGGAGACATTTTCACTTCAAAGTGACCACCAGTCTGGGTCTACAGGGAAGGGAAGAGGACCACTCTCATGGAGCTTGAAATCATCCTACTAATGAGAGACCTTGTGAAGCTGCCAATAAATTCTCTGGTGACCCTTGGCCCTAATTAAAATGAAATACAGGCGCAAGAATGAAGAGCCTGAAGAGAGGGGAGAAACTGGATCAAATGGTTGTCAGGAGGACACAGTTAACCCTGGAATTGCAGCAAATCCACAGAGAACACTCAGGGCAAGGTGGGGTGTATCATTACAGTAATAATCAGTGTGGGTGGCCTCTGTCCCAGTGCCAAGGTTCCACTTACATAGTTTGGGGCCAGGTCGGGGTGGTTCCGCTCTATGCCGTCATCCAGGATGGTGACCACCACATTCTTTCCTGTGTAGCCCCGCTTCCACGCTGCCTGGACGTTCATTTCTGACCGGCAGCGGCTGTTCTTATCACCACAGTGCTGCAGGCCCAGGAAATACAAAGCCCCCAGCACAGTCAGCCTGACGTGGACCCGCCAGCCCAGCAGAGGCGCTGCTGTGCTCGGGGGAGGACAGGGTAGGACCTTCCTTTCACCTCCTGTTTCCAGCCAGAGTCCAGGCGGAAGGTGATGCCACCTTCCCGCCCCGGCCATCTGTCCACGGCTCTCCCTGGCGTCCCTGCCCTTCAGGGGTTTGGTCCACGCTCACCCTGCCGCCAGCCCTCCCCTGCTCCGAGAGTCCCTTCCCCCAGACCTTCACGTAATTAAAGAAATTTACAAGAAAGTCTGTGCCTGACAGTAGTAAAATAGGGGCACCGCACAAGTGAAGTGCGTCGGCTTGGCGCTGACCTGTCTCAAGCACGGCTGTGCGACAGCGACAGGGACAGAGAGATCCACGCCTACTCACCATGTACCACATGTTGGACCAGATAGGGTCATTGAAGTAAAGTGCCTGTGGGTCACCGCGCACCTGCCTCTTTACCCTGCGCTTGACTTCTTGCTGCTGGAGCCATTTTACCTGCAGGGAAAACGTGGTTACTCTCCGTTTCAACAGCCCTCTCCTGGGTCCAAGTGGTTGCTTCTCCGGTGTTCCAGGCAAGTCCTCCGTGAACGTGTATGTCTTTGCCTTAGATGGTTAATTCCAAGGAGACATTTTCACTTCAAAGTGACCACCAGTCTGGGTCTACAGGGAAGGGAAGAGGACCACTCTCATGGAGCTTGAAATCATCCTACTAATGAGAGACCTTGTGAAGCTGCCAATAAATTCTCTGGTGACCCTTGGCCCTAATTAAAATGAAATACAGGCGCAAGAATGAAGAGCCTGAAGAGAGGGGAGAAACTGGATCAAATGGTTGTCAGGAGGACACAGTTAACCCTGATGATCCACGAACTGGAATTGCAGCAGCTACTACAAACCTGGAACCAAACATTCACAGAGAACACTCAGGCAAGGGCACAGAAACACTGACCGCAGTTCCTGCCTGGTGACGTTACTGTTCATTTAAGATTTTTAAATTATTTTCAGGGTCTTAAACTTCTCTCAATCGGTATGTCCTGCCTTCACAACCAAGGACAAAAGTTGGGGAGGCAGGATGAATGTTGCTTAAGAGCAGGAATCTTGGAGCCTAGCTGCCTGTATTCAAAATCGGGCCCCACACTCGCCAGTGAAGTGACTTCAGTCAGTGAGCCTCCCTGGCCTCACTGCAGCATCACAAGGGAGGCTGGTATATAAATGTGCATATCCATGCCCAGCACACAGCTGTACTGTCTTTGTGTGTGTCAGGGGCGGGGCAGGTGGGGGGTTCCAAATGGAAGGTTTTTTGCACTTTTAAAAGATATGGGGATGAGAATTCCCATAGTCTGAACCGAACTATTTTCTGGGTGCTGCTGTTATGGGCCCCCAGTCTGGTTTTCCTGCTGTGGGGGCTCAGCTCTGCACAGGGGCTGTGGTGGGCAGGATGGGGGCACCTGGTCCTGCTCTGAGAAGTTGGTGCCTCAGTTGAGGGCTCCCACCAGGAAGCTCAGTGTGAGGCAGACAGGGGGCCCAGGGCAGGGAAGGTACAGGAGGAGGACAAGGATGGAACCTTGGGCGGGGTGGGGTGGGGGCCTGGGTGATTTGGAGGCCGAAGCTGGTGACCCCAGGGGGGTGAAGGCACAAAGTCCAAGGGTCAAGCAGCTCCCCTCTGACTTCAGCCTTGACCTCGACCTCTGCACAGGGTCCTGAGGAGTATGGAGTAGCCTCACATCTCAGGGTGACCCCGATCTCCAAGGAAACATGCTCAGAAAGAAACATCCCAGGCTGTGGGCAAGAGTGCAGATGAGGATACACGACAGGCCAGGACGGGGCTGCTCAGGAGGAGGAACGAGGGTCGGGGAGGGGCGGTGCGGTCGGGACGCTCACTGGGCCTTGGGACACGGTGACTGTGAGACTCTCGGAGGCAGGTAAGTGGAAGGGTCGGCCTGCTAGTGAAGCACCAGTGAAGCACCATCTCCTAGAGCCTATTGGAACACCCTGCCAGCGCATAGCAGCCAGTCCACAGACCCAGCAGGGCTGGGCTGGAACATGCAGACAGCAGAAGCCTCCTGCCCACAGGGGTGAGCCCATAGGGCCCTGGGGCAGCCCAGCCTCTCCCCGAGCCCATCCCACCCCTCACCTCAGCCCATGCCACAGTTCATCAACCCCCAGATCAATTCAGTCACTTCCTGTCGATGTGCTGGTATTTGCTAGGAACTTTCTGTTTGCACTTCCAGTGGCTCCAGCACACAAAACTCAGATTAAACCCCTGCTGTGGTTAGTGGAAAGATCTGCTTACACGTTGCTTGCATCACTGCCGGAGGAGAAGCTGAGTCTGATTAAGCTCTGGGGCAAAGTCTCATCCTGCAAAAAGCACACCCGCTCCGGTCTTGGAAATCACTCCCCAGCTCCCGTCCACCCGAAGGCTTCCGCCACTCTGACAGGGCCCCTGACAACCTCTTCGTCTTCCTACACTTCTGTCATCCATCTGGCAGCGGACAGGCTGAGCCAGAGCCACCATTCTAAAATGTAAGGCTTGGGAGATGCAGCAGCAATGTCCAACTATGAGCCAGGTTGGAACAGAGTCATGACAAGTAATGTTTTAAAAATCTGGGAGTCCTTACAGCTATTGGCTGGTGCTTCTGTAACATCCACCCTGCTTGGCGAAAAAAACAAGTTAAAAACAAACGCTTTCAGTTGGCTTAAATGACAGCTCCTTGGAGAAAGCCAGTGACTTGACACTGCACCTGGAGAGCAGACTGGGTCTTCTCCCAGGGAGAGGGCTGGTCCACCGAGCCCTTCGAGCAAAACGGCCCCTTTCAGAGGCTGTTTAAAACATCCGAGTAATGGGTGATTAGGAATGGAAGGGAAGCGCCTGACGCTGGTACAGGATCAGAGCAGAGATGTATAATAAGTGTGCATGCGTGTGACTGAGGTCTTAGATCTGCCCTCCCACTCGTGTTCTGTTCCATTTTGTTTAACAAATGTACACTCTATCAGCTCTCATGCGAAGCAGGGGCGGGCTGTAAGTTCTGTCGCTTATCAAAGCAATTTTATACAATAGGGACTGGAGCTAATTAAAATAAAATACCATCTGCATTCGATTGAACTTTATCCTAAGTCCTATAACATTCATCTCCAGTTTGGTCATTCAAACACAGCGGCAAATGCATTCCAATGACTATGAATAACACTAAAACATCTCTTCCCTTCCTTAGTGATATTAATTACACAACGCTGCAATCGCAAAAGTGTCACAAACACGCGTCGCTAATGTGGGAAAGTGTCCTGGTGCACTGCAAGAAAAGATAACATGAAAATAGCTAATTTCACCCCATATTTCATTGCAATGACTTGGTAGAGTAAATATTAGTCAGACTGACACCTAATTGATTTGGTTTGCATTAAAACTAAACCAATTTAAACGGAGATGTTTCTATTGCAATTCTGATTTCATCATGGGTTTGGTTGTCTGCATACTCTCCCCAGGGCTGAGCGTTTAATGAGAACTCTGAGAAACAATCATTGGTCATGTGAGCTTCATGGGCGCTGGAATGCTGGAATGTTTACCTTTTCTCCCCTTCTTCTCTATTGGCAGGACACTCCCACAGTGGCCCTGCCAGGAGCTGATGAAGAAG
The DNA here is from genome assembly GCA_022376925.1 of Tragulus kanchil. Lineage (NCBI taxonomy): Eukaryota > Metazoa > Chordata > Mammalia > Artiodactyla > Tragulidae > Tragulus > Tragulus kanchil. The sequence goes on from JAIOJX010000032.1 coordinate 23,035,931, forward strand.
TTCTGCATGGAAGGGGTTCTTATTTGAAAAAACTTAACTGGCATCGTCTGGGAGCCTCCCCTTCCTTCCCTTTCCATCCTCAACTGATGGCTGGGAACACCTGCCCTCAGACCCAGTACACGCAGCACCTGGAACCCACCTATATGGCACAAGCCCATCACCTCTGATGCCAAGGAGAAACCAGCTGGGGCCAGTTCGGGGTCCTTCCCAGCGGGGGCTCATGGGCAGAGACCCACGAGGCGTGCATCTCCATGTCTCCTGGGACACAGGGTCACCTAGCAGGTGCACAGTCAGTATTTCTGGAAGGAAGGGTGGAGCAGTTGAGCTGAATATCTAAAAAAAAAAGGTAATATACCATGAGTAATGGTGATTAGGAATGGAAGGGAAGCGCCTGACGCTGGTACAGGATCAGAGCAGAGATGTATAATAAGTGTGCATGCGTGTGACTGAGGTCTTAGATCTGCCCTCCCACTCGTGTTCTGTTCCATTTTGTTTAACAAATGTACACTCTATCAGCTCTCATGCGAAGCAGGGGCGGGCTGTAAGTTCTGTCGCTTATCAAAGCAATTTTATACAATAGGGACTGGAGCTAATTAAAATAAAATACCATCTGCATTCGATTGAACTTTATCCTAAGTCCTATAACATTCATCTCCAGTTTGGTCATTCAAACACAGCGGCAAATGCATTCCAATGACTATGAATAACACTAAAACATCTCTTCCCTTCCTTAGTGATATTAATTACACAACGCTGCAATCGCAAAAGTGTCACAAACACGCGTCGCTAATGTGGGAAAGTGTCCTGGTGCACTGCAAGAAAAGATAACATGAAAATAGCTAATTTCACCCCATATTTCATTGCAATGACTTGGTAGAGTAAATATTAGTCAGACTGACACCTAATTGATTTGGTTTGCATTAAAACTAAACCAATTTAAACGGAGATGTTTCTATTGCAATTCTGATTTCATCATGGGTTTGGTTGTCTGCATACTCTCCCCAGGGCTGAGCGTTTAATGAGAACTCTGAGAAACAATCATTGGTCATGTGAGCTTCATGGGCGCTGGAATGCTGGAATGTTTACCTTTTCTCCCCTTCTTCTCTATTGGCAGGACACTCCCACAGTGGCCCTGCCAGGAGCTGATGAAGAAGTTCTGCATGGAAGGGGTTCTTATTTGAAAAAACTTAACTGGCATCGTCTGGGAGCCTCCCCTTCCTTCCCTTTCCATCCTCAACTGATGGCTGGGAACACCTGCCCTCAGACCCAGTACACGCAGCACCTGGAACCCACCTATATGGCACAAGCCCATCACCTCTGATGCCAAGGAGAAACCAGCTGGGGCCAGTTCGGGGTCCTTCCCAGCGGGGGCTCATGGGCAGAGACCCACGAGGCGTGCATCTCCATGTCTCCTGGGACACAGGGTCACCTAGCAGGTGCACAGTCAGTATTTCTGGAAGGAAGGGTGGAGCAGTTGAGCTGAATATCTTTAAAAGGTTTACAATTTAGTCACTAAAAAAGAGGAGATTGGGAGAGGGGTCAAGGGGGGTCAGGAATATACCTATGACAGATTTGGGATTATATGGAGCTGTAAACAACAAAACTCTGTAAAAGCAAAATTTAAAAAAGAGTGGATCCCCACCCCACCCCTGGCCCTGCCCAGCTCCAAAACATAGGTTACATCTCCTATTTCAGCTCTGCCATAGTTCTAACAACTGAGAAACTGCCTAATTCTCCAAATTTTCCTCAGGAAATGAGACAGGCCCTGGGACTGGGGACCCTTTGCTGCAGCGCGTGCATCTGGACACACCTTTCCTCCAGCAACAAGATACAAAAGGAACTGGATGGGACTAAAAATAACTGTGAGGATGTGCCTTTGGCAGAAGTTCTGGACCAAAAGATATAAAAAGACCAAAAACCCAGCTGCCACTTCTGAAGAGCCAGGAGCAAGAGCAGGGCACTGGGCCTGCCCCTGGCACACAGCACCACCTAAGGGGTGGGCAGAGCACCTAAACCACCCTCCAGCCGGACCCTGGACACTCCCTCATCCTTACCCACTATAAGGAACCAGCTCGCCTCCCCTCAAGGAGTGAGCAAGGGAGCCTGTTGTTCTCGCTCCCCTCACTGCAGCAGGGGCCCCAGTAAAGCCTCGCTAGGATTCCCGTGTCTGGCCTCTGATCAGTCTCTATTAAGGGGGATGGCAGAGCACCCTGGCAGGTGGCAGAAAGGAGACCAAGACACCTCCCATCCAGGGACTCCCCTGGTGGTCCAGTAAGGACACAAATTCCATCCCTGGTTGGGAAACTAAGGCGCCACATGCTGCGGAACCTGAGCACTACAACTAACACCTGATGCAGCCAAGCTAATTAATTAAAGTAAACAAAGAAGCCACCATCCCTCCTATTCTCATGCACATCTCTATGGGGCGGTGGGGTGGGTAGGGACAGCGTGTCCCTCGCTGTGTCTCCCCCTGTGGAAACAGAAACTCCAACAAGCACACCATCCTCACGGGACAGATCACTGCTCGCTTAAGAGAAGCTGTGAAGGGCACAGCAGCCACTCTCTCCCAAACTTAGACAGGTGGGGAGCCCTGTGAGTTTCAGCACCGCCAGCCACAAGATACTGGAGAGCTTTTTTTAAAAGGATATACCTATGACAGATTTGGGATTATATGGAGCTGTAAACAACAAAACTCTGTAAAAGCAAAATTTAAAAAGAGTGGATCCCCACCCACCCCTGGCCCTGCCCAGCTCCAAAACATAGGTTACATCTCCTATTTCAGCTCTGCCATAGTTCTAACAACTGAGAAACTGCCTAATTCTCCAAATTTTCCTCAGGAAATGAGACAGGCCCTGGGACTGGGGACCCTTTGCTGCAGCGCGTGCATCTGGACACACCTTTCCTCCAGCAACAAGATACAAAAGGAACTGGATGGGACTAAAAATAACTGTGAGGATGTGCCTTTGGCAGAAGTTCTGGACCAAAAGATATAAAAAGACCAAAAACCCAGCTGCCACTTCTGAAGAGCCAGGAGCAAGAGCAGGGCACTGGGCCTGCCCCTGGCACACAGCACCACCTAAGGGGTGGGCAGAGCACCTAAACCACCCTCCAGCCGGACCCTGGACACTCCCTCATCCTTACCCACTATAAGGAACCAGCTCGCCTCCCCTCAAGGAGTGAGCAAGGGAGCCTGTTGTTCTCGCTCCCCTCACTGCAGCAGGGGCCCCAGTAAAGCCTCGCTAGGATTCCCGTGTCTGGCCTCTGATCAGTCTCTATTAAGGGGGATGGCAGAGCACCCTGGCAGGTGGCAGAAAGGAGACCAAGACACCTCCCATCCAGGGACTCCCCTGGTGGTCCAGTAAGGACACAAATTCCATCCCTGGTTGGGAAACTAAGGCGCCACATGCTGCGGAACCTGAGCACTACAACTAACACCTGATGCAGCCAAGCTAATTAATTAAAGTAAACAAAAAGAAGCCACCATCCCCTCCTATTCTCATGCACATCTCTATGGGGCGGTGGGGTGGGGTAGGGACAGCGTGTCCCTCGCTGTGTCTCCCCCTGTGGAAACAGAAACTCCAACAAGCACACCATCCTCACGGGACAGATCACTGCTCGCTTAAGAGAAGCTGTGAAGGGCACAGCAGCCACTCTCTCCCAAACTTAGACAGGTGGGGAGCCCCTGTGAGTTTCAGCACCGCCAGCCCCCGCACGAACCCCCATGCCTCTGGTGACAGGCATGGGCTCTGCACTCAGCCCTGTGGTGACATGGGCCTGGGGTCTGCTCCTCCGCCTCCCATGTGTGAATGAGCTACCACCACCTGGCTTTGCTTCTGAGAGGGGAAAAATTGCACCAGCCCCTTTGAAAAGTGTTCCCTCGAGCTCCACGGTGTGAATACACACAGCCCCAAAGAGCCAGGTGGGAGGACATGCCTGAGCGCACAGGAATCCCCTCATAAACACGCACTTCCTCTCACTGCCATGAAGCGAGAAGGGGATCAGCACAGTGTTCGGTATCTCTCTCCTTCTATCTGTTCACCCACCACCCATCCATCCATCCTTCCCTCTACAAACTCAAAAACTGGATACTATGTGTCCACCATCTCTGAGCCCAGCTCATAGGTAAGTTCCATGGGGACAACTTCCTCACACTCCTGAAACCAGAAAGAACATCACCAAGTAGTGCCCTGGAGAAGTGTTCCCAGGGACAAACCACCTCTCCTGCTACCCTCAGCTCTGCCAACACAGAGGAGCCAGTGGGGCGCTTGGGACAACACCACAGCCAGTTTCTCCATAGAAACTTTATTATCTGCATTCCCTGGTGATCTCTGAAGGAGTAGCCCGTGTCTGCTCGGAGCCCAAACGACTGTCCTGCACACTGCTCTTGGGAGAAGGTGGTTTCTGTGTTCTAGGACCACAGTTCACCAATGCCTCATCTCTCTGTTAATACATATCAAATAATCTCAAATCTATGTAGAAAGTATGATTAACCATCGATAAATATGAGTTACGCTAAAACCATTAGCCTCCTTTCAAATTACATTTTGTTTGTTTGTTTGTTTGTTCTTTAAATTTTGGACTCTTATATTGGGCTTTCATTTATTTATTTTCATCCATCTTTGTTCTTTGGCCTGTGTGGGCCTCCCACTGCAGTGGCCTTTCTCGTTGCAGAGCACTGGCTCTGGGCGCATGCGCTCCAGAGTGCTGGCTCATTATCTATTTATTTATTTATTTATTTTGGTGGGGGTGGGGGTGGGGAGGGAGGGGAGCAGGCGGGCCACTTCTACTGGTCGTTCATTTGTCCATTTTCATCCATCTTTGTTCTTTGGCCCACGTGGGCCTCCCATCGTGGCAGCCTCTATTGTCGCAGAGCACTGGCTCGGGGCGCATGCGCCCCAGAGCTCCGGCTCGGTAGTTGGACACATCAGTCTAGCCGCTCCGCGGCACATGGGATCTTCCCAGGCCAGGGATCAAACCGGCGCCCCTTGCACTGCAAGGCAGTGTCCTTACCCACTGGACCACCAGGGAAGTCCGCTGGCTCATAATTGCACATACCGGTCCAGCTGCTCTGAGGCACGTGGGATCTTCCCAGGCCAGGGATCGAACCGGTACCCCTTGCACTGCAAGGCAGACTCCTTACCCACTGGACCACCAGAGAAGTCCTACATTTGTTTTCATCTCAGAAATCACAGGAGTTTTTAAGGAAAAGGTTACATTTGCTGCCCAAGTTTTCAAGTTCATGGTAATCATTACGATGTGTGTTATGACAATCACAAAAACACCAACTGTCCAAACTCTAATTTCATTATTAAATAACAGTTTGAATTGGACAGCCTTTATGGATAAGATGCACATATTTGTCCCCACTAATTATTGTGTATTTTGTTGACCTTTAAAGATTTAAAATGATAGGCCTATAGTCATTCCATTGTTGCTTCAAACTGAAGTCAAGAATTTAAATTTAAACTGAGAATCTAAATTCTCATGTCTCACACGGGACCCAAATATTTGGAATCTTTAGATGGTCTGATATGTAGCTGTACCTCTGTTCTGTTTTGTTCATAGTGGACATGGAAAACTGAGGATCATTAGGGCATTTTTAGAACCAGACACAAACAATCAGCACACAACAGGCCTCACCCTAAGACAGGGCCCGGCACAGGGGTGGAGTTGTACCTGAGGGTCCATCCTGAGGAAGGTGTGGCGGCCTCTGCTACTCAAGGTCGATCTTTTAAAGGTTTTGCTGTGATAAAAGTGGTAATAATCATCCAGGTTTCCAATCTGCAAAACCAGAAGCAGGACATCAGCAGTCAATATAGTCTTACCAAATGCTGCATCTCCAAACACCTCCCCTTCCTCTGAGAGGCTCATCCTGCCCCCAGAGCGAGCACACCCTCAGAGGCGCTTCCTCACTCACATCCACTGGGAGACCCCTTTCTGGATAAACAACACCCGGTGGTATTTCCGATGGAGCATATGCTCCAGGGATCTCATGGCAAGTTTGTATCATTTTAGCTTTGTATGACCATGGCCAAGTTTCTTTAGACATGAATTCCTGTTCATTTTGGGCCAAGCATCCCTCAAGTAGCTCAGTGCATGTCAAGTCAGGTCTACACCAAACACTCATTTATAAACAAACTCCATGCTCTCTGCCCCCTGGGTTCGCTGAGACATCTAAGAATGCACGCCCACTCTCAAGTGCAGCAAGAAGCCAAGGCAAACACTCTGCTTGGGGACTGTGGAAAGGTCAGCTGAGAACAGCTGAGTCCCAGGGTGTCCCGGCTCTCAGCCAGCAGCGGTCTGTCAGGGCAGATTTCAGTCTGAGGGCTAGAGGGGACACTACAGGCCGCCCCCACCACCCTCCCCCATGCCCTCACAGTCCTGACCTGCCTCGTGTCTCATGGTTCTGGAGCTTCAGGACACTGTGCTCAGGAGACCTGCCTCTCCTCCTCAACTTCAACTTGCTGCTGAAAACAGCTGGCTGGTCACCACCCTTGACCAGAGCCTTGTCACCAAAGATGGACCAAATGCTAGCCCAGACAGTCACGCTGCCCTCCTCAGGCTGAACCATCCTAGTTTCTCTTCCAGCTTTGGACAAGAGAGTGGATTTAAGACAGACTGTTCTCTGGAGCAGTCAGATGTCATGGTGATGGGCCTGGGTTTCCAACCAAACAGGCATCGTCCAGACCCCGCCTACTCCCTTCACAGCCTATGACTCTGTAACCCTGGTCAAGATTCCCCTCCTGTAAATCCCTGCTCCTTACACATATAGTGGGGACAGAGCGACATACCCAAAGAACTTGTTTAGGTAGTACTAACGTTCACCCAATTCACCGTGACCTTCCAATGTCCCCTTCCTGCTCTCAGACACTACAACTGTTAAGAAGAGGTGACTGAACAAGGCAGAGACCTGGAGATTCTGAGTGGCCATCTCCATGTCTTCCCACAAGAAGATCAAGCAGGTGGCTACAGAGAGAGCCCACTTCACTGTGCCCTTCACCCTCATTTCCAGAAAGCCTGGCAGTCCAGCTGCATCCTGTTCTTCAGTTTCCAGAAATAATCCCTGAAGCAAAGAGCCTCTGTGTTTACTCAAGGCTTGCTCCAGGGTGTTTCTGTCACTTATAATATAGCACAAAACAGACAGTACCATGATAGTCTACAGAGTGCCTAGCTTGGTGCCTTGAACCCAGGCGCTGTTCAGGACATCTTGGCTGTATTAGGAGCCAAGATTCTTTTTTTTTTTAAACCTTTATTTTACTTTTAACTTTTACAGAGTTTTGTTGTTTACAGATATGTATGATCCCAGATTAGTCATATATATATCCCCCCCTTCCCAGCCCTCCCAACCATCACACAGCATCCCTGAAGGATCTCCTTTTCTCACAGAGCAATGACTATAGCTATTTTCTTCACTTATGATAGTACAGGCCTTCATGCTACTTTCTTTACGCCTCCCACCTTCTGTTCCTTCCCCACAATGTCCATATGTCCACTGTCCATGTCTGTCTTTCCGTCGCTTCACTGCGTTTGCCATCATCACCATCCTACTAGGTTCCATAGATATGTGTTAATATACTGTATTTGTCCTTCTCTTTCTGACTGACTTCACTTTTGATGATATGTTCTAGATCAGCCACCTCATTAGGGCTGATTCTTCTGCTTTTCTCTTTACAGCTGTGTAGTATTTCATTGTATATATGTACCAGAGCTTCTGTATCCATTTGTTCGTCGATGGACATCTAGGTTGCTTCCATGTTCTAGCTATTGTATAGAGAGCTGCAACGAACATTGGGGTACAGGTGTTTCTTTCAGTTTTTTTTTTTTTTTAAAGATTTATTTATTTATTTTGGGTGGGGGTCGGGTTGAGGAGGGAGGGGAGCAGGCGGGCCACTTCTATTGGTCTTTCATTTCTCTATTTTCATCCGTCTTTGTTCTTTGGCTCCTGTGGGCCTCGCATCGCGGTGGCCTCTGTTGTCGCAGAGCGCCGGCTCTGGGCACATGCGCTCCAGAGCTCCGGCTCGGTAATTGGACACATCAGTCCAGCCGCTCCGCGGCACGTGGGATCTTCCCAGGCCAGGGATCGAACCGGCGCCCCTTGCACTGCAAGGCAGTGTCCTTACCCACTGGACCACCAGGGGAAGCCCTTCTTTCAGTTTTGATTTCATCAGGATATAAGCCTAAGAGTGGGATTGCTGGGTCATAGGTTGCTTCTATTTTTAGTTTTTTAAGAAATCTCCAGACTGTCTTCCATAGAGGCTGTATCAATTGACATTCCCACCAGCAATGTAGAAGTGTTCCCTTTTCTCCACACCCTCTCCGGCATTTATTGTCTGTCGATTTGTGGATGACAGCCATTCTGACGCGTGTGAGGTGATATCTCATTATAGTTTTGATTTGCATTTCTCTAATTATAAGTGAAGTTGAGCATCATTTCATGTGCTTTTGGGCCATCTGTATGTCCTCTTTGGAGAGGCGTCTCTTTAGATCTTTTTCCCATTTTTTGATTGGGTTGTTCATTTTTCCAGTGCTGAGTTGTCTGAGTTGCTTGTAGATTTTGGAGATTAATTCTTTGTCTGTTGTTTCATTTGCTATGATTTTCTCCCATTCTGTGGGCTGTCTGTTCAGCTTTTTTGTGATTTCTTTTGCTGTACAAACGCTTTTAAGTTTCATTAGGTCCCACATGTTCATTTGTCTTTTTAGTTCCGCTATTCTAGTAGGTGGGTCAGAGAAGATCTTGCTTTGATTTATGTCCTTGAGGGTTTTGCCTATATTCTCCTCTAAGAGTTTGATGGTTTCTGGTCTTACATTTAGGTCTTTCATCCATTTTGAGTTGATCTTTGTGCATGGTGTCAGGGAATTTCATTTTTTGCTTTTCTCTTTACAGCTGAGTAGTATTTCATTGTATATATGTACCAGAGCTTTGTTCGTCGATGGACATCTAGGTTGCTTCCATGTTCTAGCTATTGTATAGAGAGCTGCAACGAACATTGGGGTACAGGTGTTTCTTTCAGTTTTTTTTTTTTTTTAAAGATTTATTTATTTATTTTGGGTGGGGGTCGGGTTGAGGAGGGAGGGGAGCAGGCGGGCCACTTCTATTGGTCTTTCATTTCTCTATTTTCATCCGTCTTTGTTCTTTGGCTCCTGTGGGCCTCGCATCGCGGTGGCCTCTGTTGTCGCAGAGCGCCGGCTCTGGGCACATGCGCTCCAGAGCTCCGGCTCGGTAATTGGACACATCAGTCCAGCCGCTCCGCGGCACGTGGGATCTTCCCAGGCCAGGGATCGAACCGGCGCCCCTTGCACTGCAAGGCAGTGTCCTTACCCACTGGACCACCAGGGGAAGCCCTTCTTTCAGTTTTGATTTCATCAGGATATAAGCCTAAGAGTGGGATTGCTGGGTCATAGGTTGCTTCTATTTTTAGTTTTTTAAGAAATCTCCAGACTGTCTTCCATAGAGGCTGTATCAATTGACATTCCCACCAGCAATGTAGAAGTGTTCCCTTTTCTCCACACCCTCTCCGGCATTTATTGTCTGTCGATTTGTGGATGACAGCCATTCTGACGCGTGTGAGGTGATATCTCATTATAGTTTTGATTTGCATTTCTCTAATTATAAGTGAAGTTGAGCATCATTTCATGTGCTTTTGGGCCATCTGTATGTCCTCTTTGGAGAGGCGTCTCTTTAGATCTTTTTCCCATTTTTTGATTGGGTTGTTCATTTTTCCAGTGCTGAGTTGTCTGAGTTGCTTGTAGATTTTGGAGATTAATTCTTTGTCTGTTGTTTCATTTGCTATGATTTTCTCCCATTCTGTGGGCTGTCTGTTCAGCTTTTTTGTGATTTCTTTTGCTGTACAAACGCTTTTAAGTTTCATTAGGTCCCACATGTTCATTTGTCTTTTTAGTTCCGCTATTCTAGTAGGTGGGTCAGAGAAGATCTTGCTTTGATTTATGTCCTTGAGGGTTTTGCCTATATTCTCCTCTAAGAGTTTGATGGTTTCTGGTCTTACATTTAGGTCTTTCATCCATTTTGAGTTGATCTTTGTGCATGGTGTCAGGGAATTTCATTTTTTTGCATATAGCTGTCCAATTTTCCCAGCACCATTTGTTGAAGAGGCTGTCTTTGTCCCATTTTATATTTTCGCCTCCTATGTCAAAAATAAGGTACCCATAGGTGCGTGGGTTTATATCTGGGTTCTCGATCTTGTTCCATTGGTCGATAAGGAGCCAAGATTCTTGCTCTGGCTCCTCTCCAAGTCTCCTTCAGTCCCTCCCTGGGCCTGGCATGCACCCCAACTCTGCTGGGGAACCTGGGCTCCAGACTTCTCTGAGTCTTAGTCTTCTCCTGAGAACAATAACTACTATTTTCAATGGTTGCTCCAAGACGCTCCCTTTCCCTTCTCTCTCTCTACATACACACACACACACACACACACACACACACACACACACACACACACAATGCCTAAATGGGCTTCCCTTGAGGCTCAGGGGTAAAGCATCCACCTGCCAATGCAGGAGATGGAGGGTTCAATCCCTGGGTAGGGAAGATCCCCTGAAGGAAGAAATGGCATCCACTCTAGCATTCTTGCCTGGGAAGCTACATGGACATGGCATTCTACAGTTGGTGGGGTCATAGAATCAGACACCTGTTAGCGACTAAACAACAGCACACACACAGGGTCAGGCACAGGTCTTCATATATAAAGAGCCAGCCAAGCTCCAGGCAGGCTATAAGTGCCCTATACATTCAATTCAGTTCAGTTCATTCCAGCCATTCAGTTATGTCCAACTTTTCATGACCCCACGGACTTCAGCACACCAGGCTTCTCTGTCCTTCACTATGTCCTGGAGCCTATTCAAACTCATGTCCATTGACTCAGTGTGCCATCCAAGCATTTCGTCCTCTGTTGTCACCTTCTCCTCCTGTCTTCTATTCTTCCCAGCATCAGGCGCTTTTCCAAGGAATCATTCTTTTCACATCAGGTGGACAAAGGATTGGAGTTTCAGCATCATTCCTTCCAATAAATATTCAGGGTTGATTTCCTTTAGGATTGACTGATCTCCCTGCAGTTCAAGGGACTCTCAGGAGTCTTCTCCAACACCACAGTTCAAAGGCTCCATACGTGGTTTTCTGCAATTATGACTTGGTTCATCTTCTACTTCAAGACATTTCCCTAGCATCATAAACCTCATTATTTCTGCCCTGTTTTGCACAAAAAGACTTTTTATTTTTCCTCCTACAGTTAACTGCTCACTTCTTCAACAAATTGTTGTATCTGTCAAAGGGCTCCTCCTAGAGCAGCCGAGCTGTTAATCAGCAATACTGTCACCTTAACTTACAGTAAAACCCATAGGTGCGTGGGTTTACGGTTCCGAGCCAAAAAATTCTTGCTCTGGCTCCTCTCCAAGTCTCCTTCAGTCCCTCCCTGGGCCTGGCATGCACCCCAACTCTGCTGGGGAACCTGGGCTCCAGACTTCTCTGAGTCTTAGTCTTCTCCTGAGAACAATAACTACTATTTTCAATGGTTGCTCCAAGACGCTCCCTTTCCCTTCTCTCTCTCTACACACACACACACACACACACACACACACACACACACACACACACAATGCCTAAATGGGCTTCCCTTGAGGCTCAGGGGTAAAGCATCCACCTGCCAATGCAGGAGATGGAGGGTTCAATCCCTGGGTAGGGAAGATCCCCTGAAGGAAGAAATGGCATCCACTCTAGCATTCTTGCCTGGGAAGCTACATGGACATGGCATTCTACAGTTGGTGGGGTCATAGAATCAGACACCTGTTAGCGACTAAACAACAGCACACACACAGGGTCAGGCACAGGTCTTCATATATAAAGAGCCAGCCAAGCTCCAGGCAGGCTATAAGTGCCCTATACATTCAATTCAGTTCAGTTCATTCCAGCCATTCAGTTATGTCCAACTTTTCATGACCCCACGGACTTCAGCACACCAGGCTTCTCTGTCCTTCACTATGTCCTGGAGCCTATTCAAACTCATGTCCATTGACTCAGTGTGCCATCCAAGCATTTCGTCCTCTGTTGTCACCTTCTCCTCCTGTCTTCTATTCTTCCCAGCATCAGGCGCTTTTCCAAGGAATCATTCTTTTCACATCAGGTGGACAAAGGATTGGAGTTTCAGCATCATTCCTTCCAATAAATATTCAGGGTTGATTTCCTTTAGGATTGACTGATCTCCCTGCAGTTCAAGGGACTCTCAGGAGTCTTCTCCAACACCACAGTTCAAAGGCTCCATACGTGGTTTTCTGCAATTATGACTTGGTTCATCTTCTACTTCAAGACATTTCCCTAGCATCATAAACCTCATTATTTCTGCCCTGTTTTGCACAAAAAGACTTTTTATTTTTCCTCCTACAGTTAACTGCTCACTTCTTCAACAAATTGTTGTATCTGTCAAAGGGCTCCTCCTAGAGCAGCCGAGCTGTTAATCAGCAATACTGTCACCTTAACTTACAGCAACGTTTAATCGGCATGTTTGTTTATAAGCAGCCACCGTCCCTGGGAGAGGTATTACAATGTTTGGCTTTTTAACTCCAGACATTCAAGTCAATGTCTACTCAGGACATGGAGAAACTAAGAGCAGAATCAAGTGTACTAGCAAAGGGATGGACTAACCACAGAGCTGCAGACCTTAAACACTGGGCTATCAGGTGGCACGGTGGTAAAGAATTCATCTGCCAATGCAGGAGACGTAAGAGACACAGCTTCAGTCCCTGGGTGGGGAAGATTCCTGGGAGTAGTCCAATGGCAACCCACTCCAGCTATCTTGCCAGGAAAATTCCACAGCAGAGGAGCCTGGCGAGCTACAGTCCATGGTGTCCCAAAGAGTAGGAGACAACCGAGCATGCATGCATAGACCCTAAGCTGGCCCATTCTGGGGTGCCCCTGGAGGTCACTCAGGGCAGCCCCTGGCCCAGAGCAGCCCAGCCTCTCTTCAAAGTCCAGTCCCCAGGCTGCACAAGCCACTGACGTTGCCACTGCTTCTATCGAGCCCCACCCCAAGTAGGGTTCAGCGGCTCTGCCCCAAAGAGTTGTTCCCTTTGAACAGACAGTTCCCATGGTGCTGACCAGACAAACTGCCCCTGGGGGCAGCAATGGCCAATGTCTCGTCTGTTTTAGAAACTTATCTCCAGCCCAGTATGGCCACTAAGAGTCTGGGTCAGGTGCAAGGGAGAAGGGGACACTGGCCAAGGCCATCCTTCCACCCTGACAATGCCAGCTGCAGAAGCCGGAATCTGATTCAGGAAAAGGGGAGAAGGTCAGGTCACTTGCTATTGGGAAATTGGAAATCAGTCCCCCAGATCCACCCTGGGGCTCTGTGTGCACCCACACACCCTCTGCGCCCTCCTGGAATGGGGTACGTGTGTGAGGAGCAGAAACCTTCTTTCCGCGAGATGAGGAGTGAGATCATTATTTCTGCCCTGTTTTGCACAAAAAGACTTTTTATTTTTCCTCCTACAGTTAACTGCTCACTTCTTCAACAAATTGTTGTATCTGTCAAAGGGCTCCTCCTAGAGCAGCCGAGCTGTTAATCAGCAATACTGTCACCTTAACTTACAGCAACGTTTAATCGGCATGTTTGTTTATAAGCAGCCACCGTCCCTGGGAGAGGTATTACAATGTTTGGCTTTTTAACTCCAGACATTCAAGTCAATGTCTACTCAGGACATGGAGAAACTAAGAGCAGAATCAAGTGTACTAGCAAAGGGATGGACTAACCACAGAGCTGCAGACCTTAAACACTGGGCTATCAGGTGGCACGGTGGTAAAGAATTCATCTGCCAATGCAGGAGACGTAAGAGACACAGCTTCAGTCCCTGGGTGGGGAAGATTCCTGGGAGTAGTCCAATGGCAACCCACTCCAGCTATCTTGCCAGGAAAATTCCACAGCAGAGGAGCCTGGCGAGCTACAGTCCATGGTGTCCCAAAGAGTAGGAGACAACCGAGCATGCATGCATAGACCCTAAGCTGGCCCATTCTGGGGTGCCCCTGGAGGTCACTCAGGGCAGCCCCTGGCCCAGAGCAGCCCAGCAACTCTTCAAAGCCCAGTCCCCAGGCTGCACAAGCCACTGACGTTGCCACTGCTTCTATCGAGCCCCACCCCAAGTAGGGTTCAGCGGCTCTGCCCCAAAGAGTTGTTCCCTTTGAACAGACAGTTCCCATGGTGCTGACCAGACAAACTGCCCCTGGGGGCAGCAATGGCCAATGTCTCGTCTGTTTTAGAAACTTATCTCCAGCCCAGTATGGCCACTAAGAGTCTGGGTCAGGTGCAAGGGAGAAGGGGACACTGGCCAAGGCCATCCTTCCACCCTGACAATGCCAGCTGCAGAAGCCGGAATCTGATTCAGGAAAAGGGGAGAAGGTCAGGTCACTTGCTATTGGGAAATTGGAAATCAGTCCCCCAGATCCACCCTGGGGCTCTGTGTGCACCCACACACCCTCTGCGCCCTCCTGGAATGGGGTACGTGTGTGAGGAGCAGAAACCTTCTTTCCTCGAGATGAGAGATTTTGTAAGTCAGGGAAACAGAGGGTAGATGGGGCATGGGACAGAGGGCTGCCTGACCCTGGAGTGACCGTGAGGGCAGGAAGAGGAAGGAGTGGGGAGGCCATATGCTCAGGAGGGAGGCCAGGGAAAGGGAGAGGCCCTGGCATGGCCCCATCTGGACAGAGGCAACCCCTCAGTGGAGGACACACCATACGTCCACCAGATCCTAACCACTCAGAGCAGCAGCAAATGGAGGTCGGTCCTGCACATCTGGTCTACCTTTTGCTTTTTATTTTATTTTCTTTTTTTAAATAAATGGCCTTCTTTTTCTTATGTGATATATATATATATATTTTTTTAATTTTATTTATTTATTTTATTTTTCGCTATTCTGGGCTTTCAATTCTGCCACAGGCTCTTCTCTAGTTGCAGGGAGTAGAGGCTACTCTCTAGTTGAGGTGGGCAGGCTTCTTGTTGCAGTGACTTCTCTTGTTGTGGAACTCAGCCTCCAGGGCACACCGGCTACAGCAGTTGCGGCAACATGGGCTCCATAGTTGTGGCTCTGAGGCTCTAGTGCACAGGCTCAATAGTTGTAGCTCACAGGCTTAATTGCTCCGCAGCATGTGGAATCTTCCCAGCTCAAGGATCAAACCTGTGTCTCCTGCATTGGCAGGCAAACTCTTTACCACTGAGCTACCAGGGAGGCCCTCCTGCTTTTTAAATTGTGGTAAAAGAGACAGAGGGCTTCCCAGCTGGTGCTAGTGGTAAAGAACCTGCCTTCCAATACAGGAGACGTAAGAGATGCAGGTTCAATCCCTGGTTCTGGAAGATCCCCTGGAGAAGGAAATGGAACCCACTCCAGTATTCCTGTCTGGAGAAGTCCATGCACAGAGGAGTCTAGTGGGCTTCAGTTGGTGAGGCAGCACAGAGTTGGACACAACTGAAGTGACTGAGCACACAGGACAGACATCAGTCTGGCATGGTAAGATGTCTATAGTTCACGCACTGAGCACGTTCACACTGTCCTGTAACATCACACCATCTTCTCAGGGCACTTCTCATCTGTAGGGTGGGAGGCCCTGCCTGAAGTGGGACACAGCCCAGCATGGACGACATGGCATTTACAACATGGCCACCTTCCCCTCGCCTTGCATCCCCCATGGTCACCTCCTGGGTGGCACCAGCCCCGGTTACACCCTCCCCACCTGAGGAGCTGCCCCTTGAGCTCGATGGAGGCTTCGTGCGATAAGAGGACGGGAGGGCAGGTCACTGAGGACATGGCCACTGGGTGGAGGAAACCCAGGGACAGTGGCTGCCTCTGGCCTCACAGGCAGCGGTTGGGGAGGCACCACAGAGGCAGCCCCGCTTCACAGATGGGAAGACTGAGGCCAGGGAGGCCAAGGCCAGCATGAAGCTGGGCTCTCCACCATGCCCACAAACAGGCAGCAACCTCTCATGCTGAACAACACAGAGATATACAGGATCACCACAGCATGACTGTGCAGCCAAGGTCAGACCGACAAGAGAGGGGGCCAGAAGAGTAACAGAGAAGTGGGGAGGGGGCATAGAGACGTCTTAAACACAGGGTAACCAACTGGGTAAGAAGAGACCCTTATTTTCACTTCACTTCTGCACCAACATTAAAACAGGCACTCTTTCCGGCTCAGAGGCCCTGCTAGCCATGGTCTCACCGTGCCCCTCTCCCACCACGCCCGCCTGTGCTCTGGGCACACCTCCCCAGCCAGCGGCCAGGTCACCTGCCCCACTGACACGGGGACAGTGGCTGCCGGAAAACCCTGCTGCCCAAGCACCTGGACAGTCTCCTCTTCTTCCTCTCCTCCCATCCTCCCAGACTGCAGACCAGCCCTGCCCGGCGCTGAGTCCCCAGAACCTCGGTCCCCCGCTAAGAGATGCAGGTTCAATCCCTGGTTTGGAAAGATCCCCTGGAGAAGGGAATGAATACCCACTCTAGTATTCTTGCCTGGAGAATCCCATGCACAGAGGAGTCTAGTGGGCTTCAGTTGGTGAGGCAGCACAGAGTTGGACACAACTGAAGTGACTGAGCACACAGGACAGACATCAGTCTGGCATGGTAAGATGTCTATAGTTCACGCACTGAGCACGTTCACACTGTCCTGTAACATCACACCATCTTCTCAGGGCACTTCTCATCTGTAGGGTGGGAGGCCCTGCCTGAAGTGGGACACAGCCCAGCATGGACGACATGGCATTTACAACATGGCCACCTTCCCCTCGCCTTGCATCCCCCATGGTCACCTCCTGGGTGGCACCAGCCCCGGTTACACCCTCCCCACCTGAGGAGCTGCCCCTTGAGCTCGATGGAGGCTTCGTGCGATAAGAGGACGGGAGGGCAGGTCACTGAGGACATGGCCACTGGGTGGAGGAAACCCAGGGACAGTGGCTGCCTCTGGCCTCACAGGCAGCGGTTGGGGAGGCACCACAGAGGCAGCCCCGCTTCACAGATGGGAAGACTGAGGCCAGGGAGGCCAAGGCCAGCATGAAGCTGGGCTCTCCACCATGCCCACAAACAGGCAGCAACCTCTCATGCTGAACAACACAGAGATATACAGGATCACCACAGCATGACTGTGCAGCCAAGGTCAGACCGACAAGAGAGGGGGCCAGAAGAGTAACAGAGAAGTGGGGAGGGGGCATAGAGACGTCTTAAACACAGGGTAACCAACTGGGTAAGAAGAGACCCTTATTTTCACTTCACTTCTGCACCAACATTAAAACAGGCACTCTTTCCGGCTCAGAGGCCCTGCTAGCCATGGTCTCACCGTGCCCCTCTCCCACCACGCCCGCCTGTGCTCTGGGCACACCTCCCCAGCCAGCGGCCAGGTCACCTGCCCCACTGACACGGGGACAGTGGCTGCCGGAAAACCCTGCTGCCCAAGCACCTGGACAGTCTCCTCTTCTTCCTCTCCTCCCATCCTCCCAGACTGCAGACCAGCCCTGCCCGGCGCTGAGTCCCCAGAACCTCGGTCCACTCTCCCTCAGTGAATCTGATCTCCAGTCTGCGAAGTGGGTTTTTTTGGCAGGGGTAGGAGGGAGTGCAGATTGGTCACAACATAAAATTTCTGCAAACACCATTCTCTTTCCTTGTCCATGGTCCTTCCAGGATGGATTTATCAGAGTGGCTCTCTCAGCCTACCGCCCCCACCCACCCCAGAAAATGAACAATCTGCTGAGTCTTTTCACTCAACACTGATATGTAATTATACACAGTAGCTGATAAAATTGGTAACATCATTAAAACATTATTAAAAACCTGGCTAAGTGTTCTCTCAGCCAGAATATTGGAAGAAATGAGATCAGAGAGACCACAGTGAAGAGCTGGACGAGGTTTCCAACAGGATCCCCATGAGGCTCTTCAGACACCTAGCCCCACACACACGAAGTGCAAAACCTCACAGGTGTATAGGTGCGGAGCCGGCACAGGACCGCAAGTCCTTCCTCCCTCTTCTCTTGGCCCCTGGGGCCACCTACTTTTGCTGGGACACCGGTTCATAACAAGTGCAGCTCCCTGTGCCAGGCCTTGAGCCGAGAGGGTGGCACAGCCTGAGCCTCACAACAGTCTGGTGAGACAGATGCCAGCCTCACCCTCATCTCGCAGACAGGGAGACAGAGGCTCCGAGTGGTGAAGCTCAGTCAGCATGTGACTCAGAGTCCATATCCCTAACCATCACCCTCCTGCCTCTGGACATGTCTACAGTGCTATTGCTGCAGGGATCCCACACACCCCGCCTGGTCCCTAGTAGTACGTCGTTCACAGCGGCCCAGCGCCTCTCAGGGCTCACTCTCCTTGCTGCCAGTGCAGGAACCAGGAGACACCATCATGGTTCACACATACCTCTGAGCCATGTGTCTGTGTGAGTATGTCTGTGGACAGGCGAGCGTGGAAATAGGTGTCTGTGTATTTACTTCTGTATGAATACAGATGAATTTGTGTGTGCATACAGATAGACGCGTGAATGTGCATAGACACATATGCTGAACCTTCAGATTTGTGTGTGATTTATGTTTAGTGACCGCAGCCATGAAATTAGAAGAGGCTTGCTCCTTGGAAGAAAAGGTATGACAAACCTAGACAGCGTATTCAAAAGCAGAGACCTCACTTTGCTGACAAAGGTCCGTCTAGTCAAAGCTATGGTTTTCCCAGTAGTCATGTATGGATGTGAGAGCTGGACCATAAAGAAGGCTGAGCACCGAAGAAATAATACTTTCAAACTGTGGTGCTGGAGAAGTCGCTTGAGAGTCCCTGGACTGCAAGGAGATCAAACCAGACAATCCTAAAGGAAATTAACCCTGAATATTCACTGGAAGGACTGAGGCTGAAGCCGAAGCTCCATTATTTTGGCCACCTGATTCAAAGAGCTGACTCACTGAAAAAGACCCTGATGCTAGGAAAGATTGAGGGGACAGCAGGAGGAGAAGGGGACGACAAAGGACGAGATGGTTCGATGGTATCACTGAGTCAGTGGACATGAGTTTAAGCAAGCTCTGGGAGATGGTGAAGGACAGGGAAGCCTGGCATGCTTCAGTCTGTGGGGTCGCAAAGAGTCAGACACACTGAGCAACTGAACAAAAAAAACGTTTATGTGTATAGTTGTGTGTGTTTAAGCAAAATCCACACGTAAACAGCCCTGAGATGCAACCACACATGTCTTTGGTCTTCTCACAGCCTGCACATTTGAGTGGACCCTAATTCAGAGCCTCTGCATCCAAGGCGCATTCCTTCGGTCAGAATCACTCGAGGAATAGCAGCAACTCACTGTGAGCCAGGCCCGCCTCCGGATGGAGGTCCTGGCCACGTCTGCCTACTCGTGTCCAGCACAGCCACTCCTCCCTCTCTCCACAGTAAACTCCTCAAAGGCAGGAAGTGTCATCCGCATAATTCTCAGATCCTGGCAGTGTCTGGTACACATCAGGAGCTCAAGACATGTCTGGTGAAATGAACAGACCACGAGTGACTCCAGAAGGAGTCACCTTCCCCTATCCACACACAGAGCTGCCCAGTGTGGCTGTGTCCAAGACCCAGGCCTCCCAAGTGTCTTGCCTTTGGGCTCTCGAGCCCCCTCTCAGGACAGGCCTGAGGCTGCAGACACAAGCAGACCACCCAGCAGTTGGGTGGCTGGGTGGGGCCCCAGCCGGGCCCTCCAATGTCCATTCCCAGGGACACCAGGCTGGGAGGCGGGCAGTGCTAGGCCCTGCATGCCCTCCACGGAGAGGAAGCCTCTCCAGGACCACAGGTGGAGAGGCGCGGCAACAGCTTGCAAAGCCCAGCGCAGAAGAAGCAGGGGCCAAGTATGATGGGGAGAGGTGTGGGCCGGGGGTTTACAGGAAGAGCCCCTTGGTCCTGCTTTATCCTGTCAGTGTGAGCACAGCCAGCTTCAGGTCATCCCCCCTGCTTGCACGGGGCAGGTGTGAGGTTGGCAGACCCCGAGGTGCTGCCAGGGAGGGCTCCCTGCCTTGCTGGAGGAGGATACAACATATGGGGGTTTCAGCAAAGCCATGGGGACAGAGGAGGAGGGGCCCAAGTAATTTGTTAAGTCTGCTGCAAAGCCACAGATGAGCACGCCGAGTCCATCCCAGCTGACGGCACGTCCTCCAAAGGGCCACCACCTGCTCAGGCCTCCCACAGGCGTGACCTCAGACGCAGGGGCAGTGCTGTCAGGCTACGAGGCAGGGAGGCAGGTCGAGCACACTCTGCTCAGGCCACAGCCGCAGCCCCTCCCAGGCCAGCGCAGTGTAATCCGCCTCAGGAAATAGCTGATAAGCAGTTGTGGTATGACAACTCAAGGTCTCAGAAACCAATGAGCTAGGGATGGGGCTTCTGACTTTGCCAAAAAGGATTCACTTTATCACTCTCGGAGCTGCCCCTGGCTGGAAACAGATGTTCCAAGCCCGGCCACTCACAGCTGCAGCGGGGCAGCCGTGGGGCTGCAGGGTCTGTGTCTCCCAGGGGTCCCATCTCTGAGAGAAGAGTCTGTGTTTGAAAGACTCGGGCGTCAGAGTTCAGTTATATAATGTTATTGATCCCAGTCGCTGCAAAGGTCTTGTCACCTTCCCTATCCACACACAGAGCTGCCCAGTGTGGCTGTGTCCAAGACCCAGGCCTCCCAAGTGTCTTGCCTTTGGGCTCTCGAGCCCCCTCTCAGGACAGGCCTGAGGCTGCAGACACAAGCAGACCACCCAGCAGTTGGGTGGCTGGGTGGGGCCCCAGCCGGGCCCTCCAATGTCCATTCCCAGGGACACCAGGCTGGGAGGCGGGCAGTGCTAGGCCCTGCATGCCCTCCACGGAGAGGAAGCCTCTCCAGGACCACAGGTGGAGAGGCGCGGCAACAGCTTGCAAAGCCCAGCGCAGAAGAAGCAGGGGCCAAGTATGATGGGGAGAGGTGTGGGCCGGGGGTTTACAGGAAGAGCCCCTTGGTCCTGCTTTATCCTGTCAGTGTGAGCACAGCCAGCTTCAGGTCATCCCCCCTGCTTGCACGGGGCAGGTGTGAGGTTGGCAGACCCCGAGGTGCTGCCAGGGAGGGCTCCCTGCCTTGCTGGAGGAGGATACAACATATGGGGGTTTCAGCAAAGCCATGGGGACAGAGGAGGAGGGGCCCAAGTAATTTGTTAAGTCTGCTGCAAAGCCACAGATGAGCACGCCGAGTCCATCCCAGCTGACGGCACGTCCTCCAAAGGGCCACCACCTGCTCAGGCCTCCCACAGGCGTGACCTCAGACGCAGGGGCAGTGCTGTCAGGCTACGAGGCAGGGAGGCAGGTCGAGCACACTCTGCTCAGGCCACAGCCGCAGCCCCTCCCAGGCCAGCGCAGTGTAATCCGCCTCAGGAAATAGCTGATAAGCAGTTGTGGTATGACAACTCAAGGTCTCAGAAACCAATGAGCTAGGGATGGGGCTTCTGACTTTGCCAAAAAGGATTCACTTTATCACTCTCGGAGCTGCCCCTGGCTGGAAACAGATGTTCCAAGCCCGGCCACTCACAGCTGCAGCGGGGCAGCCGTGGGGCTGCAGGGTCTGTGTCTCCCAGGGGTCCCATCTCTGAGAGAAGAGTCTGTGTTTGAAAGACTCGGGCGTCAGAGTTCAGTTATATAATGTTATTGATCCCAGTCGTTCTCAAGAAAAACATAACTAATTAGAGCCTATAAAAGTCTACACACCAAATTAATCCAGCCTTGTGCTGGTGACTTCCGCCTGGACAAAGTCATAAACAGAGATGACCATTGAACCTATGTTTAGCCAGCACTGGGTTACCTGGTATTTATACTGAAAGAAGCCCAGAGAGAGAGAATGGACATGCTGTTGTTACTTTTTAAAAAACCTGCTTCCCATTTTGGTCACAGCGACACTGTTACTGCAGTAATTAGAATTCTGACCCAAGATAAGGTTATTGCACAATTTCCTTGTCTCCTCAAATTGCTTTCTTCGACACATACCCACCCAAAGCATGTCATTAAGCTACTCGACTTCCTACATATTCCTGAAAAATCATTATTTTTTTCTTAACAGACTTCATTTTCCTTCCCTGAAGTCACCAAGCCAAAACACACCAGCCTCAGACGAGGACGGTTAGTATACAAGATCTGGCCTCAACCTACGCCTTTAACATCCACAAAGAGACATCTGAAACACTGCACAGCCTGTCTCGAGATGTTCATCTTAAACTATCTACTAGTTAAATATATCTTTACAGCTTCCAGAATTGGGCGTTTTCTAAGCCCAACCACCCCCTAAACCCCGCGCGGCTGACTTGATGGTGATGGTGAGGCTGGATTCACCCTGAGTCCCTGCTGCCCGCTAACTGCTCTCCCGTGCGTGGTCTCCAGTGGGGAGAGGGACCCCACCACTGGGAGGCAGAGGGCGGGTGAAGAGCCAGGAGCTGAAACTCTTGCAGGGAAGCCACTGTCCAGATCCTACCTCAGCTCCTGCAAGTTTTCAACACTTCATTGGCATCTATGGGTGAATGTGAGCATCCCTGTGCGGCCCGCTTGCAACACACTGGCAGCTGCAGGTAGCCCGCTGTCCTTGCGATGGGGACCCGGACCTTTGGGCTGGGCTTGCATTCTAGCAGCCTGCCTTTTTCTTGCGGGAGACATACGAGGAGAGTCTCACCCTCAGAGTCTCATCTCCAGGTAAGAGAGTCTGGGACAGACGTGCCCAGACCTGATCTTAGCTGGAAGCAGCTCGGCTTGGGAGGGGAGTGGAAGACATCAATGCCCTTCAGCACAATAGCAACACAGCACTTGGGGTGGGGGGATGTCAGGGATCCCTTGAACAAGGAAACCGGGGAGGGCCCACCTGGCCCTACTGGCTCCCTCGTGGGCTCCCCAGAAGGGCCAGTGCTGAGCTGCGGTCTGGGCTTACCTGACTGAAGCAAGTGAGGAGGCTGCAAAATTTTAAGGAAAAAGAAAAAAAAGAACTTTCCTGCATGACTCCATGGAGGCACCAGGTGAGTCACAGAAACAGTGATGGTAGGGCAGGGGCTGGGGGAGGGTCAGTGCTGCAGGCGGACAGTTTCATTTTTGGAAGACGAGAATGTTCTAGAGATGACAGGGGTGATGGCTGCACCACAACGTGAGTGTATTTAATGTCACTTAAAAGTGGTTAACAGGGCTTCCCTGGTAGCTCAGTGGTAAAGAGTTCGTCTGCCAATGCAGGAGACAACGGGTTCAATCCCTGATCTGGGATGATCCCACATGCTGCGCAGCAGCTAAGCCCAGGAGCCACAATTATGGAGCCCGTGTGCTGCAACTACTGAAGCCCATGAGCTCTAAGCCTGAGTTCCCCAACAAGAGAAGTCACCGCAACAAGAAGCCTGCTCACCTCAACTAGAGAGCAGCTCCCATTCCCTGCAACTAGAGAAAAGCCTGCAGCGGCAACGAAAATCCAGAATAGCCAAAAGTAAATAAATAAATACAATGCATTTCTTAAAAAAAGTGGTTGGGATGGGAAATTTTATTATGCATATTTTACCACAATTACAGAAAAAATGGCTCCTCCACATTCTGGTGCCACCTTTCCCAAAACTGACTCCTCTCTGGGGTCATTCTGGGTGCTGGGCACCCCCAATCCCAGTGACAGTGGCACTGGAGGCCCAAGGTGGGTGCAACCAACCCCTCAGATGCATGACCGCCATGATGACTAACTGTCCTGGCTCCAGGCGGCTCCTCCCCATCCCGCCTCCCTCTCCTTTACACGGTTTCCCCTAAAGGGAACAGAGACACCAGTTAGCGGACGGCCATGTCCTTCCTTGGAGGTAACCCACGATTGCCTGGCCCCAACACCCCAGCTGCCTTAGAACCTGATGCCTGTCCTTGGGGGGTCTGCTGGCCAGGTAGCCCATGGCCCACACTGGAAGCTGGCCTCTTGGTGAGAGAGGAAGGCGAGGGGCTGGCCCTGCTCAGACAGGAGGCTTAGGTTTCACGGAGCTAAGAAGCCTTCAGTACAAGCACACACATGGCTGTGTGCATTCTCAGTCACTCAGTTGTGTCCAACTCTGTATGACCCCGTGAACTGTAGCCTGCCAGGCTCCTCTGTCCATGGAATTCTCCAGGCAAGAACACTGGAGTGGGCTGACATTTTTCTCCTCCAGGGGATCTGCCCAACTCAGGGACTGAACCCGTGTCTCCTGCACTGCAGGTGGATTCTTTGCCTTCTTCGATCTACTGGGTAAGCCCCCAGTGCAAGTGCATGAGCACCCAAACTCAGCAGCGCCCACTACAGGCACACAGGAAGAGCATCACGCAAAGTCTCTTGGCTTGGGGACTCAACCTCACACCCATGATTCACAGTGAAGAAGCCGCTAAGGGGACGGCTGCCCTGACTCCGCCAACCCCCAGCTCAAGAACCCTTTCCTATCTGCACAGCATGTCCTGGTTTATAAGCTAAAGACAGCTTCACGTGGCTCTCCCCAGCAGGCCTTCTGCTACAGCAACTCCGGGTCAGGGGGTGTGATGGCTGCCTGTCTCCACCCTGGCCGGACTCCACTCTTAGGAGGAACTGGACCAGCGTCTCTCTGTCCCTTTCATGCTAACATGATGGTTTATGGGGTGTGTGGCCATAAGAAAATCTCAAGAGAACTTTCACATTCAAAGTAAAACTTCAAAAGCACTAATTTATGGATAAGAAGTCAATGTCTGAAAAGAAAGCAAGAGGAAACATCACCCTGTTCTGTCTGCCAACTGACCTCTGGCCACGATTCACGAAGACCACCCACATGATCAATGGCCAGCGTCTTGTGAACAAGGCTGACGGCGGCTTCCCACCACAACACTCGTATCCACTGCCCCCGAGACTCCCACACAGCTGCCAAACCTATCTGCTCACGCCTACACTCTCCACAAGCTCTGGGCAGCTCTCAAGCCGGGTCACACTAACTGGGACCTGCCTCCGGGAGGCGCTCCCAGAAGTGAGCAGCGCAGAGCGGTATGGGCAGCTGAGGAGGCCCTCTGCGAGGCTGGCGCCCAGACCACAAGCGGCCTGATGCTCCTTACACAGAAACACGTCCACAATCGGAGAGGCTGGCACGCGGCTAGTGGGGAGAACTTCACCACCAGGACTCCAAGGAAAGATGGGGCAGGGCAGGGACGGTGACATTAGAGGGATACCGGTCACCGCCTTGCGTGGACCTTGGAGGGGCAGGCCCGCGACTGTAGCCTGACATTTTTCTCCTCCAGGGATCTGCCCAACTCAGGGACTGAACCCGTGTCTCCTGCACTGCAGGTGGATTCTTTGCCTTCTTGATCTACTGGGTAAGCCCCAGTGCAAGTGCATGAGCACCCAAACTCAGCAGCGCCCACTACAGGCACACAGGAAGAGCATCACGCAAAGTCTCTTGGCTTGGGGACTCAACCTCACACCCATGATTCACAGTGAAGAAGCCGCTAAGGGGACGGCTGCCCTGACTCCGCCAACCCCCAGCTCAAGAACCCTTTCCTATCTGCACAGCATGTCCTGGTTTATAAGCTAAAGACAGCTTCACGTGGCTCTCCCCAGCAGGCCTTCTGCTACAGCAACTCCGGGTCAGGGGGTGTGATGGCTGCCTGTCTCCACCCTGGCCGGACTCCACTCTTAGGAGGAACTGGACCAGCGTCTCTCTGTCCCTTTCATGCTAACATGATGGTTTATGGGGTGTGTGGCCATAAGAAAATCTCAAGAGAACTTTCACATTCAAAGTAAAACTTCAAAAGCACTAATTTATGGATAAGAAGTCAATGTCTGAAAAGAAAGCAAGAGGAAACATCACCCTGTTCTGTCTGCCAACTGACCTCTGGCCACGATTCACGAAGACCACCCACATGATCAATGGCCAGCGTCTTGTGAACAAGGCTGACGGCGGCTTCCCACCACAACACTCGTATCCACTGCCCCCGAGACTCCCACACAGCTGCCAAACCTATCTGCTCACGCCTACACTCTCCACAAGCTCTGGGCAGCTCTCAAGCCGGGTCACACTAACTGGGACCTGCCTCCGGGAGGCGCTCCCAGAAGTGAGCAGCGCAGAGCGGTATGGGCAGCTGAGGAGGCCCTCTGCGAGGCTGGCGCCCAGACCACAAGCGGCCTGATGCTCCTTACACAGAAACACGTCCACAATCGGAGAGGCTGGCACGCGGCTAGTGGGGAGAACTTCACCACCAGGACTCCAAGGAAAGATGGGGCAGGGCAGGGACGGTGACATTAGAGGGATACCGGTCACCGCCTTGCGTGGACCTTGGAGGGGCAGGCGCCATACTGCGACTGTAGCCTTGGAGTCAGGTGGCCCTGATCCAAGTGCCAACTCCTCCGTTTCACTGAAGAGACTCCAGGCAGGTTCCTTCACTTCTCTTTGCCATCACTTCCCTTTCTAGGCAGTGGGATGATAGCACCTTCTCTCTCCGCCCTTCACAGGGGGCTTGGAGGCTAAAGGAAGCAGGACGCATATGAGACGCCTACACAGGGCCTGACACAGGACAGATCAGGGTTCAGGTAGCTTTTGCCCCACTTCTCACTTTGGGGGAATAAATGGACCTCAACAAAGCCAGGTGCAGGTCAGATAACAAAGCCCACTACCCTTAATTTCAATTAAGAACACATCCACACTGCTTTATTGGTGATCCCATGGGGGAAGCACTCCACCTGGACAGAGCCAGCACGGCCAGTGTGAACACTGCCCCACCCACTGGGCAGGCCTGTGCTAGCTGTGAGGAACTGAGGGCTGGGGCCACACTGCTCAACCTGTCTGGCCATCCTCAGGGCACTTCAGGTCCCTGAAGTGGACCTCCGTCTTGTCCCCTTTTTGCTCACTAGTAATAAAATGAGGTTGCAGGAGATGGTGGACTCCAGACTGAGCCCCCTTGTCTGCCCTGTGCAGCAGATTCGCTTCTCTGTCAGAGATGCGCTCCTCAGTTCTGTGCAGTTCTGTCTGACTTATGGTCACTCACCGGAGTCGAAAAGCGGCACCTCCACACCCACATCGGCAGACAGATGGCACATCCCCCTGTGGGAACGGGGTCCAACAAGGCTGCACCCCTGTGCCCTCAGGCCCAGCAGTTTCTCTTCCTGAGACAAAGGACGATGGGCAAATCCTTGTTGCCCTGGCCCAGCGCTCCCTGGGGAAGAGAGGGCCGAACTGAGGCCCAGGGGGCACCTACTCTGGGACCCGACAGGACACAGGTGCTCTGGGCTCTCTTCCCTCCTTGCCTCCCTCGGGGGAAGGGACCAGCTCTTCCATTTTTCAAGAGAAGCTGTTGGGAGTGGGGTGGAGGGGCAGGGATAAATAGGGCCTTGGGATCAACATATACACACTCCTATACATAAAATATATACATAACAAGGACTGCTCTGTTGCACAGTGAACTATATCAACATCTCGCACTA
Source organism: Tragulus kanchil (assembly GCA_022376925.1). NCBI lineage: Eukaryota > Metazoa > Chordata > Mammalia > Artiodactyla > Tragulidae > Tragulus > Tragulus kanchil. Next base: position 23,063,337 of record JAIOJX010000032.1, read on the forward strand.
TAATGGAAAACAATCTGACTATATATATTATATATAAGTTATGTATATATAATGTATATAATATAAACAGATAAAACAGTCACCGCTGCAGTATACATGAAACTAACATAAATTAACTATTGTTGTCTTTAGTCACTCAGTTGTGTCCAGCTCTTTGCAGCCCCATGGACTGTAGCCCATATACTTCAAACTTTAAAAAAATAGGTAGCGCTGAAATTACTCCTGAAAGCTGAAGTCTAATATTCAACTTTAAAATGCAACTCTTAAATTTCAATTAAGAACACATCCACACTGCTTTATTGGTGATCCCATGGGGGAAGCACTCCACCTGGACAGAGCCAGCACGGCCAGTGTGAACACTGCCCCACCCACTGGGCAGGCCTGTGCTAGCTGTGAGGAACTGAGGGCTGGGGCCACACTGCTCAACCTGTCTGGCCATCCTCAGGGCACTTCAGGTCCCTGAAGTGGACCTCCGTCTTGTCCCCTTTTTGCTCACTAGTAATAAAATGAGGTTGCAGGAGATGGTGGACTCCAGACTGAGCCCCCTTGTCTGCCCTGTGCAGCAGATTCGCTTCTCTGTCAGAGATGCGCTCCTCAGTTCTGTGCAGTTCTGTCTGACTTATGGTCACTCACCGGAGTCGAAAAGCGGCACCTCCACACCCACATCGGCAGACAGATGGCACATCCCCCTGTGGGAACGGGGTCCAACAAGGCTGCACCCCTGTGCCCTCAGGCCCAGCAGTTTCTCTTCCTGAGACAAAGGACGATGGGCAAATCCTTGTTGCCCTGGCCCAGCGCTCCCTGGGGAAGAGAGGGCCGAACTGAGGCCCAGGGGGCACCTACTCTGGGACCCGACAGGACACAGGTGCTCTGGGCTCTCTTCCCTCCTTGCCTCCCTCGGGGGAAGGGACCAGCTCTTCCATTTTTCAAGAGAAGCTGTTGGGAGTGGGGTGGAGGGGCAGGGATAAATAGGGCCTTGGGATCAACATATACACACTCCTATACATAAAATATATACATAACAAGGACTGCTCTGTTGCACAGTGAACTATATCAACATCTCGCACTATAATGGAAAACAATCTGACTATATATATTATATATAAGTTATGTATATATAATGTATATAATATAAACAGATAAAACAGTCACCGCTGCAGTATACATGAAACTAACATAAATTAACTATTGTTGTCTTTTAGTCACTCAGTTGTGTCCAGCTCTTTGCAGCCCCATGGACTGTAGCCCATATACTTCAACTAAACAAATAAAAATTATTTAAAAAGTAGGTAGCGCTGAAATTATTACTCCTGACAATAAGCTGAAGTCTAATATTCAACTTTAAAATGCAACTCTTAAATTTTATAATAATAAAACTGTATAAAAAAGAGCCAAAATTGGCAACCCACTCCAGTATTCGTGCCTGGGAAATTCCATGGACACAGGAGCCTGGCATGCTATAGTCCATGGGGTCACAAGAGTCAGACACAACTTAGCAACTAAACCACAAAAAAAAGAGAGAGAAACTGGAGAAAAATTCCTATCTGAAATCTCCCGACATTCTTTTTTTCATTTTTATTTCATATTGGCATATAGTTGACTTACAATGCTGTGTTGAGGTGTACTGGTGATTCAGATACACATACACACATACACACACGTATCTATTCTTTTCGAATTCTTTTCCCATTTAGGTTATTACAGAATATTAAGCAGAGCTCCTCTCAATGTTTAAATGTTAGTAAACATTCCAATTTTCTAAAAACATTCTAGCTAACGTAAAATACAGCTGGGGTGGGGGTCAACGCACCCCTGGGCCTCGCCTGCTCCGCGTCTCACAGCGCCACTGCCCTTGGGGCAACTCCCCATGAAGAAGGGGCCCAGCGGCCCAGCGGGAGCTGCCTGTGGGCTGTGCGATGTTCTCCCCAGGAACAAAGACAGGCACACGCAGTTGCATTCTCAGACTCTTCTCAGACTCTCAACAGTGGGTGAGTGACCCCACACCTGGTCCCTGGAGCCTCTTTCTTCCCCACGTCAGAGCTCACTCAGCAGCTTCTGGCAGGCCTCTGTCAGCTCCTAGTTCCTCCACACCTGCCTCGCCTGGAGGGAAGCACCCTGCCTCGGGTGCTTGAGGGTACCTGAGGACCCCTGCCTGCCACTTTCCTCAAGAAGTCTTTTCTGCGCTTGGCTGTTTACTGCAGGGGCGGCGCGGCTGTGGTTCTGCAGGCCTCTCACTTAAATCCACCAGCTGTGAAAGTAGCTTTTCTCAGTCAAGGGAGCCAGGCTTTCTGATAGAAGGCAGGGTCCAAAAAAGACAACTAAAACCCAACTTGTGTGACAGGTTAACCTGCCCCCAAGTCAAAGAAGCCATTGCCACCTCCTTGCTCTGGCACCTGAGGATCTGGGAGTGCCGAAGGGCCTGGGAGCCACACCTGAGTGCTGGGGAGGGACCAGGGAGGGATGAGGCTCCACAGGAACCTCGGCCCCCTGTGGCCAGCCAATCCACACTTCCCTCACACCCGACACCCTCAGGGGTGAACTGCCCCAGGATCAGACACCATTTTGCTCCTGGTTCCACACCCCCAAGCCTGTTTCAGGTCTCCTCCCCAAACCTCATCTCCTGAATTCTTCAGACAGCCCCCTCCTAAGGCCTCAAACTCAGCCCTTGGGAATCTCTAATTATTGCTTTTAAATGAGGGAATTCTGGGCTTCCCTGGTGGTCCAGTGGGTAAGGACACCGCCTTGCAGTGCAAGGGGCGCCAGTTTGATCCCTGGCCTGGGAAGATCCCACGTGCCGTAGAGCGACTGGACCGATGTGTCCAATTATGGAACCAGAGCTCTGGGGCGCATGCGCTCAGAGCTGGTGCTCTGCGACAACAGGGGCCGCTGCGATGGGAAGTCCACACGGGCCAAGGAACAAAGATGGATGGAAATAGATGGATGAAGGACCAATAGAAGTGGCCCGCCTGCCCCCCTCCCTCCCCAACCCCCACCCCCCAAAAAAGAGCATGTTTGGCCCAAACCTCCATACGTTCCAGATTAAGGTCAAGGTGGAATATCCTGAGATTGCCACAAAGCACTGACAAGCCCGCTTCCATTTCTAACCTCCCATCTTTGTGAAACAGCTTTGTGAAACAAGCTTACAGGGTAGGCTGGATGTAAGCAACACACTCTGGGTGTCCCTGTCTCCCATCACCCCCAGATGGGACAGCCCAGCTGCATGAAAACAAGTTCAGGGCTCTGCTGATTCTGCATCATGGTCAGTTGTGTGATTGTCTCATTTTATCAGACAGTGCAACACTAACAGAAAGAGAGCGCACAATAAACGGGAGACGCTCGAGTCGTCCCCAGATCACCACCCCTCCTTGGGTGGGGAAAGAGTGCCTTCCACGAAACAGATCCCTGCTGGCAAAAAAGGGGGCCAGGCTTTCTGATAGAAGGCAGGGTCCAAAAAAGACAACTAAAACCCAACTTGTGTGACAGGTTAACCTGCCCCCAAGTCAAAGAAGCCATTGCCACCTCCTTGCTCTGGCACCTGAGGATCTGGGAGTGCCGAAGGGCCTGGGAGCCACACCTGAGTGCTGGGGAGGGACCAGGGAGGGATGAGGCTCCACAGGAACCTCGGCCCCCTGTGGCCAGCCAATCCACACTTCCCTCACACCCGACACCCTCAGGGGTGAACTGCCCCAGGATCAGACACCATTTTGCTCCTGGTTCCACACCCCCAAGCCTGTTTCAGGTCTCCTCCCCAAACCTCATCTCCTGAATTCTTCAGACAGCCCCCTCCTAAGGCCTCAAACTCAGCCCTTGGGAATCTCTAATTATTGCTTTTAAATGAGGGAATTCTGGGCTTCCCTGGTGGTCCAGTGGGTAAGGACACCGCCTTGCAGTGCAAGGGGCGCCAGTTTGATCCCTGGCCTGGGAAGATCCCACGTGCCGTAGAGCGACTGGACCGATGTGTCCAATTATGGAACCAGAGCTCTGGGGCGCATGCGCTCAGAGCTGGTGCTCTGCGACAACAGGGGCCGCTGCGATGGGAAGTCCACACGGGCCAAGGAACAAAGATGGATGGAAATAGATGGATGAAGGACCAATAGAAGTGGCCCGCCTGCCCCCCTCCCTCCCCAACCCCACCCCCCAAAAAAGAGCATGTTTGGCCCAAACCTCCATACGTTCCAGATTAAGGTCAAGGTGGAATATCCGGAGATTGCCACAAAGCACTGACAAGCCCGCTTCCATTTCTAACCTCCCATCTTTGTGAAACAGCTTTGTGAAACAAGCTTACAGGGTAGGCTGGATGTAAGCAACACACTCTGGGTGTCCCTGTCTCCCATCACCCCCAGATGGGACAGCCCAGCTGCATGAAAACAAGTTCAGGGCTCTGCTGATTCTGCATCATGGTCAGTTGTGTGATTGTCTCATTTTATCAGACAGTGCAACACTAACAGAAAGAGAGCGCACAATAAACGGGAGACGCTCGAGTCGTCCCCAGATCACCACCCCTCCTTGGGTGGGGAAAGAGTGCCTTCCACGAAACAGATCCCTGCTGCCAAAAAGGCAAAAGGAAAGAAGCCAGTCATAAAGACCACACACTCTACCATCCCATCGTGTGAAATGTCCAGAGTCAGCAACTGTGTAGAGACAGAAAGTAGATTAGTTAATGCTTAGGGCTGCGGCAGTGGAGGCGGATTGGGGCACAGCAGTCAGTGGGTGTGGGGTTTCTTTCTGGGCTGATGAAACACTCTAGACGTGACTGTGGTGACGGCAACACAACCCTATGAATACACCCCAAAACACTCAATTGTATATTCGGGTAAGTCAACAGGTAAGTTATGTGGCTCACAAATTTTACCTTCACAAAACTGCTATTAAAAAGAAAAAAAGAGGGACTTTCCTGGTGGTCCAGTGGGTAAAGAGTCCGCCTTGCACTGCAAGAGGCACCAGTTTGATCCCTGGCCGGGGAAGATCCCACATGCCGTGGAGCAGCTGGACCAGTATGTCCAATTACGAGCCAGTGCTCTGAAGTGTATGTGCTCAGAGCCAGTGTTCTGCAATGAGAGAGACCACTGCAATGGGAGGCCCACACAGGCCAAAGAATAAAGATGGATGAAAATAAGTAAATGAAGGACCAATACAAGTGGCCAAAAATTTTAAAAAAAAGAGAGAGAAAAGACTGATATATACAATTACATAACAGTTAATTCTCCTATCTAATCAGAAGATACCTACAAAGTTTTCTCTTTTTTTAATTCACAAACCGGGAAATGCTGTTTCCCACACTGGTAACCAACAAAGCACTGGTTTCCAGTAGACACAAATCCAGTAATTCCAATTCCAGGCATGTACACGCCCAGGAGAAACTCTGGCACATGTGCCCCAGAGGTCACACACAGGGCTGTTCTGGCAAATGTGTTCTTAGTAAAAATCACCAATATTCATTGCTGGGAGAAGGCCACACGCATGATGATTTACTGGCTAAAGAACATTGTAGAGCAATGAAAATAAATGAACCACAGTTAAGCTGAGGCTTTGGCTGCAAAGTGATGTTAAGTGAAAACAAAAAAGTCCCAGAACACCACACACAGTGTATCATTTGTTGTTGTTGTTCAGTCATTCAGTTGTGTCTCTCCTCTTTGCAACCCCATGGACTGCAGCACGCCAGGCTCCCGTCCTTCACCATTGTGCAGAGTTTGCTCAACTCCTGTCTACTGGGTCACTGATGCCATCCAACCCCCTCATCCTCTGTCGTCCCCTTCTCCTCGTACCCTCAATCTTTCCTAGCACCCAGGTCTTTTCCAATGACTCAGCTCTTTGCCTCAGGTGAACAAAATGTTGGAGCTTCAGCTTTTACAGGGCTCAAAAGCAAAACTAAGCAGTTTACTTCAGTGCAGTCGCTCAGTCGTGTCCAACTCTTTGTGACCCAAAGACTGCAGCACGCCAGACTTCTCTGTCCTTCGCCATCTCCCAGAGCTTGTTCAAACTCCCTTCCATTAAGTCAGTGATGCCATCCAACCATCTTTTTTTTTTTTTTTTAAGATTGTATTTATTTATTTACTTTGGGCGGGGGTAGGGTTGGGGAGGGAGAGGAGTGGGCGGGCCACTTCTATTGGTCTTTCATTTATCCATTTTCATCCATCTTTGTTCTTTGGCCCATGTGGGACTCCCATCGCAGTGGCCTCTGTTGCCACAGAGCAGAGGCTCTGGGCGCATGCACTCCAGAGCTCTGGCTCGGTGATTGGACACATCAGTCCAGCCGCTCCGCGGCACGTGGGATCTTCCCAGGCCAGGGCTCGAACCGGCGCCCCTTGCACTGCAAGGCGGTGTCCTTACCCACTGGACCACCAGGGGAAGCCCCCATCCAACCATCTTATCCTCTGTCACCTTCTTCTCCTTGCCTTCTATTTTCCCAAGCATCAGGGTCTTTTCCAATGAGCCGGCTTTTCCCATCAGGTAGTCAAAGTACTGGAGCTTCAGCTTCAGTTATCAGTCCTTCCAATGAATATTCAGGGTTGATTTCCTTTAGGATTGGCTGGTTTGATCTCCTTGCAGTCCACGTGGCTCTCAAAGAGTTTTCTCCAACACGACAGTTCAAAGGCATCAATTCTTTGGCACTCAGCCTTCTTTATGGTCCAGCTCTCACATCCATACATGACTATTGGGAAAACCATAGCTTTGACTATACAGACCTTTGTCAGCAAACTGAGCACTGTCTAAGCATATCTACATCTGTGACCCACGTACTATCTGGAAGGTGGTTATCCTGTGGGGCTGGAGAGGTGGGGCAGGGTGGGGTCAGATTAATCAAACAAGTTTTTACTGCCTTAGCAGCCCACGGAAGCAAATCAAAACCACTCCTGTAATGCCTCAAGAAATCAAAACCTAAGGGCAGCCAATCAGGAACAGCTAACTAAGCTTCCCCAAATAAGGCAGCCACTGAAGCTACAGCCAATCAGACTCCTTCCTCACTTTACTGCCATATCTCTTCTATAAGTCTCGCTCTGGTGTCCACGCAACGCTAATAACCACTTCTCCTTTGGCACTGCCTGATTCAAATTGATTTTTGCTCAGATAAACTGTTAACATTTTCAATATGCCTTGCGTTATCTTTTTACCATGGTCAAGATGAAAAGGGAATACATAAGTAATAATTGTCTACTTTTGGGACTGAGTGGTGTCAATGGTTCTATTTTATGTTTTTTTAACACTGAAAATACATAGTATGGGAAGTATTTTATACATATTGAATAACATGTTTTAAAGGTAACAAAGGAGACGTGGATGGAGTCAGTCCTGGTTCTGCCAAATCTAACCTGGATATGTCACCTCGCATCTCTGTGCCTCTGTTTCCTCATCTGTCATATGGGAGTAGAAGAGGCCACTGCTGTGAGCAGGAGGAGGTAAGCAGTCAGGAGGCCCAGCACTCTGAGCAGCTCCTGGCCCAGGAAACGCTGTCCGTGCTTGTCACTGCCACCACCACCCTTAAAAATTCCACCCTTGGGCTTCCCTGGTGGTCCAGTGGGTAAGGACACTGCCTTGCAATGCAAGGGGCGCTGGTTCACTCCCTGGCCTGGGAGGATCCCACGTGCTGCGGAGCTGCTGGGCCAATGTGTCCAGTTACCGAGCCGGAGCTCTGGTCCCCTCTGAGCCCCCACAGCAGCGAGGTCACGGCTACCAGTAACCCTGTGCTCCCTAGCCACGTGGCTCTCAAGAGCATTCTCCAACACAACAGTTAAAAGGCATCAATTCTTTGGCACTCAGCCTTTATGGTCCAGCTCTCACATCCATACATGACTATTGGGAATATCATAGCTTTGACTATACAGACCTTTGTCAGCAAACTGAGCACTGTCTAAGCATATCTACATCTGTGACCCACGTACTATCTGGAAGGTGGTTATCCTGTGGGGCTGGAGAGGTGGGGCAGGGTGGGGTCAGATTAATCAAACAAGTTTTTACTGCCTTAGCAGCCCACGGAAGCAAATCAAAACCACTCCTGTAATGCCTCAAGAAATCAAAACCTAAGGGCAGCCAATCAGGAACAGCTAACTAAGCTTCCCCAAATAAGGCAGCCACTGAAGCTACAGCCAATCAGACTCCTTCCTCACTTTACTGCCATATCTCTTCTATAAGTCTCGCTCTGGTGTCCACGCAACGCTAATAACCACTTCTCCTTTGGCACTGCCTGATTCAAATTGATTTTTGCTCAGATAAACTGTTAACATTTTCAATATGCCTTGCGTTATCTTTTTACCATGGTCAAGATGAAAAGGGAATACATAAGTAATAATTGTCTACTTTTGGGACTGAGTGGTGTCAATGGTTCTATTTTATGTTTTTTTAACACTGAAAATACATAGTATGGGAAGTATTTTATACATATTGAATAACATGTTTTAAAGGTAACAAAGGAGACGTGGATGGAGTCAGTCCTGGTTCTGCCAAATCTAACCTGGATATGTCACCTCGCATCTCTGTGCCTCTGTTTCCTCATCTGTCATATGGGAGTAGAAGAGGCCACTGCTGTGAGCAGGAGGAGGTAAGCAGTCAGGAGGCCCAGCACTCTGAGCAGCTCCTGGCCCAGGAAACGCTGTCCGTGCTTGTCACTGCCACCACCACCCTTAAAAATTCCACCCTTGGGCTTCCCTGGTGGTCCAGTGGGTAAGGACACTGCCTTGCAATGCAAGGGGCGCTGGTTCACTCCCTGGCCTGGGAGGATCCCACGTGCTGCGGAGCTGCTGGGCCAATGTGTCCAGTTACCGAGCCGGAGCTCTGGTCCCCTCTGAGCCCCCACAGCAGCGAGGTCACGGCTACCAGTAACCCTGTGCTCCAGCAGAAGATGCACTGAGAGGTCAAGTTACCGGTCATAAAGAGAATTCCCTCCTTCACGTCTTCATTTGTTAGATTTTTACCTTAGAAGGTGGTTCTGTTGCTTCCCCTTTTGAGTGTGTATTTTTAAATTCCTTACTCACTTATGAATTCATTCATTTAAAAGTACATGTTCAAGTCCACCTTTCTATTAATAATATGAGGGGCTCTTTACTCTGTTCTTTGTCTTATTAATGTGTTGTCTCAGGAATCAAAAGTCCCTTGCTTCACACGCAGCAGGCTGCGCACTGTCCTGGCTGCCAGGACAAAGCAGGGAAATTGCAGCTGCCTACATACTCTATCATATTTAATACATTTTATTTTGCCGACCCCTCTTAAAGCACATTAAGTATTTAATTAGTTTTATCTCCTTTTACAATGATGGCATTTTATTTATTTGTTGCTATAATGTAATTAGTGTAATCTCTCTCTTTGTTTGCCCCTTGAGTCTGCTAACCCTTTCCCCTTTTCATTATGAAATGTTTCCTGTTTCCTTCCAAGTTCTCTCCTAATTTTAATTTGCTCTCCTCATACAGTGCGCTCCAGGACAATTTTATTTCAGAAAACTGTCGCCTCTTCCAGAAGACTGTTACCTCTTCCTGTCAGCACCAAGACTCTCTTCTCATTTTACCATTGTTCTCTATTTTCCTTAACGTCCTTTCATGGTTTTCATGTGTTATGTGTTCCAAGTCTTATAACCCTCCAGCATTCATTTTAATAGAATTAGGAGAATCTATAAATAAGGGCAGCTTCTTAGAATAATGCTCTCATTCTTCTCCACTTTCCCTAGCGCCACTTCTCACACATGTCCTGAACTATTTACCACCAGACCTGAAGCTTCTTCCCTCAGGTAGAGGCTCTCCTGAGGGCCCAGTCTCTGGTGCAACTGGGCTTGGGGGACAGGCACTTTGTAAGGTCAGCTCTGGGGTCACGCTTGCATTGGGCAGTGCCGCCAGTAAGTACGGGGAGGGCCCCAGCCTAAGGCAGCCCTCCACCAGGACCCCTACGGGATGCTGCTAGGCCTCTTCAACTCGACACAGCCCAGGTCCGGGAGAGGCTTCAACCAAAGGCAGCTACTGTTCTTCCATTCCTGCTGCTCCTACTGCTGACAACCTCCCCATTCAGAAGGATCTCAAAGGCTGTTCATACTATCATCAAGTGTTTCCCACTGTTACCTGCAGTTCTCACCATTTTTCTGAGATCAAAGTATCATTTGGCCTTCTTTTCCAGAGAACAGTTTTGGTAATTGTTGATTGTTCTCACATTGTAGGGGACTTAAAAAGAAAAGAAAAAAAGGGGCTGAAAAGTCTGTAGGATAATTCAAATCCTAGAACTCAAAAAAGCACCACAGAACAGACCCGAGAAGATAAGGAGCAGGCCAGCAACCAGACCCGCAGTGGCCAGGCAATCTGCGGAAGGCTTATCTTTCCTCTGCAGGAAGGCTCTCCAATGGCAGGCCTCTGCTCAGCATTCTGGACTGGGTGCTTTTCCCTGGCTGAACCTCTTGGTCCCTGGGCTCAGGGAGCTGCCATAACCCTGCCAGATGCAAGCATGACCCTAGAGCTTACCTTACAAAGTGTCCATTCCCCAAGCCCAGATTCCACGGGAATCTCTGATGATCTCCTCGCCCTGCTAAACCGCGGGGCTTTTCATCTCTAAACACAAACAGGTGAGCCTGTCAGGACAGCAGGGGGTTTCTCCACAATCTGGCCTGTCCCCACCACAACCCTAAGGATCTTCTCCTCCCAGTGGTTCCATGTGGAAATTTACACACACGCAGGAGCCTGACAGGACCGTGCAGCGAGCACCTTCACGCCCCACCTGGATCCCACCATTGACACAGCCCTGGAAGCAACTGGCACTTCTCTCCAAGTGTCCAGGCCTCTGTCTCCCTGTCAGTCCCAAAGCACACCCCCTGGACACCTCAGCACCCACACCATCAGCAGAGCTCAGCTGCTGCCTGCAGGTTTCCTCTTCTGAAGGAGGACTAACATGGCGAGATGCGGGACAGCGCAGGCGGAGCCTTGATAAACGTCTGCGCCTGTATAACCCTAAGCCCGCGTCAGGCAGCACCGCCACCAGCGCTGGACCCCTCCCCACGCACTCCAGGCAGTGTACAGGTCACCGGCTGTGCCACCTACAGGTGGGTTTTGTCTGTTCTAGAAATGGAGTCAGACGATCCGTAAGTGTAAGGCTTCCTTCACGCTGTGCAGTCTATGAGGCTCACCCACGTTGTTGCATGCTGGCTCCTCTTTACACGTCTACTCTTTACTGCTGGTGACAGATGCTCACTGTAGGAATGTGTCCCCTGGCTCATCCCTTCTCCTACAGACACCTCAGACACTCAAGGAATGGGATAAGCAAGCTGAACCATCCAGGAAACTCCATAATCCTTTCGGGGGCGAAGTCAAACAGAGCAGGGGCCAGGCAGCTAGTGACTCACTCTCTCAGAAGGTGCACATGTCAGTCTGGCACCGGCTCCTGCTAGCCACAGCTAGGTTGGTCACAGCGGCAAACATGTCGTCTTTCGTTATAAAGGCTGACACAGAAATCAAACTGGGTTCAGTGCTCACACACCTTCCCCAAAAGGCCTGAAACAAAAGCGAGTCATTTAGATGGGACTTGGGAGTTCTGGCGAGAAGGCTGCTCCCTCAGGCCCACATGCACTGTCTGTATCCATCTTCAGGCATCTCTTCCCAGCTCAGGGCACACATAGGAACACGGCCTTGCCTGGAGACTTGGAACTTAATTCACATAGTCCAGTGACACAGTTCAAACACAAACACCACAGGGAGCAGAGCGGTCGCGAGCATGCAGATAGGCTTCCTCGGCCTTACCAGGAGAAAGAAACTCTCAGCATGCCGGGTGAGGCCAGGAGGAGGCCGAGCAGCTGCCTGGCCCGGAGGAGACCAGGCTGGCCCAGCCACCAGTGCAGACCACGCTCAAAGCACTGTCGGTGATGAACTTCAGGAAAGGAACCAATTGCTGAAAAGTAAAGCCTATTTTCAGGTTTCCTAGCTGGTGCTACTGGTAAATAACCTGCCTGTCAACACCAGTGATACTTTGACATGGGTTCAATCCTTGAGTCAGGAAGATCCGCTGGAGAAGGAAATGGCAACCCACTCCAGGATTCTTGCCTGGGAAAATCCCATGGACAGAGGAGCCTGCAGTTCATGGTGTCGCAAAGCTGGACATGACTGAAGGGACAGTTTTAAAACCAGCTGGCTTAAGGAGAGGCCTTTCTACGGTTCTATGGAGTAACTGAACTTTTGACACAAGAAAAAAGCACAAACACATGCAAGGCTCTTAGTGAGTAAGAGTGAAGGTGGGAAGAAGAAAGAGCCTTGTTTACGTTTTGGAAACACACTTCTCCGGTCAGAACAAGAGTGACAGGATGCTTAGCCCTGACTGCTGGACCTGAGCCTCAGAGATGGACCTTCAGACAGCTTTTCAGGGTGCTTAGCCCTGGCGCCTGGACCTGAGCCTCAAAGATGGACCTTCAGACATAGTGAGCCCACTCTACCTCTGTAGGTTCCTTTGGATTTCAGGACAATTTGGTGAAAAGGAACAGTGTGGGTTGTTTTTGTTTTTTGTTTTGTTTTGTTTTGGCTACTTCTACTGGTCTTTCATTTATTTATTTTCATCCATCCTTTTTCTTTGGCCTGTGTGGGCCTCCCATCACAGTGGCTTCTCTCGCTGCAGAGCATGGCTCCGGGCCCATGTGCTCCAGAGCCCCAGTTCAGTAGTTGAACACATCCATTCAGCCACTCCGCGGCACGTGGGATCTTCCCAGGCCAGAGATCAAACCGGCGCCCCTTGCACTGCAAGGCGGTGCCCACTGGACCACCAGGGAAGCCCACAATGTGGCTTTATAATGCTCCTGATGTGTCCATGTATCACAGCAAGGTAGAAACCACATTCCTTGAAAAATCAAGCTGAAAAACAGAACCAAAAGCAAATCCTAGAAAGGAGCAGAGAGTCCATTCTGTGAAATTCCAGGTCTGGAATTCTGGAATTCGCAGTGTCTGTCCTGCGTCTTATGCTTAAATGGAGGGTGTCAGTAGCTAGGGTGGTAAGGTCGTGGCACATGAACTTGTTTAAGCCAAGAAAACCCTGCCACTGGCCTGTGGCTGACAGCATCACATTCCTACAAATGAAAAACTAAGAGACCCGTGTATGATGAGACTGTGAACAAACTCAGGCATGACCAGCTACTCTGAATGCAGGACAGAAGGGCTTTACCAAGAGGAACCCAAATAGGGGTTCTGTTTATTTTCTTTGTTTAGGCAAACAACTGAAGGTCAAGACATGTGTTAAACCAAGTGCCAAGTGGCCAGAAATGGACTTATTTTCCCGCGTTAAAATCTGTCTTCAGGGCTTCCCCTGGTGGTCCAGTGGGTAAGGACACCGCCTTGCAGTGCAAGGGGTGCCGGTTCGATCCCTGGCCTGGGAAGATCTCACGTGCCGCGGAGCGGCTGGACTGATGTGTCCAATTACCGAGCCGGAGCTCTGGCACACGTGCGCCCAGAGCCAGTGCTCTGCGACGACAGTGGCCACCGCGATGGGAAGCCCACAGGAGCCAAAGACCAAAGACGGATGAAAATAGAGAAATGAATGACCAATAGAAGTGGCCCGCCCATCCCCCTCCCTCCCCACCCCACCTTCCAAAAGATAAATAAATAAAAAAATAAAATAAAATAAAATCTGTCTTCAGTCAGACATACCTAAATAAACTCTGCCTGGGAGAAGGAGGTACAGATCCAGGTCCATAGGGTCCACTGGGGCTGCAGCCATGCTGGAGGACACACGGAGAGTTACCAGTGGGCTGAGGCCACGCTCCTGCGCAACACCGGCCGGACACACCTTCGCCACTCTGTCCCATGTACAGTGCCAGGCTTCGTGCCAGCACTGACAATCACCTGCTGCACCTCTGATACCATCATACTCAGGATGGCCCTTGCTCCCCTAGTTCTCCTCCCCTCTCCACCCAGCCCTGCGCCCCTCCTGCCAGCAAGGCTCTGGAGGGCTTGGCCAGCGGGAGGCACCAGGAGGACGCTGTGCCTGGCCACCTCAGCACCGCCGGGGCTCTGCTGACCTGCTCCCTGCTCCTGCCCTCCATCCCCTCAGCCCAGGGCGGGCAGGGGCTCCCACCTTGCTGGCCACCAGCCCCAGTGGTCCCTGTCACCACATACACATGCCTGGAAGCAGTCCCAACATGACCAAACCTCTCTGGCTGAGCCAACAAGCTGGATTCTCCCCCTCGGAGCTGGCTTGCTCCCTGCTTCTCCTCCCTTTGCCTAGTACAATCGTGGACCCTTCAAGGTCTGGCTCAAAAGCCATTAGTCACAAAGCTGCCCATAAATCTCCCAGGGGAAGTCAGCCCTGTTGTCCTGCCATCTTAAAGCCTAACATCTGGGTCCCACCTGTGTGTTCCTTCTACTATTCCTCTCGCACTGGTCACTTAGTTCTTGTCTGCTGCCAGCAGGGACCCTGCCTGTTCACTCTGAGTCACCCAGAGTTTCCCTTCTTATCAGCCCTCTGGGCTAGGGCTTCCCTTCAAAGGCTTGAGTGGCACCAGTAGTAAAGAGTTCACCAATGCAGGTTAGACTTCAGAGACCTGGGTTCAGTCCCCGGGTCAGGAAGATCCTTGGAGGAGGAAATGGCAATCCACTCCAGTATTCTTGCTTGGAGAATCCCACGGACAGAGGAGCCTGGCGGGCTGCAGTCCACAGATTCACACAGAGTCAGATACAACTGAGCCACTGAGCACCCACACATGTGCAGAAATAAAGACCTCCAGAGTCTGAGTGTCTCCAGGGCAGGGGGCTTTCCTTGGACGCCTCCTGCGGCCTCTGGAGCCCCTGTGGTTCCCACTTGGGTGGAGATTAGAAGTGTCCAGCACACACGCAGCCAGAAACCAGAATCAGGGCAAAGGGGCTTGGTGACCCAGGACTGCAACCAGGTTGGTCCGGCCTAGACGTGAAAAGGTCGTTACTTGATTTTCTTTGTACAATACCAAGGAATATTATTTACGATTCCCCCCACCTCCCCCAACCCCCGCAGATAATCACTCTTAACATCTGGGTCATGCCCTCTGACTGTGTTGTTTTTAAACACAGGCCCTCAAAGTCCTCTGGAGTGGTGGTCAGTGCTGTTCTCACAGGTGAAAATCAGCCCTTGTGGTGGTTTTTATACGCTTTTTTCTGATTATTGTTAAAACTGAATGCCTCTTCAAAAAGTTATTAGTCACTTTACTTCCTCTCTGAAGGGCTTACTTATATTCTTTGCCCATTTTCCAGTGGCTTGTTTTTCTTTTCTCCTGATGATCTGTAAGTGCCATTGCTTAGTTGTGGCTGTGAATCTCCTGTCTGTACATAGATTCTCCTGTCTGTCACTTTTCTCTGAATATTGTTCAGAGGGTATGTTTGCTGCTTGTTTGGGTCCTCAGTTTCCATGGTTCGCAGGGCTTTGGGCCTTCGCTGGGAGGGTGCCAGCACCTTCCACAATCTAGGCACCCCTGCTTCTCAACCTCCCCTCTGCCTGGACTGCATCCTCTGCCTCACCAGTTAGGAATCCTCAACTGCAGCCACATAGCCAGCCCCAAGGGCACCTGCTCTCCACAGCTTTTCCTGACGCTGACACTGGAATCAAAGGTATCCCTATGGAAAGCCTTGCTCTGACACTCCTGAGCCTCAGGGAGTTCCTCAGCTGCCCGGGGCCTCCGTTTGTCCACCTGTAGGCAAGGGTTAACAAGGCTCTAGGGTGACCGTCAGAGCAGTGCCTGGTGAACAGTAAGGGCAGTGCAGGAGCCTACTGGCAGCAGTTGCAATGAGAGTCCTGGAACCCAGTGGCCGAGTGACTCCTCCAATGAAACCCAGTTCCCCAGAGCAGACGCAGGCTTGGGGCCTGACCATGAAAGGCTGCAGGTAATGGGGAAACAGGTGCCCTCACAACTGGGGCCCAGGAGCCTTGCAACCAGTCTTGAAGAAGAGCAGGTGCTCCAGGTGGACCACATGGAAGGAACACCCAGGTGAAAGCAGCTCCAAGGTAGCCAACACAGAGAAAGAAAAGGCCTGCAGAGCACTTCCGCATGGCAGAGGTCTGCACAGCTACAGCCTTGGCAACTGTGAGGGTTCCTGGTGGGGTGGGCTTGGACCTTGCTCCCCAGGGGCAGTGCACGGCAGACAGGCTCTGCTGGGAAGAGGCTCTGTGGCTTCAGGGCAGGTAAGGACAGCATGCGGTGACAATGGCCCAATGGAGGGGAGGCTGAACCAGGCACTGTCAGGGGAGGGGCCCAGAGGACAGGGAGGCAAAACCCTGGGCGCTGTCAGGGGAGAGGGGAGCCGCAGACGTCACCTGGATGCAGAGAGAGAAGTCTCAGCCAGTGGACAGGCACCAGGGAGGAGGACAGGTGGCGAGTGAGCAGAGGAACAGCCTCATCCCCACCACGGCAGGAGCCTCAGGCCCTTGTCTGACAAGCGGGCCTCCTCCCTCCCCACTACCCTCCTGCCCAGACTGTCCACCTCGGGGCATCTGACAAGGATTACAGGGTGGGTGACGGCCGTTTCTGGACAACAAGGTTCTGGTGGAGTGGACACAGGAGGTCATATAGAAGGGGAAGCACCCGACCGCGACTCTGGACATGGTGTATCCTCCCTGGTGGTGGATGGGCTGTTTCTCCTGTTGAGCTGTCACCCAACAAGGAGGACAGTGCCAGAGGCAGTAAATCACGAGGCCTCGGAGAGCTTAGGAAGCTGAGGGTCACGGCCCCTTTCTGGCCGACTGTGCCCCACAGCGGCCCCAGGCCGTCCAACCCTGCAGAGTGAGGCTGGCTTGTGCCTGAGCAGCCAAGTCAGAGACAATAAGCCTGTTTCTTCCTCTTCCCAGTGCCACCGTCTTGACACTGAGGGCATTGATGGGTTGGTTACCATGGGAACTCAAGCCACCAATCCAGTGCCACCCCATAGAGCACGAGGTTCCCTGCTGACAGCTGCTCATCCCGTTGTGTGCAGCACTAGACGGGCTTAGTGCCTGCCGCCAGGTCTCCAACCCTCCACAGGAAGATATATCGGACCTCAGGTGGACATGGAAGGAACACCAGGGCAGCTCCAAGGTAGCCAACACAGAGAAAGAAAAGGCCTGCAGAGCACTTCCGCATGGCAGAGGTCTGCACAGCTACAGCCTTGGCAACTGTGAGGGTTCCTGGTGGGGTGGGCTTGGACCTTGCTCCCCAGGGGCAGTGCACGGCAGACAGGCTCTGCTGGGAAGAGGCTCTGTGGCTTCAGGGCAGGTAAGGACAGCATGCGGTGACAATGGCCCAATGGAGGGGAGGCTGAACCAGGCACTGTCAGGGGAGGGGCCCAGAGGACAGGGAGGCAAAACCCTGGGCGCTGTCAGGGGAGAGGGGAGCCGCAGACGTCACCTGGATGCAGAGAGAGAAGTCTCAGCCAGTGGACAGGCACCAGGGAGGAGGACAGGTGGCGAGTGAGCAGAGGAACAGCCTCATCCCCACCACGGCAGGAGCCTCAGGCCCTTGTCTGACAAGCGGGCCTCCTCCCTCCCCACTACCCTCCTGCCCAGACTGTCCACCTCGGGGCATCTGACAAGGATTACAGGGTGGGTGACGGCCGTTTCTGGACAACAAGGTTCTGGTGGAGTGGACACAGGAGGTCATATAGAAGGGGAAGCACCCGACCGCGACTCTGGACATGGTGTATCCTCCCTGGTGGTGGATGGGCTGTTTCTCCTGTTGAGCTGTCACCCAACAAGGAGGACAGTGCCAGAGGCAGTAAATCACGAGGCCTCGGAGAGCTTAGGAAGCTGAGGGTCACGGCCCCTTTCTGGCCGACTGTGCCCCACAGCGGCCCCAGGCCGTCCAACCCTGCAGAGTGAGGCTGGCTTGTGCCTGAGCAGCCAAGTCAGAGACAATAAGCCTGTTTCTTCCTCTTCCCAGTGCCACCGTCTTGACACTGAGGGCATTGATGGGTTGGTTACCATGGGAACTCAAGCCACCAATCCAGTGCCACCCCATAGAGCACGAGGTTCCCTGCTGACAGCTGCTCATCCCGTTGTGTGCAGCACTAGACGGGCTTAGTGCCTGCCGCCAGGTCTCCAACCCTCCACAAGAAGATATATCGGACCTCAGGGGGACCAGGATGGGCAGAAAGACGGGTGTCCCAGGGTGGGGGCAGAGCAGGGCGGAGTGGGCCAGGGCAGGGCCGTGGTGCCTGTCAGACCAGACCAGGAGCAGCTCCTCCCTGCACGCCAGTGGAGCCCGAGGGACCCGCTGAGAGAGCTTCCAGAAGCAGTTCCACCCAGAGACTGAGCGCCAGGCAGAGCCTGACCATGCTCCTCCCCAAGGCCTGCACTCCGCCTCCACAACAGGCTCTCATAGGATGCCTTCCTCTTGACTCTTCCTCCCACGGATTGAATAACCGCGGGCTGGTCTGCTGGGCCCTGGCTGCCCTGGGCAGACGGTTCTGCACTAGAGTGATGTTTCGGTCAGACCTGATCTCGGGGAGGAAGGGCAGCCAGATGACAGGTATGGACTAAAACACCCAGGAAGCCCAGAGCTCAGTGGAGGACAGACACGCCAGCAGACAGCCTCAGAACGACGCGGCCTTGTACCCCAGAGGACAGGGCTGCAGAGCTGTGGACAGGCAGGGAGGACAAGGCACTGACCAGGATGGCCGCAGGAGAGAACGCTTCTAGGCCAAAAGATAGCACGAGGAAGCAAGGGCACAGAGTGAGGGGTTTGGCCAGAGCAGAAAGCAGCGGAGGGGGTAGGAGAGTCTGCAGGCAAGGGGCCAGGGTCTGTGCTGGACAGTGATGGGTAAAAGCAGGGGAACCTGAGTGCATCTGGGAAGCCAGAGAGAGAAGTGTGGTTACAGATGGCACAGGACGTATGGGAGCAAGCAGGCGGCAGTGCCTACCTGGCCTCAAGCTCTGGGTGGACTGGGGTCCGCGGGGAGGAGGAGGAGGAGAGACCATGCAGCGGAGAACGTGCAGACTATAAGGGACTGCATGTGGCACCCACGGAGGGATGGGTATTTCCCTCCGCCATGGAGACACTCGGATTAAGACCACGCAGCATGGAGCACACCAGTGCAAGCACTGTGCATGCAGAGAAGTGGTTGCCAGCTGGTGGTCCACATGGGCCTGGGGGTCAGCGGCAGTACCGAGACTCCTTGCCTGATGGCTTCCCCGTGTCTGAGACACGGGGCAAGGGTCCTCCGCCAGGCAGGAAGACAGCGCAGGTGAGTCAGAGGGCAGGGCTTTGGGCCCCGGCCTGGTGGTCACCAGTTTGTAATCTGTAGCAACTCACAGCTAACTGGACCGAGGTCTCCTCACAGCAAACAGGTCCAGTGACACCTGCAGGATGGTAACAGGCTCCATGGTGACCGCAGCCCCAAGGAATCACCCACAAGGGCAAGTGCACACCAGGATCTCCGGTCAGGCCTAAGGCCATGCTGCAGTTCCAACTAGAGAGGAGACAGGTGCTGGTGACCAGCGCAGGTCAGAAGGCCACCAGGGGTAGGGTACTGGAGGAGCAGGGGTTGGTGCATCAGCACCTGGCAGGGCTGGAGAAAGACCAGAGGAACTGCTCTTTAGAGGTGAGATCTGTGCAGGCGCCCAGAGTCCCCAAGGAGCCTGACAGTCCTATAAAGTCCAAGACCAGGGAGGGCCCCAGAGGCCCTCAGGCTCTTCCAATCCCTCAAAACCCTTGAGTTCTGCCAAGAGAAGCTTAAACCAACTTTCCCAATGACCAGACAGCCGAGCCAGCAGCCCCAGCCTGGTGGAGCCCCCTCAGTCACTGTCCTCGGGGGTTCTCCCAGCACAATGTGCTGCAACTGAGCTTCGCTCACCTTGCCCTACCGCAGCCCTGGTGGCTCAGGATGCAACCCAGCATAAAAGCCCTGTCCACTTAGATCCGTGACTACCTGAATGAAGAGGGCAGACAGGAAGGTGTGACACTGCAGGGGCTCCGCGGACACCACTGTGTCCGTGCCCCGACCAGCTCACACCACAACCTTGTGCTTGCCATCCACAGGCCAGCCAAGAACACAGCTCCTGGTCCAGAGTGTAAAAGCAAGACAGCCTTCAGCCAAAAACCAGTATCAGAGAGCCTCCTGGGCTTCCCTCATCCCTTCCCAAATCCCCAACACTCACTGGAACAAGTTCCAGCCCATCACTTTAACACCTGACCAAAGCTTCAGCTTGGCTCTGGTTATAAGAACAAGCTGTGTGCAGCATGACAATTTTCCTCTGCTGACAAGTGAATGACAAAGCCCCACCTGAAATTCTGGGCCAGGTACACTCCTGCTCAGTAGCTATTTTAAGTAAAACTATTTAAGGAAAGTTCAAAACCATTTAAGGCTCTTAGATGTTTCAGGGCCCTGGCAGCCAGCCTGCCATTTTACGCTCAGACTCAGAACCAACAAATTAGCTCAATACCTCAGGCAAAGCAGAAACTCAAGGGCAAGCACGGTGCCTCCACGGCACCCCTAAGATAAACATCACTTCTAAGGGCTGCAGACGCCGAGCTGCTGACATTCGGTTTGTGCCAACAGCTTGCTGCCATCCTTTTCACGTGAATAAACAGCCTGTCCTTTCTCAGAGTCAGCAATGTCAAAGGTTACGATGTAGGCTGGGGTGGGGCCAACTCTGCCAGGAGCTCACCTGACTGAGAAAGAAGCCTGGCAGAGAAGTCAGCAGCTGGCAGCAGGCTCCGGGGCTCCAGGTCCAGATCCTCACAAGAGCTCTGTGAGCTGCATCAGGTATTCTGTCTCTCCAGGTCACCTTTCCCTAGACAAGTGGACCAGCCCGGCCTGGGACGTCTAGGAAGGGCCTTCTCACCAGGGCCCACATCTGTTGGATAATAGAAAAAACCAAGAGAATTCCAGAAAAACATCTACTTCTGCTTCATTGACTATGCTAAAGCCTTTGACTGTGTGGATCACAACAAACTAGAAAATTCTGAAAGAGATGGAAATGCAAGAC
Organism: Tragulus kanchil; assembly: GCA_022376925.1. NCBI lineage: Eukaryota > Metazoa > Chordata > Mammalia > Artiodactyla > Tragulidae > Tragulus > Tragulus kanchil. Next base: position 23,084,202 of record JAIOJX010000032.1, read on the forward strand.
CACCTTACTTGCCTCCTGAGAAACCTGTATTCAGGTCAAGAAGCAACAGTAAGAACAGACTGGTTGCAAATTTGGACATGAGTACATCAGGGCTGTATATTGTCACCCTACTTATTTAATTTATATGCAGAGTACATCATGCAAAATGTCAGTCTGGGTGAAGCACAAGCTGGAATCAAGATTGCCAGGGGAAAAAAAAGGCGGGGGAGGGAAAGATTGCCAGGAAAAATATCAATAACCTCAGATATGCAGACAACATCACTCTGATGGCAGAAAGCAAAGAAGCACTAAAGAACCTCTTGAAGAAGGTGAAAGAGGAGAGTGAAAAGCTGGCTTAAAACTCAGCATTCAAAAAACTAAGATCATGGGATCCATTCCCATCATTTCCTGGCAAATAGATGGACAAAAAATGTTAACAGTGACACTATATTCTTGGACTCCAAACATCACTTTAAGAAAGTTAAAACCTTGGCAAAGGGGCCCAGAGCCTGCCATTTTACGCTCAGACTCAGAACCAACAAATTAGCTCAATACCTCAGGCAAAGCAGAAACTCAAGGGCAAGCACGGTGCCTCCACGGCACCCCTAAGATAAACATCACTTCTAAGGGCTGCAGACGCCGAGCTGCTGACATTCGGTTTGTGCCAACAGCTTGCTGCCATCCTTTTCACGTGAATAAACAGCCTGTCCTTTCTCAGAGTCAGCAATGTCAAAGGTTACGATGTAGGCTGGGGTGGGGCCAACTCTGCCAGGAGCTCACCTGACTGAGAAAGAAGCCTGGCAGAGAAGTCAGCAGCTGGCAGCAGGCTCCGGGGCTCCAGGTCCAGATCCTCACAAGAGCTCTGTGAGCTGCATCAGGTATTCTGTCTCTCCAGGTCACCTTTCCCTAGACAAGTGGACCAGCCCGGCCTGGGACGTCTAGGAAGGGCCTTCTCACCAGGGCCCACATCTGTTGGATAATAGAAAAAACCAAGAGAATTCCAGAAAAACATCTACTTCTGCTTCATTGACTATGCTAAAGCCTTTGACTGTGTGGATCACAACAAACTAGAAAATTCTGAAAGAGATGGAAATGCAAGACCACCTTACTTGCCTCCTGAGAAACCTGTATTCAGGTCAAGAAGCAACAGTAAGAACAGACTGGTTGCAAATTTGGACATGAGTACATCAGGGCTGTATATTGTCACCCTACTTATTTAATTTATATGCAGAGTACATCATGCAAAATGTCAGTCTGGGTGAAGCACAAGCTGGAATCAAGATTGCCAGGGGAAAAAAAAGGCGGGGGAGGGAAAGATTGCCAGGAAAAATATCAATAACCTCAGATATGCAGACAACATCACTCTGATGGCAGAAAGCAAAGAAGCACTAAAGAACCTCTTGAAGAAGGTGAAAGAGGAGAGTGAAAAGCTGGCTTAAAACTCAGCATTCAAAAAACTAAGATCATGGGATCCATTCCCATCATTTCCTGGCAAATAGATGGACAAAAAATGTTAACAGTGACACTATATTCTTGGACTCCAAAATCACTTTGGATGATGACTGCACCGAAGAAATTAAAAGATGCTTGCTTCTTGGAAGAAAAGCTATGACAAACCTAGACAGCATATTCAAAAACAAAGCTATCACTTTGCTGACAAAGGTCCATATAGTTAAAGCTATGGTTTTTCCAGTAGTCATGTATGGATGTGAGAGATGGACCATAAAGAAGTATGAGTGCTGAATAACTGATGCTTTTGAATTGTGGTATTGGAGAAGACTCCTGAGAATCCATTGGACCGCAAGGAGATCAAACCAGTCAATCCTAAAGGAAATCAACCCTGAACATTCAGTAGAAGGACTGATGCTGGAACTGAAGCTGAAGCCCTGTTACTTTGGCCACCTGATCCAAAGAGCTGACTCACTGAAAAAGACCCTGATGCTGGGAAAAATAGAAGGCAGGAAGAGAAGCGGATGACGGAGGATGAGATGGCTGGATGGCATCACTGACTCAATGGGCATGAATTTGAGCAAGTTCTGGGAGACAGTGAAGGACAGGGAAGCCTGGCGTGTTGTAATCTGTGGGGTTGGAAAGAGTCGAACCTGGCGGAGTGACTGAACTGAACTGGTACATGTGTATATCCATGCGCACATGCATGTCTTTATGCACATGTATATATTACCATATGATATGTTTCGACACAAAGAAAAGCACAAAATGCTTAAACATAATTTTGAATATGACTTACACATAACTATACATATATGCCTGGGCTTCCCAGGTGCCTCAATGGTAAAGAATTCTCCTGTCGTTGCAGAAGAAGTGGGTCCCATCCCTGGGTAGAGGAAACGGCAACCCACTCCAGTATTTGTGCCCAGAGAATCCCATGGACAGAAGAACCTTGTGGGCTACAGTCCACTGAGTTGAAAAAGAGTCAAACATAACTAAGCGACTAAACAACAACAAATACATACGTGCCCATATAGTGTATTAGGAATTAGGACACTGCAGATGAAGCGTGAAATTCTAGTACTAACTAGAATCTGATGTGGCTCTTCCCAGCCCAAGCTTCTACACTCTCAGTACACGTGTTCATAGACACTACAGAATGGCACAGTGTTTTCCAAAAATGGACACAAATGCTATCACACTGTGCATCTGCAACCTGCCTCTTCACTCAGCATTATTTCTGAGAGTATCTATGCAGATCCACCCCTAGTTTCCTCATTCCTAAGCAATGCTGAGCACCTTGTGGTGCAACTATATCCCTCCATCCTTCCCCTGATGCCACTTAGGCGGCATCTCCCTTCATTAAGAAAGGCCCCTGTGGACTTTCCTGTACAAGTCTTCTGGGCACCCAGTGCAAGGCTGCCACCCTGAAGCCAGGACGTGGGCTTTGCTGACACAGTCACTCTCCAAGCAGCTGTACCTGCTTCCACTCCCTGAGCAGCATCAGGAAGTGCCAGCTCCCCCACAGCCTGGGCAGTCCTTGATGCTGACTCCTTCTCGGTCTGCCAGCCCCACGGGTGTGAAGTGGGATCACTGTCCTGTGGACCCTTAGCTCCCAGGGAAGCTGAGCACCTTTCCTCAATGGATTTCCCATTCACTCAATTCCTTATTCACATACCTCCCCATTTCTCTACCTAGCATTTATCCTTTTTCTTTCTTTTTTTAAATTTTGGCCTCTTTTACTGATTTTTTATTTATTTATTTTCATCCATCTATATTCTTTGGCCTATGTGGTCCTCCCACCGCAGCGGCCTCTCTCGTTGCAGAGCACCGGCTCTGGGTGCATGTGTTCCAGAGTGCTTTGGCCTCAGCTGCTCTGATGGATTGAACTACTAACTAAAATATGCCTGGGCTTCCCAGGTGCCTCAATGGTAAAGAATTCTCCTGTCGTTGCAGAAGAAGTGGGTCCCATCCCTGGGTAGAGGAAACGCAACCCACTCCAGTATTTGTGCCCAGAGAATCCCATGGACAGAAGAACCTTGTGGGCTACAGTCCACTGAGTTGAAAAAGAGTCAAACATAACTAAGCGACTAAACAACAACAAATACATACGTGCCCATATAGTGTATTAGGAATTAGGACACTGCAGATGAAGCGTGAAATTCTAGTACTAACTAGAATCTGATGTGGCTCTTCCCAGCCCAAGCTTCTACACTCTCAGTACACGTGTTCATAGACACTACAGAATGGCACAGTGTTTTCCAAAAATGGACACAAATGCTATCACACTGTGCATCTGCAACCTGCCTCTTCACTCAGCATTATTTCTGAGAGTATCTATGCAGATCCACCCCTAGTTTCCTCATTCCTAAGCAATGCTGAGCACCTTGTGGTGCAACTATATCCCTCCACCCTTTCCCCCTGATGCCACTTAGGCGGCATCTCCCTTCATTAAGAAAGGCCCCTGTGGACTTTCCTGTACAAGTCTTCTGGGCACCCAGTGCAAGGCTGCCACCCTGAAGCCAGGACGTGGGCTTTGCTGACACAGTCACTCTCCAAGCAGCTGTACCTGCTTCCACTCCCTGAGCAGCATCAGGAAGTGCCAGCTCCCCCACAGCCTGGGCAGTCCTTGATGCTGACTCCTTCTCGGTCTGCCAGCCCCACGGGTGTGAAGTGGGATCACTGTCCTGTGGACCCTTAGCTCCCAGGGAAGCTGAGCACCTTTCCTCAATGGATTTCCCATTCACTCAATTCCTTATTCACATACCTCCCCATTTCTCTACCTAGCATTTATCCTTTTTCTTTCTTTTTTTAAATTTTGGCCTCTTTTACTGATTTTTTATTTATTTATTTTCATCCATCTATATTCTTTGGCCTATGTGGTCCTCCCACCGCAGCGGCCTCTCTCGTTGCAGAGCACCGGCTCTGGGTGCATGTGTTCCAGAGTGCTGGCTCATAATTGGACACACTGGTCCAGCTGCTCTGTGGCACATGGGATCTTCCAGGTCCAGGGATCGAACAGGTGCCCCTTGCACTGCAAGGTGGACTCTCTACCCACTGGACCACCAGGGAAGCCCGTATCCTTTTTCTTATTCGTTTATAGCTTTTCAAATAATCTATACACTGATCTGTTACATGCTATAAAAACGTTTCCTACTCTCTTATTTGCTCTTTAACCATTATAGCACCTTTATAATACAGACTTTAATGGATCCATCTCTTCCTTTTTTTATTTGATCTTTCTGTGTCTTGTTTAAGAAGTCCTTTCCTTTCTCAATCTCCTTTGCTGTTGGCTGGAATGAAAATAGTAGTAGCCACTGTACAGCACAGTATGGAGGGTCCTCAAAAAACTAAAAATAGAGCTACCACATGAGCCTCCAGCTCCACTCCTGGGCAAATACCTGGACAAAACCATAATTCAGAAAAGACCACTATGTGCATGCAGCACTATTCACAATAGCCAAGCCACGGAAGCAACCTAAGTGTCTGTCCACAAAGGCGCGGATAAGGAAGAGGTGATATACATACACACTGGAGGAGGCAGTGGTGCCCCACCCCACAGTCCTCGCCTGGGAACTCCCATGGCCAGAGGAGCCTGGCGGACTACCGTCCACAAGGTCGCCACCTGGTTCATGCCATCAATGGACCAGACCATCACCAGGTGAGGGCAGAGCTGCCATGACCACCATGGCTCATGGCGGCAGACATGGCCCTCCCCATCTTCCTTCTCAGAGTCACCTCTGATATTCTGAGACGTTATTCTTCCTTTGTGTGATTTCATATTCCATAAAAACCTATTAGCGACACAACTGGATTATACTGAACGTACACACAGTTAAGAGGACCTGTGACATTCATGGGCCTCCCAGGTGGTGCCAGTGGTAAAGAACCCATCTGCCAGTGCAGGACGTGGGTACAATCCCTGGGTCAGGAAGATCCCCTGGAGGTGGAAATGGCAACCCACTCCAGCATTCCTGCCTGGAGTATCCCATGGACAGAGGAGCCTGGCAGGCTACAGCCCATGGGGTCACAAAGAGTCAGACACGACTGAAGTGACTTAGTACCTGCATGACAGTCACCCCTCCCACCATGAATGTAACCTGTCTCTCCATTATTCAAGCCTTTTTTTCCCAACAGTTCTTCACAGTGTTGTGTGATCTCCACAGGAGTCTTGCTCGCCCTTCTCTATGACTGATGACTGATCTCTAAACATCTAACAGCTCTTAGACTGTCTTCACAGCTGTGGCCATCACTGGGAGTCTCCTGTCGATCAAGCCCCCTCAACTGTCTCCTTAGTTCAAATAGTTCGGTCTCTAGGTTCTCTTGGATTATCCATGTGGTTAATTTTGTCATCTGTCAAGAGTGACACTTGACTCTTTCCAATGTTCATTCTTTTTTTTTGTAAACTGTGTTCCATTATCTGGGACTCTCAGTATAATACAATGAGTTGAGGGGCAAAAGCTCAATTGTCCTGTTCCTGATGATGTCTAGTTTTAAATGGAGAGGATCCAGAGCCTGCAGCAGACTCAGAAAGGTGAGTATCCACTGGTCTCATTCACGCTGCACCACACAAGAGAAACGGACTCAGGCGAGCGGTTGTATGAGAGTAAAGCCAGGACCTGAGTACAGCAAAGGCTGGGAGGAAGAGTCAGGGGCAGGTGCCGGGTACATCACCAGCTGCCCTTAGGGGTCCAGGGAAGGTCACTCACAGGAGACAAAGCACTGCCCAGCAGCCAGAGGTGACACACTCTGCCATGTGGACACAAACCACTCCCAGCCCTCGCCTCACCATGGCTAACTCACCCATCAATCAAAGCTAATAATATCTACCTTTTATTTATAAGGCACAAACTCTCCTGGCTGAAGACGGCAAGTGAGGCTCTTAAGAGTTCTTACTGAGTAGGCACAGGCTGGACTGTTTCAGGCCTTTTCCACATTACCAGTCTGCTGCGGGAGGAAAGCTGGGCTGGGAACAGAGTGACAGCCCTTCCTTGAGAAATCGCACGCATGCACACACACAGAGACACACAGAGACAACAGACACGGGTGCAAGGCAGCTCTTACCCCGGAGCTGCTAGCCCCTGCGTGTGTGCACACCTCCTGTGCCAGCCCCAGCAGCACCCTCAGGCGGTGTGCAGCCCACCCAGCTGCCCTGAACCAAGTGGGGAGACCCTGGGACGCTCCCCAGGAGGTCCTGGGGGAGGGTGCCTGCCCCGAGGAAACTTCTCTCCCACAGGCAAAGTGAGGACAGCACACTTCACACACATGCCCCTTAGTGAGCAGGGCAGAAGCTGTCTAAAGATGGAGAACGGCCAGAAGACTGGCAGCTCTGATGCCCGAGGACCAGGGTCATGAGGGGCGTCGCCCGGCCTCTCCTGCGTGCATTCGAGCTCTCCCCTCAACCTCAGGTCCCCTCTGCTTACTTAATTACAGGAGCCAGGAACTTAGGCGCTTTGTAATTTGCTGTGTCATTAAAGAGTCACTTTCAGCTGAAGACAAACTGGTGGGCCACTTGGGCAGAGCAACTAAGTGAGAAAGCAGGCGCCAGAGGGCCCCTGAGAAGCCCCTTTCTCATCGGGACTGTGAGCCAGGGAAATACAGGAACGAGAATGGAAGCCAGTGCTGTCCAAGGCAGACCTTGAATCACAGGAGGTCTGCAGAGCCCCAAGTGGTCAAAACACAACAACAAAAAAGATGCACCGAGGACTCCATGGGTTATTACAGACTCTCTCTGATCGCTGGTTCAAGTAGGGTTCAGACAGCAGAATCTACTTTTCCAGGTCGAACATAACAGGTTAGCAGCGTCCACCCGACTCAGGGTGCAAAAAAAATGTCACTCATGCCAGGGCCGCGCCAGACTAAATTGAATGCTGGTGCGTCTCTGTCACTCCAGCCGGTACTCCAAAACAGAGGTCCCCTGATAGGACCCCACACTTTAGAACGCGGCGGCCCCCACCCGCCATAAATCAGGATCACCCCGCTCGGCTGGGTTGGGGCAAGAAAAGGTAACCTGCGTCTGAGGTTCTATGGAGCTTCGCCGTGGTCGTGCCTGGGGCTTGTCCCCTCTTGTTCGCTGAGAGCAGCCCTACGGGCGAGGCGCCCGAGGGCTCCAGTTCCCCGGCCAGGGTCCCGCCCTGCAGGTGCACTGCGGCCAGAAACACTGGTCCGTCCCACCGCGCACCTAAGTACACAGTGTCAACGTCCCGACACATGGGCAGATGGCGAAGACGGAAGTAACCAGCCTAAGGTCACACAGCTGGTCCGCAGAAAACTGCCATCTGAACCCCGCGCAGAGACTCAGAGACGAAGCCAACTCCCTCCACGCCCACCGTCGCCGCCGGGGGCCTGGAGAGGATTAAAAGCCAGACCCCCGCTTCTGGCTGAGGGGTCCGCGCCGCCCGGAAAGCCTCCTCGACTCCGGCCGCCCTCCCTCCGAGAGTCGAGGAAACCAAGGCAGCACACGACCTCCCCACCTCGGCACGCACAGGGTCCGGAGCTCCGCACCTCCCATTGAATCCGGGGCCCGGCGCGGAGGTGCCGAGATCCGCGGCGGGAGGACCTGGGTGGGGCATGGAGGACGGCCCCTCCATGGGCTCCCCTCCGGCGCGGTGGGACAGGTGTCCGCGCCCGGGGTGCTGCCTTGTGGCGCCGGGCCTGCCAGGTCGCCTCCGCCGAGGACCCGCGCCGCGCTCCCGGGCGACTCCCGCCGGGGCGCCCCCTCGCGCCGCGCTCGCAAGCGACCGCCAAAGTTTTGGGCGCACGGGACCAGACCGCACTCACCTGGCCCAAGTTGAGGTAGCCGTACGCGGCGGCCACGCGGTCCGCCGCGGCCGGGCCGCCCAGCACTTGCACCGCCCAGTGGTTGGTGTAGACGGGGCGCGGCGGCGGCGGCGCAGAGCAGGCGGCGGGCAGCGCGAACAGCAGCAGCCAGCGCCAGGGGCGCGGCGCGAGCGGCCGGAGCCCGGGCCCGCCGGCGCCCCTCGGGTCCGCGCCCGGTTCGGGGTCCGCGTCCCCGGCGGCGCCGGGGGCCCGGGGCGGCGGCCGGGGCCCGGGCGCGGGCGGCGCGCGCGGAGGCATGGCAGCGGCAGGCTCGCGCGGCGCCGGAGCAGCGAGTGCGCCGGGGGGTGGGGTGCCGCCTTTTAAAGCCGCTCCGCGCCGGGGAAGCGCCGCCGCCGCCACTGCGGGCGGGAGCGAGGGAGGAGGAGGCGGCCGCCGCGCGTTCCCGCCCGCGCGGCCCGGCGGCGCCCTGGCCTGCGCTCGGTGGCCGGTACCCGGCCTTCGCGCGCCCCGAGCGGAGCGCCCCTCCGGAACTCCCCAAGACTAAGGGGCCTCTCAGGACACGCCTTCCCTGGGCGGCCGGGAGGGCCCGGGGCGTTTCAAGCGAGTCCCGTTCCCAGCTTGGTTGCCTGGGACCGGCGACCTCTTCCCGTCGGGGAGTCTGGGGGCCTCATTCATTCACCTAATGGTATCTGACCTACTGCCTCACAGCCTTGCTCTCTCCAGAGGAGAGCACAGCTACCCCTACGTCCTCGGGAAAGAAGCCACAAGGAAAGACGGGTCGGCCCCGTTGAGAACCAGGCCTGACGGAGGGGCACGGCGAGGGGGCAAAGACGTTTGACAGATAACTGTACTTCGGGAGGAACCTCGGGGACCTCGTTCCTGGGAGTGGACTGTGCTGTGGGTCCCCGGCTGTCCACTTCCCAGTGGGGCGACCCTGGGCAAGCTGCCGCCCTTTCTGAGCACAGGGCTCCATCTGGGAGAGCTCCCCGAGGCACCATTTAGAGCAAGAGAGGAGCCCTGGCCAGGCCACCAGCTGTTGCTAAGTGTTTCTATGAGCCCTGGCTGGTAGGTGAGAACTAGCTGTGTAGACTTAAGCAGCCCCCGACCCCTCACCCCACCAGTCAGTGGGGTCGTCCTGACCCTGCTGCCTGGAGCAGCCAAGGATCCAATAAAGACACACCTGGTGCCCCTGGAGACCTATGGAGTATTCACACCTGGGACAGGTGCGTGGCCAGGGTCCCTTCTCCCATTCCTCCCAAGGGGTGTTGGTCCCAACTGGTCACACATGGGAAGCAAGCCTTCACCCCGATTAACACTGGTGGGGGAGCAAAAACTAGGCCAGGAAGGCGTTTAAGTGGGAAGGGAATGGACGACCTGAGGATCTGCCTCCAGACCGAGGTAGAGAGCTCAGGCTGTGCCTCAGTGGCTTGGCAGGTAGAAGGCAGGAGCGGGGGTGGGGGAGAGTGGAGGACAGAGCAGGACCCAAGGAGATAGCCTCTCCAGACCTTCCCAGACTCCCTCTTAGGAGCCCTTTGGTTTCGTAACCCATATGATTCACCCTTTCTGCAGGTGTGAGTCATCCCAGTGGAGGTGGGAGAATGGGAGGCCCAGCAGGGACCAGATGAGTTCCTGCTCACGCGGGCTTCTGCCAGGGCCCCTCGGAACCACCACTGATATGTTACACCTCCTCCCCTTTTTTGCACTCCTGTGGTTTGTCTGCTCTTCCCTCCCCTGCCAAGTGGGCTCCCTGGGCCTGCCCCACGATGCAGATACGGAGTGCAGGCCCCTGGTTCATTCGTTTGCCACCTGCAGATGGCCTCACCCTGCCCATCTGAGAGGCAGGAGGCCCAAAGGCAGGCAGGACTGTCCTATAGGAGACTGCACCACCCAGACAGGGCAGAGGCAGCTCCAGAACCCACAGCCTGCCTCTTCCCGATGCTACCCTGGCTGCCCACAGAGGAGGGACACTGTCACTTGCCAGCAATACTCCTGTCACCCTTCTGGCCCCTGTTGGCCAGGCTGTCCCCTGGCCCTGTCCTGGACCCTGTGTGGGTCTCCTTCAAGTATGTGATCCTCTGGTGGACCTAGAGACTATCAAACAGAGTGAAGTCAGTCAGAAAAAGAAAATCAAATATATATGAATGCATATATGTGGAATCTAGAAAAATAGTACAGATGAACCCATCTTCACAGCAGAAATAGAAGCACAGAGGTCAAGAACCAATGTATGGACATCAAAGAGGAAAAGGATGAGGTGGGATGAACCAGGATATAGAGACTGACATATACAGTTTACTATAAAACAGATAACTAATGAGAGCCTGCTGTATAGCACAGGGAGGGAAAAAGAAGGCACAATTTGTAGAACATATATTAAGTTAACCTTGAAAATGCATTCCAATACAGATTAGGTGCAGAGAAATACTGTTTGATTCCACTTATATGAAATATTTAGAACAGTCAAGTTCATAGAGTAGAAGTTTGTACATTGGTAGATACCAGAGGTGGGACCGGGGATGTGGGGAGGGGAAGGGGAGCTGGTGTTTGATGGGGACAGAGTTTCAGTCAGGAAGGCAGAAGATTCAGGAGCTGGACGAGGGTGGGCATTGCACAGCCATGTGAATGCCCTCAGTGCCCGAGTCCATTCACCATATACATGGTTAAAATAGTGTGTTTTATATTATGTACTTTATGATTTAAAAAATATGTGCTTCTTCAAGCTAAAATCTGCACAAAATCTAAGTTATTAAGAAGCAGCTCATGTTTCCCAAGAGGGCACCCCTATGACAGCAGGAATTTTGACAGACAGAGATAAGGGGTTTTCCACAACAATTTAGTAGATTAAGGGATTCAGCCCACTGAGCTGAGAGGAGACTAAAATGCATCTGGATTTTTATTTGGAGGGATCAGAATTTATTTTATTAACAGATCTGCGAATGTGGGGCTAAACTTTCCATTTACTGTGAATGTACCTGGACAGTATCCTGGCTTCAGTGCAGTGCTAGCCAGCTTCCCTGAATGAACATCCCAAATTAGAGTGCCTCCGGTGGGTTTCCTATTGATTGAAGGGTGAGAGGACGGCTCAGACTGACGGCCAGCCCTCTGCACTGAGCGGAATCTGGAATGAGACTTGACTTGTCCTCCTGCAGGGAGGGGACTGACCACTCACTCTGGCTTCAGCTCTTCAGACGGCCCTTGGGGGCCGCACAGCTCTGCAGGGAGAAAGAGGTCAGGAGTCCTGAGGATGGATAGGACATGGACCAGACTGCCCATCTGAGAGGCAGGAGGCCCAAAGGCAGGCAGGACTGTCCTATAGGAGACTGCACCACCCAGACAGGGCAGAGGCAGCTCCAGAACCCACAGCCTGCCTCTTCCCGATGCTAGACTGGAAAGGTGACTGGAGCCAGGGATGTCTTTAAGAAGTTGTTTTTCTTTTTTTTTTTAATTAGTTTTTGACTGCACCATGCAGCATGTGGGATCTTAGTTTCCTGACCAGAGACTGAACCCACATCCCTTGCAGGGGCACCAGGGAGTCCCTTCAGAAGTTTTACGAAATGCTAATACAGCGACGCAGTGTTTATGCCAGCATCTTCCCAAATCAGACCAGAGAAGGCGGCATCACTGGCAGACGTGACTGAACTGTGTTCTCATGTGGCTGACCCTGTGAGCAGGTGCAGGCGCACACAGTTGGGACCATGGGACGCCAGTACTGCCCAGGTCACCGGACAGGAGGCTATACATGGCCACTGGAGTGTGCTGGAACAGGATCCGAGTGTGTTTTATATTATGTACTTTATGATTTAAAAAATATGTGCTTCTTCAAGCTAAAATCTGCACAAAATCTAAGTTATTAAGAAGCAGCTCATGTTTCCCAAGAGGGCACCCCTATGACAGCAGGAATTTTGACAGACAGAGATAAGGGGTTTTCCACAACAATTTAGTAGATTAAGGGATTCAGCCCACTGAGCTGAGAGGAGACTAAAATGCATCTGGATTTTTATTTGGAGGGATCAGAATTTATTTTATTAACAGATCTGCGAATGTGGGGCTAAACTTTCCATTTACTGTGAATGTACCTGGACAGTATCCTGGCTTCAGTGCAGTGCTAGCCAGCTTCCCTGAATGAACATCCCAAATTAGAGTGCCTCCGGTGGGTTTCCTATTGATTGAAGGGTGAGAGGACGGCTCAGACTGACGGCCAGCCCTCTGCACTGAGCGGAATCTGGAATGAGACTTGACTTGTCCTCCTGCAGGGAGGGGACTGACCACTCACTCTGGCTTCAGCTCTTCAGACGGCCCTTGGGGGCCGCACAGCTCTGCAGGGAGAAAGAGGTCAGGAGTCCTGAGGATGGATAGGACATGGACCAGACTGCCCATCTGAGAGGCAGGAGGCCCAAAGGCAGGCAGGACTGTCCTATAGGAGACTGCACCACCCAGACAGGGCAGAGGCAGCTCCAGAACCCACAGCCTGCCTCTTCCCGATGCTAGACTGGAAAGGTGACTGGAGCCAGGGATGTCTTTAAGAAGTTGTTTTTCTTTTTTTTTTTAATTAGTTTTTGACTGCACCATGCAGCATGTGGGATCTTAGTTTCCTGACCAGAGACTGAACCCACATCCCTTGCAGGGGCACCAGGGAGTCCCTTCAGAAGTTTTACGAAATGCTAATACAGCGACGCAGTGTTTATGCCAGCATCTTCCCAAATCAGACCAGAGAAGGCGGCATCACTGGCAGACGTGACTGAACTGTGTTCTCATGTGGCTGACCCTGTGAGCAGGTGCAGGCGCACACAGTTGGGACCATGGGACGCCAGTACTGCCCAGGTCACCGGACAGGAGGCTATACATGGCCACTGGAGTGTGCTGGAACAGGATCCGAGCCAGAAACTGCCTCCATTTAGGCAACAGACACCTGACTGAAAAACTGCATTTCTGGACATGTGCTCGGCTGGGCAGGTTGGGGTGGCCCCCTCAGAGTGTCTGACATGGGGGAAATTTCGCAAGCCCTCAGCAGAGCTTCACCACTGCTCTGTGTAGCTCCAGGCAGGACTCCTCCAGTGCCCTCCACTGGAAATGGCAGTGAAGCTGCTCTGCCCCGTGCAGGGGAGCCATGAGGCCAGTCCAAGCTGACATGCGCCAAGTCCCTCATCCAGCCTGGCGCCACGTACGCACTGAACAAACGGTGACCACTGCCTCCGGGCACCGGAGCCTGCAGTGGGGCAGATGCCACAGCTTCACGCTCTGTTCCTTATGGGGTTTATGGGGATGTAAATGCCATCTTCCGCCCGGCCTGCTTGCACATTTCCTCATATTTGAACATTCCAGAAATCTCGCAAGGGGTGTTTTGTGACCACCACTGGCCTGGACCGGATCTCCCCAAGTAGGTTTCTGTTTGCTCTCTCCAGTGACCCAGGGCACAACTCCTGAAACCTCTGGGGGACCATGCGGGTGGTGTGCCCCCCAGTTGAGAACTAGCTTAGGGTTCAAAGGATCAGACAGGGATCCTCCCTGGCTCTACCACGGCCAGGGCAGAGGACAGAGGGCCCTGTGCGGTTCCTCTCTAGCCACGGGTTTACTTCTCATCTCCCCCTGCATGGACAGTGGGTCCCCATGACACTCCGCAACCTGGACACTTCTCCCTTCTAGTAAGCAACACTTGAGTCGAATTCCGACGCGTCCTCCACTCAAGGGCGTCCCTTAGGCTTGGTGAACGTGGCATTGATGGCTCTGAAGCATCCTGAAGTAAAGATACCTGTTTAACTCTCTCAAATGTATTTGACCTTTTTCCTTGTAGCATCTATTAACATCCCACAAGAGAGGTACTGAGAGTGGGTATTTTTAATGAAAATCTGTTGTGACTCCTTTGGCAAGGCAAGGGCTCTTCCACTGCCTGGTTCGTGTGAATTGTCAGGTTCTATCCTTGTGTCGGGAAACCCCCCGGGTGCTTCAGGCAGCGTTCAGAGCTGTGACGCCTGGTGAAACACACAGAGGCCTTCAGTGCACCTGACGGTCCCGCCACCGAACCTGGCGGCACAGTGGCCTGGGGGACAGGAGATGCTGATACAGAGGCCATACCCAGCACACAGAGAGGGGGCCTGAGATGAGGGAGGAGCAGAGAGGGCAGAGCTCTGCCTCCCTCTATGCACCCCTCATCCTCATCCCTACCTGCTGTCCCAGGGAATGCTTCATCCTGGCCCAGGGCTCAGGGCTTCTACAAACCAGGGATCCCCAACCAACCCCAAGTCTTTTCATCCCAAATCCCACCTACAGTGACTCCCTCGCCACGACAGGTCAGGGGTCTCCCCTTCCCCATGTTCTGGTTCCACCTTCCGCTCCTTATCACTTCCTCAGTGTGGGCTCTGATTCCTACAAGGCGTTACCCCTTTCTGGGGGGTGTTTCATCATCTGAGACAGGGGGCCATGGAACAACTCCCACTCCTACTCATTCTTTGCCTCTCTTTAGGTCTTCCACTTTGTAAGAGTCTTGTGAAAACTGCTTCTCATACAGAACAATTAACCAGGATCTAGCAGTTGTGTATCTCAGTGTTCCTTTCATAAACTCCCACATGGAAATTCAAGCAAGGAATTTAGGTGCAAAACAAGTAACTCCCTCAGAAGTTTATCCCAGCTAAGAATAAAAGCCTTACAGTTTCTCCAGTTTCTCTTCTTGCCTTGGCTTCCAGGAGGCTAAGTGCCTCATGGGATAGAAACCCATGTAGTTGACTTTCTGCTCGCCACAGCAAGTAGGAAGCCTCTGATAATACATATCAGACTATGCAGGGCCTTCCCTGTGGTTCAGTAACTAGGACTCCATGCTCCCCATGCAAGGGGCCAGAGTTCCATCCCTGGTCAGGGAACTATATCCCACATGCCACAACTAAGACTTGGACCAGTCAATAAACAAACATTTTTAAAAAGAAAAGAACAAGTACTAGAACACCCAGCTAAGAGGAACGTGAGCTGTGAGGATGGCTCCCTACCCCACGTGCAGGAACTTGGTGAAAGGGGGATCCAGGGCCATTAGATGAGCAGCTCAGTGATGAGGGCATCTCTATACATGCTTGCCTGCTCCTCACACACAGGATGAATGCCCAGACTAGAGTTGCTCTAGAGGCCTCCCCTTCCTGTGTCGTCTCCTTAGGGAGACACACCCCATGTCCAGCCCCTTTTGCCGTGGCCCCACGGAGCCCCCTCCAGGTAATCGCTGACAGAGTGGGTGGGCTGCACACGCTGGTCTTCCTCCGGGTTAAGCACCACCACCCAGACTGAGCAGAACCGGAGCCTGCAAGCAAGAAGTACACAGATCAGGAAGGCTGCGACGGGCCTGCCAGTTCCTCCTCTCCTTTCTGTCTCCCAGCCTTCACCCAGACTGGGAAAGAGTGTTTCCTGAGAGCAAGGACAGAGGGGGAGGGTAGCGGGGGAAGAGAGGAGGAGCACCTCACCCCTTGCTGAGCAGACCCCCAGGATCGCATTGCACTGCACCCAAGCCGCGCATATGAGCAGCAGGATTGCGGCTGGGTCCTGGGTGAAGACACATCAATGAGTTTCAGCTTCACTGCCTGAGCACTCCTTCCAAGTGAGAGTCAATTAGGAATGTGGGCCCCTCTGCAGTCTCTGCAAATGAAGCGAGGCAGCCAGTGGGGCAGTGGGACTGAAGGCGCAAGCTAGAGAGAAGAGCTCGAAACGAGCCCTTTCTAGACAGCCTTTGTCTTGGGGCCGGCAGAGTGGCCCAGCTGGGTAGGGCGGAGGAATTGGCTGCTGGGGCCAGAAGGCAACAGTGCAGTCCCTCTCTGGCCCCCACTCCTCTTCAAGCCGCTCCTCTCCGGATGCCCTGGTCCCCAGGGACCACCCACCCAATGCCAGGGGCTCCTGCTCACAATTACACACAGCTTCTCTTTTCCCAGATCCTCTTCCCTCTGGGAGAAAGGTCACCTGGCTCTTCACACGAGGGTCACTCTGGGCCTGCAGCTGACCACAGACGGAGAGCCAGCCACTGGGTCTCTGACACTTGCCATCCACACTTCCAGGGTCCTGCAAGTCCTCGGGCTCCTCCCTCAACTCCCACCCGCACCCACCCAGGTCCTCGTCCTTCTGTACCATGTTCTCAGGGGAGACACTCTTCTCCCACCACACCCGCGGGCTCTGCTTCCCTGTCCCACCCTGAGGTCACGCAGGGGTGTCCCTGCACAGCTGCCAAGCTATCTCTGCAGAGATGAGCTGCTGTCATCCCATCGTCTGAGACAGCGAGGACCACAGCCTTTCCAGCTAGTCCCCCTCTTTCTCTCCTCCTCCGAGAGCCGCTGCCACCACTGCCCATGTCACTAAATCCAGGGGCCGGTTCTCAGCCTTGGCCCTTGGGCCCTCCTTGCAGCCGGTGACTGCTCAGCCCTGAAGCCTTTCCCACGTGGTCACTGGGACACCCTCCCACCCTGCTGGTCCCCTACCGCACAGCTGCTCCTCAGTCTCCACCACCAGGTCCTTCTTGGCATCAAGGGCCCCAGGCGCCACTTCTTGGGCCCCCTTCCCACGGTGGTCACTTGGGGGACACTGCCAGCGGTCCCCCTAGCCTACCCCTGGGGGGTCGCAAGCCCAGCATCAGGATTGCGGCTGGGTCCTGGGTGAAGACACATCAATGAGTTTCAGCTTCACTGCCTGAGCACTCCTTCCAAGTGAGAGTCAATTAGAATGTGGGCCCCTCTGCAGTCTCTGCAAATGAAGCGAGGCAGCCAGTGGGGCAGTGGGACTGAAGGCGCAAGCTAGAGAGAAGAGCTCGAAACGAGCCCTTTCTAGACAGCCTTTGTCTTGGGGCCGGCAGAGTGGCCCAGCTGGGTAGGGCGGAGGAATTGGCTGCTGGGGCCAGAAGGCAACAGTGCAGTCCCTCTCTGGCCCCCACTCCTCTTCAAGCCGCTCCTCTCCGGATGCCCTGGTCCCCAGGGACCACCCACCCAATGCCAGGGGCTCCTGCTCACAATTACACACAGCTTCTCTTTTCCCAGATCCTCTTCCCTCTGGGAGAAAGGTCACCTGGCTCTTCACACGAGGGTCACTCTGGGCCTGCAGCTGACCACAGACGGAGAGCCAGCCACTGGGTCTCTGACACTTGCCATCCACACTTCCAGGGTCCTGCAAGTCCTCGGGCTCCTCCCTCAACTCCCACCCGCACCCACCCAGGTCCTCGTCCTTCTGTACCATGTTCTCAGGGGAGACACTCTTCTCCCACCACACCCGCGGGCTCTGCTTCCCTGTCCCACCCTGAGGTCACGCAGGGGTGTCCCTGCACAGCTGCCAAGCTATCTCTGCAGAGATGAGCTGCTGTCATCCCATCGTCTGAGACAGCGAGGACCACAGCCTTTCCAGCTAGTCCCCCTCTTTCTCTCCTCCTCCGAGAGCCGCTGCCACCACTGCCCATGTCACTAAATCCAGGGGCCGGTTCTCAGCCTTGGCCCTTGGGCCCTCCTTGCAGCCGGTGACTGCTCAGCCCTGAAGCCTTTCCCACGTGGTCACTGGGACACCCCCTCCCCACCCTGCTGGTCCCCTACCGCACAGCTGCTCCTCAGTCTCCACCACCAGGTCCTTCTTGGCATCAAGGGCCCCAGGCGCCACTTCTTGGGCTTCTTCCCTCTTCCTTGTCAAGGTCGTGCATAGCTGGGAAAAGAATTTCCAGACACGAGGTACAGTCAGAGGGAAGTAAAGTTTATTAGAGTGGGGGAAGGGAAGTCACTGCTAGAACAGCGAGTCAGCTCAAAGAAGAACCAGGCTTAAGCAGGGGTCTTTGATTCTTTTTATAGCTAGGGTCCAAGGCATGGCATAGGGGTCTTAAGGATCATTGCTGTTGGAAAGGTCTACTGGATGAGGTAGAGTGATGACTACAGCCTGAGGGAAACACAGTAGGCCCAAGGCGTGGCATAGGGGTCTAAAGGATTGGGCGGTGGACTACGGCCCAGGGCGGGGAGGTGGGGAGGAGGACAATAGGGTCTGGTTTATCTCTTCTTGCATTCCAAGACCCTCCTAGTCCCTGTCCCCTCCCATGGCTCAGGTCAGCCCTGCTCACACTGTGGGCGCCCATAACAGGCTGATAGCTCCCGATCCACGTGGCACCAAGGGTGCCTCCCCTCTGCACTCGAGGCCTCACACACACCGAGCTCTGGCCTGCCAAGCCCCTACCCAACCCCAGACTTCCCATCACAGTAGAGGGCAGCCCCCTCGACTCTTCCCTGAGTCTAGGCTCTTCGGGATCTGATCCTTTCTACCTTGGAAATCTATCCAGAGTCTGAGTTCCTCTCATCGCTCACACTACTACCACCCTCACACCCGCTGTGTAACTCGCCAGTCTCCCAAATGACCCCTACTCTGCCCGTACTCCCTAAATCAGCCATCAACACAGGGGACCAGGAAACACTCACTCAGGCCACTCTGGCTTAGAGTCCCCGCTGGCTTCCAGGCTCACACAGAGCAAAACCCAGCCCCACCCACCTCCCACAGTGGGCTGGTCAGACATTGGAAATGCATTGAACTGGATGGCTTGCACTCCCGGAGACACTTTCCACGTGGTCACTAAATCCAGGGGCGGTTCTCACCCCCCCAGCCGGTGACTGCTCAGCCCTGAAGCCTTTCCCACGTGGTCACTGGGACACCCCCTCCCCACCCTGCTGGTCCCCTACCGCACAGCTGCTCCTCAGTCTCCACCACCAGGTCCTTCTTGGCATCAAGGGCCCCAGGCGCCACTTCTTGGGCTTCTTCCCTCTTCCTTGTCAAGGTCGTGCATAGCTGGGAAAAGAATTTCCAGACACGAGGTACAGTCAGAGGGAAGTAAAGTTTATTAGAGTGGGGGAAGGGAAGTCACTGCTAGAACAGCGAGTCAGCTCAAAGAAGAACCAGGCTTAAGCAGGGGTCTTTGATTCTTTTTATAGCTAGGGTCCAAGGCATGGCATAGGGGTCTTAAGGATCATTGCTGTTGGAAAGGTCTACTGGATGAGGTAGAGTGATGACTACAGCCTGAGGGAAACACAGTAGGCCCAAGGCGTGGCATAGGGGTCTAAAGGATTGGGCGGTGGACTACGGCCCAGGGCGGGGAGGTGGGGAGGAGGACAATAGGGTCTGGTTTATCTCTTCTTGCATTCCAAGACCCTCCTAGTCCCTGTCCCCTCCCATGGCTCAGGTCAGCCCTGCTCACACTGTGGGCGCCCATAACAGGCTGATAGCTCCCGATCCACGTGGCACCAAGGGTGCCTCCCCTCTGCACTCGAGGCCTCACACACACCGAGCTCTGGCCTGCCAAGCCCCTACCCAACCCCAGACTTCCCATCACAGTAGAGGGCAGCCCCCTCGACTCTTCCCTGAGTCTAGGCTCTTCGGGATCTGATCCTTTCTACCTTGGAAATCTATCCAGAGTCTGAGTTCCTCTCATCGCTCACACTACTACCACCCTCACACCCGCTGTGTAACTCGCCAGTCTCCCAAATGACCCCTACTCTGCCCGTACTCCCTAAATCAGCCATCAACACAGGGGACCAGGGGAAACACTCACTCAGGCCACTCCCTGGCTTAGAGTCCCCCGCTGGCTTCCAGGCTCACACAGAGCAAAACCCAGCCCCACCCCACCCCCACCTCCCACAGTGGGCTGGTCAGACATTGGAAATGCATTGAACTGGATGGCTTGCACTTCCCGGAGAAAGGGACTTTAAAGCTAAGTTCCAAGAAATAAACAGGAAACACCCAGATGATGGACATCTGTCAGGTCTAAGCAGGAAAACAGAAACCGCAGCAAGTGTTTACAGTCGAGGAATTGGTGACCTGGGCAAGGAAGGAGCTGAGGTGGGGGTGGGAGGGGCAGCCCTGGAACTCCCCCACCCCTGGAGTCGCGGGCTTCAGGCATCATGCCTGCAGCTGTACCAGCACGTGCAAAGGCCCTGAGGCAGGAGGAAGGTGTGTGGAAGAGGCAGACAGGCAGGGTCAGGGGCATTGAGAGCGAACAGAGGGAAGCCTGAAAGGGGGCAGGAGGCCAGGCTGGGGCAGCCTCATGGCCCTGGCCAGCATCTGGCCTTGATCCTCAGAGGAGAGCCATCCTCCTGCTCTAGCCGGCATCTGAGCCACCTTCCTCTTCAGAAAGCCACACCTGGGTCCATGCCTTTAGCCCTTTACTCAACACTCTCACTGCCTCTGGCGTCTTCAGCCCCACCCAGACCCTGGCCTGGAAGGCTCCCTGGGACATTCTCCTGTCTCCTCCGCAGCCCCACAGCTTCCATCCTGGCACGCAGCTGCCTGGGTAACTCCCGACACGGTCTCTGGCTCCAGCTCACTGCGTCTCAACCCCCACCCCCACCCTGACCCAACATGGCGTGGGAGCCCGCTCAAGACCACCGTGAGCCTCTGAAGCCACAAGGATGGAGCCCAGACCCCATGAGCCGCAGCCCTCATGCCCTTAGCAGGCTGGCGCTGTCTTTCTTGCTTGCCCTGCCCCATCATGAGCAGCCACCGTCCCAGACAGACCAGCCCTTCAGGCCCAGGCTGCCTGGCTTTTGATATCATCTCCTGGGCGTGCCTTTCTCCTTTCCCCTTCCACCCCCACAGATTCCTCCTGGCCTGTTCCTGCCTTGGGGCACCTCCTCCAAGAAGCCTTCCTTCCCTGAAAGTGTCTCCTGCACTCTGCCCTCCCTCCCCAAGGCAGAACTGCTGTGTTGCCCCCTGTTCTGCTCTGGAACCTCTCACACCCAGCTTTGGCGTCAGCTGTGAGCCGAGTCTCAGAAGCCGTTTTCCATCCATGGGGCTCCCTGTGTCCCCCTTTCTTTCCTGCTACGTGAAGCCTCAGCCTGGTGCCCCTCCCCTGCACAAACCAGCTGGAACCTCCTTCTGGGGTTTACTAAAGCAGCGTCTTCTAGAGTCCTAGGGGAGGACGAGCTAGTCTGACGTGGGCAGACAGGACTGTGAAGGGAATCCTGTGAGTTTAAAAATGATCCATTGGAGCCCCAGGTTTTCCTATAAACGTGAGAGCTACCATCCTAAGCAACACTGGGCAGAGGTCTTCTGTCCTTCAGTGTCAGGTTTCAATGCCTCCACTACCAGGGTCTAGACCAGAACACCTGACCACGAGAGCGAACAGAGGGAAGCCTGAAAGGGGGCAGGAGGCCAGGCTGGGGCAGCCTCATGGCCCTGGCCAGCATCTGGCCTTGATCCTCAGAGGAGAGCCATCCTCCTGCTCTAGCCGGCATCTGAGCCACCTTCCTCTTCAGAAAGCCACACCTGGGTCCATGCCTTTAGCCCTTTACTCAACACTCTCACTGCCTCTGGCGTCTTCAGCCCCACCCAGACCCTGGCCTGGAAGGCTCCCTGGGACATTCTCCTGTCTCCTCCGCAGCCCCACAGCTTCCATCCTGGCACGCAGCTGCCTGGGTAACTCCCGACACGGTCTCTGGCTCCAGCTCACTGCGTCTCAACCCCCACCCCCACCCTGACCCAACATGGCGTGGGAGCCCGCTCAAGACCACCGTGAGCCTCTGAAGCCACAAGGATGGAGCCCAGACCCCATGAGCCGCAGCCCTCATGCCCTTAGCAGGCTGGCGCTGTCTTTCTTGCTTGCCCTGCCCCATCATGAGCAGCCACCGTCCCAGACAGACCAGCCCTTCAGGCCCAGGCTGCCTGGCTTTTGATATCATCTCCCTGGGCGTGCCTTTCTCCTTTCCCCTTCCACCCCCACAGATTCCTCCTGGCCTGTTCCTGCCTTGGGGCACCTCCTCCAAGAAGCCTTCCTTCCCTGAAAGTGTCTCCTGCACTCTGCCCTCCCTCCCCAAGGCAGAACTGCTGTGTTGCCCCCTGTTCTGCTCTGGAACCTCTCACACCCAGCTTTGGCGTCAGCTGTGAGCCGAGTCTCAGAAGCCGTTTTCCATCCATGGGGCTCCCTGTGTCCCCCTTTCTTTCCTGCTACGTGAAGCCTCAGCCTGGTGCCCCTCCCCTGCACAAACCAGCTGGAACCTCCTTCTGGGGTTTACTAAAGCAGCGTCTTCTAGAGTCCTAGGGGAGGACGAGCTAGTCTGACGTGGGCAGACAGGACTGTGAAGGGAATCCTGTGAGTTTAAAAATGATCCATTGGAGCCCCAGGTTTTCCTATAAACGTGAGAGCTACCATCCTAAGCAACACTGGGCAGAGGTCTTCTGTCCTTCAGTGTCAGGTTTCAATGCCTCCACTACCAGGGTCTAGACCAGAACACCTGACCACAGACGCCCAGGAGCAGCTGCGCGAGCAGGAGCGCTGGGTCCCGTCCATGCTGAGCCGCCTGGTGACCAGGGAGGGCACCCCCAGGGTGGAGGAGGGCAGAGGGACTTCATGACCAGTGAGTGCCAGCACATGAAACCAGGGATGCAGGGGTGAGAGAAGTTCGGTGACCAAGACACAAGGGCACCCTCGATCCTCTGCACAGGCTGCTTTGATTTTCTGCTGAGCACAGCTTCCGGCAGGACTGTCCTGGAGCAGCCAGAGCCTGGTCTTGGACGGGGTGCGCAGCGAGCAGTGTGTGGGCTGTGGGTAGGGTGTTGATCTGGATGGAGGATGGAATCCAGTTCAGCACTTGCCAGCTGTGTTGTTTTGGACCAGTCATCTGGCCTCGTAGGCTCAGCAATGGGACTTGAAACAGGCCCTCCCTGGAGAGCGGACCAGCACCACACTGGCAGCGGGCAAAAGAGCTCCTGAGGCGCGTGTGTCTGCCTTGGCAGAAGTTGGCAGGGCCTGCGGTTACAGCAGCAGCGTGGGGTGGCAGGCCCTGTGCCCAGTTACCTTTAGATGTCACAAAACCTAAATGGTTTCTGTTATCTTGCTTGGATCTATGTGGTGGATTTAGAGCTTCCGAAAATCCACTTGAGGCTTTTTTTTTTTTTAAGATTTATTTATTTATTTATTTTTGGGCGGGGGTCGGGTTGAGGAGGGAGGGGAGCAGGCGGGCCACTTCTATTGGTCTTTCATTTCTCCATTTCCATCTGCCTTTGTTCTTTGGCTCCTGTGGGCCTCCCATCCCGGTGGCCTCTGTCATTGCAGAGCGCCGGCTCTGGGCGCATGCGCTCCAGAACTCCGGCTCAGTAATTGGACACATCGGTCCAGTCGCTCCGCAGCACGTGGGATCTTCCCAGGCCAGGGATGGAACCGGCACCCCTTGCACTGCAAGGCGGTGTCCTTACCCACTGGACCACCAGGGGAAGCCCCACTTGAGGCTTTTTATGTACTCACTATTTATAGTCTAAACTCTCCAAATCCCTGGGCCTGCCAGCACAGCCCTGCTGTGCTTTCTCCCCGGCAGGATTCTCCAGCAGTGGAGAACAGAAATGTGGAATCCGTGGCCTCGCCAGCCGGGCACACTTTCTCCTTGGGTGAGGCCAGGGACTCCTCTTCTCCTTGCAGGGTCACCCAGGGTCGCCGGCAACCACATCCGGCCCCTTCCCGCTAGTAGGAGTTCCAGCAACAGGATCCATTCCTGCCATTCCGCACGGTCATTTCCTAAAGGTGGAAATTTGGTTGTTGTTGTTGTTGAGTCACTAAGTCGTGTCCAACTCTGCGACTCCATGGACGGCAGCATGCCAGGCTACCCTGTCCTTCACTATCCCCCGGAGTTTGCTCAAATTCATGTTCATTGAGTTAGTGATGCTATTCAACCATCTCATCCTCTGTCTCCGTTTTCTCCTCCCGCCCTCAAATTTTCCCAGTACCAGAGTCTTTTCCAATGAGTAGGGTCTTTGCCTGAAGTAGTGGAGCTTCAGCTTCAGCATTTATCCTTCCAATGAATATTCAAGGTTGATTTCCTTTAGGATTGACTGGTTTGATCTCTTTGGAGCTCAAGAGACTCTCAAGAATAGTCTCCAGCACCACAGTTGGAAAGCATCAGTTCTTCAGTGTTCAGTCTTCTTTATGGTCCAGCTCTCACATCCATACATGACTACTGGAAAAACCACAGCTTTGACTGTATGGACCTTTGTCAGTAAAATGATATCTATGCTTTTTAATATGCTGTCTAGATTAGCCATAGCTTTTATTCCAAGGAGCAAATGTCTTTTAATTTCATGGCTGCAGTCACTGTCCTCAGTGATTTTCAAAACTCTGGTAGCCATACAGTATTTCTATGGCTCATATAATTTGTGTTCTGCTCTCTTCATCTGGGTCAGGGCCAGTCCTCTTATTATTTTTCTTTCTCCTGAGCCCCGTCTCACTCCATCCTGTGCCGTGATCTTTCATACAAATAGCAAAAGGGGGCAGTGTGCTTCATCATGGGTCATTGATAGTCACCATCATTCACTCAGTCCCCACCCTTGGGAAATTTCTTCCCCGTGAACAAGATGCTGCACTTCTCAGGTCAAAGTTCATGTAGGATTTGGGGCACAAACAAGATGGCATGACCAGAAGTGAGCTCAGGTTTCTTCCCCTAGAACAGGAAGGGAGGGTCCAAACAGAGCAGATGCCCAGGCAGGAGGAGGCAAAGCAGCCTGTCACTGCGGTTAGGGCAGAGGTTCCTGAACTGACCATTTATCCAGCTCTGCCTTTCTTAGCTGTGTGGCCTTAGGCAAGTCAGTTAACCTCTCTGGGCCTGGGTGTTCCCAGTGGAAGACACAACAGGTGTAATACCTGTGCTACTCATTCTAGATAGCAGGAATGAGTAGGGGCAAATAAAGTGCTCTGGCCTGTGCCTCACCTAGACAGCATCACAGAGAAGCTGGGACTATGAGGCCCAGGCTGGGGGCATCTGCGTGCTATCTATGAACACAGATGCTGCGGGAGTGTGTGTATGACCTCGTGAGCACAAATGTGCTCCAGGCCAGCTGGTCCTGCAGCACCACTCCTTGAAGACAGGTCCTCCACATCCTAGGCCCAGAGGGAGCATACCCCGTGCAGCCCCAGGGCCACCAGGCCGGAGCCAGGCAAGGGAGGAAGAAGGAAGGGGGCTGAGAAAGGGAGCACACCCAGTCCTCCTGAGGCCTCTGCCAGGCTGTCGCCGCACAGCTGTGTCTCATTTGCTTTGGAAACTGCCCTGAACAGTAGCTATCATCTCCGCTGTTTTACAGAGTCGAGGCTCAGAGGGGAGGAAGGGCCTTGCCTAAGGCCTCAGACCCGTTGAGGCTGAGTGAACCGGCGAGTGTTCCAGGCAGGGCAGAAGGTTCTGTGAGGGCACAGGATGAAAGGTGGAGGGAGAGGCCAAGCCACGCTTGGGGTGCCTGTCCCTCCCCGCACACAGCCAGCAAGCACCCTGGGTCCCTGGGTCAAGGGCAAGGCTTCCACTGGTCCACCCATGCCTCAGCAGAAATGGGCAACAGGCCCAGGAAATCCCTGTCGTGATCTTTCATACAAATAGCAAAAGGGGGCAGTGTGCTTCATCATGGGTCATTGATAGTCACCATCATTCACTCAGTCCCCACCCTTGGGAAATTTCTTCCCCGTGAACAAGATGCTGCACTTCTCAGGTCAAAGTTCATGTAGGATTTGGGGCACAAACAAGATGGCATGACCAGAAGTGAGCTCAGGTTTCTTCCCCTAGAACAGGAAGGGAGGGTCCAAACAGAGCAGATGCCCAGGCAGGAGGAGGCAAAGCAGCCTGTCACTGCGGTTAGGGCAGAGGTTCCTGAACTGACCATTTATCCAGCTCTGCCTTTCTTAGCTGTGTGGCCTTAGGCAAGTCAGTTAACCTCTCTGGGCCTGGGTGTTCCCAGTGGAAGACACAACAGGTGTAATACCTGTGCTACTCATTCTAGATAGCAGGAATGAGTAGGGGCAAATAAAGTGCTCTGGCCTGTGCCTCACCTAGACAGCATCACAGAGAAGCTGGGACTATGAGGCCCAGGCTGGGGGCATCTGCGTGCTATCTATGAACACAGATGCTGCGGGAGTGTGTGTATGACCTCGTGAGCACAAATGTGCTCCAGGCCAGCTGGTCCTGCAGCACCACTCCTTGAAGACAGGTCCTCCACATCCTAGGCCCAGAGGGAGCATACCCCGTGCAGCCCCAGGGCCACCAGGCCGGAGCCAGGCAAGGGAGGAAGAAGGAAGGGGGCTGAGAAAGGGAGCACACCCAGTCCTCCTGAGGCCTCTGCCAGGCTGTCGCCGCACAGCTGTGTCTCATTTGCTTTGGAAACTGCCCTGAACAGTAGCTATCATCTCCGCTGTTTTACAGAGTCGAGGCTCAGAGGGGAGGAAGGGCCTTGCCTAAGGCCTCAGACCCCGTTGAGGCTGAGTGAACCGGCGAGTGTTCCAGGCAGGGCAGAAGGTTCTGTGAGGGCACAGGATGAAAGGTGGAGGGAGAGGCCAAGCCACGCTTGGGGTGCCTGTCCCTCCCCGCACACAGCCAGCAAGCACCCTGGGTCCCTGGGTCAAGGGCAAGGCTTCCACTGGTCCACCCATGCCTCAGCAGAAATGGGCAACAGGCCCAGGGAAATCCCTGTCGTCAGTGACCACCTCTGGCATTGCCACCCTACAGCTGTGCTCCTGGGCTCACAGGGTCCCTCCAGAACTGCCCCAGGGGTTGGCAGGCCACACCATCACCCCTGGAGGAGACAGAGGAAGAAGCAGCCCGTCTGGACTGGCGGCCTGGTGAGGCAAGGAAGGGCACCTGGCTGCCCTAGCTGGGGGCCCCCTGGCAGGGGGCCCACCAGCCCCAGAGCGGTCTCCACTCTCGGCCTGGGTCACCCCCCTGTCAGAGGAACTCAAGGAAGTGAGTCCTCTGAATGGTGTAAAAACTGGTCCCTTGGGATGGAGAGCCCAAGGACGCACCCAGAGCCCGTGGCCCTCCTCCAGGGCCAGCAGCAAGGCCATGTCCGAAGGCGAGCACCGAATGCCAGCCCGGGGTGCATGTGTCCCTTGAGCGGATGCAGGATGAGCTTCAGGCTGCAGAGGAACACCAGAAGGCCAGCTAGATCTGAATTCCAGCTAGATCTGAATTCTAGCTATATCTGAATCGCAGGTAAACAATGAAAAACTGTCCATACAAATATGTCCCACCCAACCATTGGGATATACTTACACTATTTATCTGAAACCCCACTTCCCTGGCTGTTGTGTATTTTTCTTTGCTAAATCTGGCACCCTTACATGGGTATCCTATGCTCCAGCTAGAACTGGGGAGGGCAGGATATCACTGATGCTAACACGTGGCAGGAGAAGGTTCTGGTCTGCATGTTCAGAACACTTTCTGACAGACCCAGGAACCGGGGCACCAGAGTTTGCCCTCCTGTCTGTGACACCTCCCCTGGAGGGACCAGGCCCTCTGTCAGTCAAGGTCTAGAGACATCCTTCTCTCCAGGGTCTGTTTAGGAGGCAAGCCTGCCCTGCCAGTGGCCTGTGGGAACTGAATTATATCTGTTTTTTCAAAACAGAAAAGAAGTCTTCTATCCTGGGCAGCATCCACATGCCCATGAGCTCTGCCCTCAAGTATGAATATTCTCTTAAAAATAGGAATTATGGTGCACTTAAAAAGGAGCATGTTATGTCAGCAGTGGTGATAAGACAATTTATCACTGTCTACAAAAGAAGGCTCTAATGATGTGGTGGAAGCTGGTTCAGTGGGCTGTAAATTATGAGCCATTCTCTCACTGGCGGAAACAAATCCTCCTGTCAGTCACTGTGCTTGCCCCGTGGTCCAGCGGGTTGCGGAGTGGCAGGAACTTCACGCCCACTGCCCAGGAGCATCCCCTCCACTCCTCAGGCCCCCTACTCATCCACGGGACCCTCACGCCATCTGTAGTCACAGCTTTGGCGAATGTGTCCTTTATGACAAGAAAAAATAACGATTTATGGTCTTCAAATAGGCAAAAATAAAGGAGAGAAAGGAAGGAAGGAGGAAGAGGAAAGAGGGTAGGGAGCAGACTTCACTGCAGAGAACAGGCTCTGATCAGAGGCTTCGTGGACACCCTGCTCTAAGGGACACTGCCATCCCTCCTGAGCCAGGCTGGAGGGCAGACCTGTTGCTCCCACAGGTGAGGTGAGGAGCCTCCTGCACTGGGAAGCATACAGAAAGAGCTGGACCAGCACCTGCTGAGAACTGGAGAGCGCAGGGTATCACTAATATTTTAAGATGAAGTGCCAGGCTAGGGACTTCCCTGGTGGTCCAGTGGCTAAATCTCCAAACTTCCAATGTAGGGAACTGGGGTTCAAACCCTAGTCAGGGAACTAGATCCCGCATGCTACCACTAAAGATTCCACATGTGCTTGCTTAGTCACTCCGTTGTGTCCAACTCTTTGTGATCCCATGGGCTATAGCCCACTAGACTCTTCTGTTCTTGCAACTCTGCAGGCAAGAATACTAGAATCGATTGCCATTTTCCTCCTCCAGGGAATCTTCCCAAATCAGGAAATGAACCCGTGTCTCCTGTGTCTCCTACATTGCAGATGGATTTTTTTACCTGCTGAGTCAGTGAAGCCAAAGATTCCCCATGCCACAGTTAAATATCCCATGTGCTACAACTAAAACCCAGCAGAGCAAAAATAAAAAAGTACCAGGCGAAGGCTTTGGCTTAAAAATTCAGAACACTTTCTGATGGGGCCAGGAATCAAGGCAATGCAAATTATTATCATTGTCTTGCTGAGCTCAGGTACAGCTTGTTAGGAATCTAGGCAAGTTAAAATAACACAAAATTAAAAGTGAAGAACGAGACAGACAGGTAGGAAGGCCATCACAGTAATGCTTGGGGCCCTGGCGGCAGCAGGGAGGTTTTTCGAGCCGGTGTATCAGGAAGGGTTTGGTTGACTCCAGGAAGCGACTGATTGCCTGCCCATGTCGCTCTCGCCCTGGTCCAAAGGGGCTCCTCAATGAGAGGAGCAGGGGTGAGCGGCCCAGGCCAGGGGTGCCACAGTAGATGGTCTGCTGTGCTCCTTCCTCTGGAGCGTCCCTCCCTGCTCCCACCCCTCATCCAGGCACCCCAGCAAAATGGACCACTGTCCAAGTCAGAGCCCCCACCCAAACAATTCCAGTTTCTTCTGTCATTTCCTTTCACATCTGTCTTCCTTGAGGTTTCAATTCTGTTCTTCCTCCATTTTCTTGTTACTTACTTCCCCTCTCCCCCAAATGTGTTTCTGATCGTGAGCAAGACTCCTGTCCCTTGCTGTCACGTTGAATTTCATCTGTTGTCCTTACTGTCCCATGAGATCAGACGCCCAGGAACCTACTTGGCTGGAGCAGCCGTGGTGGGAAACAGCATGTGGGGCAGTTCGGACACCCCGCTCCGCAAGGAGGGGCCCAGAGGCATGTCAACATCACTGTCCTCACATTCAAAGGTGAGGGGTTAGGGTGAGGGTTAGGGTTAGTGACTTCAATTCTATACTAACCAGCCCTTCTGGGTGCCTGAAGAACAATGAACACCAAGGCTGTAAGCAGGTCTAGGGTTGTCTGAGCCACACGTTAGACAGTAATTTACTGAACAGTTTCCTAATTATTTGAAAATGGTCATCCTCCTTTACACACAAAGGAACAGGGTGCAAACCACGAACTCTGACTAACCTCCACTTGGTCCGGTCCACGAAGAGATGCCTGCCTGGACCCAGAAATCATATTCTCTATCACCCAAAAAAAAAAGAACAGGTGAAGGCTTTGGTTTACAAAATTCAGAACACTTTCTGATGGGGCCAGGAATCAAGGCAATGCAAATTATTATCATTGTCTTGCTGAGCTCAGGTACAGCTTGTTAGGAATCTAGGCAAGTTAAAATAACACAAAATTAAAAGTGAAGAACGAGACAGACAGGTAGGAAGGCCATCACAGTAATGCTTGGGGCCCTGGCGGCAGCAGGGAGGTTTTTCGAGCCGGTGTATCAGGAAGGGTTTGGTTGACTCCAGGAAGCGACTGATTGCCTGCCCATGTCGCTCTCGCCCTGGTCCAAAGGGGCTCCTCAATGAGAGGAGCAGGGGTGAGCGGCCCAGGCCAGGGGTGCCACAGTAGATGGTCTGCTGTGCTCCTTCCTCTGGAGCGTCCCTCCCTGCTCCCACCCCTCATCCAGGCACCCCAGCAAAATGGACCACTGTCCAAGTCAGAGCCCCCACCCAAACAATTCCAGTTTCTTCTGTCATTTCCTTTCACATCTGTCTTCCTTGAGGTTTCAATTCTGTTCTTCCTCCATTTTCTTGTTACTTACTTCCCCTCTCCCCCAAATGTGTTTCTGATCGTGAGCAAGACTCCTGTCCCTTGCTGTCACGTTGAATTTCATCTGTTGTCCTTACTGTCCCATGAGATCAGACGCCCAGGAACCTACTTGGCTGGAGCAGCCGTGGTGGGAAACAGCATGTGGGGCAGTTCGGACACCCCGCTCCGCAAGGAGGGGCCCAGAGGCATGTCAACATCACTGTCCTCACATTCAAAGGTGAGGGGTTAGGGTGAGGGTTAGGGTTAGTGACTTCAATTCTATACTAACCAGCCCTTCTGGGTGCCTGAAGAACAATGAACACCAAGGCTGTAAGCAGGTCTAGGGTTGTCTGAGCCACACGTTAGACAGTAATTTACTGAACAGTTTCCTAATTATTTGAAAATGGTCATCCTCCTTTACACACAAAGGAACAGGGTGCAAACCACGAACTCTGACTAACCTCCACTTGGTCAGGTTCACGGAGAGATGGCTGCATCTGCCATTGCTGGACCCAGAAATCATATTCTCTATCATTTGTGCTTTTCCCAGAAAAAAAGTGATGAATTAAGGAAGAAAAGCAGGTACAGGCTATCCAAAAATGAGCCTGTTCAAAGGTAAAAAGCTATCAAAATGTCAAACTTTCGCCACCAGCCCATCATTTGAACACTTTCAAGCTGAGGGAGTCTGCAGTGCACTGTTTCCTCCCTGCGTTCTGTCAGGGAAGGGGGCGGGGCTGCCTGCTGACAGTCATCCGGGTCCTGAACCAAACCCTGGTGAGCCTTCCGGGAGGAGCCCTCTCCAGGAACCTTTCAGAGCAAGCACCAGCAGCCTACCTTGGCCACACCCTCTCCCCGGCCTCACTCTGCTCTTCTCGGGGCTCCTCTTCCTAAGGGAGGCTGAGACGCACACCACCTCCATGCAAACACACATCAAGCAAAGCTTTTCCCACAGGTTCCAGGCAAAGGGTCAGACTCACCACCCCAAAGGCAAAAGAGATAACTGAGTGATCATTAAAACTAAAGGAGTGCAATCACCGTAAGGATCCAAGGGCTAGTGGAAAAGATAATGCACTGGAAATAGCCTGAAGGGACTGCAAGAAGGCCTGTCTGCATTTCTGGCCAGGTGAGACTTTTTTCCAAGTGAAATATGTGACGTACAGATTCTGCCAGGCTGGATGTCAAGGTCAGAGCTCCCGCTGGAGCTGAAGCTCAGTGTCCCCAGGCTGTCCTCATGAACCTCAGGCTGGTGGGAATAAGCCGGGGAGGGAGATCCCACAGGGGCTCTGCCCCCACACCTGCCATCTCAGAGGCCTGGAGACACTGGACTTGTGCCCTAGGTAGCAGACATGGTCCATGGGAGGCCTGGCTCGGCAGGGAAGAGGTCATGCAAACAGGAACTGCCTCCCACAACAAGATGGGAGGGGAGTTGGGAACAGCCTTCCACAAGATGAGAGGGGATCCGGGAGGACGGAAGCCCTGTGCATTTGCCAAGTGGCAAATCGCTGCCAGCTCTCCAGGCTCTGCTGGGACCCAGGGGGCTGCAGCATACACAAAGAGCAAGCAAAAATCTCCAAGGCTGCTGAACTACACTGGGACTGGGCTTTCCTGCATGATTCTCTCCTAAGACCAGCATGCTACTCTCTGAGCAGCAGCCACTGGGGAAATGTGGCAGAGCGGAGGGTCCCAGCCGGCAGCCGGCTCTATCACTAAGGGTCATAATAATGGACTTTCTCTTCTACTTAGTCGTCTTTTGTTCATAGGTCTAAATCACATTCTACAGAAAAGAATTCTACAGAATTCTTTTTTTTTGGCCACTTCTAGTGGTCTTTCATTTTCATCTTTGTTCTTTGGCCCGTGTGGGCCTCCCATCGCGGTGGCCTCTGTTGTCGCAGAGCGCCGGCTCTGGGCGCATGCGCTCCAGAGCTCCGGCTCAGTAGCTGGACACATCGGTCCAGCTGCTCCGTGGCACGTGGGATCCTCCCAGGCCAGGGATCGAACCAGCACCCTTTGCACTGCTAGGCAGTGTCCTTACCCACTGGACCACCAGGGAAGCCTCCACTCCAGCAATTCTGATTCGTAACTCAGACACTTCACTTTTCTTATCATTTGCCTCGTACACACACACACACACACACACAGTCTCAAAACAATACCCCATGTCCACAGTAAACTCATTCTTAATCTTGGGGTAGGAAGTCCTAACTGAAAATGCCCAGCAAGGTGAGCATCCTGGAGCTTGCTGACAAATGGGTAACAAATGCTGAAGACCCTGAGGTCTTGATGGTCCAAGAAATTGCTTTTCACTATCAACAAGCCTACGAATCCTGACCTCAAGACAAGGCATGCTCACAGCATAGCTGTTCTGCACCCGGCTCCTCCTCTCAACAACCAGTGAAAGGCCCTTGGGTTCTTATTATTACGGCCACGCACCCTTCAGCAGTAACCATCAGGAAGCCTGGAGAAAATAAAGGTTTCTACTTACAAGACCTGGAAATCACACAGTCACACAGGGAGCTCTTGGGCTGGGGGTTCTGCTTTTATTGGGTTGAGGGTGGGGGTCTAGGCTCATGCCTTATTGGCAAATTTAAAATGAAAGATCAGGAAGAGAAAAAGACAGGTAATCCAAACGGTCAGTTACTGAAATCAAACATGACTGCTAAAATGAGTGGGGCAGGCGGCCCTGTCCAGTCCTGTGGTCGGCGGCTGAGTTTACCAGACAGCCATCTCTGAAGTGGACATCTAGGCAATGAGAGTGTAAGTCAGGTGCTTGCATTACAAAACAACAACAAAAACAAAAAGCTGTCTGGGCTTTGCACTGCATTAGTATTTATTTATTTTATTCACTTAAGCATTTCAAAATGCTTTTCTGATTATGTGCAGTGAAAGAGGGCGTGTAATGAAAAGCAGAGACCACCTGCTCCATTCCCTGCCCCACCCACAGGTTTGAAAGCCATCATCTTCAACCATTTCTTCATTTGGCTTTCCTGGTGCTTAGCATCCTAATTCTAGAATTTTCTGGTTCTATCTTGAGAGTCAACCTGACCCCTTGCTATAAAACACAGGCTTTAGCTAACTTACATTACATCCTCCCCTAAATTTTGACAGTTATTATTTAAATTTTTCTGTTGGCCACACTTGAAACAGTCAGTGTCATACATAAATCTTACTTTTGTTCTATTGTTTTCAAATAATCTATTAATTTCTCTCAACTAAACCTTGACAGGAGCCTCCCCGTTGGCTCAGTGGTAAAGAATCTGCCTGCCAAGCAGGAGATGTTGAGATCGATCCCTGGATTGGGAAGATCCCCTGGAGGAGGAAATGGCAACCCACCCCAGCATACTTGCCTGAGAATCTCATGGACAGAGCAGACCAGTGGGCTACAGTCCATGGGGTTGCAAAATTGGACATGACTTAGCAACTAAACAACAACAATTTGACAACTTTTACATTGCCAAGACTGATCATTTTTTATCCTGTTTTATGAACATAATTTTTTCATATTCTGTCCTTAGGTTGATTCTAAAATACAATAAACACTTTTGATGGTATTAGGACTTCATAAATATTATTCATTTAAAGTCATTTTTTCAGTGATACAAGAATCACAAATGGCCAGTCCTTAAAACTTTCTTTCCTTTATTGGGTTGAGGGTGGGGGTCTAGGCTCATGCCTTATTGGCAAATTTAAAATGAAAGATCAGGAAGAGAAAAAGACAGGTAATCCAAACGGTCAGTTACTGAAATCAAACATGACTGCTAAAATGAGTGGGGCAGGCGGCCCTGTCCAGTCCTGTGGTCGGCGGCTGAGTTTACCAGACAGCCATCTCTGAAGTGGACATCTAGGCAATGAGAGTGTAAGTCAGGTGCTTGCATTACAAAACAACAACAAAAACAAAAAGCTGTCTGGGCTTTGCACTGCATTAGTATTTATTTATTTTATTCACTTAAGCATTTCAAAATGCTTTTCTGATTATGTGCAGTGAAAGAGGGCGTGTAATGAAAAGCAGAGACCACCTGCTCCATTCCCTGCCCCACCCACAGGTTTGAAAGCCATCATCTTCAACCATTTCTTCATTTGGCTTTCCTGGTGCTTAGCATCCTAATTCTAGAATTTTCTGGTTCTATCTTGAGAGTCAACCTGACCCCTTGCTATAAAACACAGGCTTTAGCTAACTTACATTACATCCTCCCCTAAATTTTGACAGTTATTATTTAAATTTTTCTGTTGGCCACACTTGAAACAGTCAGTGTCATACATAAATCTTACTTTTGTTCTATTGTTTTCAAATAATCTATTAATTTCTCTCAACTAAACCTTGACAGGAGCCTCCCCGTTGGCTCAGTGGTAAAGAATCTGCCTGCCAAGCAGGAGATGTTGAGATCGATCCCTGGATTGGGAAGATCCCCTGGAGGAGGAAATGGCAACCCACCCCAGCATACTTGCCTGAGAATCTCATGGACAGAGCAGACCAGTGGGCTACAGTCCATGGGGTTGCAAAATTGGACATGACTTAGCAACTAAACAACAACAATTTGACAACTTTTACATTGCCAAGACTGATCATTTTTTATCCTGTTTTATGAACATAATTTTTTCATATTCTGTCCTTAGGTTGATTCTAAAATACAATAAACACTTTTGATGGTATTAGGACTTCATAAATATTATTCATTTAAAGTCATGCAGGATAGTAAAACTTTATTTCCTTTTCTGTGGGTCCAGTGTCAGTAACTACAAGAATCACAAATGGCCAGTCCTTAAATTCATGTCACTTTGTGTCTTTCACATTTAGACGTAGATCTGAGTTTCTTCTCTTTTTTCAATTTTGGCCTCTTTTTTTTTGTTTTTTATTTATTTACTTATTTATTTTCATTCATCTTTAATCTTTGGTCTGTGTGGGCCTCCCATTGCAGTGGCCTCTCTCACTGCAGAGCACTGGCTCTGGGCACATGTGCTCCAGGGGTGCTGGCTCGTAATTGGACACACTGGTCCAGCCACTCCACGGCACATGGGATCTTCCTGGGCCAGGGACCGAACCGGTGTCCTTCGCACTGCAAGGTGGACTCTTTACCCACTGGACCACCAGGGAAGCCCAGATCTGAGCTTCTTTACACAGTGTTTCATTCTTCTTGGAATTTTTATTTGCCTTATTTTCTTTTTGCTAGATCTTTGTGATTACCAAGCCTCTTAATCATACTATTTCTTAAAGTTTTTGGCTGGAATATATCCTACGGTAACAGCGCTCTGGAGATCAATTTTCTCATTATTTATAAGTCTAAAGTTCTATATTTTCTCACATGAATAACAATTTTCTATGTATAGAATCCTGGACTTTAAATAATATTTTCCAAAATTTTTCTTCTAATATCTAGTGTTCCTGATATGACATCTGAGGACAGTACATTTTTGCTCTCTCAGGATGACTTCTGAAAGCTTTGGGAATTTCTCTTTATTTTTGGTGTCCTGAAATAATCTTGAGTCTGTATCAAGACATGAATATTTTATTCTCCGTCCTACTTGGAATCTGGAGGGTTTTTGAGTCTGGAGATAAATATCCTCCTACACTTTTGAGAAACTTTCTTCTATTATGTCCTTATTCTTTTAATTTTAATAAAAGTTGTACATTTACATGGCTTAAAAATTAAACATTTCGATGAATTACCTACATTGGAAAAGGAAATGGCAACCCATTCCAGTATTGCCTGGAGAGTTCCATGGACAGAGGAGCCTGGTGGGCTATATAGAGTCCATGGGGTTGTAAAAGAGTCAGACACAACTTAGTGACTGAACAAGTCTTATATAAGGTTAGCCACTTCCTTTTCACTCCCCCAAAGTCACTACTCTCAACGTTTGGAGTCCGTGGCATTTGATTCTGTATTTCTAAATTGCATTTTTAACCTTTAATGTCTCCATTTTTATTTTAAATATGCTGTATTTACTTCAGGCAGTGGACAATAAGGGTTCAGCTTTCTCACTCTGCTCTCATACCCTAAAACGCATTTCTTCCCTTTCCCATTCTGCTAATAAAATGATATCATAACTTTTGGACAAATCAATATGTACCATTTATATTATTATGACTATGCAAATATTATTTGAACCTGTAGAGGGTAGTACATTAAATTTTTCTTTCCCTTCTTATACAATTTTTTGTTTTCACTGGAGGCCAATGCTTTTCCCATTTGTTTAGTCATTATTCTTTTTTTTTTAAATTTTGGCCTCTTTTATTATTTCTTTTATTTGTTTTCATTCATCTTTATTCTTCAGCCTGTGTGTGTCTCCCATCGCAGGTGGCCTTTCTTATTGCAGAGCACTAGCTCTGGGCACATGCGCTCTAGAGTGCTGGCTCATAATTGGACACATCAGTTCAGCTGCTCCACGGCACGTGGGATCTCCCTGGGCCAGGGATTGAACTGGTGTCCCTTGCACTACAAGGCAGATTCTTTACCCACTGGACCACCAGGGAAATCCCATTTGTTTAGTTTTTTTATGTACCTACCACAAACCCCATCCCCAAACTCTTCAACAGAAGAGAGAAATATCCCCTTTCCAGGGAAATAAACATGAGCAACATTTTAAAAGATCGAGACAGTGCATGTTTTAAAGTGTAGAGCAATGATAGCACAGTGAGGGTTTGAGGACACAAAGTTCTAAGAGGTCACTTCAGTAAGAATTGTGAAGGTCTTTCTCATCCTTTACTTTCACTTGCAGGAGGACTAACAGCGGGTGTTGCGTGGGACTCTGCTTTCTTTCTTTCTTTAACTTTATTTTTTTTTGGCCTCTAAGTCAGTCATTGTTTATTTTTCATCCATCTTTATTCTTTGGCATGTGTGGGCCTCCCATCACAGTGGCCTCTCTCACTGCAGAGCACCACATGGGATCTTCCCAGCCCAGGGATTGAACCAGTGACCCCTGAACTGCAAGGCAGACTCTCTACCCATTGGACCACCAGGGAAGCCCAAGGCTCTGCTTTCTACTTGCAGTGCCTTCTTTTGATCGCCCGTGTTATGAAACTTCTCTGATGTGTCCTCTGTGGCTTTGTTTCCACTGGCCATGCTAGGAGCGTGGTGAGCCCCTAGGTCTAGATTTTCTGACACAAATGTCTTTTGCATGCAGGAAATCTGTTTGAGTTGTTTCTTTGGTAAACTGTGTCCCTCCATTTTATTTCTTTTCATTTTCGAAAGTTCTATTTAAGCTGTTCTACCTCCTGCTTAGTCTAATTTTCTTCCTTTTTTAGCTTCTATTTTCCATTTATTTGTTTGAGTTGTTCAAATTATTTTCTATGCTTCTACTAAATCTTCCTTTCTACAACAATATTCTTTGATCAGCTTCTTTTTGTTGTTCAGTTGTTCAGTTGTGTCCTGCTCTTTGGTGACCCCAACTCAGGCTCACAGTGATTTTCCCTATATTTTCTTCCTCTAGAAGATTTGTAGTTTTAGGTTTCATGTTTTAGTCACTGATCCAACGTAAACCAGTAAACAAGGCTTTTTTTTTTTTTCTTTTTTGTACATGTGTATCTGTTTCAGAGCCATTTATTGAAAAGGCTATCCCTATCTCCTTGAATTTAGTTTTTATGTACCTACCACAAACCCCATCCCCAAACTCTTCAACAGAAGAGAGAAATATCCCTTTCAGGAAATAAACATGAGCAACATTTTAAAAGATCGAGACAGTGCATGTTTTAAAGTGTAGAGCAATGATAGCACAGTGAGGGTTTGAGGACACAAAGTTCTAAGAGGTCACTTCAGTAAGAATTGTGAAGGTCTTTCTCATCCTTTACTTTCACTTGCAGGAGGACTAACAGCGGGTGTTGCGTGGGACTCTGCTTTCTTTCTTTCTTTAACTTTATTTTTTTTTGGCCTCTAAGTCAGTCATTGTTTATTTTTCATCCATCTTTATTCTTTGGCATGTGTGGGCCTCCCATCACAGTGGCCTCTCTCACTGCAGAGCACCACATGGGATCTTCCCAGCCCAGGGATTGAACCAGTGACCCCTGAACTGCAAGGCAGACTCTCTACCCATTGGACCACCAGGGAAGCCCAAGGCTCTGCTTTCTACTTGCAGTGCCTTCTTTTGATCGCCCGTGTTATGAAACTTCTCTGATGTGTCCTCTGTGGCTTTGTTTCCACTGGCCATGCTAGGAGCGTGGTGAGCCCCTAGGTCTAGATTTTCTGACACAAATGTCTTTTGCATGCAGGAAATCTGTTTGAGTTGTTTCTTTGGTAAACTGTGTCCCTCCATTTTATTTCTTTTCATTTTCGAAAGTTCTATTTAAGCTGTTCTACCTCCTGCTTAGTCTAATTTTCTTCCTTTTTTAGCTTCTATTTTCCATTTATTTGTTTGAGTTGTTCAAATTATTTTCTATGCTTCTACTAAATCTTCCTTTCTACAACAATATTCTTTGATCAGCTTCTTTTTGTTGTTCAGTTGTTCAGTTGTGTCCTGCTCTTTGGTGACCCCAACTCAGGCTCACAGTGATTTTCCCTATATTTTCTTCCTCTAGAAGATTTGTAGTTTTAGGTTTCATGTTTTAGTCACTGATCCAACGTAAACCAGTAAACAAGGCTTTTTTTTTTTTTCTTTTTTGTACATGTGTATCTGTTTCAGAGCCATTTATTGAAAAGGCTATCCCTATCTCCTTGAATTTACCTTGGCAAAAATCAATTGCCTGGAGATATGTGGGTCTATGTCTGGACTCTGGTTTCCTCCACTGATTTGCGTGTGCTATCTTCTCATCGATTCCACTCAGCCTGATTATTGCAGCCATATCGTTAAGTCTAGGAACTAGGTAGAGAAAGCACTCCACATTTGTTCTTTGCTTTGAAGTTATTTAGGGCACTCTGTGTCCTTGGCATTTACCTATACACTTCAGAAATAGATTATTAATACCTACAAAACAATGTGCTGGGATTTTGATTGTGTGAAATCAATCTATCTATTTGGAGAGAATGGTCATGTTAATAATACTGAGACTTGTGGTCCAGGGACAAGCCACATCTCTGCATTCATTTAGACCTTCCTTCATGTCTCTCAGCATAAAGGTCTTTCATATCTTTCCTCAAACTTATCCCTAAATATTTAATTTTTGATGCTATTATAAATATTATCATTGAAACTTTAGTTTCTAATTATTCATTGCTAGTATATAGAAACACATTAAAGTTTTCTTGTATTTGGATCAAGTATCTTATAATCTTGCTATAATTACTTCTCAGTTTTGCAGATTTTGTAAGGATTTCCTACAAAGATGATTATGTATGCAAATAAGGACAGCTCTTTTTTCTTTTTTTCCCATCTGGATGCCTTATATCTTTTTCTTGCATTATTGAACAGGCTAAAACTTCCAGGACAAGATGAATGCAAATATGGAAAGTAGACATCCTCCCTTTGTTTCTGGCTTAGAGGGAAAATATTCATTTGTGTTTTTTTTTAATTTAAAAGATCTCTTTAGGTGCTTCCCTGGTAGTTCAGTGGTAAAGAGTTCACCTGCCAATACAGGACACAAAGATTCAATCCCTGATCTGGGACGATCCCACATGCCACAGAGCAACTAAGCCCATGAGCCACAACTATGGAGCCTGTGCTCTAGAACCTCGGAGCCGCAACTATTGAAGCCCCTGAGCCCTAGAGCACAAGTTTCACAACAAGAGAAGTCACTGCAACAAGAAGCCTGCTCACCTCAACTAGAGAGTAGTTCCCACTCCCTGCAACTAGAGAAGAGCTTGCAGCAGCAGTGAAAACTCAAAATAGTCTAAAATAAATAAGTAAAATACTTTCCTTTAGTTAAAAAAACAAAAAGATCTCTTTATTAGGGACACAAAGTAATAATCATAAAAATATCTTGTGAGGGTAAGGTGAACTTTTCCAACAACAACAAGAAAAAAAACATACTGAAACACAACATTATGGGTGGCTTTCCTTTTTCTTTCCATAGAGTTTATTTTTCAGGGTAGTTTTAGGTTCACAGGAAAACTGAGCAGAAAGTACAGAGACTTTACATATACACCCGACCAACACATACTATCACAGCCTCATCCACTATTAAAATACTACCCCACAGTGGGATATTTGTTACTGTTTTTCACCGTCTCCATGGTTTAACTTTTGTAGAAAGTGATATAGTTGGAATCATACAGTAGGGGCCTTTTCAAATTAGCTTCTTTTACTTAAGAATATGCATTTATGCTTCCTCTATGTCTTTTCATGGCTTGGTGGCCCATTTCTTCTTCAGTTCCCTTCAGTTGAGTTACTCAGTCGTATCCAACAATTTGTGACCTCATGGACTGCAATGCACCAGGTTTCCTGTTCTTCACCTTCTCCCAGAGCTTGATCAAACTCATTGCTTTCCTACAAAGATGATTATGTATGCAAATAAGGACAGCTCTTTTTCTTTTCCCATCTGGATGCCTTATATCTTTTTCTTGCATTATTGAACAGGCTAAAACTTCCAGGACAAGATGA
The DNA here is from genome assembly GCA_022376925.1 of Tragulus kanchil. NCBI lineage: Eukaryota > Metazoa > Chordata > Mammalia > Artiodactyla > Tragulidae > Tragulus > Tragulus kanchil. Next base: position 23,124,944 of record JAIOJX010000032.1, read on the forward strand.
ATGCAAATATGGAAAGTAGACATCCTCCCTTTGTTTCTGGCTTAGAGGGAAAATATTCATTTGTGTTTTTTTTTAATTTAAAAGATCTCTTTAGGTGCTTCCCTGGTAGTTCAGTGGTAAAGAGTTCACCTGCCAATACAGGACACAAAGATTCAATCCCTGATCTGGGACGATCCCACATGCCACAGAGCAACTAAGCCCATGAGCCACAACTATGGAGCCTGTGCTCTAGAACCTCGGAGCCGCAACTATTGAAGCCCCTGAGCCCTAGAGCACAAGTTTCACAACAAGAGAAGTCACTGCAACAAGAAGCCTGCTCACCTCAACTAGAGAGTAGTTCCCACTCCCTGCAACTAGAGAAGAGCTTGCAGCAGCAGTGAAAACTCAAAATAGTCTAAAATAAATAAGTAAAATACTTTCCTTTAGTTAAAAAAACAAAAAGATCTCTTTATTAGGGACACAAAGTAATAATCATAAAAATATCTTGTGAGGGTAAGGTGAACTTTTCCAACAACAACAAGAAAAAAAACATACTGAAACACAACATTATGGGTGGCTTTCCTTTTTCTTTCCATAGAGTTTATTTTTCAGGGTAGTTTTAGGTTCACAGGAAAACTGAGCAGAAAGTACAGAGACTTTACATATACACCCGACCAACACATACTATCACAGCCTCATCCACTATTAAAATACTACCCCACAGTGGGATATTTGTTACTGTTTTTCACCGTCTCCATGGTTTAACTTTTGTAGAAAGTGATATAGTTGGAATCATACAGTAGGGGCCTTTTCAAATTAGCTTCTTTTACTTAAGAATATGCATTTATGCTTCCTCTATGTCTTTTCATGGCTTGGTGGCCCATTTCTTCTTCAGTTCCCTTCAGTTGAGTTACTCAGTCGTATCCAACAATTTGTGACCTCATGGACTGCAATGCACCAGGTTTCCCTGTTCTTCACCTTCTCCCAGAGCTTGATCAAACTCATGTGCATTGACTCAATGATGCTGTCATCCCCTTCTTCTACCTTCTATTTTTCCCAACATCAGGGTCTTTTCCAATGAGTTGTCTCTTTGCAACAGATGGCCAAAGGATTGGAGCTGCAGCTTCGGCATCAGTTCTTCAAATGAATATTCAAGGTTGATTTCCTTTAGGATTGACTGGTTTGATCTCCTTGCAGTCCAAGGGACTCTCAAGAATCTTTTCCAACACCACAGTTCAAAGGTATCAATTCTTTGGCACTCAGCCTTCTTTATGGTCCAACTCTCATGGCTACTGGGAAAACCATAGTTTTGACTATATGGACTTTTGTTGGCAAAGAGATGCAATACGCTGTCTTAGGTTTATCATAGTTTTTCTTCCAAGGAGCAAGCATTTTTTTAATTTCATGGCTGCAGTCATCATCCAAAGTGATTTTGGAGCCCAAGAAAATAAAGTCTGTCACTGTGTTCATTGTTTGCCCATCTATTTGCCATGAAGTGACAGGACCAGATGCCATGATCTTCGTTTTTTGAATGTTTAGTTTTAGGTTTTTCATGGACACCCTTTGCCAGATCAAGGAAGTTCTCCTCTAATTGTATTATTGTATGCTCAGAGTTGTGATCAGGAATGAACATTAGATTTTGTTAAATGCTTTGTCTGTGTACATTGGGATGGTCATGTGATCTTTACTTTAGGCTGCTGATACAATGAATTATACTGATTTTTTTTTTTTTTAATGTTTAACATTGCTTGTCTGGGATAACCCCGTATACAATGAATTATACTGATTTTTTTTTTTTTTTTAAAGGTTTTACATTGCTTGTCTGGGATAAACTCCTACCTGGCAATAATGTATTATAATTTTTATTTACTCTCAGATTCACTCTGCTAAATTTTGGTTAAAATTTTTTTGTCTAAATTCATGAAGGGAGTTTGTTGTACTTAAGAATATGCATTTATGCTTCCTCTATGTCTTTTCATGGCTTGGTGGCCCATTTCTTCTTCAGTTCCCTTCAGTTGAGTTACTCAGTCGTATCCAACAATTTGTGACCTCATGGACTGCAATGCACCAGGTTTCCCTGTTCTTCACCTTCTCCCAGAGCTTGATCAAACTCATGTGCATTGACTCAATGATGCTGTCATCCCCTTCTTCTACCTTCTATTTTTCCCAACATCAGGGTCTTTTCCAATGAGTTGTCTCTTTGCAACAGATGGCCAAAGGATTGGAGCTGCAGCTTCGGCATCAGTTCTTCAAATGAATATTCAAGGTTGATTTCCTTTAGGATTGACTGGTTTGATCTCCTTGCAGTCCAAGGGACTCTCAAGAATCTTTTCCAACACCACAGTTCAAAGGTATCAATTCTTTGGCACTCAGCCTTCTTTATGGTCCAACTCTCATGGCTACTGGGAAAACCATAGTTTTGACTATATGGACTTTTGTTGGCAAAGAGATGCAATACGCTGTCTTAGGTTTATCATAGTTTTTCTTCCAAGGAGCAAGCATTTTTTTAATTTCATGGCTGCAGTCATCATCCAAAGTGATTTTGGAGCCCAAGAAAATAAAGTCTGTCACTGTGTTCATTGTTTGCCCATCTATTTGCCATGAAGTGACAGGACCAGATGCCATGATCTTCGTTTTTTGAATGTTTAGTTTTAGGTTTTTCATGGACACCCTTTGCCAGATCAAGGAAGTTCTCCTCTAATTGTATTATTGTATGCTCAGAGTTGTGATCAGGAATGAACATTAGATTTTGTTAAATGCTTTGTCTGTGTACATTGGGATGGTCATGTGATCTTTACTTTTTAGGCTGCTGATACAATGAATTATACTGATTTTTTTTTTTTTTTTTTAATGTTTAACATTGCTTGTCTGGGATAAACTCCTACCTGGCAATAATGTATTATAATTTTTATTTACTCTCAGATTCACTCTGCTAAATTTTGGTTAAAATTTTTTTGTCTAAATTCATGAAGGGAGTTTGTTGTATTACATTCTTAAAACATCTCCGTCTGGTTTTGGCATTGGAGTAATGTTGGCCTTATAGAATGTGCTGTGAAGTATATCTGTCTTTTCAATTTTCTGGAAAAACTTGTGTAGAACTGATATTATTTCTTCCTTAAATGTATGGCAGAATACACCAGTAAAGCCATCTGTGCTTGGACTCATCTTTCAGGAAAGATTTTTACTCACAAACTAAATTTATTTAATAATAGATCTATTCATATTCAGATTATGTGGTTTTGATTCAAGTTATCTATTTTAGATTCAGGTTTTTAAAATTATTATGTGATAAAATATTCATAACATACAATTTCCCATTCTAAACATTCCAAATGCACTATTCAAGGGCATTAAGCACATTTACAATGTTCTATAACTATCATCACTATTTCCAGAACATTCTCATCATTCCAAACAGAAACTCTGTACCCATTAAACTCTTTCCCCCACTCCTTTCAGTTCCTGAAAACCTCTATTCCTCTCTATGAATTTGCCCATCATAGGTATTTCACATAAGTTGAATCATACTACATTTGTCCTTTTGTGTCTGGCTTACTCAGCATAAAGTTTTCATCCTGTTGAGCACGTATCACAATGTTGTCCTTTATTATGGCTACTTATTTCTTTTTGAGTGAGCTTTGAAAAAAATTTTTTTTTTTTGGCGGGGTTGGGGGCGGGTTGGGGAGGGAGGGGGCCGTGCAGGCCACTTCTATTGGTCTTTCGTGTATTTATTTTTCATCCATGTTTGTTCTTCGGCCCATGTGGGCCTCCCATCACAGTGGCCTCTGCTGTCGCAGAGCACCGGCTCCGGGCGCATGCGCTCCAGAGCTCGGACTCGGTAACTGGACACATCGGTCCAGCCACTCCGCGGCACGTAGGATCTTCCCAGGCCAGGGATTGAACCAGCACCCCTTGCACTGCAAGGCAGTGTTCCTACCCACTGGACCACCAGGGAAGCCCCATAATTTTCCTTTTAATACATATAAATTCTATAGTGATACCACCACTCATTCCTGATTCTGTTCATTTGCATATTCTCTCTTTTTTTCTGATACTTCTGGTAAGAAGCTTATGAGTTTTGTTTTATGAGTTTTATTTGTTTTATCAAAGAACAAACTTTTTGTTTCATTGATTTTTTTTCTTTTGTTTCCTATTCTCTATTCTATTTACTTCTACTCTTACTTTCATTCTTCTGTTTTGATCTTAATTTTTCTTCTCTTATTTCTTATGCTATAGGCTGAAGTAATTTATTTGAGACTCTTCTTTTTTTCAATATATGCATTTGGTACTATACATTTTCCTCTGCGTAGTGCTTTAGCTATATCCCACAAATTCTGACAAGGTGCATTTTCATTTTGATTCAGTTCTCTTTTCATCTCTTCCTTGACTTTAGGGTTATTTTTAAATGGGTTGTTTAATTTCCAAATATTTGAAGATATTCCAGTTATCCTTATAACTGTATTGTGGTCAGAGAACAGACTTTGTTTGATTTAAATTCTTATAGAGTTATTGAATTTTTTTATCGCCCAAGAACATACTATTTTAGTGGGCATTCCATATGTACTGTAAAAGAATGTTATTCTTCTGTCGTTAAGTGAAAGTTTCTATAAATATCACCCAGAACATGTTGGTTGAAAGTATTGTTCAAGACTTCTATATCTTTGCTGACTGTCTATCTACTTTTTGTACAGTTTACTGAGAGTAGAACGTTGAAATCTTTAACTATAGTTTGGATTTATCCATTTTTACTTACAACTCTTTCCACTCTTGCTTCAAGTATTTTGAAGCTCTCTTATGATATGCATTCATATTTGCCTTTGTTTTTTACACTCTTGTTAAATTGCCTCCTTTGTCATTATGAAATTATCTTCTTTCTCCCTAATAATACTCTCTGCTCTGAAGTTTAACCTCTCAGCCACTCCTGCTTTCTTTAAATTGGTATTAGACAACTGAATCCTTTTTTAAGTCTGTTTTTCATCTTGTATACCTTCTTTCAACTTTCACTTTTAACCTGTGTCTTTATATTTTAATGGGTTTTTTTTTTAGGAAGCAAATATTTCTCTTGCTTTTTAAATTCATTCTGAATCTCTGTGCCTTTTGCCTGGGGATATTATACTATTTACATTTAGTGTGATTACTAATGTGTTTGGGTTTAAACATGGCATTTTGAAATCTATTTGTCTCATCTTTTATTTGTCCCTATTTTCCTTTTCTGTTGGCTTCTTTTGGATTATTTTTATAATTTATCTCCTTTTTTGGCTTATTAGCTATAACTTTACTTTCTTATTTTGCTGGTTGCTTTAGGGTTTATAGTATATGTCTGTAACTTACAGTCTCACCATTTTATGTGTAGTATTTGCTAAAAAACTCTTTTTTTTTCAATATATGCATTTGGTACTATACATTTTCCTCTGCGTAGTGCTTTAGCTATATCCCACAAATTCTGACAAGGTGCATTTTCATTTTGATTCAGTTCTCTTTTCATCTCTTCCTTGACTTTAGGGTTATTTTTAAATGGGTTGTTTAATTTCCAAATATTTGAAGATATTCCAGTTATCCTTATAACTGTATTGTGGTCAGAGAACAGACTTTGTTTGATTTAAATTCTTATAGAGTTATTGAATTTTTTTATCGCCCAAGAACATACTATTTTAGTGGGCATTCCATATGTACTGTAAAAGAATGTTATTCTTCTGTCGTTAAGTGAAAGTTTCTATAAATATCACCCAGAACATGTTGGTTGAAAGTATTGTTCAAGACTTCTATATCTTTGCTGACTGTCTATCTACTTTTTGTACAGTTTACTGAGAGTAGAACGTTGAAATCTTTAACTATAGTTTGGATTTATCCATTTTTACTTACAACTCTTTCCACTCTTGCTTCAAGTATTTTGAAGCTCTCTTATGATATGCATTCATATTTGCCTTTGTTTTTTACACTCTTGTTAAATTGCCTCCTTTGTCATTATGAAATTATCTTCTTTCTCCCTAATAATACTCTCTGCTCTGAAGTTTAACCTCTCAGCCACTCCTGCTTTCTTTAAATTGGTATTAGACAACTGAATCCTTTTTTAAGTCTGTTTTTCATCTTGTATACCTTCTTTCAACTTTCACTTTTAACCTGTGTCTTTATATTTTAATGGGTTTTTTTTTTAGGAAGCAAATATTTCTCTTGCTTTTTAAATTCATTCTGAATCTCTGTGCCTTTTGCCTGGGGATATTATACTATTTACATTTAGTGTGATTACTAATGTGTTTGGGTTTAAACATGGCATTTTGAAATCTATTTGTCTCATCTTTTATTTGTCCCTATTTTCCTTTTCTGTTGGCTTCTTTTGGATTATTTTTATAATTTATCTCCTTTTTTGGCTTATTAGCTATAACTTTACTTTCTTATTTTGCTGGTTGCTTTAGGGTTTATAGTATATGTCTGTAACTTACAGTCTCACCATTTTATGTGTAGTATAAAACTTTTACAATAGTATATTTCCATTCTCCCTCCCCTGAATTTTGTGGTATGTTTCATCTAGATTTGACATATGTTATAAAATTTACCCTCTATGGTCACTATTTTTATAATTAAAAATTAAAGACCTTTTTAAAAACAAAAAAAAGGAATTTTATATTCACATACACATCACTTCTGATGTTCATCATTCCTTTGTGCAGATTCAGTTTTAGCTCTAGATCATTTTCCTTCTGCCTCCATGACTTCTTTTGTTTTTTTTTAAGATTTATTTATTTATTTTTATTTTGGGGTGGGGGTCGGGTTGGGGAGGGAGGGGAGCGGGCGGGCCACTTCTATTGGTCTCTCATTTCTCTATTTTCATCCGTCTTTGTTCTTTGGCTCCAGTGGGCCTCCCACCGCGGTGGCGTCTGTTGTCGCAGAGCACCGGCTCTGGGCGCATGCGCTCCAGAGCTCCAGCGCGGTAATTGGACATATCGGTCCAGCCGCTCTGCGGCACGTGGGATCTTCCCAGGCCAGGGATCGAACCGGCACCCCTTGCACTGCAAGGTGGACTCTCTAACTACTGCACTACTGGGAAGCCCCTGAAGTATATTTTTACCAATTATAAAATTCTTGTTTGACAATTTTTCCCTCTTCAGTACATAAACATGTTGCTCTACTCTTCTGACTTGCTTTGTTTCCAACAAGAAATTGCTATGATTTGTATCTAGTAGCAATGCACTTTTTTTTTCTGGCTGCTCTGAAGATGTTCTCTTTATCTCTGATTTTAAGTAATTTTATTATTATGTGCCTTTGTGTAGTTCTCTTTACATTTCTTGTGCTGAGATTTACTGAGTTCTTTAGATCTGTGGACTTACAATTTTCATCAAAATTGGGAAAAACATGGCATTATTTCTTAAATTTTTTTTTGTGTTTCCCACTCCAACCTCATGCACCGTCTTCTCCTTCTAGAGTCCCAGTTACATATATCAGGCCATTTCAAGTTGCCCTACAGTTCAGTTTCATTCATTTTTCCAGATTTTTAGTTATTTTAGGAGAGAGGATAAATCTGACCCCTGTTACACTATCATCAGCTAAAACAGAAGTCCAATCATCTTGTTTGACGCACATACTTGTTTCTCAGATTTCAGTCACGACTTTTAAGCTTTCTTCTGCTCATCACAAGACAGTGATGCTTACCTGGATGAACAGGAGGATGAGGGAGGGAATCCAGGTTTACCTACTTCTTATAAAGATTATCAACCAGTCTTCCTCATTTGAGTCTCACCCAATCCTTTCATTAGAGTTAACAGACACTTTTAACTCCAGAAATCTTTCGGCAGTTCTTCAGTTTCTAGAGTTTACCCTAGTATAGGTTTCAGCTTTCGCGGGTCTATTAACAGTCATTGCTCATCCATCCGCCTCCCAGCTTCCAAATGGATTGCTTCAGGCTCTCCTCCTACTCTCTTTGCCTTTACAGATTTATGCCCCCATTCTCATTTTACCGAAACTCTGTGAGGAAGCAGCCATAAATTCAGGTGTTTTTCCTGCCGCATTAAACCAAAAGATCTATTTCTAAAATATCTCTATGTGGAGTGTGGCAGGTTTTGTACCATGAGCAGCTGCACCTGGGGCTCAGGCCTCCCTGATGACTGGCTGCCCCATGGGTTTCCCTGTTGCCATTTCTCTCAGGGCTGCTCTGTCCCGTGGCTCTCTCAGTCCGATTGCCCACCAGTAGGCACGCGCCTCATAAGCCGGACCTGGCGGCGTGATAAGGCAATCTGAGAGTCTTTTAGTAGAGGAATTGCTCACTCACAGCTATGATTTGTATCTAGTAGCAATGCACTTTTTTTTTCTGGCTGCTCTGAAGATGTTCTCTTTATCTCTGATTTTAAGTAATTTTATTATTATGTGCCTTTGTGTAGTTCTCTTTACATTTCTTGTGCTGAGATTTACTGAGTTCTTTAGATCTGTGGACTTACAATTTTCATCAAAATTGGGAAAAACATGGCATTATTTCTTAAATTTTTTTTTGTGTTTCCCACTCCAACCTCATGCACCGTCTTCTCCTTCTAGAGTCCCAGTTACATATATCAGGCCATTTCAAGTTGCCCTACAGTTCAGTTTCATTCATTTTTCCAGATTTTTAGTTATTTTAGGAGAGAGGATAAATCTGACCCCTGTTACACTATCATCAGCTAAAACAGAAGTCCAATCATCTTGTTTGACGCACATACTTGTTTCTCAGATTTCAGTCACGACTTTTAAGCTTTCTTCTGCTCATCACAAGACAGTGATGCTTACCTGGATGAACAGGAGGATGAGGGAGGGAATCCAGGTTTACCTACTTCTTATAAAGATTATCAACCAGTCTTCCTCATTTGAGTCTCACCCAATCCTTTCATTAGAGTTAACAGACACTTTTAACTCCAGAAATCTTTCGGCAGTTCTTCAGTTTCTAGAGTTTACCCTAGTATAGGTTTCAGCTTTCGCGGGTCTATTAACAGTCATTGCTCATCCATCCGCCTCCCAGCTTCCAAATGGATTGCTTCAGGCTCTCCTCCTACTCTCTTTGCCTTTACAGATTTATGCCCCCATTCTCATTTTACCGAAACTCTGTGAGGAAGCAGCCATAAATTCAGGTGTTTTTCCTGCCGCATTAAACCAAAAGATCTATTTCTAAAATATCTCTATGTGGAGTGTGGCAGGTTTTGTACCATGAGCAGCTGCACCCTGGGGCTCAGGCCTCCCTGATGACTGGCTGCCCCATGGGTTTCCCTGTTGCCATTTCTCTCAGGGCTGCTCTGTCACGTGGCTCTCTCAGTCAGATTGCCCACCAGTAGGCACGTGCCTCATAAGCAGGACATGGCAGAGTTATAAGGCAATCTGAGAGTCTCTGTTTTTCAGTAGAGGAATTGCTCACTCACAGCACGTTTCTTTTTAAATATTTTATTTGTATTTATTTATTTGGCTGCAGTGTGTCTTAGTTGATCTTTGTTGTGGGAATCTTTTAGTTGTGGCATGTGGTATCTTTAGTTGCAGCATGGGAACGCGTAGCTGCATCATGCAAGTTCTTAGTCAGATGTAGCACCTAGTTCCCTCACCAGGGATGGAACCCAGGTCACTGGCATTGGGAACATGGAGTCTTAGCCACTGGACCACCAGGGGAGTTCCACAGTGTGGATTTTAACTGAGGCAGCAATATCACTTTGAGGCAGAGGGACACAGGTACCCTCGGTAAGGATGAATACTCCTCAGACAGAAGACCACAGGATGGAGTAGAAGAACGTAAGCTCACCTCCTCCCATGAGAGAACTCAAATCACAACTAACTACTGAACAATATCAATAAAAAAGAGTGGAACCAACCAACAAAGATATTCTACAACCACCAACAAAGCAGTACTCAAAACAAGATGATAGGGCTTCTCTGATGGTCCAGTGAGTAAGGACACTTGCAGTGCAAGGGGCGCCAGTTCTATCCCTGGTCTGGGAAGATCCCACATGCCATGGAGTGGCTGGACCGATGTGTCCAACTACTGAGCCAGAGCTCTGGAGCACATGCCCTGCAGCAAGAGAGGCTACTGCGGTGGCAGGCCTGCACAGGCCAAAGAACAAAGATAAATAAATGAAGGATCAATAGAAGTGGCCAAAAAACAACAACAACAACAACAAGACGATAGGAGGGGCAAACATGTGCCATAAAAAAAAAAACAACCCTGGGGTTTCCCTGGTGGTCCAGTGGGTAAGGACACCGCCTTGCAGTGCAAGGGGCACCGGTTCAATCCCTGGCTTGGGAAGATTCCACGTGCTGCGGAGTGGCTGGACCAATGTGTCCAATTACCGAGCCGGAGCTCTGGAGTGCATGTGCTCAGAGCTGGTGCTCTGCTACAACAGAGGCCACTGCAATGGGAGGCCCACACGGGCCAAAGAACAAAGATGAATGAAGATAGATAAATTAAAAAAGACATCCGCCCGCACCCTCCCTCCCCAACCTCACCCCCCCACTCCCCCAAAAAAACCCACACTCTCCTGGGTAGGCGACCTACACACTGGAGAATAATTATACAGCAGAAGTTCTCCCACAGGAGTGAGCATTCTGAGCCCCATGTCAGGCTCCCCTGCCTGGAGGTCTGGCATGGGGAAGAAGAGCCCACTCAGAGCATTTGGCTTTGAAAGTCGGCAGGTCTTGATTGTAGGTCTTGATCGCAGGAGCTCCACAGGGCTGAGAAAAAGAAAGACTCCAGTCTTAGAGGACAGACACAAGGTCTTAGGTATACCAGGACCCAGGGGAAAGCAGTGATTTCACAAGATCCTGGGCCTTTCCTGCCTGCTGCATGGAGGGTCTCCTGCGGAGGCAGGCAATGGCTGTGACTCTCTCCTCAGACATAAAAGCTGGGGACAGATATACACACAGGTTGATATCTTGCTTGGAATATTAGCACTAAGACCTGGCCCCCACCCAACAGCATGCAGGCTCCAGTGCTAGGACTCCTTAGGCCAAATAACCAGCAGGTAGGAACACAGTCCCGCCATCAAAAGACAGTCTGCCTAAAGATTCTGAGCCCTCAGCCTCCTTTGGACACGCCTCTTAATATGGCCCTGCCCACCAGAGGCCAAGATCCAGTTCTACCCACCAGCGAGGAGACACTAGTCCCTCCCACCACAAGGCCTGCATACACCTCGAGACCTGCCTCACCCATAGCAGGGCAGACACTGGAAGAAAGGAAACTACGATCCTACAGCCTGCAGAACTGAGTCTGTAAGCAAATGTCAGAACCCATTTGGACCAGCTGGTCCCTGGCCCTTGGTGAGATGGTAGTATACTTCTGAGACATGCAGGACATACCTTACAGAAGTGCACTTCTCCAAAACCTAAAAACACAGCTAGCCCACTACATACATACAAATACAAACAGAAATCGAAACAAAATGAGACAGCAAAGAAATATGACCCAGACAAAGGAACAAGTGGAGTCAGGCAATCTATCTGAAAAAGAGTTCCAAGTAATGACAGCAGAGATGATCCAAGAACCTGGGAAAGAATGGAGTGCCAAGTGAGAAATTACAAAAAGGTTTTAACAAAGAATTTGAAAAAATAAAAAACTACTAATGGAAATAAGGACACACATATCAGTAATTACCTTAAACACAAACATATTAAATGCTCAAGCCAAAAAACATAGACTGGCTGAATGGATACAAATGCCTGGAGGTCTGGCATGGGAAGAAGAGCCCACTCAGAGCATTTGGCTTTGAAAGTCGGCAGGTCTTGATTGTAGGTCTTGATCGCAGGAGCTCCACAGGGCTGAGAAAAAGAAAGACTCCAGTCTTAGAGGACAGACACAAGGTCTTAGGTATACCAGGACCCAGGGGAAAGCAGTGATTTCACAAGATCCTGGGCCTTTCCTGCCTGCTGCATGGAGGGTCTCCTGCGGAGGCAGGCAATGGCTGTGACTCTCTCCTCAGACATAAAAGCTGGGGACAGATATACACACAGGTTGATATCTTGCTTGGAATATTAGCACTAAGACCTGGCCCCCACCCAACAGCATGCAGGCTCCAGTGCTAGGACTCCTTAGGCCAAATAACCAGCAGGTAGGAACACAGTCCCGCCATCAAAAGACAGTCTGCCTAAAGATTCTGAGCCCTCAGCCTCCTTTGGACACGCCTCTTAATATGGCCCTGCCCACCAGAGGCCAAGATCCAGTTCTACCCACCAGCGAGGAGACACTAGTCCCTCCCACCACAAGGCCTGCATACACCTCGAGACCTGCCTCACCCATAGCAGGGCAGACACTGGAAGAAAGGAAACTACGATCCTACAGCCTGCAGAACTGAGTCTGTAAGCAAATGTCAGAACCCATTTGGACCAGCTGGTCCCTGGCCCTTGGTGAGATGGTAGTATACTTCTGAGACATGCAGGACATACCTTACAGAAGTGCACTTCTCCAAAACCTAAAAACACAGCTAGCCCACTACATACATACAAATACAAACAGAAATCGAAACAAAATGAGACAGCAAAGAAATATGACCCAGACAAAGGAACAAGTGGAGTCAGGCAATCTATCTGAAAAAGAGTTCCAAGTAATGACAGCAGAGATGATCCAAGAACCTGGGAAAGAATGGAGTGCCAAGTGAGAAATTACAAAAAGGTTTTAACAAAGAATTTGAAAAAATAAAAAACTACTAATGGAAATAAGGACACACATATCAGTAATTACCTTAAACACAAACATATTAAATGCTCAAGCCAAAAAACATAGACTGGCTGAATGGATACAAAGGCAAGACCCCTATCTATGCTGTTTACAAGAGACCCACTTTGGATCCTGAGACACATGCACTGAAAGTGAGAGGATGGGAGAAGGTGTTCCATGAAAATGGAAGTCAAAAGAAGCTGGAGTAGCAAGAGTCGTATCAGAAAAAATACTTTAAAACTAAAGTTTTTACAAGAAACAAAGAAGGACACTACATGATGATCAAGGGGCCAATCCAAAAAGAAGATATGACAACTGTAAATAAGCATGCACCCAATGAAGAAGCACATCAATATATAAGGCAAATGTTAACAGACATAAAAGAAGAAACTGATAGTAACACAGTAATAATGGGGGACTTTAATACTCCACTTACATGAATGGACAGATCATCCAGACAGAAAATCAATAAGGAAACAAAGAACTTAAACTATCAGATCAGATGAACTCAGTTAGTATTTATGAAGCATTCCCTTTAAAAGCAGCAAAATACACATCCTTTTCAAGTGCACATGGAACATTCCCCAGGATAGATGATATGCTAGGCCATAAGCAAGCCATGGTAAATTTAAGAAAATTGAAATTGTATCAAGCAACTGTTCCAACCACAATATCATGAGATTAGAAGTCAACTATCAGAAAACAATACTGCAAAAAAAAAAACCACGAAAATGTGAAGGCAAATATGCTACTTAAAAAACAATGGATATGCATATGACTGATCTGGGAACATACATGTCTGTGAACAACAAAACTCTGTAAAACTTTTAAAATAAAGAATAAAAAAAAAAAAAAAAGAAGAGAAAAAAAAAAATGGATCACTTAAGGAGTCAAAGAGAAAATTTTAAAATTCCTAATCCAAAACCCATAACCCAAACCCTAAAAGTTTCAGCAAATCATTCTATGAGAGCAGTTTATAGCAATGATAGCTTACTTTAGGAAACAAGAGAAAAACCCCCAAACAGCCTAACCTTACAACAAAAGCAAGAAGAGAAAGAATAATGGGGGAGGGAACCAAAGTAACTAGAAAGAAAGAAATCATAAAGATCAGAACAGAAATAAATGAACTAGAGACTAAAAAACAATATAAAAGATCAATAAAATTAAAGCTGATTCTTTGAAAAGATAAGCAAAACTGATAAACCTTTAATCAGACTTATGAAGGAAAAAAGGGAGAGGGTTCAAATCAATAACATTAGAAATGAAGAAGTCACAATAGACAACAGAGAAATACAAAGGGCCATTAGAGACTACTATGTGTTACTACAAACAGCTATCTGTTAATAAAATGGACAACCTAGAAGAAATGGGCAAATTCTTAAAAAGGTACAGTCTCCCAAGAAGTACAAAGAAGGGCATCCCTTCTCCCTGCCCAGATCAGGGAGGGTGCCAAGAGCCTCAGGACTTTCCGTGCCTGGGAGGGAGATGCGGCCGCTGCTTGTGCTCCTTGCAAGTTTCTAGCCAGCATAATGCTGGACCCCGAGGATGGTGGGGCACAGTTGTCAGGATGGCCAAGTGGGACGACAGTCTGGACCACATTGTCCTGTCCTCTCTTCTTCCTCCCTTCTCAGTGACATTCCTCGTGGGTTTTGTTTTCCTTGTGTGTTTCACATGGAGCTATGATAGAGACTTTGTCTTTGATGACTCTGAAGCCACTGTCAACCGTCAACCTCTGCCTGGAAATGCCCCTTGGACCTGTGGCATCATGACTTCTGGGGCAGCCAGTTGAGCAGTAACACCAGCCACAAGCCCTACCAACCCATCACCATGCTGACCTTCAGGATGAACTACGAGTTGGTGGCTTCCACCAGGGAGCTTCCACGCGGTCAACATCCTCCTGCAGAGAGGTATCTCCATCCTCATGGTGGACGTCTTCTCCGTGCAGTTCCAGGGCCTGCAGTGCTCGAGTCAGGGCAGGAGGCTGAACCTGGCCCCAAGGTCATCCCTGCTGGCCATCCTGCTGTTGGCCACACATCTGGTGCACACTGTGTATCATTCGCAGGTGCCTCTGCCCTCTTGTAAGATAAGTATGCATCGGCTCGTTCCCTAAAACAGGTTTCCCTTGGCTGCTCAAGTGGCTGTAGAAGGCAGGCTTTGAGACACCTAGAACGGTGATTTGTAGAGCCATCATGTCTCCGTTAGGGCAAATGTATTGTCCCTGATAAAATTCTGAGAACAGAGAAGCCTGGGAAGCTACAGTCCACGGGCTTCCCTGCTGGCTTAGTGGTAAGGAATCTGCCTGCACTGCAGGAGACCCAGGTTCCATCCCTGGGTTAGGAAGATCTCCTGGAGGAGGGCATGGCAACCCACTCCAGTATTCTTGCCTGGAGAATCCCATAGACAGAGGAGCCTGATGGGCTGTAGTCCATGGGGTCATACAGAGTCAGACATGACTGAAGGGACTAAGCAGCAACAAAACAGTGATTTGTAGGGCCAGCAGGTCTCCCTTAGGGCAAATGCAAGGTCCCCGATGGGCAAAGACTGACCATATAGTATGATCTCTGGTGATACTCTCCATATGATCGATGGTGACCACACTAGGAAGATGTGAATGGTGAATCTTGCCTGGCTTGGGCTCTAAAAACTAGGGGCTGAGATTGCCTTTTTTTCTTGGAAGGGTCTGATGTATTTTTCCTGTTAGCTGAGAGCTTTGTAATTTTCAGAATACATCCTCACACATAATATGAGCATCACCAAAACTCCAGGGGCTCAGCTGGATCATAACAATTTCCACTTTACAGAAGATAATGCAGCCAGGAACGACAAATAGGGACTTAACCCAGGTCAGTCACATGGCTGGTGGGTGTTGGGATAGAATTTAAGATCTGATTGTCTGAACCATGCCAAGGAGAGGTTGGCACGCTACAAGTTGATCTGGTGAGTGGATCCCCATGTCCTGCTGGGACCTGTTCATGAATTCTCCCCACCAGCTTCTCAGCCCATGTAGTCAGGCAGCTCCCAACTTCTAGTCTGTTGAGCTGCTGCTGCATATATTTGGTGCAAACTCCATTGAAGTTTAACCAAACGGGTTTTAAGGAAACAGCCCACCTCATTGCTGTGGAACCCTTTCAAGACACAGGTGAGCATGTTTGATTTTAGTTATTTATTCTGTGGGGTGCAGTACCCAGTATAAAACACCACGTGGGGTTTCCTTGGCAGTCCAGTGGGTAAAGAGTCCGCCTTGCAGTGCAAGGGGCACCTGTTCGATCCCTGACCTGGGAAGATCGCACATGCTGAGGAGCGGCTGGACTGGTGTGTCCAGTTACCAAGCTGGAGCTCTGGAGCGCATGTGCCTGGAGCTGGTGCTCTGCGACAACAGAGGCCACTGTGATGGGAGGCCCACACAGGCTAAAGAATAAAGATGGATGAAAATAAATAAATAAAAAGCCAATAAAAGAGGCCAGAATTAAAAAAAAAAAAAAAAAAACACCACCTGGACATTATTATTTCTCCACAATAGATGTCTGTATTTCATAAATATTCAGATACCTGCATTTTGACCAGTTCCATTGAGCATTTTGAAGTACATTTCAAAATACTGTGTAGAATTCCTGCCTTCTGCATCTGATTTTGTTAATTTTATTAAACTATCCGTTCTTTGGTATTAAGAGGATTGTAGGATTGTTCTCACAACCTTCTTCTAATACCTTATTTGGGTGGGGGGAGGGTCGGGTTGGGGAGGGGGTGGGCCACTTCTATTGGTCTTTTATTCATTTTCATCCATCTTTGTTCTTTGGCCCGTGTGGGCCTCCCATCGCAGTGGCCTCTGTTGCCACAGAGCAGAGGCTCTGGGCGCATGCGCTCCAGAGCTCCGGCTCAGTAATTGGACACATTGGTCCAGCCGCTCCGCAGCACATGGGATCTTCCCAGGCCAGGGATCGAACCGGCGCCCCTTGCACTGCAAGGCGGTGTCCTTACCCACTGGACCACCAGGGAAGCCTCTTCTAATACCTTATTATTTGAAAGCTTTTCTAAAAAAAAAAAGTCTCAATTTTTTACTTTAGCAAATTCAGAGGACATAAGGGATTGGAAGCTCTTGTTTAAGATATATACCTATTGATATTAATAGACAGATACAGAGAGTTGTGATCAAACTAGGATTTGTTTCCATGTGAGTTCTCTTTATGGTCTAAATAATGTTGTACACACTGATCAGAAATAAGGGAATTTCTGGCAGAAATACTGACTTACTGTTTTGGTCCTTGTCTAACTGTATAATCTTAAAAGCAAAATGAAATACTTGAATTGTTCACCAAAAAGAAAAAGAAAAAAGTACCAAGAAGAAACAGAAGGGGCTTCACTGGTGGCTCAGTGGCAAAGAATCTGCCTGCCAATGCAGAGGACACAGATTCGATCCCTGGTCAGGGAAGATCCCACGTGCTGTGGAGCAGCTAAGCCTGTGTGCCACAGCTACTGAGCCCATGTACCCTATTAGCCCGTGCTCCGCAACAAGAGAAGCCATGGCAATGAGAAGCCCTCACACCACAACTAGAGACTAGCTCTCATTCACTGCAACAATAGAAAAGTCTGCACAGTAAGAAAGCACAGTCAAAAAATAAATAAATAAATAATTGTTAAGAAGAGGGCTTCCCCTGGTGGTCCAGTGGGTAAGGACACCGTCTTGCAGTGCAAGGGGCGCCGGTCCGATCCCTGGCCTGGGAAGATCCCACGTGCCGTGGAGTGGCTGGACCCATGTGTCCAATTACTGAGCCAGCACTTTGGAGCGCATGCGCCCAGAGCCGGTGCTCTGCAACGACAGACGCCACCGCGATGGGAGGCCCATAGAAGCCAAAGAACAAAGACGGATGAAAATAGAGAAATGAAAGACCAATAGAAGTGGCCCGCCCACTCCCCTCCCTCCCCAACCTGGCCCCCGCCCAAAATAAATAAATAAACAAATCTTTTAAAAAAAAATTGTTAAGAAACAGAATATATGAACAGACCAACTACAAGTACTGACACTGAATCTGTGATTTATAAACTCACAACAAACAAAAGTCTAGGACCAGGTGGCTTCACAGATGAATTCTATCAAACAATTAGAGGAGAGTTAACACTTATCCATATGAAACTACTCCAAAAAACTGCAGAGAAAGGAACACTTCCAAACTCATTCTATGAGGAGAGTATCACTCTGATAACAAAATAAGACAAAGATAGCACAGAAAAAAAATTATATGCCAGTAGTACAGATGAACGTAGATGCAAAAATCATCCACAAAATTTTAGCAAACCAAATCTAACAATACATGAAAAGGATCATACACCATAATCAAGTATATCCCAAGGATGCAAGAATTTTTTATAATTGCAAATTAATCAGTGCTATAAACCACATTAACAAACTGAAGAATTAAAAACCATATGATCATCTCGATAGATGCATAAAAAGCTGTTGATAAAATTCAAGAGCCATTTGTTAAAAAAAGAGAAAAAACTATTCAGAAAGTGAGCATAGAGGAAACTTACCACAGCATAAAAAGGTTATACATGCAAACCCACAGCCACCTTCATACTCAATGATGAAAAGCAGAAGGCATTTCCTTTAAGACCAGGAACAAGGCAAGGATGTCCACTCTTAGCATTTTCATTCAACATACTTTTGGAAGTCCTAGCTGCAGCAATCAGAGCAGAAAAATACATAAAAGGAATCCAAATTTGAAAAGAATAAGTAAAACTGTCGCTGATACTATACATATAAAATCCTAAAGACACTACCAAAGAATTACCAGACTCTTCAATGAATTTGGTAAATTTGCAGAATACAAAATCGACATACAGAAATCTGTTGCATTTCTGTACACTAACCATGAAATATCAGAAAGAGAATTTAAGGAAACAATCCCATTTATCACTGCATCAAAAAGAATAAATTATCTAAAAGAAAATCTACCTAAGGAGACAAAAACCCTGTGCTCTGAAAACTCTGAAGAGGCTGATGAAAGAAATGAAAAATTGGGCTTCCCTGGTGGTCCAGTGGGTAAGGACACCGCCTTGCAGTGCAAGCAGCGCCAGTTCAATCCCTGGCCTGGGAAGATCCCACATGCCACTGAGCGGCTGGACTGATGTGTCCAATTACCGAGCCGGAGCTCTGGAGCACATCCACCCAGAGCCTGTGCTCTGTGACAACAGAGGCCACTGCGATGGGAGGCCCACACGGGCCAGAGAACAAAGATGGATGAAAACAGATAAATGAAAGACCAATAGAAGTGGTCCACCTGCCCCACCCCCGCAAACCCGCCTCCCCCCGCCAAAAAAAAAAAAAGAAATGAAAAATTACACAGATGAAAAGATATACTGTGTTCTTTGATTAGAAAAATCAGTATCGTCCAAGTGACTATACTACCAAGGTAATCTACAGATTCACTTCAATTCCTATCAAATTACCAATTATATTTTTCACAGAAATAGAACAAAAATTTTTACAATTTGTGTGGAAACACAAAAGAGTCCAAGGATGCAAGAATTTTTTATAATTGCAAATTAATCAGTGCTATAAACCACATTAACAAACTGAAGAATTAAAAACCATATGATCATCTCGATAGATGCATAAAAAGCTGTTGATAAAATTCAAGAGCCATTTGTTAAAAAAAGAGAAAAAACTATTCAGAAAGTGAGCATAGAGGAAACTTACCACAGCATAAAAAGGTTATACATGCAAACCCACAGCCACCTTCATACTCAATGATGAAAAGCAGAAGGCATTTCCTTTAAGACCAGGAACAAGGCAAGGATGTCCACTCTTAGCATTTTCATTCAACATACTTTTGGAAGTCCTAGCTGCAGCAATCAGAGCAGAAAAATACATAAAAGGAATCCAAATTTGAAAAGAATAAGTAAAACTGTCGCTGATACTATACATATAAAATCCTAAAGACACTACCAAAGAATTACCAGACTCTTCAATGAATTTGGTAAATTTGCAGAATACAAAATCGACATACAGAAATCTGTTGCATTTCTGTACACTAACCATGAAATATCAGAAAGAGAATTTAAGGAAACAATCCCATTTATCACTGCATCAAAAAGAATAAATTATCTAAAAGAAAATCTACCTAAGGAGACAAAAACCCTGTGCTCTGAAAACTCTGAAGAGGCTGATGAAAGAAATGAAAAATTGGGCTTCCCTGGTGGTCCAGTGGGTAAGGACACCGCCTTGCAGTGCAAGCAGCGCCAGTTCAATCCCTGGCCTGGGAAGATCCCACATGCCACTGAGCGGCTGGACTGATGTGTCCAATTACCGAGCCGGAGCTCTGGAGCACATCCACCCAGAGCCTGTGCTCTGTGACAACAGAGGCCACTGCGATGGGAGGCCCACACGGGCCAGAGAACAAAGATGGATGAAAACAGATAAATGAAAGACCAATAGAAGTGGTCCACCTGCCCCACCCCCGCAAACCCGCCTCCCCCCGCCAAAAAAAAAAAAAGAAATGAAAAATTACACAGATGAAAAGATATACTGTGTTCTTTGATTAGAAAAATCAGTATCGTCCAAGTGACTATACTACCAAGGTAATCTACAGATTCACTTCAATTCCTATCAAATTACCAATTATATTTTTCACAGAAATAGAACAAAAATTTTTACAATTTGTGTGGAAACACAAAAGAGTCCAAATAGCCAAAGCAATCTTGAGAAAGAAAAATGGAACTAGAGGAATGAGGCCCTCTGACTTCAGACTATACTACAAAGCTACGATCATCAAAACAGTATGGTCCTGGCACAAAAACAGAAATACAGACCAATGGAATAGGATACAAAGGGCAGAAATAAACCCATGCACTTATGGCTAATTAATCTACATAAAAGGAGGCAAGAATACACAATGGAGAAGAGGCAGTCTCTTGAGTAAGTTTGCTGGGAAAACTGGAGTGTTACATATAAAAGAATGAAATTAGAACATTCTCTAACACTATACACAAAAACCAATCAAAAATGGATTAAAGACTTAAATGTAAGATCAGACACTATAAAACTCTTAAAAGAAAAACACAGGCAGAACACTTTCTGACATAAATCACAGCAGTAACTTTTTGGACTCATTTTCTGGAGTAACTGAAGTAAAAACAGAAATAAACAAATGGTACCTAATGAAACTTAAAAGCTTTTTCAGAGCAAAGGAAACCATAAACGAAACAAAAGACAGCCCACGGAATGGGTGAAAATATTTGGACATGATGCAACTGATAAGGTATTAATCTCCAAAATATCCTAAGAGCTATGTGTGTGTGTGTGTGTGTGTGTGTGTGTGTGTAAGTTGCCTCAGTCATGACTGACTCTTTGTGACACTATGGACTGTAGTCTGCCAGGCTCCACTGTCCATGGGGATTCTCCAGGCAAGAATATTGGAGTGGGTTGCCATGCCCCACTCCAGGGTATCTTACGCACCCAGGGAACAAACCCATGTCTCTTCCATCTCCTGCACTGGCAGGTGGGCTCTTTACCACTACCACTAGTGGTAAACTACACATAAAATGGGGCTTCCTAGGTGGTTCAGTGGTTAAGAATCTACATGCCAATGCAGAGACTCAGGTTCAATCCTGGGGTCAGGAAGATCCCCTGGAGAAGGAAATGGCAACCCACTCCAGTATTTTTGCCTGGGAAACACCATGGACAAAGAACTCTGGAGGGTTACAGTCCATGGGGTTACAAAAGACTCGGATACTACTCAGCAACTAAACAACAGCAAATATATAAAACAGATAACCAATAGGACCAAATGTATAGGGAACTCTATTCAATTTCTTGTAATAACCTATGATGGAAGAAAGTAAAAATATATATTAATCTATACTTGTATATATCTGTATGTATGTATAACAGCATTACTTTGCACTACACCTGAAACTCGTTGTAAATCAACTATACCTCAATTAAAAAGAAAGAACAAGGGCTTCCCTGGTGGTCCAGTGGGTAAGGACACCGTCTTGCAGTGCAAGGGGCGCCGGTCCGATCCCTGGCCTGGGAAGATCCCACGTGCCGCAGAGTGGCTGGACCAATGTGTCCAATTACTGAGCCGGAGCTATGGAGAGCATGCGCCCAGGGCCAGTGCTCTGCGACAACAGAGGCCACTGTGATTGGAGGCCCATGTGGGCCAAAGAACAAAGATGTATGAAAATAGATAAACGAAAGACCAATAGAAGTGGCCCGCCCCTCTCCCCACCCCACCCCACCCCAAAAAATTTAAAACAAAAAAAGAAAGAACAAAATAGTCTGTATTTTTCATTTGATAATACTCTCTCCATCTGAAGATGGATAGGCTGGGTACTGCCCTCTGGGAATAATGCTGTAGCTCTCTTGTGTTTTGTTATATTTTTTAAACTCTTTGTCCTTGTGTTTCACATCCAAAAGGTCTCCTCAGCTTTCTCTCTCAGGCCTCTGTCTGAACGCTTGACTTCCAAAACAGCCCTCAGAGGGAGCACAGCCCTGCCAACACTTGATTTCCAATGTCCAGCCTCTAGGACTGGGAGTAAAACAATCCTGTTGCTTTAAGCCAGAAACCAAACAACAAACAAAACCCACTTATCCAGTGTTTTTACCTTTCAAATTTGCTTCAAATGCCAAATGACTATAGAATGGTAGATGATGAGTTCTTTGGGAACTTCTCATGCAGTTAAGAGGATCAGCTTCGGTCAGTTCAGTCGTGTCGGACGTTTGTGACCCCATGGACTGCAGCACACCAGGTTTCCTGTCCTTCACCTTCTCCCAGAGCTTTCTCAAACTCATGTCCATTGATTCAGTGATGCACCAGTCGTTCCTATACTACTCAGCAACTAAACAACAGCAAATATATAAAACAGATAACCAATAGGACCAATTGTATAGGGAACTCTATTCAATTTCTTGTAATAACCTATGATGGAAGAAAGTAAAAATATATATTAATCTATACTTGTATATATCTGTATGTATGTATAACAGCATTACTTTGCACTACACCTGAAACTCGTTGTAAATCAACTATACCTCAATTAAAAAGAAAGAACAAGGGCTTCCCTGGTGGTCCAGTGGGTAAGGACACCGTCTTGCAGTGCAAGGGGCGCCGGTCCGATCCCTGGCCTGGGAAGATCCCACGTGCCGCAGAGTGGCTGGACCAATGTGTCCAATTACTGAGCCGGAGCTATGGAGAGCATGCGCCCAGGGCCAGTGCTCTGCGACAACAGAGGCCACTGTGATTGGAGGCCCATGTGGGCCAAAGAACAAAGATGTATGAAAATAGATAAACGAAAGACCAATAGAAGTGGCCCGCCCGCTCCCCTCCCTCCCAAACCCCAAAAAATTTAAAACAAAAAAAGAAAGAACAAAATAGTCTGTATTTTTCATTTGATAATACTCTCTCCATCTGAAGATGGATAGGCTGGGTACTGCCCTCTGGGAATAATGCTGTAGCTCTCTTGTGTTTTGTTATATTTTTAATCTCTTTGTCCTTGTGTTTCACATCCAAAAGGTCTCCTCAGCTTTCTCTCTCAGGCCTCTGTCTGAACGCTTGACTTCCAAAACAGCCCTCAGAGGGAGCACAGCCCTGCCAACACTTGATTTCCAATGTCCAGCCTCTAGGACTGGGAGTAAAACAATCCTGTTGCTTTAAGCCAGAAACCAAACAACAAACAAAACCCACTTATCCAGTGTTTTTACCTTTCAAATTTGCTTCAAATGCCAAATGACTATAGAATGGTAGATGATGAGTTCTTTGGGAACTTCTCATGCAGTTAAGAGGATCAGCTTCGGTCAGTTCAGTCGTGTCGGACGTTTTGTGACCCCATGGACTGCAGCACACCAGGTTTCCCTGTCCTTCACCTTCTCCCAGAGCTTTCTCAAACTCATGTCCATTGATTCAGTGATGCCATCCAAACATCTCGTCCTCTGTCATCCCCTTCTCCTTTTGCTTTCTACTTTTTCCCAAAACAGGGTCTTTTCCAATGAGTCATCTCTCCACATCAGGCGGCCAAAGAACTGGAGCTGCAGTTTCAGCATCAGCTCTTCCAATGAACATTCAAGGTTGATTTTCTTTAGGACTGACTGGTTTGATCTCCTTGAAGTCCAAGGGACTCTCAAGAGCCTTCTCCAACACCACAGTTCAAAGGCATCAGTTCTTTGGTGCTCAGTCTTCTTTATGGTCCAGCTCTCACATCCATACATGACCACTGGAAAAATCATAGCTTTGGCTACACACACCTTTGTTGCCAAAGTGATGTCTCTGCCTTTTAATACATTGTTGAGGGTTGTCATAGCTTTTCTTTCAAGGAGCAAGTGTCTTTCAATTTCATGGCTGCAGTCACCAACCACAGTGACTTTGAAGCCCAAGAAAATAAAATTGGTCACTGTTTCCATTGTTTGCCCATCTATTTGCCAGGAAGTGATGGAACTGGATGCCATGATCTTTGTTTTTTGAATGTTGAGTTTTAGGCCAGGTTTTTCACTCTCCTCTTTTACCTTCATCAAGAGGTTCTTTAGTTCCTCTTCACTTTCTGCCATAAGGATGGTGACATCTGCATACCTGAGGTTATTGATATTTCTTCCAGCAATCTTGATTCAAACTTGTGCTTTATCCAGCCTAATATTTCACATGATGTACTCTGCATATAAATTAAATGACCGAGTGACAATATACAGCCTGATGTACTCCTTTGCCAATTTGGAACCAATCTGTTGTTCCATATCCATTTCTAACTATTGATTCTTGTCCCGCATACGGGTTTCTCAGGAGGCAGTTAAGGTGGTCTGGTATTCCCATCTCTTTCAGAATTTTCCAGTTTATTGTGTTCCACACAGTCAAAGGCTTTGGTGTAGTCAATAAAGAAGAAATAGATGTTTTTCTGGAATTCCCTTGCCATAGGATCAGCTTCGTCAGTTCAGTCGTGTCGGACGTTTTGTGACCCCATGGACTGCAGCACACCAGGTTTCCTTCTTCACCTTCTCCCAGAGCTTTCTCAAACTCATGTCCATTGATTCAGTGATGCCATCCAAACATCTCGTCCTCTGTCATCCCCTTCTCCTTTTGCTTTCTACTTTTTCCCAAAACAGGGTCTTTTCCAATGAGTCATCTCTCCACATCAGGCGGCCAAAGAACTGGAGCTGCAGTTTCAGCATCAGCTCTTCCAATGAACATTCAAGGTTGATTTTCTTTAGGACTGACTGGTTTGATCTCCTTGAAGTCCAAGGGACTCTCAAGAGCCTTCTCCAACACCACAGTTCAAAGGCATCAGTTCTTTGGTGCTCAGTCTTCTTTATGGTCCAGCTCTCACATCCATACATGACCACTGGAAAAATCATAGCTTTGGCTACACACACCTTTGTTGCCAAAGTGATGTCTCTGCCTTTTAATACATTGTTGAGGGTTGTCATAGCTTTTCTTTCAAGGAGCAAGTGTCTTTCAATTTCATGGCTGCAGTCACCAACCACAGTGACTTTGAAGCCCAAGAAAATAAAATTGGTCACTGTTTCCATTGTTTGCCCATCTATTTGCCAGGAAGTGATGGAACTGGATGCCATGATCTTTGTTTTTTGAATGTTGAGTTTTAGGCCAGGTTTTTCACTCTCCTCTTTTACCTTCATCAAGAGGTTCTTTAGTTCCTCTTCACTTTCTGCCATAAGGATGGTGACATCTGCATACCTGAGGTTATTGATATTTCTTCCAGCAATCTTGATTCAAACTTGTGCTTTATCCAGCCTAATATTTCACATGATGTACTCTGCATATAAATTAAATGACCGAGTGACAATATACAGCCTGATGTACTCCTTTGCCAATTTGGAACCAATCTGTTGTTCCATATCCATTTCTAACTATTGATTCTTGTCCCGCATACGGGTTTCTCAGGAGGCAGTTAAGGTGGTCTGGTATTCCCATCTCTTTCAGAATTTTCCAGTTTATTGTGTTCCACACAGTCAAAGGCTTTGGTGTAGTCAATAAAGAAGAAATAGATGTTTTTCTGGAATTCCCTTGCTCTTTCTATGATCCACAGATGTTAGCAATATGATCTCTGGCTCCTCTGCCTTTTCTAAATCCAGCTGTATATATGGAAGTTCTTGGTTCACGTACTATTGAAGCCTAGCTTGGAGGATTTTGAGCATTACTTTGCTAGCATGTGAAATGAGTGCAATGGTGTGGTAGTTTGAATGTTCACTGGCATTACCCTTCTTTGGGATTGGAATGAAAACTAAACTTTTCCAGTCCTGAGGCCAGTGCTTAGTGTTCCAAATTGGCAGGCATATTGAGTACAGCATTTTACCAGCATCACCTTTTATCATTTGAAATAGCTCAGCTGGAATTCCATCACCTCCACTAGCTTTGTTCATAGTAATGCTTCCTAGGGCCCACTTGACTTCACACTCTCTAGGTGTGTGAGCACACCATCGTGGTCAACTGGCTCATTAAGTTCTTTTTTGTGTAGTTCTCCTGTGTATTCTTGCCACTTCTTTTTAATATCTTTTGCTTCTGTTAGATCCATACCATTTTTGACCTTTATTATGCTTATCTTTTCATGAACTGTTCCCTTCACTTTCAAAATCTCTAGTTTTCTTGTAGAGATCTCTAGTCTTTCCCATTCTATTGTTTTCCTCTATTTCTTGGCATTGTTCACTTAACGAGGTTTTCTTGTCTCTCCTTCCTATTCTCTGGAACTCTGCATTCAGATGGGTGTATCTTTCCTTTTCTCCTTTGCCTTTCATATCTCATCTTTTCTCAGCTATTTGTAAAGCTTTCTCAGAAAACCATTTTGCCTTTTTGCCTTTCTTTCTCTTAGGGATGGTTTGATCACTGTCTCCTGTACACCACTAGGATGCTGGTGCACTTGGGAGCATTCTTTGACATCTGGACAGGAAGTCCCCAGTACCGACACTGAAACTGCTGGATTTCCTTGGTCAAATGCCTCTAGAAGGACTCTTCTGTTTCTTCAGTTTGCTCAGGGGTAAATACCTGATTGTTGGTCTCTCCTAAAGAAGCAGGAAGGGTTTTAAGGAAAGGACTGATTGACACAATTATTCTGTTGACAAATCTTAATTAAACATCCTGGCTGATGCCCCATTCACTTCCCAGTCTCTGTGTTCTGCTGGGAGGGCTGCCCACTGCTTTGAGCCCCACTGCTGTGTTCTCTGTAACAGGACTTTGGTATAGTCAATAAAGAAGAAATAGATGTTTCTGGAATTCCCTTGCTCTTTCTATGATCCACAGATGTTAGCAATATGATCTCTGGCTCCTCTGCCTTTTCTAAATCCAGCTGTATATATGGAAGTTCTTGGTTCACGTACTATTGAAGCCTAGCTTGGAGGATTTTGAGCATTACTTTGCTAGCATGTGAAATGAGTGCAATGGTGTGGTAGTTTGAATGTTCACTGGCATTACCCTTCTTTGGGATTGGAATGAAAACTAAACTTTTCCAGTCCTGAGGCCAGTGCTTAGTGTTCCAAATTGGCAGGCATATTGAGTACAGCATTTTACCAGCATCACCTTTGATCATTTGAAATAGCTCAGCTGGAATTCCATCACCTCCACTAGCTTTGTTCATAGTAATGCTTCCTAGGGCCCACTTGACTTCACACTCTCTAGGTGTGTGAGCACACCATCGTGGTCAACTGGCTCATTAAGTTCTTTTTTGTGTAGTTCTCCTGTGTATTCTTGCCACTTCTTTTTAATATCTTTTGCTTCTGTTAGATCCATACCATTTTTGACCTTTATTATGCTTATCTTTTCATGAACTGTTCCCTTCACTTTCAAAATCTCTAGTTTTCTTGTAGAGATCTCTAGTCTTTCCCATTCTATTGTTTTCCTCTATTTCTTGGCATTGTTCACTTAACGAGGTTTTCTTGTCTCTCCTTCCTATTCTCTGGAACTCTGCATTCAGATGGGTGTATCTTTCCTTTTCTCCTTTGCCTTTCATATCTCATCTTTTCTCAGCTATTTGTAAAGCTTTCTCAGAAAACCATTTTGCCTTTTTGCCTTTCTTTCTCTTAGGGATGGTTTGATCACTGTCTCCTGTACACCACTAGGATGCTGGTGCACTTGGGAGCATTCTTTGACATCTGGACAGGAAGTCCCCAGTACCGACACTGAAACTGCTGGATTTCCTTGGTCAAATGCCTCTAGAAGGACTCTTCTGTTTCTTCAGTTTGCTCAGGGGTAAATACCTGATTGTTGGTCTCTCCTAAAGAAGCAGGAAGGGTTTTAAGGAAAGGACTGATTGACACAATTATTCTGTTGACAAATCTTAATTAAACATCCTGGCTGATGCCCCCATTCACTTCCCAGTCTCTGTGTTCTGCTGGGAGGGCTGCCCACTGCTTTGAGCCCCACTGCTGTGTTCTCTGTACAGGCACATCCATCCTTGGCTTTTTCCCATCTGTCACCTGTGCCTTCTCCATCTCTCTGCATCCACTGTAATGTCTTATTTTCCTGTAATCCCTTTTCCAGCCCCCCTTCCTGTTTGGGGAGATTTTTTCATTTTGTACCTCGTTATTGAGATTTGGAAGGAAAAAGAAAAATCCACGTGAAAAATCCACCATCTTAAATCAGAAGTCTGTTTTTTCCCAGTTTTATGAGCCCTTAAGCTTCTGCAGAATAAACACATAATTGGTTTTTCCTTAACTTAGAGAAACATCTAAGTAGAAGTCAAAGGACCTTCCAAGTTCTTGAGCCAGCCGGTGCCATGTGTCTGTGGTGCCCAGACTTGATGTCTGCTGGTCTGTGGGGGTTATGGTCTCCTGGATCTGAAGCCAGATTTGTTGTAGCGAGATCTGTGACTCCAAAGGATTACCAGATACTGAATTACTGCCTCAGAGACCCAAGAAGCAACCGGAAGCTGCGTCTTGGGTTCATCTGAGCTGGAGCCAGAGCGCTCTGGTTGCTGGTGATTCTATCCAGTGAGTGACATGTCACCCAAGCCTGTGATTGGACTGACTCCTCCTAACTCCACCCCCAGAGGCCTGCTGCTTCCTCCGCACAGCACCAGCCCATCCCCAGGGGCTCCTAGGCCCGGCTGCCCCGGGGTGGTCTCTGTAGCATTCTTTGACATCTGGACAGGCCTTTTGCCTTTCTTTCTCTTAGGGATGGTTTGATCACTGTCTCCTGTACACCACTAGGATGCTGGTGCACTTGGGAGCATTCTTTGACATCTGGACAGGAAGTCCCCAGTACCGACACTGAAACTGCTGGATTTCCTTGGTCAAATGCCTCTAGAAGGACTCTTCTGTTTCTTCAGTTTGCTCAGGGGTAAATACCTGATTGTTGGTCTCTCCTAAAGAAGCAGGAAGGGTTTTAAGGAAAGGACTGATTGACACAATTATTCTGTTGACAAATCTTAATTAAACATCCTGGCTGATGCCCCCATTCACTTCCCAGTCTCTGTGTTCTGCTGGGAGGGCTGCCCACTGCTTTGAGCCCCACTGCTGTGTTCTCTGTACAGGCACATCCATCCTTGGCTTTTTCCCATCTGTCACCTGTGCCTTCTCCATCTCTCTGCATCCACTGTAATGTCTTATTTTCCTGTAATCCCTTTTCCAGCCCCCCTTCCTGTTTGGGGAGATTTTTTCATTTTGTACCTCGTTATTGAGATTTGGAAGGAAAAAGAAAAATCCACGTGAAAAATCCACCATCTTAAATCAGAAGTCTGTTTTTTCCCAGTTTTATGAGCCCTTAAGCTTCTGCAGAATAAACACATAATTGGTTTTTCCTTAACTTAGAGAAACATCTAAGTAGAAGTCAAAGGACCTTCCAAGTTCTTGAGCCAGCCGGTGCCATGTGTCTGTGGTGCCCAGACTTGATGTCTGCTGGTCTGTGGGGGTTATGGTCTCCTGGATCTGAAGCCAGATTTGTTGTAGCGAGATCTGTGACTCCAAAGGATTACCAGATACTGAATTACTGCCTCAGAGACCCAAGAAGCAACCGGAAGCTGCGTCTTGGGTTCATCTGAGCTGGAGCCAGAGCGCTCTGGTTGCTGGTGATTCTATCCAGTGAGTGACATGTCACCCAAGCCTGTGATTGGACTGACTCCTCCTAACTCCACCCCCAGAGGCCTGCTGCTTCCTCCGCACAGCACCAGCCCATCCCCAGGCTGTCTGACTCCTCAGAGCCCCATAGGTGACGTGTCACACACCCGGGAGATGGACTCTTCATAATTATTGAAGAGAAGACAGCTCCTGTGCTGCATGTAAAGGGTCCACCCAATCCCTGTCAGCTAGGGAAGAATATTAATGTGTGCTTTGCTTTCCCCAGGTCAGCTCCTGGTCTCTATAACACTGTTTGGATACAAGCAAGAGTAATTCTTCAGTCACCCACTCCCCTCAGAACCCTTATTCCCCCAGTAACTTAGAATCTCCACAGCTGTAAAGACAGAGAAGCACTAAAACGTCACCATCTCTCAAACCTGGTGCTTTCAAACGTCTTGTTTCACAACTACCAGATGTAATTTCAAGTGCAAAAATATCTATCAGGGAGAATATTAAGCAGCTCCACACCTTCAGCCTTCCTGTCTTTAGCTGTTTACAGATGTGCTTTAAAAACATATCATTTAACTATGAAGGGCAACTTCCTGTTAAATTTTTGGATGTAGCAACCGGCAAAAAATATGGACCCCAGTGGTGAGAGAGGAAAAAATAGTTTCTGTATACAAAGCCCTAACATAATAAACAGGCAGAAGCACTTCCTGATAAACAGTGCCAAGAAAACATTCATATCCTTACCTCCATCGTATTCAAAATATTTTCACTAGACCAAGTGTAAAGTATTATTATCATTAATATTAGGTTTATCCCCTGGGAACTGACCCAGGCTCTAGTTTGACCTGAAGGTCTGGTGGGAGGCAAGGGTATGGACGTTTATCATGGCAGTTACTTTGCTTTTAATTCTGTTCCTATAAATACTGAATAGGCATGGGTGGAGCCCATGCCCAGTGGCCCCAGTCCTGCAGCAGTCACTCTACCAACCAGCACAACAAAAATCCCAGAGGAGTAAACAGGCAGAACTCAGCTTCAGGGACAGTCCCCAAGGGCAGTGAGGGGAAGAAGGGATCTGAATGCCCAGAGCTCCCTCCAAATGCCTCCACGGAACCTGGTGTGGACAGACCCCAAAGAAAGTCGAATCTTTGTACTCTTCATTCACCAAAGCAAAATGTTTCAGTGGCTGTTCTCTTTATTTAAACCAAAAATGAAACTCTGTTTGCTAACGAGTTGGGTGGGTTCAGAGGGCACCCTCATCACAGGCGTCCTGTCTGAGAAATTTTCACATCCTGATCAGGTTCAAAATTGGGAAAGGAGTATGTCAAGGATGTATATCATCACCCTGCTTATTTAACTGCTATGCAGAGTATATCATGAGAAATAACAGGCTGGATGACTCACAAGCTGGAATCAAGACTGCTGGGAGAAATATCAACAGCCGTAAATATGCAGGTGGTAACACCTTAATGGCAGAAAGTGAAGAGGAATTGAAGAGCCACTGGATAAGGGTGAAGGAGAATAGTGAAAAAGCTGACTTAAAACTCAACATTCAAAAATCTAAGATCATGCCTCCAGTCCCATCACTTCCTGGCAAGTAGATGGGCAAACAATGGAAACAGTGACATTTTATTTTCTTGGGCTTCAAAATCACTGTGGATAGATATAGTCAAAGCTGTGGGGCCCCAAGGATGAAAGAAGATAAGGCAAACAAGGAGGGTCTTGGGATGCAAGAAGAGATAAACCAGACCCCCCTTAGTTTTCCCCCCCTTGCACCTTCCCATGCCCCGCTAGTTATCAGACTCCTGCTTGGGCCCTGGTAAAGTAAAAATTCATATCCTTACCTCCATCGTATTCAAAATATTTTCACTAGACCAAGTGTAAAGTATTATTATCATTAATATTAGGTTTATCCCCTGGGAACTGACCCAGGCTCTAGTTTGACCTGAAGGTCTGGTGGGAGGCAAGGGTATGGACGTTTATCATGGCAGTTACTTTGCTTTTAATTCTGTTCCTATAAATACTGAATAGGCATGGGTGGAGCCCATGCCCAGTGGCCCCAGTCCTGCAGCAGTCACTCTACCAACCAGCACAACAAAAATCCCAGAGGAGTAAACAGGCAGAACTCAGCTTCAGGGACAGTCCCCAAGGGCAGTGAGGGGAAGAAGGGATCTGAATGCCCAGAGCTCCCTCCAAATGCCTCCACGGAACCTGGTGTGGACAGACCCCAAAGAAAGTCGAATCTTTGTACTCTTCATTCACCAAAGCAAAATGTTTCAGTGGCTGTTCTCTTTATTTAAACCAAAAATGAAACTCTGTTTGCTAACGAGTTGGGTGGGTTCAGAGGGCACCCTCATCACAGGCGTCCTGTCTGAGAAATTTTCACATCCTGATCAGGTTCAAAATTGGGAAAGGAGTATGTCAAGGATGTATATCATCACCCTGCTTATTTAACTGCTATGCAGAGTATATCATGAGAAATAACAGGCTGGATGACTCACAAGCTGGAATCAAGACTGCTGGGAGAAATATCAACAGTCAGAATATGCAGGTGGTAACACCTTAATGGCAGAAAGTGAAGAGGAATTGAAGAGCCACTGGATAAGGGTGAAGGAGAATAGTGAAAAAGCTGACTTAAAACTCAACATTCAAAAATCTAAGATCATGCCTCCAGTCCCATCACTTCCTGGCAAGTAGATGGGCAAACAATGGAAACAGTGACATTTTATTTTCTTGGGCTTCAAAATCACTGTGGATAGATATAGTCAAAGCTGTGGGGCCCCAAGGATGAAAGAAGATAAGGCAAACAAGGAGGGTCTTGGGATGCAAGAAGAGATAAACCAGACCCTTAGTTTTCTTCCCTCCCCATGCTGTAGTTATCACTCTCCCCACCCAGTACACCATCCAAGCAGCAATGATCTTTAAGACCCTTATGCCACTCCTTGGACCCTAGCTATAAAATGGATCAGACTCCTGCTTGGGCTTCCCTGGTGGTCCAGTGGGAAAGAGTCTGCCTTGCACTGCAAGGGGCATCGGTTGGATCCCTGGCCTGGGCAAGATCCCCCATTCCACAGAGCAACTGGACCTGTGTGTCCAATTATGAGCCAGTGCTCTGAGGCGCATGCACCCAGAGCCAGTGCTCTGCAGTTAGAGAGGCCACTGCAATGGGAGGCCCACACAGGCCAAAGAATAAAAATGGATAGAAAAATAAATTAATAATTTTTTTTTTTAAAAGACTCCTGCTAATGTCAGTTCCCCCTTGACCTGGCCCACTGTTCTAACAGCATCTTGTATTCTAACAATATCGGTTCTGCCTTAGGCCGGCCAGAGGCACTGGCAGTGACTCTCTCTCCCCCGACTCTAATAAACTTTATTCTCCTCTCATTCTGACTCATGTCTCGAACTTCTTTTCTAATCCGTGCAAGGACCTTGACAAAAGCTATACATTCACATGCCCACATCATGTATAGATGTGACAGTTGAACCATAAAGAAGGCTGAGCATGGAAGAATTGATGTTTTCAAATTGTGGTGCTGAAGAAGACTCTTGAGAATCCCCTGGAGAGCAAGAAGATCAACCAGTCAATCCTAAAGGAAATTAATCCTGAATATTCATTGGTCCTTTGGACACCTAATGGAAGAGACAACTCGGTGGAAAAGACCCAGATGCTGGGAAAGATTGAGGGCAGGAGGAGAAGACGATGACAAGGAGATGGTTGGATGGCATCACCAACTCAATGGACATGAGCTTGAGAAAACTCCTGGAGACAGTGAAGGACAGGGAAGTCTGGTATGTCAGGGCCAGTGGTCACTTAAAACTCAACATTCAAAAATCTAAGATCATGCCTCCAGTCCCATCACTTCCTGGCAAGTAGATGGGCAAACAATGGAAACAGTGACATTTTATTTTCTTGGGCTTCAAAATCACTGTGGATAGATATAGTCAAAGCTGTGGGGCCCCAAGGATGAAAGAAGATAAGGCAAACAAGGAGGGTCTTGGGATGCAAGAAGAGATAAACCAGACCCTTAGTTTTCTTCCCTCCCCATGCTGTAGTTATCACTCTCCCCACCCAGTACACCATCCAAGCAGCAATGATCTTTAAGACCCTTATGCCACTCCTTGGACCCTAGCTATAAAATGGATCAGACTCCTGCTTGGGCTTCCCTGGTGGTCCAGTGGGAAAGAGTCTGCCTTGCACTGCAAGGGGCATCGGTTGGATCCCTGGCCTGGGCAAGATCCCCCATTCCACAGAGCAACTGGACCTGTGTGTCCAATTATGAGCCAGTGCTCTGAGGCGCATGCACCCAGAGCCAGTGCTCTGCAGTTAGAGAGGCCACTGCAATGGGAGGCCCACACAGGCCAAAGAATAAAAATGGATAGAAAAATAAATTAATAATTTTTTTTTTTAAAAGACTCCTGCTAATGTCAGTTCCCCCTTGACCTGGCCCACTGTTCTAACAGCATCTTGTATTCTAACAATATCGGTTCTGCCTTAGGCCGGCCAGAGGCACTGGCAGTGACTCTCTCTCCCCCGACTCTAATAAACTTTATTCTCCTCTCATTCTGACTCATGTCTCGAACTTCTTTTCTAATCCGTGCAAGGACCTTGACAAAAGCTATACATTCACATGCCCACATCATGTATAGATGTGACAGTTGAACCATAAAGAAGGCTGAGCATGGAAGAATTGATGTTTTCAAATTGTGGTGCTGAAGAAGACTCTTGAGAATCCCCTGGAGAGCAAGAAGATCAACCAGTCAATCCTAAAGGAAATTAATCCTGAATATTCATTGGTCCTTTGGACACCTAATGGAAGAGACAACTCGGTGGAAAAGACCCAGATGCTGGGAAAGATTGAGGGCAGGAGGAGAAGACGATGACAAGGAGATGGTTGGATGGCATCACCAACTCAATGGACATGAGCTTGAGAAAACTCCTGGAGACAGTGAAGGACAGGGAAGTCTGGTGTACTGCAGTCCATAGGGTCACGGAGAGCTGACACAACTTAATGACTGAACAAAGACCAGGACCCAGAAGGCCAGCTGCCTTCCAGGAGGCTCAGGTTTTCCCCATGAGGCTCAGGTGTTCCCTGAGTCCTGTTTCGGTCACCGCCTAGGCCTACATCCTCCTGGGGGGTGGAGGGAGGAAAGGGACTGCGCTCAGCGAGTCCTTGCTCACTCATATTCCTGGACAGGCATTACACCTCCTGAAATTAGCTGGATAAAACAAAGACAACCTTGTGGCAATGTTTCCAGGATGAGGACAGGAGGCCCACACACAACAAGGATCATGTCGCCCAAGACAGAGAGTGGCCGAGGTGCCCACTGGAGGGGGTGGGTAAGGTGGAGCCCTGTAGGCCATCCAGGCCTGGGAATGAAGGAGACATGGGGCAGGGTGGGTTGCGAGGTGGACAGGCTCACTGTACTCCAAGAGCCAGGAGGCCCTGACTGCGGCCGGTTGGCTCCCTTTTCCTCCCTCTGGCCCACCCCAAGTCCAGGAGCCCAAGGAGTCCCTGCGGGTGAGCCCAGCAGCAGGCCCAGCTCACAGGGCTGCTGGAGCAATGAAAACTGTGCTGCCGGAGTCCCAGTGAGTGGCCGTGCAGCTGGGGGTACGCTCTTACCTCACAGGGATGCAGCAGCTCAGGCTCAGCGGGGTTCCGATCAAACTTTATTCTCCTCTCATTCTGACTCATGTCTCGAACTTCTTTTCTAATCCGTGCAAGGACCTTGACAAAAGCTATACATTCACATGCCCACATCATGTATAGATGTGACAGTTGAACCATAAAGAAGGCTGAGCATGGAAGAATTGATGTTTTCAAATTGTGGTGCTGAAGAAGACTCTTGAGAATCCCCTGGAGAGCAAGAAGATCAACCAGTCAATCCTAAAGGAAATTAATCCTGAATATTCATTGGTCCTTTGGACACCTAATGGAAGAGACAACTCGGTGGAAAAGACCCAGATGCTGGGAAAGATTGAGGGCAGGAGGAGAAGACGATGACAAGGAGATGGTTGGATGGCATCACCAACTCAATGGACAAGAGTTTGATTAAACTTCTGGAGACAGCGAAGGACAGGGAAGTCTGGTGTACTGCAGTCCATAGGGTCACGGAGAGCTGACACAACTTAATGACTGAACAAAGACCAGGACCCAGAAGGCCAGCTGCCTTCCAGGAGGCTCAGGTTTTCCCCATGAGGCTCAGGTGTTCCCTGAGTCCTGTTTCGGTCACCGCCTAGGCCTACATCCTCCTGGGGGGTGGAGGGAGGAAAGGGACTGCGCTCAGCGAGTCCTTGCTCACTCATATTCCTGGACAGGCATTACACCTCCTGAAATTAGCTGGATAAAACAAAGACAACCTTGTGGCAATGTTTCCAGGATGAGGACAGGAGGCCCACACACAACAAGGATCATGTCGCCCAAGACAGAGAGTGGCCGAGGTGCCCACTGGAGGGGGTGGGT
Source organism: Tragulus kanchil (assembly GCA_022376925.1). Lineage (NCBI taxonomy): Eukaryota > Metazoa > Chordata > Mammalia > Artiodactyla > Tragulidae > Tragulus > Tragulus kanchil. The sequence goes on from JAIOJX010000032.1 coordinate 23,161,029, forward strand.
AAGGTGGAGCCCTGTAGGCCATCCAGGCCTGGGAATGAAGGAGACATGGGGCAGGGTGGGTTGCGAGGTGGACAGGCTCACTGTACTCCAAGAGCCAGGAGGCCCTGACTGCGGCCGGTTGGCTCCCTTTTCCTCCCTCTGGCCCACCCCAAGTCCAGGAGCCCAAGGAGTCCCTGCGGGTGAGCCCAGCAGCAGGCCCAGCTCACAGGGCTGCTGGAGCAATGAAAACTGTGCTGCCGGAGTCCCAGTGAGTGGCCGTGCAGCTGGGGGTACGCTTCCTTACCTCACAGGGATGCAGCAGCTCAGGCTCAGCGGGGTTCCAAGGACTTTCCTGTGCAGGCCCCATGGCCTTGGTACCACCTGCCTTAACCTGGGCCCGAGGTGGCTGCTGGTTCTGCAGTGTCTCCAGACTGCTCCTCAACGTCCCCTGAGATAGGGGCAGGGCACGGCCATTAAAAGGAGGACACAGCCCAGGGCAACTTGACAGAAAACTGTCAGAGCTTGACTAGCCCCCAAATGGCAGAAGGTTGGATTTCCCATGGAGCCTTGTTATATGCTCATTGCAATATACTAGCATCTAAGGCCACGCCCACAGGCTCTGTGGCCATTCTAGGAGACCACAAAAGGCCAAAAGTGAGTGGAGCCCCAAGGCATGGAAATCCCCACCCCTTCTCCTGGTAGTTTTTCTCTTGAATTACCCAGCCCTTAAGAACTAACCACCCCATATTTCCCAGCTGCCTCTCGCCTTCTGAGTTACCCACACTCTGTCTGTAGAGTGTGTATATCTCAGCAACCCTGCTTTCCCTTTAGTAATCTCACTCTTGAATTCTTTCCTACACAAAGCTGAAGAACCTCACCTGGTGGCCCATCTCAGGGGCTCAAATGAGACCAGCACATGGCCATCTTCTCATGTCCCATTTTTCTTCAACACCATCAGTGAGGAAAAAGCAAACCTCTACTGTGTCCCCTGAGAAAAATCATGTGTGTGCGCAAAAAAGAGAAGATAACATATGCTGGATCGGGCACTGCTGGACATTCTGAAAACAATGCTAGTCATCTGTTACACACAAAGAACAACACAGGACAGAGATAACTGTGTCATGGGCTAAACTGTGTCCCCTCAGAGAACGTGTTCAAGTTCTAACCGCCAGTACCTATGACTGTGTCATTTACTTGGAAACAAGTTCTTTGCAGATGCAATCAAGTTCAAGTGCGGTCATACTGAATGAGGATGGCCCTGATCCAGTATGACCGTCATCTGTCATCTGTACAGGAAGAGGAAACAGAGCCACTCTCTGGAACACCAAGTGGTGATGGATGCAGAGGATAAAGTGCTGCAGCTGCCATGCAGGGAATACTAGAGCCACCAGAAGCTGAGGAGGCAGGGAGGCTTGTCCCTGGCAGCTTCAGGGTGCATGTGGCCCCGCCAACACCTTGGTTTTGGATTTCTGACCTGCAAAACATGTGAGACAGCAGATTTCTATCATTCTAAACCACTAGCTCCTGAGAATCTAATGAATGTTGCTGTTCACTTGCTCAGTCATGTATCTTTGTGACCCTGTGGACCGAAGCACACTAGGCTTCCCTGTCCTTCACTATCTCCCCAAGCTTGCTCAAAGTCATGTCCATTGATGCCATAACACTTCAATATCTAGGTCCTCACAAGGACACCAAGGAGTTGTCTGTAACTTCCTGTTGGCTCCAGGCATTGGGTGGAATTCATCTTTATCCCAGGCCAAGGTCAGCAACAACCCTCAAGGAGGGGTTGTAAAGATTGAGAGCGTGGACCCTGGAACCTTAATTCCAGCCCCTTTTCTGTCCCTTCCTGGTTGTGTAACCATGGGAAGTCACTTAACCTCTCTGTGCATCAACAGCCTTACCTACAGGAAGGAGAGACAATTGGAAGTCTGAGGAGTAAATGAGTTCAGAGGCATAAAATGCCTTGAGCGACAGTCAGCACACAGTAAGTGCTACTGAGAAGGAGAGCTGTCCTGTCCTCACAGGTCTTGTCTGTCCCCTGTTTACAGCGTGGCTCCAGGAGGTCACCTGATGGTCTGTACTGAAGCGAAAGGGAGTGGGGGCCTCAGGGCCAGATGGATCAGGCCAGCACCTGGAGTTTCAGCAAGGTCAGGGATAATGGACAAGGATGAGCAACATGCTGGAAATGCCTGAGAAGGGACACTGGAAGGGAGGAGGTGTTTGCTGGGGGCCGAGGGATGTGAGTGCCCGCCAGTGCTTGTGACTAGCCGCTGGCACTGGGCTATCCTGCCTCTGTGTTCAGCCAGACCCGGTCCAGCCCCTCCCGGCTGCTTGCCTGGACACAGCCCTGCAGGGAGCTGCAGGGCCTGAGGACAGCCAGCTTGGCCCAGGGAGGGCATCTGAAGCTATACCAGGCTTACTTCCCCACCCTGAGCAAGCAAGAAAGAGAAGGCAAACATGCCCTTGGGCAAAAGTGTCAATTTGAAAAGTTAAACAAACCAAATCTAATTTGTGAAGATATACACAGCCTTGTGGTGGTTACAGAAAGACAAACAGGCACAGAAAAATCCCTAGCAACCTCTTTTAGCTCAAGGAAACATAAAAACTCGTGCAAATACCTCCAGAAGCAAATGGCAAAGGAAAGAAACAAAAACAGCACAAAAGTGTCCCAAGGTGACAGGGTAGCCGATCCCCTACTGGGGACTCTGTGACAAAGTTCTGCGGCTCTGGCCTGGTTTCCATTCTTAAAAAGAATCCATTCATTCACCATCACAACTCTTGGCCGTAAGCCGACATATTTACTTCTACATTTGCCATTTTTACACAATAGCTACTGATTGTACACTATTAAAAATGAGAATTTCTGGGGTTCCCTGGTGGCCCAGTGGGTAAGGACACTGCCTTGCAGTGCAAGGGGTGCTGGTTCAATCCCTGGTCTGGGAAGATCCCACGTGCCACAGAGCAGCTGGACCCATGTGTCCAACTACCAAGTCGGAACTCTGGAGTGCATGCACCCAGAGCCGGTGCTCTGCAGCAAGACAGGCCACTGCGATGGGAGGCCCACACAGGTCAAAGAACAAAAATGGATGAAAAGAAATAAATGAAAGACCAATAGAAATGCGCCCCCCCACCAAAAAAGAGAGAATTTCTCTTATTTACCTTAACCTCACATTCTCTAAACCATGAGTGTTTAACATTTGTCATATTTGTTAGATCTGCAGTTATAAACACAGCATTGAAAGGCACTGCTTGTCTGGGTACTGTAGGAGGGTTGAGTTTTCACCATGGCAGCCCTGCCCTCTCCATTTCCCTTCTCTGTTTCTCCCTCATCAGTTGTGTTTTCCTTTTACAGCATCAAAGATTTATAACATTCTGTTTGATGACCATAATTGAGTTTTCTGTTCTTTGTTATGTTTTATCTAGGTAAAAACAAGTAAATGACATTTGCATTTTTTACAACTCCATAAAGTGTTCACAGTAGTGTCAACCAGAAAAAAAGAAAACCTACAACCTAAAAGTTGTGGCTCAGCGGTAAAGAATCTACCTGCGAGACATCCTTGGTGGTCCAGTGGCTAAGACTTTGCACTCCCAATGCAGGATGCTCGGGTTAAATCCCTGGTCAGGGAAATAAGATCCCACATGCTGCAACTAAGACCCAGCACAGCCAAGTAAATATATACTTATAAAATAAAGAAGAAGAAAAGAGAGAATCTACCTGCAATGCAGGAGATCAGGGTTCGATCCCTGGATTAGGAAGATCCCCTGGAGGAGAAAAGGGCAACCCACTCCAGTTTTCATGCCTGGAGAATCTCATGGACAGAGGAGCCTGGCGGGCTACTGTCCACAGGGTCGCAGAGTTACTCACAACTAAGCCATTAAACCACCACCAACATAGGCTCAGGATGGCAGCCTCTCACTGGAGGGATTGTTCCAATGAGGCCAGGGTGGAGACAGGGTACATAGGAATTTTTACTGGGTGAAAAAAAAATCATAGCTGAACATCAAAAGATTGCTGCTAATCACACAAAAAAAACAGACATTGAACTTATTCTTTTGATATGCAATTTAACTGCTCAGGGCCAGTATCCTGTTTTCCTCCATCCTGAATCCCTTCAGGATGCATTTTTGTGGGGTGAGATGTGGTGGTGGGGAGACCTGCAGTTCCTGGGGCCCCCAGATGTTGGGGTCACAGCAACATTCTCTGTTTCCGGAAATGGCAGGTGACATTCTCTGTCCACTGAAGTCACATGGTGTCCTCCTCTATAAGTTGATGCCTTTCCCACATCACACAAAAGAGAACAATGTTAGCTTCAAGGTCGAAGGATTCTTTCTCCTCCACACAGTCATCTTGCTCAAAATCAGGCCATGTGTTCAGTTTGTTCATGCTTAGACCATGACCTCTGTAGACAATTTTCTGTTTTGTTTTCTTTTGTTTTCTAAATGTTTTACTACCTTTTCTTCCCCCCATCCCCTCCCCTGTAGACAAAGAATAACTGCCTTCCAATTCTCAAGCCTCTCAACCCTATGTTGTTCATTTGCTTGGGGGCCTGTCTGGGAACTTGGTATTCTGTACTCACATTGGCACCTTGGGGCTGGAAACCTGTGACCCGTATTCCCCAGCAAGGTCTGGCTCTGATGGCAGCAGCTGGCAACAGCAAGTGCCTGCAGCCTCCTCCAGGCAGGAGGGCGGGGCTGTGCAAGTCCAGACTCTGCAGTAGCAGGGGGCCAGCTCCCAGCTTCTGAATAAATGACATAGTGCCCCATGCCCTGGGTCACCTCACTTCTCTCTCCACCTCTCCACTCCTTAAAGGAGCTGGGGACCCCTGTGGTCAGGGGTGTTAAGTGTTGAGTTCGTATGCTTAAATCCTATATTTGGAGACCGGACGTTTAAGGAGGTAATTAAGGTTGATGAGGGCCACAGGTCAGAGACCTTACCCAACATGCCTGTCTCCTACAAGAGAAGAGGATGCCAGAGCTCTTTCTGTCTCTCTGTCTGACTGTTTCTCTTTTTCTCTGCACACACACAGAGGAAAGGCCGTCTGAGGATACAGGGATGCTTGCTCTATGCAAGAAAAGCTATGACAAACCTAGACAGTGTATTCAAAAGCAGGGACATCACTTTGCCAACAAAGATCTATAGAGTCAAAGCTATGGTTTTCCCAGTAGTCGTGTATGGATGTGAGAGTCGGACTACAAAGAAGACTGAGCATCAAAGAATTGATGCTTTCAAACTGTGGTGTTCAACAGCAAGAAGATCAAACCAGTCAATCCTAAAGGAAATCAACCCTGAATATTCATTGGAAGGACTGATGCTGAAGCTGAAGCTCTGACACTTTGGCCACCTGATGTGAAGAGCCATCTCACTGGAAAAGATCCTGATATTGGGAAAGACTGTGGGCAGAAAGAGAAGTGAGTGACAGAGGATGAGATTACTGGATGGTATCACAGACTCAATAGGCATGAATTTGAGCAAACTCTGGTAGGTAGTGAAGGACAGGGAAGCCTGGTGAGGTGCAGTCCATGGGGATCACAGAATCAGACATGACTTAGCGACTGAACAATTACAACTTTTCTTTCTCTCTTTTTTCTTCTGTCAGTTGTTGTTGTTTGTTTGTTTATGGCTATGCTGTGCACCATGCAGGATCTTAGTTCCCCAACCAGGAACTGAACCTGTGCCACCTGTAGTGGCAGTCCTAACCACTGGACCCCCAGGGAAGCTCCCAAAATGGCTACTGTTCTAACCCCCATGTTGGAAGCACAAGGGAAGACGATACTCTCCTCTTCACTGAAGGACCTTGGAGGTAAAACTCATGAACAGTGTGGGTCCCCCACCTAAGGCTGAAGCCCCCTCAGACTCATCCACACTGGAGCTCCAGCCCTCCTGGGACAGTTTGAGTCTTTCTCCCCTGGCACTGTATCCACAGACCCCCTGAACTCACTGGAGTCTTCTGCTCCAGTGAGCCTCAAGTCTCTATACCTGTCTGTCTGTCCCACCAATATTTGGGGCAGTAGGTCGCCTATGACCCCAATTCACCTATAGGTCTAAGAGGAGTTGTTGAGTTCAGCTTTCTTCTTGCTGTGAAGATGGAGTGGAAACCTGCTGGACTGAAAATTCTAAGTTGACCACTCCAGTATTCTTGCCTGGAAAAATCACCTGGAGAGAGGAGCCTGGCAAGCTACAGTCCATGAGGTCACAAGGAGTTGGACACAGCTTGGTGACTGCAGAACAATGACATGGCGGAACAGGCATCACTAACTGGTTATTAAGAGAGGTCTTGGTGAGATTCACACTCACAGTATAACCTTAGCTTGCACAGTCCTTCTTTTAAAATAATTGAATTGGTTCTTGCATATGTTTGAGCCTAAGAAATACATTTGGTTCATAAGCAAAACTGTGGGAAAAAAAAAAAAAGGATAAAACTCTAGGTTGCCTTCAATATGTCTGAAAGGAGTTGCCTGATTTCAGCACCCGTCATTGGAAATATCTGTAGGAGTTTCTGCTTTCCTGACTGGACACTGACCAATGCACTGTGTCTCCTCTGCTTGGAGACAGGCCTCCCAGGGCCTCCTGAAAGGGTCACCTCCTGACCCGGGCATGCCAGGCTGCTGCACCCGTGTCCTCTGGGGACGTCCCTTCATCAGGAGCTTGTTTCTTGGATCCTTCCTTCTTGGTTTCCTCCCTGTTTTGCTGGAGCACTTCCTCAGGTTGTTTGTTTGTTTATGGCTATGCTGTGCACCATGCAGGATCTTAGTTCCCCAACCAGGAACTGAACCTGTGCCACCTGTAGTGGCAGTCCTAACCACTGGACCCCCAGGGAAGCTCCCAAAATGGCTACTGTTCTAACCCCCATGTTGGAAGCACAAGGGAAGACGATACTCTCCTCTTCACTGAAGGACCTTGGAGGTAAAACTCATGAACAGTGTGGGTCCCCCACCTAAGGCTGAAGCCCCCTCAGACTCATCCACACTGGAGCTCCAGCCCTCCTGGGACAGTTTGAGTCTTTCTCCCCTGGCACTGTATCCACAGACCCCCTGAACTCACTGGAGTCTTCTGCTCCAGTGAGCCTCAAGTCTCTATACCTGTCTGTCTGTCCCACCAATATTTGGGGCAGTAGGTCGCCTATGACCCCAATTCACCTATAGGTCTAAGAGGAGTTGTTGAGTTCAGCTTTCTTCTTGCTGTGAAGATGGAGTGGAAACCTGCTGGACTGAAAATTCTAAGTTGACCACTCCAGTATTCTTGCCTGGAAAAATCACCTGGAGAGAGGAGCCTGGCAAGCTACAGTCCATGAGGTCACAAGGAGTTGGACACAGCTTGGTGACTGCAGAACAATGACATGGCGGAACAGGCATCACTAACTGGTTATTAAGAGAGGTCTTGGTGAGATTCACACTCACAGTATAACCTTAGCTTGCACAGTCCTTCTTTTAAAATAATTGAATTGGTTCTTGCATATGTTTGAGCCTAAGAAATACATTTGGTTCATAAGCAAAACTGTGGGAAAAAAAAAAAAAGGATAAAACTCTAGGTTGCCTTCAATATGTCTGAAAGGAGTTGCCTGATTTCAGCACCCGTCATTGGAAATATCTGTAGGAGTTTCTGCTTTCCTGACTGGACACTGACCAATGCACTGTGTCTCCTCTGCTTGGAGACAGGCCTCCCAGGGCCTCCTGAAAGGGTCACCTCCTGACCCGGGCATGCCAGGCTGCTGCACCCGTGTCCTCTGGGGACGTCCCTTCATCAGGAGCTTGTTTCTTGGATCCTTCCTTCTTGGTTTCCTCCCTGTTTTGCTGGAGCACTTCCTCAGGAAACTCTACAAGAAAAGGTTGTAGAATTTCTAAGTTTTCAGTTGTCTGAAAACTGTATTTGTTAGTCTGAATCCCTTTTGAGAATTGTTTCAATGGGTATAGAATTCTGTGTTCAAAATAATTTTCTCTCAAGCCTTGGAAGGCCTTTGTCTTCCAGAAGACAATCTCCTGAGGAGGTCTGGACTTTATTTCTTCACAGGTCATCCACTTGTATTTCTTTTCTCTCTGCCTGCTTCTGGTTCCTGCCTTTCAACCTTCATGTTCTCAGATTCTCAAGGCTGTGTCTGGGTGTGGACATTTCATTGTCCACTCAGGGCGAGACTCATAGGCCTCCTCAGTCCGACAACTTCCATCTCTTCCTTGGGGAAGATCTCCCTTAGCACATCTGCAATTACTTTCCCCCCTCACTCTTTTCTGCTTGTTCTAGAACTGTAACAGTCAGACACTGGACATCGGCTTTGAATTGCTATTTGTCTCCCCACCACCCCCCTCATGTTTTCAGTTTCTTTCTCATTTCTTTCCTATCATGTTGGAAGCATCCCAATTTCCTTTTATTGAAAGTTTTGTTTAAAAGATCATATTTTTAATTTCTAAGATTGCTTCTTGATTATGTAATTATTTCCTTTTCATAGCATTGGTTTGGTGTTTTACTTTAAAGATTTAATTTATTTATTTATTTTGGTGGGGGTGGGGTGGGGAGGGAGGGGAGCAGGCGGGCCACTTCTACTGGTCTTTCATTTGTCCATTTTCATCCATCTTTATTCTTTTCGCCCGTGTGGGCCTCCCATCATGGTGGCCTCGGTTGTCACAGAGCACCGGCTCTGGGTGCATGCGCTCCAGAGCTCTGGCTCAGTAATTGGACATATGGGTCCAGCCGCTCTGCGGCACGTGGGATCTTCCCAGGCCAGGGATCAAACCGGCGCCCCTTGCACTGCAAGACGGTGTTCTTACCCACTGGACCACCAGAGAAGCCCAGCATTGGTTTTTGTTTTACAGATTTAATAACTTCTCATATCCCTCTGAGGATATGAGAATTTTTAGGAATTATCTTGTGATCCCTGCGTTGTTTCTTTTCCGATAGGGCTGGCTGGTTTGCTTGTTAATCTTCCTATTTCTCATTCACATGATTGGTCTCCCTTCTTTGCCCGGGACCCTGGGTCCCCCTTTCATGTTTGAGAGTGGAGCTCTAGGCCAGCGGTTCTGGGTACCTGGTGCATGGTTCCCTTGTGGTTGTGGTCAGTATGGACCCCACAAGGCCTCTCTCTTAGCTGAGGAGGATGACAGTGAAATCTAAGTGGACAGGGCTTGTGGCCTAGAAGTTTCGCTGTGGGATCAGCAATTCAGCTGACGGCTGGTGCGTGCTAAATAGGAAGGCCTTATTCCAGGCCAGTGGTTCTCCACCCTGGTTAGACCTGGTGGATGTCTTAAAATCCTGATGCCCAGGCCATGTGCAGAATCCGTGAAGGCAGAATCTCTGCAGGTTGGGACCCCAGGTATCAGCCTTTCCTGAAGTGATTCCAAAATGCAACTGAGGTTAAGGAGTTCTGTTCTAAATCAGGGGACCCTCAGCCTTCAGTGTGGCCTTTGTCTCCTGGGAGGGGAGTGGTGGTGACTAAAACAAGATGGGTGGCCCCAGAGCAGAGAGCTTCAGATGCAGCAGGTGTGGAGTGGGCCTGGGAACCTGCATTTCCAACACATCCCCAGGTGATGCTGACATTGCTGGTGAGGAATTTATCTCGAGAAGCACAGCCTTAGAGTTAATTCTTACACACTGGAAGTCTAGGTTGTCTTGGGAAGTTTGTTCAACTTCTCTGAAAAAGGCTCCATTTGGCCGCCTGAGGTTGTCACTGTACTGTGCCTTGGGGGTGGGGGTGGGGTTAGACTGAGCCACTTCATAGGCAGATTTCCATTCAGGCCTGCACTTTTCAGCCTTCTTCTTCCCCGCCTCCTCTCAGCCTCTGCACCTCGGGTTCAGGAAGGGACCGGCCACCTCCAACAGCCTTGCCATCTCTCTGGCGATGTTCCAGGCTGTGCACTTTACCATTCTTTCTTCTCAGTTCATATCCATCTGTTTGCTTTCCAGCATACAGAATCATTTTGTGCTTTTCTATTTTTCAAATGATGTGATGTTAATGCCCCTGCTTCCAGGCTGGCCTGGACCATGGCAGCCAGTTTGTCGTCCACCGCTGACCCAGTGTATGCCCTAGAGACTTCCTGTGGCGCCCAGGCAATGCTGCTTTCCTGCTTGTGGTCAGCGTGTACATTGCTGGTTTACTGCGTCCTGGCACCACACTTCATGGACAGGGTCCACGTCATTCTGAACACTGTGAGGCAGGGACTCTATGTTCTCCATTTAGAAATGAGGGGAGTGAGCAACAGAGCGGCCTGCACCTCTGGGGGCTGTGGCTCCCAGGGAGGGAGCCACCTTACAACAGTCTCCATCCACCTGTCCTGGAAGAGGCCCAGGGGCAGGTGAGGCCACACCTGGGCCAAGCTGGAATTGACTTTTTTTTTTTTTGGAATTTACTTTTTAACTATGACTCCCTTCTTCCTTTCTTAAAAAAAAGTTTTAATTTTTTTAAGATATTGATTTTTTAAAAGATCATTTCTTTTGAAAATTAAAATTAAGTTCATTTTGCTCTGTGAGTTTCACAGTAGCTCGAGATAAAGTGGATTCAACTGGTTTAGCTTTGAGAAGATCTCAGTAGCTTTTAGGATACATACTTTTGTTATGGGGTCTCACAAAACCAGGCGAAAAATGTCCAGCCCACCCTGGAGAGGGATGCTAGTTTGTTTTCCACAGAGTGTTCTGTAGGCTCCTGCAGGGAGAGGAGACCCCACCTGGGGGCCCAAATTTCCTGCCTTTTCTATGGAGACTTTCAGTGGTTTCATCCCCAACCTTCAGCCAAGGAAGGAGGGAGCTAAAGAAACTCACTGCTTTGTGGTTCCCCTATAGTGCCAATTCAGAGCCAGATCCACAGCTGAGTCCAGTAAATCTGTGGTTTCAGAGAGGACGTTCCAAAGGTGTGTGGTTATGACCTGGTGCCACAAAGACACAGAACCACCCAGCGAAACCCCAGCCTCAGGAACCCTGGACGCCCTCTCTCTGGCGATGTTCCAGGCTGTGCACTTTACCATTCTTTCTTCTCAGTTCATATCCATCTGTTTGCTTTCCAGCATACAGAATCATTTTGTGCTTTTCTATTTTTCAAATGATGTGATGTTAATGCCCCTGCTTCCAGGCTGGCCTGGACCATGGCAGCCAGTTTGTCGTCCACCGCTGACCCAGTGTATGCCCTAGAGACTTCCTGTGGCGCCCAGGCAATGCTGCTTTCCTGCTTGTGGTCAGCGTGTACATTGCTGGTTTACTGCGTCCTGGCACCACACTTCATGGACAGGGTCCACGTCATTCTGAACACTGTGAGGCAGGGACTCTATGTTCTCCATTTAGAAATGAGGGGAGTGAGCAACAGAGCGGCCTGCACCTCTGGGGGCTGTGGCTCCCAGGGAGGGAGCCACCTTACAACAGTCTCCATCCACCTGTCCTGGAAGAGGCCCAGGGGCAGGTGAGGCCACACCTGGGCCAAGCTGGAATTGACTTTTTTTTTTTTTGGAATTTACTTTTTAACTATGACTCCCTTCTTCCTTTCTTAAAAAAAAGTTTTAATTTTTTTAAGATATTGATTTTTTAAAAGATCATTTCTTTTGAAAATTAAAATTAAGTTCATTTTGCTCTGTGAGTTTCACAGTAGCTCGAGATAAAGTGGATTCAACTGGTTTAGCTTTGAGAAGATCTCAGTAGCTTTTAGGATACATACTTTTGTTATGGGGTCTCACAAAACCAGGCGAAAAATGTCCAGCCCACCCTGGAGAGGGATGCTAGTTTGTTTTCCACAGAGTGTTCTGTAGGCTCCCTGCAGGGAGAGGAGACCCCACCTGGGGGCCCAAATTTCCTGCCTTTTCTATGGAGACTTTCAGTGGTTTCATCCCCAACCTTCAGCCAAGGAAGGAGGGAGCTAAAGAAACTCACTGCTTTGTGGTTCCCCTATAGTGCCAATTCAGAGCCAGATCCACAGCTGAGTCCAGTAAATCTGTGGTTTCAGAGAGGACGTTCCAAAGGTGTGTGGTTATGACCTGGTGCCACAAAGACACAGAACCACCCAGCGAAACCCCAGCCTCAGGAACCCTGGACGCCCTCTCTGCACTCCTCCTGGCAGCAGGGCCAAGGCTGACCTCTGAGCTCTTTATCTTTTTTCCTGATCTTCACAATGAACCTTCAGCAGAAAAGTCACGGGTCCCACATGAACCCTGATGTGGATGGAGAGCAAACACGAGGAAGGTTTAGAGGTTACCAGGTGCTAGGACGGAGGTGCCCTGCCCAGGACGGGCCGCAGCTCAGGGGTGCCCACACCTGCGCACAGGAGCACATGGGCACAGACACACACACACACGTGTGTGAGGGAGGTGGGCATGCTCTGGCCGCTTACATCTGACCTGGGACTTGAGCCATGTCCAGAGGGGAGAGACAAGGAGACGGGCAGGAGCGTCGACACTCGCCAGTCTCCATAGCCAGGGCAGCAAGTGCAGTGACGGAACAGTGTGAGCTGAAGTCACTCAGAAACCGAGAGGCCATCCCGTAAATATTTAAAGCAGATGCCCTGCGAGAGGCTTTGGAGGCAGCTTTGTTAATATTTAACATGAGCTGGGCAGTCACCGGGAAAACAGCTGTTTACTGAGAAGAACAAACAGCCCCGATTGCTCAAAGCCGGGGAGGCTTTAGGGGATTAGCAGCTGCCAGGGTTTCCAGCTCCAGCAGCCCTCGACCAGGCCTGACCAGGCCCAGGCTCGGGCGGGGAGGCCGGCAGCTGTCCCCCGGGGCAGTGAGAACCATAAACACGCGTCACAGGCTTGGAGGCCCCGCTCCAGAATTGCACTTCGCAGGAAACCCAGCCCTGCAGCTGGGCCTGGGAGGCAGCTCTTGGCGGGCTGGTGGCCCCTCGCGTGGGCAGCTGCGCCCCTCGACTCTGGCCGGTTGTCCTTCTGGCCTCGTGCATTGTCAGTGTCTGTGTGGGGCAGTCCTTGCAGACTCCAGGCACGCAACCGGGGGCAGGTGCTCGCAAGTGGAGAGCCTCTAGCTGTGGAAAGAATCCCAAGCCTGCTTGAAAGCTCTCCAGCTTGCACTTGGGTCTTTTGAGATATCAGGGAAGACTGCTTCCGGGAGATGACAACCCTGCTGCTGGAGACGACAAGCCTGCTTGTTTTCCGGAGTGTTCTCTCCATCGCTACGGCCCTCTGGGTTCCCAGTCTCCATGAGCTGGTTATCTTAACTGAGTCTGGATGAATCAGGCCAGGCACTCACGTCAAGCCTAACTCCCCTGGCCCATTTTCCATCCTCCCTGATGCCTTCTCATAGAGACTTCCTGGAGCCCCCACCTCACTTCACCCCCATCCCCCAACATGAGTGTCTCTTGGGGTCATGTGCATGAAAAATTCCAACTCATGACTAAGGGCTGCTGCCAAACTCACCATTTCATCATCCGGCACATTGATTGTGGAGTTGCCCAACCACAGACCCACAGCCCCAGACACCTCCCAGTCAGTCACTGAGCACCTCACCAAACCGCAGCTGACCTTGACCCCTGGACAACTCTCCGCGGCTGTTTACACACCTGGCCATCTACTGTGAAGGATGAAACCCTGAGCTGTGCCCCACTGTGGCACATCTGCAGGCAGACTGGGGCCTGCACATCAATCCTTGCTCAGGTTACTCTTGGTCTGTTAGGGCCGATGTTTGCCTGGAGATTTCATCCTGGGTTTCACAAACTTAGCATAGTTTATACTCTGAGAAAAAGGTGCAAGGCTGTCTAAGGTTGTGGAAGAAGTTTTCCTGTGTGCATAGCAGCTGCCAGGGTTTCCAGCTCCAGCAGCCCTCGACCAGGCCTGACCAGGCCCAGGCTCGGGCGGGGAGGCCGGCAGCTGTCCCCCGGGGCAGTGAGAACCATAAACACGCGTCACAGGCTTGGAGGCCCCGCTCCAGAATTGCACTTCGCAGGAAACCCAGCCCTGCAGCTGGGCCTGGGAGGCAGCTCTTGGCGGGCTGGTGGCCCCTCGCGTGGGCAGCTGCGCCCCTCGACTCTGGCCGGTTGTCCTTCTGGCCTCGTGCATTGTCAGTGTCTGTGTGGGGCAGTCCTTGCAGACTCCAGGCACGCAACCGGGGGCAGGTGCTCGCAAGTGGAGAGCCTCTAGCTGTGGAAAGAATCCCAAGCCTGCTTGAAAGCTCTCCAGCTTGCACTTGGGTCTTTTGAGATATCAGGGAAGACTGCTTCCGGGAGATGACAACCCTGCTGCTGGAGACGACAAGCCTGCTTGTTTTCCGGAGTGTTCTCTCCATCGCTACGGCCCTCTGGGTTCCCAGTCTCCATGAGCTGGTTATCTTAACTGAGTCTGGATGAATCAGGCCAGGCACTCACGTCAAGCCTAACTCCCCTGGCCCATTTTCCATCCTCCCTGATGCCTTCTCATAGAGACTTCCTGGAGCCCCCACCTCACTTCACCCCCATCCCCCAACATGAGTGTCTCTTGGGGTCATGTGCATGAAAAATTCCAACTCATGACTAAGGGCTGCTGCCAAACTCACCATTTCATCATCCGGCACATTGATTGTGGAGTTGCCCAACCACAGACCCACAGCCCCAGACACCTCCCAGTCAGTCACTGAGCACCTCACCAAACCGCAGCTGACCTTGACCCCTGGACAACTCTCCGCGGCTGTTTACACACCTGGCCATCTACTGTGAAGGATGAAACCCTGAGCTGTGCCCCACTGTGGCACATCTGCAGGCAGACTGGGGCCTGCACATCAATCCTTGCTCAGGTTACTCTTGGTCTGTTAGGGCCGATGTTTGCCTGGAGATTTCATCCTGGGTTTCACAAACTTAGCATAGTTTATACTCTGAGAAAAAGGTGCAAGGCTGTCTAAGGTTGTGGAAGAAGTTTTCCTGTGTGCATAGCACGGTTCTGACAGCTGGAAACCTGAAAGAACACGAGTGGGGTGAGAAGAGTCAGAACTGCAACACACTAGTTAGCAGCCGTTCCTCTTCAGGAAAAGAGGGGCCATTGGGTTGAGAAACACCCAGGGTCACTGAGCCGGCGCTGGGCATTTTTATTTTAGGCTGTCCAGCATCAAAATGGCCTCCTCACATCGGGGGGATCAGTCCTCATGGTGGGAGGCCAGCCCTGCTTCCCTCTATAAAAACCTCATAGGCCAGAATGAGCTCTTCCTGAGCTCTGGAACGGGGCTCCGGGCTAGGCAGGGGCAGAGGAGCAGAGGAGAAGGGGACTCCTAGATGGCAGTAAAGGTGTCGGTGGGGACTGGAGGTTGGATGGGCTGGTGGCTCTGCCGGCACAGGGGAGCCCTGCCTTGGCAAAGCTGCTCTTGGGACAAGCCAGTCTCTGCAACCAGCTGGCCACTCCTTCCCTGGTGACGACATGGGTGCCCTCTCTGGACCAGGTAGAGGTCAGGGTCTGCCCCACATTGCAACCTGTTGGCTTATTTGTCTGTTAGTCCCTTTTGATGTTCTCACCCTGTGTCTTCTTTTATTGGTATGTGTCCATGTATATAACACACAGAACTGCTATTTATTATTTTCATTACTCTTTTAAAAAATTTATTTTTTTACTGTGATAAAAAAAAAAACCTAACATAAAATTTACCATCTCAACTACTTTTTTTTTTTTTTTTAAATCTTGGCCTCTTTTATTGGTTTTCTATTTATTTTCATCCATCTTTATTCTTCAGCCTGTGTGGGTCTCCCATGGCAGTGGCCTCTCTCATTGCAGAGCATCAGTTCTGGGCGCATGTGCTCCAGAGTGCTGACTCACAATTGGACACACTGGTCCAGCCGCTCTGTGGCACGTGGGATCTTCCCGGGGCAGGGATTGAACGGTGCCTTGCATTGCAAGGTGGACTCTTGGTCTGTTAGGGCCGATGTTTGCCTGGAGATTTCATCCTGGGTTTCACAAACTTAGCATAGTTTATACTCTGAGAAAAAGGTGCAAGGCTGTCTAAGGTTGTGGAAGAAGTTTTCCTGTGTGCATAGCACGGTTCTGACAGCTGGAAACCTGAAAGAACACGAGTGGGGTGAGAAGAGTCAGAACTGCAACACACTAGTTAGCAGCCGTTCCTCTTCAGGAAAAGAGGGGCCATTGGGTTGAGAAACACCCAGGGTCACTGAGCCGGCGCTGGGCATTTTTATTTTAGGCTGTCCAGCATCAAAATGGCCTCCTCACATCGGGGGGATCAGTCCTCATGGTGGGAGGCCAGCCCTGCTTCCCTCTATAAAAACCTCATAGGCCAGAATGAGCTCTTCCTGAGCTCTGGAACGGGGCTCCGGGCTAGGCAGGGGCAGAGGAGCAGAGGAGAAGGGGACTCCTAGATGGCAGTAAAGGTGTCGGTGGGGACTGGAGGTTGGATGGGCTGGTGGCTCTGCCGGCACAGGGGAGCCCTGCCTTCGGCAAAGCTGCTCTTGGGACAAGCCAGTCTCTGCAACCAGCTGGCCACTCCTTCCCTGGTGACGACATGGGTGCCCTCTCTGGACCAGGTAGAGGTCAGGGTCTGCCCCACATTGCAACCTGTTGGCTTATTTGTCTGTTAGTCCCTTTTGATGTTCTCACCCTGTGTCTTCTTTTATTGGTATGTGTCCATGTATATAACACACAGAACTGCTATTTATTATTTTCATTACTCTTTTAAAAAATTTATTTTTTTACTGTGATAAAAAAAAAAACCTAACATAAAATTTACCATCTCAACTACTTTTTTTTTTTTTTTTTTAAATCTTGGCCTCTTTTATTGGTTTTCTATTTATTTTCATCCATCTTTATTCTTCAGCCTGTGTGGGTCTCCCATGGCAGTGGCCTCTCTCATTGCAGAGCATCAGTTCTGGGCGCATGTGCTCCAGAGTGCTGACTCACAATTGGACACACTGGTCCAGCCGCTCTGTGGCACGTGGGATCTTCCCGGGGCAGGGATTGAACCGGTGCCCCTTGCATTGCAAGGTGGACTCTCTATCTACTGGAAATCCTACTTTTTTTTTTTTTTTTTAAGTAAATTATTTAGCCGTGCCAGGTCTCAGTTGTGGCAAGCAGGATCTTTAGGTGCAGCGTGTGGGATCTAGTTCCCTGACCAGGGATGGAACCCATGCCCCTCACATCGGGAGCACGCAGTCTTAGCCCCTGGACTATCAGGGAAGTGCCCCAGGTTTAACACCTTTTAAGCGTACAGCCCGGCGTGAAGTACACGCCCACGGTTGTGTGTGCAGCCATCACCAGCATCCATCCACAGAATTCCTTCCATCTTCCCCAATGACACCTGGCACCTGTTAACAGTCACTTCCTGTTCTCTGCCCCCTACCCCAGTTCTCAGCACCCACCATCTACTTTCTGTCCTTGGGACTTTGATGCTCTAGGAACCTCACCTAGGGCTTCCCCAGTGGCAGTGGATACAGGCAATGCAGTAGATACAGGAGATGAGGGTTCAGACTCTAGGTTGGGACGATTCCTAGGTCCCTGGAGGAAGAAACGGCAACCCAATCCAGTATTCTTGCCTGGAGAATCCCATGGACCAAGGAGCCTGGTGGGCTACACCACGGGAGTCGCAAATTCGGACATGACTGAGCATGCACACATACAGTAGCCCAGTGTGTGGAAGTCACGGTTTGGTTATCCACTCATCTGTTGACACACAGCGCCACATTTTTAATTTACATGATTAATAGGGCCCTGTTGGCCTTGTTTGTTTCCTTATTTCCACTCAGCACCATGACCATGATTCATCCCTGTTCTGTGTGCACATCCAGGCCTTGGCTCCTAACAGGGTGCGAGAGTACCAGGCTCCCCTGCCCCCAAGGCCAGCCCTTCCCTCAGCCCGCAGTCCTGCCAGGCCCATCCCTGCCCAGATCCCAGCTACCATGAGCCTTCTTTCCGTGGCTGCAGTTTCCACCCTCAGGTCCTTGGTTCTGTTTTCATTACTAATACCCTCCCTTGCCTGAGAATATTTATTATACTTATTTTAAATCTGGATCTGCCTGAAAATGCTGTTCCCCAGGGTGACTTTGGTCCAGGGTGTACTCTCCATGTGAGCTGCTGTACCCGTGGGCTCCTGCCCTTCTGGGGTGTTGTCACCCTCTGTGGGGACAGGTAATGGGGGACAAGGTAAAGCCTAGGCCTGATCTGGGTGTTGATGTCCCTCTTGGAGGGGCTGTGAAAGTGGAGTGAATCCCAAGACCACAGAACTCCTGCCCACCTCCCTTCTTTGCTGTTGCTCCACCAGAACTTTCCTTAAACTCACAGATGCCAGGTGGGGAGTAGGAAGGAGGCTGATTTTCCAGGTCTCAGAGTAGGAGGGGCAGGGGGTCTGGAGAAAAGCTGATCTGGCAGTGCCGGCTTCCATAGCTCCTCACTGGGCAGGGCTAGGCCACCCTCATCCCTTGACTAGACCATCCCTGAGACCAGGCTGCTGGCCTGAAGGAACATGGCAGGGGCAGAAGCAAAACTTCCCAGCTCTGCTCTGCCCTGGAGTGCCCCCACCTCAATGCCCCTACCACCACCCCCAGAATTGCCACAGCCTTGGGTCTCCCCAGGGCTTTCCAGTTTTGTGTCCACTCCCTCTCCTGAGGGGTTTCCAAGGTTGATGCTGGTGGGGGTAGCCCCCACATGTTCTCCATCTTGTCCAGACTCCTCCTCCTCCTGCGTGTGTGTGTGTGCTAAGCTGGTCAGTCGTGTTCGGCTCTTCGTGACCCCATGGACTGCAGGCTTCTCTGTCCAAGGGATTCCTCAGGCAAGAATACTGGAGTGGGCTGTCACTTCCTGCTCCAGGGGATCTTCCCAACCCAGGGATCGAGCCCGCGTCTTCTGTATTGGCAGACAGGTTCTTTACCACTGGGGCCACCTGGGAAGACCCCTTCTTCTGCTTTCTCTCAAGTCGAGCTGGATTCCAAGCCCTGGCAGAGGCACACAAATATGGCTGGATGAATTCACGGATGAAGCAGGAGACAGGCCCCCTGGTCTGTAACTGGGCCTCTCCACTCCCCCAGCCTGGGCTCCATCCTCTCCAAGAAGCACCCTGTGCTTGTCAGTCCGTTTGAACCTGGAGAAAGTCACTTATGATTCACTGAGAAGGACACCACATCTCACAGGCAATAGTGAAAAATGGGACTTGACTGGAACCTACTTTAAAAATGAAACAGAATTGCAAAAATGTGTAAAAATTCACATAGGAGAAGTTCATTATGTTTTATAATTTTAAAAAATTACCAGATATGCAGCTAAGACCTATGTTTTACAATGAAAGATGCAGGAACCTATGGTTAATTACTTTTTGGTATAGTTCATAGGCTTGACAATTTTAACAGCAAACACTTCTATAGCATTTACTAAGCACCAGGCACTGCTCTACAGATGTGTGTATGTATTTCATGTATTTAATGTTTGCAATCATGAAAAAAAGCACCATTATTATCCCCCATTTTACAGATGAGAAGACAGAAGTACAGAGTTTAAGCAGCTCAGTGGGCTTGGTGGCATGTCCCTCACTTCCTGTATGACAACTGTGTCCTGATCCAAAGGAGAGTGAGCCTCACCCTCATCCCTTGACTAGACCATCCCTGAGACCAGGCTGCTGGCCTGAAGGAACATGGCAGGGGCAGAAGCAAAACTTCCCAGCTCTGCTCTGCCCTGGAGTGCCCCCACCTCAATGCCCCTACCACCACCCCCAGAATTGCCACAGCCTCGGGCCTCCCCAGGGCTTTCCAGTCTTGTGTCCACTCCTCTCCTGAGGGGTTTCCAAGGTTGATGCTGGTGGGGGTAGCCCCCACATGTTCTCCATCTTGTCCAGACTCCTCCTCCTCCTGCGTGTGTGTGTGTGCTAAGCTGGTCAGTCGTGTTCGGCTCTTCGTGACCCCATGGACTGCAGGCTTCTCTGTCCAAGGGATTCCTCAGGCAAGAATACTGGAGTGGGCTGTCACTTCCTGCTCCAGGGGATCTTCCCAACCCAGGGATCGAGCCCGCGTCTTCTGTATTGGCAGACAGGTTCTTTACCACTGGGGCCACCTGGGAAGACCCCTTCTTCTGCTTTCTCTCAAGTCGAGCTGGATTCCAAGCCCTGGCAGAGGCACACAAATATGGCTGGATGAATTCATGGATGAAGCAGGAGACAGACCCCCTGGTCTGTAACTGGGCCTCTCCACTCCCCCAGCCTGGGCTCCATCCTCTCCAAGAAGCACCCTGTGCTTGTCAGTCCGTTTGAACCTGGAGAAAGTCACTTATGATTCACTGAGAAGGACACCACATCTCACAGGCAATAGTGAAAAATGGGACTTGACTGGAACCTACTTTAAAAATGAAACAGAATTGCAAAAATGTGTAAAAATTCACATAGGAGAAGTTCATTATGTTTTATAATTTTAAAAAATTACCAGATATGCAGCTAAGACCTATGTTTTACAATGAAAGATGCAGGAACCTATGGTTAATTACTTTTTGGTATAGTTCATAGGCTTGACAATTTTAACAGCAAACACTTCTATAGCATTTACTAAGCACCAGGCACTGCTCTACAGATGTGTGTATGTATTTCATGTATTTAATGTTTGCAATCATGAAAAAAAGCACCATTATTATCCCCCATTTTACAGATGAGAAGACAGAAGTACAGAGTTTAAGCAGCTCAGTGGGCTTGGTGGCATGTCCCTCACTTCCTGTATGACAACTGTGTCCTGATCCAAAGGAGAGTGAGCCTCACGAGACCCCAAGGGCCTCCTGAACGCTGCATCTTTGGAGGCTTTTTCTTTGGAAGTGGCTGCTGGATGTCGGCCATGGTTAGTAATCCTCTCCTGGTCGCTGGGACAGGCCCACCTCACACCCTTCACTGTGGACGGTGCTGTGTGATGCAGGAGGTCAGCTCCTGAGTGGGCTCACCCTGAGCTGCACGGTACTGTCCCAAGTGTGTGACCCTGTGGCTAGCAGGGGAAGGCCCTTGATGAGGCAGCAAGGCTGATGTTCTGGGCTGTTCACTCGCTGGCTAAGGGAGGCCTTACGTCCAGCCCTCATCTGAACCCTGGGGACGCAGGGTGGACAAAACAAACACAATGCCTGCTCTGTTTTTATGGACTGGATGTATCACTACAGTCTAATGCGGAATGAAGACAAACAGAACAGTTTAAAAAAAGTACATGTGATAAGGAGGAAAATGGAGCAGGAAAAGAGGACAGGAAGTGGTCTCCAGGAAAGCTGTAATTTAAATAAGTGTGGGGTGAGGAGGGGTCTCTGAGATGATGAGAGAGGAACGATCCCTGAGATCAGCAAGGGCAAGGGGCAGGGGTGGGGGCATCAGGCTGGAAGCAGGGAGCAGCCTCGCTTCACAGCAAGGGCTTTGGCCTGTCTCTGCTTGAGGCTGGTGGGGGGCGCAGGGGACCCCCTGGTCTGGGTCTGAAAGGGTTGCTCTTTCCATGTGATCAGGTGAGACACTGTAGGGGACACACAGGGACTCAAGAGGGGGCTGTCTGCAACAATCCAGGAGTGATGATAGGCGGGGGCTCCCACCGAGTGCTCTCAGAGTAACAGGGAGCAAAAGGAGGGCCGTCCAGGGGACTGGAATGTGCAGCCTCTGCCGTGGGCTGCAACTCCCAGGTGGGTGAAACTGGGAGAAAGTTGCTTTTAGAGGAGGTGCTGAGATCTGCTGGGGGTAGCAGGGCTCAGGAGAGAGATGGGCAGGAGACCTGCGCTTGGGGTCCTGACCTTTAAGGCCAGGAGACCAACACACCCACAAAGTACAGAGTTTAAGCAGCTCAGTGGGCTTGGTGGCATGTCCCTCACTTCCTGTATGACAACTGTGTCCTGATCCAAAGGAGAGTGAGCCTCACGAGACCCCAAGGGCCTCCTGAACGCTGCATCTTTGGAGGCTTTTTCTTTGGAAGTGGCTGCTGGATGTCGGCCATGGTTAGTAATCCTCTCCTGGTCGCTGGGACAGGCCCACCTCACACCCTTCACTGTGGACGGTGCTGTGTGATGCAGGAGGTCAGCTCCTGAGTGGGCTCACCCTGAGCTGCACGGTACTGTCCCAAGTGTGTGACCCTGTGGCTAGCAGGGGAAGGCCCTTGATGAGGCAGCAAGGCTGATGTTCTGGGCTGTTCACTCGCTGGCTAAGGGAGGCCTTACGTCCAGCCCTCATCTGAACCCTGGGGACGCAGGGTGGACAAAACAAACACAATGCCTGCTCTGTTTTTATGGACTGGATGTATCACTACAGTCTAATGCGGAATGAAGACAAACAGAACAGTTTAAAAAAAGTACATGTGATAAGGAGGAAAATGGAGCAGGAAAAGAGGACAGGAAGTGGTCTCCAGGAAAGCTGTAATTTAAATAAGTGTGGGGTGAGGAGGGGTCTCTGAGATGATGAGAGAGGAACGATCCCTGAGATCAGCAAGGGCAAGGGGCAGGGGTGGGGGCATCAGGCTGGAAGCAGGGAGCAGCCTCGCTTCACAGCAAGGGCTTTGGCCTGTCTCTGCTTGAGGCTGGTGGGGGGCGCAGGGGACCCCCTGGTCTGGGTCTGAAAGGGTTGCTCTTTCCATGTGATCAGGTGAGACACTGTAGGGGACACACAGGGACTCAAGAGGGGGCTGTCTGCAACAATCCAGGAGTGATGATAGGCGGGGGCTCCCACCGAGTGCTCTCAGAGTAACAGGGAGCAAAAGGAGGGCCGTCCAGGGGACTGGAATGTGCAGCCTCTGCCGTGGGCTGCAACTCCCAGGTGGGTGAAACTGGGAGAAAGTTGCTTTTAGAGGAGGTGCTGAGATCTGCTGGGGGTAGCAGGGCTCAGGAGAGAGATGGGCAGGAGACCTGCGCTTGGGGGTCCTGACCTTTAAGGCCAGGAGACCAACACACCCACTGGGTGGGTGGGGACATACTGGTGGGAAAGGGAAGAGGATCCTGACCTCCAGGACCTCTGGGGGGAGGTGAGAGGGTGCAGCAGCAGAGGAGGGCCCGGAAGCCCAGGTGAGGTGGTGAGGAAGGTGCTGGGGATTGTGTGCTTCTGGGGTCCAGAGTGCGGAGAGCAGGGTGCCAGGGAGGGTTGTGAGGGTCAGGATCAGCGGCTCAAAGGACAGCGCCTCCCTGTCCAGAGCCGCGGGGTGGAGCCGGGGCAGGGGTAGTGGGCATGAAAGCTGGGGAATGCCTTGGAGAAAGAATGGCAGAAGCCCTGGAGACAGCCAGGCTAGCTGAGCACTTTCCTGGTAGAGTATAAAGAGAAATGGGCAGTGGCTGTAGGGCAAGTGGGTCACAGGAGGATTTTTTTGTTTGGGGTTGGTCTTTAAGATGCAAAGAAAAAGAAACGCCCACAAGTGTCCAGCTAGAGAACGGGACCCAGGAAAAGGAATGGCACTGCTGGGGCTGGACTGGAGCAGGGAGCGCTGGACTGTGTCCCAGAGGAGCCACAGTGGTCGGGGTGGAAGGCCAGGCTCAGAGTGGGGTCGCGGCCCCACACCCCGGCTCTCAGTGCCCCCATCCCACGCTGTCCCTCCAGACCGAGCTGCTCCCAGCACTGTGAGGGGTAGACCGCCCCGCACCGAGCCAGGCGAAGGGGCAGTTGGTGGATGGGTCTCCCGTCGTGGATGAGGCTGCAGATACAACAGGTGTCCTGGTGGCGGTGGGAGGGGCAGTACGAGACCCTGGGTGGCCCAACAGGTGCCTCCATGACATGAGGCTCTAGGCGGGGTCCCAGGGTCGCATGGCCTGCAGTCTGCTCCAGTCACTGGATCCCGCGCTTCCCTGACTTCTGCAGGAGTTAATGGCACTGCTCACTGATGTCCTGCTTGCACACCAGCATGGGCCAGGGTCAGGACTGAGATCTGCAGACCTGCTGCTTGTTTCTGGAATGTTCCATCATCTGGGCCTTGTTCAGGCTGGCCCCGCCTGTGCCCCAGAGACGTGACCCCTAGGGGGTCCCTCCATACCCTCCCCGACGGGAGCCCGATGACCAGGATGGGGCTCCTAAGGGGCTGCCTTCACTGCCCTATGAATGTGGGGAGGGTTTTTCTCTCCACTCTCTCTCACACTTATGGTGCCCTTTCCCTTTACCAGACATTTTCTCTAAGCTTGGTTTCAGCTTTAACGAAGAGCTTCCGATTCTATTTAAACTTTTAAACTTTCTGACATACAAATGAGGAATGTAGCTAAAATGAGAGGCATGAAGAAAAACTTTTAGGTCAGTGCAAGTATTTTTGGAATTTAATTTAAATTCAGAAAGCGTCCAGAGCTGAGCACTTAGTGGGCATGAAAGCTGGGGAATGCCTTGGAGAAAGAATGGCAGAAGCCCTGGAGACAGCCAGGCTAGCTGAGCACTTTCCTGGTAGAGTATAAAGAGAAATGGGCAGTGGCTGTAGGGCAAGTGGGTCACAGGAGGATTTTTTTGTTTGGGGTTGGTCTTTAAGATGCAAAGAAAAAGAAACGCCCACAAGTGTCCAGCTAGAGAACGGGACCCAGGAAAAGGAATGGCACTGCTGGGGCTGGACTGGAGCAGGGAGCGCTGGACTGTGTCCCAGAGGAGCCACAGTGGTCGGGGTGGAAGGCCAGGCTCAGAGTGGGGTCGCGGCCCCACACCCCGGCTCTCAGTGCCCCCATCCCACGCTGTCCCTCCAGACCGAGCTGCTCCCAGCACTGTGAGGGGTAGACCGCCCCGCACCGAGCCAGGCGAAGGGGCAGTTGGTGGATGGGTCTCCCGTAGGGGATGAGGCTGCAGATACAACAGGTGTCCTGGTGGCGGTGGGAGGGGCAGTACGAGACCCTGGGTGGCCCAACAGGTGCCTCCATGACATGAGGCTCTAGGCGGGGTCCCAGGGTCGCATGGCCTGCAGTCTGCTCCAGTCACTGGATCCCGCGCTTCCCTGACTTCTGCAGGAGTTAATGGCACTGCTCACTGATGTCCTGCTTGCACACCAGCATGGGCCAGGGTCAGGACTGAGATCTGCAGACCTGCTGCTTGTTTCTGGAATGTTCCATCATCTGGGCCTTGTTCAGGCTGGCCCCGCCTGTGCCCCAGAGACGTGACCCCTAGGGGGTCCCTCCATACCCTCCCCGACGGGAGCCCGATGACCAGGATGGGGCTCCTAAGGGGCTGCCTTCACTGCCCTATGAATGTGGGGAGGGTTTTTCTCTCCACTCTCTCTCACACTTATGGTGCCCTTTCCCTTTACCAGACATTTTCTCTAAGCTTGGTTTCAGCTTTAACGAAGAGCTTCCGATTCTATTTAAACTTTTAAACTTTCTGACATACAAATGAGGAATGTAGCTAAAAATGAGAGGCATGAAGAAAAACTTTTTTTTAGGTCAGTGCAAGTATTTTTGGAATTTAATTTTCAGGGAGGGGGGAACGACTTGCAGACAGAGAGTCTGCGTCCTCTGTTTGTGTAGCCATGGCCTCTGGGGTCTCTCTTTGTAAACCTAACACAGTGGTCTATGACTCCACAAACCACGCTTTCCTCCCAGCACAATCAGGACAATAAGAACAGCCCTCCCTGTCCTCCTCCCTCTCCTTCCCTCCCCTTCATCTTCTTGGATGACTGTGGACACATAAGACGACATCCACTAGAAGACACAGCTCCCAGACACGGAGAGTCTATACCGCAAGAGGCTGCTACTTCACTATTAAGCCTAATTCACCAGAAGCTTCTGACGGCAACGCAAAAAGGGTAATACGCAAGCCGCTGCCCCCGTGGAGAAGGTCGAGCAACACACAAGTGGGTAGTGAGCAGTACTCAGCCTCCATGTACACCGTCAGACATCACAGATGTCCCCATGGTAACAGGGACCTAGATACCCTCTCCAAGCCATTTGAACCCCCCTGAGGAGGATACCCACATGGCTGGAGGACCCTCCTCCGCTCATAACCTGCTCAGTCCTCTATCTGCGTGCCCAATGGCACTCCCTCGTTAAGTAGGGCTGAGGTCAGGCACCTGCCGTCTTCTCTAGGTGGGTCGGGTAACAGTGCAGGTAGCAGGCTCTTCCAGAAGCCCATGCAGAGGTAGAGTCGGGCTCCCATCCGTGAGGCTGGCAGGACTGAAGATCATGGACTGAGATCTGCAGACCTGCTGCTTGTTTCTGGAATGTTCCATCATCTGGGCCTTGTTCAGGCTGGACCCGCCTGTGCCCCAGAGACGTGACCCCTAGGGGGTCCCTCCATACCCTCCCCGACGGGAGCCCGATGACCAGGATGGGGCTCCTAAGGGGCTGCCTTCACTGCCCTATGAATGTGGGGAGGGTTTTTCTCTCCACTCTCTCTCACACTTATGGTGCCCTTTCCCTTTACCAGACATTTTCTCTAAGCTTGGTTTCAGCTTTAACGAAGAGCTTCCGATTCTATTTAAACTTTTAAACTTTCTGACATACAAATGAGGAATGTAGCTAAAAATGAGAGGCATGAAGAAAAACTTTTTTTTAGGTCAGTGCAAGTATTTTTGGAATTTAATTTTCAGGGAGGGGGGAACGACTTGCAGACAGAGAGTCTGCGTCCTCTGTTTGTGTAGCCATGGCCTCTGGGGTCTCTCTTTGTAAACCTAACACAGTGGTCTATGACTCCACAAACCACGCTTTCCTCCCAGCACAATCAGGACAATAAGAACAGCCCTCCCTGTCCTCCTCCCTCTCCTTCCCTCCCCTTCATCTTCTTGGATGACTGTGGACACATAAGACGACATCCACTAGAAGACACAGCTCCCAGACACGGAGAGTCTATACCGCAAGAGGCTGCTACTTCACTATTAAGCCTAATTCACCAGAAGCTTCTGACGGCAACGCAAAAGGATAATACGCAAGCCGCTGCCCCAGGGAGAAGGTCGAGCAACACACAAGTGGGTAGTGAGCAGTACTCAGCCTCCATGTACACCGTCAGACATCACAGATGTCCCCATGGTAACAGGGACCTAGATACCCTCTCCAAGCCATTTGAACCCCCCTGAGGAGGATACCCACATGGCTGGAGGACCCTCCTCCGCTCATAACCTGCTCAGTCCTCTATCTGCGTGCCCAATGGCACTCCCTCGTTAAGTAGGGCTGAGGTCAGGCACCTGCCGTCTTCTCTAGGTGGGTCGGGGTAACAGTGCAGGTAGCAGGCTCTTCCAGAAGCCCATGCAGAGGTAGAGTCGGGCTCCCATCCGTGAGGCTGGCAGGCTTTGTGACTGAGCCCACTAATGGTTTGGTTTGGTTTGGTTTGGTGGTGGAGCTGATGTATGGAGGTCCCAGATAGGGAGGCAGAGGACGTGGTTGGAAAAGTGGCCCTCACCGGGGCCCCTCTGGAGCCTCTCAGAGACCGTGCCCTCAGAGCCCAGCCACCATGTTGTGAGGAAGGCCTGGTCACTTGAGGAGGCCGAGAGCAGCCTCTGATGGGAGAATGAGAGCCCAAAAAGTCCCCAGCTCCCACCTTCTGGTCTTGGGCTGGTCACCCCTCTGGTCACCACCATGGAGCAGAGGCCAACCGTCCTCGTTAGGTCCAACGTCCTTCCCTGACCAACAGAACAACAATAGGCTTGCTTTATGTCACTAAGCTGTTTCAGCCCACTCAGGTTGTGCGACAAAAAGTGAGATTAACTGGGAATCATATACAACATCCACTTCCACATTTCTCAAACTTCAGAAGTCCAAGGTCAAGGCTCTGGCAGAATCAGGGACAGCTTCCGAGGGGAAAGACAGAGCAGGACAGGAAGAGGCAGGCTTCTGCGGGGATGGGTGCCTCCAAGATAGGGCCACCTAGACCTGCCAGGCCCCCCAGGGAGAGACTGAGCAGACTCCCCCAGCCAGTGGCATTGGGAAGCCCCCTCTGGGACTAGTGAACCTCCTGAGGGCAGCTGGGACCTTATCCTAGGTGTCTTGTCCCTGTCAGGCAGGTCTAGGGCCCTGGGGAGAGGCAGGTGGAGCCTCAAGGGCCCTTCAACCTGGCATCAGCACTGGGAGCCCCACACCAGTCCCCGTGGGTAGAACCACTGTGCTCAGTGTGGTCTAAGGTTCACTCTTTGGAGGGTAGGTGCCCTTTCCTGAGGA
The DNA here is from genome assembly GCA_022376925.1 of Tragulus kanchil. Classification (NCBI taxonomy): domain Eukaryota; kingdom Metazoa; phylum Chordata; class Mammalia; order Artiodactyla; family Tragulidae; genus Tragulus; species Tragulus kanchil. The sequence goes on from JAIOJX010000032.1 coordinate 23,188,902, forward strand.
CATTGGTCTCCCCTCTGGTTGGGGTCACGGCATCCTGCAGGGAGCACCTGGCAGGTCCAAGAGGAGAGGGCTGGGTCCCAGCCAAAGGGCCAAGGCTCCATGTCCTGCCCATTGCTCTTGCATCCCCCCCCGGTTCATTTATCCAGCACCATCTCTGCCTGTCCACCAAGCCAGGCTAAGCTTGGGACAAACCTGCCCGTTCAGGACAAAGACAGCCCCACCCCACCGTCCTGTTTTCTGTTGTTTCTCATTCCTGTGGCTTTTCCCACACTCTGGAATTTTGTGGTCCACTTGTCCACTATCGTCCATCTCCCTCTGAGACCCCTGGCAAAGACGGGAACCTGCTGGTGGGGCTGCTGCCTCCCCATAGGCTCAGGCCACCTGTGTTGGGGGTGGGGTGGGGCGAGGAAGCGAGTGGGTGACCGAGGCTCCCATGCTCTGATGAACAGCACAGTCCCAAGAGCCTCAAAGGGGCTGGGCACCATGCGTGGACAGCGGGCAGCAGCACTGAGGGATGAGAGGAGTCCCCACCAGATCACCCACCTTCTGGTCTTGGGCTGGTCACCCCTCTGGTCACCACCATGGAGCAGAGGCCAACCGTCCTCGTTAGGTCCAACGTCCTTCCCTGACCAACAGAACAACAATAGGCTTGCTTTATGTCACTAAGCTGTTTCAGCCCACTCAGGTTGTGCGACAAAAAGTGAGATTAACTGGGAATCATATACAACATCCACTTCCACATTTCTCAAACTTCAGAAGTCCAAGGTCAAGGCTCTGGCAGAATCAGGGACAGCTTCCGAGGGGAAAGACAGAGCAGGACAGGAAGAGGCAGGCTTCTGCGGGGATGGGTGCCTCCAAGATAGGGCCACCTAGACCTGCCAGGCCCCCCAGGGAGAGACTGAGCAGACTCCCCCAGCCAGTGGCATTGGGAAGCCCCCTCTGGGACTAGTGAACCTCCTGAGGGCAGCTGGGACCTTATCCTAGGTGTCTTGTCCCTGTCAGGCAGGTCTAGGGCCCTGGGGAGAGGCAGGTGGAGCCTCAAGGGCCCTTCAACCTGGCATCAGCACTGGGAGCCCCACACCAGTCCCCGTGGGTAGAACCACTGTGCTCAGTGTGGTCTAAGGTTCACTCTTTGGAGGGTAGGTGCCCTTTCCTGAGGACATTGGTCTCCCCTCTGGTTGGGGTCACGGCATCCTGCAGGGAGCACCTGGCAGGTCCAAGAGGAGAGGGCTGGGTCCCAGCCAAAGGGCCAAGGCTCCATGTCCTGCCCATTGCTCTTGCATCCCCCCCCGGTTCATTTATCCAGCACCATCTCTGCCTGTCCACCAAGCCAGGCTAAGCTTGGGACAAACCTGCCCGTTCAGGACAAAGACAGCCCCACCCCACCGTCCTGTTTTCTGTTGTTTCTCATTCCTGTGGCTTTTCCCACACTCTGGAATTTTGTGGTCCACTTGTCCACTATCGTCCATCTCCCCTCTGAGACCCCTGGCAAAGACGGGAACCTGCTGGTGGGGCTGCTGCCTCCCCATAGGCTCAGGCCACCTGTGTTGGGGGTGGGGTGGGGCGAGGAAGCGAGTGGGTGACCGAGGCTCCCATGCTCTGATGAACAGCACAGTCCCAAGAGCCTCAAAGGGGCTGGGCACCATGCGTGGACAGCGGGCAGCAGCACTGAGGGATGAGAGGAGTCCCCACCAGATCACCCAGCCTATGGGGAGGGTTTCCAAGGGCAGAAAGGAGGAGCTCTTTACGGTGGGTGGCACGTGCACACCTGGGCCAGGTGCAAGGCACACTGAGGCCATTGGCCACATTCTGGTTGTCAGGGCTCGCTCCCTCCATCGCTGCCTCCCCTGCACACCACAGGCAACCTCCCTGGCCCTCCCAAGCCCTCTCCTTGTGCGGGGTGAGGAGGGGGGACACAACTGGCTCCACATTCCCCCCAATCCACGGCACCCTTGGGCATCTGTGCTGCTCTTCGTGGTCTGGCCACGGGGGACAGAAGACACCCCTGCCCCTGGGACCGTCTGGACGACCAACTCCAAGCAACCACACGTGGGTGGAAAGGAGTTTGTAGGGGAAGCTAGCCTCCAAATAACAACATGGAAAAACTGTTAAGGAGACGGAGTTAGCATGGGACGGCTTCAGGCCTTGTTCATTAAAGTAAAAAATAAGGAAAACTGGCATGAAAGTCAGGAAAATTACAGGGTATTTCCTGCAAGGAATATACAGAACATCCGTGGAAATTTCTTGAGGCATAATAAGTTTACTGTTTCTCTTCTTTAAAAAAATATCTCACTGTGGTTCACCTGTCCCCACCCCACTCCACCCCCAAGAAAGCGGTTATTTATGGCCGTCGAACACTCCCCGTTTAGAGCAACCTCAGAAAACAAGCGAGGCCCCTGGAACCTCCGCAGCAGTGAGCACTCTGGCACTGGATCAGCATGGGGGGTTTGGGGGTTTGCTTGTAGCTGTTAATTGCTACATAAAGCCTTTGAGAAAAGCCCTGGATCTGGGGTCTCGGCCAGAACCGGTGGGAAGCTGCTCTTTCAGTTCTTGTCAATGGAAAGTCCAGTCCCCAAGCATGAACTCCAGACTATGAGGGCCGCCTGGGGGGTAATTACTGTGAAAATCACTCCTGGAAGCTGGCCTCAGCCTCACAGCCCACCCAGACCTGCCCCAGAGCTACCGGCGTGTGACCACAGGGAGCCCAGGGAGCCCTGGTGTGTGGCTGAGGAGAGCACGGAGGCCGCGTTCTCCCTCTGAGAGGAAGCAGGCTTGGTCCACCCGATTTTAAAAATGACTAATTAAATGCCTGGGTCTGGCTGCTCTAGCACAGGCCAAGGGAGTTATTTAGAAAGCAAACACTGAAAATAAGCCCAGACACAAACTCTTCTCTGCTGCAAGGAGGGGCTGCCCACGTGCCCTGGGCAGGAGAGCAACTAGGAAGAAGTGGACTTCCCTGGTGGCTCAGTGGTAAAGAATCTGCCTGCCGGTTCAGGAGAGGCAGGAGATGTGGGTTCGATCCCTGGATCAGGAAGATCCCCTGGAGGAGGAAATGGGTACCCACTCTAATATTCTTGCCTGGGAAACCCCAAGGACTGAACCTGGTGGGCTACAGTCCGTGTGGTCGCAGAGTAGGACACAACTGAGCGCGTGTATAGCTGAGAAAGACAGGGTTTTTGAGACAGTGAAGCCCGGGGGGGCTGCTTGGCACAGGATGCAGCCAAAGTCACAATGATCTGCAGACACTCCTCTGCCCACCGTGAGGATGGCTACTGAAAAGGGGTGAGCCAGGAAGTCTCTTCTCCATGGCACTGTGAACTCTGATCCCGCCTCTCCCTTCACAACTGTGTGTGCTACACAGACTTTCACACCCTCGCGGCAGGACACAGCCCCTGTGGTCAGGAGGCATCGGCTCAAACAGCCTGAGGAGTGGCTCCCACTAGCCGGGAAACTGAGTGGGAGTCTTTAAGAATGAGTCAGCGCTGATGGTTTGGGGCTGTTTCCATTGATCGGGTCACTGAGGTCACAAACTCATGCACAGCTGTGTTTTCCTTTTCCACCATCAGATCTGCTCAGCGAGGCTCAATACTCACAACCAGGGTAAAGGTTTTCAGGGAAAACAGTCTTCTGAGTAAACACGATTGGCCAATAAGCACAAGAAATAAAGGGTCAGAGAAAGGTTAAGTTTCGAACTCTACGCCAGTCAGAAGGTTTGCTCTGCAGAGATACAAAGAGGGTGCCTGCAGTAGAGACAGGGACATCAGCGCCCTGGGACCTGGAGACATGGGCTGTCCTGTCCACGTCGGATGGCAAAGGGCGCCACCTTTCTGAGAAGGAAGGCGTTTTCTCGGCATTTTCCTTCACAATGTCCAACATTCAGTAAAAAATGACCAGGTTTGAAAAATGACAGGAATGGACCAAAAGAAAAATTTGGACAGAAACATCCACTTGGACTGGAGATTCTGATATTGGCGCTGCCAGCCTCTTAAGAGCTTGAACAACAGAGTCACAAGTTTCAGAAATTACATGACATGATGAATATTTTTGCTAGCACCCCAGAAGCAATAAGTGGACATGATAGAACTTTAAGATATAACTAGAATTAAGGCACCAATTTTACCTGAGATTAAGTCTAACTATAGATTATACAAGGTGAAGAAAATAAGTAACTGTGAAGGCAAATTAGAAAAATACATCCAGGCTGAAGCAAGAAGAGAAAAAAAAATTAAAAATACAAAAAGGAATTTAAGAGAAATGTATGGAATTCAAGCCCCAGAAAAAGAACAGAGAGGGGTTGGGGGCAAGAAGTACCATTTGAAGACAACATGGCCGAGAGTGGTCCAAAAAAGACGCAAGGCAGCCAAAGTCACAATGCAGCTCTGCCCACCGTGAGGATGGCTACTGAAAAGGGGTGAGCCAGGAAGTCTCTTCTCCATGGCACTGTGAACTCTGATCCCGCCTCTCCCTTCACAACTGTGTGTGCTACACAGACTTTCACACCCTCGCGGCAGGACACAGCCCCTGTGGTCAGGAGGCATCGGCTCAAACAGCCTGAGGAGTGGCTCCCACTAGCCGGGAAACTGAGTGGGAGTCTTTAAGAATGAGTCAGCGCTGATGGTTTGGGGCTGTTTCCATTGATCGGGTCACTGAGGTCACAAACTCATGCACAGCTGTGTTTTCCTTTTCCACCATCAGATCTGCTCAGCGAGGCTCAATACTCACAACCAGGGTAAAGGTTTTCAGGGAAAACAGTCTTCTGAGTAAACACGATTGGCCAATAAGCACAAGAAATAAAGGGTCAGAGAAAGGTTAAGTTTCGAACTCTACGCCAGTCAGAAGGTTTGCTCTGCAGAGATACAAAGAGGGTGCCTGCAGTAGAGACAGGGACATCAGCGCCCTGGGACCTGGAGACATGGGCTGTCCTGTCCACGTCGGATGGCAAAGGGCGCCACCTTTCTGAGAAGGAAGGCGTTTTCTCGGCATTTTCCTTCACAATGTCCAACATTCAGTAAAAAATGACCAGGTTTGAAAAATGACAGGAATGGACCAAAAGAAAAATTTGGACAGAAACATCCACTTGGACTGGAGATTCTGATATTGGCGCTGCCAGCCTCTTAAGAGCTTGAACAACAGAGTCACAAGTTTCAGAAATTACATGACATGATGAATATTTTTGCTAGCACCCCAGAAGCAATAAGTGGACATGATAGAACTTTAAGATATAACTAGAATTAAGGCACCAATTTTACCTGAGATTAAGTCTAACTATAGATTATACAAGGTGAAGAAAATAAGTAACTGTGAAGGCAAATTAGAAAAATACATCCAGGCTGAAGCAAGAAGAGAAAAAAAAATTAAAAATACAAAAAGGAATTTAAGAGAAATGTATGGAATTCAAGCCCCAGAAAAAGAACAGAGAGGGGTTGGGGGCAAGAAGTACCATTTGAAGACAACATGGCCGAGAGTGGTCCAAAAAAGACGCAAGGCAGAAAGTCACAGAGTCAGGAAGACTTCTGAAGCCCAAGTGGTACAGATGAAAGGAAAACCACACCCAGACACAACCTGGGGAAACTGCTGAAAACTGAAGAGAGTATCTGAAGAGCAGCCATTAGAGATTATAAGACAGCGCTTGGATTCAGCAAGTTCAGAGACTGAGCTGGAAATGGGACTTCCATGCAGTCACATAAGATACTTCCATAAGATACTGGATGCCTGGGTAAATCTGAATTGCAAATAAACAATAATCTTGTGTAAATATGTAAACATGCATTATTTTAACCATACTTACACTAAAAAATCATTCATTGTGTATCTGAAATTCAATGCAACGCAAATTTAACTGGGCACAAGTGCCATTTGGGTCTGTAAGCGCACAGAACCAAACTTGGTTCTGTGGATGCGCCAAACTTGGTGAAATGGTGGCCCAGGGCCCTGCCTCGTTGGTCGTGGCATCTACGCCTGACCCAGCTTGACGATTCTCAACAGAGGATCCCCTAACCCTTCACAACTATTGTGGATTAAACACTGTGTAGGCCACATCAGTGTTGCAAACAGCTCCCCAAAAGTCTTGTGTCTCTGCTAAGGTTTCATGTTGTCTTTAAACAAACTAGTAAATACACTGAAAAGGCTCATGGTTCTCACCAATCTCAGTCACTCATAAGATCAGCCTCGACTTTTAAATCTCTGTTCTCAACCTCGGTTTCTTCATCTGTCCAGTGAGGAGAAGAGCTCCTGCCTCGGAGACTCAGGGCCGAGTTAGATGAGGTAATAACATCTGCCAGGTGCTTTGCTCAGACTGATAACCATGCCTACTTGAAAAATGGTAGCAACTGCTGTGGGGTGGACAGATTAATGTCATCAGAGATGCCCACCCCACCCCCAAAATTTGCAGGTTATGTCACATCACAAACGAGGATTTGCAAATGTAATTAGGTAAAGGACCTTGAGATGGGGGGATTATCCTGAATTTTCCAGGAAACCCAATGTAATCAAACAAATCCTTAGAATCAAAGAGTCTTCCCTAATGTAAACTGGTATAGCCACTGTTGAAAACAGTGCGGAAGTTTCTCAGAAAACTATAATGAAAATTACCACATGATCTAGCAATCCTATTCGTGGGTACATATTAGCAAAAATTGTAATTAGAAAACTCCCATGCACCTCTATGTTCACTGCAGCATTATTTAAAATAGCCAGGACATGGAAACCATCTTTTTTTTTTTTTTTTTTTTTAAAGATTTATTTATTTATTTACTTTGGGCGGGGGTCAGGTTGGGGAGGGAGGGGAGCGGGCTGGCCATTTCTATTGGTCTCTCATTTCTCTATTTTCATTCGTCTTCGTTCTTTGGCTCCTGTGGGCCTCCCATCACAATGGCGTCTGTTGTTGCAGAGTCGGCTCTGGGCGCATGCGCTCCAGAGCTCCGGCTCTGTGATTGGACACATCAGTCCAGCCGCTCCGCGGCACGTGGGATCTTCCCAGGCCAGGGCTCGAACCGGCGCCCCTTGCACTGCAAGGCGGTGTCCTTACCCACTGGACCACCAGGGGAAGCCCCTGGAAACCGTATTAATGTTCATTGACAGATGAATGGATAAAGAAGATGTGGTGTGTGTGTGTGTATATATATATATACACACACATACATATACATACATACATATACATATATAATGGAATATTACTCAGCCATTAAAAAGAACAAAATAATGCCATTTGCAGCAACATGGATGGACTTAATAATTATCATACTAAGCTAAGTGAAGTAACTCAGAAAGAGAAAGACAAATACTATATGGTATCACTTACAAGACACAAATGAACTTATCTATAAAACAGACTCACAGACATAGAGAACAGACTTGTGGTTAACCCCCGCCTTCCAATCACCAAGAAACCCGAGCTGATGCCACGTGGCAGAGCGCTTCCCCTGGGTTCCCTGACCTGCTGCTCTCTGCCAAGGGGGCCCTTCCCAACAGAGTCCTTTGTTACGCCTGCACGTGACTCCTTGGAGAGTTCATTTCTGAGGGTTCCAGGAGAGCCCATTCTCCAGCCCAGAATGGGGCCCCTCTTCCTGTAACAGGTCTGGGAAAAGCCTTTGCTGCTCCCCGAGAGGCAGGAGGTCCATTCACACTCCCAATGCTGCCATCTGGGTTCTGAGTGGATGCCTCTTTCAGAGCCAACATCCCCCTGGCTCTGTCGTGGTTGGGCTCACAACCACCAGCCAAGTCCTCAACAGCAAAGAAGAAGCATTAGTTCTGGCAAAGGCAGTGGGCGGTGTCCTTAGATTCTCTCTTCCCAGCTGCCTATTAAGGAGCTCCAGCAACTTCCACTGGGGAACCAGAAGTCAGATGTCTAAGGCTTTAAAAATACTCATCCTCCTTGAATGTTACCACAATAAAGGAGAAAACCTCAGTATGAAAAGATCCCTGTGCCCCAGTGCTCACGGCAGCACAATGCACAAGACGTGGACAAAGGTACAGCACATATCTACCATGGAGTACTATTCAGCTATAAAAGAATGAAATAACGTTATTTCATGGAGGACCTAGGGATGGTCAGACTTAGTGAAGTATGATACAAATGAGCTTACCTATGAAACAGAAACAGATTCACAGATACAGAAAACACATTTATGGTTACCAAAGGGGATAGGGGAGATAAATCAAGGGTTTGGGATTAACACATACACACTTCTATATATAAAATGGATAGCCAACAAAGACTTGCTGAATAGCACAGGGACCTATATTCAATATTGTATAGTAACCTATAAAAGAAAGGAATCTAACATATATATATATAATATACATATTATATATGATAGTGCTGGTGCTAAGTCACTTCAGTCACGTCTGACTCTTTTACAGCCCCATGGATGGATTGTAGCCCACCAGGCTCCTCTGTCCATGGGATTTCTCAGGCAAAAATACTGGAGCGGGTTATCATTTCCTTCTCCAGGGGATCTTCTCAACCCAGGGATCAAACTCACGTCTCCTATGCTCCTGTATTGGCAGGCAGGTTCTTTACCACTAGCGCCACCTGGGAGGTCTACAGTTACGTTCATACATACATATATATAATTGAATCACTGTGATGTACACCTGAGACTTACACGATATTGTAAATTAACTCTATGTCAATTAAAAGCATGCTCATCCTCCCTGAATGGCACAAGAAGCCAACACTCCAGGAATACACTCATGACCATGGAGGATGATACAGTTGGGGGAGCATCCTCTGCATGAATCCGGGGTCACTCTCTCGTGGGCACACTAGGGACACTGCAGGCACAGACTCTTGCACCTGAGTGGAGCCCCGCTGTCCATGGGATCACATAGAGTAGGACACGACTTAGCGACGAAACAAGAACAACAAGGAGAAGGCTGTCCCTTCCCTCTCGAGGGTGTGTCTGCCCCAGGGCTGGATGCTGTGAGGAGGTCAAGCCCAATGTCCTCTCCCCCAGAGAAGCCGGGTGGAGCTTGCAGAACACGAGCAGAGACATGCGAGCAATGAGGCCGGGGCCCTGGTCACAGTGTGGACAGAAGGGCCAGAGGCAGAACCTTGTCTCGGCTCAGTCTGAGAACAGAAACCCCAGGCAATGTTACTAGATACAGTGATAAAAAGAAAACGTTATTTCATGGAGGACCTAGGGATGGTCAGACTTAGTGAAGTATGATACAAATGAGCTTACCTATGAAACAGAAACAGATTCACAGATACAGAAAACACATTTATGGTTACCAAAGGGGATAGGGGAGATAAATCAAGGGTTTGGGATTAACACATACACACTTCTATATATAAAATGGATAGCCAACAAAGACTTGCTGAATAGCACAGGGACCTATATTCAATATTGTATAGTAACCTATAAAAGAAAGGAATCTAACATATATATATATAATATACATATTATATATGATAGTGCTGGTGCTAAGTCACTTCAGTCACGTCTGACTCTTTTACAGCCCCATGGATGGATTGTAGCCCACCAGGCTCCTCTGTCCATGGGATTTCTCAGGCAAAAATACTGGAGCGGGTTATCATTTCCTTCTCCAGGGGATCTTCTCAACCCAGGGATCAAACTCACGTCTCCTATGCTCCTGTATTGGCAGGCAGGTTCTTTACCACTAGCGCCACCTGGGAGGTCTACAGTTACGTTCATACATACATATATATAATTGAATCACTGTGATGTACACCTGAGACTTACACGATATTGTAAATTAACTCTATGTCAATTAAAAGCATGCTCATCCTCCCTGAATGGCACAAGAAGCCAACACTCCAGGAATACACTCATGACCATGGAGGATGATACAGTTGGGGGAGCATCCTCTGCATGAATCCGGGGTCACTCTCTCGTGGGCACACTAGGGACACTGCAGGCACAGACTCTTGCACCTGAGTGGAGCCCCGCTGTCCATGGGATCACATAGAGTAGGACACGACTTAGGGGCGAAACAAGAACAACAAGGAGAAGGCTGTCCCTTCCCTCTCGAGGGTGTGTCTGCCCCAGGGCTGGATGCTGTGAGGAGGTCAAGCCCAATGTCCTCTCCCCCAGAGAAGCCGGGTGGAGCTTGCAGAACACGAGCAGAGACATGCGAGCAATGAGGCCGGGGCCCTGGTCACAGTGTGGACAGAAGGGCCAGAGGCAGAACCTTGTCTCGGCTCAGTCTGAGAACAGAAACTCTTCCTGCCAGGCAATGTCACCCTCTTTTGTTAGCGTGCAGTGAATTCACAATGATCTGCTCACCTGTGAACTGGTTCTAGCTCTCTATTCTCTGTCTATACAGACCCTCCACCCAGAAAAACCATGTTATGTGAATCACACTACTGTGTAAAGAAGAAAAACTCAAGAGAAATGCTGGTAGAACATTCTGAGTTGCTCTGCAGTTTTAATGTGACTGGTGTGAGAATTTAAAATTTTTGTATTTGCAAGTCTGAAATAAAGATAGAAAAAATAATGCAAAAACTGGCTCAATAGCCATTCCTCACTCTTTCTTCTTTATAACCAAAATATCCTTTTTTTTTTTTTCTGTATTCAGGTTCCTCTGTGCTGCCACAGTTCCAGAGACGGGCTCCACAGAGGTCTCATTCCACCCTGGTAGCTCTCGTTACAGGGACAGGGAGAGGCATGTGACCTGGCTCCAGCCGAGGAGATACAGGAAATGTCTCCCAGGAGGGAGGTGTGATGGATTTCTTCCTTAAAATAAGACACAAAGATGATGGTGTTCCTCTCCTACTCTGAATACCAGAGAGCAAGAGGAGGCCTGCAGGCCCAAGGTGGGCTGATACAAGAAGCTGGGGCCCAGATGACAGCCAACTCTGGAATGGCTCTCCTCTGGGATTCTTTATTGTATGAGCCAGCAATCTCCTTACCTTCAAGTTGCCACGTGCTGGAAGTTCTGCTGCGGCTGAAAGCACCCTAAATGATGTAAAGATCTGTATCTAACCACATTTGTTGACTTTTCAGAATAGCCTGGACAGACTCTTGCACCTGATGAGCCCGCTGTCCATGGGATCACATAGAGTAGGACACGACTTAGCGCGAAACAAGAACAACAAGGAGAAGGCTGTCCCTTCCCTCTCGAGGGTGTGTCTGCCCCAGGGCTGGATGCTGTGAGGAGGTCAAGCCCAATGTCCTCTCCCCCAGAGAAGCCGGGTGGAGCTTGCAGAACACGAGCAGAGACATGCGAGCAATGAGGCCGGGGCCCTGGTCACAGTGTGGACAGAAGGGCCAGAGGCAGAACCTTGTCTCGGCTCAGTCTGAGAACAGAAACTCTTCCTGCCAGGCAATGTCACCCTCTTTTGTTAGCGTGCAGTGAATTCACAATGATCTGCTCACCTGTGAACTGGTTCTAGCTCTCTATTCTCTGTCTATACAGACCCTCCACCCAGAAAAACCATGTTATGTGAATCACACTACTGTGTAAAGAAGAAAAACTCAAGAGAAATGCTGGTAGAACATTCTGAGTTGCTCTGCAGTTTTAATGTGACTGGTGTGAGAATTTAAAATTTTTGTATTTGCAAGTCTGAAATAAAGATAGAAAAAATAATGCAAAAACTGGCTCAATAGCCATTCCTCACTCTTTCTTCTTTATAACCAAAATATCCTTTTTTTTTTTTTCTGTATTCAGGTTCCTCTGTGCTGCCACAGTTCCAGAGACGGGCTCCACAGAGGTCTCATTCCACCCTGGTAGCTCTCGTTACAGGGACAGGGAGAGGCATGTGACCTGGCTCCAGCCGAGGAGATACAGGAAATGTCTCCCAGGAGGGAGGTGTGATGGATTTCTTCCTTAAAATAAGACACAAAGATGATGGTGTTCCTCTCCTACTCTGAATACCAGAGAGCAAGAGGAGGCCTGCAGGCCCAAGGTGGGCTGATACAAGAAGCTGGGGCCCAGATGACAGCCAACTCTGGAATGGCTCTCCTCTGGGATTCTTTATTGTATGAGCCAGCAATCTCCTTACCTTCAAGTTGCCACGTGCTGGAAGTTCTGCTGCGGCTGAAAGCACCCTAAATGATGTAAAGATCTGTATCTAACCACATTTGTTGACTTTTCAGAATAGCCTGGACCAAGATAAAATCCCCCAAAACTTGCAGAGGGAAAACAGAGAGGTGGTCCTCAGTGGTATGAGAGCTGAATGAGCAGCAGACCAGCAGCCTGCAGGACCCTGGGCACCATGAGGCAGAGCCTGCCTGCCCCCAGGGAAAAGGCTTCTGGCTAAAGGTCAGCCACAGTGACCTCCAGCGGGAGATGCACCAAGGAAATTTCTGATACCTCTGAATTTAGAAAGTTAACCACTCATGCACATTTTCTTAGGAAATAAAGAGAATCCTCCAGCAAAATGAGAGACAGAACCAAGAAAAAGAAAAGCAGAGACTCTCGGAATTAGTGGGTCCAAACCCAGCACTGCAGCCAGGAGAAGGTGCAGGATCATGGCTGAGCAGAAAGCTGGGCAGGTCGGAGGCCATGGGAGAACAGGCTCCCGAGCACCACATATCCTGACCCCAGAGCCCTGGGAGGACACAGTGTGTGCAGTGTAGGCAGGGGGGTGCCCAGGAGTTCTACGGAAGGCCAAAGGTTGGGAGACGAGACACCCAATGCAAATTAGCACAGGATTCAGACAGGACTGAAGAGTGAGGATGAAATCGACCTCAAGTCACAGGGAAGTATAGGAAGCCAGAAGCTGCAAGCATTTGTGGAATAAGGCAGATATGTCTTCTCTCCAACAGAAAATCAAACTGGACATGAAAGATACGATCTGAATATGAAACAGACCAAAATATCTGTCACCATCTGAAGTAGCTGGCGGTGGGAAACACAGTCCACTTGGAACTTATCCTTTCAGGGACCCAAGGACACTGTGGACCCGTAAAGAAGCAAACATAATTCTGGCACATGACTGGGCAGGGTTTCCTCCTGTCTGTCATTTCCTATCTCTGAGGGTCACTCTACAGACAGAGCAACAACAGTCTGTATCCATCCTAACAGTGGAAAGGAGAGGCCAGGGAGCTGACCACAGCACATCCTCACATCACAAAGGGATCCAGAAACACAGACAACGTTTATGCTAGAGTGAGAAGTAATACAGATGAGGTGTTGAGGTATTTACGGCTTCCCTGGTGGATAAGGTGGTAAAGAATCTGCCTGCAGTGTGGGACACCTGGGTTCAATCTCTGGGTCAGGAAGATCCCCTGGAGGAGCGCATGGTAACCCATTCCAGTATGCTTGCCTGGAAAATCCTATGGACAAAGGAGCCTGGTGAGCTACAGTCCATGGGGTCGCAAACAGTTGGACATGACTGAGCAACTAACATTTACTGATAGCATTTACATTTCTCATTCTTAGTTTAATTACAGTGGTTACAGAGTTTTGCCATTAAATATCATGCTTGCTGTAGGCTGTTTTTTTATTTTATATACTTTAAAATTTTTAAGTGGATTTATGTTTTCAGGAAAAAAATTGAGTACAAACCCACAAACCCTTACTGCCTACCAACTCCCCTTGCCTTAGCGTGGGGAACATCTGTGACACTCAGTGCGGCTTGTATTTTTTACGTTGAGAAAGTCTCCTGATATTACCACCTTTTTGAGAATTTTGATCAGGCTGGGTGTCAGAGTTTTTAAGAAATTTGACAAGATTAGTATGTATCTTCCCCTTAATATGATAGTAAATTACATCAAAAGAATCCAATATGAATAAAAGCAGTGAGAAAAAGGACTCATTAATAATGTCATAATTAATTATTATTACACAAATAATTTTTGGAGAAAAAATAGCTTTAAGTCCTCACCTCACACACCACAGAGTAAATCCCGAAAGGTTAGAGCTCCACATGCAGAAATCAAACCAGAGAAAAATCAAAGGAAAGTATAATGTTTCTAGAATCTGGGGATTGGGAAGGACTTCTGAAAAAAGAGCCAGAACTCAGGATTCGTGAAACGAAGAGATCGAGAAGTTTAACAGATAAAAATGTAAACCTGGTTACTACTGGCCAAAACCCTGTCACTAAGAAAAACAAAAAGATAAGACATAAGCTGCCATTTACAGTTGACTAAGGGTTCCTGCCCATAACATATAAAAAGGCTCTTGGCCAAAGGAGGAACAACTTCCCAGAAAATGGAGAAAGAACATAGGCGATTCACAAAAGGGCTCCAAATGCTTACAAAGGTGTGAAAAGAATCTCAGTATCAAAACACAAGGGGAACACCAGAGACTCACCCAGACAGGAAACCCGAAATGACAGTGAGGCTGGAGGGCAGCAGAGACAGGGTGGGACAGCCAAGGAAAGACTCCAAAAACGGGAGCTGAGAGCTTGCCCGGCTGCTCCGCAGGCCAGTGTTGGGCTGGTAAGAAGGAGGCCCACGTGGCTCCGAGCCTGACAGCCAGGACTGGGGGTGTGCCATCACATCAGGGGTGGGGCGAGCCGAGGGATGTTGAGGTCAACAGTCATCTCTCCTGGTTCCCTCCCAAACACCTAAATGCCCCACTCCGTCCCTGGGCTCTAGAGGCAGAGACTTCGACCCTCTGAAGTCCCACCTCTTCTGACCCTGTGCTCAGCAGCAGAGCCTCAGCCTCACTTCCCTTTCCAGGTGCTGGGCACTGAACTGCCACGGCTTTACTCAAGGTCTGAAGCAAGTGAGTCTGAGAAATGCATCCCCACAAAGCTGGGGTGGAGAAGGTGTGTACCCAGCCTCCACAGTCCCTGCCACGCTCCCCTAGGTCCCCCTCAGGGACCCCGTCACCCCCGGCAGGCCCCCTTCCTCATCACCATCCATGTGTTTGAATGCATCCATAAGTAGTTTTGTATGATGTTTTCTGCTTCCAGGAGTGAGTGTGTGTGTGTGTTTGAGTGTGCGCGGGGGTGGGGGACGAAAGAAGAAGGACAGGAGCCTCACTGGTCAGGTAACTAGTAACCTGTCCCTGGAGACAGGGACGGAGGTGCTCTCCTGCACAGGTACGAGGCTCAGTGATGCTGCTGAGCGATGCAAAAGCCACAGGAGGCGGGGACACTGGAACATTAAGTGTGCAGCGGGAGCAGATCACGGTGTGAGCACTCTGGGAGGAACCCAAGGACACCAGAGGCCCCACAGCAGGGAAGGGAGCTGTCAGTCACAGACTACAGCCGGGATCGTGTCACCCCATTGAGATCTGGGCAGGTTCTGGCCATGGCCGAAGCTAGGACGAACCTTAGTTTCTGACCTCTTTGGTTTGGGAAATGCAGATCAGGGCTGTCAGGCTTTGCACCTCTGTGCTAGGTGGGGTTCCTCGCCTCACTCCCGCTTATCTCCAGGGCAGGCAGCTACTTTTACAGAAGAGGAAATGGGCAGTGGGCAGGAAAGGCTGCCCTGGCGGGGGTGTGGGCGCACCCTGGTGAGCGTGCAGCAGTGGGGCTGAGCCAGGGCCACAAGCCCTTCAAATGACGCCCCTGGGGCTCTTAATGTCCCGGGGACATCAGCATTCAAAAGTCCCACTTATTTTGAGGACTCTCAACACTGCAAGACAGAATACCAACTCCAAATCCATGATAAGGTTTGAGGAGGATAGTAGAGGAGCTCACTGGCCTGTGTAACAGGACTTCTGTGGCGCGTCTGGCTCCGGGCACAGGTGAGCCAGGGGATGGGCAGCCCACAGTCCCTGGGCTCTCACTGAGGCCTGGACTCAGCCCTGCCCCTTACAGAGGGCTGAGTCCTCTGATTGGCTGGATGGGGGTCACTAGCCAGGCCTGCAGCCCCAGGGCTGGGTCCACCCTACCTGGGGCACAGTTTTCAGCCCCATGGTGGGTCCCCACTGACTAGGAAGGAGGACCACAGAGCATCCGCACCGGCCGTCCCAGCCCACACACCGAGACACTGACCGACACCACGACAGCAGGGCTTCTCTCCGACGCTGCAGATCCCCCCATGCAGCAGTGGACCCCTCCCTGTGACCTGACTGGCAAGTACAGCAAGTCCGCGGGGGCACATTCCAGTATAAACGCCACAGAAACAAAATTGAAAATAAAATTTACGATCCTTTTTCAAACCAATATCCTAAAGCTGGCCGAGACAGCCAACCAGATGTGGGCCCCTGAATTGCAGGAGAAATCTAACAGGCACTTATATTAAACCACACAGGCACGGCGTGAACCCGGCCGTTTTCTAGCTCCTTGGGGGACGGATGAAGAATGAAGAGAGAAGGCCGACTCGCCAACAGTCAGCTTGCGCCTACCGCATCCTGCTCATCTGGCGGATGCTCATCTGTCACCCTGTCCTCGAGTCACCTCACAGGACCCTTGTTGCTGTACTGTCATTCCGAGGAGCTGGAGCGCATCTGTTCCCTGGCTGAGAGATGCGAGCTGTGGGCAAATATCCGGCCAGACGTGGGGCCAAAGTCGCCCTGGTCTCAGTGAGTGCTCTAACTGCCTGGATGGGGCTGCCCACCAGGCCCAGGACCCGCCTTGTCCCATGGCGAGCCTCTCCCAGACTGCAGAGGCAAGACTGGAGCAGCACCAGAGCCAAGAACATTTCATGGGGTGGTCCCAGCTTGTCCCCCATGGCAGCCTGCTGCTGGCTCAGGCCACAGCCAGGCCCACCCGTCCTTGCTACCCGAGCTCCAGCTGTTCCCAATGGCAATGGGCCTAGCGTCCAGGGGAAAGAAAGGATCATGAGTTCAGCCGCTGGTCATCTGTGGTAGAGGCAGGAAGGGCCCACTTCTGGCCAGTGAAAGAAGTGTACCAGGAGGCGGTGCTGTATTACTCCTTCTCAACCAGAGAAGTCCCTTTCCTGGGATCCCTTTTCTGCTCTGCACATGGGCCATCGGGCAGTGCTGCCTCCAGCTGCTGGGAATGACCTGGATAGGGAACTTCAGAAAGGCCAGCCGAGACCCACTGGCCTGACCTGCCACTGCCCACATGCTCCTTCCTGTTGGGTTAGGTGACACTTGGCTGAGTGAGATGGTGTCATCTTCTCCCACTTGCTGCTCAAAGCAACTGGCTGCTACATTCACAGTTGTCAACACGTGAGCAGACCCTCCTGTGACCTGACTGGCAAGTATAGCAAGTCCGGGGCACATTCCAGTATAAACGCCACAGAAACAAAATTGAAAATAAAATTTACGATCCTTTTCAAACCAATATCCTAAAGCTGGCCGAGACAGCCAACCAGATGTGGGCCCCTGAATTGCAGGAGAAATCTAACAGGCACTTATATTAAACCACACAGGCACGGCGTGAACCCGGCCGTTTTCTAGCTCCTTGGGGGACGGATGAAGAATGAAGAGAGAAGGCCGACTCGCCAACAGTCAGCTTGCGCCTACCGCATCCTGCTCATCTGGCGGATGCTCATCTGTCACCCTGTCCTCGAGTCACCTCACAGGACCCTTGTTGCTGTACTGTCATTCCGAGGAGCTGGAGCGCATCTGTTCCCTGGCTGAGAGATGCGAGCTGTGGGCAAATATCCGGCCAGACGTGGGGCCAAAGTCGCCCTGGTCTCAGTGAGTGCTCTAACTGCCTGGATGGGGCTGCCCACCAGGCCCAGGACCCGCCTTGTCCCATGGCGAGCCTCTCCCAGACTGCAGAGGCAAGACTGGAGCAGCACCAGAGCCAAGAACATTTCATGGGGTGGTCCCAGCTTGTCCCCCATGGCAGCCTGCTGCTGGCTCAGGCCACAGCCAGGCCCACCCGTCCTTGCTACCCGAGCTCCAGCTGTTCCCAATGGCAATGGGCCTAGCGTCCAGGGGAAAGAAAGGATCATGAGTTCAGCCGCTGGTCATCTGTGGTAGAGGCAGGAAGGGGCCCACTTCTGGCCAGTGAAAGAAGTGTACCAGGAGACGGTGCTGTATTACTCCTTCTCAACCAGAGAAGTCCCTTTCCTGGGATCCCCTTTTCTGCTCTGCACATGGGCCATCGGGCAGTGCTGCCTCCAGCTGCTGGGAATGACCTGGATAGGGAACTTCAGAAAGGCCAGCCGAGACCCACTGGCCTGACCTGCCACTGCCCACATGCTCCTTCCTGTTGGGTTAGGTGACACTTGGCTGAGTGAGATGGTGTCATCTTCTCCCACTTGCTGCTCAAAGCAACTGGCTGCTACATTCACAGTTGTCAACAGACGTGAGCTGCAACCGGGTAAGACCAGGCCAGTGCCCCTCCTATGGTCATGAAATCCTACTTTTCAAGGTTTTCTGCAGCTGTTTAGAGCATGCGCCAGAGGTAACTGATACACAGTGGGTTCCGCCCCCGCTCACACCTCTGGCATGCTTAGGGAGATCTCCTACTGTTGGCTGCTACAGCCTTGTGTCTAACACATTTAGTCCTACTAGTTAGCATTTTTCTTGCTTTTTAGAAATTAAACTTTTTTATTTTAGATCATTGCAGGTTCATCTATAGCTTTGACACTAATGCAATTCTGCTTATATGTGGAATCTAAAAGAAAAAAGACACGAATGAACTTGTTTCCAAAACAGAAACAGATTCAGAAAAAGAAAACAAATGCTTGTTTACCAATGGGGCGATGAAGTGGGGGAGTTTAGGATTAGCAGTTTAGGATTAGCAGATGCACACTACTATATATAAAATAGTGCACAGGGAACTATATTCAATATCCTATAATAAATCATAAACATGAAAAAGAATATATATGTATAAGTGCATCACTTGGCTGTACACGCAGAAATTAACACAGCATTGTAAACCAAGTATTCTTCAAGTAAATATTGAGTTAAATAAATACTGAGTCCCTGTCACCTTCCTCAAAAGCAATAATAATACAGAGATATAATGTACTCTTTACAGTTTCCCCAGGCAGCAAAACGTCATACAGAAAAAACTGACATCGATCCAGTCAAACCTCAGAACCTCTCCATCAAGGCGCGGACTGCTCCCGGGCCATTTCACGGCCACAGCCACTCACCTACGCCTCCCAAGCCCAGGCCTTCACCCCAGGCAATGGCTAATCTGTTGTATATTCTCCATTCATAGAACTGCGCCATTCAGCCATTCAGCATGGCAGGTAAGTGAACACACACAGTAGGTAGGCAACCAGAACTTTTTCCCACTCAGCATGATTCCTTGGAGATTCATCCTAGCTATCCATGTATATCAGTAGCTCATTCATTCTGTTGCCAAGGAACATTCCACAGCATGCATGTTCTGTTTACCTGTTGCTCAGGGCACATCTGGATGGTTTCCATTTCTGGCTACTATGAACATTCTTGTGCAAGTTACCGTGTGAACCCAAGTCTTGATTTCTCCAGGATAATTACCTAGGAACATAATTATTGTTTGCTGAAGCTGAAGCTGCCTTACTTTGGCCATCTGATGTGCAGAGGTGCATCATTGGAGAAGACCCTGATGTTGGGAAAGATGGAGGGCAGGAGGAGAAGGGGGCGGCAGAGGAGATGGTTGGATGGTATCACCGACTCAATGAGTTTGATCAAACCCCAGGAGATGGCAAAGGACAGGGAAGCCTAGTTTGCTGAAGTCTATGGGGTCACAAAGAGTTGGATAGGACTTAGCAACTAAGCAACAACAACAATTATTGACTTGTATGGCAGCTGCATGTTTATTTCCTTAAGAAAATGCCAAACTGTTCCAGGGTGGCTATCCCACCCACATTTCTGTCAGTAATCTTTAAGTGAAGCGATCCCATTTCTCTGCATCCCTGCTAATAACATTCAGTGTTGTCACTGTTTTTCATTTTGGTCATTCTAATAGGTGTGCAGTAATATCTCACTGTAGTTTCAAGCTGCACTTCCTTAGTGGGTAATGATGCTGAACATCTTAACATGCATTTATCTTTTGCCTTTTTACCCGTTGTTTTTTTCTGTTGTTTCAAAAGTTGTTTTTTTTATTTGCCCTCGCCTCCCCAAAAGCAATAATAATACAGAGATATAATGTACTCTTTACAGTTTCCCCAGGCAGCAAAACGTCATACAGAAAAAACTGACATCGATCCAGTCAAACCTCAGAACCTCTCCATCAAGGCGCGGACTGCTCCCGGGCCATTTCACGCCACAGCCACTCACCTACGCCTCCCAAGCCCAGGCCTTCACCCCAGGCAATGGCTAATCTGTTGTATATTCTCCATTCATAGAACTGCGCCATTCAGCCATTCAGCATGGCAGGTAAGTGAACACACACAGTAGGTAGGCAACCAGAACTTTTTCCCACTCAGCATGATTCCTTGGAGATTCATCCTAGCTATCCATGTATATCAGTAGCTCATTCATTCTGTTGCCAAGGAACATTCCACAGCATGCATGTTCTGTTTACCTGTTGCTCAGGGCACATCTGGATGGTTTCCATTTCTGGCTACTATGAACATTCTTGTGCAAGTTACCGTGTGAACCCAAGTCTTGATTTCTCCAGGATAATTACCTAGGAACATAATTATTGTTTGCTGAAGCTGAAGCTGCCTTACTTTGGCCATCTGATGTGCAGAGGTGCATCATTGGAGAAGACCCTGATGTTGGGAAAGATGGAGGGCAGGAGGAGAAGGGGGCGGCAGAGGAGATGGTTGGATGGTATCACCGACTCAATGAGTTTGATCAAACCCCAGGAGATGGCAAAGGACAGGGAAGCCTAGTTTGCTGAAGTCTATGGGGTCACAAAGAGTTGGATAGGACTTAGCAACTAAGCAACAACAACAATTATTGACTTGTATGGCAGCTGCATGTTTATTTCCTTAAGAAAATGCCAAACTGTTCCAGGGTGGCTATCCCACCCACATTTCTGTCAGTAATCTTTAAGTGAAGCGATCCCATTTCTCTGCATCCCTGCTAATAACATTCAGTGTTGTCACTGTTTTTCATTTTGGTCATTCTAATAGGTGTGCAGTAATATCTCACTGTAGTTTCAAGCTGCACTTCCTTAGTGGGTAATGATGCTGAACATCTTAACATGCATTTATCTTTTGCCTATTGTAAATTCATGTCTTTTGCCTGTTGTACAACTTTATTTTTTACTGTTGTTTCAAAAGTTGTTTATCTATTATAGACACTAATTCTTTGTCATATATGGTTTGCAGTGTTTTCTTCCACTTTGTGGAAACTTGCTTTCATAAAACCAAAGGCTTTAATTTTGATGAAATCAAATTTATTGACTTTTCCTTTTGGTATTAAGTTCAGGTTCTCTTTGCCTAGTTCTAAATCATGAAGATTTTCTCCTATAATTTTTTCTTAAAAATTAAGTTTTACACCATATACATATATATATATATATATATATATAT
Source organism: Tragulus kanchil (assembly GCA_022376925.1). NCBI lineage: Eukaryota > Metazoa > Chordata > Mammalia > Artiodactyla > Tragulidae > Tragulus > Tragulus kanchil. Next base: position 23,210,114 of record JAIOJX010000032.1, read on the forward strand.
ATATATTCTTTATTTTTTTTTAATTTTGGCCTCTTTTAATGGTTTTTTATTTATTTATCTCTATCCATCTTTATTCTTTGGCCTGTGTGGGCCTCCCATCACAGTGGCCTCTCTCGTTGCAGAGCACTGGCTCTGGGTGCATGCACTCCAGAGCACTGGCTCATATTTGGACACACTGGTTCAGCCGCTCCATAGCACACAGGATCTTCCCTGGCCAGGGATCGAACCAATGCCACTTGCATGGCAAGGTGGACTCTTTACCCACTGGACCACCAGGGATGCCCCCGGTTACTTTTTTTATTAATTAATTTTTTAGTTGAGTATAACTGCTTTACAGAATTTTGTTGTTTTCTGTGAAACATCATTGCAGTTTTCAGTATATAAGTCCTGTACGTGGTTTTTTAAATATAAGTTTTTCTTTTTTTAATATTGTAAATGATACCGTATTTTCAATATTAGCATCCATGTTTTTATTAATATTATAAAGAAATACAATTGATTTTTTTATGCTGACCTTCTTGTGGCCTTAAAGGATGTGCTTATTAGTTCTATCATTTGTGGAGGATAGATTTCCTGGGATTTATTTATTTATTTATTTTTGGCTATTCTGGGTTTTCACTGCTGCTGAAGGCTCTTCTCTAGTTGCAGGGAGTGGAGACTACCCTCTAGTTGAGGTGAGCAGGCTTCTTGTTGCAGTGACTTCTCTTGTTGTGGAACTCGGGCTCTCGGGCACGCGGGCTTCAGTAGTTGTGGCACATGGGCTCAATGTTGCGCCTCCGAGGCTCTAGAGCACAGGCTCAATAGTTGCGGCTCATGGGCTTAGTTGTTCCACAGTGTGTGAGATCTTCCCAGATCAGGGATTGAACCCGTGTCTTCTGCATTGGCAGGCAAACTCTTTACCACTGAGCTACCAGGGAAGCCCCAGGACTGAGCACAACTGCTCAGTCGTGTCTGGCTCTTTGCAACCCTGTAGACTATGGCCCACCAGGCTCCACTGTCCATGGGAATTTCCAGCCAAGAATACTGGAGTGGGTTGCCATTCCCTTCTCCAGGGGATCAAACCCAGGTCTCCTGCACTAGATTCTTTACGATCTGAGCCATGAGGGATATCTGCAGATAATAATGCCATCTGCAAACAGGGACATTTTTAGCTATTCTTTTTACTTTGTGTGTGTGTGTGTGTGTGTGTGTGCAGTAAAAAGTTTATTAGGGCTTCCCTGGTAGCTCAATGGTAAAGAGTTCGCCTGCCAATGCAGGAGACATGAGCTCAATCCCTGATCCCAGAAGATCCCACATGCTGTGGAGCAGCTAAGCCCGTGAGTCACGACTATTGAGCCCGTGCTCTAGAGCCTCAGACCTGCAACTACTGAGCCCATCTGCTGCAACTACTGAAGCCTGTGTGCCCTGGAGCCTGAGTTCCACAACAAGAGAAGTCACCACAACAAGAAGCCTGCTCATCTCAACCAGAGAGTAGCCCCCACTCCCTGCAACTAGAGAAGAGCCTGCGGCAGTAGTGAAACCCTGAATAGCAAAAAATAAATAAATGAATAAATTAAAAAAGTTTATTAAAGTAAAAAGGGATCTAGAAAGTATCCAGCATAGACACTGGAAGGGGGAATGGAAGAAAATCCCAGAAGCTACTTTAGGCAAGGCATTATGTACTTTTCTAATTGGTTATTAAGACTAATTCAAAAGAATATTTTAAGGTGATAAAGGTCTTACCAGATCCACATCATAACATATATTTTTAGGTAACATGGGTACAAGTTAAGAAGGAGAAACATGTCCTCCAGAAAAATACACTGTTGTCATAAACATTAGCTCTGGGCTTAAAGAAAGTTTTAGGCAAAATATATTATTGTAACAGGCCGTGGTAATCAAGGTGAAGACACCTTGGCTAAAAATGTTTGCGCCTCCTCATCCTCCTCTTAAACTGCTGGCCTCCTTACCAAGTCTGCCTATTCACCCCTTTTATTCCCCCCTTTTTCTTTAGGAGAATTATGTTGCCAGGGTCTTAAGAGGGGCAATGACCGCTCTGGCTGCTTCAAGCTGTACAGGGGCATCGTGGGGCTCTGGGTTGTTGAGGCAACATATTCTCTTCACCCTTTTATTTAGGGTCTCTGATCCAGGGTCCCAAGTAATAGCTTGGAAAAACCTTCAACTGACGATGAAGGAAGCAGTCCACATATCCAGTAACTGATAACTTGGTCTGGCTCGAATCTCTGAGTCAGAGGTCAGGAGTCACCATCAAGAGTCCTCTTAACGTCTGTTGAAAGGCTGAAAGCATGTCTTGAAGCTCCCGGATGAGCCCCCAGATGACAGGTGATGGCAGGTAGGTTACTGTAAACCGTGTCGGATTCTTGATCTCCAAAGGAGAATTCACACTGAGATCAGAAAGACTTGGCTTTGGTAACTCAGAGCTTTGCACAGTAAAAAGTTGATTAAAGTAAAAAGGGATAAAGCTTCCAGTACAGACACTGAAAGAGGGGAATGGAAGAATACCCCGTTTTTTTTTTTTTTTCTTATTTTTCTTTTTAAAATTTAGTTCCTCTTTTTAGATTTGTTTACTTTTTATTTCCTTCCATTTCATTGGCAGAACTTCTTACTATGCTGAATGAGTGGCAAAAATGGGCATCCTTGCCTTATTTCAGGAGAAATTACTGGTTAATTTCCTTTGAGGGACAGTATTCAGTGTTTCAATTAAGTACTGTATATGCTGTTAGTTGTACAGTTTTTGTAGATGATCTCTGCCCAACAGAGAATGTTCTCCTCTGCTCTTTGTTTCCTGAAAATTTTCAAATCACAAATGTGTGTTGAATTGTGTCAGATTTTTCCTGCATCAACTAATATGATCATTAAATCTTCCTCCCTCAGCCTATTTATATGGTCATTGCATTGAATGATTTCTGAATTCTGAACCAGACTTCCATCCTTTGAATCAACTCTACTTGGTCACCATTCATAGTTGCCTTTTTTTTTTTTTTTTAAATTTTGCCCTCTTTTATTGATTTTTATTTATTTATTTTCATCCATCTTCATTCTTTGGCCTGTGTGGGCCTCCCATTGCAGTGGCCTCCTGTTGTAGAGCAATGGCTCTGGGTGCATATGCTCCAGAGTGCTAGCTCGTAATTGGACACACTGGCCCAGCCACTCCATGGCATGTGGGATCTTCCAGAGCCAGGGATCAAACCAGTGCCCCTTGCACAGCAAGGCAGCCTCTTTACCCACTGGACCACCAGGGAAGCCCCGATAGCTGCCTTTTTATATATTGCTGAAATCTATTTGTTAATACTATGTTAAAGTTTTCATATCTATATTAAAAAAGAAAATGGGTCTGTAGTTTCTCTTTTTGTACTGTCTTGGTCTGGTTTTGGTATTACATAATACTGGCTTCATAAAATGAGAAGAGGATGACAGAGGTGACGTGGTTGGATAGCATCATCGATTCGATGGACACAAACGTGGGCAAACTCCAGGAGGAGGGAGGGACAGAGGCCTGGCGTGCTGCAGTCCAGGGGGTCACAAAGAGTCGGAAAGGACTTAATGCCTGAACAACAACAATAAAATCATTTGGGATGTGTTCCTTCTTCTATATTTGGAAAGATTTATGTAGAATGTTTATTCTTTCAACACGTGGTAGAGTCCTGTAATAAAACCATCTATTCTTGTGGTTTCCTTCTTGGGAATTTTTAAATAAAGAAACAAAAATTCCCTGAATGAGTGGCAAAATGGGCATCCTTGCCTTATTTCAGGAGAAATTACTGGTTAATTTCCTTTGAGGACAGTATTCAGTGTTTCAATTAAGTACTGTATATGCTGTTAGTTGTACAGTTTTTGTAGATGATCTCTGCCCAACAGAGAATGTTCTCCTCTGCTCTTTGTTTCCTGAAAATTTTCAAATCACAAATGTGTGTTGAATTGTGTCAGATTTTTCCTGCATCAACTAATATGATCATTAAATCTTCCTCCCTCAGCCTATTTATATGGTCATTGCATTGAATGATTTCTGAATTCTGAACCAGACTTCCATCCTTTGAATCAACTCTACTTGGTCACCATTCATAGTTGCCTTTTTTTTTTTTTTTTAAATTTTGCCCTCTTTTATTGATTTTTATTTATTTATTTTCATCCATCTTCATTCTTTGGCCTGTGTGGGCCTCCCATTGCAGTGGCCTCCTGTTGTAGAGCAATGGCTCTGGGTGCATATGCTCCAGAGTGCTAGCTCGTAATTGGACACACTGGCCCAGCCACTCCATGGCATGTGGGATCTTCCAGAGCCAGGGATCAAACCAGTGCCCCTTGCACAGCAAGGCAGCCTCTTTACCCACTGGACCACCAGGGAACCCCAGATAGCTGCCTTTTTATATATTGCTGAAATCTATTTGTTAATACTATGTTAAAGTTTTCATATCTATATTAAAAAAGAAAATGGGTCTGTAGTTTCTCTTTTTGTACTGTCTTGGTCTGGTTTTGGTATTACATAATACTGGCTTCATAAAATGAGAAGAGGATGACAGAGGTGACGTGGTTGGATAGCATCATCGATTCGATGGACACAAACGTGGGCAAACTCCAGGAGGAGGGAGGGACAGAGGCCTGGCGTGCTGCAGTCCAGGGGGTCACAAAGAGTCGGAAAGGACTTAATGCCTGAACAACAACAATAAAATCATTTGGGATGTGTTCCTTCTTCTATATTTGGAAAGATTTATGTAGAATGTTTATTCTTTCAACACGTGGTAGAGTCCTGTAATAAAACCATCTATTCTTGTGGTTTCCTTCTTGGGAATTTTTAAATAAAGAAACAAAAATCCCTGGAGCTGAAAAGCAATTAGAGTGAGGTTCAAGATACAATGTTAATATACAAAAAATCCATTGCTTTCTTCTTTATTTATTTTTTAAAATTTTGGCCTCTTTTACTGATTTTTTATTTGTTTATTTATTTTCATCCATCTTTATTCTTCCGCCTGTGTGGGCCTCCCATTGTAGTGGCCTCTCTCGTTGCAGAGCACTGGCTCTGGGCGCATGCACTCCAGAACACTGGCTCATAATTGGACACACTGGCCCACTTGTTACGCTGCATGTGGGATCTTCCTGGGCTAGGGATTGAACCGGTGTCCCTTGCACTGCAAGACGGGCTCTCTACCCACTGGATTACCACGGAAGCCCCCATAGCTTTCTTATATACAAGTAATGAACTATTGGAATCAGAATTAAAAACAGCACCATAAATGAAATACACTGGCACCAAAAAATGAAATACAGCACTTAGACATAAACCTAACATCTTCAAGATACATATGAGGAAAATTATACATCCTTAATAAAGGAGAGGCTTCCTAGGTGGTGCTAGTGGGAAAGACCCTGCCTGTCAATGCAAGAGACAGAAGAGATGCAGTTTGATCCCTGATTTGGGAAGATTTCGTGGAGAAGGGCATAGCAATCCATGCCAGTATTCTTACCTGGAGAATCCCATGGACAGAGTGTCCTGGTAGGCTACAGTTCATGAGGTCCCAAAGAGTCAGACATCACTGAAGTGACTTAGCATGCAGGCACAATGAAAGAAATTAAAGAAGACTAAATTAAGGGAGAAGTATTCCATGTTCATGCATAGGAAGACTTAACCTGAAGAACTATGGATAGTGGTTCATAACACCATACAGGAGGTGGTGACCAAAACCATCCCAAAGAAAAAGAAATGCATGAAGGCAAAGTGGTTGTCTGAGGAGGCTTTACAAATAGCTGAGAAAAGAAGCGAAGTGAAGGGTAAGGGAGAAAGGGAAAGATAAATCCAACTGAATGCAGAGTTTCAGAGAACAGCAAGGAGAGATAAGAAGGCCTTCTTAAGTGATAATACAAGGAAATGGAGGAAAACAATAGAATGGAGAAGACTGGAGATATCTTCAAGAAAACTGGACACATCAAGGGAACATGAAACAGATGACAGATTTCTAGATGAGCTATTCAAAATCTTAAAAGATGACACTTTTATAGTACTGCACTCAATACGTCAACAAATTTGGAAAACCCAGCAGCGGTCACAGGACTGGAAAAAGTCAGTTTTCGTTCCAATCACAAAGAAGGGCAATGGCAAAGAATGTTCAAACTACCGTACAACTGAGCTAATTTCACATGCTAGCAACATTATGCTCAAAATCCTTCAAGCTAGGCTTCAGCAGTATGTGAACTGAAAAATTCACGATGAAGAAGCTGGGTTTAGAAAAGGCAGAGGAACCAGAGGTCAAAGTGCAAACAGTCAATGGCTCATAGAAAAAGCAAGGGAATTCCAGAAAAACATCTATTTCTGCTCCATTACCATGCTAAAGCCTGGTGGACACAACAAACTATGGAAAGTTCTTAAAGAGATGGGAATATCAAACCACCCCACCTGCCTCCTGAGAAACCTGTATGCTAGTCAAGAAGCAATAATCAGAACCAAACATGGAACAGTGGACTGGTTCAAAATTGGGAAAGGAGTATGACAAGACTGTATATTATCACCCTGCTTGTTTAACTTATATGCAGATTACGCCATGCGAAATGCCAGGCTAGATGAAGCACAAGCTGAAATCAAGATTGCCAGGAGAAACATCAACAGCCTCAGGTATGTAGATGACACCACCCTAATCGCAAAAAGCAAAGAGGAACTAGAGAACCTCTTGATGAAGGCAGAAAAGAAGAGTGAAAAACCTGGCCTAAAATTCAACATTCAAAAAACGAAGATCATGGCATCTGGTCCCATCACTTCATGGCAAACAGATAGGCAAACAATGGAAACAATGACAGACTTTATTTTCTTGGGCTCTAAAATCACCGTGGACAATGACTGCAGTCATGAAATTAAAAGACACTTCCCCCTTAGAAGGAAAGCTATGACAAACCTAGACAGCATGTTAAAAAGCAGACATCACTTTGCCAACAAAGGTTTTATAGTCAAAGCTCTGACTATTCCCAGTGGTCATGAATGGATGTGAGAGTTGGACCATAAAAAAAGGCTGAGCCCTGGAGAATTTATGCCTTTGAACTGTGGTGCTGGAGAAGACTCTTGAGAGTCCTGTGGACTACAAGATCAAACCAGTCAATACTAAAGGAAATAAACCCTGAATATTCATTGGAAGGACTAAATCATGAAGCTGAAGCTCCAATACTTTGGCCACCTAATGTGAAGAGATGACTCATTGGCAAAGACCCTGATGCTGTGAAAAATAGAAGTCAGAAGGAGAAGGGGATGACAGAGGATGAGATTGTTGGATGACATCATTGAGTCAATGGACATGAGTCTGAGCAAGCTCCGGGAGATGGTGAAGGACAGGGGAGTCTGGCGTGCTGCAGTCCATGTGGTTGCAAAGAGTCAGACACAACTGAGTGACTGAACTGGACTGAACTGCTAAGAAAGATTGAAGGCAAGAGGAGAAAGGGACAACAGAGTATAAGATGGCATCACTGATTCAATGGACATGAATCTGAGCAAACTCTAAGAGATAGTGATGGACAGGGGAGGCTGGCACGCTGCAGTCCCTTCCATTGCAAAGATGTTAAATTATCCCCAATTATAGCTGATGTGTAGATTCAACACAATTCCAATCGAAATCCTAGCAAGGTATATTCTGAATCTGTTTATACAGAAAGCAAAGAATTCAGAATAGTCAGTACAATACTGAATAGAACAGAGTCAGAGGACTGCCACCATTCAATTTCAAGGTTTACTATCAGGCTACATTGTCAAGACAGTATGGTATTGATGAAGAATGGGCAAATACATCAATTGAACAGAACGGAGAACTCAGAAACAAATACACACAAGTATAGTCAACTGCTATTTTTTTCGGCGGCGGGAGGAGGGGGGCACTTCTATTGGTCTTTCATTTATCTATTTTCATCCATCTTTGTTCTCTGGCCCTAGTGGGCCTCTCATCACAGTGGCCTTGGTTGTTGCAGAGCACTGGCTCTGGGCACATGCACTCCAAAGCTCCGGCTCGGTAGCTGAACACATTGTTCCAGCCGCTCCGTGGCACGTGGGATGTTCCCAGGCCAGGGATCGAATCAGCGCCCCTTGCACTGCAAGGCAGTGTCCTTACCCACTGGACCACCAGGGAAGCCCAGTCAACTGCTTTTTTACAAAGGGGTGTGAGTGTCTGTGTGTGTGTGTGTTCCAGTCACTCAGTCATGTCTAACTCTTTATGACCCCATGGACTATAGCCTGCCGGGCTCCTCTGTAGCTTGCCAGGATTCTCCAGGCAAGAATACTGGAGTTGGTTGTCATGACCTTCTCCAGGGGATCTTCTCAACCCAAAGACTTAACTCAGGTCTCCAGCACTGCAAGCATATTCTTTCCATTTGAACTACCTGGTAAATTAGATACATGTGAATAAATAAATAAATAATCTAGACATAGACCTTACATCTTTCATAAAAATTAACTCGGAATGATCTGAGACTTAAATGTAAACCACAAAACTATGAACCGTCTGGTAGGCTACAGTCCATGGGGTTGCAAAGAGTTGGACACAACTGAGCTGACTAAGCACAACAACACAACATGAAACTTCTAGGCTATAACATGAGAAAAAATTTGGAAAATATTTGAGAAACATGTGACTGATAAAGGAATTGTATCCAAAACACACAAAGCTCAAACTCAACAAAAAGAAAACAATCGAATTGTTCGCCAAAAAGAAGGGGAAAAAAGGAACAAGCACCTCACCAAAGAAGGTATATAGGGCTTCCCTGGTGGTCCAGTGGGTAAAGAGTCTGCCTGGCAGTGCAGGGGGCACTGGTTCGATCCCTGGCCTGGGAGGATCCCACATGCCATGGAGTGGCTGGACCGGTGTGTCCAATTAAGAGCCAGCGCTCTGGAGCGCATGTGTCCAGAGCTGGTGCTCTGCAATGAGGGAGGCCACTGCGATGGGAGGCCCACACAGGCCAAAGAACAAAGATGGATGAAAATAAATAAATGAAGGACCCAATAAAAGGGCCAAAATTAAAAAAAAAAAGAGGCTTAAACAAAAGAAGGTATATTTACAGCAAATAAGCATAAGAAGCTCAACACCACTTACTGATTAAGTTCAAGGTAAAATGACAGTGAGATACAACTACACACCTCTAAGAATGGCCAAACTCCAGAAAACTGACAGTATCGAGTGCCAATGGGGATGTCGAGCACTGAAATGTCTCATTCACTGCTGGTGGAATGCAAAACAGGGCAGTCACTCTGGAAGGCAGGCTGGCAATTTCTTAGAAAGCTCAACAGTCTTATCATTCAATTCAGCAGTTACACTCCTTGGTATTTACCCACCTGAAGTGAAGGGATGGTCACATGAAAACCTGCATACAGGTGTCTATAGCAGCTTCATGCATAACTGTCAAAATTTGAAAACAACGAAGATATCCTTCAGTATGTCAATGGATATATTAACTGTGGTACATCCATACAATGAAATATTACTCAGCACTAAAAATAAATGAGCTATCAAGACACGGCAAGATACAGAGGAAACATAAATACACATAACACTAAGTGAAAGAAGCCAATCTGAAAAGGCTACATACTGTATGATTCCAACTATGTATTTTGGAAAAGGCACAACATGGTTTTGTAAAAACTATGCTTTCATCTTTAGACTTGTTTTAGGTCCATTGCAAAATTGAACACAAAGAGTTTCCATATTGCCTTTGCTCACACACAGTTTTACCACCACGAACATCTCACATCAGACTGGTACACTTGTTGTAACTGATGAACCTACGCTGACATTATTATACCATCCAAATCCATCACTCACACTAAGGTTCACTTTTGGGCTTTTACAGTCCATAGGTTTGGACTAATGTATGACACATGTCTACATGATGGTACCATACAGAATAGTCTCATTGCCCTAAAAGTTCTCTTTGTTCCACCTTAAGATCAGGAACCTAGATTGATTTATCACAGTACAAAGATGCCACCCTGCCCCCTTTTCCCTTTGGTAACCCTAAGTTTGTTTTCTATGTCTATGAGTCTGTTTCTGTTTTATTAATAAGGAGAGATTAGTCAGGAGTTTGGGATTAACCTACACTACTGTATATAAAACAGACAACCAACAACAACCTACCATATAGCACAGGGAACTATATTCAGTATCTTGTAATAACCTAATATGGAAGAGAATCTGTAAATGAACATACATATATACTATATATATGTCAGTATATATATATACACACATATGTACATATGTATATATATACACGTATATATGTCAGTATATACATATGAATCACTGTGCTGTACACTCAAAGCCAATGTGCCATTGTAACTCAACTATGCTTCAATTTCAAAAGGGGGGAGCTACCCTTTATATATTTAGCAAATCTCCAAGAGCACATTATTGTTTTGCTTCCAAGGCAAATGTAGGACAGAAAACAACTCTAATTCTATTGTGGAGTTAGGCTGCAACACTGTGGTGTAAAGCCCGTGAAAATGTTAAGACAATTTACTGAGGATTTCAGGATACTAATTAGCTTTTTGTGACTTGGTGACTTGGTGCTTACACAAGTCTGAGGCTAAACAGCCTTACCTTGGTACCATTACTGTCACTACTGACAGAGGCAATGCCAGTCACCCTTCTCGTCCAGATCCCCGACTCGCAGGGGTCCCGTGAACCCCTAGAATGGATCCCAGCCATGTTCACATGGTTGCATGTTTTATAAAATATTCAAGACGAAGGAATTTTAATTGTGATTGGCTCCACGCAGTCTCTTTTCCCACTGACTTCCTTTCCATTATTGGGGAACTTGGGGGTGGCTACAGATCTGAAGAGGAAGTGGATACATTTAGTCTGAGTCCTGTGGGATATATCTGTCCCATTCATTGTGACTTCAGTGTATAACTGAATTATGGGAAGTCATCTGGCACAGGAATGTCTTCCAAAAACCTGCTTACTCCCACTGGGTCAACTCGCCTGGCACATGACAAGGAAGTACTGACCAGGTGCACAGTGAGTGTCATCAAGGAATATTCCAGATTCTCCACTGCACAGGAAACCTGGAATGCCTTGTGATCTCAGAGCTCACATATGGCAGGTACTTGATACAGATTTCCCCAAATGGGAAATAACCCAGAATTTTACATGACATTTCATTAATGACAAGCTATAATGATGAAAATAAATTTTCTAAACTATCAATAAGAAAATCAATTTTTAATCAGCAGTGCCAAAGGAAAGCTTCATTTATCTTTTGATTCTCTTTTACAGACAATGCCATTGCAAAGCTATTGTTAAAAAAACATTTATAAGAAAGAAGACTCCTAGAGGTATGTTAGGATATAAAATAATTTTTGAAAATTATGTTATTTTTCAGAGTATTGTAATGTTTGAGGTTTAATTTTTGTATTGTGCTTCTTTTACTTTTTCTCATTAAATATTCACCTTGTACTTAGCTTTGTTTTGTTTTGTTTTTTCATAATTCTACATTCTTCATAACAGGGACTCTCAGATAAATGGGTCATGGTTCTAGCCCACAAATGCCCACAGAACCATGTCATTTAGCTGAGGTGGGACAGGGCTTACTGGTGGGTCTAAACCTCACAGAACCTACAGGAGGAGTGGAGAATTAGGCTCTGGCTGAGCTCCCAGAATCTGAGAGCCAGACCTGCTGGGCTGATGCTGGGGAGGAGGTGCCTGGGGCCCTGTCCACTGTCCCCAGCACACTTCAACCAGAGGCTCCTCGCCTCAGGCATGCGCGTGTGGTTTCCCGCTGAAGAGAAAGCCAGTGCAGACAGCAGGAGTCACGACACAAGGGATGGTGAGCATGTGAGGAGGTGCTGAGACCATGGGCATCCACGGTGACCGACGTTTAGTGCAGCTGCTGCAGGACCAGGACCCTCGGGCTCCAAGTGCAGACAGGTAAGTAAGACCAAGTCCTGACGCCCAGGACTCCCCAACTTGTGTCCAGACACCCTAGAAGAGATGTAAGGACGGCTCTGCTGCTGAGAAGGGAGGGGCCCTGATCCCCTTAACTGGCTTGTTTGGAGGAAGCAACGCCACAGTTGACTCTGGGGCCCTGGGAGGGACCTTCTCCAGCTTAGTTTATCTGTTGCTGCTGCTGCCTCAGGAATTCTCAGTTTCTCATGCTAACCTCACCACATAAGTAAAAAGAGAAGGGGAGCTTAACAATCTAAAAATAAAGTACAAACAAACAATTTCTTCCTCCCTCACCCATACAGTTACAGACTGTAAATTTAAGGTGCTTAGTTTCTAAATTTGTATGTATTAATGGGATCCAAAAATAAAAGCCCATGTTTAAAATAAATTTTCTAAACTATCAATAAGAAAATCAATTTTTAATCAGCAGTGCCAAAGGAAAGCTTCATTTATCTTTTGATTCTCTTTTACAGACAATGCCATTGCAAAGCTATTGTTAAAAAAACATTTATAAGAAAGAAGACTCCTAGAGGTATGTTAGGATATAAAATAATTTTTGAAAATTATGTTATTTTTCAGAGTATTGTAATGTTTGAGGTTTAATTTTTGTATTGTGCTTCTTTTACTTTTTCTCATTAAATATTCACCTTGTACTTAGCTTTGTTTTGTTTTGTTTTTTCATAATTCTACATTCTTCATAACAGGGACTCTCAGATAAATGGGTCATGGTTCTAGCCCACAAATGCCCACAGAACCATGTCATTTAGCTGAGGTGGGACAGGGCTTACTGGTGGGTCTAAACCTCACAGAACCTACAGGAGGAGTGGAGAATTAGGCTCTGGCTGAGCTCCCAGAATCTGAGAGCCAGACCTGCTGGGCTGATGCTGGGGAGGAGGTGCCTGGGGCCCTGTCCACTGTCCCCAGCACACTTCAACCAGAGGCTCCTCGCCTCAGGCATGCGCGTGTGGTTTCCCGCTGAAGAGAAAGCCAGTGCAGACAGCAGGAGTCACGACACAAGGGATGGTGAGCATGTGAGGAGGTGCTGAGACCATGGGCATCCACGGTGACCGACGTTTAGTGCAGCTGCTGCAGGACCAGGACCCTCGGGCTCCAAGTGCAGACAGGTAAGTAAGACCAAGTCCTGACGCCCAGGACTCCCCAACTTGTGTCCAGACACCCTAGAAGAGATGTAAGGACGGCTCTGCTGCTGAGAAGGGAGGGGCCCTGATCCCCTTAACTGGCTTGTTTGGAGGAAGCAACGCCACAGTTGACTCTGGGGCCCTGGGAGGGACCTTCTCCAGCTTAGTTTATCTGTTGCTGCTGCTGCCTCAGGAATTCTCAGTTTCTCATGCTAACCTCACCACATAAGTAAAAAGAGAAGGGGAGCTTAACAATCTAAAAATAAAGTACAAACAAACAATTTCTTCCTCCCTCACCCATACAGTTACAGACTGTAAATTTAAGGTGCTTAGTTTCTAAATTTGTATGTATTAATGGGATCCAAAAAAAAAAAAAAAAACCATGAAAAGGTACTACTATTTCAAAATATAATACTTTAGCAAATAAAATGTCAAATATTTGTTAGGAACACTGCATCTGTAATCCAGGACGGGGAAAGGTGTGCTGAGGGTAGACAGCACTAATTATTGTTGCAAATATAAAGACCAAAAGGAGGCCCACAAGGGCAGCAAAGGAATATCCTGCACTCACCTCCTCCCAGAGACGTCTACAGCCAGGAGTGGGACAGCATCACCTGAGAAAGAACTGACCACCCACCCCTGGCCTCTCCAGTGGCCCCACTAAAGCCACAGCCACGCGCAGTCAACACAGTGACTCCTGATCATCTGGTTCTGGTGGGGAAGGGGGTGCACCTCCGGGTCCCATGGGACCGTAAAAACTGGGGAGAGTTTCACTGCAGTTTCCTCCCACAGCAGCTCAAGGACGACAGACTATGACACACCCTCATTTTCCTGGGGAAAAAGGTTTGTACACTTAATTCTGGAACCTCAGCCTGAGGGAAGGATCCCAACAAAATGAGGTCTACCTGTAATCTAAGAACTTACAAAGAGACAAAAGTTGACTTTCTGATATGTTGACTCAATTTTTTTCAAAGGGAAAAAATTTTGATGTTAACAGTTTTACAAATCAAGAAGGAAAGCAGACATTCGCAGCTCTTAGCTTTTACTTATGGTTGGGAACCTCTTTGAAAGTCATTTTACAATTGGGAAAAAAAAATCTATGCAATGTTCCAGATAAATGCAGATACATGAAAGTAAGTTTGTAATTCTGATTTAAAACAGCTAATTTCTACTTCCATATAGGAAGGAGAACGCTGCAAAGAACAATGAGAAAAATCTGGAAAGTCTACAAAAATCATCAGTTTTCTTGAATCTATTAGAGGTGTAAGACCGCCCAGCAACCAAATAAGCTGATTTCCAAAAGAGGGGCAGAACTTCCAGAAGACACTGGGCTTCACTCTGTTTCCCTAGGGTGAAGCCAGGAGAAACAAGGGGCCACTCCTTGTGGTGGGTGAAGACCTCAGCCAACATGTTAGCAAATCATTACGGGTCCCAGGACAGCCCTGGCGGCCCCGTGGCTAAAGCTCTGAGCTCCCACAGCAGGGGGGCCAGGGTTCCATCCTTGGTCAGTGAACTAGATTCTATATGCTGAAACTAAGACCCAGTGCAACCAAATAAAAATAAAGAAATACTTATTTTTAAAATATCTTGGGCTTCCCTGATGGTCCAGTGGCTAAAGAGTCCACCTTGCAGTGCAAGGGGAACCAGTTCAGTCCTTGGCCTGGGAAGATCTCACCTGCCAAGGAACAGCTGGACCAGTGTGTTCAATTACAAGCCAGTGCTCTGGAGCACATGCACCCAGAGTTGGTATTCTGCAAAGAGAGAGGCCACCGTGATAGGAGGCCCACACATGCCAGAGAATAAATAAAGATGGATGAAAAATAAACAATGACTTAGAGGCAAATATATATATATATATATATTAAAAATAAATAAAGTATCTTTAAAGACCAAGTGCAGGCCTGCAGGTTTGTTTGGAACAGCTAAGGAGGAACCTGGTGAGGGTGCTCTGGAGGAAATATGGAGCAGGGTAGGAGCCAGGAGGGACTGGCATGGTGACTCTACTCCAGATCCATCTCTCCTACCAGCTAAGGGAAGGGCACCAGGTCCTCCCACCCACAGGGCACAGGTAAGATTCCTCCCACCTATAGGCACAGGTAAGAATCCGTCACTTTTGAAGTGAGAGAAGCAAACCCGTCTGCCTCAGTGAGAGAAAGGAGAGACCCACCACTGCTGTGGGAGTAAAGGGGCCTACTTCTGGGGAAAGATGAGAAACCACTGGGGCCTGGGACCGAGACCAACACCAGACGGAGGGAGGGGGCGGCGCTCCTGTCCAGAATCCACACAGGCAGAGCTGACAGGTGCTGCCGTGGGCAAGTGGGGTGTAGAGCTCCTCACTGAGATTTAGGATCTGAGAATGAGCGGGAGCAGATCAGCAGAGGAACCCAGTGTCACCATCAGCCTTGTGCTGAGGGCCAGACAGGAAAGGTGTAAGACCGCCCAGCTACCCTTTGTGGTTTTCCCTAGGGTGAAGCCAGGAGAAACAAGGCCACTCCTTGTGGTGGGTGAAGACCTCAGCCAACATGTTAGCAAATCATTACGGGTCCCAGGACAGCCCTGGCGGCCCCGTGGCTAAAGCTCTGAGCTCCCACAGCAGGGGGGCCAGGGTTCCATCCTTGGTCAGTGAACTAGATTCTATATGCTGAAACTAAGACCCAGTGCAACCAAATAAAAATAAAGAAATACTTATTTTTAAAATATCTTGGGCTTCCCTGATGGTCCAGTGGCTAAAGAGTCCACCTTGCAGTGCAAGGGGAACCAGTTCAGTCCTTGGCCTGGGAAGATCTCACCTGCCAAGGAACAGCTGGACCAGTGTGTTCAATTACAAGCCAGTGCTCTGGAGCACATGCACCCAGAGTTGGTATTCTGCAAAGAGAGAGGCCACCGTGATAGGAGGCCCACACATGCCAGAGAATAAATAAAGATGGATGAAAAATAAACAATGACTTAGAGGCAAATATATATATATATATATATTAAAAATAAATAAAGTATCTTTAAAGACCAAGTGCAGGCCTGCAGGTTTGTTTGGAACAGCTAAGGAGGAACCTGGTGAGGGTGCTCTGGAGGGAAATATGGAGCAGGGTAGGAGCCAGGAGGGACTGGCATGGTGACTCTACTCCAGATCCATCTCTCCTACCAGCTAAGGGAAGGGCACCAGGTCCTCCCACCCACAGGGCACAGGTAAGATTCCTCCCACCTATAGGCACAGGTAAGAATCCGTCACTTTTGAAGTGAGAGAAGCAAACCCGTCTGCCTCAGTGAGAGAAAGGAGAGACCCACCACTGCTGTGGGAGTAAAGGGGCCTACTTCTGGGGAAAGATGAGAAACCACTGGGGCCTGGGACCGAGACCAACACCAGACGGAGGGAGGGGGCGGCGCTCCTGTCCAGAATCCACACAGACGCAGAGCAGACAGGTGCTGCCGTGGGCAAGTGGGGTGTAGAGCTCCTCACTGAGATTTAGGATCTGAGAATGAGCGGGAGCAGATCAGCAGAGGAACCCAGTGTCACCATCAGCCTTGTGCTGAGGGCCAGACAGGCACCTCCACCTCTGCTGGAAGGACGAGTTGAGAAGGGGCTCCTCGACCGCCCAAATGCAGGGACAGTTGCAGGTGAAGGGAGCAACAGAACCCCCGAGGAAAGCCATCTGGCACCCCACTCCTGTAAGCACAAGGGAGAAACGCAAGTAGAAGCCTTAGCTACATCAACAGTAGCAATGGAGCAACAAAGCCCAAACCCAGCTCAATCCCTAACTACCCTCACTTAGCATCACACACCGGGAGCAGAGAGAAGAGGCCCACTAGTGTACAGGTGTAAATATAGTTTACCTCAGTCTTCTGTTCTGTCCTTATACACACAATGCCAAAAAATCATAACTTCCAAAAAAAAAAAGAACTAACAGAAAGCAATCTAGAGATAAAGCAATCAGTGGAAATAGATTTGATGACCAAGACAGTTGGAAGTGTCAGACAGGGATTTTAAAACTGGTCAGGGAACTAGATCCTACATGCCACAACTAAAAGATGCCACATGCCACAGTGAAGACTAAGCATCCTGCGGGTCACAACTAAGACCTGACACAGTCAAATAAATAAATACTTTTTTAAAGAAGAATTTTCCAAAAATAAGAACAAACATTAAACCACAGCTCCAAAAATTCAGAGAACTCTAAAAAGAATAAACACAAACACACACACAAAACAAGAACACAATACCACAAAGAAAAGCCCACTTACACCTATACACGTCACAGTGAAACTGCTGAAAGATGAAAAGCTGTTCAATGTGATGAAGAGAATTAACATTGCTTAGGTTACATATGGGGCTCCCCTGGTGGCTCAGCAGTAAAGAATCTGCCCACAACGCAGGGGACGAAGGTTTGATCCCTGGGTCAGGAAGATCCCCTCGAGGAGGAAATGGCAACCCACCCCAGTATTTCTGCCTGGAGAATTCCATGGACAGAGGAGCCAGCGGGCTACAGTCCATAGGATCACAAAGAGTCAGACATGACTGAAGTGACTCAGCATGCACGTACTCATGTTACATATGAAAGGTGCCAAGAGATCGAAATCCTGAGAGGCACTGATTACAAGGGAAAACTTCTTTAATTCTGTGTTACATGAAATAATGCATATTCACTGAACCTACTGTGACAATCAAATTCATGATAACTCCAATCATTACTCCATATACCTTAAACCTATATAGGCCCTATGTCTATTATATTTCAATAAAACTTGAGGGAAAGAGAAATGTTTTTGAAGAAAAGAGAAACACTTGAAGGTAGCCAGAGGAAAGAGAATTTTACAGACAGAAGAGCAAAGACAAGACTTACAGGACTCTTCTGACCACACACTGAGATGGCCCAAGACAACTGGCGGGGTGAAGGACAGCCCGTCAACTCAGAGTCCTATCTTCCGAAAGTTCACTTCACTGGTGGTCCAGTGGTTAAGACTCTACTTTCCAATGCAGGAGGCATGGGTCTGATGATCCCTGGCCAGGGAACTAAGATCCCACATGCTGCAAGGTGCAGCCAAAATGAATAAAAAGAGCTCTTTAAAGAATTAAGGTAAAATAAAGGCATTTCAAACAAACTAAAGCATATAGAATTCACTGACAGCAGACCTGCATTATGAGAAAGGCTACAGAGTTCATGAGGTAGGAGGATAGGAGGGACTGGTTCCCAGGTGAAGACTGGGATGTGAGATTTACAAGGTCATGGGCACCAAGAATATGCAGGAAGAGTTACCACCCAGGGGTTGCCTGAGGAGAGGGGCAGGGGCAGCCAGCCAGGCCTGCTGGTTCAAGCAGTGCAGGACCAGGGACACTGGAAAGGGCTCCAGCACGGGGCTGGACTCTCTAGGTGCCTTCCTGCTGGCACCCCCAACCCCACAGAGGGGCTCCAGGTTTCCTTACCATTTTCTTACTGGCTTTTGGCCCAGATGTGGAGCCGAAAGGGAAGGCGGAGTGAAAGCTGTGAACAGGCCAACATCAATTACATGGATATCATGGCAGACAGAAACTCAGTTGGCAGGGAAATGAGGGGCACGGAAATGGTAACGATGGAGCTGACTGGAGAAGACTTCTTACTGTAAGTCATGACGGATGGAGCCCAGTTTCGAAAAGACTCAGCATGCACGTACTCATGTTACATATGAAAGGTGCCAAGAGATCGAAATCCTGAGAGGCACTGATTACAAGGGAAAACTTCTTTAATTCTGTGTTACATGAAATAATGCATATTCACTGAACCTACTGTGACAATCAAATTCATGATAACTCCAATCATTACTCCATATACCTTAAACCTATATAGGCCCTATGTCTATTATATTTCAATAAAACTTGAGGGAAAGAGAAATGTTTTTGAAGAAAAGAGAAACACTTGAAGGTAGCCAGAGGAAAGAGAATTTTACAGACAGAAGAGCAAAGACAAGACTTACAGGACTCTTCTGACCACACACTGAGATGGCCCAAGACAACTGGCGGGGTGAAGGACAGCCCGTCAACTCAGAGTCCTATCTTCCGAAAGTTCACTTCACTGGTGGTCCAGTGGTTAAGACTCTACTTTCCAATGCAGGAGGCATGGGTCTGATGATCCCTGGCCAGGGAACTAAGATCCCACATGCTGCAAGGTGCAGCCAAAATGAATAAAAAGAGCTCTTTAAAGAATTAAGGTAAAATAAAGGCATTTCAAACAAACTAAAGCATATAGAATTCACTGACAGCAGACCTGCATTATGAGAAAGGCTACAGAGTTCATGAGGTAGGAGGATAGGAGGGACTGGTTCCCAGGTGAAGACTGGGATGTGAGATTTACAAGGTCATGGGCACCAAGAATATGCAGGAAGAGTTACCACCCAGGGGTTGCCTGAGGAGAGGGGCAGGGGCAGCCAGCCAGGCCTGCTGGTTCAAGCAGTGCAGGACCAGGGACACTGGAAAGGGCTCCAGCACGGGGCTGGACTCTCTAGGTGCCTTCCTGCTGGCACCCCCAACCCCACAGAGGGGCTCCAGGTTTCCTTACCATTTTCTTACTGGCTTTTGGCCCAGATGTGGAGCCGAAAGGGAAGGCGGAGTGAAAGCTGTGAACAGGCCAACATCAATTACATGGATATCATGGCAGACAGAAACTCAGTTGGCAGGGAAATGAGGGGCACCGGAAATGGTAACGATGGAGCTGACTGGAGAAGACTTCTTACTGTAAGTCATGACGGATGACAAGGCCCAGCTTCTAGTTTCAAGACAAAGTACACACTTCACCCCATTCCTCGCACTGTTCACAGGTAAAGCTCTCCACAAACACACAGAGCGGCCAGAAGACGACTCCGCATGGAGAAGAGGAGGTGGGAACCTGGATGGGAGGGCAGCCAGGCAGTAGCTCCTCCTGCAGATCCTCGCTGGGAGCTAGAGGGGCCACAGCCCAGAAAGGCCAGCAGCCTCTGAGGGGAGCATCTTCTCTTTGCCCCAAAGCTTCAGCAAAGGGCAGCGCTGCAGGATGGAACCCACTCACTGCAGAGGAGACCTCAAAACAGCCACTTCACCTCCACCACCCCCGCCCCAAGGCTGCAGCCAGAGGGATGGACGGCAAGCAGAGCCATGGGACCAGCTCCACTCTGCATCAGCAGAGCAGAACACGGTGCAGACCTTGGGGTCCCCCTGTCGACCGTTCTGTCCTGTATTCATGGGGACAGAGGTGCAGGTCCACTCCACATCTCACACCATACTAACTGGGGAGGGGTCCCCGGCTACCGTGTCTGTGCCCCACACCCCACCAGGCAAAGACCTCACGTGCACGGAACAAACAGGAACAAGGAGGAAGCTCCTGCTCCCTGCCCATCAGGGAAGAGGGTGAGGGTGACAGGACAGAGCTGGAGGCGGGACATTCAGTCTGTGCATGGATTCCGGGGCAGACCCCCCAGCAGTCCAGGCATGACGAGCCAGAATGAGCACATCTAAGGACAGGAGGAGTAGCTCCGCGGCAACTGCTGCTCTCATTTCAGACTGGCCTCTGGGCAGCATGCAGCGGGGCAGGGCAGACCTGTGAACCGCACAGGCCTCTGCACTGCAGCCCACAGAAGTGTGCCAGGACACCCACTCAAGCCCAGCCAGTTGAGCGCCTGCTAAAAGCAGACTGGAATGGAAACCGGGATCTCATAAGCAAATACTCAGTTTGTCCTGGCACATCCCACAATTACTCATCGTAGTAAGATCCGGAAAATCTCAACTCAAATGGGAAAAAACAATCAGCAGAGCTAACACCAAGATGATACAGATGCTGTAATTCCCTGGCAAGACTTTCACAGGTGCTGTCATAAAAATGTTCCAGAACACACATACTAACTCTGGGAAATGAGCAAAGAACAGAAGCTTTAAGTGAAGAAAATGAAGACTTAAGAAGAATCCAACAAAAACTTTAGGAAATGAAAAAGAAGAGAAATATAAAAACTCACTGAAAGGGGTGAACAGCAGGTGGAAGTGATGTTAGAAAGCATCAGTGAACCTGAAGTCAGAACAACAGAAATTATCCAATTTCAACAGAGTGAGAATAGATTTTGAAAATGAACGGAATCTCAGTAAAAAATGGGACCATAACAAAATGATCTAATATTCCTGTCATTAGAGACACAGCAGGAGAGAACGAGTGGAATGCTGAAAAAATATTTAAAGAAACAGTGGTTAAAAACTTACCAGATTTGAAAAATAAAGAAACAAATACAATCAAGAAGTTAAGCAAACCCTAAACAGGGTAAGTCCAAAGAAATCTATACCTGGATACATCATAATCAAATTTCTGAAAACTGAAGACAAAGTCTGGAAAGCCACCAGAAAAAAATGATGTGTTACTTGATGTAAACAATAAAACTATTTCCATGACAAAATGTTTCTCATTAAAAATCATGAGGGTCAGAAAGAAGCATTTTTCAAATGCTAAGAGAAAAAAGCTGCCACCCAGAATTCCATATTCAGCAAAATTACGTTTCAAGTATGAAGATGAAATAAAGGTATTCTCAGAAGAAGGAAATCTCAGAAATCTACTGTTAGCAGACTGCTCTAGCAAAGAGAAAAACGCTATGAGAAGTTCTTCAGATGGACAGGAAGTGACGAGAGAAGGAACCCTGGAACAGGAGGGAAGAGGAGGAGCAGAGAGCCAAGCCTTCTGTGGCTATAAAACGTGGACACTTCAGGACAACCCGTGGACCGAAGTCTGGGTGGCTTACTTGGTTCTGTCTTAGTGTCTCACCCGCCTGCAGTCCAGTGCCGTGGGGCTGTTCCTTTCTCATAAGCAAATAATTGTCCTGGCACATCCCACAATTACTCATCGTAGTAAGATCCGGAAAATCTCAACTCAAATAAAAACAATCAGCAGAGCTAACACCAAGATGATACAGATGCTGTAATTCCCTGGCAAGACTTTCACAGGTGCTGTCATAAAAATGTTCCAGAACACACATACTAACTCTGGGAAATGAGCAAAGAACAGAAGCTTTAAGTGAAGAAAATGAAGACTTAAGAAGAATCCAACAAAAACTTTAGGAAATGAAAAAGAAGAGAAATATAAAAACTCACTGAAAGGGGTGAACAGCAGGTGGAAGTGATGTTAGAAAGCATCAGTGAACCTGAAGTCAGAACAACAGAAATTATCCAATTTCAACAGAGTGAGAATAGATTTTGAAAATGAACGGAATCTCAGTAAAAAATGGGACCATAACAAAATGATCTAATATTCCTGTCATTAGAGACACAGCAGGAGAGAACGAGTGGAATGCTGAAAAAATATTTAAAGAAACAGTGGTTAAAAACTTACCAGATTTGAAAAATAAAGAAACAAATACAATCAAGAAGTTAAGCAAACCCTAAACAGGGTAAGTCCAAAGAAATCTATACCTGGATACATCATAATCAAATTTCTGAAAACTGAAGACAAAGTCTGGAAAGCCACCAGAAAAAAATGATGTGTTACTTGATGTAAACAATAAAACTATTTCCATGACAAAATGTTTCTCATTAAAAATCATGAGGGTCAGAAAGAAGCATTTTTCAAATGCTAAGAGAAAAAAGCTGCCACCCAGAATTCCATATTCAGCAAAATTACGTTTCAAGTATGAAGATGAAATAAAGGTATTCTCAGAAGAAGGAAATCTCAGAAATCTACTGTTAGCAGACTGCTCTAGCAAAGAGAAAAACGCTATGAGAAGTTCTTCAGATGGACAGGAAGTGACGAGAGAAGGAACCCTGGAACAGGAGGGAAGAGGAGGAGCAGAGAGCCAAGCCTTCTGTGGCTATAAAACGTGGACACTTCAGGACAACCCGTGGACCGAAGTCTGGGTGGCTTACTTGGTTCTGTCTTAGTGTCTCACCCGCCTGCAGTCCAGTGCCGTGGGGCTGTTCCTTTCTGGATCCTGGGGTCTCCTTCCAAATTTACAAGGCTGTGGGAAGAACTGGATTCTTCACAGCTGAGGGATCACAGTCCTCAAATGCTGCCTGCCCTGTCTTTCTAAGGACAGTTTACATCACAGCAGCCTGTTCTACCAGGGCTCCTGTGACCAGGCTACACCACCTGCATCAAGGTGTGAGTCCCTGCACCACTGTCAGCATGGAGTCAGTGAAGCCCCATGGGAGCGCGGCGTGCACCCCGGGCTGGACCTGCACACTACCCTCAAACAGAAAAAGGATTTAAACAGGAATAGTGTCAAACAGGTCTTGTAACACAATTCCAGAGAGCTGTCCAGGGCACAAAGCTACTCGTCACATTGAGAGCCAACAACCTGGATGAGAAAAGATCATCAAAAGGCACCAACACTGAGATTACTTGGAGGTTGGAATTAATCTGACAAGCATTTAAAGCATCATAAGTCATCATAAATATGATTCAGTGAGCAAGTACGTACACCCTTAAATAAAGAACATTATGTCAGCAAATAAACAGGAGAGGACTTCCCTGGTTGTTCAGTGGGTAAGGACACCGCCTTGCAGTGCAAGGGACACCGGTTCGATCCCTGGTCTGGGAGGATCCCGCATGCTGCGGAGCAGCTGGACCAGTAAGTCCAACTACCGAGCTGGAGCCCAGAGCTGGTACTCTGCAGCAACAGAGGCCACTGTGATGGGAGGCCCACACAGGCCAGAAAACAAAGATGGATGAAAATAGATAAATGAAAGACCAATAGAAGTAGCCAAAAAATAAAAAATAAAAATAAACAGGAGATGTAAAAATAGAATAAAAAGGAAATTATAGAATTAAAACATATGATTATTGAAATTAAAGCTCTATGGAATATTGTCATGCAGCAGTAAATTGGCAATAGTACAGGAAAGAATCAGTGAATGCAAAGATCAATCAACAGAAATTTCTGATCTGAACAACAGAGAGAACAAGACTTAAAAAAAAGAAGAAAACAGAGCCCCAGGAACCTGCAGGAGGATAACCAGGAAATCTACCACTGGTGTCACTGGACTCCTGGGCAGCGAGGAGAGAGAGCAGGAAGCTGAAACAGATTTGAGTAAAAATTCAACAAACCCAAAAGTACGCAGGAAAATACAAAAAAGAAGACAAGGAACAGATGGAACAGACAGAAAGACTAACAAAGTAGTAGACTTAAATCCAGTTCTATCACTAGTGGTGTTAAGTGTAAATGGTCTAAAATCCCCAATTAAAAAGGCAGAGATTGTCAGCGGAGATGAAAAATCAAAATCCAACATTTGCATATAAAAGAAATTCAATTAAATATAAAGACACAGATATGTTATAAAAGTAAAAGGATGGAAGAAGACACACCAGGCAAACACTAACAAAGAGTGCAACATTGCACAAGCAGTGGTCATAATAATATCAGAAAAGTAGACTTCAGAACAGGGAACATTACCAGGGATAAAGATGGACATTACAGGACAATAAAGGGGTCAATTCATCAGGAAAACATCAGACACCTCTCAAAAAAAAATTAAGCAGACTTGCCATATGATCCCAAAATCCTACTTTGGGGACTATACCCAAAATAATTCAAACAGGGATCAAACAGCTATCTGTACACCAGTGTTCACAGCAGAATTATTCACAATAACCAAAAGGCATAAATAACCCAAATTTCCATCAATAGATGAATGGGCAAACAATAGAATACCATACAGCTTTAAAAAGGACTGAATTCTGGGGCTTCCCTTGTGGCTCAGTGGTTACGAATCCACCTGCCAACCCAAGAGACACAGGTTCAATCCCTAATCCAGGAAGATCCCACATTTCTCAGAAGCATTGAGCCCATGTGCCACAACTACTAAGCCTGTGCTCTTAAGCCTGGGAGATGCAGCTACTGAGCCCACATGCCACAACTACTGACACCCATGCACTCAAGAGTCTATGCTCCAAAACAAGAGAAGTCACTGCAATGAGAAGCCTGCACTAGAGAGTAGCCCCCACTTGCTGCACCTAGAGAAAAGCCTGGGCAGCAACAAAGACCCAGCATAGTCAATAAATAAATAAAACTATAAAAAAAGAGAAAAAACATATTTAAAAAAGGGATGACTCATGACACACACTACAGCATACAGCACACATATACTGCCTGATCCCAATTTTACGAGGACAGAATGGTATTGGGCAGGGATGGGGAGGGGGAGTAAGGAGTTGTTGAATGGGCACGGAATTTTATTCTGGAAGAGGCAAAACAACCGGATTGTGGTGAGAGCTGCACAACGTGGACCCACTAACGCCACTGAGCTGTACGTTTAAGGTGGTTAAAAAGGTGAAGCATGTTGCTCTTATATGACAGCTCAAAACGGAAGTTAGCACAGTCCTAAATGCATAAACATAAAGACAAAGTATCAGAATAGACAAGTAACAATGGACAGAACTGAAAAGAGAAATGTCCATGCAAACCCATCATTCTGGTTGAAGGCTACAACACTTCCCTATCACTAACGGACTGAACAAATGTATAGGATATTTGTAAATATATAAAAATCCTGAAAAATACTACCAACCAACTCATCTAACTGACAGTTAAGAAACACATCACCTGGAAGAATACACGTTTCTTTCAGGTACACATGATATTAAGCATGACAGATCACATGAGCCATTAAGCAAATCAACAAGTTTTTTTTAATTGAAATACAAACTTTATTCTCCAACCACAGTGAAATTCACCGACAAATTACAAAAATATATCTTGAAAACTCCCAAATAGAAGCTAAACAGTACATTTTGCATGGGGGGAGGTATTAATTTGTCTGCACTGGGTCTTTGTGGCTGGATATGGGCTTTTTCCAGCTGCAGCGACAGGCCTCTCGTGAAGTGGCTTCATCTTGTCGCAGAGCATGGGCTCGCAAGCGCTCGGGTTCAGTAACTGTGGCATGACAGCTTAGTCGCTCCACAGCATGTGGGGTCTTAGTTCCTGGACCAGGGATTGAGCCTGTGACCCTTGCATTGGCAGACAGGTTCTAAACCACCTGATCATAAGGGAAGTTCCTAAACAGTGTATTTTAGAATAACTCTTGAGTCAAAGAGGAAGTTGAAAGAATTATAAAATATTTTAAATTGCACACAACAAAATTTATGAGATGTACACAAAATTTAGAGGAACATTTAGAGCATTAAATTCCTGTATTAGAAAAAGACAAGGGTCTCAAATCAAGACAAGTTTTTGTGTGTACATGTATTTTCATTTTTCTTGGGTACATATATAGAAATTGAATTGCTGAGGGAAAAACAGTAACTCCATGTTTAACATTTTTTAACAACTGCCAGACTGTTTCACAAGGTGGCTGCAATCATTTTCCATTCTCCCCAGCAAGGTGTGAGGGTCCCGGTTTCTCCCCATCCTAATTCCTGTGGTGGTCTGGCTTTTCTATCACAGTCACTCAAGTGGATGCGAGGCCATGTTGTTCCTTTCTATCATGTTCTTGTATGATGTGGGCAACCTCATGGTATTGACTGAACAGACCACCCTGCTTGTTTCCTCTCTGAGAAGCATGAAAGCCATAATCTGTGCTCCATGTAATGCTCTCGGGCCTGACTGCCAGTACCTGGTCTTCACCAAGGTTTTCTAAATGTCCCAGTCATGTTTCCTGCCCCCTGTGCAGGGGGGGGATGTCATAATCCTTGGGGATCACCCTGGGCTCTGGATCCCTTCTCTGGCTCAACGTGGAACCCCACCTCCATCAGAGTCAGTCCTGGTTGCTCCCCAGTCTCCCTTGTCACCACACACCCTCCCAGGCAGTGACAGGGAAAGATAAGGATACCACCCCACCACACACACAATGCTGAGTTCCCAAATTGTGCTGACTCACCAAGACCATCTGCAGGAGTAGCCTGGCACATCTGAGCAATAATTTTTTTCTTTTCTTATTATTTCTGTACCTTTTTTTAAGGGTTTGCCTTTTTCCTTGTTTCCTGCCAGGTTTATTTGTTTGCTTGTGCTTTGTGGCAAGGGAGTACCAGTTTAACCACTGTGTTTGCATCACTGAGAGTTTGCAAAGGGAGCTGCTCTCTCCAGAAGCTCTTAGCAATGCGTTTAGGTCTTGAGCCTACCCCCAAGATGCCCCGTACTTCATTCATCAGATAGACGCTCACTGTGCACCTACTGTGCCTGTCGGCTCTCAAGCTGGGCCATAGCACAGACCCTGAGCCCAGTTCTCCTGCAGTCTCAGTCTCTCCTATGTCCAGTGTCTCGATCACAGCTGTCTCATTCTGCATAAAAGCGTGGTTATAAAAGACAATGCCAATACTTCAAATCCAAGAATCTGTACCAAACCCCACACCTTCTACCTTCTCCTGACACTTCACTTGCTCTGGTCTGGACAGAAGGGAAGCTTGAGAGTTCCAAGTGAAGGAACCTGCCTGCCTTTTCTTTCTTTTAAAAAAAAATTTTTAACACCCAAAACATTAACAATTTTGTGATAGTTTCAGATGAACATTGAAGGGGCTTGGCCATACATATACATGTATCCATTCTCCCTCTAACTCCCCTCCCATCCAGGCTGGTACATAACATTGAGCAGAGTTCCCTGTGCTATACAATAGATTTTTGTTGGTTATCCACTTCAAACATTGCAGTGTGTGCATGACTTTCCCAATTTTCCAATCATCCCCTCCCTGCTACAACCACAAGTTCATTTTCTAAGTCTCCCTCTGTTTTGTAAATAAGTTCACTTGCACCTTTGCTTTTTAGAATCCACATAAAAGGGATGTCATATATATTTCTCCTTCTCTGTCTAATTCACTCAGTATGACATTCTCTAGGTCAAACCATATTGCTGCAAATGGCCTTATTTCATTCTTTTAATGGCTAACTAATATTCCATTATATGTGTATATATGTACACACACCACATCTTCTTTATCCATTCCTCTGTCGATGGACATTTAGGATGTTCCCATGTCTTAGCTATTGCAAAAAGTGCTGCAACAAACATTGGGATGATGTACCTCTTCATGTTTTCTCTGGATATATGCCAGGAGTGGGACTGCAGGGTCATATGGTAGCTTCATACAGTTCTCCGTAGTGGCTGCAGCAATCTACATTCCCACCAACAGTGCAGGAGGGTTCCCTTCTCTCCACATACTCTCCAGTATTTGCTGTTTGTGGATTTTTTGATGATAGCCATTCTGACCAGTATGAGGTGGCATCTCACTGTGGTTTTATTTTTTTTTAAGATTTATTTATTTATTTATTTTGGGCAGAGGTCAGGTTGGGGAGGGAGGGGAGCGGGCGGGCCACTTCTATTGGTCTTTCATTTCTCTTATTTTCATCCGTCTTTGTTCTTTGGTCCGTGTGGGCCTCCCATCGCGGTGTGTCTGTCACTGCTGAGTGCCGGCTCTGGGCGCATGCGCTCCAGAGCTCTGGCTCGGTAATTGGACACATCGGTCCAGCTGCTCCGCGGCACGTGGGATCTTCCCAGGCCAGGGATTGAACCGGAGTCCCTTGCACTGCAAGGCGGTGTCCTTACCCACTGGACCACCAGGGGAAGCCCTCATTGTGTTTTTAATTTGCATTTCTCTAATAACCTGAGATTTTAAATGTCTTTTCATGCGCCTGTTTGCCATCTACATGCTGTCTTGAGAAATGTCTATTCGGGTCTTCAGTCCACTTTTTGAGTGGATTGTTTTGTTTTGATGCTACTGACCATTCGTAAATTTGGAGACCAATCCCTTAACAGTCACATCATTTCAAATATTTTCTGTGGGTTGTCTTTTTATCCTTTCCTTTCCTGTATGAAGGCTTTTGAGTTTAAGTAGGTCCCATATGTTTATTTTTGCTTTTATTTCCATTTTTCTGGGAGAGGGATTAAAAAAGATGTTGCTGTGATTTATGTCAGAGTGTTGCCTATGTTTTAATTCCTCAGAGCTCTAAACCATATTGCTGCAAATGGCCTTATTTCATTCTTTTAATGGCTAACTAATATTCCATTATATGTGTATATATGTACACACACCACATCTTCTTTATCCATTCCTCTGTCGATGGACATTTAGGATGTTCCCATGTCTTAGCTATTGCAAAAAGTGCTGCAACAAACATTGGGATGATGTACCTCTTCATGTTTTCTCTGGATATATGCCAGGAGTGGGACTGCAGGGTCATATGGTAGCTTCATACAGTTCTCCGTAGTGGCTGCAGCAATCTACATTCCCACCAACAGTGCAGGAGGGTTCCCTTCTCTCCACATACTCTCCAGTATTTGCTGTTTGTGGATTTTTTGATGATAGCCATTCTGACCAGTATGAGGTGGCATCTCACTGTGGTTTTATTTTTTTTTAAGATTTATTTATTTATTTATTTTGGGCAGAGGTCAGGTTGGGGAGGGAGGGGAGCGGGCGGGCCACTTCTATTGGTCTTTCATTTCTCTTATTTTCATCCGTCTTTGTTCTTTGGTCCGTGTGGGCCTCCCATCGCGGTGTGTCTGTCACTGCTGAGTGCCGGCTCTGGGCGCATGCGCTCCAGAGCTCTGGCTCGGTAATTGGACACATCGGTCCAGCTGCTCCGCGGCACGTGGGATCTTCCCAGGCCAGGGATTGAACCGGAGTCCCTTGCACTGCAAGGCGGTGTCCTTACCCACTGGACCACCAGGGGAAGCCCTCATTGTGTTTTTAATTTGCATTTCTCTAATAACCTGAGATTTTAAATGTCTTTTCATGCGCCTGTTTGCCATCTACATGCTGTCTTGAGAAATGTCTATTCGGGTCTTCAGTCCACTTTTTGAGTGGATTGTTTTGTTTTGATGCTACTGACCATTCGTAAATTTGGAGACCAATCCCTTAACAGTCACATCATTTCAAATATTTTCTGTGGGTTGTCTTTTTATCCTTTCCTTTCCTGTATGAAGGCTTTTGAGTTTAAGTAGGTCCCATATGTTTATTTTTGCTTTTATTTCCATTTTTCTGGGAGAGGGATTAAAAAAGATGTTGCTGTGATTTATGTCAGAGTGTTCTGCCTATGTTTTCCTCTAAGAGTTTTATGGTATCTGGTCTGACATTTAGGTCTCTAATCCATTTTGAACTTATTTTTGTGTATAAAGTTAAGGAATGGCCTTCTTTTACATGTAGCTGTCCAGTTTTTCTAGCACCATTTGTTGAGGAGCCTGTCTTTTCAACATTGCATAGTCTTGCCTCCTTTGTCACAGATTAATCTATAGTGCATGGTCTTATTTCTGGGTTTTCTACCCAATTCCATTGATCTATATTTCTATTTTTGTGCAAGTATCACACTTTCCTGATGACTGCAGCTTTTTAGTATAGTCTGAAGTCAGGGAGCCTGATTCCTCCAGCTCTGCTTTTCTAAGATTGCTTTGGCTACTTGGGGTCTTTTGTGCCTTCATACAAATTTGAGATGCCTGCCTTTTCAGTCTTTCCTGACACCTTTGAAAAGCCGCATCAGATACAGCTTGCTTTCCACTCACTGCTTTACAGAATTTTCTGCAAATTCATTACCTGATCATGTGCTAAAAATGAATGCAATTCTGGCACAAAGTATTTTAAAAGTGCAGGAAACAAGGTTGTGTAGCATATAGAGGTTGTGTAGCATCTTTACCTTTTATATTTGAAGCATAAAAATCTATTTTTTCTTTTTGGCTGCACAATACACCATGCAGGATTGTAATTCCCTGACGAGGGATCACACCCACATCTCCTGCAGAGGAAGCATTCAATCTGGACCACAGGACTACCAGAGAAACCCCGTGAAGCATAAAATCTTTTATAAGTCTTTTTTTGCAAGCACCATAAACCAGTTGCTCCCCAGAAATTTGCAAGAATCCAATTCACATGGTGCTGTGGCAAGTATTTATTTAGAGCCAATCTCTGTGTATTACCACCCTGCTCCATAACCCGTCATGGTCCAAAACCCCACACCTGGGTGCTTCAGTACCTGCAAGACACCCATGGCATTCACTCATACAGCAAATACGAAGGCCACTGTTTGCATGACGCCGTGCTGGAGACAGCGGCAGTGCGGGGGCGGGGAGGAGAGCAATAAATAACAAGCATATGCCCACCAGGAGTTACTGGGGCAGACGGAAGAATGCTGACAAAGCAAGGTAGACGTTCTTCAAACAAAGCAATGACACACGGCATGCTGAAGTGATAAATTCTAAATTTCCAAAGAACCGTACACTGAAGGTGGTGACCAACACAATGCCCAGACTGTGATGAGCTTCCCCGTCTAACAGTCTCTGAGCAGAGCTCCCAGAACACGGGAACAGTCCCTAATGGTTAGATCAAACAAGACAGTCAGCTGCCAGTTGAGGCTCCTGTGGCTGGCTAGAGACCACACTCACCCTCTCTGCTGCCCTTTGAACATGTAGTTTTATTACACTTCCGTGGAGGAGCCTATTAGGGAAATTAAAATGGAGGAAGTCTTGGTCAGGCTTCAGAAGCAGGATAGCAGGCCTCTGACCTGCCTGCACACTGCCGTGTGACAGAGCTAAAGGCAGGCAACCCTTGCTGGGTATTCTCATTCTGGCACCCTGATACCAGGCAACAGGTTCTGCTCAGCATAGGTTGTGCCCCAATAGGCCCCGCCCACAAGCAACAACCATGAATGAGCAACTGTTAGTAGCCCTGTTCAGCCACTGGTCAGCACCACAGCAGGCCCCGCCCACAAGTAACAAACTGTCAATGAGGGACCATCAGGGGAGCAATTCAGTGGTAGGTGCTGTGGTGTTTATCAGATGGAAAGTGGGATAAGAGGCAGATCCCCACCTTCTCCCCTAGTCCCTCCAGCCTTTTCCCCGACCTTGGGCCACCTAGTGAGCTGGGGGACCCAGAAAACAGGCTGGACACTGTGTCTTGCAGGGCTCCAGAGCCCTTGCCAGGCCACGCAGCAGGCTTGGCCCAGGCCTTGAGGAAGTGGTGAACCTCTCCCCAATCCTGGACTCTGCAACCTACTAGCAGTGACCATCTTCCTGGGCCGAAGTCTGTGGGGCCTGTTCTTTCCCTCTGGGTGGCCTGAGGAGACTGAGGGCCAGTTGGGTTCCCTCAGCAATGACAGTTGTGCAGGGTCTGGGGACCTGGCCCTGAGGGAGGTGCCAGCTGAGCTCTGCTTCCTCTTAGCAAGGATGAGAACCTTGCCCTTTCTTGTCAGGACAGAGAATAAAATTAGTTGGGGAGAGATTTACAGGAACATTGTTATCTTACCATGACCTGACCTCAAGAATGAAGGATCTGACACCAAGTTAGCTACAACTAACCATGCCCCTCCCTCACCTTCTGCGTCTAAAGGGAATTGCTGAGAGCCTTCAGTAACTTTGGGTTCTTAGGCCATGAGCCATTCATCTCCTTGTATGAACCTGTAACACACGTTTCTCTGTTCCAGACTGCAATGTTTTAGTATTGACAGGCCTGTGTGTCAGGAACAAGGACTTGTGTATTCAGAACATCTGGACTCTGTGTCTACCAGCATGCACAGGAAGTAAGGCAGTACTTCAGATAAGGAAGGGTACAGGTCTTGGAATTCTTGAGCCTCTGAGGGTCTGGCCTTTCCAACCCTAACCTCTCCCTAGCCCCCCATGATGTAACAAAATCCTATGATTCACAATGTGAAATGAACAGCATTATAAAAAGGTTCAAGTTAAACCAGAGCTGAATTTTTACACACAAACTGATACCACTTTGCACCCTGGGATTTTACGCAAGACCCCCAGAACTGCAATCTTAAGTCTCACTATGTAGTAGATGCACTGCCTGGGACCCTCTCCCAGCTAGGACTCCAGACTGCTATTAACAAGGGATTTCCCATAGCTGTTAAGTCTGGATGTTGGTTGCCTTATCTGGTGATGGATAACACTGCTACTTCTCTCTAGTCCCTCCAGCCTTTTCCCCGACCTTGGGCCACCTAGTGAGCTGGGGGACCCAGAAAACAGGCTGGACACTGTGTCTTGCAGGGCTCCAGAGCCCTTGCCAGGCCACGCAGCAGGCTTGGCCCAGGCCTTGAGGAAGTGGTGAACCTCTCCCCAATCCTGGACTCTGCAACCTACTAGCAGTGACCATCTTCCTGGGCCGAAGTCTGTGGGGCCTGTTCTTTCCCTCTGGGTGGCCTGAGGAGACTGAGGGCCAGTTGGGTTCCCTCAGCAATGACAGTTGTGCAGGGTCTGGGGACCTGGCCCTGAGGGAGGTGCCAGCTGAGCTCTGCTTCCTCTTAGCAAGGATGAGAACCTTGCCCTTTCTTGTCAGGACAGAGAATAAAATTAGTTGGGGAGAGATTTACAGGAACATTGTTATCTTACCATGACCTGACCTCAAGAATGAAGGATCTGACACCAAGTTAGCTACAACTAACCATGCCCCTCCCTCACCTTCTGCGTCTAAAGGGAATTGCTGAGAGCCTTCAGTAACTTTGGGTTCTTAGGCCATGAGCCATTCATCTCCTTGTATGAACCTGTAACACACGTTTCTCTGTTCCAGACTGCAATGTTTTAGTATTGACAGGCCTGTGTGTCAGGAACAAGGACTTGTGTATTCAGAACATCTGGACTCTGTGTCTACCAGCATGCACAGGAAGTAAGGCAGTACTTCAGATAAGGAAGGGTACAGGTCTTGGAATTCTTGAGCCTCTGAGGGTCTGGCCTTTCCAACCCTAACCTCTCCCTAGCCCCCCATGATGTAACAAAATCCTATGATTCACAATGTGAAATGAACAGCATTATAAAAAGGTTCAAGTTAAACCAGAGCTGAATTTTTACACACAAACTGATACCACTTTGCACCCTGGGATTTTACGCAAGACCCCCAGAACTGCAATCTTAAGTCTCACTATGTAGTAGATGCACTGCCTGGGACCCTCTCCCAGCTAGGACTCCAGACTGCTATTAACAAGGGATTTCCCATAGCTGTTAAGTCTGGATGTTGGTTGCCTTATCTGGTGATGGATAACACTGCTACTTCTCTCTATTGTTTGTTTCTTTGAATGAGTTTCTACTGAAATTAAGTCAAGTAATCTATAAAAAATTAAAATTGGGGCTACCTTGGTGGTCCAGTGGGTAGAGAGTCTGCCTTGCAGTGCAAGGGGCACAGGTTCAATTCATGGCCTGGGAAGATCGCACGTGCTGCGGAGCAGCTGGACCAATGTGTCCAATTATGAGACAGTGCCCTGAAGCACATGTGCCCAGAGCTAGTGCTCTGCAACAAGAGAGGCCACTGCAATGGGAGGCCCACACAGGCCGAAGAAAAAAGATAGATGAAAATAAATAAATAAAAAATCAATAAAAGAGGTCAAAATTAAAAAAAAAAAATGACATTGGAGCTTATTGGCAGCTCAGTAGTGAAGAGTTTGCCTGCCAATGCAAGAGACACAGGTTCTATTTCTGATTGCGGAAGGTCCCACGTGCTGCGGAGCAACTAAGGCTTTGATCCACAGCCGTTAAGCCTGTGCTGTAGAGCCTCAGAGCTGCAACCACTGAGCCCACGTGCCACAACTATTGAAGCCTGTGTGCACTAGAGCCCAAGATCCACAATAAGAGAAGTCACTGCAACAAGAAGACTGCTCACCTCAACTAGAGAGTAGTCCCCACTCCTTGCAACTAGAGAAGAGTGTGCAGCAGCAATGAAAACCCAGAATAGCCAAAAATAAATAAATAAATAACTAAAATTGTTTTTGTGTGTAACAAATGGTTTGTTTTGTTGACGAATGCTTCAAACCTAAAACAAAAGTAAAACTTTGGGCATAAGAAAGCCCATGTATCAGTTGCTCACTCATAACTTCGGGAATCTCTTCACCTTTCTGCTATGTCTCTGAGGCCATCGGCTCCATCAGATTCTTGATAGACATATATCCAATTTGCTTACACCCTTTAAGTTCTTTTAGTTGTTTTTACTCACTAAGCCATATTCAACTCTTTGCCACCCCACGGTCACAAAGCCTCCTCTGTCCATGGGATACTCCGGGCAAGAATACAGAAGTGGATTGCCATTTCCTTCTCTAGGGGATTTCCCCAACACAGGGATTGGAACCTGAGTCTTGCAATGGCAGGTGGGTTCTTTACCACCGAGTTACCACGTAAGAACATTTTTAGTATTCAGGAACAAGTTCATCTACCTACTCTTGTGCACTCAGAATCTCTTCAGCTTTCACCATTCTAATGCTGGGCACTGGTTAAATTTAACTCAGGCCCCAACCGTGTAGATGGTCAGTGGTCAGAATACACACTGCACACAGCCAGCAGTTCCCATCATTCCACACCCCTCCTCGTGTTAGGTGCACAGCAATGGAGATTCTCTTCTTCACAGAGCTAAACACGGAGCAGATTCTGGGGAAATCTTTATCATCACTAGCAAAGAGCCTGCTTCCTGGCAGGACAGTCCTTTCCCTAAAGAAACACCTGCTCGACCAAGAGCTGGGTAAGAAAGTGTGCTATCGCTAGAAAAGAAAGTCTCGAGCAAACTGGGCTGCCCATGAGAAGTGCTGCCTGCTCTGTGCCCAGGAGAAAAGGAGTCAAGACTGGCTGTTTCTGGGGATGGGACTGGGAAAAGCAACTGTAATGGGGAAGCTCCACCTAGTGTCCAGGACTGGAACTGCTACTCAACCAGACCCATACACACTCGCCCAGCAAGACTCCTGGTCCCTACAGTGGCTCAGTGGTAAAGAATCCACATGCAGTGCAGTAGACGCCAGCTCACTCCCCGGGTCTGGAAGATCCCCTGGAGGAGGAAATGGCAATTCACTCCAGTGTTCTTCCCTGGAGAATCCCATGGACGGTGGAGCCTGTCGGGCTACAGTCCATGGGTTCAGAAAGAGTGGGACACAACTGAGTGACTACACCACCACCACCAAAGAGCAAGTTTCAGCACCAAGTGATTCAGTTCCCCTCTCAGGCAAACTAACTTATTTTAGCAAAGGAACATGTTTTTGTCACCTGAGACTTATGGCGATATTCTCAAAAAGTATTTTATCACTAATGATCTGATAGTCTGATTAAGCCTTTTGGCTCCTGACACAGATGTTTAAAAAGTAACACTGCAGGCTTCCCCAGTGGTCCAGTGGGTAAGGACACCACCTTGCAGTGCAAGGGGTGCTGGTTCAATCCCTGGCCTGCGAAGATCCCATGTGCTGCGGAGCAGCTGGACCAATGTGTCCAATTACGGAGCCCGAGCTCTGGAGCACATGTGCCCAGAGCCGGTGCTCTACAATGAGAGAGGCCACTGCAATGGGAGGCCCACACAGGCCAAAGAACTAAGATGGATGTAAATAGATAAATGAAAGACCAATAGAAGTGGCTCGCCTACCCCTCTCCCTCCCCAACCCCCCCCCCCAAAAAAAAGGAACACTGCTGTTGTGGCGGGCTTGCTATGGAAGATCACTGGCCTTCTGGCCTTGTGGGACTGGCTGTGTATGAGAGTCTACATGAGAAACTAGAAATACCACACACAAAGATTCCTGATGTTCTTGCACAAACCCCTAAAATGCAGCCTGAGAATACAGGGCTTCCCTGATGACTCAAGGGTGAAGAATCACCTGCCAATGCAGGGGACACAGGTTCAACTGGCTGATGAGAAGTGCTGGGCCCAGGAGAAAAGGAGTCAAGACTGGCTGTTTCTGGGGATGGGACTGGGAAAAGCAACTGTAATGGGGAAGCTCCACCTAGTGTCCAGGACTGGAACTGCTACTCAACCAGACCCATACACACTCGCCCAGCAAGACTCCTGGTCCCTACAGTGGCTCAGTGGTAAAGAATCCACATGCAGTGCAGTAGACGCCAGCTCAATCCCCGGGTCTGGAAGATCCCCTGGAGGAGGAAATGGCAATTCACTCCAGTGTTCTTCCCTGGAGAATCCCATGGACGGTGGAGCCTGTCGGGCTACAGTCCATGGGTTCAGAAAGAGTGGGACACAACTGAGTGACTACACCACCACCACCAAAGAGCAAGTTTCAGCACCAAGTGATTCAGTTCCCCTCTCAGGCAAACTAACTTATTTTAGCAAAGGAACATGTTTTTGTCACCTGAGACTTATGGCGATATTCTCAAAAAGTATTTTATCACTAATGATCTGATAGTCTGATTAAGCCTTTTGGCTCCTGACACAGATGTTTAAAAAGTAACACTGCAGGCTTCCCCAGTGGTCCAGTGGGTAAGGACACCACCTTGCAGTGCAAGGGGTGCTGGTTCAATCCCTGGCCTGCGAAGATCCCATGTGCTGCGGAGCAGCTGGACCAATGTGTCCAATTACGGAGCCCGAGCTCTGGAGCACATGTGCCCAGAGCCGGTGCTCTACAATGAGAGAGGCCACTGCAATGGGAGGCCCACACAGGCCAAAGAACTAAGATGGATGTAAATAGATAAATGAAAGACCAATAGAAGTGGCTCGCCTACCCCTCTCCCTCCCCAACCCCCCCCCCAAAAAAAAGGAACACTGCTGTTGTGGCGGGCTTGCTATGGAAGATCACTGGCCTTCTGGCCTTGTGGGACTGGCTGTGTATGAGAGTCTACATGAGAAACTAGAAATACCACACACAAAGATTCCTGATGTTCTTGCACAAACCCCTAAAATGCAGCCTGAGAATACAGGGCTTCCCTGATGACTCAAGGGTGAAGAATCACCTGCCAATGCAGGGGACACAGGTTCAATCCCCACTGTTGGGAAGATCCCACATGCCGCAGGACAAATGAGCCCGTGCACCACAACTGAGCCTGTGCCCTAGAGCCTGTGCTCCCCAATAAGAATAGCCACTGCAATGAGAAGCCTATGCACCTCAACTAGAGAGTGGCCCCTGCTTGCCAGAACTAGAGAGAAAGCCCTATGCAGCAACAAAGACCCAGTTCGGCCAATAAATACAATTACCTAATTTTAAAACATTGTTTTAAAAAAGAAAATATATGGGGCTTTCCTAGTGGTCCAGTGGGTAAGGACAACGCCTTGCAGTGCAAGGGGCGCCGGTTCAATCCCTGGCCTGGGAAGATCCCACGTGCCGTGGAGCGGCTGGACCGATGTGTCCAACTCCCCAGCCGGAGCTCTGGAGTGCATGCGCCCAGAGCCGGTGCTCTGTGGCGACAGAGGCCACTGCGATGGGAGGCCCGCACAGGCCAGAGAACAAAGATGGATGAAGGTGGATAAATGACGGACCAATAGAAGTGGCAAAAAAAAAAAAAAAAGATAAGAAAATATACGAAACAGATTACAAATGAGAAGCTGAGTATGGTTAAAGCAGAAGCAGGTTTTACAGAACTAGAAGAGCAGCTTCAGGGTAGCCTCAGAAGAAGTGATTCTTCAGGCTGAAAATGAACTAAGCCCAGAGAAAGAAAGGGTTCAGGGGAAACCACAGGTGTCTATAGCAGGAGAGGCTCCTGCCAACCAACGGAAACAGCCGACACAAATGTCATTAAATGACCAGTGTCTTGATAGGAAACTGACGTACATAAATATTGTTATATCAAAAAATGGTAACACATACCCAATTTAAAGGAAAAAATGCTAAAAACTTGTTAATTTTTCTAAAGTTATTAATAGACTGATGGATACAAAAACAACCAGTATATATGCTGTCTACAGGACACTCACTGTAGACTTAGGGACACATCCAGACTGAAGTGAGATGATGGAATAAGATATTCCATGCACATGGAAATCAAGAGAGTTGGAATAGCAACACCTGTCTAACACAAAATAGACTTTAAAATAAAGACTGTTCCAAGAGACAAAGAACACTACATAGTGACTAGGGATTAATCCAAGAAGATGTAACAAATGCAAATCCAGATGCAACCAGCACAGAAGCACCTCACTATATAAGGCAAACACTAACAGCTATGACAAAAGAAATCAATAGTAACACAAAAGTAGCGGAGGACTTTTTTTTTTTTTTTTAAACATTTATTTATTTATTTTGGCAGGTGTGAGGAGGGAGGGGGGTGGGCAGGCCACTTCCACTGGTCTTTCATTTGTCTAGTTTCATCCATCTTTGTTTTTTGGACCGTGTGGGCCTCCCATCGCGGTGGCGTCTGTTGTCGCAGAGCACCGGCTCTGGGCGCATGCGCTCCAGAGCTCCGGCTGGGGAGTTGGACACATCAGTCCAGCCGCTCCGCGGCACGTGGGATCTTCCCAGTCCAGGGATCGAACCGGCGTCCCTTGCACTGCAAGGCGGTGTCCTTACCCACTGGACCACCAGGGAAGCCCAGCGGGGGACTTTTAACATCCCCTCTTACATCAAGGGACAGACCATCCAGGCAGAAAACCAGTAAGAAATACAGGCTTGAAATAATATATCACATGAGATGCACTTAACTGAATATTCTACCCAAAGCAGCAGAAAACACATCCTTTTCAAGTACAACTGGAACACTCTCCAGGACTGATCACATGCTGAGTCACAAAGTAAGGCTCAATAAATTTAAGACATCTGAACATCAGCATCTTTTCTGTCTGCTTCCCTGGTGGCTCAGATGGTAAAGAATCTGCCTGCAATGCAGGTAACCCAGGTTTGATCCCTGGATCTGGAAGATCCCCTGGAGAAGGAAAGGAAATGGCAATCCACTCCAGTATTCTTGCCTGGGGAATCCCATGAACTGAGGAGCCTAGCAGGCTATGGTCCAAGGAATTGCAGAGTTGGACCCAACTGAGCCACGAACACTTTCACTTTCAGCATCTTTTCTGATCACAATGCTGAGGCTAACACTCAACTACCAAAAATGCACAAACAACACAAACATGTGGAGTCTAAACAATATGCTACTAAACCACCTGTCTAACACAAAATAGACTTTAAAATAAAGACTGTTCCAAGAGACAAAGAACACTACATAGTGACTAGGGATTAATCCAAGAAGATGTAACAAATGCAAATCCAGATGCAACCAGCACAGAAGCACCTCACTATATAAGGCAAACACTAACAGCTATGACAAAAGAAATCAATAGTAACACAAAAGTAGCGGAGGACTTTTTTTTTTCTTTAAACATTTATTTATTTATTTTGGCAGGTGTGAGGAGGGAGGGGGGTGGGCAGGCCACTTCCACTGGTCTTTCATTTGTCTAGTTTCATCCATCTTTGTTTTTTGGACCGTGTGGGCCTCCCATCGCGGTGGCGTCTGTTGTCGCAGAGCACCGGCTCTGGGCGCATGCGCTCCAGAGCTCCGGCTGGGGAGTTGGACACATCAGTCCAGCCGCTCCGCGGCACGTGGGATCTTCCCAGTCCAGGGATCGAACCGGCGTCCCTTGCACTGCAAGGCGGTGTCCTTACCCACTGGACCACCAGGGAAGCCCAGCGGGGGACTTTTAACATCCCCTCTTACATCAAGGGACAGACCATCCAGGCAGAAAACCAGTAAGAAATACAGGCTTGAAATAATATATCACATGAGATGCACTTAACTGAATATTCTACCCAAAGCAGCAGAAAACACATCCTTTTCAAGTACAACTGGAACACTCTCCAGGACTGATCACATGCTGAGTCACAAAGTAAGGCTCAATAAATTTAAGACATCTGAACATCAGCATCTTTTCTGTCTGCTTCCCTGGTGGCTCAGATGGTAAAGAATCTGCCTGCAATGCAGGTAACCCAGGTTTGATCCCTGGATCTGGAAGATCCCCTGGTGAAGGGAATGGCAAACCACTCCAGTATTCTTGCCTGGGGAATCCCATGAACTGAGGAGCCTAGCAGGCTATGGTCCAAGGAATTGCAGAGTTGGACCCAACTGAGCCACGAACACTTTCACTTTCAGCATCTTTTCTGATCACAATGCTGAGGCTAACACTCAACTACCAAAAAAATGCACAAACAACACAAACATGTGGAGTCTAAACAATATGCTACTAAACCACCAATGGATCGCTGAAGAAGTCAAAATGAAAACAAAACCACAACAATCTAAAACCTATGGGATGCAGCAAAAGCACTTCTAACAGGTAAGTATATACGATACAAGCTTAACTCAACAAACAAAAAAATCTCAACCTAAATGTACACTTAAAGAAATAAGAGAAAGAACAAAAAAAAAACAAACTCAGTAAAAGAAATCATAAAGATCAGAGCAGAAATAAATGAACAGCAAAACTAAAAGCTGGTTCTTTGAAA
Source organism: Tragulus kanchil (assembly GCA_022376925.1). Classification (NCBI taxonomy): domain Eukaryota; kingdom Metazoa; phylum Chordata; class Mammalia; order Artiodactyla; family Tragulidae; genus Tragulus; species Tragulus kanchil. Next base: position 23,251,152 of record JAIOJX010000032.1, read on the forward strand.
AAATAAACAAAACTGATGAACCTTTAGCTTGACTCATAAAGAAAAAGGAAGGGGCCTCCAGCAATAAAATCAAAAATTAAAAAAGGAGAAAAGTTAGAACTGACACCACAGAAAGACAACGGATCAGGAGAGACTATTACAAACAACTATGTGCCCACAAAAATGGAAGACCTGGAAGAAATGAACAAACTCTTAGAAAAATATAACCTCCCAAGACTGAACCGCAAAGAAACAGAAAATACAGACAGACCAAGCACAAGTAATGAAACAGAATATTTAATTTAAAAACTTCCAACAAACAAAAGTCTAGGACCAGATGGCTTCAAAGGTAGATTCTATCAAACATTTAAAGAGGTAACACCCATCCTTCTGAAACTATTCCCAAAAACTGCAGAGGAACGAACACTCTCAAACTCTTATGAGGCCAGCAACACTGATCTCCAAACCATACAGAGAAATCACACACACACACACACACACACACACACACACACACACACAAAATCCCAGCAGATTACAGGACAATTATCACTAATGTCCACGGATGCAAAAATCCTCTGCAAAATACTAGGAAACGGAATCCAACAGTACAGAAAAAGGATCACATGCTGTGATCAAATGGGATTCATCCCAAGGATGCAAGGATTTTTCAGTATCCACAAATCAGTTGATGTGATGCACCATATTAACAAACTGAAGAAAAAATGTATGATCTTAGCAACAGATGCAGAAAAATTTTCCAGAAAATTTAACATGTATGGTAACTTCCAGCAAGTGGGCATAGAGGGGAAAAACCTCAACATCATAAAAGCCACACACAACAAGGCCAGAGCTAATACCACACTCAACCGCAAAAAGCGGAAAACACCGCCTCCAAGATCAGAACAAGACAAGACTGCCCACTCTCGCCATCTTTCTTGTTGTTGTTGTTGTTGTTAATTTTGACCTTTATTTATTTATTTATCAACCATCTATATTCTTTGGCCTGTGTGGGCCTCCCATTGCAGTGGCCTCTCTTGTTGCAGAGCACCAGATCTGGGCACATGCACTCCAGAGCACTGGCTCATAATTGGACACACCGGTCAGCCGTTCCTCGGCATGTGGGATCTTCCCAGGCCAGGGATCAAACCAGTGCCCCATGCACTGCAAGGCGGACTCCTTACCCACTGGACCACCAGGGAAGCCCCCACTCTCGCCATTTTAACTCAACATAGTTTTAAAAGTTCTTGCTATAGTAATCAGAGTGAGAAAAAAAAGAAAGAAATGAAAAGGATCTAAACTGGAAAAAGAAGTAAAACTGTTACTATTTGTAGATGACATGATACTATACAGAGAAAATACTGAAGAGACTACCAGAATACTAGAGCTCATCAAGAATTTGGGAAAGTCGCAGGCTACAAAATTACTATACAGAAATCTGTTGCATTTTTATACACTAACAATGAAATATCAGAAAGAGAAATTAAGGGAACAATACCATTTATTATTGCATCAAATAGAAAAAAAAAAAAAACCTCTTGGAATAAACCTACCTAAGAAGGCCCACACTCCAAAAACTGTAAGATGCTGCTGATGAAAGAAACTAAAGACCACACAGAGATGAAAAGATATACCATGCACTTGTACTGGAAGAGTCAATATTGTCAAAAGGACTATACTACCCAAGGCAACCTGTAGATTCAATGCAATCCCTAACAAAAATACCAATGGCATTTTTCACAGGACTAGAACAAGGAGCCAAAACAGTCCTGAGAAAGAAGAATGGAGTTGGAGGAATCACACGCCCTGACTTCAGACTACACTAAAAGCTACAATGATTCAAACAGTATGGTACCAACACAAAAGTAGGCCCAGAGATCAGTGGAACAGGACAGAGAACCCAGAACAAACTCCCTGCCCTTATGGTCAGTTTATCTATGACACAGGAGGCAAAAATATACAATGAAGAAAAGTGGTCCTGGGAAAACTGGACAGCTACATATAAAACAATGAAACTAGAACATTCTCTAATACCATATACAAAATAAACTCAGAACGAAATTGTTAGGGTGGTAGGCTATTAAAGTGTTAACACTGCGGCTGGAGATTCCCCAGCACTAAATAATCATAAGAAAGGGCCAAGTTGTTAGGATCAACACCGCGACCAGACTCCCGGCACCAAATCAGGGGGTCAGTTGCTTGCCTGCTGGCACCTGAGAGTCTCCTTAGACCTGCGATAAGGAGATAGCCTTGGCCATAAAAATTCCTCACAAAGTGTCAAGAATTTCACACCCCCCGCCCACAGCCACCTGAAGGATAGTGGGCTCATCACTGGACTTCCCGCCAAACTTAAACAAAGAACTCGTTTCTGCGCCTGCCCTGAGGGATCCCCCTCCCATTTTCTCCTGTTCCCCTCCTCCCTAATAAAACCTCCTCGTCCCATCTCCGGGGCGCGATTTCCCTGGCCCATCTCTCGGACCTGTGGATCTCGCCCGGGAACTCTTCCCAAATAAACTTCTTCCCTAACAGCTTGCAGCCCGCCGTGTCTTTACGATTCTTACATCTGGTGCCGAAGACCCGGGAGGAGCGTGAGCCTCGCGGCCCCCTGCGAGTGCCCCTCCTCTCCCACTGACACGGCGGGACCTCTCTGACCATCACCCGCTCCGGCACACGTGAGTGGTAAGTCCCCCTTATTAAATCCCATTGTAGAGATGAAAAGATATACCATGCACTTGTACTGGAAGAGTCAATATTGTCAAAAGGACTATACTACCCAAGGCAACCTGTAGATTCAATGCAATCCCTAACAAAAATACCAATGGCATTTTTCACAGGACTAGAACAAGGAGCCAAAACAGTCCTGAGAAAGAAGAATGGAGTTGGAGGAATCACACGCCCTGACTTCAGACTACACTAAAAGCTACAATGATTCAAACAGTATGGTACCAACACAAAAGTAGGCCCAGAGATCAGTGGAACAGGACAGAGAACCCAGAACAAACTCCCTGCCCTTATGGTCAGTTTATCTATGACACAGGAGGCAAAAATATACAATGAAGAAAAGTGGTCCTGGGAAAACTGGACAGCTACATATAAAACAATGAAACTAGAACATTCTCTAATACCATATACAAAATAAACTCAGAACGAAATTGTTAGGGTGGTAGGCTATTAAAGTGTTAACACTGCGGCTGGAGATTCCCCAGCACTAAATAATCATAAGAAAGGGCCAAGTTGTTAGGATCAACACCGCGACCAGACTCCCGGCACCAAATCAGGGGGTCAGTTGCTTGCCTGCTGGCACCTGAGAGTCTCCTTAGACCTGCGATAAGGAGATAGCCTTGGCCATAAAAATTCCTCACAAAGTGTCAAGAATTTCATACCCCCCGCCCACAGCCACCTGAAGGATAGTGGGCTCATCACTGGACTTCCCGCCAAACTTAAACAAAGAACTCGTTTCTGCGCCTGCCCTGAGGGATCCCCCTCCCATTTTCTCCTGTTCCCCTCCTCCCTAATAAAACCTCCTCGTCCCATCTCCGGGGCGCGATTTCCCTGGCCCATCTCTCGGACCTGTGGATCTCGCCCGGGAACTCTTCCCAAATAAACTTCTTCCCTAACAGCTTGCAGCCCGCCGTGTCTTTACGATTCTTACATCTGGTGCCGAAGACCCGGGAGGAGCGTGAGCCTCGCGGCCCCCTGCGAGTGCCCCTCCTCTCCCACTGACACGGCGGGACCTCTCTGACCATCACCCGCTCCGGCATACGTGAGTGGTAAGTCCCCCTTATTAAATCCCATTGTTTTCACTTGAGACTCTGCTCCGGGCCCCTGGCTGAAAATCGCGGCCGCGTCAGGGCAACCCTCCGCCCCTGTGGCTTCCGGCGACTACCGACTACCGTTGCGGAGACGTCTGCCACGGTTTTCGCACTCTCCGGTGTTCTGCTCACGCCAAGCAGAACATCTATCCTGTGGTCCCAGGCAGTCTCGGGGACGCCTGTCTCTGCCTAGTTCCACATCCGCCGGTCTCGGGTGACAACGTGGGCAACTCTAAATCTAAACCTGATCCTCAGACCCCTTTTGGGCTGTTTACACCCCTCCTGCCCAAGCCGGTTCCTCCGGCCCTCCAGTCCAGGACTGGTTGGCTCCCGCCCGTGCTGGGCTCCCGTTCCTCCGGCCCTCCAGTCCAGGACTGGTTGGCTCCCCACCGTGCTGGGCTCCTGTTCCTCCAGCCATCCAGTCCGGGACTGGTTGGCTCCCACCCACACTCTTTAAGACTGCAATACTGCAATAGTGTGTGGCCACAATATCCTCTAAATAATCAAATCAGTGGCCTAAAAATGGGGCTTACGACTTTAATGTCCTCACTGATTTAGATAATTTCTGCCAAAGGAATGGGAAATGGTCAGAGATTCCTTATGTTCAAGTTTTTTGGGATGTTCGTTCCCGTCCTTCTCTCTGTGCTGTCTGTTCTACCTCCCAAGTCCTTCTTGCTAAAGAAACTCCACCTACATCGCTGATAGCTCCACCACTAAGAAACACCAAACCTGCTCTCTCTCTCTTTGATTTAGACGCGGAAGCCTCGTCCTCACTTTCTGAACCTCCTGAAAACCTTTCTTCTCCGCCGGCTAAACCCATCCAGGCTCCGCCACAAACCCCACCCTCTTTAGCTCCTGAAACTGTCTCTTTCACCTAGTAACTTTACCCAACCTCCGCCATACCCTGAATCAACCTCTCACTAGAGTCCACCAAACTCACCTTTAGCCCCCGCAGAACCTCCCCTGCCTTCACTTTCTCCCACTTCCCCTAATCCCCGCTTTTCAATGCCTGTACCTTCTCAAGCCTCGGCTTTATACCCGACACTTCCATCCTCAGAATCTATGCGACCTTCTTTTTTCTATGACTCCCCCATTAGTGCTCACACTTGCTCTAAAATTACGCCTGCTACAGACCCTCCCCCTATATGCCCACTTCGAGAAGTGGCCGGGGCAGACGGAGTCGTGCGTCTACATGCACCTTTCACTCTTGCTGATCTCTCCCAAATTGAAAAACGCCTAGGTTCTTTCTCTGCTAACCCTTCTTTATACATCAAAAAATTTCAATATCTTACACAAGCATATGACCTTACCTGGCACGATCTCCAGGTGGTCCTATCCTCCAGCCTAACTCCAGAAGAAAAAGAACGAATTCTAATTGCTGCCACAGCTCATGCTGACCAAACACATCTTACTGATGACACTATGCCACTAGGCGCTGAGGCGGTTCCCAGAACCGAACCAGCTTGGAATTACCAACCAGGGCAACCTGGCCATCAGCGGCAAAATCAAATGATTACATGTCTAATAGTAGGAATGAGGACTGTCTCACATAAAGTAGTTAACTATACCAAACTTCAAGAAGTCACCCAGATGCCGGATGAAAATCCGGCCCTCTTCCTTAACCGACTTACAGAGGCCCTAACTCTCTATACTTAAATAGACCCTGCCTCTGACGCAGGAGCCACCATTCTTGCTACTCACTTTATCTCCCAATCGGCTCCTGACATTAGAAAAAAGTTACAAAAGGCAGAAAGGGGACCGCAGACCCCTATCCAAGACCTGGTAAATATGGCCTTTAAAGTTTTTAATGCCCAAGAGGATGAAGCCGAGGCCTCACGTAAGGCCCAGCTGCAGCAGATGGTAGCCCTCCAAACCCAAGCCATGGTAGCTGCCCTGCAGCTTGCCAACGCCAAAGGCAAACAAGGGGGATCTAAAAGCACACAAAAGACCCCACCAGGACCATGTTACAAATGTGGCAAAGAAGGCCACTGGGCAAGGAATTGCCCCAATCCCCGAGTCCCTAACGGACCCTGCCCATTGTGTAACCAGAAGGGACATTGGAAGAGTGAATGTCCCACACGGTCTGGTACGACCTCGATGCCTCCACATCGGAGCCCTGCCAGCCCCTCTCCTCTGGACCTACTGGGCTTGGCTGATGACTGACGCGGCCCGGACTCGAGGACCCCCATCACCCTCGCAGAGCCCAGGGTAACGCTCCAGGTAGCGGGTAAGTCTATTTCCTTTTTTTTTAGACACGGGGCTACCTACTCTGTTTTGCCATCCTATGCGGGACCTTTGACTACTTCCCAGATCTCGGTTACGGGTATAGACGGTCAGCCCACTACACCCTTTCAAACAGAGCCTCTACCTTGCAAACTCGATTCGACCTACTTTACACACTCATTTTTAGTTATTCCCTCCTGCCCTCTCCCGCTTTTAGGACGAGATATCCTAGCCCATCTAAAAACGGTCATGCTCATAGGCTCTGACTCTGCCGCTCATCTCCTTTCCTTATTAGTTCCTCCTATCGAGTCACCCCAAGTCCTCCCTGACACTAAAGCTGATCCTATAGTCTGGGACACAGCCACCCCAGTCATCACTGCCCACCATCAACCAGTACTCATTAAACTAAAAGATCCCTCTTATTTCCCATCGAAGCCCCAATTCCCTATTTCTGATGCTCATAGAAGGGAACTCAAACCAATCATCACCCGGTTGCTAGACCAAGGCCTTCTCATTCCTACCAACTCTCCCTGTAATACTCCGATCCTTCCTATAAAAAAGCCCACAGGAGCCTATAGACTGGTCCAAGATCTTCGCCTGATCAACGAGGCAGTTATTCCTATTCACCCAGTAGTCCCAAATCCTTATACCCTTCTCTCTCATATTCCTCTGAACACCACCCACTATACTGTCCTAGGTCTTAAGGATGCCTTCTTTACAGTCCCTCTACATCCTGATTCCTATTTTCTTTTTGCCTTCACATAGACTGAACCGGACACCCAGGTCTCACAACAACTCACCTGGACAGTCCTCCCCCAAGGGTTTAGGGACAGTCCCCACCTGTTTGGACAGGCTCTAGCTAAAGACCTAACTGACTGCCCATTACCGGACAGCCATCTCTTACAATATGTCGATGATTTACTATTATGCAGCCCCTCTTATTCTCACTCACAACAAGACGCCATAACGCTTCTCAATTTCTTAGGACAAAGGGGATGTCGAGTCACTCCCTCTAAAGTCCAGCTATCCAGCCCCACAGTCACCTATTTAGGAGTTAGCTTAAACCGCTCCTCAAAAACTCTGACCACAGATAGAATACAGGCACTACGGAGTCTGACTCCTCCCACTACCACTGATCAAATTCTTTCCTTCCTGGGTCTAGTAGGATTTTTCAGACACTGGATACCCAACTTTGCCATTCTTGCTAGGCCCCTCTATCGAGCAGCGAAGGAAACCCCCACAGGGCCTTTGACTTCCCCTACAAAAGTGGCAAAAGCTTTCCATGTTCTTCGAGATATTCTGATCACTTCTCCGACTCTTGCATTACCAGACCCTAATAAACCCTTTCACCTCTTCACCAACGAAAAAACAGGAATAGCAACCGGCCTTCTGGCTCAACCACTAGGCCCTGCCTATCAGCCTATCGCTTATTTATCAAAGCAGCTAGATAATACTGTTAAAGGATGGCAACCTTGCCTCCGGGCTCTAGCAGCAGCCTCAGAGTTGGCAAAGGAATCTCTCAAACTGACGCTCTCTCAACCCTTATCGGTCTTTTCAACCCACAGACTTCAAGATTTACTAACCCACCGCTCTCTTTCCCTGCTGGGACCCTCCCGCATACAAGAGTTTCACCTGCTGTTCATTGAAAACCCCCTTATTAACTCTATGCCCTTCTCCTCCTTTAAACCCTGCTTTTTTACTGCCCAAGTCCACAACACTCCCCTTCCCGCTGCACTCCTGCCCTGAGGTGGTAGAAGAACTCTCCAACTCCCCCACAAAGTGGCTGTTATACACTGCAAAGGGCACCAGTCTCAAAATAACTCAGTAGCCCAAGGCAATGCTAGAGCAGATGCTGTGGCCAGAAGCCTAACTTCTAGTCCCCCCACTACTAACACTGCTTTATTCTTAACCCCCACTGAAACCCCTAACTACTCTCCAGAAGAGCAATCACTCTTAAACACACAAGGAGGTGCTTACTCAAAAGAAGGGTGGATTACTGTTCAAAACAAAATAGCCCTTCCCGCCTCCCAGGCATTAGACATCCTAACCCAAGTACATCAGACACTACATATTGGCCCACGAGCTATGTTCCATTTCTTAGAGCCTTTATTCTTTCACCCCAATCTAAAAACTCTGATTAAGCAGGTCCACTCGCAGTGTCACATTTGCTCTGTCACCTCATCCCAAGGAGGGCTCCACATCAGGCCTCCAGCACATCAGATGAGAGGACACCTCCCGGGAGAAGACTGGCAAATTGACTTTACCCATATGCCTCCCTGCCGTAAACTGAGATTTTTGCTTACTCTGGTAGATACCTTCTCAGGTTGGGTAGAAGCCTTCCCGACCTCGCAGGAAAATGCTCATACTGTATCCACTATTTTGCTAGAGCAGATAATACCCGCTTGGATTGCCCTCTTCCATTCAGTCCGATAACGGGCCAGCCTTCATCTCTCAGATAGTACAGCAAGTCTCCTCTGTTCTAAATATTTCTTGAAATCTTCACATTCCGTATCGCCTCAATCATCAGGAAAAGTAGAAAGAGCCAATGGACTGATTAAGGCTCACCTGGCTAAACTAACTGTGGAAGTACGCCTTTCCTGGCCTGAACTGTTGCCTCTTACACTGGCCAGGCTCAGGGCTACTCCTAGAGCCCCCCCGTTCCTCAGCCCCTTTGCGCTCCTCTATGGACGCCTTTCTTATCAATAACAACTTGTCTACTAAAACCTCTTTGTTAGCCTCTTATCTCCCTTACTTGACTCTGCTTGAAAACTTTGAGAACACGCAGACCGGGTCCTGCCACAACCCAGTCATCGTGACACACCTAACACAAGCACTCAATCCTCTCCTACTTCCTTACAACCAGGAGACTCAGTGCTTCTCAAAACTCTACACCCAAAGCCCATAGAGCCACGGAGGACCAGACCACACACAGTAATCCTAACCACCCCAACGGCAGTTAAGCTACTGGGAGATCGAGCCAGGCATCACGTGTCTCAGATAAAAAGGGCTCCAAGCCACCTAGATCAATTCTCTGCTAAACTCACCGGATCCACCAAAATCCTGGAAAATAAACATTCAAGACCCCTGGGACTCCACGTGACAATCCGGACAGTATGGTAAGCTGGATAGAGGCTATCAACAGATGCCATAGACCACATTATATATTCAAAAATATATATATAGAGAGAGACTAGACACCTTAACAGAAGTAAAACAGACCATAGATCAGGCTGAATCTAGCCTTAATCAGGACATAAATCAGCCATGGGTCCCAGAAGCCTTCACCTGGATAGAAGTTATCAGACAGGGTGTAAAACTGCTTAATAACACAAAGGACTATCAGGTATTGACTTATTTGTGTGCATCTTTGAATAGACCTGTACTAGCAGCGGTCCCATTAACATACTCCGTGAACGTATCTAAGGCTAGTTTACCAAACCAACCCCAAAATCCTGTTGCACTAGATGTCCCCTCTTTCAATCTGAACAGACTTACTTCCTCTGCTACGACAAAGGGGTGTCGAATTCCCCTTGCAATATGACCATACGGGTAACAGAAACCTTGTATACCCCCTCTGGCATTTTCTTCTGGTGCAACAAAACTCTTTACAATCACATAAGTCTGCAATCACCGTTCCCATGTTGGCCTGTTATCCTAGTTCCTCAACTAATGTTGTATGGCAGAGCCGAGTTTGCATCTCTTTACAGACCTCCGGCACGACAGAAAAGAGCCGTTTTTCTTCCTCTCCTGGCTGGAATCACTTTGATCACCTCATTAGCTGCAGCTGGAATTAGCGCCGGAGCTTTGGGACATAGTGTTTCTACTCAACAAAAACTTGAAGAAAAGCTTCAAATAGCAGCAGAAGCCTCTGCAACCTCTATGTTGTCTCTCCAGAGACAGATAACCTCCCTGGCTAAAGTAACCTTACAGAATCGGAGGGCCCTAGATCTCCTAACTGCCGACAAAGGGGGAACCTGCCTCTTCCTGCGGGAAGAATGCTGTTACTATATTAATGAGTCAGGTCTGGTGGAAGAGAACACGAACGTCCTGACTCGGCTGGGGGAACAGCTTCGCTCTGGTAGACAGTCCCCATCACCCTTTGAAGAGTGGTGGCGCTCTCCCCTAATGGCATGGATAACCCCTCTCTTAGGACCCCTTCTAATTATTTCACTTTTACTCATGCTTGCTCCTTGTTTCCTCAGATTTCTACTGAGCCGAATGAAAGACATCTCACAGGTCGCTATTCATCAGATGCTCCTTCAGCCCTATTCCCGACTGCCCACCAGCCCACCACCCTCAGACCAGCCTTAAACTCCCCATGCCCAAACGAAGACTCAGCAGGAAGTAGCCAGACAAAGCTCGGCGCCCCATATCACCAAAAGGCTGGAATGTTAGGGTGGTAGGCTATTAAAGTGTTAACACTGCGGCTGGAGATTCCCCAGCACTAAATAATCATAAGAAAGGGCCAAGTTGTTAGGATCAACACCGCGACCAGACTCCCGGCACCAAATCAGGGGGTCAGTTGCTTGCCTGCTGGCACCTGAGAGTCTCCTTAGACCTGCGATAAGGAGATAGCCTTGGCCATAAAAATTCCTCACAAAGTGTCAAGAATTTCACACACCCCCGCCCACAGCCACCTGAAGGATAGTGGGCTCATCACTGGACTTCCCGCCAAACTTAAACAAAGAACTCGTTTCTGCGCCTGCCCTGAGGGATCCCCCTCCCATTTTCTCCTGTTCCCCTCCTCCCTAATAAAACCTCCTCGTCCCATCTCCGGGGCGCGATTTCCCTGGCCCATCTCTCGGACCTGTGGATCTCGCCCGGGAACTCTTCCCAAATAAACTTCTTCCCTAACAGCTTGCAGCCCGCCGTGTCTTTACGATTCTTACAGAAATAAAGATCAGAAACTATAAAACTTCTAGAGAAAAACGTAAGCAGAACACTTTAACATAAACTGCGGCAATATTTTCCTGGAACTGCTCCTAGAGCAATGGAAACAAAGCAAAAACAAACAAGAAGGAGTTAACTAAACTTAAAAGCTTTTGCATAGCAAAAGAAACCATAAACAAAACAAAAAGACAATGTACAAACTGGGAGAAAATATTATAAAGGATGCAACCAATAAAGCTTAATTCCCAAAATACACCAACAGCTTGTACAGCTCAATATCAAGAAAACCAAACAACTCAATCAAAAAAGACAGAAGTCCTAAATAGAGATTTCTCCAAAGAAGACATACAGGTGGCCAACAGGCACAAAAAAAGATCCTCAATATCACTAATTAGAGAAATGCAAATAAAAAATATCATGAAGTATCATCTCACACCAGTCAAAACAGCTATCATCAAAAAAATATGTCATCAACAATAAATCCTGGAGAGGGTGTGGAGAAAAGGGAGCCCTCCTACACTGTTGGTAGGAATGTAAATTGGTTCAGCCACTATGGAGAAAAGTATGGACATACCTTAAAAGAAAAACAAAAACAGAACTACCTTATGATTCAGCAATCCTACTTTTCGGGCATATATCCAGAAAAGATGAAAACTCTTAATTTGGAAAGATATACACACCCCAATGTTCACAGCAGCACTATTTACAACAGCCAAGATGTGGAAGTGACCTAAACGTCCATCCACAGAGGGGTGGACAAAGAGGATGTGGTGCATAAATAGAATGAATTACTCAGCCACAGAAAAGAATGAAACAATGTCATCTGCAGCAACATGGATGAAACTAGAGATAATTACACTAAGTGAAACAAATGAACGACAAATATCGTATGATACCACTTGTATGTAGAATCTTAAAAAATTATACAAATGAATGTATTTACAAAACAGAAATAGATTCGCAGTCACAGAAAAGATGTTTATGGTTACCAAAGCAGAAAGGTTGGGGGAGATAAATTGAGCATTTGGAATTAACATACACACAGTACTCTATATAGAGATCCGTACTGTATAGCCCGGGAACTAAACAGCTTGCAGCCCGCCGTGTCTTTACGATTCTTACAGAAATAAAGATCAGAAACTATAAAACTTCTAGAGAAAAACGTAAGCAGAACACTTTAACATAAACTGCGGCAATATTTTCCTGGAACTGCTCCTAGAGCAATGGAAACAAAGCAAAAACAAACAAGAAGGAGTTAACTAAACTTAAAAGCTTTTGCATAGCAAAAGAAACCATAAACAAAACAAAAAGACAATGTACAAACTGGGAGAAAATATTATAAAGGATGCAACCAATAAAGCTTAATTCCCAAAATACACCAACAGCTTGTACAGCTCAATATCAAGAAAACCAAACAACTCAATCAAAAAAGACAGAAGTCCTAAATAGAGATTTCTCCAAAGAAGACATACAGGTGGCCAACAGGCACAAAAAAAGATCCTCAATATCACTAATTAGAGAAATGCAAATAAAAAATATCATGAAGTATCATCTCACACCAGTCAAAACAGCTATCATCAAAAAAATATGTCATCAACAATAAATCCTGGAGAGGGTGTGGAGAAAAGGGAGCCCTCCTACACTGTTGGTAGGAATGTAAATTGGTTCAGCCACTATGGAGAAAAGTATGGACATACCTTAAAAGAAAAACAAAAACAGAACTACCTTATGATTCAGCAATCCTACTTTTCGGGCATATATCCAGAAAAGATGAAAACTCTTAATTTGGAAAGATATACACACCCCAATGTTCACAGCAGCACTATTTACAACAGCCAAGATGTGGAAGTGACCTAAACGTCCATCCACAGAGGGGTGGACAAAGAGGATGTGGTGCATAAATAGAATGAATTACTCAGCCACAGAAAAGAATGAAACAATGTCATCTGCAGCAACATGGATGAAACTAGAGATAATTACACTAAGTGAAACAAATGAACGACAAATATCGTATGATACCACTTGTATGTAGAATCTTAAAAAATTATACAAATGAATGTATTTACAAAACAGAAATAGATTCGCAGTCACAGAAAAGATGTTTATGGTTACCAAAGCAGAAAGGTTGGGGGAGATAAATTGAGCATTTGGAATTAACATACACACAGTACTCTATATAAGACAGATAACCAACAAAGTCCTACTGTATAGCACAGGAATGATAGTCGGTATCTTATAATAACCTATAACAGAAAGTAATCTGAAAAACTACATATATCCATAATGCATACACACACCAAAACACGCACATAAGGAAATGGAAACCCACTCCAGTATCCTTACCTGAAAAATTTCATGGACAGGGCTAGTCTGTGAGGTCACAAAGAGTTGGACACAACTTAGCCACTCAACAACATAAATGAATCACTCTACTTTATGCTTGAAAACACTGTAATGAACTATACTTGAATTTTTTTGTTTTTAATTTTTTGGCCACTTCTATTTGTCTTTCATTTATCTATTTTCATCCATCTTTGTACTCTGGCCTGTGCGGGCCTCCCACTGCAGTGGCCTCTGTCGCTGCAGAGCACCGGCTCTGGGCACACGCGCTCCAGAGCTCCAGCTTGGGAGTTAGATACATCGGTCCAGCCACTCCGCAGCACGTGGGATCTTCCCAGGCCAGGGATAGGACTGGCGCCCCTTGCACTGCAAGGCGGTGTCCTTACCCACTGGACCACCAGGGAAGCCCTATACTTGAATTTTTAAAAAGTTAATTTCAAAAAGTGTTTGGATTAATGCTTTTCTTTCCAAGAAAGGGCCTACAACATATAAAGACTAAAAAGTGTTTATGACTGAGTTTTAAATACCTCCACTGTGTGTTAATGAACCAGTTATGAATATATCTATCAGAACAGATTAATACCCTGAAAAATAAAAATTCTATTTCTTAATAAGTAAATTGCTAGGGTTATTCAAGACTATGGGTTTGTTTTTTTGGCCACTTCTATTTATCTTTCATTTATTTATCTTCATCCATCTTTGTTCTTTGGCCTGTGTGGGCCTCCCATCGCAGTGGCCCCTCTCGTCGCAGAGCACTGGCTCTAGGTGCGTGCGCTCCACAGTTCCGGCTCAGTAGTTGGACACATCGGTCCAGCTGCTCTGCAGCACATGGGATCTTCCCAGGTCAGGGATCAAACTGGCACCCCTCGCACTGCAAGGTGGTGTCCTTACCCACTGGACCACCAGGGAAGCCCCAAGACTATGTTTTAATATAAAAAAATAACAGAAATCCATAAAACTTTTTAAGTAACTTGTAATTTTATTTATTTTCCAGTACCCTTGAAACCTTTTATATTACTAACCAAACTGCAAATATGGGCACCAGAGACAAAATTTCTGCAGTTTACTTCACAGTCATAGAGAAAGACCATACTACACAGACATTATCATACTGTAAAACTCAGAGATGATTGGAGTTTAGGTAGATAGCTTTATTTAGCTGAAGAATAAAAACATTTTCCACTTTCTGAAATTATAGCTGAGACGCTTTTTATGGCAGATGACACTGGAGACACAAATGATACACTCTGAGGTAAGCAATATAACACTCGAGTCTAGGAACTGAATAGATTTTCAGTCGCTATACAAGTTGTTCTTCTAGTTTAAGTTTACATTTTTTCACAGAAAAAAAAATGGATTTCAGGCAAATAAAACCAAATTCCAGACAAGTACGGTTCAGTGTTGTTTATTTTACCTTCATCAAGGCAGGCAAAGTACAGATGCTGTACATCAAACACACACACGTCACTCACAGCACATGGATCCCTACAGGCAAGCACATTTTCTAAGCACCGCTCCTTCTGAAGCACGTAACCGCAGCTAAATGTACAAAGAGCCGTCCGCTGGTCCCACGTAGCCAACTCCAATGAGCAGGACATCGATCAGCGTCCATATTCCCAGGCCCCCGAAGCTGAAGAGCTTGCCGAGACCTTCTCGCCACTGGCCCAGGTAGAAGCGGTCCGCTCCAAACCCACCGAGAGTGATGCTGCAAGGGCAAATAGGCCTACAATCCATCAACAGCCCCGAGTGCGCCAGCTGGGGCTCAGGGACTATGCTGACTCACACGCGTGGAAGGGCCTCTGATCACCAGACCCCTAACGTGGACACAGTGACCACCTCACACATGTACAACACTGAACAATCATGGGCAAGAAGGCTGTTCACATGTCAACAGTGAACACACAATTTTAGCTGTAATGAAATGTAATGCTTCTCTTTTAAAGAAAATCGAGGCCAATTTGACCACCAGGTCAGGGATCAAACTGGCACCCTCGCACTGCAAGGTGGTGTCCTTACCCACAAAAATGTTTTAATATAAAAAAATAACAGAAATCCATAAAACTTTTTAAGTAACTTGTAATTTTATTTATTTTCCAGTACCCTTGAAACCTTTTATATTACTAACCAAACTGCAAATATGGGCACCAGAGACAAAATTTCTGCAGTTTACTTCACAGTCATAGAGAAAGACCATACTACACAGACATTATCATACTGTAAAACTCAGAGATGATTGGAGTTTAGGTAGATAGCTTTATTTAGCTGAAGAATAAAAACATTTTCCACTTTCTGAAATTATAGCTGAGACGCTTTTTATGGCAGATGACACTGGAGACACAAATGATACACTCTGAGGTAAGCAATATAACACTCGAGTCTAGGAACTGAATAGATTTTCAGTCGCTATACAAGTTGTTCTTCTAGTTTAAGTTTACATTTTTTCACAGAAAAAAAAATGGATTTCAGGCAAATAAAACCAAATTCCAGACAAGTACGGTTCAGTGTTGTTTATTTTACCTTCATCAAGGCAGGCAAAGTACAGATGCTGTACATCAAACACACACACGTCACTCACAGCACATGGATCCCTACAGGCAAGCACATTTTCTAAGCACCGCTCCTTCTGAAGCACGTAACCGCAGCTAAATGTACAAAGAGCCGTCCGCTGGTCCCACGTAGCCAACTCCAATGAGCAGGACATCGATCAGCGTCCATATTCCCAGGCCCCCGAAGCTGAAGAGCTTGCCGAGACCTTCTCGCCACTGGCCCAGGTAGAAGCGGTCCGCTCCAAACCCACCGAGAGTGATGCTGCAAGGGCAAATAGGCCTACAATCCATCAACAGCCCCGAGTGCGCCAGCTGGGGCTCAGGGACTATGCTGACTCACACGCGTGGAAGGGCCTCTGATCACCAGACCCCTAACGTGGACACAGTGACCACCTCACACATGTACAACACTGAACAATCATGGGCAAGAAGGCTGTTCACATGTCAACAGTGAACACACAATTTTTAGCTGTAATGAAATGTAATGCTTCTCTTTTAAAGAAAATCGAGCTTGCTCCTTTTTTAATCTTGAAAACAGCACATCCAAGACAGCAAGGTGAGGCCAGCCTAACAGACAGAGCAGCAATGTGGAGGCCACAGGGGCACCGCTAGGCAGCCAACCACCTGGCCTCCCCGTCAAGTCTTGACTTTTGTCAGTCATCCATGTAGAAAACTTCACTAAGAATAAATGATTTTTTAGGTTCCTTCAAATTCTAACACCTAACAACACTCAGACAACTTCTCATTATATTTCTTTTAAAGTTTATTATGGAAAATTCTAAAACACATTAAAAGCAAAAAGGAGAACAGCACCCAAGTCTGTTGTCGTTTAGTCGCTTCAGTTGTGTCTTACTTTGTGACCCCGTGTACTGTAGCCCAGTAGGATCCCCAGTCCACGGGA
The DNA here is from genome assembly GCA_022376925.1 of Tragulus kanchil. NCBI lineage: Eukaryota > Metazoa > Chordata > Mammalia > Artiodactyla > Tragulidae > Tragulus > Tragulus kanchil. Next base: position 23,267,843 of record JAIOJX010000032.1, read on the forward strand.
TTTCCCAGGAAAGAATACTGGAGCAGGTTGCCATTTCCTTCTCCAGAGGATCATCCCACCCAGGGATTGAACATGCGTTTCCTGCATTGGGAGGCAGATTCTTTATAGTTGAGCCACCTGGGAAGCCCATGACTCAGCCCCAGTAATTATCACATCTGTCCACCCTGGTTCATCACACCCCAACCCCGAGAACCAACCGCCCTGCCCCAAGAACCCCGAGACGCAAACGCCAGACATTATTACTTTCAATAGTCCACAAAAAATTATGTTGAGCCCAAAGAAGAACTCTATTCTTACTATTTAAAAGTCAGCTCTGAAACATGCCATGGTAGTTTCAGATGTTCACAATGAGGAGAGACTGGATGAGAGGTGTACAGAATCTAGCCTTTTATTTTTTTCTAAGTTATCCCCAAGGCCCCGGCTGAAGAGCTTGCGGAGACCTTCTCGCCACTGGCCCAGGTAGAAGCGGTCCGCTCCAAACCCACCGAGAGTGATGCTGCAAGGGCAAATAGGCCTACAATCCATCAACAGCCCCGAGTGCGCCAGCTGGGGCTCAGGGACTATGCTGACTCACACGCGTGGAAGGGCCTCTGATCACCAGACCCCTAACGTGGACACAGTGACCACCTCACACATGTACAACACTGAACAATCATGGGCAAGAAGGCTGTTCACATGTCAACAGTGAACACACAATTTTTAGCTGTAATGAAATGTAATGCTTCTCTTTTAAAGAAAATCGAGCTTGCTCCTTTTTTAATCTTGAAAACAGCACATCCAAGACAGCAAGGTGAGGCCAGCCTAACAGACAGAGCAGCAATGTGGAGGCCACAGGGGCACCGCTAGGCAGCCAACCACCTGGCCTCCCCGTCAAGTCTTGACTTTTGTCAGTCATCCATGTAGAAAACTTCACTAAGAATAAATGATTTTTTAGGTTCCTTCAAATTCTAACACCTAACAACACTCAGACAACTTCTCATTATATTTCTTTTAAAGTTTATTATGGAAAATTCTAAAACACATTAAAAGCAAAAAGGAGAACAGCACCCAAGTCTGTTGTCGTTTAGTCGCTTCAGTTGTGTCTTACTTTGTGACCCCGTGTACTGTAGCCCAGTAGGATCCCCAGTCCACGGGATTTCCCAGGAAAGAATACTGGAGCAGGTTGCCATTTCCTTCTCCAGAGGATCATCCCACCCAGGGATTGAACATGCGTTTCCTGCATTGGGAGGCAGATTCTTTATAGTTGAGCCACCTGGGAAGCCCATGACTCAGCCCCAGTAATTATCACATCTGTCCACCCTGGTTCATCACACCCCAACCCCGAGAACCAACCGCCCTGCCCCAAGAACCCCGAGACGCAAACGCCAGACATTATTACTTTCAATAGTCCACAAAAAATTATGTTGAGCCCAAAGAAGAACTCTATTCTTACTATTTAAAAGTCAGCTCTGAAACATGCCATGGTAGTTTCAGATGTTCACAATGAGGGAGAGACTGGATGAGAGGTGTACAGAACTCTCTAGCTTTGCTTTTACTTTCCTGTAAATCTAAAATGATTCCAAAATAAAGTTTGCTGAAAAGCAGAAAGCCAGGTGTCAGTTTCAATGTGAACGAACCACTGTGACAAAGCATGCGCCACCCCATCTCACTCTCGCTGCATCTGACTGTCTCTCTTGACCCCGTCTTTCACTTTTCAGGGAAGCCTTCCTGCCAGGCAGGACCCTCCTCCCCTGTAGCCAGACCTTGATACAGGGGTCCCCAGACAGAGACAAGACGTGGAGATGCTGCTGAGTCAGCGCTACGGTGGGAGGGCCGGGTGCAGAGACTTTAACATGACACCCAATAAATGGAGTCCACAGAGGCCACGACAGAGCCTATGCTGCACAGGATGTCCGACCATCAAGAATTCTGGGCCCAAGCTCCACAACGACAAGGCTGAGGAGCCCGCCCACATCTCATCACATGGCCCCTGGGCTCTCACCCCAAACCTTCAACCTTCTGAATGAGGGACCATTTAACCAGCAGCCCACCTGCCCTTCCCTCTGGAGGGAGTGGGGAGAACTGCTACAATTTTATTTTCAAATTGTTCAAAAGTTTAACAAGTACAAGTATGTTTTTATGTAAAAATTCAGTCTAATTATATTTGAATGGTGAAATTACAGGTGATTTTCAACATTTCTCTTGTCATTTTGTTTTTTTCTAGTTTTCAGTGCTTTTTTATGATAAAGAAGGAAATTACTGAAAATTAAAATAGTCATAAGCATAGCTAACTTTAAATAGTATGCAGCCCAGTACGCCAGGGCGGGAAGCACTGACTGGTTCTAACGAGTTCCAGTAACGACTCAAGGCACCCTGACCACGTGCTGGCATCTTGGCAGGAATGCCAGCAACAGACCACTAAGCTCCATGAAGGCAGCAGTCTGACCACCTGAACAGCCCCCCACCCTGCCCCATAGCATGATCCCTGTGGTCTAAAAGCTCCAAAAAGACAGGCCCCGCAGTCTGACCACCTGAACAGCCCCCACCCTGCCATAGCATGATTTAAAAGTCAGCTCTGAAACATGCCATGGTAGTTTCAGATGTTCACAATGAGGGAGAGACTGGATGAGAGGTGTACAGAACTCTCTAGCTTTGCTTTTACTTTCCTGTAAATCTAAAATGATTCCAAAATAAAGTTTGCTGAAAAGCAGAAAGCCAGGTGTCAGTTTCAATGTGAACGAACCACTGTGACAAAGCATGCGCCACCCCATCTCACTCTCGCTGCATCTGACTGTCTCTCTTGACCCCGTCTTTCACTTTTCAGGGAAGCCTTCCTGCCAGGCAGGACCCTCCTCCCCTGTAGCCAGACCTTGATACAGGGGTCCCCAGACAGAGACAAGACGTGGAGATGCTGCTGAGTCAGCGCTACGGTGGGAGGGCCGGGTGCAGAGACTTTAACATGACACCCAATAAATGGAGTCCACAGAGGCCACGACAGAGCCTATGCTGCACAGGATGTCCGACCATCAAGAATTCTGGGCCCAAGCTCCACAACGACAAGGCTGAGGACCCCGCCCACATCTCATCACATGGCCCCTGGGCTCTCACCCCAAACCTTCAACCTTCTGAATGAGGGACCATTTAACCAGCAGCCCACCTGCCCTTCCCTCTGGAGGAGTGGGAGAACTGCTACAATTTTATTTTCAAATTGTTCAAAAGTTTAACAAGTACAAGTATGTTTTTATGTAAAAATTCAGTCTAATTATATTTGAATGGTGAAATTACAGGTGATTTTCAACATTTCTCTTGTCATTTTGTTTTTTTCTAGTTTTCAGTGCTTTTTTATGATAAAGAAGGAAATTACTGAAAATTAAAATAGTCATAAGCATAGCTAACTTTAAATAGTATGCAGCCCAGTACGCCAGGGCGGGAAGCACTGACTGGTTCTAACGAGTTCCAGTAACGACTCAAGGCACCCTGACCACGTGCTGGCATCTTGGCAGGAATGCCAGCAACAGACCACTAAGCTCCATGAAGGCAGCAGTCTGACCACCTGAACAGCCCCCCACCCTGCCCCATAGCATGATCCCTGTGGTCTACCCGACACAGCCAGGGTCTGAGCGAGTGGAGGCGGAGCATGGAAGAGTCCACCAGCCACAGCAAAAGCCCAGCGGCGTCTCTACTCACTGGGAATAGTGCTTACCTCAGAGCCAGGGCAGTGGACCACTTGTACCCCCCAGTCCAGTTGCAGTACAGCATCTTTCGAAAAGTGCGGTTACCTAAGAAGGGAAAACACTCCACATGGAAACACGGGCATGGGAACACTTTTGTACAGAGACTGAATTACAGCTAGTGGCCTCATGACTTACAATCTAGAAAGACAACTCTGCACAAAAGTAAATATTCACTACCTCGAATGCTGAGCAGAAAGCCTCAACTGTCCACGAGCACGGGTTCGTGAGGACTGCAAGAGGGTGAAGAAGCTGAACCTTCCCACTGCTATCAAGGTGTGGGTGACATGGGGTTGAACAAGACAGACAAACCGGGCACTGCGAGGGGAACAGGTCCGGGCTAGAGGACCGACCCTTCTCGTGGACGCAGGCCACAGACAGCCTGGCGTGCTGGGACATCAGCTCTTCAAGTTGGAGAAAGTGAGCCTGAATCCACCTCACGTCATATGCCAAACCAGTCCCAGGGGACTGAAGACCTAAATGTGAAAGACCACACTCACAACTTTTAAAAGAAAATACAGGAGATTATCTCTATAAATCTGGAATGAGGAACGGCTTTTTGCAACAAAAAATGGCTAACTATGAAAGATGAAAGACCTCAACTAACTAAAACTTTTAAGTTATGTTCAAGAGACCAAAAAGGTGGAGAAAAAATTAAAATCTGGGAGAGGGGTTTAGGGACACCAAAGGTTACTATACCTAAAACACAAAAGAATTCCTAGAAACCTGTAAGTAAAAAAACGAAACTTAAGAGACGAGCCTGGAGAGGATGTGTATCTTCACGAACAGCTGTGCACTGCTGATGGGAGTGTCAACGGACAAACTACCTGGGAAAGAATACACACCCGAAGAGTGCCTGCCAGACGGAGGCCTCCACGTGTGACAGGAGACATAGACCAAAGTTTTCAGAGCAGCACAATTTGTAAAAAAAGAAAAAAAAGAAAAAAAAAGAAAAGAAAGTACATAGTCCAAACGCAGAGGAGAATGGATAAGCTATGATACCATCTTACTACAGGTTTTTATACAGAAGTGAAAGAAGACAAACTGAAGAATCAGAACCACAAGGCTGAAAAGAAATGAGTCCCAGGAGACCATAAACAGCCTGTGAGTGTTTCACACCCTGGGAAACAGGTCCTAGTGAACAGAACAGTGACACTGTATCCTAGCACATATACCTGACAGAACTGTAAGAAACTAAAGGAAGGGATAAGAAAACGTAACCTTCTGAAGAAGAGGCAGGAAACACTCAGCTGTTTACCTAGGGGAGACTATTTACACACTATGCTTTACATCTTACACATTTATTCATTTTAAAAGAGAGCTAGCCTAACTAAAAAGTGCTGATGAACGTTTCTGACTACACAAGTGAAATCTAAGCTTCTGAGACGGTTCGCGTATCTGCCCGGAGAAGAGCACGCTGCCCAGGAGCCTCCCCTGCCAACTCACCCAGGCAGTGCACGTGGTCCCGCACCGTGCAATTGGCCATGTAGCGCTGACGCGGGCAGGACACCGCCCTGCAGCTGCTGGAGCTGGAGCACTCGTAGTCGGCCTCCGGGAGCTGCCAGCAAAACCTGCAGGTCATGTTGAGGACGAAGCTCTTCTGGAATTTGAGGTCCTGATCCTACAAAGGGCACACTCAGTCAGAATATAGTTTGTTAATATGTCAGCAAAACTACACCATCCCAAGTGTCTAAAGCACTTCTATCTATGACCTAGAAGGAAATGGCAGACACACAGGCACCAAACCAATATGCAGACAAAATAGATGTGTATGCCCTGATCTAGGATTGCCAAGTGTGCACCCCAAAATACACACCTAGGAAAAATACCTAGATAAATGCACAGCAAGTATCAGGTTGTCAGGATATGATTATTTCACCTCTGTTACTTTGGCTGAATTTTTTTGGGGGGGGAGAGGCGAGTTGGGGAGGGACGGGGGCGGGCGGGCCACTTCTATTGGTCTTCCATTTATCTATTTTCACCCATCTTTGTACTTTGGCCCATGTGGGCCTCCCATCACAGTGGCCTCTGTTGTCGCAGAGCACTGGCTCTGGGCGCATGCGCTCCAGAGTTCCGACTCAGTAGTTGGACACATCAGTCCAGCTGCTCCGTAGCACGTGGGATCTTCCCAGGCCAGGGATAGAACCGGTGCCCCTTGCTCTGCAAGGCGGTGTCCTTAGCCACTGGACCACCAGGGAAGCCCTGGCTGAATTTTTAATAATGCACACGTGCACTCACGTAAAACACAAAAAAGGAAAGCATACTTTATGAAGCCCCAGAGACACAAAAAGCCTACAGGACATGAGTCCCTCCACTCAAGGTCACCAAGCTGTGCAGGACACGGAGGCCCAGGCCCAGCTGGACACTCCAGGAGGAGCAGCCTGGCTACTGAACCTTGACTCTTCCCTAGGAGCCCCCTGGTCCAGAACCCCAGGGCTGTCACACTCCAAGGGCACCCGACAGGACCGACCCAGAGGCAGCCTCAGGAGACCACTCCCAACTTAGAAAGAACTGCAAGGAGAGGCTCAGCCAGTGTTACCGCAGGCCCTAAGCCTCAATACCACAGACTTTTTCATTTCAGTTTTAAATTTTGTTTTCTCTTTATAAGAGCAGCCCACATGCTTACATGTTGCACATTTGGAAATTACAGAAAAACCTGTACCCTATCCAGAGAGAAGTACTTCTAATCTTCCTTCATGTTCCCTTCCTGGGACAGAACTGTACATACATGGAAATATACTGAGAACATTTTGTATCCTTTCACCTCCACTTGACATTCTACTGTAAAACCTACTTTTCGAAATTATATTTAAATGGTAACACAATCACCACTGCAAGTGCCATATTTACTAATTTTTGTGAATAATGCAGAACTACTTTTATGGAGAGTATTCACAGCTGAATAAGGCACCACTTGATGTAAGTGATATTGCTGTGAGCACCTGCATATCTTTAGTGATGCATCTATGAAGCAGGTTTCTCATCAATTTTTTTTTTAAAAAACGGGCAATAGGTGTGCGTGGTATGAACCCCATGGGGACACAGGCAGAGTAAGGAGGTAATGGCCTGGCCCGGTCCTCAGCAGTGAGCACAGTTCACCCAGGCTGGTCTTTCAGGCAGTCTGTTCCATGCATGGGCATGCACATCAGATACTGATATTTACTTTTCACTTAAATTGTAGACATCAGTAAACACCTCTAGAGCTGCCCAGTTCTGTTCAACAGCTGTACTGTATCTATTCACTGCACAGTGAGCTGCAAAGTGCACTGTTCTCTCTTGGACATTCAGCTTGCTTCCAGCCTTGCCGGGTGAACAGTGCAGCTAAGGGCATCTTTAGGCATATATATATGTGGATCCATGAGCAACATGTAATATCTGTAAAATAAATGAAATACAGAACTGCTGGATCAAAGCTGAAGTGCACCTGTAAGTTCCAGAGATGAGACAAACCACCTGGCAGAGGCTGACTACCCTCTACTCCCCATGACCCACAGCTGCTGACAAGATACATCAGTGTTCATCTCTTACACCCTCAAACTCAAGTGTTATCAAACTCTTTGACTGTCTTGCCAATTTGACAGTTTAAAAAAGTGCATTAATTTGTATTTGATTATGAGAAGATTAAGTATCTTTCAAATATGAGTTGAAAATCCCCGTGCATTTCCTCTGCTATGAACAGGTGCGCATGCCCAAGCACCGTTTTTCTACAGGACTGTCACCTTTTTCTCACTGGCTTTCTGCTGTCTTCATATATTATGGGTACTAGTGCATTATTTGTCACATGTGTCAAAAATACTTTTTCCTCATTTGTCATTTATCTCTGGCCTTTATGCTTATTAAGGTTATGCAGAAATCTCTAATCTTTAGTAATCAAATGTATAAATTCTTTCTTAATGACTTCTAAACTTTATTTCATACTTAGAAAAATACTCCCTACTTTGAGACGATAACAAAACTCTTGCTTTTTCTCTGGTACTTTGAGGTTTCATCTTCTCACATAAGGTCTTTGATCTCTCTGGAATGCACTTTGGACACAACAGGGATTCCACTTTTTTCCACAGGCACCTGAGTACTCCAGCAAGCCCTGAGTCCATTTTATACCACAAAAAAGTACAGACCCCAGCAAATGCTCAACTGAGATAAACACCTTTCCCTCTTGACCCAGCAGCTATTACTGGGAATACAGAACCCACCTGAGGAATCAAGCTCACCTCGCTTACACCAGCAGACCGAGCTCTCCTCCAGCAACAGGAACAAGCACGGTTCCTGTTAGGCACGTTGCCAACTGATGTCAACCGGCCTGGCAGCTGCCATTACAGCTAGAGAGGGAGCAATCTGACACAAAAGCGGCCACAGGATTTCTGGTCTGTTTCTATTTACATACTTAAATCAAGACCATCATAAAACAATTTCTTTGACTGGTGTAATCCAGGTGAGATTCCCTTGGCCTGAGTCCCTACAAGTGCACAAAAGAAGAGTTCACTTCCTCCCATTAATCTGAAATTCCACATAACAGGGTGGAGGAGGACGAGCACTTGCGTGTCGCCTGCGATGGGAGAAACACAGGGCCTGCCCAGACGACAGCCACAGTACTCCCGGGACCCGCAGCTCCCGACAGCCAAGTATGTGACTGCTCATTTTTGAGAAGGAGCATGCTCCTGCGACCACCTTCAAAAGTCACACCTGGGGGCTGGGCACCTGCTTCTGTACAGGATTCGTGATGGCGGGCTGGTCAGGAAGCTGATGAGATTACAACACCTGAGGCAGGAAGAGGGAAAGAGGGCTTCCAGGGCACGTCTCAGCCAAGGCCAAGGACAGACCAGGGACAGGACCCAGGAGTTCGGAACGTCCCAAAGCTTTGTCATTTCTCCTGGCCTCTGCTGATTTCTGATAAATGAAACCACTTGTTTTTGTCAGGGGAACGGTTATGCAGAAATCTCTAATCTTTAGTAATCAAATGTATAAATTCTTTCTTAATGACTTCTAAACTTTATTTCATACTTAGAAAAATACTCCCTACTTTGAGACGATAACAAAACTCTTGCTTTTTCTCTGGTACTTTGAGGTTTCATCTTCTCACATAAGGTCTTTGATCTCTCTGGAATGCACTTTGGACACAACAGGGATTCCACTTTTTTCCACAGGCACCTGAGTACTCCAGCAAGCCCTGAGTCCATTTTATACCACAAAAAAGTACAGACCCCAGCAAATGCTCAACTGAGATAAACACCTTTCCCTCTTGACCCAGCAGCTATTACTGGGAATACAGAACCCACCTGAGGAATCAAGCTCACCTCGCTTACACCAGCAGACCGAGCTCTCCTCCAGCAACAGGAACAAGCACGGTTCCTGTTAGGCACTTTGCCAACTGATGTCAACCGGCCTGGCAGCTGCCATTACAGCTAGAGAGGGAGCAATCTGACACAAAAGCGGCCACAGGATTTCTGGTCTGTTTCTATTTACATACTTAAATCAAGACCATCATAAAACAATTTCTTTGACTGGTGTAATCCAGGTGAGATTCCCTTGGCCTGAGTCCCTACAAGTGCACAAAAGAAGAGTTCACTTCCTCCCATTAATCTGAAATTCCACATAACAGGGTGGAGGAGGACGAGCACTTGCGTGTCGCCTGCGATGGGAGAAACACAGGGCCTGCCCAGACGACAGCCACAGTACTCCCGGGACCCGCAGCTCCCGACAGCCAAGTATGTGACTGCTCATTTTTGAGAAGGAGCATGCTCCTGCGACCACCTTCAAAAGTCACACCTGGGGGCTGGGCACCTGCTTCTGTACAGGATTCGTGATGGCGGGCTGGTCAGGAAGCTGATGAGATTACAACACCTGAGGCAGGAAGAGGGAAAGAGGGCTTCCAGGGCACGTCTCAGCCAAGGCCAAGGACAGACCAGGGACAGGACCCAGGAGTTCGGAAACGTCCCAAAGCTTTGTCATTTCTCCTGGCCTCTGCTGATTTCTGATAAATGAAACCACTTGTTTTTGTCAGGGGGAACACCTAAAGGAGGAAGAAATTGAGAACTAAGTTTCACTCAGAAGTCTGTTATTAGAGATGAATGTCAAAGATGCTGAGGCAAACAAAGGAGGCTCATTCTGGGAAAGCGCCCCTCAGTCATCAGTGTTTTCTCATTTTCCACAGGGTACCTACTATGTGCCAGGCCCATGAAGTATATAATTGCAAAAAGCTGTCAAACAGGGTTCACTATTAGCTGAGTGGGGAGAAAATTCTACTTAAGACAGAGCAACAAAGACTAACTGACAATCCAAGGGCAGTCAGTTTTCTAGTGCGATTTCAAGGGCAGCACTGATTTATGAAAGTGACAAATACTGAAGTTTACCAACACCACATCCAAACACCGAGACCACATAAAATCTCATCCACCATTGGAGTGAAGCCTCGTTCAGGCCCTCTCCTGATACTGGACTTCAGGAGAAACACAGAGAGAGCCTGGGTGGGGAGGGGAGGAACTTTCCAATCTGGCTCTTTGCAGACCAAGCTCCAAAGGACGAACAGGGAAAGGTACCTTGTTCAAGTAAGCACGAATTGCTGGATCAATGAAAACAAAAGAGAATACAACTGGAATCTGTGTTTTTCTCCTTGACCACCTCCCAGCACAAGAGCTGCACAGAAACACTTTAGGGAAAGCTGTTCCGGAACCGTCTCCTGATTCAGTAGGAGACAGGTGGATAAATCACCACACTGGTCACAGCAAGGCCAAAAGCAGACACTACCTCGTCGTTCGTTTCTACTCTTCGTCTTGTCCCAGTGCTGGGACTGCAATGAAGTCTGCAGTAACCCATCTGGTCCAACATCTCAGAAAGGCGCACACATGAGTCCCTGACCCAGCCACACTCGCAGGTGCAAGGCTGCCTCCAGAAGCGAACTGTGAAGCAGCTGTCCTGACAGCTGCTGATGTGTCAGAGATGGGCTGCAGCGTGACGACTCTGAACAGGGCTGTTGCCAATGGACAACAGTGGGTGCCCCTGAGCCTTTTCTATGCCCTACTTTTTGTAAGCAGTCTGACGATTACTTCAGTTTAGCCTATGTCAAGAACTTGCTATCTGAACCAAACCTTACTGGGAGATGGAAGTTTTATCTAATAAAGTGGCCTTTACTGCCCAAATCTACTTTTAAAATGCAGAGCACTTACTGAATTCTCTATGTTCTCAGCTAAACTCTACTTACAACTCAAGCTTTACAGTGATTTTATTAAGAATACGTAAGTTGCTGTACTTACAACACAGGTAACAGAAGGTCTGACTGTACAGTCAAAAGTGACAGGCTTCCCATAGACACAGGAGAAGTTGGTCTTGCACTCTAGGCAGTCTGCGGGAAGTCTGCTGCAAAGCCCATTGCTTGGACACTTCGTCACATAAGGTGGAATGTCGGTACTTTCTACGAGAGGTGAGAGAGAAGCTTGTTCTCTTAGCATATGGATTAGCGTAACAGATAAAAGCAATTTTCCAAGGTTAAGGAACACAATCCTGTGTGTGCGTGCATGTGTGTGTGTAAGTGTAACTCAAACGTATCTGACTGTAAGACCCCATCGACAGGAGCCCGCCAGTCTCCTCTGTTAATGGAATTCTCCAGGCAAGAACACTAGAGTGGGGTGCCATTTCCTCCTCCAGGAGATCTTCCCTATGCATACCTTCCCTTTCGAAGCCAGGTCTCCTGCATGGCAGGTGGATTTTTTATCGTCTGAGCCACCAGGGAAGCCAAACACAATCCTGAGGATAACATACATATGGTGCTAGGAACAAATCAGGACCTCAAAATGCCTACCATGTTATAAGATGGAAAAACGAAGCCTTACTGATGGCTAAGTTTGTTCAAGATCACAGAGGAGCACTACTGCAGGTGCAAGGTCTGCAGTAACCCATCTGGTCCAACATCTCAGAAAGGCGCACACATGAGTCCCTGACCCAGCCACACTCGCAGGTGCAAGGCTGCCTCCAGAAGCGAACTGTGAAGCAGCTGTCCTGACAGCTGCTGATGTGTCAGAGATGGGCTGCAGCGTGACGACTCTGAACAGGGCTGTTGCCAATGGACAACAGTGGGTGCCCCTGAGCCTTTTCTATGCCCTACTTTTTGTAAGCAGTCTGACGATTACTTCAGTTTAGCCTATGTCAAGAACTTGCTATCTGAACCAAACCTTACTGGGAGATGGAAGTTTTATCTAATAAAGTGGCCTTTACTGCCCAAATCTACTTTTAAAATGCAGAGCACTTACTGAATTCTCTATGTTCTCAGCTAAACTCTACTTACAACTCAAGCTTTACAGTGATTTTATTAAGAATACGTAAGTTGCTGTACTTACAACACAGGTAACAGAAGGTCTGACTGTACAGTCAAAAGTGACAGGCTTCCCATAGACACAGGAGAAGTTGGTCTTGCACTCTAGGCAGTCTGCGGGAAGTCTGCTGCAAAGCCCATTGCTTGGACACTTCGTCACATAAGGTGGAATGTCGGTACTTTCTACGAGAGGTGAGAGAGAAGCTTGTTCTCTTAGCATATGGATTAGCGTAACAGATAAAAGCAATTTTCCAAGGTTAAGGAACACAATCCTGTGTGTGCGTGCATGTGTGTGTGTAAGTGTAACTCAAACGTATCTGACTGTAAGACCCCATCGACAGGAGCCCGCCAGTCTCCTCTGTTAATGGAATTCTCCAGGCAAGAACACTAGAGTGGGGTGCCATTTCCTCCTCCAGGAGATCTTCCCTATGCATACCTTCCCTTTCGAAGCCAGGTCTCCTGCATGGCAGGTGGATTTTTTATCGTCTGAGCCACCAGGGAAGCCAAACACAATCCTGAGGATAACATACATATGGTGCTAGGAACAAATCAGGACCTCAAAATGCCTACCATGTTATAAGATGGAAAAACGAAGCCTTACTGATGGCTAAGTTTGTTCAAGATCACAGAGGGAGGGCCAGCCTGGAACCAGAACCCAAAACTCCCCGTTATCAATCCAGTTTCCCCTGAATTCACTCATCTGTAACTGCAACCACTGCCTCTCTAACTGCATCAGGACAACAAGGAACCACGCCTAGAAAATATCCTGTGATTGTTCCACACTGGTACTTCCACAAGCCACAATCTGCAAAGAGCATGTACAGTTGTACGCTGCCAAAGTGCAAAATAGTTCTTTATATTAGCAACTTATTCAGTGGGTTGCAGTTCTTTTTTTCCAGCCAGCCTAGCAAGGAGTACAATATATTAACTATCAGTTAAGAGATGACCAAAGCTGAAACTCTATTCCCAGGAGGAAGTAAGGTTCTCAAAAAATGTCCAAAAGAGTCGAAAATTCTTGTGCTTTCTCTATAAAATAATCTGTTTTAAACTCAAGTACGCTGCTGTCTTCTAGCAGAGTTTAATAGGAGTAAAATAGGCCTCCAGCTTCAGTTCACTTTAATAATGGAACTCTAGAGCAATGAAACAAAGAGAGAAAAAGGTTTCATTCGGCAAAGCACACTGACACGCATTTAAAACTGGTCCTACTTAAAAGTCCTTATTAAGTGGGCAATTGTGCAAAATATCTCTTTTTCTTTTGGTGAATAATATGCTCCAGCTCCCAGCAGCATCACTGACATCAGGGGACGGAAAGCCAAGTCTCAACCCGTCCCTCTGAGGATGCCCATTCCCGGCCCCCTGCATTTCACATAGCCCTGGGGAGACTTCTGGATACCCAGCTTCGGGACCAGGATTCAAGAAGCACAAGAAATTTTCTGAAGGGAAAGGAGCTCTGGCTGAAACATCCTGATGGATGAAGGTGAGGATGGGGTTGGGGGGGTGCCCTTGACACAAAGAGACGGGAATGGGGAGCCTGGAGCTGGCAAACGAGAGGCAGGACCCAGACTGTAGACAAGCGAGATCTGTGCATCTGCCTAAAGTGCAACTTTTAACATGTTCAAGACATGAAAAGTGATTTCATATTCTACGAGAAACGTTAAGCAACAAGGGAGAGACCAACAGATATAAACACACATTTAGGACTAAGTTGTCAAGATCACAGAGGAGGGCCAGCCTGGAACCAGAACCCAAAACTCCCCGTTATCAATCCAGTTTCCCCTGAATTCACTCATCTGTAACTGCAACCACTGCCTCTCTAACTGCATCAGGACAACAAGGAACCACGCCTAGAAAATATCCTGTGATTGTTCCACACTGGTACTTCCACAAGCCACAATCTGCAAAGAGCATGTACAGTTGTACGCTGCCAAAGTGCAAAATAGTTCTTTATATTAGCAACTTATTCAGTGGGTTGCAGTTCTTTTTTTCCAGCCAGCCTAGCAAGGAGTACAATATATTAACTATCAGTTAAGAGATGACCAAAGCTGAAACTCTATTCCCAGGAGGAAGTAAGGTTCTCAAAAAATGTCCAAAAGAGTCGAAAATTCTTGTGCTTTCTCTATAAAATAATCTGTTTTAAACTCAAGTACGCTGCTGTCTTCTAGCAGAGTTTAATAGGAGTAAAATAGGCCTCCAGCTTCAGTTCACTTTAATAATGGAACTCTAGAGCAATGAAACAAAGAGAGAAAAGGTTTCATTCGGCAAAGCACACTGACACGCATTTAAAACTGGTCCTACTTAAAAGTCCTTATTAAGTGGGCAATTGTGCAAAATATCTCTTTTTCTTTTGGTGAATAATATGCTCCAGCTCCCAGCAGCATCACTGACATCAGGGGACGGAAAGCCAAGTCTCAACCCGTCCCTCTGAGGATGCCCATTCCCGGCCCCCTGCATTTCACATAGCCCTGGGGAGACTTCTGGATACCCAGCTTCGGGACCAGGATTCAAGAAGCACAAGAAATTTTCTGAAGGGAAAGGAGCTCTGGCTGAAACATCCTGATGGATGAAGGTGAGGATGGGGTTGGGGGGGTGCCCTTGACACAAAGAGACGGGAATGGGGAGCCTGGAGCTGGCAAACGAGAGGCAGGACCCAGACTGTAGACAAGCGAGATCTGTGCATCTGCCTAAAGTGCAACTTTTAACATGTTCAAGACATGAAAAGTGATTTCATATTCTACGAGAAACGTTAAGCAACAAGGGAGAGACCAACAGATATAAACACACATTTACTGGCATGGACAACGTCCGGTACCTGCCGCCCGGGGCACCGCTGTGACGGTCCGCGTGGGGCCCGGGTCCCTGACGGCCGGCGGCAGCGGCGGCGAGGGCTCCGCGCTGTAGGACCCTGCGGCCGAGAGACGAGACCTCAGGCGCTGCGGGCGGCGCGCCAGGCTGCGGCAGCCCGCGCAAACCTCGCGGCCCGACCGCCCGGGAACTGAAGGGGAGCCCAGCGGGGTCGACACCCCGGCCAGCCCTGCGGGCACCTGGGGACGGAGCGCGGCGTCGGGACGCGGCTCCGCGCCCCGGCCCCCCAGCCCCCAGTTCGAGGCTCGCGGCTCCCGGTCCCCAGCCCCTCGGCCTGCGCCCGGCCCTCAACTCACCGCCGCCAGATAGGATGTAAAGCTGTGAGAGGAAGAGCAGCACACGACACTGGCGGCGGAGGAGCCGAGGTAAGACCACGGCGGCCGCCATCTTGCCGGCGCTCGCACTTCCGGGCCGCGGGGTTGCGGGGCGCCGGCGCGCGCCGGGAGGGCAGGTCCGGGCGGGCCCACGGCGCAGGCGCGGCCTCCTGGCTCCTCCCTCCTCGCCCCGCCACCAAGGCTGCCCGGTGTCGAGCGGCGCGCGCGAGGCACAAGATGCTCACCTCTGCCCCCGCGGCTGGAGACCCTGAGACGTCACCTGGGCCCGAAAGTCCCACCTGAGGGACGGAGGGCAGAGGCGGGCAAGTCTCAACCGTCCCTCTGAGGATGCCCATTCCCGGCCCCCTGCATTTCACATAGCCCTGGGGAGACTTCTGGATACCCAGCTTCGGGACCAGGATTCAAGAAGCACAAGAAATTTTCTGAAGGGAAAGGAGCTCTGGCTGAAACATCCTGATGGATGAAGGTGAGGATGGGGTTGGGGGGGTGCCCTTGACACAAAGAGACGGGAATGGGGAGCCTGGAGCTGGCAAACGAGAGGCAGGACCCAGACTGTAGACAAGCGAGATCTGTGCATCTGCCTAAAGTGCAACTTTTAACATGTTCAAGACATGAAAAGTGATTTCATATTCTACGAGAAACGTTAAGCAACAAGGGAGAGACCAACAGATATAAACACACATTTACTGGCATGGACAACGTCCGGTACCTGCCGCCCGGGGCACCGCTGTGACGGTCCGCGTGGGGCCCGGGTCCCTGACGGCCGGCGGCAGCGGCGGCGAGGGCTCCGCGCTGTAGGACCCTGCGGCCGAGAGACGAGACCTCAGGCGCTGCGGGCGGCGCGCCAGGCTGCGGCAGCCCGCGCAAACCTCGCGGCCCGACCGCCCGGGAACTGAAGGGGAGCCCAGCGGGGTCGACACCCCGGCCAGCCCTGCGGGCACCTGGGGACGGAGCGCGGCGTCGGGACGCGGCTCCGCGCCCCGGCCCCCCAGCCCCCAGTTCGAGGCTCGCGGCTCCCGGTCCCCAGCCCCTCGGCCTGCGCCCGGCCCTCAACTCACCGCCGCCAGATAGGATGTAAAGCTGTGAGAGGAAGAGCAGCACACGACACTGGCGGCGGAGGAGCCGAGGTAAGACCACGGCGGCCGCCATCTTGCCGGCGCTCGCACTTCCGGGCCGCGGGGTTGCGGGGCGCCGGCGCGCGCCGGGAGGGCAGGTCCGGGCGGGCCCACGGCGCAGGCGCGGCCTCCTGGCTCCTCCCTCCTCGCCCCGCCACCAAGGCTGCCCGGTGTCGAGCGCCGCGCGCGCGAGGCACAAGATGCTCACCTCTGCCCCCGCGGCTGGAGACCCTGAGACGTCACCTGGGCCCGAAAGTCCCACCTGAGGGACGGAGGGCAGAGGCGGGCAAGTTTGGGAAGCTGACCGCTGTTTACCTGTGACTGGACCTGTACGTTTAGAGATAAAAACTGCTGCTTTGCGCTGGACACCGTGCGGAGGTTTGACGATCTTACGGTGTGTCCGACTGATAAGGCGCTCGTTTACAGATGCTACCCAGACTGCTCAGGAAGGAACTCAGGTGTGCCAGTGAACCCCAAGGCTGCGATCCCCAGGGCCCAGCCAGCGTCCCGCCCAGAGGTCTACGGTCCCTAGACGCTCCTCAAGGACAGAGAGAGGCCTACTGCAGAGTGACCGCAGGACTCAGGCCTCCAGGCCCTCCCAGAGGAGGCCCGCTCCGTGGAGGGAGCTGCGCCCAGGCCGCGGCTCCCTAAGGCCCGCAGGGCAATTTGCATCTGTTCCTGCAGCAGCATCCTTCCTGCTGTACTGGGCACTGACCTCCCTCTTCGCCTCTACCTGCCACAAGACGGGCTGGGTGGGGAGTCCTTGGACCACCCCTCCCTCACTAGTACCTTTGGTGAATGAAGAAATAGATCGAATAGTGCTTGGCCTCAATAAAAGTTAGCTTAAAGAGTCACACAATCTGCAGCTTCTAGCACCATACAGATGTGATCCTGGAACAACTAGGGGTAAGGGGTGCAGTGCAAAACCCACATAGAACTTAAAGCAGGCCCTCCTTATCCTGTTCTTCACCAACCACAGGTAGGATTGCCTATGTACTAGTATATACTATTGAAAAAAAACACGGGAAATCGGACCCATATAGGTCAATCTGCTTTGGTACACAGACTGTTCTGTTTGTCTACCACTTCAAGAAGCTAAATGGTAAGTGTGTACAGAAAAGCATTCAGTTTAGTCACTCAGTCGGAAATCGGACCCATATAGGTCAATCTGCTTTGGTACACAGACTGTTCTTTTTGTCTACCACTTCAAGAAGCTAAATGGTAAGCGTGTACAGAAAAGCATTCAGTTTAGTCACTCAGTCGTGCTCAACTCCTTGAGACCTGATGAACTGCAGCACACCAGGCTTCCCTGTCCTAGGCTGTGAACTCTTCTCACAGAAGAGAGAGCAGGTTTTAAATTTATTTTGAATTCCAGTTCAGTTCAGTCGCTCAGTTGTGTCCAACTCTTTGCAACCCCATGGACTGCAGCACACCAGCCTTCCCTTTCCTGCATCATCTCCCAGAGCTTGCTCAAACTTATGTCCATTGACTCAGTGACGCCATCCAGCCATCTCATCCTCTGTCATCTCTTTCTCTTTCTGTCTTCTATTTTTCTCAACATCAGGGTCTTTTCCAGTGGGTCGTCTCTTTGCATCAGGTGACCAAAGAATTGGAGCTGCGGCTTCAGCATCCGTCCTTCCAATGAATATTCAGGGTTGATTCCCTTAAGGATTAACTGGTTTGATCTCCTTGTAGTCCAAGGGACTATCAAGAGTCTTCTCCAACACCATAGTTCAAAGGCATCAATTCTTCTGCGCTCAGCCTTCTTTACGGTCCAACTCTCACATCCATACATAACTACTGGAAAAACCATAGCTTTGACTACATGGACTTTTGTTTGCAAAGTGATGTCCCTGCTTTTTAATACAGTGTCTACATTTGGCATAGCATTTCTCCCAAAGAGCAAGCATCTTTTAATTTCATGGCTGCAGTCACCATCCATAGTACCTTTGGTGAATGAAGAAATAGATCGAATAGTGCTTGGCCTCAATAAAAGTTAGCTTAAAGAGTCACACAATCTGCAGCTTCTAGCACCATACAGATGTGATCCTGGAACAACTAGGGGTAAGGGGTGCAGTGCAAAACCCACATAGAACTTAAAGCAGGCCCTCCTTATCCTGTTCTTCACCAACCACAGGTAGGATTGCCTATGTACTAGTATATACTATTGAAAAAAAACACGGGAAATCGGACCCATATAGGTCAATCTGCTTTGGTACACAGACTGTTCTGTTTGTCTACCACTTCAAGAAGCTAAATGGTAAGTGTGTACAGAAAAGCATTCAGTTTAGTCACTCAGTCGGAAATCGGACCCATATAGGTCAATCTGCTTTGGTACACAGACTGTTCTTTTTGTCTACCACTTCAAGAAGCTAAATGGTAAGCGTGTACAGAAAAGCATTCAGTTTAGTCACTCAGTCGTGCTCAACTCCTTGAGACCTGATGAACTGCAGCACACCAGGCTTCCCTGTCCTAGGCTGTGAACTCTTCTCACAGAAGAGAGAGCAGGTTTTAAATTTATTTTGAATTCCAGTTCAGTTCAGTCGCTCAGTTGTGTCCAACTCTTTGCAACCCCATGGACTGCAGCACACCAGCCTTCCCTTTCCTGCATCATCTCCCAGAGCTTGCTCAAACTTATGTCCATTGACTCAGTGACGCCATCCAGCCATCTCATCCTCTGTCATCTCTTTCTCTTTCTGTCTTCTATTTTTCTCAACATCAGGGTCTTTTCCAGTGGGTCGTCTCTTTGCATCAGGTGACCAAAGAATTGGAGCTGCGGCTTCAGCATCCGTCCTTCCAATGAATATTCAGGGTTGATTCCCTTAAGGATTAACTGGTTTGATCTCCTTGTAGTCCAAGGGACTATCAAGAGTCTTCTCCAACACCATAGTTCAAAGGCATCAATTCTTCTGCGCTCAGCCTTCTTTACGGTCCAACTCTCACATCCATACATAACTACTGGAAAAACCATAGCTTTGACTACATGGACTTTTGTTTGCAAAGTGATGTCCCTGCTTTTTAATACAGTGTCTACATTTGGCATAGCATTTCTCCCAAAGAGCAAGCATCTTTTAATTTCATGGCTGCAGTCACCATCCATAGTGATTTTGGAACCCAAGAAAACAGAGTCTGTCACTGTTTCCATTGCTTGCTCATTTATTTGCCAGGAAGTGATGGGACCAAATGCCATGATCTTTG
Organism: Tragulus kanchil; assembly: GCA_022376925.1. Taxonomy (NCBI): domain Eukaryota; kingdom Metazoa; phylum Chordata; class Mammalia; order Artiodactyla; family Tragulidae; genus Tragulus; species Tragulus kanchil. The sequence continues at coordinate 23,287,368 of JAIOJX010000032.1, forward strand.
TTATTTGGATGTTGAGTTTCAAGCCAGCTTTTTCACTCTCCTCTTTTACCTTCATCAAGAGGCTCTTCAGTTCCTCTTCACTTTCTGCCATAAGAGTGGTGTCATCTGCATACCTGAGGCTACTGATATTTCTGGCAGTCTTCACTCCAGCTTATGCTTCGTCCAGACAGATATTTCACATGATGTACTCTGCATATAAGTTAAATAAGCACCGTGACAATATACAGCCTTGACATACTCCTTTCCCAATTTGGGACTAGTCTGTTGGCCCATGTCCTGTTTTAACTGTTGCTTCTTGTCCTGCATACAGGCCTCTCAGAAGGCAGGTAAGGTGATCCTGTATTCCTATTCAGAATTTTTCACAGTTTGTTGTGATCCAAAGTCAAAGGCTTTAAAATAGTCAATGAAGCAGAAGTAAATATTTTCTAGAATTCCATTGCTCTTTCTATGATCCAATGGATGTTGGCAATTTGATCTCTGGTTTCTCTGCCTTTTCTAAATCCAGCTTTTACATCTGGAAGTTCTCAGTTCACATACTGTTGCAACCTAGCTTGGAGGATTTTGAACATTACTTTGCTAACATGTGAAATGAGTGCAATGATGTGGTAGTTTGAACATACTTTGGCATTGCCCTTCTTTGGCACTGGAATGAAACTGACTTTTCTTTGATTCCTCTTTCTGTCTTCTATTTTTCTCAACATCAGGGTCTTTTCCAGTGGGTCGTCTCTTTGCATCAGGTGACCAAAGAATTGGAGCTGCGGCTTCAGCATCCGTCCTTCCAATGAATATTCAGGGTTGATTCCCTTAAGGATTAACTGGTTTGATCTCCTTGTAGTCCAAGGGACTATCAAGAGTCTTCTCCAACACCATAGTTCAAAGGCATCAATTCTTCTGCGCTCAGCCTTCTTTACGGTCCAACTCTCACATCCATACATAACTACTGGAAAAACCATAGCTTTGACTACATGGACTTTTGTTTGCAAAGTGATGTCCCTGCTTTTTAATACAGTGTCTACATTTGGCATAGCATTTCTCCCAAAGAGCAAGCATCTTTTAATTTCATGGCTGCAGTCACCATCCATAGTGATTTTGGAACCCAAGAAAACAGAGTCTGTCACTGTTTCCATTGCTTGCTCATTTATTTGCCAGGAAGTGATGGGACCAAATGCCATGATCTTTGTTATTTGGATGTTGAGTTTCAAGCCAGCTTTTTCACTCTCCTCTTTTACCTTCATCAAGAGGCTCTTCAGTTCCTCTTCACTTTCTGCCATAAGAGTGGTGTCATCTGCATACCTGAGGCTACTGATATTTCTGGCAGTCTTCACTCCAGCTTATGCTTCGTCCAGACAGATATTTCACATGATGTACTCTGCATATAAGTTAAATAAGCACCGTGACAATATACAGCCTTGACATACTCCTTTCCCAATTTGGGACTAGTCTGTTGGCCCATGTCCTGTTTTAACTGTTGCTTCTTGTCCTGCATACAGGCCTCTCAGAAGGCAGGTAAGGTGATCCTGTATTCCTATTCAGAATTTTTCACAGTTTGTTGTGATCCAAAGTCAAAGGCTTTAAAATAGTCAATGAAGCAGAAGTAGATATTTTTCTAGAATTCCATTGCTCTTTCTATGATCCAATGGATGTTGGCAATTTGATCTCTGGTTTCTCTGCCTTTTCTAAATCCAGCTTTTACATCTGGAAGTTCTCAGTTCACATACTGTTGCAACCTAGCTTGGAGGATTTTGAACATTACTTTGCTAACATGTGAAATGAGTGCAATGATGTGGTAGTTTGAACATACTTTGGCATTGCCCTTCTTTGGCACTGGAATGAAAACTGACTTTTTCCAGTCCTGGGGCCACTGCTGAGTTTTCCATATTTGTTGGCATACTGAGTGCAGCACTTTAACATCATATCCTTTAATATTTGAAATAGCTCAGCTGGAATTCCATCTCCTCCACCAGTTTTGTTCGTAGAAATGCTTCCTAGGGCCCACCTGACTTTGCGTTCTAAAATGTCTGGCTCTAAGTGAGTGATCACACCATCATGCTAATATGACTCATTAAGGTCTTTTTTTGTATAGTTACTCTGTGTATTCTTTCCACCTCTCCTTAATATCTTCTGCTTCTGTTAGGTCCATACCATTTCTGTCCTTTTTTGTGCCTATCTTTACATAAAATGTTCCCTGGTATCTCTAATTTTCTTGTAGAGATCTCTAGTCTTTCCCATTCCATTGTATTCCTCTATTTCTTTGCATTGTTCACTTAAGAAGGCTTTTTTAAATCTCTCCTTGCTATCCTCTAGAGCTCGGCATTCAGATGGGTATATCTTTCCTTTTCTCCTTTGCCTTTTGCATCTCTTCTTCTCAGCTATTTGTAAGGCTGTCTCAGACAACCATTTTGCCTTTTTGCATTTCTTTTTCTTGGGGATGGTTTTGATCACTGCCTCCTGTGCAGTGTTGCGAACCTTCGTCTATAGTTCTTCAGGTACTCTATCAAATCTGAAAGGGGTACATAGGCAGACTTGGCAAAGAGGCCTGCCAGTTCCAAGGACAAGGAGGAGAAGAGGAAGGACAAGGAGAAATAAAGGCAAAGATCTTCAATGTTGAAACTGAAAACTTCTAGTCTTATGTTACTCTGGGCCTTTACATTAGAATGTCTCACCTAGCCCTGAGGCCTGGAGACTGTCCTAGCTAATCTCATGTTAATGCTGTGGGTGTGGGCTCACAGGGCCTTTACAACCTTAAAATATTCTTTTGATTTATTCTTTTGGTAACTGACTGGAAGATACAAATTGTCATGCTTCAACTGGCAAAGGGGGTATTCTTCTATTCTCCTTCCAGTGTCTATGCTGGCAGCTTTTCCCTATCCTTTCTTACTTTAATAAACTTTTCACTGCACAAAGCTCTGAGTGACCATTGCCTAGTCTTTTTGATCCCAATGTGAATTCTTCTCCGTTGGAGATCAAGAATCTGACACCTTTCAAGGTAACATACTGTCATCTATCACCTATCAAATCTAATCTCTTGACTCTATTTGTAACTTCCACTGTATAATCGCAAGTGATTTGATTTAGGTCATACATGGATGGCCTAGTGGTTTTTCCTACTTTTTTCAATTTAACTCTGAATTTTGCAATGAGTTCATGACCTGAGTCACAGTCAGCTCCAGGTCTTGTTTTGGCTGACTGTATAATGTTTCAGAGCACATGGCAAATAAAACACACACACACAGACACACACATACACTGCTTGACTGGTGGCTAAATTCACTATTGACATAAAGCCATTTTAATTCGGTTCTGGGCAATAAGCCATTTCCTCTCAGTTAAAATCAGAAATCCACGTAAGTCTGTAAATCGGTGGAATGTCATCCCATCAGAAGAGCAATTTAATTATAGAGGAGCAAATTATTATGATATAAATCCACAGGTCGGGCCCTGGAAGCAGTATGTAACACATCTGAGTTTTTTCTAAAGGTAAATAAGGGTCAGGTGTCATGTAGAAGCATTTAAATAGCAACTCATCCTGTAGTGGAAACCACATAAAATTACACAACACTGAATTTCTCTGAGTCAGAATCCTTTGTAAGTAATCCAGTATTTAGTACTAGCTTCTTCTGTTGTAGTTGTAGACTAGCCAAAACAAACTGATTCTGATTTTGAAAATAAAGTTTGTGTGAACTTTAGTAAAACTTTAGCTTAAAAAAATACTGGATATATATTGTTATTAGAAAATAAGATCTTCCCCAAAGTTTTACTTTGCACAATTTAATTTGAAATTTATCTTTTGAAAATCACAATTCTTAACATCTCATATTGCTCATTTCCCAGTATTTCTCTTTTGATTTATTCTTTTGGTAACTGACTGGAAGATACAAATTGTCATGCTTCAACTGGCAAAGGGGGTATTCTTCTATTCTCCTTCCAGTGTCTATGCTGGCAGCTTTTCCCTATCCTTTCTTACTTTAATAAACTTTTCACTGCACAAAGCTCTGAGTGACCATTGCCTAGTCTTTTTGATCCCAATGTGAATTCTTCTCCGTTGGAGATCAAGAATCTGACACCTTTCAAGGTAACATACTGTCATCTATCACCTATCAAATCTAATCTCTTGACTCTATTTGTAACTTCCACTGTATAATCGCAAGTGATTTGATTTAGGTCATACATGGATGGCCTAGTGGTTTTTCCTACTTTTTTCAATTTAACTCTGAATTTTGCAATGAGTTCATGACCTGAGTCACAGTCAGCTCCAGGTCTTGTTTTGGCTGACTGTATAATGTTTCAGAGCACATGGCAAATAAAACACACACACACAGACACACACATACACTGCTTGACTGGTGGCTAAATTCACTATTGACATAAAGCCATTTTAATTCGGTTCTGGGCAATAAGCCATTTCCTCTCAGTTAAAATCAGAAATCCACGTAAGTCTGTAAATCGGTGGAATGTCATCCCATCAGAAGAGCAATTTAATTATAGAGGAGCAAATTATTATGATATAAATCCACAGGTCGGGCCCTGGAAGCAGTATGTAACACATCTGAGTTTTTTCTAAAGGTAAATAAGGGTCAGGTGTCATGTAGAAGCATTTAAATAGCAACTCATCCTGTAGTGGAAACCACATAAAATTACACAACACTGAATTTCTCTGAGTCAGAATCCTTTGTAAGTAATCCAGTATTTAGTACTAGCTTCTTCTGTTGTAGTTGTAGACTAGCCAAAACAAACTGATTCTGATTTTGAAAATAAAGTTTGTGTGAACTTTAGTAAAACTTTAGCTTAAAAAAATACTGGATATATATTGTTATTAGAAAATAAGATCTTCCCCAAAGTTTTACTTTGCACAATTTAATTTGAAATTTATCTTTTGAAAATCACAATTCTTAACATCTCATATTGCTCATTTCCCAGTATTTCTCTCTTTTGATGAACAACATTTTCCCATTTAAGTTTCTTAAGACATTTGGGAAATTTAAAATTTCCCACCCTTGTCCTCTCTGTCCACAGACACAAGTGAGTTAGACTTTGCGGGGATTAGCCACTTAATCCCTGTCTAGCTTCTCACTGTGCCAAGCGGAGGAACTGAGAGTGGGTCCCAAGTTCTCAGAAGTACTAATGGTAATTAAGGAAAGTGCAAGTTCAGAGGTTGGAGCAAGGTTACACAGATGGAGCACAGGGAGAGGACTTCAGAATTCTTCCTCAGCATTCAGGGTACGTGACTGCTTAAGAATCTTCAATTTATCCATGGCAGAAGTTACTGAGATCCCTCTATGAATTTTGTTGTCTCTTGTCTGAACATTTACAGCATTATTTGTTTTTTCCTTTTCTCCAACCACTGTAGAAAACAAAGGCAAATAAATATATTTAAAATCAAGGGCTTCCCTGGTGGTCCAGTGGGTAAGGACACCGCCTTGCAGTGCAAGGGGCGCCGGTTCGATCCCTGGCCTGGGAAGATCCCACGTGCTGCGGAGCGGCTGAACTGATGTGTCCAATTACTGAGCCAGAGCTCTGTGACGACAGAGGTCACCGCGATGGGAGGCCCACAGGAGCCAAAGAACAAAGACGGATGAAAAATAGAGAAATGAAAGACCAATAGAAGTGGCCCGCCTGTTCCCCTCCCTCCCCACCCCACCCCCCCAAAAGATAAATAAATAAAATAAATGTTTAAAATCAATACTTCACTAAATATTAAGTCAGCAGTCACATGGTCTGTGTCTTCTTGAGTTCCCTTTTTAGTACTAATCAGCAGGTATCAATCTAATGTCTATTCAGCCATCGGCTGAGAGTAATCGTCTGGAAACAGGAATGACTTTCTAATCCTATCTGTCTACTGTCCATTCTGGAGAACACCTGTGGTGTTCAGACAGGTGGTGTTCAGACAGGTGGGTACAGACAGGAGCAGGGAGCTCCTACAGACCCCCTGACTCCACCTGGCACACTTGATGAATCACATGCCAAAAAGCCAACAGAATGTTCTGGAATATATGTAAAAGGTCTGTTCTTGCTAACAACCCATCCTGTGGGACAATGCAGAATTATGCACCCATGTGTCTTGCCATCTGGAAGGAAGACACTGGCCAGTGAGGGGGGTATTAAGTAAATCAAGGAAGTGTAAAAAATCAGAGCAAGAGGGGACAGAAATGGGGAGAAGTGACCCTGCTGAGGGCTGAGCTTCCTTCCACTCCATTACTTCTCTAATGGTTTGGTTACTGAAGTCTGCTTTCCATGGAGTGAGATGCTCTATGATTCCCTATACACTCCATCATGTCTAAGCTAATATGAAATCTCTGTAACCACAATAAGCCTGACTGAACCATCGCAACATCCACTACTAACACTTTTAATGACAAACTGCTTACAGGACCTCTTGCTATTTTTTTTTTTTTTTTTGCCTTTTATATAAACTTTCAACTTACAAGAGATACCGACATCATGCTAGCAGGTGTATCCCTATCCATTTCCCTTCACTCTAAACTACTTTTGCAGTCAAAATTTTAGATTCTACCTCTAATTACTCCTGTTCCTCAGAGACATTTTGTTTTTTCATTTAATTCTCTTCTTTTGATCATCTTGAATTTGGAACCTTCCCTACATGTTAGTTGAATCCTAAAGATTTTTAATAAACCAGAAAAGCAAGGGAGATCATTTCAGGCCCGTCACATGGCTGAAGCATGAGGGGTGTAATTCTACTGATAAGATCATTTACATGTTTTTCCACTGTTGGTTTGAAATGTGAATTCTTGCTAGAAGTACTACACCACAGGCTCCATGTGAAACTTCATAGCTCTTCTTCAAGCAGATAACAAAGACTACTTAGCCAGGAACACCACAGGCTCTTCTTTGTGTGTAAATGTTCAACAGTTATTTGTCTTAATCGAGCAGTTATACCATATTCTTCATTTTTCTGTTTTTGTTTTTGTTTGGAATTAAAGTAGAAAAAACAAACATTTGGGAAACACACACACATATATTTAGATTACCCAAAATAAAATTATACTGAGCCAGCTGTGCATTTTGTATTTTCTCATTTAGTGTACAACTGTGATCTAAGTCAACATCAGCCATGAATCCTTCCTCAAAGAATTTGCTGGATACCTACAAGACAAAGAGACACTTGGATTAATACACTGTGTGTGGTAGTCTGGTGGCCAGCCTCCAAGATGACCCCCAGTGTCCCACTCCCTCCCACCCTGGTCAGGTATTCACACCCAGGTTGGTCCCTGTGACCACAGTGGAGGGGGAGGGTGCCTCATTTTTGAGATGAGCTTAAAGACTGAGACCACTCCCCAGCAGGGATCTCTGAGCCCCCACAAAAAGCCTGTGGCCTTACCAGGCACCTGGGCCACAGTCTCCCAGCTGAGCTGTCTCAGATCCTGCCTTGTGGAAAGTGATAATAAGGGCTTGTTTTGTTGCTCTAAGCTGCCAAGTTAGCAACAGATAACATATTCTTCCCTAATAGAGTCTCCAGGAAAAGAAAAACTATGAGATATTTTAAAACATCAATTTCTCAAAACCACTAAGATATAAAGTAGCTCCCACATAGCTACTCTGACATGACTTGCGTGTTCCTGAAAACAGGCGATGGTAAATAAGTGTATTAGTTATGCAGTTATTTAAGGCATGAATAACATTCAGGTCAATGATGTTCATAAAACACACATATAGATTTTATACTTTAAACATCTCTGATGTTACCTGAAGTGCATATTTTTCACAAGTTGGCCCCACAGGGATGACCATCACCTGACGAGGAGACAGCCAGAAAGGCCTGAAAAGTATAAGTAATATGTATTTTCAAAATGACCATTTATTACAAGATTACAAACGAAACCAAGGACTCTTCTTTAAGTAAGATTTCACAAGAGAGCAGGTTCACAAGAGGGGTGGATCAAGCCAACTATCTGAAAAGGCAGCAAGGAGACACAAAGGGACACACTGGCTTCTGACTAGAAGGTAGGGTGGACAGGCTGGCAGCCTGGCGAACAGGCTCGACTCCTGACCACCCAATCCAGCCTCCATGCTCCTGGGCACTGAGCCTAGGGAAGTGGGAATGTGCTTACAGGAAACCCTGCATGTTAGCATTACAGCAGCTTTTCCATATCGGAGCCCTTCAGCTACTGGCAGCAGTGACGGGGGGCCGACCACTGGGGCGCAAGACCCCTCGGATGGTCCCCAAGGCAATTCTATCCAAGGCATGAAGAAGCCAGTCTCAAGCAGCTGCGAACTGGGACTCCATACCTGTAACACTCTGGAAATGACAGAAGTATGAAGGTGGAGGCCAGACAGTGGGGATCAGGGTGTGTAAGAGGTGTGTGAATCCTTGCCAGTAACAGACCTGTCCTGTGTCCTGACCAGCGGGTACACAAATCCACACGTGTGCACAAGTGCGAGGCCTGAACAAGGCTGGTGGATGGTATCAGAGTCACTTCCCGGTCACGTTGTATGTAGTTCTGCATGAGGTCACCACTGGGAAAACTGGTAACAGGTATATTGGACCTCTGCGTACATGATTCTATGATTATCTCAGAATGAAAATGCTTTTCAAGATGGAAAGGTTTGATATAGGAAGCAATGTTTGATGTGGGAAATGTCTGCCTTTTTCTTCATTACATGGATTGAGTTTGAAGATTACAATCAGAATTTTATGAATGGCACTCTAGGAATTTGTGTTTACATATACTGAAATTACAAAAGCAAAATACACATGACAAGTATAACTACACACATGATGAAATGCAGAAATACCATGCATAAAGTGGAAGGTAAATGCGTCCTTCTGAGCTTTGTCCTCATCTCAGCCCCACCCCACAGCCACAGAGACCCACACTCTTCACATTTCTACTTTTACGTCTTGGGAGGTTTCCGCCAGCAAGTGTCCAATGGCTTGCCATGTAAACCGTGGAGGGTGTGCATCACGTCTCCACGGGGAGGCACACCGCCCTGTCTCCTGACCCCGCTAGCCACTGCCCCATGCAAGCCCCAGCATCTCTCACGGTGCTAACTACTTACAACAGGATCAGCTGGAGAAATACAAGGCCCCCTGGCTTCTGACTAGAAGGTAGGGTGGACAGGCTGGCACCTGGCGAACAGGCTCGACTCCTGACCACCCAATCCAGCCTCCATGCTCCTGGGCACTGAGCCTAGGGAAGTGGGAATGTGCTTACAGGAAACCCTGCATGTTAGCATTACAGCAGCTTTTCCATATCGGAGCCCTTCAGCTACTGGCAGCAGTGACGGGGGGCCGACCACTGGGGCGCAAGACCCCTCGGATGGTCCCCAAGGCAATTCTATCCAAGGCATGAAGAAGCCAGTCTCAAGCAGCTGCGAACTGGGACTCCATACCTGTAACACTCTGGAAATGACAGAAGTATGAAGGTGGAGGCCAGACAGTGGGGATCAGGGTGTGTAAGAGGTGTGTGAATCCTTGCCAGTAACAGACCTGTCCTGTGTCCTGACCAGCGGGTACACAAATCCACACGTGTGCACAAGTGCGAGGCCTGAACAAGGCTGGTGGATGGTATCAGAGTCACTTCCCGGTCACGTTGTATGTAGTTCTGCATGAGGTCACCACTGGGAAAACTGGTAACAGGTATATTGGACCTCTGCGTACATGATTCTATGATTATCTCAGAATGAAAATGCTTTTCAAGATGGAAAGGTTTGATATAGGAAGCAATGTTTGATGTGGGAAATGTCTGCCTTTTTCTTCATTACATGGATTGAGTTTGAAGATTACAATCAGAATTTTATGAATGGCACTCTAGGAATTTGTGTTTACATATACTGAAATTACAAAAGCAAAATACACATGACAAGTATAACTACACACATGATGAAATGCAGAAATACCATGCATAAAGTGGAAGGTAAATGCGTCCTTCTGAGCTTTGTCCTCATCTCAGCCCCACCCCACAGCCACAGAGACCCACACTCTTCACATTTCTACTTTTACGTCTTGGGAGGTTTCCGCCAGCAAGTGTCCAATGGCTTGCCATGTAAACCGTGGAGGGTGTGCATCACGTCTCCACGGGGAGGCACACCGCCCTGTCTCCTGACCCCGCTAGCCACTGCCCCATGCAAGCCCCAGCATCTCTCACGGTGCTAACTACTTACAACAGGATCAGCTGGAGAGAAATACAAGCAAGTCAACCCTGCCTAGGTGGCACACACACTCACATCTGTACTTCTGGATTCTCTGTACCTGAAAGGACTTGGACACCCTATGACACTCAGGCCATTTAGCGAAGATCACGAATAAGATCTCGGAGACAGACACAGACTCAGGCAATACTATCCTTGTGCTCTGCTGTGACCAAATCTACTTGTCATCCATTTTCTAGCCTAATTATCTCTAAGTCTCTGACCTTGTGGCCAAAGCAATAACCAGATCCCGCATGTCAGGGTTACTCATACTTCTGGCCATTCTTCCCCACGGGCCCAGAGGGCAACCAGACACACCACTCAAAGCTGCCCTCAGAGAGTTCACCTCCCCTCTGTCCCTGGGTGGGGCTGCCACTGCAGCTGGCCTCTGGCTTTGGGCCACGTGCAGCCCACTTGTCTCCTGCCAAGTCAGTAGTCATGGGGCTGTGAGTGGAAGGACGGACGGTAGGACAGCTGGGTAGTGGGTGCCCTGGACCCTGGAGTGTGGGCCGTATGTAGTCCAGCAACCAGATCTTTGAAGGGCTAGACACAAAAGAAATGGCTACTCCCTCATTTCACCAAATTCCCAAAATGGTAAATGACAGTGTTATGCCACTCTGCCTTTGTTTCCTGGTCTGGCAGATGCCACAAGAATTTTCATTTGTTGTTTGGACACTTGTTAATTATACAGCAGAGGCCACCTTTTTTTTTTTAATATTAATTTTATCTTTAAACAGGACTTTTAAGAACAGGAGACATGTAGCTTTTCTTTTCCACATCACTCACCATTTCCCACCATAGTTTTCTGAGAGAATGGCTATCATTCTTTCCACTGACCCCAAAATGGCTTGGTGAATGATCACAGGGTTCTTCTTATCATCCCCATCCTTACTGAAAAACGAAATTACACAGATAAGTGTTCTCTTAACAGTCAGAAATAACTTTATCTTCTTACCTTATGTTTAAAAAGGTATTTTTCCAAACTAGGTAAAACAATAGATTCCTCATAAATTATCTTTAAATATAAATGTGCCATTATTAGAAATAGAGGTTTTTCCTTTCAAATTATGATACCTTTTATAAATTAAAAGAAAATGAAATACATCATCTATGAAAAAGAATGCAATATTCAATTACTCTATTACAAATCTACTGATTATTCTAAACTACCAGCTTTAGTCTAAACTGCTAGTTTACCCATATTGAGATGCAATCTAACAAACTGTATATATATATATTTTAAATTTTTATTTATTTATCTTTTTGGGGGGTGGGGTGGGGAGGGAGGGAGATGGGCGGGCCACTTCTATTGGTCTTTCATTTCTCCATTTTCATCCATCTTTGTTCTTTGGCTCCTGTGGGCCTCCCATCGCGGTGGTCTCTGTTGTCGCAGAGCGCCAGCTCTGGGCGCACGTGCGCCAGAGCTCCAGCTCGGTAATCGGACACATTGGTCCAGCCGCTCCACAGCACGTGGGATCTTCCCAGGCCAGGGATCGAACCGGCGTCCCCTGCACTGCAAGGTGGTGTCCTTACCCACTGGACCACCAGGGGAAGCCCCAAACTGTATATTTAGACTAATTTTATTTTTGAACTATGACTTACCCCACCAGTAATTCATTGAACAACTGTCAAAGACATTGAAAAGATAAAGAAACTGTGTTTCTGTACTATAATATAATATGTTGGTATTGTGTTAGTTTGGGTTAATGGCGTGACTGCCTTGGCTGGCAAAAAACTTACCAACCTTCTTTAATTAATACAACTTAGTCATTAGTTATCAGAGACTACTGAAAACATATACAAAATGTAGAGACCACTGTATAACGAACTCACACACAACCCTTTCTCAACATTGGTAAATGTCAACTCACAACCAACCTTGTTTGGTCCAAATGCACCACCCACTGCCACACTGTAAACACTGTTTCCCCATAGGACATTTCAAAATGTTGCTGGTCAAATTTCCTTTATGGCTCTGAAACTGTCATGACATGCTTCTTACATGGGAGGACTCTCTCCCCACTTTCAAAAAAAAATGTAAAAAGCAAATTATGACTGTTGACCATAATAAAGTGACTCACTCCAAGATCTGTGCACACTCTTCCCAGGAAGATAAATGTCTCATTATCACAACAGTTGTAATACATGATGCTTACAAAGTTCGTAGAAGGAATTTCAGTCTACAAGGTTGTACCAGCTAGTTACTACTACAACACATGCACACACAAGCAAACAAACAAATATTGAGACTCATTCACTAAACTGACTTCGGGTGAGCTTTCACTAGATCTCTTCCCTGCCAGTCATCTCTGCTGAGAGCCATGGCCGACTGACTGCAGGCCACATCCTCCGTCAGAGCCGCGGGGGTGCTTCTGGGTGGGGTGGGGGTCCTTCTCAGGTATGTGAAGAAATGATTCATTCCACAAACTGGAACCAGCATGGTATGTGGGGCCCAGGTCAGCTCTGCTCAGATAAATGAAGAAATGATTTAATCCACAAACTGGAACTGGCATGGTATATGGGGTGTGGGTAGAGGCCCAGGTCAGTTTTGCTCAGGTGAGTGAAGAAACAATTCATTCCACAAACTGGAACTGGTAGGGATGTTTCTTGGCGTCATATAAAGCTATTTCTGTGCAGGGAATGAAAGAGAAGTCTCATGATCCTGTCACAGGCCCCTGAGCACCAGAAACTGCTGTCCCATCATTTATTTTAAGAGAGTTATAATCAGGTCTAGCCTTAACAAGGGCAAAGAGGCCTAAATATGCTTACGCAGATAAGCTTTCAGGTAAAGATTAGAATTAATGTCAAGTTCACCCAAATAACCCCAGTGAATTTCGCTCAGATTATGCTAGATGAGAGATACATTTGAAGAGAATCAATATCTTCACAATATTGATTCTTCTCACTTCAGTAATGTATATGAATCTTCATTTAAGTAACTTTTTGGCCTTTGATAAAAGCTTTATAGTATGTACTTCATATAAACATTATATATTTATATTTCTTATTAAGTTTATTCTTAGATATTTTGCTTAGTTTTTGTTGTTTCTGAAATTTTTTCCCACTGCATTTCCTAGTGGGTTGTTTTTAATATATATGAAAGCAAATTGATATTTGCATTGACCTTATTGCTAGGTACTGTACTTAACTCTATTTTCCGTTTTAATTTTCCTCCATTTGATCCTGTTCTCAACATCTTAGCATCTATATAGTGATGATTTTGTCTCTTTGTTTCAATGTGTCTACATACCCTAGAACAACTGTAACAGTACAAGCAGGCTATTCACATTCTTCTTAACTAAGTCAAGATGCTATTGTTATTTTCTATAAATATTCTTTATGGTAACAGGAAAATTTATTTCCTTTCCTCTAACTGGAATGAATGCTACATTTTACCCAATGCGTTTCAGCACTGTTGAAGGTAATGGGTGACAATATGCTTCTCCATGTTAAACCCTGCTTTCTTGGGTAGAAACTTACTTGACGAAGATGATGACCTCACTGCTCCTCCCTCTTTCTCTCCTCATGTCTAAGTTACAAACAGACCACACTGGTTCTACCTCCAAAATACACCCTGAACATCCTACTACTCTCATCTCTACTGTTGCAGCTGCCTTGTTCTAGCTGTCATCCCTTACATGGACCGCTCCTTCCACTTGTGCTCTTCAGTCCCCGTCATCCACACAGCACCCAGGATGGGTGGGCGGGTAGACAAATGGCTGGTGGATGGGTGGGTGGAGGAGAGGATAGCTGGTGGATGGATGGGTGGGGGATGGATGGTGGCTGGCTTGCCTGATCTGCTTCTTCTCCACATCCTCTTGGATGGCCAGTAGTATTCAGATTCTGTTGAACTAGTTGGATCATTTCAGCATAAATAAAGTCCTCTTTCCCCTAACTCTTTTTGTTCATTTTAGTAGGTTTTCAGGGAAAGATGGTTTTGCAAATACAAACTTAAGACACAATCTTTTCTAAAAGGCCCAAGTTTATTCTTGAAGGTTCTGTACTTTCCTCTTTATCCTCAGATAATTTTTACTATTCTCATGTCCTGGTGTAACTCTGTATGAACACTGAAACTGTTCATTCAGCTCTTTACTTTCTCCAAGAACCTAAATCTGAGTGTAGTTCTAGAACTATTCATTAAAACACAATATGGAGAATACAAAATAAAATTTCTGTTCTGGGCATGCACACTAAGTTGTTCAGTTGTGTCTGACTCTTTGCGACCCCGTGGACCCCTGCCAGGCTACACTGTCCATGGGATTCTCTAGGCAAGAATACTGGAGTGGGTTGCTATTTCCTCCTCCAGGGGATCTTCCCAGCCCAGGGATAGAAACCATGTCTCTTATGTATCCTCCATTGGCAGGTGGGTTCTTTACCACTAGTGCCACCTGGTAAGACCTAAAATTTATTTTGGTTGAACACAAATTAAGTGTGATAAAATCATATACTCTGGGGAATTGGTTTTTGTTCATCTATTATAAGAATCTTATTAGGAAAAGTCAAAAAGTGGTTACAGTAGGGAATTTTTCAGGGCATTTTGTTGAAGGTAATGGGTGACAATATGCTTCTCCATGTTAAACCCTGCTTTCTTGGGTAGAAACTTACTTGACGAAGATGATGACCTCACTGCTCCTCCCTCTTTCTCTCCTCATGTCTAAGTTACAAACAGACCACACTGGTTCTACCTCCAAAATACACCCTGAACATCCTACTACTCTCATCTCTACTGTTGCAGCTGCCTTGTTCTAGCTGTCATCCCTTACATGGACCGCTCCTTCCACTTGTGCTCTTCAGTCCCCGTCATCCACACAGCACCCAGGATGGGTGGGCGGGTAGACAAATGGCTGGTGGATGGGTGGGTGGAGGAGAGGATAGCTGGTGGATGGATGGGTGGGGGATGGATGGTGGCTGGCTTGCCTGATCTGCTTCTTCTCCACATCCTCTTGGATGGCCAGTAGTATTCAGATTCTGTTGAACTAGTTGGATCATTTCAGCATAAATAAAGTCCTCTTTCCCCTAACTCTTTTTGTTCATTTTAGTAGGTTTTCAGGGAAAGATGGTTTTGCAAATACAAACTTAAGACACAATCTTTTCTAAAAGGCCCAAGTTTATTCTTGAAGGTTCTGTACTTTCCTCTTTATCCTCAGATAATTTTTACTATTCTCATGTCCTGGTGTAACTCTGTATGAACACTGAAACTGTTCATTCAGCTCTTTACTTTCTCCAAGAACCTAAATCTGAGTGTAGTTCTAGAACTATTCATTAAAACACAATATGGAGAATACAAAATAAAATTTCTGTTCTGGGCATGCACACTAAGTTGTTCAGTTGTGTCTGACTCTTTGCGACCCCGTGGACCCCTGCCAGGCTACACTGTCCATGGGATTCTCTAGGCAAGAATACTGGAGTGGGTTGCTATTTCCTCCTCCAGGGGATCTTCCCAGCCCAGGGATAGAAACCATGTCTCTTATGTATCCTCCATTGGCAGGTGGGTTCTTTACCACTAGTGCCACCTGGTAAGACCTAAAATTTATTTTGGTTGAACACAAATTAAGTGTGATAAAATCATATACTCTGGGGAATTGGTTTTTGTTCATCTATTATAAGAATCTTATTAGGAAAAGTCTAATAAAAATTGTTAGATACAAAACATGCCAATAGTTCTACCTTTCTTGCCTTAATAACTTTGAGTGAAAGGTCTCAACACATTGTCTAATCAACATCACATCTAAAATTGGACATGGTGAGAAGAGAAGCATTTAAAAGAAGGATGTTGTGATTTTGTCTAATTCAATTCAGAGGAATGGTCTTTGAAAAGAACCTGGCTCCAGGCAGAGGGAAGTAAGCATGTTGTACCTGACGCTCACACTGCACACAGACGTGGACATGGGAGAGAGCAAAAAGGGGTGGGAGGACCGAGTGATGCCCAAGAGGACCTGAATCTCAAATGACACCAAACCTGCACTTAGTTTCTTATAATTCTGTCTTCCCGTTTGTGTGGCCTGGTCTCAAAGACTGCCTATAACCAAGAGCACACACCAGGTACAGATAGGAAAAGCTTCAGGAGAAATCCTTGCTTTTGGTCAAGAGCCAGAAGAGTAACTGCCAAGTCTCAGAAAGAGCAGGGCAGCGGGAGTCCTGGAGTTTTTTTCTTTTTCTTGCTGTCTTCCTCCAGCCCCCAGCACTCCCTCAGTGCACAAAGAAAACTGGCGCCTAGAGCTCCAAGGCAGGGACCCTTCTGTCTGGCCAGACAGCTGTGAGCCCAGGTGCACGGCGGAATCCCCGCGCTTGCTTGCTGGCTCCCTGATGCCTGTGACCTGAAACTGTTCATTCAGCTCTTTACTTTCTCCAAGAACCTAAATCTGAGTGTAGTTCTAGAACTATTCATTAAAACACAATATGGAGAATACAAAATAAAATTTCTGTTCTGGGCATGCACACTAAGTTGTTCAGTTGTGTCTGACTCTTTGCGACCCCGTGGACCCCTGCCAGGCTACACTGTCCATGGGATTCTCTAGGCAAGAATACTGGAGTGGGTTGCTATTTCCTCCTCCAGGGGATCTTCCCAGCCCAGGGATAGAAACCATGTCTCTTATGTATCCTCCATTGGCAGGTGGGTTCTTTACCACTAGTGCCACCTGGTAAGACCTAAAATTTATTTTGGTTGAACACAAATTAAGTGTGATAAAATCATATACTCTGGGGAATTGGTTTTTGTTCATCTATTATAAGAATCTTATTAGGAAAAGTCTAATAAAAATTGTTAGATACAAAACATGCCAATAGTTCTACCTTTCTTGCCTTAATAACTTTGAGTGAAAGGTCTCAACACATTGTCTAATCAACATCACATCTAAAATTGGACATGGTGAGAAGAGAAGCATTTAAAAGAAGGATGTTGTGATTTTGTCTAATTCAATTCAGAGGAATGGTCTTTGAAAAGAACCTGGCTCCAGGCAGAGGGAAGTAAGCATGTTGTACCTGACGCTCACACTGCACACAGACGTGGACATGGGAGAGAGCAAAAGGGCTGGGAGGACCGAGTGATGCCCAAGAGGACCTGAATCTCAAATGACACCAAACCTGCACTTAGTTTCTTATAATTCTGTCTTCCCGTTTGTGTGGCCTGGTCTCAAAGACTGCCTATAACCAAGAGCACACACCAGGTACAGATAGGAAAAGCTTCAGGAGAAATCCTTGCTTTTTGGTCAAGAGCCAGAAGAGTAACTGCCAAGTCTCAGAAAGAGCAGGGCAGCGGGAGTCCTGGAGTTTTTTTCTTTTTCTTGCTGTCTTCCTCCAGCCCCCAGCACTCCCTCAGTGCACAAAGAAAACTGGCGCCTAGAGCTCCAAGGCAGGGACCCTTCTGTCTGGCCAGACAGCTGTGAGCCCAGGTGCACGGCGGAATCCCCGCGCTTGCTTGCTGGCTCCCTGATGCCTGGGGTGTGACACAGACAGTCTGAGAGGAGCATCTGCGGTAAGAAAGCTAAAGCCCAGCATTCTGGCCACAGGGCTGCAGGAAGGACGTCAGGAGACAGCAGGGGTTGCAGGGCAGCTGCCTGGGCTCACCACTTGCTGCACGTGCACAGCCCTGATACAACAGCACACAGAAGCCTCGAGAACCCAGCTATGGGCCCTGACCCCTGGGTGGTGCACACAGGACAGGAGGTCCTGCCGATGCTTAGATCCAGGGATGCTCAAGTCCCTCATAGCAGTGGTGGGTACCACCAGTCCCTGTGGGTGTCATGGATACAGATATGGAGGGCTGACTGCATAGGCTGGGAGCACTGACCAGACATCTCAGCCATGGAAAGTTGGCTGGAAAATTACAACCTGAAGTTGCCCAGGCAGAATGACTAATGAAAAATCAACAGTCTCCCTGGGACGGACAAAACCCAGCACCTCATAATATTAGCAGTATCTGGACGCAGTCCAAAATCACTCAGTATATTCATTATCAGGAAAGTCTCAATTCCAAACAACAGATTATGGAAAGGGAGTAAGAATAACTCTGCAGTGGGGAAATCTGGACGACTGTATTTCACCTCAACGAAGGAGGTTAACACTGCTTGTGACGAGCCACCTTGTTGCCATGCACACCCTTGATAGGAGGTGACATACAGCATGACTCCATGTGTGGGACGTTTTGGGTAAGTGAAGGAGAGCAGGCCAGTGGCTGCCAGGAGCTGGGGTGTGAGAGGTGTGACCAGAGAGAAACAGCACAGGAGTGTGCTGGTCTGATGGATCACAATCGTGGTGCTGGGCACAGTGCTCCACACAATGATAAACTTATACAACTGCACACACACACACATATACACAGACACATACACACAGAAATATACAGACACATACACATATACATACACACAGACACATACAGACAGGCACATACATATAGACAACCCATACACACACACACACACACACACACACACACACACACACACACACACACAGAGGAAGTCAACTCTACTGTGTGTTAAGAAAAACATTCATTTTAGGGTCTTCCCTGGTGGTCCAGTGGATAAAAACTTCGCCTTACAGTGCAAGGGGCACCGGTTCGATCCCTGGCCCAGGAAGATCTCACGTGCCGTGGAGCGGCTGGACTGGTGCGTCCAATTATGAGCCTGTGCTCTAGAGCGCATGTGCCCAGAGCTGGTGCTCTGCAGGGAGAGAGGCCACTGCAATAGGAGGCCCACACAGGCCGAAGAATAAAGATGGATGAAAATAAATACAAAATCAATAAAAGAGGCCAAAATTTAAAAAAAGAAAAAAAGAAAAACATTTTAAAGAAGCTGTTGGTTTGCAGTGACAAAATGGTCTTTCCCTCTGCATTCCTGGACAAACAGCTCATCCTGAAGACACAGACCCAGGGTCAGCCCTGTATGAAGCCCCTTATCCCCTGCAGGGAGATGTCACCATCTGGGTCATGTTTCTGCGTCCTCTGTTCACCGCTCTAACCCCACTGACCAGGGCCTGAGGAAACTAAAGCTGACCTCCAACCAGATAACAAGCAGCTGAACAAACACGGAGTGCACCACCCACGGACAGGCATTTACTGACGCGTCTTGTGTTGCTAAGGCATGAATGACAACAATTAAGACAAACAGTCCTACGTTATTTATCACACTCAGTCACTCACCTCACATACGTAAGGTTAAATCTTACAGGCAGTTGGAAGTCCAGTTGGATTGTAGCACATTGATGGTACCTGCCAAGAGTGTCCTTGATCTCTGCATCAATCTGTAAATCCAAGGACATTTGCTTAGACACAGTTTATCCTTTCCTTTTAAATTTTACACTTTTCAAGGCACATGCCCTACTTACTTTAGGACCATAAAATGCTCCGTCTCCAGGTTTTGTATTCCATGGTTTCCCAAATTCCATCAAGCTATTCTGTAGTTGCTAGTTTTTAATAAGAAAAGCCCATTAATAACTTCCACTCCACTGTACATTCTCTCATTTGTGTCCTGTAGCTCAAGAGAGTGAGTCACTGTCAACCTTGACTACGTCCCACATCACTTTAACGTGTTCCCAAGGAGTCTCTCCTACACTCAGTCAATGACTAAGCGAGGGCCACAGGAAGATGAACAAGGGAATGCCTGCTCTCAAGAAACACACATTTCAACTGGGAGACAGGACGACTCACCGCTGCGTCCAGTGAATCCAGGGAGAGCTGGAGGGGACTCGGGCTCGTCCACCGGTGCCCACCCCTGCCCCACCCTAGCCCCTCTCAGGAGGGCCCGCAGGGTCAAGGCAAGTGGGCCCTGCCCCGCCCCGCCTGCAGCTGCGTTCAGCTGGAAGACGACCGGGCTGGGGGCAGGCCTCATACCTGCTCCTTCTCTTCCCCACCTCTGTGCCCATGGCTGGTGGGCAGTGCCCCTGGCGACCCATGGAGTGTGGAAGCAGGAGGCCCTCCCTGGTCCACTGACTAAGCCGTGTAAAGTCCTTGCAGTGAAGTCGCCTGTCCGCGCTAACGGAGTGTGTGTGCACACAAGAGCAGGGACGGCGCTCTGGGTCTTCCTGTCACACCCTGTGGAAGCAGCTTCTCTGGGCAGCAACCAGGCCTCCGTCCAAACAGCAGCCAGATTCCTGTCACTGTCCCAGCGCACTGGCACCCAACTGGTGACCCTGGGGGTGGAGTGCCCATAGGTAAGGAACACAGTGGTGTCTGGGGGCCGAGGCCAGTGTCACCTGGGAAGCCTCCACCAGGGCCTTGAGTGGATGTGCATCAAGAGCTGCTCCTGGCAGACTCTAGGGCTCCTCAGGGACCCAGCCCTCCTGCAGCAGTTCCCTCAAGCTCAGGGCAGGGTAAGCCACCTCCACAGGGCCCACTGTGAGGTGGAGTCACCCACTCTGTCCCCTCTGGCACAGGATCTCAGATGAAACAAGGCCCAGCTCCAGCAGCAGCTGAGTGAGGGGTGGAGATTTAGAGCTTTAGGGAATTAAAACCACAGGAAGCCTGGTTTGAGGGAAGAACTTATGGCAGAGGCCTCTGAGGACACAGGCACAGGGAGGCCCGATGGCGGGGCGGGGTGAGGGTTAGAAAGCTTCAGCTTTACGTGAGGTCTGGGGAATAGGGATATCTGGAAGGGGTTGGGACCCCTGCTCCCAGGCCTGGCCGTGGACACCGCCCAGCACCCCTTCTCCCTGCCACCTGTCTGTCCTGTCCCATGGAGTCCATGTCTCTGGCTCCCAGGAGCTCTGGGGTCTAGACTATGGTACGTGCTGGGCTGGGTGTGTGGGAAGGGCGGGAGCACTCTTAATGACTCATTAACCCTGGAAAAGGGGACCAAGAGAGGCGGGGGGTTAATCTAGCTCCAAGGAGCTGAGGGATCTACATCAGTCCCCAGGGGAAGAGGCCAGACCAGAGCTGCTGAAGAAGGAGTCAGAGGATTTCTTGAAAAACTGATGAAATTAGTTCTTAGGAAGCACCTGATATAAACTAACGTGTGAAATGAACATAAGGTATAGTTTCATTGGTGTTTGAAGAGAACTGGATTAACTGTGTTCTACAATCGGCACATTTATCCCAAACTTTCCAGTCTTTAATTTCCACCGGAAAGCACCACAACATCATGCAAGTTATTTCCCCAAGAATGAAGGGTGACACTTGGCTGCTCCCTACCTTTTCAGCTTCATCCCATAACTCAGTCTCTCCTAGGAAGTTTTCAGGTCGTGTTGACAAATTTAACTGAAAGGATAAGCCAAGTGTTGAGTAAACAGACTCCAAAAACTGCAAACATCCTTTTATCTCTTCTTCAACCTGAAATTAGAGCAAATGAGAAACCTTAAATAGACAACAAATTAAATCCATGTACGGCATGGAAGAACATTCTTCCTATCGGCTGAAAATAAAGCGTGCTTTGACTGTAGAGGACAGTCGGTGACACATTCAGGCTGGTGTCTTTTTCTCACTGGAATATTCATGGGACGCCTGCCAGTGCAGGGCTAGGCGAAGACACAAGCGAGACTACCTCTCTGTGCACATGCCACCCAGAAGGAATGATGGCTGGCCAGAGGAAGTGATGGGCAAACCATAGCCAGAGGAGAGGTAAGGGCTCTCCACAGGGAAAGGGCAGGAGCCCCCGAGCAGAGGAAACACTGAGGTGAAGACCCAGAGGACAGAGAAGCGGGCCAGCCATGGGAGCTGCACGTGACCAGGCAGAGGGCACAGATGGAATGCAGTACCAGGACAGAAGCAGGCCAGGTCTGCAGCAAATGCTGTGCTTACAGAGCCAGGGTGATAGCTGCACGTTTGAGCCTGAGAGCAGTGAGAAGTGGTGGGGGTTAGCAGGGGACCAACGCAGTTCCATGTGATTGTTTGAATCTGGGAAGCAGATTGGCAAGAGGAGAAGAGCAGCCCATTTGGGAGCTGCTGGGGTCCCTTTGCAGGATAACTGTCCTTGCTTGCTGGGAGACAGTAACTGCCCAGTGGTTGGCACTGCACCGCATGCTTGGAATTCAGGAAGGTATGCAATCACTCAGGAATAACATGTTTAGGAAGAGCAATCTATAGGACTTGTGATAAACTGGACATAAGCGGTGAAAACCAAAGGACACCTGGGCTCCTAGTCAGGGCAGTGGAGAGGGTGCTGGTGCGTTGTGGAGAGGAGGAGGCAGCAGTGGGAGAGGCAGAAGAGGGGCCGACGTTGGGCCTGGCCCACGGGAGGCCGTGACAGTCAAGCAGACACGTCGCTGGAGGGCTGGGGTCGGGAGCTCAGCAGGAACAGCTGAGACGCCGCTGAGGTCAGTGGAGTGTCTGAAGCCAGAGAGCGAATGCAGGGTGAGAAGAGCAGGACCGGGCTTGAGGCTAAGACAGCACGCTCTTGAGAGAGGGAAGAGGAGCAGGTTCACATGCAAACAAGACGGGCGCTCTTCAAGAAACTGCCTGACAGCTCCTCAGAGCGACTGCACAGTCATGCACGCCCATGAGAAAAGTCCAGCCCCTCCACATCCTCACGCGTGTCCACCAGGGTCTGGAACGTCAACCCTCCTGCAGGTGTGCAGGCGGTTCACAGGGTGTCAGTTTGTTTCCTTAGTGATTGGTGATCCCAAACTCTTTATTCACGTGCTTCTTTTCCATCTGCTTATTAGCTCTTTAGATGTGTATCTTCTGTGTTTTAAATAAAATGTCATTCAGCTCCCTCAAAACCCAGGAAAGGGCAGGAGCCCCCGAGCAGAGGAAACACTGAGGTGAAGACCCAGAGGACAGAGAAGCGGGCCAGCCATGGGAGCTGCACGTGACCAGGCAGAGGGCACAGATGGAATGCAGTACCAGGACAGAAGCAGGCCAGGTCTGCAGCAAATGCTGTGCTTACAGAGCCAGGGTGATAGCTGCACGTTTGAGCCTGAGAGCAGTGAGAAGTGGTGGGGGTTAGCAGGGGACCAACGCAGTTCCATGTGATTGTTTGAATCTGGGAAGCAGATTGGCAAGAGGAGAAGAGCAGCCCATTTGGGAGCTGCTGGGGTCCCTTTGCAGGATAACTGTCCTTGCTTGCTGGGAGACAGTAACTGCCCAGTGGTTGGCACTGCACCGCATGCTTGGAATTCAGGAAGGTATGCAATCACTCAGGAATAACATGTTTAGGAAGAGCAATCTATAGGACTTGTGATAAACTGGACATAAGCGGTGAAAACCAAAGGACACCTGGGCTCCTAGTCAGGGCAGTGGAGAGGGTGCTGGTGCGTTGTGAGAGGAGGAGGCAGCAGTGGGAGAGGCAGAAGAGGGGCCGACGTTGGGCCTGGCCCACGGGAGGCCGTGACAGTCAAGCAGACACGTCGCTGGAGGGCTGGGGTCGGGAGCTCAGCAGGAACAGCTGAGACGCCGCTGAGGTCAGTGGAGTGTCTGAAGCCAGAGAGCGAATGCAGGGTGAGAAGAGCAGGACCGGGCTTGAGGCTAAGACAGCACGCTCTTGAGAGAGGGAAGAGGAGCAGGTTCACATGCAAACAAGACGGGCGCTCTTCAAGAAACTGCCTGACAGCTCCTCAGAGCGACTGCACAGTCATGCACGCCCATGAGAAAAGTCCAGCCCCTCCACATCCTCACGCGTGTCCACCAGGGTCTGGAACGTCAACCCTCCTGCAGGTGTGCAGGCGGTTCACAGGGTGTCAGTTTGTTTCCTTAGTGATTGGTGATCCCAAACTCTTTATTCACGTGCTTCTTTTCCATCTGCTTATTAGCTCTTTAGATGTGTATCTTCTGTGTATATTCTTAGGTAAAGCCAATGGTCACATATTTTTTCCCATTTTTTTAAAGTTAAACTTTTGTATTTTGAGATCACATGCAGTTGTAAAAAATAAGACAGGGACCCTCGTACCATTTACTCAGTTCCCTCAACAGCGATACAATTTTTACTTCAATCATCATCAAACATAACACAGAAAACTCAGGAGGAAAAACAAAAGGAATATTTATTGTACTTAACCATATTTTATGCTTACAGTTGTTTTTTCTTCCTTCTAATGTTCCAAGACTCTTTCTTTTATCATTCCCTTTCTCTTTAGAGAAATTCCCTCAGCGATTCTTTTAAGGCAGGTCTGATGTCTGGATTCCACCTTCATTATTGAAAAATATTTTTTCTGGATATAGAACTCTAGGTTGACAATTATTTCAGCATTTGGAAAATGCTGTGAAACTTTCTTCTAGCCTCTGAGTTTTGTTTTTCAGATTTTATTGGAGTAGAGTTGCTTTATAGTGTTGTGTTTCTTTCTATGGTACAGCAAAGTGATTCAGTCTTGTGTGTACACAGATTCCCTCTGTCGCCACATAACACCGAATCCCCTGTGCTATATGGTAGGTTATGTTTCATTTTGATGAGAAATCTGCTATTTTACTTTTCCCTTAATGATAACATATCATTTGTTTCCTTTTCCCCTCTTTTTCTTTTTTTTTTTTTAAAAAGATTTATTTATTTATTTATTTTTGGGCGGGGGTCGTGTTGGGGAGGGAGGGGAGCAGGCAGGCCACTTCTATTGGTCTTTCATTTCTCTATTTTCATCCATCTTTGTTCTTTGGCTCCTGTGGGCCTCCCATCGTGGTGGCGTCCGTCGTTGCAGAGCGCCGGCTCTGGGCGCATGTGCTCCAGAGCTCCAGCTGGGTAATTGGACACATCAGTCCAGCCGCTCCGCGGCATGTGGGAACTTCCCAGGCCAGGGATCGAACCGGCGCCCCTTGCACTGCAAGGCGGTGTCCTTACCCATTGCGCCACCAGGGGAAGCCCTTCCCCTCTTTTTCTTTAGTTTTCAGAAGTTTGCCTCTATTGTGTCTTGGTGTGAATTTCATTGTTGTTGTTAGTGATTGGTGATCCCAAACTCTTTATTCACGTGCTTCTTTTCCATCTGCTTATTAGCTCTTTAGATGTGTATCTTCTGTGTATATTCTTAGGTAAAGCCAATGGTCACATATTTTTCCCATTTTTTTAAAGTTAAACTTTTGTATTTTGAGATCACATGCAGTTGTAAAAAATAAGACAGGGACCCTCGTACCATTTACTCAGTTCCCTCAACAGCGATACAATTTTTACTTCAATCATCATCAAACATAACACAGAAAACTCAGGAGGAAAAACAAAAGGAATATTTATTGTACTTAACCATATTTTATGCTTACAGTTGTTTTTTCTTCCTTCTAATGTTCCAAGACTCTTTCTTTTATCATTCCCTTTCTCTTTAGAGAAATTCCCTCAGCGATTCTTTTAAGGCAGGTCTGATGTCTGGATTCCACCTTCATTATTGAAAAATATTTTTTCTGGATATAGAACTCTAGGTTGACAATTATTTCAGCATTTGGAAAATGCTGTGAAACTTTCTTCTAGCCTCTGAGTTTTGTTTTTCAGATTTTATTGGAGTAGAGTTGCTTTATAGTGTTGTGTTTCTTTCTATGGTACAGCAAAGTGATTCAGTCTTGTGTGTACACAGATTCCCTCTGTCGCCACATAACACCGAATCCCCTGTGCTATATGGTAGGTTATGTTTCATTTTGATGAGAAATCTGCTATTTTACTTTTCCCTTAATGATAACATATCATTTGTTTC
Organism: Tragulus kanchil; assembly: GCA_022376925.1. NCBI lineage: Eukaryota > Metazoa > Chordata > Mammalia > Artiodactyla > Tragulidae > Tragulus > Tragulus kanchil. The sequence goes on from JAIOJX010000032.1 coordinate 23,313,051, forward strand.
CTTTTCCCCTCTTTTTCTTTTTTTTTTTTTAAAAAGATTTATTTATTTATTTATTTTTGGGCGGGGGTCGGGTTGGGGAGGGAGGGGAGGGGCAGGCCACTTCTATTGGTCTTTCATTTCTCTATTTTCATCCATCTTTGTTCTTTGGCTCCTGTGGGCCTCCCATCGTGGTGGCGTCCGTCGTTGCAGAGCGCCGGCTCTGGGCGCATGTGCTCCAGAGCTCCAGCTGGGTAATTGGACACATCAGTCCAGCCGCTCCGCGGCATGTGGGAACTTCCCAGGCCAGGGATCGAACCGGCGCCCCTTGCACTGCAAGGCGGTGTCCTTACCCATTGCGCCACCAGGGGAAGCCCTTCCCCTCTTTTTCTTTAGTTTTCAGAAGTTTGCCTCTATTGTGTCTTGGTGTGAATTTCATTGTTGTTTAGTCACTAAGTCATATCCAACTCTGCAGCCTACCAGGCTCCTCTGTCCATGGAATTCTCCAGGCAAGAATACTGGAGTGGATTGCCATTTCCTTCTCCAGGGGATCTTCCCAACCCAGTGATTGAACCCCCATTTACTGCATTGGCAGGTGGATTTCAGTTTATCCTGTTTGAACTTTTCTTGGCTACTTGGATCTGTAGCCAATCTTACAGATTTTTCCAAATTTGGCCAGTTTTCACCTGATACCTCTTAGAGTACTTTTTAACCCCTATTCCCCTGTTTTTTCAAGAACTCTTGCTGTTGGTCACTCAATCGTGTTTGACTCTTTGTGACCCCATAGACTGAAACATAACCAGCCCTCCCTGTCCTTCACCACCTTCCAGAACTTGCTCAAACTCATGTCCATTGAGTCGGTGATGCCATCCAACCATCTTGTCCTCTGTCATACACTTCTCCTCCTGCCTTTAATGCTTCCCAACATCAGGGTCTTTTCCAACGAGCCAGCTCTTTGCATCAGGTGGCCAAAGTAATGGAACTTCAGGCACAGCATTAGCCCTTCCAATGTTCACAGTTGATTTCCTTTAGGATTTTCTCAGCACCACAGTTTAAAAGCATCCATTCTCAGGTGGTCAGTCTTCTTTTTGGTCCAATTCTCACATCTGTACATGACTACTGGAAAAATCATAGCTTTGACTATATGGACTTTTTTTGGAGGGGCGGAGGGCAAGTTCGAGAGGGAGGGGGTCTATTGGTCTTTCATTTATCTATTTTCATCCATCTTTGTTCTTTGGCCTGTGTTGGCCTCCCATTGCAGTGGCCTCTGTTGTCGCAGAGCATTGGCTCCGGGCGCATGAGCTCCAGAGCTCCGACTCAGTAATTGGACACATCAGTCCAGCCGCTCCGCAGCATGTGGGATTCTCCCAGGACAGGGATTGAACCAGCACCCCTTGCACTGCAAGGCGGTGTCCTTACCCACTGGACCACCAGGGAAGCCCAACTATATGGATTTTGCCCGCAAAGTGATGTCTCTGCTTTTTTAATACACTGTCTAGGTTTGTCATAGCTTTTCTCCCAAAGAGCAAGCATCTTTTAATTTCATGGCTGTAGTCACCATCCACAGTGATTTTGGAGCCCAAGAAAATAAAGTCTGTCACTGATTCCGTTCTTTGTCCATCTATTTGCCATGAAGTGATGGAACTGGATGCCATGATCTTACTCTTTTTTTTGGCCACTTCTATTGATCTTTCATTTCTTTATCTTTGTTCTTTGACCTGTCTGGGCCTCCCATCGCAGTGGCCTCTCTCATTGCAGAGCACCAGCTCTGGGCACGTGTGCCCCAGAGCTCCGGCTCAATAGCTGGACACATCAGTCCAGCCACTCTGCGGCACATGGGATCTTCCCAGGCCAGGGATTGAACCGGCACCCCTTGCACTGCAAGGTGGTGTCCTTACCCACTGGACCACCAGGGAAGCCCCAATCTTACTTTTTTTTGAATGCTGACTTTTAAGCCAGGTTTTTCACTCTCTTGTTTCATCTTCATCAAGAGGCTCTTCAGTTCCTCTTCACTTTCTGCCATGAGGATGGTGTCATCTACATATCTGAGGTTACTGCTAATTCTCCTGGTAATCTTGATTCCAGTTTGTGCTTCATCCAGACTGGCACTGCTCATGACGTACTCTGCATATAAATTAAACAAGCAGGATTCAGTCTTGACATATTCCTTTCCCAATTTTAAACCAGTCTGGTTCTCACTGTTGCTTCTTATTCTGCATACAGGTTTCTCAGGAGGCAGGTAAGGTGATCTGGTATTACCATCTCTTTCAGAATTTTCCACAGGTTGTTGTGATCCACACTGTCAAAGGCTTTAAAATAGTCAATGAAACAGAAGTGGGTTTTTTCTGGAATTTCCTTGCTTTTTCTATGATCCAGTGTTGGTAATTTGATCCCTGGTTCCTCTGCCTTTTCTAAGTCCAGCTTGTACACTTGGAGGTTCTTGGTTCATGTACTGTTGAAGCCTAGCTTAAAGGACTTTGAGCATTACTTTGCTAGCATGTGAAATGAATGCAAACTTGCAGTAGCTTGAACATTCTTTGGCATAGCCCTACTTTGGGATTGGAATGAAAACCAACCTTTTCCAGTCCCATCGTCACTGCTGAGTTTTCCAAATTTGCAGGCATACTGAGTGCAGTATTTTAATAGCATCATCTTTTAATATTTGAAATAGCTCAGCTAAAATTCCACCACCTCCACCAGTTTTGTTTGTAGTAACGTTTCCTAGGGCCCACTTGACTTTTCACTCTAAGATGTCTGGCTCTAGGTGAGTGATCACACCATCGTGGTTATGCAGGTCATTAAGATCTTTTTTGTGTAGTTCTTCTGTGTATTCTTTCCACCTCTTCTTGATATCTTCTGCTTCTGTTAGGTCCATTTCTGTCCTTTATTGTGCCCATCTTTGAGTGAAATGTTCCCTTTGTATCTCTAATTTTCTTGACAAGATCTCTAGTCTTTACCATTTTATTGTTTTCGTCTATTTCTCTGCATTGTCCAGAACTCTGGTGACATAAAAATCAGGCATTTATTATAATCCCACTGGTCTCTTGGGTTCTGTTCATTTTCCTCTCTCAGTCTTTTTTGGTTTTTTGTTTTTTTTTTTTTTTTTTAGAGGGTGTTAATACTAACTGGGGTCTTTAGGTTCACTGATTCTTTTCTATGTTCCCTCCATTCTGCTCATAAATCCATCCATTGAACATTTCATTTTGGTTATTACATTTTTCAGTTCTAAAATCTCCATTTGGCTCTTCTTTATATCTTCTATTTCTTTCCTGAAATTTTTCTATTTTGCATTTGTTCCAAATGTGTCTGTAATTTCTTAAGGTATTTTTATGATGGCCTGGTCAGCTCAATGTAACATCCCTGTTATCTCTACATCAGGGTGTCGACACTCCCCTTTTTCATTTAAGTTGTGATTTTTCTTGTTCTTGGCATGATTTTTATTTCTGAGATCTAGATATTTTGGATATTCTGTTGTAAGACACTGGATTTTCTTTACAGCTTCCATTTCACTGTCTTCCATGGACTCTGCTTCAGCAGGGAGGAAGCAGGGCTGGTTACTGCATAGCCCTACTTTGGGATTGGACATTACTTTGCTAGCATGTGAAATGAATGCAAACTTGCAGTAGCTTGAACATTCTTTGGCATAGCCCTACTTTGGGATTGGAATGAAAACCAACCTTTTCCAGTCCCATCGTCACTGCTGAGTTTTCCAAATTTGCAGGCATACTGAGTGCAGTATTTTAATAGCATCATCTTTTAATATTTGAAATAGCTCAGCTAAAATTCCACCACCTCCACCAGTTTTGTTTGTAGTAACGTTTCCTAGGGCCCACTTGACTTTTCACTCTAAGATGTCTGGCTCTAGGTGAGTGATCACACCATCGTGGTTATGCAGGTCATTAAGATCTTTTTTGTGTAGTTCTTCTGTGTATTCTTTCCACCTCTTCTTGATATCTTCTGCTTCTGTTAGGTCCATTTCTGTCCTTTATTGTGCCCATCTTTGAGTGAAATGTTCCCTTTGTATCTCTAATTTTCTTGACAAGATCTCTAGTCTTTACCATTTTATTGTTTTCGTCTATTTCTCTGCATTGTCCAGAACTCTGGTGACATAAAAATCAGGCATTTATTATAATCCCACTGGTCTCTTGGGTTCTGTTCATTTTCCTCTCTCAGTCTTTTTTGTTTTCTTGTTTTTTTTTTTTTTAGAGGGTGTTAATACTAACTGGGGTCTTTAGGTTCACTGATTCTTTTCTATGTTCCCTCCATTCTGCTCATAAATCCATCCATTGAACATTTCATTTTGGTTATTACATTTTTCAGTTCTAAAATCTCCATTTGGCTCTTCTTTATATCTTCTATTTCTTTCCTGAAATTTTTCTATTTTGCATTTGTTCCAAATGTGTCTGTAATTTCTTAAGGTATTTTTATGATGGCCTGGTCAGCTCAATGTAACATCCCTGTTATCTCTACATCAGGGTGTCGACACTCCCCTTTTTCATTTAAGTTGTGATTTTTCTTGTTCTTGGCATGATTTTTATTTCTGAGATCTAGATATTTTGGATATTCTGTTGTAAGACACTGGATTTTCTTTACAGCTTCCATTTCACTGTCTTCCATGGACTCTGCTTCAGCAGGGAGGAAGCAGGGCTGGTTACTGCAAAGTGGGGGAAGACGTAGGAGTTTCCCACTAGGGGCTGTGAGGGAGGAGGGGCTCCCCACTACTGCTGGGTGATGACAGGAGTTCTGCAGCCTGGCAGGCTCCCTCTGATGACACCCTAGCTAGGAGTGGCAGGAATATCCTGGTGCTGCTCCTCACGTGGCCTCTACTGACCCCAGGGTGTGGCTTCATCACTCAGGAGTAGAGATGGGAGTCTCATCTCCCCAGTTGAGAAGGCAGTGAAAGAGGCACCATGTGACTGCCAGGTGAGGGTGAACATCCAGGTCTCCCTTAGTGTCCACTGATGTTACAAGGTGGGTGTGGGGGTCCCCATTAACACCTGCCAGAGATGAGCAGAACTGCTGTGACTCCTTCTGTGTTTGTTAGAATTCCCTAGTGATTCCTTCTGGGCCTAGAGTTTTCTTTGTGGAAAGGTTGCTGACTACCAATTCAATTTCTTAAGTAAGCATGGAGCTACTCTCAGATTATCTATTTCTTCTTGAGCGAAGTTTAGTAGCCTGTGTTTTTTTAAAGAAATTCTCCATTGCATTTTCCATATTTACTGGCATAAGTGTGTTCATCAGTTCAGTCGCTCAGTCATGTCTGACTCTTTGTGATCCCATGGACTGCAGCACGCCAGGTTTCTCTGTCCTTCAGTATCTCTCTGAGCTTGCTCAAACTCATGTCCATTGACTCACCAATAATATTCATACTGTTGCCTTATTGTCCTTTCAATATCTATGGAATCTGCAGAAATGTCACTTCTCTCAGTCATAGTTTTTTCTTCTTTTTTCTTTTTTTTGCCACACCTTGTCGTTTGTAGGATCTTAGTTCCCCAACCAGACACTGCACACAGGCCCCTGGCAGTGAAGGCATGGAGATCTAACCACGGGACAACATGGAGTTCCCTGTCCTAACATTCTTAACTAGTTTTTTCTCTGACAAGACTAAAGGCTTATGATTTTTATTGAAGCTATAGGAGAACCAGTCTTTGGTTTTTATTGATATTTTATATTGTTTTCCTAGTTGTAAGACATGAGTTAAGTTGGTCCACGGCATGTGGGATCTTAGTTCTCCAGTCAGGGATCAAACCTGTGTCTCCTACATTGACAGGCAGATTCTTTACCACGAGTCACCAGAGGAGCCCCAGAGAACATATTTTGTATGGGCTGAATCCCTTTAAGTTTACTGAGACTTCCTTTATGGCCCACAATATGGTCTATCTTGGAAAATGTTCTGTGGGCACTTTCAAAGAATGTGTACTCTGCTGTTATTGATTAGAGGGATCGATCACTGTCTCTTAGGTTGAATCATTTAACAGTGGCCCTTTGCAGGACAATTTTAATTTGAATTAACATGAAAACCTGAAAAAGTAAACTCTAACTTACAGCAAAAACTGAAAAACAAACATTCAAACTTCCACCAACACCCTTAAAATAATGTTACTTAATAATTATAAGTTGGAGGAAGCTTAAAAAAATAATAATAAACTTCATGTCAAGGAAAACAAACAAGCCAATGAAAAACTGTGCAGAACCTAAACAGACATTTCTCAAAGAAGATACACAAATGGCCAACAGGCACATGAAAAGCACTCAACATCAGTAATCATTGGAGAAACGCAAATGAAAACTACAATGAGGTATCACATCACACTAGTCAGAAGGGCCATCATCAAACTGCCTATAAAGTAGGCACTGGCCCTCTGCAATGGCTCGCACTGTCTGTGGAGTGTGCTTCTCTCTGAATCTGAATAAGTCCACTTCTTACCTATCAAAAAAAGAAGTCTATAAAATAATAAATACTAGAGAGGGTGTGGAGAAAAGGGAACCCTCCTACACTGTTGGTGGGAACACAAAGGGGTGCAGCTACTATGAAGAACAATATGAAGCACCCTTAAAAAGCTAAAAGTAGAGTTGCCACATGATCCAGCAGTCCCACTCCTGCACATATATCCAGAAGATGAAAACCCTAATTCGAAAAGACACATGCACTCCAATGTTTATCTCAGCACTATTCTTAATAGCCAACATGTGGAAGCAACCTAAGTGTCTACTGGCAGAGGAATGGATAAAGAAGATGGGGTACATATACACAATGGAATATTATTCAGCCATAAAAAGAATGAAACTATGCCATTAGCAGCAACATGGACGAACCTAGAGATTATCACTCTAAGTAAGTCAGATAGAGAAAGACAAAATTCTTATGAATATCACTTATATGTGTAATCAAAAAAAACTATACAACTCACTGCCAGAGCTGATGGGACCTCAGAGACTACACTGAACAACTCAGTTCACAGCCACTCTGAAAGGCCCAGTGATGCATTCAAGGCAGCATGCTGGATAAGTGGGTGCTGACCACGCCTCCCTGAGCCCCTGTGTACCTGTCCCACTGTGGACATGTGCTGCCCACGCCTCCCTAACCCCCGTATCTGCCCCATCTTGCACACATGCTGGCCAAACCTCCCCAAGACCCCGCCTACCTGCCCCATGGCACAGAAGATGTGAGCATCGTCCCGCTGAAAGCGTCTGACACAGGTCAAGCCACTCAGAACTCCTGACAGCTCCTTCCTGTGAAGAACTCCAAAGTCGGCAAGTCTGATCGGCATTTCCCTCCAAGACCGTGGACGATGGGCAAACATCAGACTAGAAAAGACGCAGGGGCACACAGTGTTTCCTTACTGCGAAGAGAGTTACTAGCCCTGAATGTCAGTAAGTCACAAATGACTGAGGATTTGTAAACACCTGATTCTTGTTCTTGGATCACCCATTAAAAACATTTCTTCTCCCATGAATCACTGAACCTTGAATTGACATCACAGCCCACTCTGAGAAAGAGCCTACCAACTCTAGAAATGCTGCTCCCTACATTCATTCACGCAGGGAACTTCCACTTACCACCTACAATCCACCTGAAAGGCGACTTCTCAAGTGAAGCAGCCCTGGACTCTCCCCAGAAGGGCCAGTCAGTCAAGCAGCAGGCTCCAAGAACAGCCAGAATCAAAGCAGGGCTGACACTGGTCTTACTTTTTCAATAACTAACTCTATAGCTGTTCCTTCTTTGCTCTGCTCATGAGCTCCAAGGGGAAATGGGTTGTGTCTGAAGCACTCGGCTAACATTCTCTGCCACAGGAAGCACCTCTGGCTCCCACACTCCATCACCACTAAGCCACTGTGGTCCTGCTTCCTTGTTCTGAGACAAGAAAACACTGGCAACTCCATAATCCCACCTGTCCCAAACTTTTATCTTTTTGAGTAAAGAATTGTTACAGGTACTTTTTACAGTCTTCCAGGAAATTCAAATTTTTTCCATTAAGAGAATTTTGTAGGGGCTTCCCCTGGTGGCCCAGTGGGTAAGGACACTGCCTTGCAGTGCAAGGGGCGCCGGTTCGAGCCCTGGCCTGGGAAGATCCCACGTGCTGCGGAGCGGCTGGACTGATGTGTCCAATAACCGAGCCAGAGCTCTGGAGCGCATGCGCCCAGAGCCGGCGCTCTGCAACAACAGACGCCACCGTGATGGGAGGCCCACAAAAGCCAAAGGACAAAGAACATAGAGAAATGAAAGACCAATAGAAGTGGCCCACCTGCTCCCCTCCCTCCTCAACTCGACCCCTGCCCAAAATAAATATAAATAAATAACAAAAAAAGAGAGAATTTTGTAAAGACTGAAATAAATGGAATATGAAGGTGTGATGTCTAGTGAATTCGGCAGATGAATTCAGAACTTCCCACCTGACCTTTTGCAGTGTTTGCCTGATCATCAAAGAAACACATGGTCATGGGGCTTCCCTGGTGGTCCAGTGGGTAAGGACACTACCTTGCAGTGCAAGGGGTGCCGGTTTGATCCCTGGCCTGGGAAGATACCACGTGCTGCAGAGCAGCTGGACTAATGTATCCAACTACTGAGCTGGAGCTCTGGAACATATGCGCCCAGAGCTGGTGCTCTGCAATGAGAGAGGCCACTGCGATGGGAGGCCCAGACAGGTCAAAGAACAAAGACGGATGAAAATAGAGAAATGAAAGACCAATAGAAGTGGCCCACCTGCTCCCCTCCCTCCTCAACTCGACCCCTGCCCAAAATAAATATAAATAAATAACAAAAAAAGAGAGAATTTTGTAAAGACTGAAATAAATGGAATATGAAGGTGTGATGTCTAGTGAATTCGGCAGATGAATTCAGAACTTCCCACCTGACCTTTTGCAGTGTTTGCCTGATCATCAAAGAAACACATGGTCATGGGGCTTCCCTGGTGGTCCAGTGGGTAAGGACACTACCTTGCAGTGCAAGGGGTGCCGGTTTGATCCCTGGCCTGGGAAGATACCACGTGCTGCAGAGCAGCTGGACTAATGTATCCAACTACTGAGCTGGAGCTCTGGAACATATGCGCCCAGAGCTGGTGCTCTGCAATGAGAGAGGCCACTGCGATGGGAGGCCCAGACAGGTCAAAGAACAAAGATAAAGAAATGAAAGATCAATAGAAGTGGCCAAAAAAAAGAGAAACAAACATGTGGTCTTGGGTTATCCTGATGGAAGACAATGCTTTTTCTGTTGACTAATTTTGGATGCTTTTTGTTGAGTGCTGCCTTCAGTTGGTCTAATTGGGAGATGCCCTTGTTGAAATTAATTGTGTGGTTTTCCAGAAGGAGCTCATGATAGAGGACTCCCTTCCAATCTCCCAATATACACAGCTTCACCATCTCTGGATGAAGACTGGCCTTTGGTGTAGCTGGTGGTGGTTCATTTCACTTGTCCCACAATCTCTTCTGTTTCACATTGTTGTGCAATACCCACTTTTCATCGCCTGTCACAATTTGTTTTAAAAACAGAATGTTTTTGTTAAGTTCAAGTAGAGAATCACATGTGGAAATACAGTCAAGGTTTTTTTTTGTTTGTTTAACTTACGTGAAACACAAACATCAAAGCAATTAGCATAACCAAGCTGCTGCATATGATTTTCAATGCTTAATTTGGGTGTTTTGAGTATGTTGGCTATCTCCCGTGTGGTATGATGTTGGCTCTTCTCAGTTAAGGTCTTGATTTGGTCTCCATCAACTTCAACTGGTCTACCCAACCTTGGAGCATCATCCAGTGAGAAATCTCCAGCACAAAACATTGCAAACCACTTCTGATACATTGGACCGTTCACTACACAGGTATTTGTTTGCATTTCAGTTGCGTTTTTACCTTTCTTGAAATAATATGCTGAAATGTTGCTTTTTTCTTCCATCTTCAATATTAAAATGGCTACACAAAAATCCACCAATTTTGGCAACGTTTTTAGTGCATGCTGACATGACAGCTGTCACAATACAATCTAACAAAAGTGTTTCAAAGGAAGTTAAAGACAACTAAGTGCTACTAGAGTCATCTTACAGAAAACCTCTTGATCAACCCAATTCAAAATTATACTCTACACTTGCATTCAGTTTTCTCACAGCTTCAACTGGTACCCAGTGGAAAATCGGGTTAAGAAGCTGTTAATACAGGTGTTTTCGAGAATGCAAAGCACTAGTTTAGCCACCACCTTCTGTTTTAAGAAAGAGGTTATAAAATACTAACACATCAGCTTTTATGAAAGTAAAGATAAACATGCATACATTTTTTACATGCTATCACCATGTAAAATTGAACTTCTTTTAGTCTTTACTGAAAAGGGCCAAGAGCTTTCTTCAGTTTCAGTTTAAGTAGTTACCTTCTAGGTCAATTTACTGAAACTATTTGTGCTGATGATACGAAACTACAACAGGTGGGATATTTTTCATGGAGATATATTTTTTCATGGAGAATTGTACCTGATCACTTCCAGTTCTAAAGTCTACTTTTCTGATAAGGCTGCATTCGCATCTATGCAGCTTTATGAAAATTACATTCTTTCAAAGGCTCTAAGACAGACTTGATTGTAAGATGTACCATTACACTATGTACAACTAAGAAAGAAAATAATCATTAAATAAATTACAACATAATACTAAGATCCCAACTATAAAACGAGTCCCAACTTCAGGGATGTTGAAATATAGAGGGGAATGCATCTTAGAATCAATGAAATACAGTCACTGATTTGGAGCTCACAGGTCTTGTTATAATCAACCCAATTAGCATGTAAAGAACTAAATGTTCTTTAAATGTGTATTTTGAAGTGCATTACTACTGGGAAGAGAAATGTTTATGATAACTCATAAAGTTATAAAGTTGATTATAGTATTTCTCTTCCCAATAGTAATACAAAGAAGTAATATGAGAAGCACAAAATACTAAATATTTTAGTATTAAAATATTTAATACTAAATATTTAGTTTAAGAGCCCACACCTGGCAAAAAGCAAACATACTATAAAAGCCAATTCATCCTCAGACTGAAATAACTTGGTAAAGATGATTTCTAACCACTGCTCTTCAAATTAAAGGACTCTCTTAAAGCCAAATGCCATTAAAAACTAATAGTGATGAAGCATCTGCGAGGCACAGAGCCGCTTCCTTTAATGCTCACCAGTGCCCCGGGCAGTTCATGGGCTTAAGGGCGAAAGAGTCCTTGTCGACGTCAAAGGTGAACATGTTCTTGCTATAATGCTGCCAGTGTCCCGAGGCTTCCCAGAGCCTGCAGCTGTACACATTCGGGGACAGGACCTCCGTGAAGTCACGCTGGCGGTGCTGCTCCTAGAGGGGACAGGTGTGCAGAGGTCAAATCTCCTGGGCCATGGCACAGCTGCAGGCAGGTGTCATGGCCGACAGGACTGCTAAACTGAGGACTGTGCCTTCCATCAGTTCATGGTTAAGATGCCCTTGGTTTCAAGTGTGGCACTTTATGGATCATAAAAGAAAGATCCAGGTATGCTTTGAACACTTCTCACCTTAAATGTATTTATTGTATAATATAATATATGTAGTATATGACAGCAGTCCCCAACCTTTTGGCACCCAAACCTTTTGCAGCTTTATGAAAATTACATTCTTTCAAAGGCTCTAAGACAGACTTGATTGTAAGATGTACCATTACACTATGTACAACTAAGAAAGAAAATAATCATTAAATAAATTACAACATAATACTAAGATCCCAACTATAAAACGAGTCCCAACTTCAGGGATGTTGAAATATAGAGGGGAATGCATCTTAGAATCAATGAAATACAGTCACTGATTTGGAGCTCACAGGTCTTGTTATAATCAACCCAATTAGCATGTAAAGAACTAAATGTTCTTTAAATGTGTATTTTGAAGTGCATTACTACTGGGAAGAGAAATGTTTATGATAACTCATAAAGTTATAAAGTTGATTATAGTATTTCTCTTCCCAATAGTAATACAAAGAAGTAATATGAGAAGCACAAAATACTAAATATTTTAGTATTAAAATATTTAATACTAAATATTTAGTTTAAGAGCCCACACCTGGCAAAAAGCAAACATACTATAAAAGCCAATTCATCCTCAGACTGAAATAACTTGGTAAAGATGATTTCTAACCACTGCTCTTCAAATTAAAGGACTCTCTTAAAGCCAAATGCCATTAAAAACTAATAGTGATGAAGCATCTGCGAGGCACAGAGCCGCTTCCCTTTTAATGCTCACCAGTGCCCCGGGCAGTTCATGGGCTTAAGGGCGAAAGAGTCCTTGTCGACGTCAAAGGTGAACATGTTCTTGCTATAATGCTGCCAGTGTCCCGAGGCTTCCCAGAGCCTGCAGCTGTACACATTCGGGGACAGGACCTCCGTGAAGTCACGCTGGCGGTGCTGCTCCTAGAGGGGACAGGTGTGCAGAGGTCAAATCTCCTGGGCCATGGCACAGCTGCAGGCAGGTGTCATGGCCGACAGGACTGCTAAACTGAGGACTGTGCCTTCCATCAGTTCATGGTTAAGATGCCCTTGGTTTCAAGTGTGGCACTTTATGGATCATAAAAGAAAGATCCAGGTATGCTTTGAACACTTCTCACCTTAAATGTATTTATTGTATAATATAATATATGTAGTATATGACAGCAGTCCCCAACCTTTTTGGCACCAGGGATTGGTTACGTGGAAGATACTCTTCCCTCACCCGAGGGTTGGTGGTCTGGGGACGACTCGAGCGTCTCCCGTTTATTGTGCGCTCTCTTTCTGTTAGTGCTGCACTGTCTGATATAATGAGACAATCACACAACTGACCATGATGCTGAATCAACAGGGCCCTGAGCTTGTTTTCTTGCAGCTGGGCGGTCCCATCTGGGGGTGGTGGGAGACAGGGACACCCAGAGTGTGTTGCTTACGTCCAGCCTACCCTGTAAGCTTGTGTTGGTTGTTGTCCCTGCAGAAAGCCCTGCTTCACAAAGATGGGAAGTTAGAAATGGAAGCGGGCTTGTCAGTGCTTTGTGGCCATCTTGGGATATTTCGCCTCGACCTTAACCTGGAACGTATGGAGGTTTGGGCCAAACGTGCTCTTAAGGCCACCACCACTTGTGGCCTCAGCTAGTAACACGCCAGCAGAACACACTCTCCCTTCTGTCTCATAGGAGCCCTGCAGCTGGTCTGAAGCTTACCTTTGTGTCATACATGCTCTAGAAACCCACGTGGACAAGAGGGACATTTAGTGAAACCAAGGAAAATACAAACTGTCCCACTGTTTTCAGTTGAAGGCACAATGTGGCATTTCTCTGAGTTTCAAAATTCCAAGGATTATTAAAATAAAATTAACGGAAATGCTCAGCCATTTTATGGTAAGAGAAAACTGTAAAATATAAAACAGAGCTGAATAAGTATCAAATACTTTTTTAAAAAAATATTTATTAAATTTATTTACTTGGGTGTGATGGGTCTTAGTTGAGGCATGTGGGATCTAGTTCCCTGGCCAGGAATTGAACGTGGACTCTTCACATTGGAAGTGTGGAGTTTTAACCACTGGACACCAGGGAGTCCCTCAAATACTTTTAAAATGAACTTACTCGTATGAAATCCATCAGTGCGTTATAAATGAAGGCTCCTCTGGGAAGAAAGAAACAGCTTCCGGGACTCAGATCATGGAAAAAGAAAAGTTCCTGTTCCTAGGTTAAAACAGTAACTGCATTTCAAATTTCACGGTTGTTGCCTATTTATTGTTCACATATGACATGCTAGAATAAAACATACGCTCAGTTATTTCAAAGTTCTAACAGCTGACATTCCAAGTACTTGAGTCAGACATATGTCACAGCACAACTCATGTGTATGGTTGAGCTCAGCTTTGAACTCAGCTGGTATTCACCTGGGATTTACTGCTGATTTCTTACTTGGCACGGATCTCACTGGCAGACAGAATGGCAAAAAGGGTCAGGAAAGCTGACTGCTGGAGGTAGGCTCTGAGTGACCTCTATATGCCCACCGCTGAGGGCCAGGTCATGCAGCCACCACCCTCCCGTGTCCCTCCTCCTGCCACCCCACCCACCACCCAGCAGAGCCGAGGCCCCGGAGCCCTGCAGTGAGCACCAGCCCATCATGTTGTGGCTTCCGTGTGGAGGAATGAGAGTGAACCAGGCCTGCCTGCCTGTAAGTCTTGTTTCTGCTTGCCTTTCAAAATACCAAGTGTATCACATTTTTTCTTGAAAAATTATTTTTATATCATGATAAAAATGAAAGAAAAGAGCATTTTTTAAATCTAATAAAAACACAAGAAAGAAAGAGGTTAGTGAACACTGGAGGGAGGCGTGTGAAAGAACTCAGCAGCAAACCACGAGTGACAGGAAAACAGAAGACGGGAGAGGCAAAGTGTCAGTGTCAAGGCAGCCTGGCTCTGCGCCATGGCCACAGAGCAGCGCTCGGCAGGCCCACCTTCCCGATCCTCCTGTGGTCCCGCGCCTGGTCTCCTCCTGGAGCTCCTCCCAGGCGATCATCTGCTGCTCGTCAGGAAAGGACACCCCGTAGAACCTCTGCAGTGTCTCCATCTCAGGTCTGCCCTCCCAGTATGCCAAGGAATTCTAGACATCACAAGAGATTTGGGTAAACACACCAGACCCTTGGTGACAAGAAAAACCTCTCAGAAATAATAATACACGCAGGTGGTTCACCCCAGGGGCCTGAGCTGCCGTTGGCCTTGGTATCAGTCGAGCGTCCTGACACCGCTGCATGGAGGGATAAGGGACTGTACATGATTTCCGGCCCGAACATCAGCACAGCTGACTTTTGGTGACTTCTTATAGACTTAGAAACTTAGACTGTTTCTAACTAAACCTTCACACCCCAAATTACACCATTAATCAGTAAATTATGTCACCAGTGGTGCTGTGAGTTCTAGGGATGAAAAGTGAGAAAGAAGACTCAGAGACAAGGGGAGGCCAAACACCGTGTGCATTGCCCAGGAGAGGGCAGCTGCCCCAGGCCCAGGAACTGGATTTCTTACTTGGCACGGATCTCACTGGCAGACAGAATGGCAAAAAGGGTCAGGAAAGCTGACTGCTGGAGGTAGGCTCTGAGTGACCTCTATATGCCCACCGCTGAGGGCCAGGTCATGCAGCCACCACCCTCCCGTGTCCCTCCTCCTGCCACCCCACCCACCACCCAGCAGAGCCGAGGCCCCGGAGCCCTGCAGTGAGCACCAGCCCATCATGTTGTGGCTTCCGTGTGGAGGAATGAGAGTGAACCAGGCCTGCCTGCCTGTAAGTCTTGTTTCTGCTTGCCTTTCAAAATACCAAGTGTATCACATTTTTTCTTGAAAAATTATTTTTATATCATGATAAAAATGAAAGAAAAGAGCATTTTTTAAATCTAATAAAAACACAAGAAAGAAAGAGGTTAGTGAACACTGGAGGGAGGCGTGTGAAAGAACTCAGCAGCAAACCACGAGTGACAGGAAAACAGAAGACGGGAGAGGCAAAGTGTCAGTGTCAAGGCAGCCTGGCTCTGCGCCATGGCCACAGAGCAGCGCTCGGCAGGCCCACCTTCCCGATCCTCCTGTGGTCCCGCGCCCTGGTCTCCTCCTGGAGCTCCTCCCAGGCGATCATCTGCTGCTCGTCAGGAAAGGACACCCCGTAGAACCTCTGCAGTGTCTCCATCTCAGGTCTGCCCTCCCAGTATGCCAAGGAATTCTAGACATCACAAGAGATTTGGGTAAACACACCAGACCCTTGGTGACAAGAAAAACCTCTCAGAAATAATAATACACGCAGGTGGTTCACCCCAGGGGCCTGAGCTGCCGTTGGCCTTGGTATCAGTCGAGCGTCCTGACACCGCTGCATGGAGGGATAAGGGACTGTACATGATTTCCGGCCCGAACATCAGCACAGCTGACTTTTGGTGACTTCTTATAGACTTAGAAACTTAGACTGTTTCTAACTAAACCTTCACACCCCAAATTACACCATTAATCAGTAAATTATGTCACCAGTGGTGCTGTGAGTTCTAGGGATGAAAAGTGAGAAAGAAGACTCAGAGACAAGGGGAGGCCAAACACCGTGTGCATTGCCCAGGAGAGGGCAGCTGCCCCAGGCCCAGGCCCCTCGCTTCCAGAGCGTGGGTTCTGCATCACACCACCCTAGTCCTGCTGCTTCCCCTCTTTTCCATACACTATATTATTCCCACATGCAGACACTCTTGTTGACATCATCACAGTTCAAGAAAAACAAGAGTATGAGAATATTTCCACACTTAAGAGTCAGGTTAAATGATAGACAATAGAGGCTACATAAAATGTTCTAATTATCAACTCTAAAAGACTGCTATTCTTAGAAGCCCATACAAAAGTCAAATACTCATGTGATGTCTGAAAGTGGCACGGTGCTCATATTATACAAGATATTATTGAACTATCATCTTATCTAGTTCAATTTAAGTTTGCTATATTAAGGGGAAAAAAAAGGAATCCTTACCTTGAAAATTTTTATGGCTTTAATTTTTCCAGTGTGTCTTACGTGGGGGCCTTTACAGAGGTCAACTAGTGGACCACACCTGTGAAGAAATATTTAAAACACCCAGACACAGTTACAGCTCTGGGGACTATTCATTAGAAAGCACATTCTACGTTCTGGGGCAACGTTTAGGTTAGCAACAACTTAGCGTCAGTTCATCTTTAACTAAGGATGCAGGAGAGAGGCAATTCACCTGCCCTCTGAGCCCTGTCTTCCCACCTTGGCTTGCATTCAGAAGCCACAGGATCTGAATGAAACTCTGCAGACAGACACACCTCTTTTCATCGTCACATCTGGAGGCTCTTAAAAGGCTTCCCAAGTGGCTGGGGGTATAGAATCCATCTGCCAATGCAGGAGGCGTGTGTTCAATAACTGGGTCAGGGAGGGGGATCCCGGCGGTATCAGTCGAGCGTCCTGACACCGCTGCATGGAGGGATAAGGGACTGTACATGATTTCCGGCCCGAACATCAGCACAGCTGACTTTTGGTGACTTCTTATAGACTTAGAAACTTAGACTGTTTCTAACTAAACCTTCACACCCCAAATTACACCATTAATCAGTAAATTATGTCACCAGTGGTGCTGTGAGTTCTAGGGATGAAAAGTGAGAAAGAAGACTCAGAGACAAGGGGAGGCCAAACACCGTGTGCATTGCCCAGGAGAGGGCAGCTGCCCCAGGCCCAGGCCCCTCGCTTCCAGAGCGTGGGTTCTGCATCACACCACCCTAGTCCTGCTGCTTCCCCTCTTTTCCATACACTATATTATTCCACATGCAGACACTCTTGTTGACATCATCACAGTTCAAGAAAAACAAGAGTATGAGAATATTTCCACACTTAAGAGTCAGGTTAAATGATAGACAATAGAGGCTACATAAAATGTTCTAATTATCAACTCTAAAAGACTGCTATTCTTAGAAGCCCATACAAAAGTCAAATACTCATGTGATGTCTGAAAGTGGCACGGTGCTCATATTATACAAGATATTATTGAACTATCATCTTATCTAGTTCAATTTAAGTTTGCTATATTAAGGGGAAAAAAAAGGAATCCTTACCTTGAAAATTTTTATGGCTTTAATTTTTCCAGTGTGTCTTACGTGGGGGCCTTTACAGAGGTCAACTAGTGGACCACACCTGTGAAGAAATATTTAAAACACCCAGACACAGTTACAGCTCTGGGGACTATTCATTAGAAAGCACATTCTACGTTCTGGGGCAACGTTTAGGTTAGCAACAACTTAGCGTCAGTTCATCTTTAACTAAGGATGCAGGAGAGAGGCAATTCACCTGCCCTCTGAGCCCTGTCTTCCCACCTTGGCTTGCATTCAGAAGCCACAGGATCTGAATGAAACTCTGCAGACAGACACACCTCTTTTCATCGTCACATCTGGAGGCTCTTAAAAGGCTTCCCAAGTGGCTGGGGGTATAGAATCCATCTGCCAATGCAGGAGGCGTGTGTTCAATAACTGGGTCAGGAAGATCCTCGCTCTTGCCTGGAGAATCCCATGGACATAGGGGCCCGGCAGGCTACAGTCCATGGGGTTACAAAAAGTCGGACACGGCTGAGGTGACTTAGCACACACACATACAAGCCTCTTAAAAATCTTCAATCGTAAAATCAAAAAGCCACTTCCCTGCTTTACACTAATCTTCAAAACCAAAATTACATGAAAGTTATAAAAAATGCATTCACTTGATACTTGACCTCAAAAATAAACTTAAGGGTTTCCCTGGTGGTCCAGTGGGAAAGGACACCGCCTTGCAGTGCAAGGGGCGCCAGTTCGATCCATGGCCTGGGAAGATCTCACGTGCTGTGGAGCGGCTGGACCGATGTGTCCAATTACCAAGCCGGAGCTCTGGAGCGCATGTGCCCAGCGCCAGTGCTCTGCAACAACAGAGGCCACTGCGATGGGAGGCCCATGCAGGCCAAAGAACAAAGATGGATGAAAACAGATAAATGAAAGACCAATAGAAGTGGCCTGCCCGCCCCCCAAAAAAAATTTAAAAAAAATAAAAAATAAAAAATAAACTTAACCAACCCACAGAATGCACAACACCAAGCGTGAATTCTAATGGAAACGCTGAGCTCTGGGTGATGCAGACATGGCAGTGTAGGTGGACTGTAACTCTTGTCACACTCTGGGGGTGGGATTTTGGCCATGGGGAAGCTGCACAAACCCGGTGGCGGGGGCAGGGGCACAAGAGCCCTCTGCCTTTCCTCTAAATTCTGCCATGAACCTACAACTGCTCTAAAAAATAAAGACTGTTAAAAAAATTTTCTTTGTTTGCTTGTTTTATGGCCCTCTGGTTTCATAACAAAATGCTTACTTCTCTTTCGGTTTACCAGATGACACAAAAGTTCAGATCAGAGATGATACCACCATTAAAGCATTTGTCTGAAACTGTAATGAACAGGGGCCACCAAACTCTAACAAGAGGCTCTTCTTCCAAGTACAGAAACGCTAAGAGTTGAGACACCACAGATGCTGGTCAGAGAGAAGGTTACTTAACATCAACCAATTTAAGGAAAACTTACTAGAGAAAGAAATCTGTTCCTTAACTATTCCAGCCTTCTTTAAGTATTTTTAAAGTTCACTGGTTATAAAGTTAAAAATTACAATGAGTACATAAAGGAGAATGAAGCTTTAAATATGAAAACACCATTTCTTTGAATCACCAGCATTTACGTACTGTTCTCTGTCCAAGAAGGAGGTTCTTAGTCAATGCTCAGAGAAATGAATGAAATGCCTAATTAATAAGAAAGGTTTCAATAAGCCAACCTTTAAATAACCCCATCGGAAACCCAGCTAATAAAGTAACTAGTAACACTGACCTAAGTTAAAAAAAAAAAAAAAAGCCAAGAATTAAAAGCCAGAAATTTAAAACATAGTATATCTTTGCAATTTCTTCATTTACTTTTTTTTTTTTTATAAGTGTATCTTTCTTTTGTTGTTGCTGTTTTTTTTTTTTTTTAATTTTGGCCTCTTTTATTATTTTTTTTACTTACTTATTTTCATCCATTTTTATTCTATGGCCTGTGTGGGCCTCCCATTACAGTGGACTCTCTCGTTGCAGAGCACTGGCTCTGGGCACATTTGCTCCAGAGCTCCAACTCGGTAGTTGGACACACCAGTTCAGCTACTCCGCGGCACGTGGGATCTTCCCAGGCCAGGGATCGAACCGGCACCCCTTGCACTGCAAGGCAGTGTCCTTACCCACTGGACCACCAGCGAAGTCCCCACTTCATTTACTTTTAAAATGGTATGCTAACATTTATTTGCATTCTAAGTGATAAATAATAAAATATTATCAGGTCATTGGAGAGTGGCTAAAACAAGCACATTATCCACTTTAGGCATGAAATGGCCATGTGTTCACACAATCCTTCAGGAGACTGGGCACTGCTGTGTGTGAAGGGGGTGTGACCTGACTCAACAGTACAGCTAAGCAGCAGAACCCAGCACCTCAGTGTGGAAAGAGGCCCATGAAAGTGCCTGTACCAGATGACACAAAAGTTCAGATCAGAGATGATACCACCATTAAAGCATTTGTCTGAAACTGTAATGAACAGGGGCCACCAAACTCTAACAAGAGGCTCTTCTTCCAAGTACAGAAACGCTAAGAGTTGAGACACCACAGATGCTGGTCAGAGAGAAGGTTACTTAACATCAACCAATTTAAGGAAAACTTACTAGAGAAAGAAATCTGTTCCTTAACTATTCCAGCCTTCTTTAAGTATTTTTAAAGTTCACTGGTTATAAAGTTAAAAATTACAATGAGTACATAAAGGAGAATGAAGCTTTAAATATGAAAACACCATTTCTTTGAATCACCAGCATTTACGTACTGTTCTCTGTCCAAGAAGGAGGTTCTTAGTCAATGCTCAGAGAAATGAATGAAATGCCTAATTAATAAGAAAGGTTTCAATAAGCCAACCTTTAAATAACCCCATCGGAAACCCAGCTAATAAAGTAACTAGTAACACTGACCTAAGTTAAAAAAAAAAAAAAAAGCCAAGAATTAAAAGCCAGAAATTTAAAACATAGTATATCTTTGCAATTTCTTCATTTACTTTTTTTTTTTTTATAAGTGTATCTTTCTTTTGTTGTTGCTGTTTTTTTTTTTTTTTAATTTTGGCCTCTTTTATTATTTTTTTTACTTACTTATTTTCATCCATTTTTATTCTATGGCCTGTGTGGGCCTCCCATTACAGTGGACTCTCTCGTTGCAGAGCACTGGCTCTGGGCACATTTGCTCCAGAGCTCCAACTCGGTAGTTGGACACACCAGTTCAGCTACTCCGCGGCACGTGGGATCTTCCCAGGCCAGGGATCGAACCGGCACCCCTTGCACTGCAAGGCAGTGTCCTTACCCACTGGACCACCAGCGAAGTCCCCACTTCATTTACTTTTAAAATGGTATGCTAACATTTATTTGCATTCTAAGTGATAAATAATAAAATATTATCAGGTCATTGGAGAGTGGCTAAAACAAGCACATTATCCACTTTAGGCATGAAATGGCCATGTGTTCACACAATCCTTCAGGAGACTGGGCACTGCTGTGTGTGAAGGGGGTGTGACCTGACTCAACAGTACAGCTAAGCAGCAGAACCCAGCACCTCAGTGTGGAAAGGGAGTGCCCTGTGGAGGATGTCTGTGGCCGTGCTTATTACAGGGGTGGATCTTCTCTGCTGGGGCTGAGAAGGCCACAGGCAGCCTTGGAAGGGGACACACAGGAGTCGGGGATGAGCAGCACCTACAAGGCAGCCAAGCAATGGATGGCAAGAGGGCTGAGAGCCATGGACGGCAAGACGACCAGCAGAATGAAGTGGTCTGGTGGGGCTCCCATGGCCTCTGCTGCCACACTTCTGGTCTGTCTTACTGATGCCTGGAGGGCGACACTCTTGGCCTCTGAGCAGTGGAGAGTATGCTGAGAGGCAGAGAGTCACCGCCCGAGGAGAGGGCCCATGACAGCTCCCACTGCCCCCCAACATGAGTGTGGGAGGATGAACAGAACTCCTTTCCCGAATAGGCCCCAAAACATGAGGCCCTGAGAACATGGTCTCATCCACAGGAGAGAGGTGCTGCTGCTGCAAACATCCCAGAAACAGAATGTGGGTTTGTTGTTGTTAGTTGTTTGCTGTTGTTAGTCGCTAAGTTGTGTCCGACTCGTTGAGACTTCATGGACTGTAGCCCCCCTGGGCTGCTCTGTCCATGGGATTCTCCACGCAAAAATATAGAGTAGGTTGCCATGCCCTCCTCCAGGGGATCTTCCCAATCCAGGGATAGAACCCAGGCCTCCAACGCTGGCAGGCGGCCTCTTTAGTGCTGAGCCATCCTACAGGCTTTTAGTACTATCCTGATAAATACAAATGAGAAAAGTCACTGTCTCCCTTTGTTATGACATTTTAGAGTCCCCACCCAAAGGAGTACTGTTATCAACTATGCAAACTTACAATCAGGCTGCCCACTCAAAGACAAACTTGCTAACACCTTCAGATGCAGTGTTCACAAGTCACACACAGACGTTACCTGTAAACTGTGGTCACTGGTGTGGTCACCTTCTCCTTCAGGATGCGGCATTTAAATTTATCATACTACAAAGAAAAATACATGTATCCATTATCACATAAAATGTCTAAGAGGGAAAAATGTTCCCTTTTACCAACAAACGCTGAATGGGCATCTGCCATGCTTTAGGTGCTGAGACCCTGGGGACACACGGAGCTCACTGCCCAGCACTGTGCCACCCCAGACGGACACTCGGAGCCCCTGTGGCCCCTAAGCATTGGACATGGAACTGATCTCAGCTGAGGTACACCACCAGGCCAAAACACACGGGATTCCAGAGGCACAATGTGAAAAAAGAACACAAAATCACTCACTAATCACTTTTTATGGTGGTTACATGCTGAAGTCATACTTCTGATCTACTGGGTTAAGTGAACTGTTGTAAAGACCACCTTCACCTTTCTTTTACTTTTAAAATGTGGCTACCACAACATTTCAGATGACATATGTGGCTGAGATTTGTAGACGGCAGACTGACCAGCACTGTGCTAGAAGATTGCAATGTTAACTACATGAAATAGATAAAATTCTGAGGACATAAGTACATTGTGAATTTGTGTAAAAATTAAAACAAAGTTTACAGTAAATAGTATCATTAAGAAACTTAGCAGAAACACTTGTCTGCTTTCATCATTATTACTATTGTGCCAGACACTTTATATTAAATAACGTCTTAAGGGAGATAGCTGTTGGGAGAAAAAAATAGATAAGTATGATTTAATGGTTGTGTACATATACATTAAAATCAAATCACTATTCTTCACAAAGTTTTGATCTAGTTTAGTTCTCAACCCACAGAATGGGAGAAAATAATTGCAAATCACATATCTAATATGAGATTTTTCAAAAATAATTGCTGTTCTTTTTTAAAAAATCATTTACTTATTTATTTTCATCTATCTTTATCCTTTGGCACGTGTGGGCCTCCCATCTCAGTGGCCTCTCTCATTGCAGAGCACCAGCCCTAGGCACACGTGCTCCAGAGTGCTGGCTGGCAATTGGGCACACCAGCCCAGCCGCTCCATAGCACATGGGACCTTCCCAGGCCAGGGATTGAACCGGTGCCTCTTGCAGTGCAAGACAGACTCTTTGCCCACTGGACCACAGGGAAGCCCTTGATATGAGATTAATATCCAAAATACATCAAGAATTCCTACAACTCAACACCAAAAACCAAACAACCCAAATATAAAATGGGCAAATGATCTGAACAAACATTTCTCCAAAGAAGATCTATGTGGCTTCCCTGGTGGTCCAGTGGGTAAGGACACCGTTTTGCAGTGCAAGCGCATGTACCCAGAGCCAGCGCTCTGTGACAACAGAGGCCACCGCGATGGGAGGCCCTCACGGGCCAAAGAACAAAGATGGATGAGAATAGATAAATGAAAGACCAATAGAAGTGGCCCATCCACCGCCTCCCTCCCCACCACCCCCTCAAAAAGAGAAGATCTATGCATGGCCAACTGGCACAGGGAACAATGCTCATCACCAACCCCTGGAGTGATCCAAATGAAAACTGCAGGGGCACCATCTCACATCCACTGGAATGGTTAGTATTAAAAAAAAAAAAAAAAGAGGGAAGGAAAGAAAAAGTCAAGTTGGCAAGAATACGGATAAACTGGAACACTCCTGCTGATAGAAATGTAAAGTGGAACCACCACTGTGGCAAACAGTAAGGAAGTCGCTCAAAAAATAAAACACAGAATTTCCATATAATTCAGCAATTCCACTTCTGGGTCTACGCTAAAGAACCAAAAGTGGGGACCTGAAGAGATACGTTTACACCCACGTAGCAACATTTTCTTATAGTCAAGAGATGTCTATTGACAATGAGTGAATAAATAAAACGTGGTCCATCCCACCATGGAATGAATATTATTTAGTCTCAAAGAGAAAGGCAGCTCTGACACCTGCTAGGACACGGATGAGCCCGAGCACATGATGCTGAGTGAGACAGGCCAAAGGGGCACAATCAGAACTCATTTACTTATTTTCTCTTTATCCTTTGGCACGTGTGGGCCTCCCATCTCAGTGGCCTCTCTCATTGCAGAGCACCAGCCCTAGGCACACGTGCTCCAGAGTGCTGGCTGGCAATTGGGCACACCAGCCCAGCCGCTCCATAGCACATGGGACCTTCCCAGGCCAGGGATTGAACCGGTGCCTCTTGCAGTGCAAGACAGACTCTTTGCCCACTGGACCACAGGGAAGCCCTTGATATGAGATTAATATCCAAAATACATCAAGAATTCCTACAACTCAACACCAAAAACCAAACAACCCAAATATAAAATGGGCAAATGATCTGAACAAACATTTCTCCAAAGAAGATCTATGTGGCTTCCCTGGTGGTCCAGTGGGTAAGGACACCGTTTTGCAGTGCAAGCGCATGTACCCAGAGCCAGCGCTCTGTGACAACAGAGGCCACCGCGATGGGAGGCCCTCACGGGCCAAAGAACAAAGATGGATGAGAATAGATAAATGAAAGACCAATAGAAGTGGCCCATCCACCGCCTCCCTCCCCACCACCCCCTCAAAAAGAGAAGATCTATGCATGGCCAACTGGCACAGGGAACAATGCTCATCACCAACCCCTGGAGTGATCCAAATGAAAACTGCAGGGGCACCATCTCACATCCACTGGAATGGTTAGTATTAAAAAAAAAAAAAAAAGAGGGAAGGAAAGAAAAAGTCAAGTTGGCAAGAATACGGATAAACTGGAACACTCCTGCTGATAGAAATGTAAAGTGGAACCACCACTGTGGCAAACAGTAAGGAAGTCGCTCAAAAAATAAAACACAGAATTTCCATATAATTCAGCAATTCCACTTCTGGGTCTACGCTAAAGAACCAAAAGTGGGGACCTGAAGAGATACGTTTACACCCACGTAGCAACATTTTCTTATAGTCAAGAGATGTCTATTGACAATGAGTGAATAAATAAAACGTGGTCCATCCCCACCATGGAATGAATATTATTTAGTCTCAAAAGAGAAAGGCAGCTCTGACACCTGCTAGGACACGGATGAGCCCCGAGCACATGATGCTGAGTGAGACAGGCCAGTCAGAAGGACGCTGTGGTCCCGCTTGCCCAGGGTTCTGGGGCAGAAGGGGTGGGGAGCATTGTGTAACTGCCGGGGGTGCAGAGCTTGGGTTGACGGTGGCTTCACCATGGCACGAGTGCACTTCACCACACAGCGTCCACTCAGAACCTAATTAAAACAGTTCACTTTATATTTTGGATAGTTTACCACAAAACTAACAAAAGCAGCTGCAACTTTTACCAAACCCAAATCTACTTTTTAATTCAAGCCCACAAACTAATAATATCACACACTCAAATTATGTGTTTTCTCTGATATTTGTGATTTTAAGAATAAAATTAAGATGATATTTAAGTACATTGGCTTAAATAACATAAAGAGAAAAGCTGAAGTTTTATACGGGCTCCTCCAGGCTATTAATCTATTTTAAAATCTGTTTTAAAAATTAAACATTTTAAAAATTAGCAGAAATCCCCAATGGGGAATTTAAATGGTATTATTAACATTGTTGAATTCAATAGTTGGAGTATTAACAATACTCAGAATTAAGCAGATTCATAAAGAACAGACATGAACACTACTCCCCCGGCCCTTCACCTACCTACATCTGGATTAAAAATTCCCGCCATCTGATGGTAACGATTTGGCCAACCACTTGTGCACAGCAGTGGTGTGCTCGTCAGTGCCCACGTCCCCAGCCCGTGCTCACCTTGAACAGGTCCAGCAGGACCTCCGTGCTGACCTCCAGCCTCTCAAATGGCTGCTGCTCTTGGATGATGGCCCGGCATGTGCTCTCCAGTGCTGGCAGCTCTGCACTGGACACGGACCTGTAGGGAAGGAGTGAGCGTCGGCACAGACCCTGAGTTGGGACCTGAGACCCGAGGCCTCAGTCACCAGCCACTAGCCTTCTCCCCTGAGGAACATGGTGCCCTACAGTCCAGGACCTCAGAGACGCAGCCATCCTTTCACAAGGCCAGTGACCTGCTTCTCAGAGAGGAGACGAGCAGCTGGACCACCAGCTCCTCCAGAGCCTGACCTTCCAGGCATCTTCCTCATCCTTCACACATTCACCCTTTTGTCCAGAAGCACAGTGTGGAGCATGCTGTGCCCCTGCCCTAGACCACAAGGTCCTGGTAGGGAGGAAGCTCTGGGAGCATGACCTGTGGGGTCAGTTGGACTCTGCTGGGTCCTGCGTCCCTGTTCCCCCTGCTCCCACCTGCACTCACGTCCATCCCTCCAGCCCAAGGAACAGGGGTGGAGGGGTTGGGGGGAACCCTCTGGTTTTGGTTTGATGGCTGGTCGTTTCCTTAAGGGCTGTGAGGGGTAAGGAGGGGCTGGGGCGGGGCCCGCTGCTCGGGAGTTCAAGCACAGACCTCGGAATGTGAGGCCCTGGTACCGGCTGTGGGAGGTGTGCAGCCGGGTGGAGGGCACCCTTGGCCATCACGTCACAAAGTGGTCTGGTACCCTCCAGGGACGGACCTGACCACTCTGCTCTGAGTAAGTAATTTGTCTGCCCTAACAAGCCTCAGGCTAGATAAACAGTATATCATGTCTTT
This sequence comes from Tragulus kanchil, assembly GCA_022376925.1. Taxonomy (NCBI): domain Eukaryota; kingdom Metazoa; phylum Chordata; class Mammalia; order Artiodactyla; family Tragulidae; genus Tragulus; species Tragulus kanchil. The sequence goes on from JAIOJX010000032.1 coordinate 23,339,712, forward strand.
CTCTGGGAAAGAAAGAGTATCATTTGAGAAGTTACACTTAAATTCACACTCATAAAAAATAACATTTGTCACAAATGGCTCCCCAATCTGTAACCATGTCCTGTGACAGACACTCATTGCACTGGTGCGCAGGCACCACAGCTGTGCACTCGGGGCGCACCTGTCTTCCAGGTACATGTTGTAGTGAAAGCCGCTGTCACTGGGGGGCCCGCAGCACAGAAGGCCCCCGTAGCAGAGTTCCAGAGCTTCTCCGAGGATGTGGGCGCTGGAGTGCCAGTACACCTGCAGCGGGACAGAGGCCAGACCACAGCCACGTCACGGGCCATCGCCAGGCAGACGCAGGGATGAGGGAGCACATAGGTACCACGTTGGGGGACAGACCCTGGGACACAAGCAGCGTTGCCTCTGCTGACCGCTGAGACAGCCTGTTTCTGAGCCCCCCTGGGACCCCTCACTGTCCCCCCCACAGCTGGCTGAGTGCCTCTCCAGAGGGCCGAGCACTGTCTGTCCCCCGCCTCCCAACCCTGGGCAGCCTCTATGAGTCAGAGGTGTGGCTACACTGGCTGCTCCTGATGTCGCCATGTTAACGAGGTTTTGTGTCTACACAGCAGTCCTCATGCGCTGAATGGCACGTGGCTGTGGAAGCTTGAGAGAGGCCTCAGGAGGACAGAGGGGTCACTGAGGACTGCCTATGTCGGGGCTGCCAGGGTCCCTCAGGCAGGTGTACATGAGTTAATTCACTGCAGTCGAAGGGCTGGTCATCAACTCTACAAACTCAGAAAGTCGGTTTGGTTTTCGACGACCAAGGAATCAGTGGTTTATGGACCCATTAAACTAACCAGTACCAAAGAAATATAGATGCCAAAGTAATTGGATAATCCAGTCCTCTGGCAACCCTGTCCTTAAACAGGGACAAACCTCAGTTAGGAAGCTGTCTGAGCAGCTCTGTTGATCTCTGCAGTCCTACACCACCATGCGAGTATCATGCAGGTAGTGAGAAGGTGGTAGAATAGGAAGTCTTCTCCTTCAGGGTGTCACTGACTCAGGGAAAAGAACTCCGGAGAGGCCACGCCCTCCACAGAATGTTAAGGTGGTGGTCTCCTGTCCCCAGGACCCACATCCCCAACAGACTGAAGGTGTTCAGCTACCCACCATTAAGGTTGTCTATTAGAGAACAGTGTTCCCTGGTGGTCCAGTGGTTAAAAGTTTGTGCTTCTAAGGCAGCAGCTATATTTTGATCACTGGCTGGGAAACTAATGTCCCACATGCCATGTGCTGTGGCAAAAAAAAAAAAAAAAAACAACAGAAAAAAGGGAAACATGCCTGTAGGTCAACCAAGAGCCCCCTGGTGTGGGAAACTGCCTAGGTCTCCACAAGATTCTGACCTTAGCAAAGGGTTAAAACTGCCTTCTTCCAGGCCAGCCACCACAGCTGCTCCCAGCCAGCTCCTACTCAACCTTCCCCAGAGATGACCCTACCTGAAAGCCTCTAGCTGTTTAATTTCTTGCTTAATAACTCCCCCTCCCACCAGCCGTGAATTCTCTGCAGCCCCTGGGGTTGGCACGTGCACCTAGCACCTTAGAGGCTGGGCAGCTGACTGAGAGTCAATATGTGCCTGCAAGTTCCAGAATGACATCTGCCATGATGCTAGGTGGCAGTCATTAGGGTCAGAGCTTAAAGAGAGACAAGCTAAATAACACACATACATAAGCTACGTATTTCGTTATGTATTTCACTGGTGCTCTTTCTGAATCATTTTTGGGGGGGGGGCACTTATACTGATCTTCCATTTATCTATTTGTTCCTTGGCCTGCGTGGGCCTCCCATCACAGTAGCCTTTCTTGTCACAGAGCACCAGCTCTGGGTGCACACGCGCCAGAGATCCATCTTGGTAGTTGGACACATTGGTCCAACCGCTCTGCAGCACATGGGATCTTCCCAGGCCAGGGATCAAACTGGCGCCCTGTGCACTGCAAGGCAGTGTCCTTACCCACTGGACCACCAGGAAAGCCCTCTGACTCACTTTTAAACAGTCTCGTGAATGCTGTATCTATTAAACATCAGCCTTAGAACTGACTATAAGACCCATTGTCTCGCCTTCTGTGTGTGTGGTCGGCTGGTTTCCAGACACTCACCACCTGGGCATCCTTGTCCTCGAAGGGGAGCAGCTCCACAGTGGCGTCCCCTTCCAGCGGGCGGTCCAGGTCCCACAGCTGCCCATTCACTCGGGCTACCACGGTGGTTTCTGCCAGCTCCTGGCTGGAGAGAGTACAGTTATGTGGGGGTTAACCTATCACAGGCTACAGTCATTCTGTCCAACCAAAGATAACACTAATACCCAGGGACGGTTTCTTTTTTGAGTGGAAAGTACAAATGTAAACTAATAGAAAAGATTTTTTTTTATTTTGTAATATTAAATACAAAAGGAATGTAATCTGTTTGCTGTAAAAACTCAGAAAACAGAATGCACAAGAATAACATAAAATCACATACATCTCGCCACCCAGAGTTTAGTTCTCACATTTATACATCAATAAAAAAATTTAAGAGTATCACTCTGTTTATGTTATCTGATACCCTACCTTTTTTTTTTTTAACAGTAAACCATGACACCTTCCCAGCAACAGACAGATTTGTAGATCATGCCACCTGATGACTACATCAGAACTAAGATTGTCTGAATGAACCCACTACTACTGAGCACTTGGTGAACCCATGATTGCTGGGCACTTGGGCTACAATTTGAGGGCTTTGCTTTTCTTGTTTTATTTTGGCAGTGACAAGTAAATGCTGCAATGAATATTCTTGAATATACGTCTTAGTTCCTGACTGTCTTCTCAGGAAACATTCTAGAAGTAGACCTGGGATTTGAACTTTTAATAACTTTAATTGGACTGAAAGTGAAAGTGTTAGTCACTCAGTTGTGTCAGATTCTTTGTGACCCTATGGAGTTGGTTGTCCAGGATTCTGGCAAGAATACTAGAGTGGTAGTTGGACACATTGGTCCAACCGCTCTGCAGCACATGGGATCTTCCCAGGCCAGGGATCAAACTGGCGCCCTGTGCACTGCAAGGCAGTGTCCTTACCCACTGGACCACCAGGAAAGCCCTCTGACTCACTTTTAAACAGTCTCGTGAATGCTGTATCTATTAAACATCAGCCTTAGAACTGACTATAAGACCCATTGTCTCGCCTTCTGTGTGTGTGGTCGGCTGGTTTCCAGACACTCACCACCTGGGCATCCTTGTCCTCGAAGGGGAGCAGCTCCACAGTGGCGTCCCCTTCCAGCGGGCGGTCCAGGTCCCACAGCTGCCCATTCACTCGGGCTACCACGGTGGTTTCTGCCAGCTCCTGGCTGGAGAGAGTACAGTTATGTGGGGGTTAACCTATCACAGGCTACAGTCATTCTGTCCAACCAAAGATAACACTAATACCCAGGGACGGTTTCTTTTTTGAGTGGAAAGTACAAATGTAAACTAATAGAAAAGATTTTTTTTTATTTTGTAATATTAAATACAAAAGGAATGTAATCTGTTTGCTGTAAAAACTCAGAAAACAGAATGCACAAGAATAACATAAAATCACATACATCTCGCCACCCAGAGTTTAGTTCTCACATTTATACATCAATAAAAAAATTTAAGAGTATCACTCTGTTTATGTTATCTGATACCCTACCTTTTTTTTTTTTAACAGTAAACCATGACACCTTCCCAGCAACAGACAGATTTGTAGATCATGCCACCTGATGACTACATCAGAACTAAGATTGTCTGAATGAACCCACTACTACTGAGCACTTGGTGAACCCATGATTGCTGGGCACTTGGGCTACAATTTGAGGGCTTTGCTTTTCTTGTTTTATTTTGGCAGTGACAAGTAAATGCTGCAATGAATATTCTTGAATATACGTCTTAGTTCCTGACTGTCTTCTCAGGAAACATTCTAGAAGTAGACCTGGGATTTGAACTTTTAATAACTTTAATTGGACTGAAAGTGAAAGTGTTAGTCACTCAGTTGTGTCAGATTCTTTGTGACCCTATGGATTGTAGCCCACTGGGCTCCTCTGTCCATGGAGTTCTCTAGGCAAGAATACTAGAGTGGGTTGCCATTTCCTTCTCCAGGGGAACTTACTCATCCAGGGAACAAACCCAGGTCTCCTGCACTATAGGCAGATTCCTTACTGTCTGAGCCACCAGGGACTACACCTGGACTACATTACCAAATTTTCCTACCAGGAGAGCACCCAAGAGTACTTTTCTCTGTACTCTAAGGGAGTAAAAAATTGTGTCGTCTTAACAATGTAACATTTTCATTTGCCTTTCTGTGGGTACCCTGAGTAGGGGCACATTCCTGTGGTTAAGAGAACACACTCCGGGGTTGGGCCAACCTCAGGTTGAACCCTGGAAAATTTACTCTGCTATTCTACATCTTGGTTTCCCTATCGGTAAAATGGGACTGATAGGACCTTCCTCATACATTTATTCTAAGAATAAAATAAGGTGTGGGCTTCCCAGGTGGCTTAGTGGTAAAGAATTCACATGCAATGCAAGAGACACAAGTTTGATCTCTGGCCCAGGAAGCTCTCCTGAAGGAGGGCATGGCAACCCATTCCAGTATTCTTGCCTGGAGAACTCCATGGACAGAGGAGCCTAGTGGGCTACAGTCCATAGGCTTTCAAAAGAGTTGGACATGACTAAAGCAACTTAGCACACACACAGCAGACCAAGAATCACTGCGATGAGTCCTGTACACCTTGTAAGCAGAGGTGGCCGGATAAGCACTGAAGCCCTTCTCGAGCAGAGGTGGCCGACAAGAAGCACTCCCAGCAACAGACAGATTTGTAGATCATGCCACCTGATGACTACATCAGAACTAAGATTGTCTGAATGAACCCACTACTACTGAGCACTTGGTGAACCCATGATTGCTGGGCACTTGGGCTACAATTTGAGGGCTTTGCTTTTCTTGTTTTATTTTGGCAGTGACAAGTAAATGCTGCAATGAATATTCTTGAATATACGTCTTAGTTCCTGACTGTCTTCTCAGGAAACATTCTAGAAGTAGACCTGGGATTTGAACTTTTAATAACTTTAATTGGACTGAAAGTGAAAGTGTTAGTCACTCAGTTGTGTCAGATTCTTTGTGACCCTATGGATTGTAGCCCACTGGGCTCCTCTGTCCATGGAGTTCTCTAGGCAAGAATACTAGAGTGGGTTGCCATTTCCTTCTCCAGGGGAACTTACTCATCCAGGGAACAAACCCAGGTCTCCTGCACTATAGGCAGATTCCTTACTGTCTGAGCCACCAGGGACTACACCTGGACTACATTACCAAATTTTCCTACCAGGAGAGCACCCAAGAGTACTTTTCTCTGTACTCTAAGGGAGTAAAAAATTGTGTCGTCTTAACAATGTAACATTTTCATTTGCCTTTCTGTGGGTACCCTGAGTAGGGGCACATTCCTGTGGTTAAGAGAACACACTCCGGGGTTGGGCCAACCTCAGGTTGAACCCTGGAAAATTTACTCTGCTATTCTACATCTTGGTTTCCCTATCGGTAAAATGGGACTGATAGGACCTTCCTCATACATTTATTCTAAGAATAAAATAAGGTGTGGGCTTCCCAGGTGGCTTAGTGGTAAAGAATTCACATGCAATGCAAGAGACACAAGTTTGATCTCTGGCCCAGGAAGCTCTCCTGAAGGAGGGCATGGCAACCCATTCCAGTATTCTTGCCTGGAGAACTCCATGGACAGAGGAGCCTAGTGGGCTACAGTCCATAGGCTTTCAAAAGAGTTGGACATGACTAAAGCAACTTAGCACACACACAGCAGACCAAGAATCACTGCGATGAGTCCTGTACACCTTGTAAGCAGAGGTGGCCGGGGATAAGCACTGAAGCCCTTCTCGGAGGCAAAGCAGGGACAGACCCAACAACCATCCAATACTCGGGTCAGAGTCTCCCTTGGCCCACGGTAGGTCTGATGTCTGTCCATCAAATGGAGGGAGAGACAAACAAGCCAAGTACAAATTTGGGGAATAAGGGTGAGAAGTCTCCATTAGAAGTTTTTAGGAAGGTTACTGTTGTGCGGGACTGATTAGAAGCTTTTGGAGAGAAACCTACTTCAGTTAACTGCTTGTGGGAACTGTTTTGCTAACCAAACCATAAGACCTCCTCACAGGCACCAGTGACTGATGGTCACAGGAGCCCTGAGCCCCATCACCTCTATCACATGCACCCAGGGAGCTGCACCAAGCCTCAGAGCCTCCACAACCAACAGCTGCCGCACCTCAGCTATGGTGGGTGAGGGCGAGGGACCATGACAGGCCTTCCAAACAGCAAGACCAGGGGAGACGATAGTGCACACATGAGTTGCTCCCAGAGAACAAGGCATGGACAGACGAGGGGCAGATCCAAGCCAACAGGGTCTGAGGGCTCCCAAACACCACCGCCTGCCACACTGCTCTTTCTCACAAAGAACACTTAAGTCAAGACTGTGTTTATTCCCCACCATGTCCACATGGCATGGGCAACCTTGTCTACTGGAGTGCAAGTAGCAGGCTGATGGCAGGGAGGTGCTTCACCTGGAAATCCCAGGTGACACCAGTGCTGCTGGTGTGGGGACCACGAGCTGAGAGTCACTCTCCACTGAGCCCTCAAGTGGCCTTTGCCCATTTTCTTTCTGAGGGGGTGTTTTCTGAGGATAAGTGGCTACATACAGGATGACTGGGTCAGGGCTGGGGCTCAAACCTTTAAGAAAGAAACTGCAGGGCTTCCCTGATAGCTCAGTGGTAAAGAGTTCGCCTGTCAGTGAAGGAGACATGGGTTCGATCCCTGATCCAGGAAGATTCCACATGTTGCAGAGCAACTAAGCCCATGAGCCACAACTATGGAGCCCATGCTCTAGAGCCTCAGAGCCGCAACTATGGAGCCCATGCTCTAGAGCCTCAGAGCCGCAACTATGGAGCCCGTGCTCTAGAGCCTCAGAGCCGCAACTATGGAGCCCGTGCTCTAGAGCTTCAGAGCCACAACTATGGAGCCTGTGTTCTAGAGCCTCGGAGCCACAACTATGGAGCCTGTGCTCTAGAGCCTCGGAGCTGCAACTATGGAGCCTGTGCTCTAGAGCCTCGGAGCCACAACTATGGTGCCCATGTGCTGCAACTACTGAAGCCCGTGAGCCCTAGAGCCTGAGTTCCACAAGAGAAGTCACTGCAACAAGAAGCCTGCTCGGCCAGGGAAGACCTCCATATTACACACCTATCCAGTTAGCACAGATGAGGCCTAATCCACCCTGGCAGCAAGGTGGGAGACCTCAAGGCTTCCAAGGGATGCCAAGTGCTATATGCCAGTCTGGGCCTTGTCCAGCTCTTCGCCATCTGGCTCCAGCTGGTGTTCCCACAGCTGTGCAGAACTTGACGCCTCGGGCTGCTGTTGCTGCTGCCTCTCCTCGGGCTGTCGCTCCTTACAAATACGCCTCCAGTGTCCGCAGCCCTCACCCTGCCAATCCAGCCCCTGCAGGCACCCCAGCCTGCAGTCCACGTGCAGGGGCAGGAGCCGCTGACCGCCTTCATGCTGGCTGCAGCGCCCCCCCCAGGAACAGAAGCAGATGCTGGGTGGTGTTTTTTCCCGCTCATCCAGACGATGCACTCGAACATGGCTGGATCACGGGGATGCTGCTGGAGATAAACAACTCAGAGCTGCTGCACATGCTGGAGTCCCCCGACTCTCTCCACTCCAAGGGGGATGAAGCTGTGGCAGTACTACAGGCTCATCATGCCAAGAAAGAAGCTGCCCAGAAAGTGGGCGCTGTTGCTGCTGCTACCTCTTTGACAAGGAGGAACCGATTCACAAGCCAAATAAACCCCTCATGGTATTCAGCTTAAGGTTTGAAGACTTCCTAGCTTGTCCTATGGACCTCAACACCAAGAACCACAAATTGCAAATTTAGTAAGTCATTTTGTATCAAAAGGTCAATTATGAAGCACCTAGAATTTTTCAATTTAAAGAATATATTCTCTGGGTCCTGATATGGCCCAGGCAGTGTTAACTTTTTTTTCTACTGTGGGTTTTGATTTTTTTCCCCCCAGAAATTGGTTTTATTTGATGTACCCAAGTCTTAAGTTTCTCAATAAAGAGAAAAATTTCCATTAAAAAAAAAAAAAAAGAAGGCTGCTCATCTCAATTAGAGAGTAGCCTCCACTCCCTGAAACTAGAGAAGAGCCTGTGGCAACAGTGAAAATCCAGAACAGCCAAAAATAAATAAATAAAAAATTTTTAAAAAGAAAGAAACTGCACCTCTTTCTTAATTCCCCTCTCCGGCAGGGTCCCTTCCTGCAAACCCTATCAATATGAACTGTTAGTAAATCTTTGACAAAGAAACATTATAATACACTTTTACCTTGATTTGCATTCCTAAGACTATTTTTCCTTCCGAAGTTTTCATCTTTTGTCCTGTTCACTTGAAAAACACTTAGGGAGCAATTGTTTGTTTGATATGCACATTCTCCCCACATCCGTCATTTTCCCTCTGTGTGTCATCTTTACACTCAGCCATTTTTCCGGAAGGGATTTCGAATCTGCCCATCCTTTCCTGAATAACTTGTATCTTTCACCTCACTCTTCAGAAGGTCTATGTTCCTGTAGAGCAAGAACACCTATCTGTGCAAACAACTCTCAGGAAACCAAAGCAACGGGCAGAATAATTTAATAAAACTATTACTTTTAACTTTATTTTTATATCCAGCCACCTCTCTGCACCCTCACCTATTCTAAGAGTTTTTCAGTTAATATTCTCCTCTAATTCGCAGTTTTACAGTCTCCTCCTAGTTTAACTGTCTTAACTGCCTGAGTTGAATTCTCAGCCATTTCATTTTTTCTTATTCAATAAGACAAGTCTTCAGCACTACAAATCTGCTTCTGATCACCCCTTCAGATGTATACCACAGATGCTGAAATGTATTCTCCTATAAGAAGTATTTTCTGGGACTTCTCTGGCAGTCAGGTAGTTAAGTCTCCAAGCTCCCAATGCAGGGGGCACAGGTTTGATCCCTAGTCGGGGAACTAGATCCCAGATGCTTCAACTAAGAGTTTATCTGCAAATTTAGTAAGTCATTTTGTATCAAAAGGTCAATTATGAAGCACCTAGAATTTTTCAATTTAAAGAATATATTCTCTGGGTCCTGATATGGCCTAGGCAGTGTTAACTTTTTCTACTGTGGGTTTTGATTTTTTCCCCAGAAATTGGTTTTATTTGATGTACCCAAGTCTTAAGTTTCTCAATAAAGAGAAAATTTCCATTAAAGAAAAAAAAGAAGGCTGCTCATCTCAATTAGAGAGTAGCCTCCACTCCCTGAAACTAGAGAAGAGCCTGTGGCAACAGTGAAAATCCAGAACAGCCAAAAATAAATAAATAAAAAATTTTTAAAAAGAAAGAAACTGCACCTCTTTCTTAATTCCCCTCTCCGGCAGGGTCCCTTCCTGCAAACCCTATCAATATGAACTGTTAGTAAATCTTTGACAAAGAAACATTATAATACACTTTTACCTTGATTTGCATTCCTAAGACTATTTTTCCTTCCGAAGTTTTCATCTTTTGTCCTGTTCACTTGAAAAACACTTAGGGAGCAATTGTTTGTTTGATATGCACATTCTCCCCACATCCGTCATTTTCCCTCTGTGTGTCATCTTTACACTCAGCCTTTTTTCCCGGAAGGGATTTCGAATCTGCCCATCCTTTCCTGAATAACTTGTATCTTTCACCTCACTCTTCAGAAGGTCTATGTTCCTGTAGAGCAAGAACACCTATCTGTGCAAACAACTCTCAGGAAACCAAAGCAACGGGCAGAATAATTTAATAAAACTATTACTTTTAACTTTATTTTTATATCCAGCCACCTCTCTGCACCCTCACCTATTCTAAGAGTTTTTCAGTTAATATTCTCCTCTAATTCGCAGTTTTACAGTCTCCTCCTAGTTTAACTGTCTTAACTGCCTGAGTTGAATTCTCAGCCATTTCATTTTTTCTTATTCAATAAGACAAGTCTTCAGCACTACAAATCTGCTTCTGATCACCCCTTCAGATGTATACCACAGATGCTGAAATGTATTCTCCTATAAGAAGTATTTTCTGGGACTTCTCTGGCAGTCAGGTAGTTAAGTCTCCAAGCTCCCAATGCAGGGGGCACAGGTTTGATCCCTAGTCGGGGAACTAGATCCCAGATGCTTCAACTAAGAGTTTATCTGCCATAACTGGGGCTTTCCTGGTGGTCCAGTGGGTAAAGAGTCTGCCTTGCAGTGCAAGGGGCATTGGTTCAATCCCTGGCCCAGGAAGATCCCATGTGTCGTGGAGCAGCTGGGCCAGTGTGTCCAATTGCACGCCAGCACTCTGCAGCGCATGCGCCCAGAGCCGGTGCTCTGCAACAAGAGAGGCTACTGCGATGGGAGGCCCACACAGGTTGAAGAATAAAGATGCATGAAATAAATAAATAAATAATCAATAAAAAGTGGCCAAAACTTAAAAAAAAGAAATTTCTTAAAAAAAAAAAAGTTCATCTACCACAACTAAAAGATCCCACATGCTGTGATGAAGTCCTATGTGCCACAACTAAAATGCATCACAGTCAGATAAATAGTTTTTAATAAGTATTATCTAAGAATATTCCTTTTGATTAGTTTTTATTTCCCTTCACCTGAATATTTTGAATTTTTAAAAAATTTCCTAGGTGGTTGTTGTCTTGTTTCTACTTGTTGATTTAATGTTTCCTGAGTTCACAGTGGATTTCATTTTGCTCACGGATGCTGACTGTATGCTTCTGAATCTGATTAACATTCTGAGGAGCTGAAAGCACAGCCACAGGTGCTGAGAGAGAGGACACTGTGTGGGGCCACAACCAGAGACAGGGGAGTGACCGGGAAACATACCTTATGTGTCTCCATTCAGACCACGTAATCTTTTAACTTTCACCTATTTGATCAAGAACTGAGAAAGGCATACTAAAGCCTGCTACCCTTGAGTTCCTTTAATTTTGCATTTTTGGTTTGATGCTATATTATATAACTTATAAAGGTGTCCGACAAATAGGGAATCGCACTGTTCTTCTAGTCTGAAAACAAGCCCACTTGATGATTTCAGCACTACAAATCTGCTTCTGATCACCCCTTCAGATGTATACCACAGATGCTGAAATGTATTCTCCTATAAGAAGTATTTTCTGGGACTTCTCTGGCAGTCAGGTAGTTAAGTCTCCAAGCTCCCAATGCAGGGGGCACAGGTTTGATCCCTAGTCGGGGAACTAGATCCCAGATGCTTCAACTAAGAGTTTATCTGCCATAACTGGGGCTTTCCTGGTGGTCCAGTGGGTAAAGAGTCTGCCTTGCAGTGCAAGGGGCATTGGTTCAATCCCTGGCCCAGGAAGATCCCATGTGTCGTGGAGCAGCTGGGCCAGTGTGTCCAATTGCACGCCAGCACTCTGCAGCGCATGCGCCCAGAGCCGGTGCTCTGCAACAAGAGAGGCTACTGCGATGGGAGGCCCACACAGGTTGAAGAATAAAGATGCATGAAATAAATAAATAAATAATCAATAAAAAGTGGCCAAAACTTAAAAAAAAGAAATTTCTTAAAAAAAAAAAAGTTCATCTACCACAACTAAAAGATCCCACATGCTGTGATGAAGTCCTATGTGCCACAACTAAAATGCATCACAGTCAGATAAATAGTTTTTAATAAGTATTATCTAAGAATATTCCTTTTGATTAGTTTTTATTTCCCTTCACCTGAATATTTTGAATTTTTAAAAAATTTCCTAGGTGGTTGTTGTCTTGTTTCTACTTGTTGATTTAATGTTTCCTGAGTTCACAGTGGATTTCATTTTGCTCACGGATGCTGACTGTATGCTTCTGAATCTGATTAACATTCTGAGGAGCTGAAAGCACAGCCACAGGTGCTGAGAGAGAGGACACTGTGTGGGGCCACAACCAGAGACAGGGGAGTGACCGGGAAACATACCTTATGTGTCTCCATTCAGACCACGTAATCTTTTAACTTTCACCTATTTGATCAAGAACTGAGAAAGGCATACTAAAGCCTGCTACCCTTGAGTTCCTTTAATTTTGCATTTTTGGTTTGATGCTATATTATATAACTTATAAAGGTGTCCGACAAATAGGGAATCGCACTGTTCTTCTAGTCTGAAAACAAGCCCACTTGATGATTTCAGCCCTGAGCTCGGCCGCCTGATGGTGCCATTGTGAGCTCCGCTTCTTTCTCATCAGGTGTGGAGAGGTGGCTTTGCCCATCCTTTAGCTCTGGACAGTTTCACTCTTGGACACTCCTGCAACTCCTCTGTCCTCACACTGTACTAACCTGGGGCCTGTGGAAATGCTCCACCAGGGATGGTGGAGTGAAGAAGAGGTCCCGTAATAAAATGACCTTGTTTCCTGAACTTGGACAGTCTCCTCAGTGCAGGGTGGCTCAGACGTCAATCTGCCCCCACACACATGACTCTCCACAAGGAGACAGAAGCTTACTTCTGCCTCAAAGCCCATTTTTCCAGGGCATCTATTCATCTTTCCTGGAAACCACAGGGACAGATTGGGAGGGGCCTCTAGGGTATATGATGTAATAGGACAAAAAATACAACTTTTGTTGTTTTGTTGCTCTTCTGCAGTTGCAGAGAGTGGAAACTACTCTCTGAGATGAGCAGATTTCTTGCTGTGGTGACTTGTTGTGGAACTTGGGCTCTAGGGCACACGGGCTCAACCGTTGCGGTTCCATGGCTCTAGAGCACAGGCTCAATAGTTGTGGCTTACAGGCTTAGTTGCTACATAGCATGTGGGATCTTCCTGGATAAGGGATCAAATCTGTGTCTCCTGCATTGGCAGGTGAACTCTTCACCACTGAGCTACCAGGGAAGCCCCCCAAAACACAATTTTGAGGATTCGACTGTTGAAAAGTTTCGTTTCTTAGTAAGTTTATTTACATGGCAGTTCTGAGCTACAGCTTCCACAGAATTTTGTTTAATGTCAGGAATTTTTTTTTTAATATTCTTTATTGGGTTTCTATCAGGATTTCCTCTTTTTTTTTAACTTTTACTTTTTCTTTTTACCGAGTTTTGTTATTTACAGATATGTATAATTCCAGATTAGTCATATGTATATCCCTGCCCCCCCGACCCCCCCCCCCAGAAGGCCATCACACAGCACCCCTGCAGGATCCCCTTTTCCCACAGTGCAATGACAATAGCTATCTTTTTCACATATGATAGTATAGGTTTTCAAGCTACTGCCAGGAATTAACATCAGTCAAAACAACCTAACTACACTGAAGTGTCTAACTTCTAGGAAAGTCAAAGCGCTTATTCAGGGCCAATCATAGCTCTAACACACACACCTTCGATCTGTAATTAATAAGCCTTTTTTGTACATTTCTAGAGAGGCTTTAATTTTCAGAGCATCTTCCGTATACATTATTCACTTAATCTTTACAACCTCATAAGGTAAATACTAAAAGTATTATCATATCCACTTATGATGTTAGAAAACAGGCTTGGAAACCTTGAGGGATCCGCCCACGTTGGTCCAAAGATCCACCATTGGCTATTTACTGGAGGAACAGTGGTTTGGAGTCACGTCCAACAAAAGACCTCTAAAATCTCATGGAAGTATCCCGAGGATGAACCAGGTCAATGTCCTGTCACCTGTCAAGGATTACACACTTTTCCCTACTATATACTTTCTTTTTTTTTATATATATATATATATTTTGGGGCGGCTTGGGGGGGGAGGGGTGGGCCACTTCTATTGGTCTTTCATTTCTCTATTTTCATCCATCTTTGTTCTTTGGCCTGTGTGGGCCTCCCATCGCAGTGGCCTCTGTTGTCGCAGAGCACCGGCTCTAGGCACATGCGCTCCAGAGCTCCGACTCGGTAAATGGACACATCGGTCCAGCCGCTCTGCGGCACATGGGATCTTCCCAGGCCAGGGGTCGAACTGACGCCCCTTGCACTGCAAGGTGGTGTCCTACCCACTGGACTACCAGGGAAGCCTCCCTACAATATATTTTCGTTAGAACTCTAAAAGTTGGACACTTTAAAGAGGAAAAGATTGTGTTCTGATATTCAATTATCTACTAAATGGTCTCTTTAGAAGCCAAGAGAGAAAAAAACATTAACTGATTACATTTAATTTATTCAACTGAGTAAGAAAAATAATTGAGCAGCCCCAAGAACACACTCTCCCAAGCTCTGGTGCAGCACTTCACACTGCCCCTCTGCTCCACAAGACTACTGCTTACCTAATTCCAGCAGCCACCTGGTAAGGCGTTGTTTTCCAAGCCTCACCTTCCACTGTTCTCCCATCAGCCATTCTCACTGTGATCCAAGTGGCTTCTTTTCAATCAAGCTACTGCCAGGAATTAACATCAGTCAAAACAACCTAACTACACTGAAGTGTCTAACTTCTAGGAAAGTCAAAGCGCTTATTCAGGGCCAATCATAGCTCTAACACACACACCTTCGATCTGTAATTAATAAGCCTTTTTTGTACATTTCTAGAGAGGCTTTAATTTTCAGAGCATCTTCCGTATACATTATTCACTTAATCTTTACAACCTCATAAGGTAAATACTAAAAGTATTATCATATCCACTTATGATGTTAGAAAACAGGCTTGGAAACCTTGAGGGATCCGCCCACGTTGGTCCAAAGATCCACCATTGGCTATTTACTGGAGGAACAGTGGTTTGGAGTCACGTCCAACAAAAGACCTCTAAAATCTCATGGAAGTATCCCGAGGATGAACCAGGTCAATGTCCTGTCACCTGTCAAGGATTACACACTTTTCCCTACTATATACTTTCTTTTTTTTTATATATATATATATATTTTGGGGGGGGGGCGGCTTGGGGAGGGAGGGGGGTGGGCCACTTCTATTGGTCTTTCATTTATCTATTTTCATCCATCTTTGTTCTTTGGCCTGTGTGGGCCTCCCATCGCAGTGGCCTCTGTTGTCGCAGAGCACCGGCTCTAGGCACATGCGCTCCAGAGCTCCGACTCGGTAAATGGACACATCGGTCCAGCCGCTCTGCGGCACATGGGATCTTCCCAGGCCAGGGGTCGAACTGACGCCCCTTGCACTGCAAGGTGGTGTCCTACCCACTGGACTACCAGGGAAGCCTCCCTACAATATATTTTCGTTAGAACTCTAAAAGTTGGACACTTTAAAGAGGAAAAGATTGTGTTCTGATATTCAATTATCTACTAAATGGTCTCTTTAGAAGCCAAGAGAGAAAAAAACATTAACTGATTACATTTAATTTATTCAACTGAGTAAGAAAAAAATAATTGAGCAGCCCCAAGAACACACTCTCCCAAGCTCTGGTGCAGCACTTCACACTGCCCCTCTGCTCCACAAGACTACTGCTTACCTAATTCCAGCAGCCACCTGGTAAGGCGTTGTTTTCCAAGCCTCACCTTCCACTGTTCTCCCATCAGCCATTCTCACTGTGATCACATTGCTCAAATCCCTCTTCTTTTCATAAGTGGCAAGTAAGTGCTGATGATCTTTCTTCAGTATTTCAAAAAGTTTCAATCTTTCCTTCACAAAATCTGGTGGATTCTTCACCTGAGAGCCATCAGAATACAGAATAAGGTAAGGCTAATGCACACAGCCCAGCTTTTTCTAACTGCTCAGCTCTAAATAGGCCCCACTCCCCTCAGAAGGCCCAGAGCATCCCCACAGCAGTTCTTGGATCCCTAAGGTCCCCAGGGATCCCTGTGAGGCCAAATCCTCCTCCTCTGCTCCAGCCGAAGGCCATCAGTTCTCTCCCGTAGCTGTAATGATTTATGTTAACAAACATAAAACAAAGAAACCAGTTTCCTTAACACAAAGAAGAGTTCTGTCTCAGACAGACTCAGGAGTGCTTTAGGGCTCGTGTGAGCTGCCTCATCTCTAAGCTAAGACAGCTTTTTTAAAAGATACTATTTATTTATTTTTAGCTGTGCTGAGTCTTTGCTGCTTTTCCCTAGTTTCTGGGAGTGGGGGCTACTCTCTATTTGTCCTGCATGGGCTTCTCACTGTGGTGGCTTCTCTTGTTTCAGAGCTTTGGCTTTGGGCATGCAGATTCAGTAGCTGCGGCACCTGGATTCTAGAGCTCACAGTTGTAGCACACAGGCTTAGTTGTTTTGCCACATGTGGGATCTTCCCAGACTAGGGATTGAACCTGTGTCTCCTACATTGGCAGGCAGATTCTTTACCACTGAGCTACCAGGGAAGTTCTAATTTCAAAAATCTTGTATCTAAGACCAACAAACTTTTAAACACACTCCTGTGGCCCAAGTTGTAATTAGCAACTGTTTTCATAATCATAATAAAAACCTGGGCAATTATCAGGTGGCACAGTGCTAAAGAATCTGCCTGCCAAAGCAGAAGATACAGAAGACTAGGGTTCAGTTCCTGGGTCAGGAAGATCCTCTGCAGAAGGAAACTGCAACCTACTCCAGTATTTGCCTGGAAAGTTCCATGTACAGAGACGCAGGGTGGGCTATAGACCATGGAGTCATAAAAAGCTGTACACACAGAGCACACACACACACACACCTAGGCAGTTAACTACAACAGTTCAGTTCAGCTGCTCAGTTATGTCCGACTATATAAGCATATGTAAATTACAGGTAGTGTTCTATATTATTTCCACAGCAATAACTAACCTCATTGTCAGGCTCCAACTCCTTTTTAATGTCCTCTTCTTGCCTTTGACTAGGAGGAGGCTGAGAAATAAAGGGAAATAATAAACAACTCAGACCACAAAGAGCAACACATCTGAAGCCTGAGGAAGGGGAAGGACAGGTCAGCAGGCAGCAGCGTCCCATGTGAGACCGCAACAGCAAATCCTCCTCCTCTGCTCCAGCCGAAGGCCATCAGTTCTCTCCCGTAGCTGTAATGATTTATGTTAACAAACATAAAACAAAGAAACCAGTTTCCTTAACACAAAGAAGAGTTCTGTCTCAGACAGACTCAGGAGTGCTTTAGGGCTCGTGTGAGCTGCCTCATCTCTAAGCTAAGACAGCTTTTTTAAAAGATACTATTTATTTATTTTTAGCTGTGCTGAGTCTTTGCTGCTTTTCCCTAGTTTCTGGGAGTGGGGGCTACTCTCTATTTGTCCTGCATGGGCTTCTCACTGTGGTGGCTTCTCTTGTTTCAGAGCTTTGGCTTTGGGCATGCAGATTCAGTAGCTGCGGCACCTGGATTCTAGAGCTCACAGTTGTAGCACACAGGCTTAGTTGTTTTGCCACATGTGGGATCTTCCCAGACTAGGGATTGAACCTGTGTCTCCTACATTGGCAGGCAGATTCTTTACCACTGAGCTACCAGGGAAGTTCTAATTTCAAAAATCTTGTATCTAAGACCAACAAACTTTTAAACACACTCCTGTGGCCCAAGTTGTAATTAGCAACTGTTTTCATAATCATAATAAAAACCTGGGCAATTATCAGGTGGCACAGTGCTAAAGAATCTGCCTGCCAAAGCAGAAGATACAGAAGACTAGGGTTCAGTTCCTGGGTCAGGAAGATCCTCTGCAGAAGGAAACTGCAACCTACTCCAGTATTTGCCTGGAAAGTTCCATGTACAGAGACGCAGGGTGGGCTATAGACCATGGAGTCATAAAAAGCTGTACACACAGAGCACACACACACACACACCTAGGCAGTTAACTACAACAGTTCAGTTCAGCTGCTCAGTTATGTCCGACTATATAAGCATATGTAAATTACAGGTAGTGTTCTATATTATTTCCACAGCAATAACTAACCTCATTGTCAGGCTCCAACTCCTTTTTAATGTCCTCTTCTTGCCTTTGACTAGGAGGAGGCTGAGAAATAAAGGGAAATAATAAACAACTCAGACCACAAAGAGCAACACATCTGAAGCCTGAGGAAGGGGAAGGACAGGTCAGCAGGCAGCAGCGTCCCATGTGAGAGGCTCTCCTGACCACCACATGCAACCCTCAGCAGGCAAGTCATTTTCTGGGGTTCAGTCCTTCCTGAATGTGCACTTTCACACATTCTTGCTAAGTATGTACCTAATATATTTTGCTCTTTAAGGATTTTCCCCTCCAAGTGTTAAACCATGTCCCTGGAAGATTGGTTGCACAGCTGCCCCCAGTAGCTTTAAATGCATTGTTTCAGGAAAGTATTACCCACAAGAACCACAGTCCCCTGGTAAAAACAGAGGCTCACACAGAGTCTGAGCAGCCTTCAGAACTCAGAATGCACGTTGTCACATGAAGATAAGTGAATCAAAACGTTAACACTGCATGGGTGCTCAGTTGCTAAGTCATGTCAGACTCTTTGCAAGCCCATGCACTGCAGCACGCCAGGCCCCCATGTCCACCATCTCCTGGAGTTTGCTCAAACTCATGTCCATGGAGTTGATGATGCCATCTCATCCTCTGTCGCTCCTTCCTCCTCCGGCCCTCAATCTTTCAGAACGCTATTAAATGACGCAAACCTCAAGACAGACACCCGCCCCCCTGCCCCAACCCCCCCAACAAGGCAGCGTTCAAACACCCCAAGCCACCTGTCGTCAACAGTTGAGACCAACCATTCATCATAACGAAGGGAAGGATTTCTTTACGGAGTTGTTGGTCTTCTGCCCAAAGAAAGAATCCTGAATTTTAAGCACCGCAGCATTTTTTTTTTTCCCAAAGAAAAGAGACCCCCTACGTCTGCCATTGGAGAAAATGAGTGGCGGACCACTTATGAGAAGAGTTGAGACATCACTGCGCTAGGTCAGCCTGGATCTCTGGAAACGCCGCGGCCCCGGGGTGTCTGTCCCGGCCCGAGCGGAGACGCGGGCTGGGGTAGGGTTCGGTGGGGCAGCTCAGTCCCTGCGCCTTTCTGCCGCCCAGCCCTGCATCGCACCTGCACCTGCTGCTCGCCACCCGCCCGTCCCGCCCCACCCGGCGGACAGCCGCATCCCCTCGCACCTGCGCGCCCGCGGCCGCGCACTCCCGCCGCGCCGGGGGGCTCAGCTCCTCCGTGAGGTCCAGCCTCAGGAGGCACAGGCGGTGGCGCAGCTCGCGGTTCTCGGCCCGCAGCTGCGCCACTTCGCGCGTGAGGCACGGCCCCTCCGTCTGGCAGCGGTGGGGCGCGTTCAGCTGCTCATTCCTCAGACGGTGGACCTCCGCCCACAGCCAGCGGATGTCTTCCTCTTGCCGCGCCAGGCGCGACGCCACCGCCTCGGCCGCCAAGGCCTGGGCCGCCATGGCGGCCGCCTAGCCTCCCGCGGGCCCAGGCGCCTCGCGTGGACCGCCGGCAGCGAGGGGAGGACTGCGGGGCGGGGCGGGGCTGGAGCTACAGAAGCGGGGGCGGGACGCCAGGGCAGGGTGGGGCTCTTCACTGCAGGGGCGGAGATACAGGGCGGGGCTATAGAAACTGTAGGGCGAGGCGGAGGGAGGGCTAGAGCCAATTGTGCACTGCAGGGCGGGACTATAGGAACTGGGGGCGGGGCGACCGGCAAAGGCCAGGTGCCAGGGAGGCGCGATACTGATGGACTCAGGTTGGGTGCTTTCTGGGCTGAGGACCACCAAGTACGGGCCGACTGGCCTGGAGAGTAGCATGAGCCCTGAACATGTTCACCATACCTTCAGGGATACCAGTATGTTGGCAAAATGGAAATTGTCCATAACCTTGGGAATATCTCCCTTCCCAGAACAGTTCCTGTCTTTCCCCTCTGGAATCCTGGCAGTGACCATTCTTGTAACTTGCCTCCAGATTCTAAAAAGTGGCCATTGAGAACTGACCTTCTTTGGCCTCGTGCCCGTATGTGGGCACACAGATCGCTACAAAGATTTGCATCTGATGGCATAAAATTGCCAACTCGTGGAGGGTAAGGGAAATGCCACATAGACCTTAGTGCTCTTCATAATCATGAGAACCCACCTTCCTATAGTAGGAACCCAAATTGGTTTTTACTGACATTCTTAGGACTTGGGATGTGCCAAACCTTGTTACAAGGTTTTTACACAAGTATGAAGTCCTTTAATATAGATTTATATTGAGAGGCACTATTGTTACAAACGTTTATAAATGGATAAACTGAAGCACAGAGAGGCTACTTGGTAAAGAACGGAGGGAGGGATGAGCAGATAGTGAACTGAGGACTTTACAGGATGGAGCTACACCTGAAGCTGTAATGATGGATACATGTTATATCTTTTCAAATCCATGGTAAGTAAAACACCAAGAGTGAAACTATGGGCTCTGGGGGATAATCATATATCAATGTAGATTAGTCATTGTAACAAATGTACCCTTCTGGTGGGGCATGTTGATAAAGGGCGAGTCAGTCAGGGGCAATGCTCTAAAAAAAATAGTGTGTTAAGACAGGGGTCCCTATGGCCTGTTAGGAACCAGGCCACACAGCAGGAGGGTTAGAATTAGGGTCATGGTATGTTTGAGATGGAGCTTCCATGGTGGCTCAGCAGTAAAGAATCTGCCCACAATTCAAGAGCTGCAGGAGACATGGGTTTGATCTCTGGGTCAGGAAAGATCCCTCTGTTGAGACCTAGAGAACCCCATAGACGGAGGAGCCTGCAGGTCACAGTCCATGGGATCGCAGAGTCAGACATGACTGAAGTGACTTAGCACACATCTTTGAGACAACCTCAAATCTCCATGCATTCTGGATTAACGTTGAGCCGGAACGTCCTGGGATTACCACAAAAGCACTGAGAAGCCCGCTTCCATTTTCAGCCTCCCATCTTTGGGAAGCAAGATTTTCTTCAGAAACAGCGACCAGCTCGAGATGACAGAGTAGGCTGGACGTAAGCAGTGCACTCCGGGTGTCCCTGTCCACATGGAAAAATTGTCTTCCACCCTGGTGCCAGAAAGATTGGGAACCGCTATGTTCAGAAAAAGAAATGGCCCGAGAGACTGCAGAGTACCGCCAGATGGCACTGCTGACTTAGAAGTTTCAGCGTGGGGCACCTGACCTTCGCAGCTGGTGGTGAGCAAGGCAATAATGGATTCTGTGATTTCTGGTTCTCTTCTTATGATCTCCAAGTGCTTTACCATGGTCACAGCTCAGCCCAGTTTTGTACTTTCAAAGGATGTGTTAAAATTTGGAGCTTACTATTAATCGGGCAGCGTGCGGCCAACAGATCAGGAGACCCCTGCCACTGGAAAGACGGTCTGTCACCCACAGTTCCCAAGAGAAGGGGATGCTTCGTGCCAGGCAGGGCCCCGTGGGGGAAACATGGGGTCCATAGGAAGTTGGAGGAGTAGGAGGCAGGTGTGGGTGAGAGCTGTTATGTGATTTCTGCAGGGAGGAATAGGTGAGGCGGGATGAGTAGGCTTATGACGGGCTAGAGGGAGTACTTCCAGCGGCCTGTGGGGCAGAGAGTCTGTCCCTACATTTCTGATGACCTGGCCGGGGGTGATTAAAGCAGGTGGAGAGTGGCCCCAGGTGTAAGGACCCCACAAAGTCCGTGTGGGGAGTGTGCACTCTAGATTGGTGACTTGCCTATGAAAGGCAGGGTTGAGGGTGAGTCCTCTGCTACGTCCAGGACCTGGCCAGCCCTCGGGGGGACAGGGGCCATATCTTCAGAGGCAGTGAGGCTTCAAGATGTCAAAAGATCAGAAATGCACATTTTGGGTTTTTTTTTAAACTCTTATTTTAAAAAATAAGTTTTGTTGTTTACAGATATGTATGTTCCCAGATTAGTCATATGTATATCCCCCCCTTCCCACCCCTCCCGACCATCACACAGCACCCCTGAAGGATCTCCTTTTCTCACAGAGCAATGACTATAGCTATTTTCTTCACTTATGATAGTACGGGTCTTCATGCTACTTCTTTTACGCCTCCCACCCTCTGTTCCTTCCCCACAATGTCCATGTGTCCACTGTCCATGTCTGTCTTTCCATTGAGAAATGCATGTTTAACAAACAAAGATGGTGACAGAATTATTTTTTCAAGGTCACACACAGGGTCAGAAGTAAAGCCAGGAAATGTCTCTTCTTATGGTCCCATTGCCAGACAACTGCAAGGGTGTTTGGATTTCTGAAAAATAAATCTTCCACACAGATGCCATAGAAAAATATCTACTTGCTTCTATAAACAGAACTGGCAAGAATAGTATGAGAACAGCAATTCTTTTTATCAATCTCCTAACCGGGGAAAAAAGTTTTAGAAAAATCAGCCTTCTTTAAATCTTCTCTCTTAACCTGGGAATGGATCTCCTTTAAAAAAATTTTTTTTTAATTGAATTATATTTGATTTACAGTGTTTTGTTAGTTTTTGATGCACAGTAAAGCAATTCTATTATACACATATCCACTGTTTTTCAGATTTTTTTTCCCCCCATACAGGTTATTTCACTGAGTAGTGTTCCCTGTGCTATGAACAGGTTCTTGTTAGGTGAATAATCTTAGGATAACTTTTAGAGAGAAGATGCATGATATAACCGGGAGAAGGACCCCAAGGTCCTATGTCCATCTCGTGGGCAGAGACATCTCGTGGGGAGAGGGACAGACCAGAGAAGAACTGGTTACCAGCAGATACATCCAGGACACCTGAGGGGACTCAGACCTGGGGGCTCCAGTAGGCGGAGCAATAGTATTATACCCACCTGATCCTCTCTGAGGCAGGCATGGTTAGTGGCAGAGGCCTTCGGTGACCCAGTAATAATCCCTCCTAATCTGATCCATGAAGTGACACCGGGGTTGGGTAAGCGGGGAGGGGTCATCTATGAGACTGGATCATTTAACCATGTGGTCACACACACACAGAAATGTACCAATTTCTCTCTCTTTTTTCCTTTCTTTTTTTAAAAGTTTGGCCTCTTTTATTGTTTGTTTGTTTGTTTTCATCCATCTTTATTCTTTGGCCTGTGTGGGCCTCCCATTGCAGTGGCCTCTCTCATTGCAGAGCACTGGCTCCTAATTGGACACACCAGCCCAGCTGCTCCACGGCACGTGGGATCTTCCTGGGCCAGGGATCGAACAGGAGGCCTTTGCACTGCAAGGTGGACTCCTTACCCACTGGGTCACCAGGAAAGTCCTCTTTTTTTTTTTTTTTTCTCTTTCCAACTTTTTATTTTGTACTGGAGTATAGCCGATTAACAACATTGTGGATAGTTTCAGGTGGGCAGGAAGGGATCGTAAAATAATTTTTCAAGGTCACACAGGGTCAGAAGTAAAGCCAGGAAATGTCTCTTCTTATGGTCCCATTGCCAGACAACTGCAAGGGTGTTTGGATTTCTGAAAAATAAATCTTCCACACAGATGCCATAGAAAAATATCTACTTGCTTCTATAAACAGAACTGGCAAGAATAGTATGAGAACAGCAATTCTTTTTATCAATCTCCTAACCGGGGAAAAAAGTTTTAGAAAAATCAGCCTTCTTTAAATCTTCTCTCTTAACCTGGGAATGGATCTCCTTTAAAAAAATTTTTTTTTAATTGAATTATATTTGATTTACAGTGTTTTGTTAGTTTTTGATGCACAGTAAAGCAATTCTATTATACACATATCCACTGTTTTTCAGATTTTTTTTCCCCCCATACAGGTTATTTCACTGAGTAGTGTTCCCTGTGCTATGAACAGGTTCTTGTTAGGTGAATAATCTTAGGATAACTTTTAGAGAGAAGATGCATGATATAACCGGGAGAAGGACCCCAAGGTCCTATGTCCATCTCGTGGGCAGAGACATCTCGTGGGGAGAGGGACAGACCAGAGAAGAACTGGTTACCAGCAGATACATCCAGGACACCTGAGGGGACTCAGACCTGGGGGCTCCAGTAGGCGGAGCAATAGTATTATACCCACCTGATCCTCTCTGAGGCAGGCATGGTTAGTGGCAGAGGCCTTCGGTGACCCAGTAATAATCCCTCCTAATCTGATCCATGAAGTGACACCGGGGTTGGGTAAGCGGGGAGGGGTCATCTATGAGACTGGATCATTTAACCATGTGGTCACACACACACAGAAATGTACCAATTTCTCTCTCTTTTTTCCTTTCTTTTTTTAAAAGTTTGGCCTCTTTTATTGTTTGTTTGTTTGTTTTCATCCATCTTTATTCTTTGGCCTGTGTGGGCCTCCCATTGCAGTGGCCTCTCTCATTGCAGAGCACTGGCTCCTAATTGGACACACCAGCCCAGCTGCTCCACGGCACGTGGGATCTTCCTGGGCCAGGGATCGAACAGGAGGCCTTTGCACTGCAAGGTGGACTCCTTACCCACTGGGTCACCAGGAAAGTCCTCTTTTTTTTTTTTTTTTCTCTTTCCAACTTTTTATTTTGTACTGGAGTATAGCCGATTAACAACATTGTGGATAGTTTCAGGTGGGCAGGGAAGGGACTCAGTCATACATATACACGTATGTGTTCTCCCCAAAACTCTCCACCAGGCTGCCACATGACACTGAGCAGCGTTCCCTGTGCTATACAGTATACAGTAGGTCCATACTGGTTGCCCATTTTAAATAGAGTGGTGATTGTTCATCCCCAACTCCCTAACTACCCCTTCCCCCCATAAATTGGTTCTCCAATTCTGTACATCTCTTTCTGTTTTTTATTTTATTTTATTTTATTTATTTATTTATTTATTTTTGGTTATTCTGGGTTTTCACTACTGCTGCAGACTCTTCTCTAGTTACAGGGAGTGGGGTCTACTCTCTAGTTGAGGTGAGCAGGCTTCTTGTTGCGGTGACTTCTCTTGTGGAACTCAGACTCTAGGGCACATGGGCTTCAGTAGTTACGGCACATGGGCTCAATAGTTGCAACTCTGAGGCTCTAGGGCACAGGCTCAATAGTTGTAGCTCACGGGCTTAGTTGCTCTGCAGCATGTGGGATCTTTCCGGGTCAGGAATCGAACCCGTGTCTCCTGCATTGGCAGGCGGATTCTTTACCACTGAGCCACCAGGGAAGCCCTCTTTCTGTTTTGTAAGTAAGTTTATTTGTGCCATCTCTCTTTAGATTCCACACATAAGAGAAATCATATGATATTTCTCCTTCTCTGTCTGACTTACTTCACTCAGTATGACAATCCTAGGTCCATACATGTTGCTGCAAATGAAGTGTCCCAATTTGCGGCAAAGAGGGAACCATGTACTATAGCACTCAGTGGACAGCTTGGGAAAACTGAAATGCCCTGTCCAACAGCTGGCTTTGGCCGAGGCCCCAAGTGTCTGCAGGCAGGGTGGCTGACTGCCACGTCCAATCCCTCTCGAGGGCAGAGAAAAGGCCAGAGAGATCAGCAGCCGAGTCCTGACAGAGTTTCCAACATCACAAGGAGGCCCTTCAGTGTAGACCATGAGCCTGTTACATATGTGATGTTGAAAATAATCATTTGGACATGGGGTTTTCAAAGTAATGTCTTTGATATTAATTTCTCATTTAAAAGCTTTCTTCTTGTAATCACCCTCTCTATTTTTCAGTGTTTTAACTTTACTGAGGCCTTCAATGGCTAAGATAAAGATTTCTCTTGGTAAATGCCCTTGTAAATATATAGATTATTTTCATATATCTTTTGATACTGATCTCTAACATAATTCCACAGTGATAAGAGAACAGACTCTATGATTTCAATACCTTTTGACCATGACATTTTTGAAAATTTTGACACTGATTATGTTACAGTGTCTTCTGGTTTACAGTCTATGGGAATCTGGATAGAATTTGTTTCCTACTGTTGTGTGCAAGTTGTACAAATCTTAATTATGTTAAATTGGTTAAAGTACTTTTCAGGTCAACTATATCCTTCTACTTTTCTATTTATTCATTCTATTAATTTTTGAGGGTTTGATATTGAAACTCCAACTAAAAACCTTACTTTATCTACTAAAAAAAATTATAATATATAGTAGGACTAAGATCATGGCATCCAATTGCGTCACTTCATGGCAAATAGATGTGGGGGAAATGGAAATAATGGCAGATTTTATTTTCTTGGTCTCCAAAATCACTGCAGACAGTGACTGCAGCCACGAAATTTAAAAACACTTACTCCTTGAAAGAAAATCTATGACAAGGGCTTCCCTGGTGCTCCAGTGGGTAAGGACACCACCTTGCAGTGCAAAAGGCGCCGGTTCAATCCCTGGCCTGGGAAGATCCCACGTGCCGCAGAGCAGCTGGACCTATGGGTGCAATTACCAAACCGGAGCTCTGGAGTGCATGCGCCCAGAGCTGGTGTTCTGCAACAACAGAGGCCACTGCAATGGGCAGCTTGGGAAAACTGAAATGCCCTGTCCAACAGCTGGCTTTGGCCGAGGCCCCAAGTGTCTGCAGGCAGGGTGGCTGACTGCCACGTCCAATCCCTCTCGAGGGCAGAGAAAAGGCCAGAGAGATCAGCAGCCGAGTCCTGACAGAGTTTCCAACATCACAAGGAGGCCCTTCAGTGTAGACCATGAGCCTGTTACATATGTGATGTTGAAAATAATCATTTGGACATGGGGTTTTCAAAGTAATGTCTTTGATATTAATTTCTCATTTAAAAGCTTTCTTCTTGTAATCACCCTCTCTATTTTTCAGTGTTTTAACTTTACTGAGGCCTTCAATGGCTAAGATAAAGATTTCTCTTGGTAAATGCCCTTGTAAATATATAGATTATTTTCATATATCTTTTGATACTGATCTCTAACATAATTCCACAGTGATAAGAGAACAGACTCTATGATTTCAATACCTTTTGACCATGACATTTTTGAAAATTTTGACACTGATTATGTTACAGTGTCTTCTGGTTTACAGTCTATGGGAATCTGGATAGAATTTGTTTCCTACTGTTGTGTGCAAGTTGTACAAATCTTAATTATGTTAAATTGGTTAAAGTACTTTTCAGGTCAACTATATCCTTCTACTTTTCTATTTATTCATTCTATTAATTTTTGAGGGTTTGATATTGAAACTCCAACTAAAAACCTTACTTTATCTACTAAAAAAAATTATAATATATAGTAGGACTAAGATCATGGCATCCAATTGCGTCACTTCATGGCAAATAGATGTGGGGGAAATGGAAATAATGGCAGATTTTATTTTCTTGGTCTCCAAAATCACTGCAGACAGTGACTGCAGCCACGAAATTTAAAAACACTTACTCCTTGAAAGAAAATCTATGACAAGGGCTTCCCTGGTGGTCCAGTGGGTAAGGACACCACCTTGCAGTGCAAAGGGCGCCGGTTCAATCCCTGGCCTGGGAAGATCCCACGTGCCGCAGAGCAGCTGGACCTATGGGTCCAATTACCAAACCGGAGCTCTGGAGTGCATGCGCCCAGAGCTGGTGTTCTGCAACAACAGAGGCCACTGCAATGGGCAAGAGAACAAAGATGGATGAAAACAGACAAATGAAAGACCAATAGAATTGGCCCGCCCACCCCCCTCCCCACCCCCCCTCAAAAAAAAAAATCTATGACAAGCCTAGACAGTACACTACAAAGCAGAGACATCACTTTGTCAACAAAAGTCTGTATAGTCAAAGCTATCGTTTTCCCAGTAGTCTTGTATGGATGTGAGAATTGGACCATAAAGAAGGCTGAGCACTGAAGAATTGATGCTTTCAAACTGTGGTGCTGGAGAAGACTCTTGGGAGTCCCTTGGACAGCAAGGAAATCAAACCAGACAATCCTAAAGGAAATCAACTCTGAATATTCATCGGAAGAATGGATGCTGAAGCTGGAGCTCCAATACTTTGGCCAGCTGATGCGAAGAGCTGACTCATTGGAAAAGACCCCCTGATAATAAGAAAGACTGAGGACAAGAGGAGAAGGGGGCAACAGAGGATGAGCTGGTTAGATGGCATCATAGATTTAGTGGACATGAGTTTGAGAAGACTCTGGGAAATGGTGAAGGACAGGGAAGCCTGGTGTGCTACAGCCCCTGGGATCTCAAAGAGACCGACAAGACTTAGGGACTGAACAACATGAAACTATGTGTAACTTTCTTCTGTATTTTCCAAGTCTCCTGTAAATGTGTTATTTGGAGGGAGTGCAGGGGTCACCCAGAGGAAGGGCTCACCTAGGGACCAGAGGGGGACTTTCAGCTCAGGGGATTCAGTCAGGCTGCGCCTGGCTCATCTTTCCAAGTTCACCCCTGCAAGGGGTTCACAGTGCAGCGCAATCCTCTTAGGCAGTGAAGGCCAGGTTTAATCCCACCCCTGCAGACCTGCAGCCTCTCTAGACGGCAGGATGAGGCAGCCTGCAGACACCCCAGTGGTGTCAACTATGCTCGCCCAGGCCGAGGAGCCGCCAGGGCATAGAGAGAGTGGACGTGCCAGGGCAGCAGAGAGAGGGGCCTCATCCTGGTTCTACCACAGTGAGCCGAGGAGGCAGAGAGAAAGGGAGAGGCGGGCCCAGCTGCTCTCTGAGATGCCCAGGAGTTACCGAGAGAGGGCACTGCGGGCTCTGGACGTGGGCTCTGTGCTCCCGCACCTGGTCTACAAGGGTCTGTTCTCTCTGCAGGAGAGCCACCAGATCCTCTCCCTGGCCGGCTCTCTGCAGAGAGCGGATGCTTTCTTCCTGGAGCTGTGCTCCAAAGGGCCAGAGGCTTTCTGTGCTTTTTGCTCGCATCTGGAGGAGTTCTGCCCTTACCTGCTCACCTGCTTTTTTCTTTATTTCCAAGGTAAGAACTTTATTTCCAAGGTTTGCTCTAAGAAACGGCGAGATGAATGATGGTCTAAACAAAATATCCGGCACCACAACCACATTCTTTAAAGATAAGCCCCAGGGACTTCCCTGGTTGTCCAGTTTTTAAGGCGCTGTGCTTCCACTGCAAGGGACGTAGGTTCAGTCCCTGGTTAGGGAACTAGGATCCCACATGCTCATGTCTGTGGTGTCATATAAAACCTGACACAACACAGTCTGGAGGGTGATTTTGGTTGTCTGAGAGAATGATTTGCGCCTTTCTGATTTTAACGAGGACTTTTAAGTATAAGGCATAAAGTAATAATTGAACTTCTCTGGTGGCTCTAAAGAATCCACCTGCAATGCAGGAGATGCAGGTTCGATCCCTGGGTGGAGAAGATCCTCTGGAGAAAGGAATGACAACACACTCCAGTATGCCTGGCCGGAGCCTGGTGGGCTATAGTCCATGGGATTGCAAGAGTTGAACACAACTTGGTGACTAAACCACCACCAAAACATTAGTAGTTTAAGATTCTGTTTGTAGAAGTTGGCTTGAGCTTTCATTCTACAGGTGAAGGCACATAAGTTGCCATGGTTCCTTAAAATATAAGGGTTACCATCTAACCTAGGCTTAGTGTATTCCCATGAAAAGTACAAATGTATTTCCACAGGAAAAACCTGTGTGAGAATGTTCACAGCAGCATTATTCATAGAAGTTGAGGAGCAATGGTCCAAATGTCCATCAGGTGATAAGTAGATAAACAAAATACGGTATATCCATGCAATGGAATATTACTCTGCCATAAAAAGTAACAAAGGGCTGAAACATGCTGCAGTATGAAAAGACCTTGAAAACCTTATGCTAAAAGAAACAAGCCTGTCACGCAATGCCACATATTGTGTTATTCCATTCACATTCAAGATCTAGAATAAACTCATGAAGACAGAAAATGGATTTGTGATTGTCTGCGGCTAGGAATAAAGGGAATGGGAGTGACTATAGTTATGCAAATTACTACCAGTGATAAGCTTTTCTAGAACTTACATAACACCCCCCCCCCCCACACACACACACACAAACCCAAATCTTTGGGGGGCCTTGGAGGGGGAAGGGGACCAGTGATATGCATATGACTGATCTGGGAACATACATGTCTGTGAAAAACAAAACTCTGTAAAAACTTTAAAATAAATAAATAAAAAGAAATTTTTTAAAAAAAAAGAAAGAAAAAAAAGTGGGCACCTGTGGAGGTGGGGTGGTAATTTCATTTTTTGTTTATGTTTCTGTATTCTTTAAAACCTTCATGGTGAGTGTATGTTACTTTCTCTGCATATATTAATCTTACAATAAAATGATTTTGATCAATAGAAAAAAAAACAAACCCAAATCCAACAACTGTAGATTAGTGCGTGCATACGTGTGTGCTCAGGTGCTTCAGTCGCTCAGTTGTGTCTGACTCTTTGCAACCCCATGGACTGTAGTCTGCAAGGCTCCTCTGTCCATGGGATTCTCCAGGCAAGATTACTGGAGCAGGTTGCCATTTTCTTCTCCAGAGGCTCTTCCCCACCCAGGGAGTGAACCATCATCATCTCTTACATCTCCTATACTGGTAGGCAGGTTCTTTACCACTAGCGCCACCTGTAAATTAGTACTATGCCACAAAAAAATGAGTGCATGTAAAATCTAGTCCAATCTGAACATCTGTAGGCTAGTACTGTGCCAATATCAGCTTTCTAGTTTGAATGGTTGACTATTTGATACCATAACTAGGACAATGTAAAACATTATCTTCAAAGGAAGGAGAGTGAAGGGTATATGGGAGCTCATTGTATTATTTTTACAACTTCTACATGAGCCTAAAACTCAAAAATTAAAATTTGTAAAAAAAAGTTATACAGCAATAATACTATCAAGAATTTAACCAGAGAAATTAGTTTTCAAAAATCAAATTATTAAATGTGCAATGTATATGGCTACTTGAATTTCATATGGATGGTGAGAACTTAGAGCTTTAAAGTAACCTCTGTAGGCGGTTCCCTAGGCGACAATTCCTTCTGCAGGTTCTTTGCAGAGGTTTGCTTTCTACTAGCATGGGTGACCCAACCATGCTCCGTGGGGCTCGCCCTCTGTGGGTCCCCAAAGGGGCTGGCTTAAGATAGTCTTTCATGACATCTCCCTTCGGAAGGAACTTGTCTCCTCATGTGGGAGTAGATTAAGCTCTGTAAATGCCTAGGAAGTCTTGCCATTTGTCTGATACACACAGGGCCAGTTGCCATCATCAGACATACATACTATAAACAAATGTGTCCCAGTGGGACCACACAGGAAAGCATCCAAGTTAGCAGTTATGATTTGGACGTAATCAGTATAAAGGTGGAGGCCAGAAGTTACTGTCTTTCACTCTGTATCAGCGGCTAGTGAGATTCCAGGACCCAGGAGCACTATGGTTTCCTATATTTAACATTCACTTCTTTAAAATAATTTTTGTTTATTTATTTTTGGCTGTACTGGCTCTTCGTTGTGCTGTGAGGGCTTTCTGTAGTTGCACCAAGCAGGGGTTTCTCTTTGTTGCAGTGTGCAGGTGTCTCATGGTGGCTTTTCTTGTTGTGGAGTGCAGGCTTGGCAATTGTGACGCATGGGCTTAGTTGCCCCAGGGCATGTGGAATCCTCCCGGACCAAGGACTGAACCTGAGTCTCCCTGCATTGGTAGGAGGATTTTTCCACTGTGCCATCATTTAAGTCCTATGTCCACAATTTTTTTTAAACATTTATTTATTTTGGTCAGGGGTCAGGTTGGGGAGGGAGGGGGGCGGGTGGGCCACTCCTATTGGTCTTTCATTTGTCTATTTTCATCCATCTTTGTTCTTTGGCCTGTGTGGGCCTCCCATCGCAGTAGCCTCTGTTGTTGCAAAGCACCGGCTCTGGGCACATGTGCTCCAGAGCTCCGGCTCAGTAATTGGACCCATCGGTCCAGTCACTCCGCGGCACGTGGGATCTTCCCAGGCCAGGGATCGAACCGGCGCCCCTTGCACTGCAAGGTGGTGTCCTTACCCACTGGACCACCAGGGAAGCCCTATGTCCACATTTTAATGTTGTTTATGGAAGTATTTATTGTTACAATGGTCATTTGTGCCCATAAAAATGAAAAGAGTGCTCAACAGCCTTAATTATGGTGGAGAAGGCCCCACAGAGGGCAAGAGACTTGTCCCTATGGCCCCTTAAGGTGTACGCCCCATTTCTCCTGTTCCCACCCTGTGTACAGGGAAGAGAGGCAGGACCTAGAGCTGTAAGGGCCACTTAAGTGTGAGCAGAGCCAGCCTCGCCCTCAGCACGGCTCTTGCAGTGGAGCAGAGCTCTTCTAGGGCAATGCAATTCCCTGTGGCCACACAGACCATGACATGGCTGCCCTTGGCAGGTTCACTGGGAGAGTGAAAGCTGCCTTCCAGGAGAGGGAAGGCGAGGAGCACGTTAAGGTGGAGGAGCACATGAGAGGAGGTGCATGTGAGGGGGAGGGGCACATGACAGAGATGGCCAGGGCAGGGGCGAGTGGGCAGAGAGGTTGGCAGGTGGCCTTGGATGCTGAATGGGCCCCAAGGTTTAAATGGGTGCCATCAGCTCTTTATGAGGAAAGATGGCCTCTTGTCACAGATGGGAGGTGGGAGGAAGAGGCTGGCAGAGATCTAAGTTTCCAGCAGTTTGGCGTGCAGAGAGAGAAGATGATGAACCTCACAGTGACTGCTTCCCAGCCCACTGGGCCCTGGTCATCCTGGGCCAGCAGCTCAGAAGAAGTCATATGAGAAAGGGATTCTGTTCCTCTGCCTCCTTCCCTGTTTCCATGGAACAAATATTTCAAATTGTATGGAATGCGAGTATTGCCTCCAGAGCTCTGTACCCAGGAAAATACCAACATGGGTTCTGAAAACCGGCCTGTCTCTTCCCAGGCTCAGCTAGTGAGTGTGTGTTTTGAAGGACTTATCACGACCTGTGTTTCTGTGAACTAAAGGGTGTCTGTTTAGAAAAAAGGCCTGAGGCCTGTTGGATCTTTTCTGCCCTGTTGAAAGAACTGTGATCGGTCCAGTCACTCCAG
The DNA here is from genome assembly GCA_022376925.1 of Tragulus kanchil. Lineage (NCBI taxonomy): Eukaryota > Metazoa > Chordata > Mammalia > Artiodactyla > Tragulidae > Tragulus > Tragulus kanchil. The sequence continues at coordinate 23,372,420 of JAIOJX010000032.1, forward strand.
CGGCACGTGGGATCTTCCCAGGCCAGGATCGAACCGGCGCCCCTTGCACTGCAAGGTGGTGTCCTTACCCACTGGACCACCAGGGAAGCCCTATGTCCACATTTTAATGTTGTTTATGGAAGTATTTATTGTTACAATGGTCATTTGTGCCCATAAAAATGAAAAGAGTGCTCAACAGCCTTAATTATGGTGGAGAAGGCCCCACAGAGGGCAAGAGACTTGTCCCTATGGCCCCTTAAGGTGTACGCCCCATTTCTCCTGTTCCCACCCTGTGTACAGGGAAGAGAGGCAGGACCTAGAGCTGTAAGGGCCACTTAAGTGTGAGCAGAGCCAGCCTCGCCCTCAGCACGGCTCTTGCAGTGGAGCAGAGCTCTTCTAGGGCAATGCAATTCCCTGTGGCCACACAGACCATGACATGGCTGCCCTTGGCAGGTTCACTGGGAGAGTGGCTGCCTTCCAGGAGAGGGAAGGCGAGGAGCACGTTAAGGTGGAGGAGCACATGAGAGGAGGTGCATGTGAGGGGGAGGGGCACATGACAGAGATGGCCAGGGCAGGGGCGAGTGGGCAGAGAGGTTGGCAGGTGGCCTTGGATGCTGAATGGGCCCCAAGGTTTAAATGGGTGCCATCAGCTCTTTATGAGGAAAGATGGCCTCTTGTCACAGATGGGAGGTGGGAGGAAGAGGCTGGCAGAGATCTAAGTTTCCAGCAGTTTGGCGTGCAGAGAGAGAAGATGATGAACCTCACAGTGACTGCTTCCCAGCCCACTGGGCCCTGGTCATCCTGGGCCAGCAGCTCAGAAGAAGTCATATGAGAAAGGGATTCTGTTCCTCTGCCTCCTTCCCTGTTTCCATGGAACAAATATTTCAAATTGTATGGAATGCGAGTATTGCCTCCAGAGCTCTGTACCCAGGAAAATACCAACATGGGTTCTGAAAACCGGCCTGTCTCTTCCCAGGCTCAGCTAGTGAGTGTGTGTTTTGAAGGACTTATCACGACCTGTGTTTCTGTGAACTAAAGGGTGTCTGTTTAGAAAAATGGCCTGAGGCCTGTTGGATCTTTTCTGCCCTGTTGAAAGAGCTGTGTCTCCAGCCACAGATGACTTTAGGGAAGAGAAGCAGGCTGCAGCAAGCATCGCCAGGCTGTGACTCTTGTTTCTTCTTACGACACAGAGTGGGCCCACAGGGCCCTGCAAGATGCAACTGCTGCAGAGGAAAAGGCAAGGGCTGGAACTCAGCCTGACTGTCGCAGTGTCCTTGAGCCTGAGGATCCAGAATGTCTTCAATTATTTAACAAGTATGTTCACGTGCTCAGTGTGTTTGCAGTCCTTCTGAAGTCCTGTCTTGTTCTTCTTAGTTTCCTTCCTCCCTGTGTAGCTCTGATTCCAGCCTGACCCTGGCCATTTACAAGTCATCTTGTGTCCCCAGTTGCCTCTGACGCTTTGCAACCCCAGAGACTGTTCAACCCAAAGATCGAACTCTTGTTTCCTGCGCCTCCCCCTTGGTAGACGGTAGACGGATTCTTTACTGCCCAGCTGCCAGGGAGCCCTTTAAAAATCCTCTAACTGCTGCACATATTTCCAAGGATGTGCCCAGGTTGCCATGTGGCTTCTTGGGTTGTTTCGTGGTATAGAAAGAACAGTTCTTATCATAGGCCCTTGATGCCGTGGGAGCATGCTTCTGGCTTTCCTGGGGTTTTGTTCTTTTTTTGTTATTTTCTTAAATTTGAGAATACTTGATTTATAATGTGTTAATTTCTGCTGTACAATAATGTGAATCACCTATATATGTGTGTGTGTGTATATTTATCTCCTCCTTCCTGAGCCCTCCCCCCCTCCCATCCCACGCTTCTAGGTCTTCACAGAGCACCAAGGTGAACTCCCTGTGCTATACAGCTGCTTCCCACTAGCTATCTGTTTTGCACATGATAGTGTATATATGTCATGCTACTCTCTCGATTTGCCCCACACTCTCCTTCTCCTCAGTGTCCACAAGTCTGTTCTCTACCTCTTTGTCTCTTTTCCTGCCTTGGAAATAGGCTCATCTGTAATGGGGTTTTGTTGTTTATTGGCACCCAGAGCCACACTTTTGCAGTCTCCCAGATAACGCTGCATTTCAGTGGCAAAATTCTAACGTTTGAATGGAGGTTAAGAATCGTGTCATGACCCCCTAAAATGTGTTCTGATGCTTCTTTGAGTGTTGTGCTCAGTTATATCCAACTCTGTGCAACCCCAAGGGCTGTAGCCTGCCAGGCTCCTCTGTCCATGGGATTTTTTTCAGGCATGAATACTGGAGTGGGTAGCCATTTCGTTCTTCAGGGGATCTTCCCAACCCAGGGATTGATCCCCATGGCTCCTGGGTGCCCTGCATTGGCAGGTGGATTCTTTTTTTTTAAAATGATTTATTTATCTATTTATTTGTGTAGGGGTGGGGAGGGAGGGGAGCAGGTAGGCCACTTCTATTGGTCTTTCATTTTGCCCATTTTCATCCATCTTTGTTCTTTGGCCCGTGTGGGCCTCCCATCACGGTGGCCTCTGTTGTCGCAGAGCACCGGCTCTGAGCGCATGTGCTTCAGAGCTCCGGCTTGGTAATTGGACATATCAGTCCAGCTGCTCCGCGGCACGTGGGATCTTCCCAGGCCAGGGATCAAACCAGCGCCCCTTGCACTGCAAGGCGGTGTCCTTACCCACTGGACCACCAGGGAAGCCCAGCAGGTGGATTCTTTACCACTGTGATACAGGGGAAGAACCTCTAATGCTTTCTCCCACCCAAACCCTGAGTATTCAATTTACATGGTATGTTCTGGAAGTGCTCGAGATGAATGACCTTTATCTGCTTTTCCAGCTCACAGGTTATGGGCTACAGTGAAGCCTGGAGTGTGCTCAGCCTTCACGGACATTTCTTGCAAGTCCAGACACTGATGGGAAGGATTTCAATAAACCAGGAACTGAAAGCAACTATCAAAGTGGTTTCCACTCCATTCAGAATCCTTCTCCCTCCAAAAGTCATGAAAGCTTTTACTTGTCATGCTACTCTCTCGATTTGCCCCACACTCTCCTTCTCCTCAGTGTCCACAAGTCTGTTCTCTACCTCTTTGTCTCTTTTCCTGCCTTGGAAATAGGCTCATCTGTAATGGGGTTTTGTTGTTTATTGGCACCCAGAGCCACACTTTTGCAGTCTCCCAGATAACGCTGCATTTCAGTGGCAAAATTCTAACGTTTGAATGGAGGTTAAGAATCGTGTCATGACCCCCTAAAATGTGTTCTGATGCTTCTTTGAGTGTTGTGCTCAGTTATATCCAACTCTGTGCAACCCCAAGGGCTGTAGCCTGCCAGGCTCCTCTGTCCATGGGATTTTTTTCAGGCATGAATACTGGAGTGGGTAGCCATTTCGTTCTTCAGGGGATCTTCCCAACCCAGGGATTGATCCCCATGGCTCCTGGGTGCCCTGCATTGGCAGGTGGATTCTTTTTTTTTAAAATGATTTATTTATCTATTTATTTGTGTAGGGGTGGGGAGGGGGGGGAGCAGGTAGGCCACTTCTATTGGTCTTTCATTTTGCCCATTTTCATCCATCTTTGTTCTTTGGCCCGTGTGGGCCTCCCATCACGGTGGCCTCTGTTGTCGCAGAGCACCGGCTCTGGGCGCATGTGCTCCAGAGCTCCGGCTTGGTAATTGGACACATGGGTCCAGCCGCTCCGCGGCACGTGGGATCTTCCCAGGCCAGGGATCAAACCAGCGCCCCTTGCACTGCAAGGCGGTGTCCTTACCCACTGGACCACCAGGGAAGCCCAGCAGGTGGATTCTTTACCACTGTGATACAGGGGAAGAACCTCTAATGCTTTCTCCCACCCAAACCCTGAGTATTCAATTTACATGGTATGTTCTGGAAGTGCTCGAGATGAATGACCTTTATCTGCTTTTCCAGCTCACAGGTTATGGGCTACAGTGAAGCCTGGAGTGTGCTCAGCCTTCACGGACATTTCTTGCAAGTCCAGACACTGATGGGAAGGATTTCAATAAACCAGGAACTGAAAGCAACTATCAAAGTGGTTTCCACTCCATTCAGAATCCTTCTCCCTCCAAAAGTCATGAAACATGTAAAACACATTTTCTTTAATTTGCTTATGACTTGCCTATAAATAGCTACATTCTGATAATTAGTAAGTATTGTGAAAAGTGCACAGGCCAACTTTGGGGTGGCAAAAGGTTTGTTTGGGTTTTCTGTAACATCTTATGGAAAAATCCAAGTGAACTTTCTGGCCAACCCAATGCACATCGTGCTTTAGATCCTTTCTCTGGCTTATAGGAAACCCACATGGCCTTGCAAAGCCCTCAGGGGTCTCTGAGCCCGACCTGGGTTGGCTTGGGTTCCCTGTGATGAGAGCACCTTCAGCAGGTGAGCCCCTCTGTGGAGAGCAGCGCGTCTTCCCAGTTGTGTTCAGCCGACCGAGGGCTAGACCCCAAGAATCCCAGCCCTTCCAGAACAAGACCAGAGTGACAGCTGCCTGTAGGGCTTGTCAGAGATGTGAGTTTTGTTTCTTTCCGAGAAAGGACACACACACATTTACATAAATTTATCTTAAGGAGCTGGCTTGTGCATTTGTGGGGTCTGGCAAGTCCAAAGCCCCCATGGAGAGCCCCAGCAGAATGAGGATTCAGATCAGAGCTGATGTTGAGTCATGAGTCCAAATTTCATGGGGCAGCAGGCTGGACACCCTGGCAGGTTTCTATGTTGCAATATTTTTTTTCCATTTGGCTGTGTTGTGTCTTAGTTGTGACACATAGGTCTTTTGTTGTTGCACACAGACTCTGTGCTTGTGGTGTGTGGGCCCAGTTTCCTGAGGCATGTGGGATCTTAGTTCCCCAATCAGGGACCAAACCCACGTTCCCTGCATTGGAAGGTATATTTTCAACTGCTGGACTACCAGGAAATTCCCTCAGACATCTTAAGGAAATTCCTTCAGAGTTACCACTGTGATACAGGGAAGAACCTCTAATGCTTTCTCCCACCCAAACCCTGAGTATTCAATTTACATGGTATGTTCTGGAAGTGCTCGAGATGAATGACCTTTATCTGCTTTTCCAGCTCACAGGTTATGGGCTACAGTGAAGCCTGGAGTGTGCTCAGCCTTCACGGACATTTCTTGCAAGTCCAGACACTGATGGGAAGGATTTCAATAAACCAGGAACTGAAAGCAACTATCAAAGTGGTTTCCACTCCATTCAGAATCCTTCTCCCTCCAAAAGTCATGAAACATGTAAAACACATTTTCTTTAATTTGCTTATGACTTGCCTATAAATAGCTACATTCTGATAATTAGTAAGTATTGTGAAAAGTGCACAGGCCAACTTTGGGGTGGCAAAAGGTTTGTTTGGGTTTTCTGTAACATCTTATGGAAAAATCCAAGTGAACTTTCTGGCCAACCCAATGCACATCGTGCTTTAGATCCTTTCTCTGGCTTATAGGAAACCCACATGGCCTTGCAAAGCCCTCAGGGGTCTCTGAGCCCGACCTGGGTTGGCTTGGGTTCCCTGTGATGAGAGCACCTTCAGCAGGTGAGCCCCTCTGTGGAGAGCAGCGCGTCTTCCCAGTTGTGTTCAGCCGACCGAGGGCTAGACCCCAAGAATCCCAGCCCTTCCAGAACAAGACCAGAGTGACAGCTGCCTGTAGGGCTTGTCAGAGATGTGAGTTTTGTTTCTTTCCGAGAAAGGACACACACACATTTACATAAATTTATCTTAAGGAGCTGGCTTGTGCATTTGTGGGGTCTGGCAAGTCCAAAGCCCCCATGGAGAGCCCCAGCAGAATGAGGATTCAGATCAGAGCTGATGTTGAGTCATGAGTCCAAATTTCATGGGGCAGCAGGCTGGACACCCTGGCAGGTTTCTATGTTGCAATATTTTTTTTCCATTTGGCTGTGTTGTGTCTTAGTTGTGACACATAGGTCTTTTGTTGTTGCACACAGACTCTGTGCTTGTGGTGTGTGGGCCCAGTTTCCCTGAGGCATGTGGGATCTTAGTTCCCCAATCAGGGACCAAACCCACGTTCCCTGCATTGGAAGGTATATTTTCAACTGCTGGACTACCAGGAAATTCCCTCAGTGTTACCATCTTAAGGGAAATTCCTTCAGAGACCCTAGTCTCTGTTCTTCATTCACCTGGTTGGGTCAGGCCCACCCACACTAGGAAGCACAATCTGCTTTGCTCAAAGTCTCCTGGTTTAGGTGTTAGTCACACAGCACCCTCCCAGCCACATCTGGAGTCTGACCAGCCCACACCTATATGGGGGTGTCAAAAGTATTGTGTAGCCCTGGGCAAGCCGTTTAACCTCACCTTCCCTGAGTTTCTCTTGTAGAAAAAGAGAACAATGAATAGTAGCAGGCTCCTAAAGTCTGGGAAGAGGGGAGGGAGAGGATTAAATACAGAAAAATGTGTGAAGCAGCCTCCAGATCCATTCTTCCCCTCTGTGCCAAGACCAGCAGGCAGTTGTCCCTTGGCTCCTGCTGAGACTTATGCCTGCTCACTGCATCCTTCACCAGGCTCCTCCTCACGGTTAAGGCAGCAGTCCAGGAAGGGGCTGTCAGCATCTTCTCTGAGCATCCGTCCATGCCTACCAGGTCTGCCCCTTTGTGCACCTTGGTGTGACCCCCACCACCCAGGGCACCCGAGGCCCACGTGCTGAGTTAGTTCAAGCAGCAGAGCGTCCGGGTTTTGACTTTCTGTCTTAGATACAAGCAGTCTTCATTATTGGTTCTTGCCCCTTCTTGCCGTTCCTCAAGCCCTGGATCCTTCTTTTTTCTCTCTTCTTTTTCACTCCCTACCCACCCAGGGATAGGCTAAGGATGGAAAGAAGAGTCCTCAGGTCATAACTTCATATCAGACCCCAAGAGAGCAGGTGCTCTGGGCTTCCAGCAGCCACCCTGCTACTTGCTAAGGCTATGGGTGTTCCTGATTCCTGGAGAGTCAACACCTCATTTTCCTCTGTTCCAAAGGGCCTTACCTGTGTAGTTGCAGGTACAGGTGGGTAAGGCATGCCCTTGATAGTGACCTAGGATGGAGTCCTGTCTTCCCACATCCCCACCTCAGGCCCTTTTGAGCTGAAGACTTGAGCTCACAGTCTTTATCCATTTGCCGAGGAGAAATTGCAGCTGACCCCATGCACTTCCCTAGGCTGACCCTTCTCTCCCTCGCCTCCCCCAGCCCGTGCTTCCCTTCACCTCACCGCTTAGCTTCTCTCTGACCTCACTGTCTTTTCCTAGTCTGTAATTCTTTTGAAATAATTTTATTTATTTTTGGCTGTGTTGGGTCTTTGTTGCTGCACGGGCTTTTCTCTAGCTGCAGAGAGGAGGGACAACTCTCTAGTTGTGGTGTGCAGGCTTCTCACTGCAGTGGCTTCTCTTATTGCAGAACTTGGTCTCTAGGGCTTCAGGAGTTGTGGCATGTGGGCTCAGTAGTTGCAGCTCCCATGCTCTGGAGCACAGGCTCAATAGTTGTGGCTCATGGGTTTAGTTGCTCTGCAGCATGTGGGATCTTCCTAGATCAGGGATCAAACCCGTGTCTCATGTGTTGACAGGTAAAATTCTTTACCACCAAGGCACCAAGGAAACCCGTAGCCTGTAATTCTAAACGGGGAGCCCCCAGCCTTCCTGGAGAGCCTGTGGAGAACCTCCCCTGCTGGACCATCACTGGACAGTCTGTCTGTGTTGGTTTATCATTTCATCATCCCTCCCTCTGAGTTTGCTGCTCATAGCTGGCGATTTCTGCAGATGCACTACTGTATCATTGCCATGATTTAAATGGTGCTATGTGTTGGATAAATTCTAGAACAGGGGTCAAGTGTGTTTGGTTAATCTGCAAAGTGCATAACCTAAAGCCTATTGGGATTAGAAAACAACCTATAATGTCTCTTTTTCTGCATCACTGAAGCACTGGGATACATTAATAATTAATTATCTCCTACTCATGTTGAATGGAGTTCTGTGAAAAATACACCTCATTAGGTTGCTTCATCACACTAGTGATGACTGTAGGACCATGAAGCACCTGGATGGCCAGCTCCTAAACATGAATCTTTATTTTTTTTTTTTTTTTGCCTATGAGGACTTTGTTTCTAAATATGACTCTTGAGAAGAATAGTAATGTGATAAAAAGTGAAAGTGTTCATTGCTCACTCATGTCCAACTCTTTGTGACCCTTTGGACTGTAGCCCCCGCCAGGCTTCCCTGTCCATGGAATTCTCCAGGCAAGAACACTGGAGTGGGTTGCCATTCCCTTCTCTGGGCATCTTCCCAATCCAGGGATTAAACCCAGGTCTTCCTGCCTTCCACCTGCCTGCCTTCCACCGCAGACAGATTCTTTACCATCTGAGCCACCAGAGCCTCCTCCCAAATTTATATCCTGCTTCTGTGAGTGAATGAATAAGTTAGAAACACACTAAGAGATTCTATCAGGAGGTAGAGAGTGTCTTTCCTGACTGGGTTTGCCACACTGCAGCAAAGTCACCCTGGGTTCCACCAACGGTTAGAAAACATTTCACCCACAAGCCCTCCTGCTGTGCAGTGGTTGAGGTGAGGGCCCTGCCCTGTGCCCTGTGGGGTCCCAGTTGTCCCTCATTTTCCCGCTGACTGTTGGCTGTGGAGACTGGAGTATGACCTCTACCCCATGACAGCACAGAAGTCAGGCTGGAGTGGACCCTTGAACAGGTGCCCCAGCTCAGCCCTGGGACCTGATTTCAAAAGAAACACCCCACATGCTTGGTAATGCATCTTCCAAGGGACTGAGAGGCGGGATTGACTGGGACACAGCAACTACCTGCTTTTCTCCTTTTACTGTTCATCCAGCTGTCAGAAAAGGAGTGTTCCTTGCTCACAGACAAATTCACTGAAGGAAAAAAAAGGAAGAGGGGTAACGTCACCATTTAAAGCATCATCAGGGATAAACTCCATTTTTAAGAGCAGGGATTATATCAGAGATGCTGCTCCTACGCACACACAATGCTGTGAATTCACCAAGGCAACAATATCCAGACCTGTGGCTCCACCAGGGAGAAGGCAGCAGTGGTCCTGAGGTATCAGGATGGTGTCAGGATGCAGGCGGCAGGTGGGCTGGCTCTGGACAGACGGACACAGCTGCAGGAGGCAGGGATGTGTGTTTCTGATGCTGATGCTGTGTTTCTGTCGACAGTCATTAAATGCATTGAAAAGGGACCATGGGGGATGAACGGAGAGAAATGCTGGCCGTGTTCTAAATGCCTCTTCAGGGCCAAGCCTCCTCTCCTCTGGAGTCTGGTCAGGATCCTGTGGGGAGGGGAGAGGGGCTCAGGGGTTTGGATGCTCCCATGAGTTCTGAGAACTTGAGGATGCTCTTATCACACCCACAGCCCCACAGCTCTCAAGCAGTTCCCACGAATTTTCTTAACCCCTCTCGTGCGTGCTCAGTCACAAAGTCATGTCTGACTCTCTGCAGCCCTATGGTCTGTAGCCCGCCAGGCTCTTCTGTCCATGGGATTTCCCAGGCAAGAATACTAGAGTGGGTAGCCATTTCCTCCTCCAGGGGATCTTCACAACCCAGGGATCAAGTCCACCTCTCCTGCATCGGCAGATAAATTCTTTACCACTTAGCCACCTGGGAAATAAATACACATAGTTCCCTCCCATTTGTGGTCAGTTGGTAAGAATGATGGTTCTCCAAGAACTCTGTTAGAACAAATGTTTCCTCTACAACCAACTCAGCATATGGATGGTTTGCATGAGGACAGATACCAAAAATAATACAGACAAACAGGAAGTACACTGAAATTGGCATGTGGCGACATAAAATAACTGAAAAGTTATGTTCGACTTTTACCTAGTTTTATATTTCCTTTCATGAAAGAGCATGTCCTAGTAACAATCATTTAGTTCAATACCTTGAGAAAGAATTCTTGATATATTTACAAATCTACATGCCTTTATCCATTTGGATTGTTATAACAGAATAGCCTCAACTGGGTGGTTTATAAAGACAAATGTTTATTCCTCACAGTTCTAGAGATGGGGACATAGTGTCTGGAGAGAGCGTCTTGATTCGATGGCTGTTTTTTCTCTGTCTTCTCCAAAGAGGCAAGGAGCTCTCCAGGGCCCTTTTATAAGGGCACTAATCCCACCTGTGGGGAATAAACATTTGTCTTTATAAGCCACCACAGGAAAGATAGGGGAAGGAGCTCAGAACTTGGTGCAGACCTTTGAGGGACAGTGTGCCGCCTCAAGGGGCAGCACTGGGAAGGTCACTGATATGAAAAGCCTGAGCAGAGCAGGACCCAGGTGGGGACCTGGCTGTGTATTGCTTGGGGAGGTGCTCAGGCTATCCGGTGGGGCTGCTGGGGAGATTTGATATGAAGGGGTGTCCTGTGAGGTCAAAAACGCCACCCACCAACCATCAAACGTCGCAGCCCTAAAAGGTCTGCTGACCATGTCAGTCTCAGAGCGCCAGATCAGTCTCTGGGATTGGAATCCATCACTCCAGAATTTTCTTAACCCTCTCGTGCGTGCTCAGTAAAATCTGTCTGACTCTCTGCAGCCCTATGGTCTGTAGCCCGCCAGGCTCTTCTGTCCATGGGATTTCCCAGGCAAGAATACTAGAGTGGGTAGCCATTTCCTCCTCCAGGGGATCTTCACAACCCAGGGATCAAGTCCACCTCTCCTGCATCGGCAGATAAATTCTTTACCACTTAGCCACCTGGGAAATAAATACACATAGTTCCCTCCCATTTGTGGTCAGTTGGTAAGAATGATGGTTCTCCAAGAACTCTGTTAGAACAAATGTTTCCTCTACAACCAACTCAGCATATGGATGGTTTGCATGAGGACAGATACCAAAAATAATACAGACAAACAGGAAGTACACTGAAATTGGCATGTGGCGACATAAAATAACTGAAAAGTTATGTTCGACTTTTACCTAGTTTTATATTTCCTTTCATGAAAGAGCATGTCCTAGTAACAATCATTTAGTTCAATACCTTGAGAAAGAATTCTTGATATATTTACAAATCTACATGCCTTTATCCATTTGGATTGTTATAACAGAATAGCCTCAACTGGGTGGTTTATAAAGACAAATGTTTATTCCTCACAGTTCTAGAGATGGGGACATAGTGTCTGGAGAGAGCGTCTTGATTCGATGGCTGTTTTCTCTCTGTCTTCTCCAAAGAGGCAAGGGAGCTCTCCAGGGCCCTTTTTATAAGGGCACTAATCCCACCTGTGGGGAATAAACATTTGTCTTTATAAGCCACCACAGGAAAGATAGGGGAAGGAGCTCAGAACTTGGTGCAGACCTTTGAGGGACAGTGTGTGCCGCCTCAAGGGGCAGCACTGGGAAGGTCACTGATATGAAAAGCCTGAGCAGAGCAGGACCCAGGTGGGGACCTGGCTGTGTATTGCTTGGGGAGGTGCTCAGGCTATCCGGTGGGGCTGCTGGGGAGATTTGATATGAAGGGGTGTCCTGTGAGGTCAAAAACGCCACCCACCAACCATCAAACGTCGCAGCCCTAAAAGGTCTGCTGACCATGTCAGTCTCAGAGCGCCAGATCAGTCTCTGGGATTGGAATCCATCAGGAATGAAGAAGATAGTCTGGACTCAGGCTAAGTGCTGTGGCACAGACAGCCCAAGGCAGAACAGTGAGGAAGGTGGTGTCTTCTGACAAGAGGCTAGAGAAGTGTGTGTCTGGCAGATTGGGGAGGAGCCCAGAGGCTGACATTGGAGGCCTTTTCCTTCCTAGAGAAGCCTTGAGAAAGGGGCAGGAGAACTTCCAGGCTCCCTGTGGCAATCAACATGAGCAAAGGTAGCCCCAAGTGTTTGAACCTGGGTGTGTTAATTCTCTCATGCTTCATGACAGATTACCCCCAAATCATCCCAATATGTATGGCTTAAAAAACAGTTTGGGGTGACTTTCCTGATGATCCATTGGTGAAGTAGCTGCATTTCCATGGAAGGAGGCAAGGGTTCGATCCCTCTCAGGAAACTAAGATCCCCACTTCCCGAGAAACCAAAAGACAAAAGCAGAAAACCCCACAATTACCATCTTATCATTTCTGTGGGTCAGGAATCCAGGCACAGTTTGGGTTGCACAGCTCAGGGGTTCTTCCAGGTCATGAAAATCAGGGTGTCTCCTAGGGCTAAGGTCTCATCTGAAGGCTTCAAGGCAGAACATTCCACTTCTAGACTTGCTCTGATGGTTGTTGACAGGATTCAGCTCCTTGTGAGATGTTAGGACCAGATCCTTGATTCTTTACTGGCAGCTATTGGAAGCAACCCAGAGTCTCCTGCCATTTGAACCTCTCCCCTTTGTCAGTGAAAACATTGGGTGAGATGTTTAGGACCAGATCCGTGGGGAATAAACATTTGTCTTTATAAGCCACCACAGGAAAGATAGGGGAAGGAGCTCAGAACTTGGTGCAGACCTTTGAGGGACAGTGTGCCGCCTCAAGGGCAGCACTGGGAAGGTCACTGATATGAAAAGCCTGAGCAGAGCAGGACCCAGGTGGGGACCTGGCTGTGTATTGCTTGGGGAGGTGCTCAGGCTATCCGGTGGGGCTGCTGGGGAGATTTGATATGAAGGGGTGTCCTGTGAGGTCAAAAACGCCACCCACCAACCATCAAACGTCGCAGCCCTAAAAGGTCTGCTGACCATGTCAGTCTCAGAGCGCCAGATCAGTCTCTGGGATTGGAATCCATCAGGAATGAAGAAGATAGTCTGGACTCAGGCTAAGTGCTGTGGCACAGACAGCCCAAGGCAGAACAGTGAGGAAGGTGGTGTCTTCTGACAAGAGGCTAGAGAAGTGTGTGTCTGGCAGATTGGGGAGGAGCCCAGAGGCTGACATTGGAGGCCTTTTCCTTCCTAGAGAAGCCTTGAGAAAGGGGCAGGAGAACTTCCAGGCTCCCTGTGGCAATCAACATGAGCAAAGGTAGCCCCAAGTGTTTGAACCTGGGTGTGTTAATTCTCTCATGCTTCATGACAGATTACCCCCAAATCATCCCAATATGTATGGCTTAAAAAACAGTTTGGGGTGACTTTCCTGATGATCCATTGGTGAAGTAGCTGCATTTCCATGGAAGGAGGCAAGGGTTCGATCCCTCTCAGGAAACTAAGATCCCCACTTCCCGAGAAACCAAAAGACAAAAGCAGAAAACCCCACAATTACCATCTTATCATTTCTGTGGGTCAGGAATCCAGGCACAGTTTGGGTTGCACAGCTCAGGGGTTCTTCCAGGTCATGAAAATCAGGGTGTCTCCTAGGGCTAAGGTCTCATCTGAAGGCTTCAAGGCAGAACATTCCACTTCTAGACTTGCTCTGATGGTTGTTGACAGGATTCAGCTCCTTGTGAGATGTTAGGACCAGATCCTTGATTCTTTACTGGCAGCTATTGGAAGCAACCCAGAGTCTCCTGCCATGTGAACCTCTCCACTTTGTCAGTGCAAACATGTGAGGAGAGTCAGAAAGACAGAGTATATGAAAAAGAGGGAAGTCACAGTCTAATAAGTTCCTTTCAGAACTGATGGCCCATCCCCTCTGCTGGATTTTATTCATTAAAGTCAAGTCCCTTGTCCAGCCCATACACACAGCGTCATGAATACCAGGAGGCAGGATCGCTGGGGCCCGTGTGGGAAGCTCCTTCCTCCCTATGGGACTGGAAGAGTGGAAATACCAGGGGCCACAATGGGACAGTTGAGATGGAGGTCACCATAACCCAGATGATGTTGTTGTTTAGTTGTTCGTCATGTCCAACTCTTTGCAACCCCGTCTCTGCAGCCCACCTGGCTCCTCTGTCCATGGGATTCTCCAGGCAAGAAGACTGGAGTGGGTGGACATTCGCTAGTCCAGAGGATCTTCCCCACCCAGGGGTTGAACCGAGGCTTCCTGCATTGGCAGGCAGATTCTTTACCACTGTGCCACCAGGAAAGAGCCAGATGATGGACTGAGCTGTATTTATAGTAGGTGTCCCAGAACCTCAGCCCACATCCACGTGAGCCATGGGAGGACTCATAGATTGGGAAGTACCCTGTTTTGACCATGTGCACGACATGCTCATTTCATTGCACAGTGAACTGATCTACCTTCTGGACAATCTTGTCTCTCCTTAAGAAGCTGAATGCACCCCTCCTGGGAGTGTCTATTTTTCAGCAATTTCCTTTTGATTCCCAGATAACTGACACAAGCCTAACCTTGGCAGTGCTGTTGAACTACTGAGGCAAAATAAGTCACTTACTTTTCTTTCTCTCTTTTTTGAGACTCCTTTTTTGGAGTGTCTATTTAGGATCCCACTTCCCGAGAAACCAAAAGACAAAAGCAGAAAACCCCACAATTACCATCTTATCATTTCTGTGGGTCAGGAATCCAGGCACAGTTTGGGTTGCACAGCTCAGGGGTTCTTCCAGGTCATGAAAATCAGGGTGTCTCCTAGGGCTAAGGTCTCATCTGAAGGCTTCAAGGCAGAACATTCCACTTCTAGACTTGCTCTGATGGTTGTTGACAGGATTCAGCTCCTTGTGAGATGTTAGGACCAGATCCTTGATTCTTTACTGGCAGCTATTGGAAGCAACCCAGAGTCTCCTGCCATGTGAACCTCTCCACTTTGTCAGTGCAAACATGTGAGGAGAGTCAGAAAGACAGAGTATATGAAAAAGAGGGAAGTCACAGTCTAATAAGTTCCTTTCAGAACTGATGGCCCATCCCCTCTGCTGGATTTTATTCATTAAAGTCAAGTCCCTTGTCCAGCCCATACACACAGCGTCATGAATACCAGGAGGCAGGATCGCTGGGGCCCGTGTGGGAAGCTCCTTCCTCCCTATGGGACTGGAAGAGTGGAAATACCAGGGGCCACAATGGGACAGTTGAGATGGAGGTCACCATAACCCAGATGATGTTGTTGTTTAGTTGTTCGTCATGTCCAACTCTTTGCAACCCCGTCTCTGCAGCCCACCTGGCTCCTCTGTCCATGGGATTCTCCAGGCAAGAAGACTGGAGTGGGTGGACATTCGCTAGTCCAGAGGATCTTCCCCACCCAGGGGTTGAACCGAGGCTTCCTGCATTGGCAGGCAGATTCTTTACCACTGTGCCACCAGGAAAGAGCCAGATGATGGACTGAGCTGTATTTATAGTAGGTGTCCCAGAACCTCAGCCCACATCCACGTGAGCCATGGGAGGACTCATAGATTGGGAAGTACCCTGTTTTGACCATGTGCACGACATGCTCATTTCATTGCACAGTGAACTGATCTACCTTCTGGACAATCTTGTCTCTCCTTAAGAAGCTGAATGCACCCCTCCTGGGAGTGTCTATTTTTCAGCAATTTCCTTTTGATTCCCAGATAACTGACACAAGCCTAACCTTGGCAGTGCTGTTGAACTACTGAGGCAAAATAAGTCACTTACTTTTCTTTTCTCTCTCTTTTTTTTTTGAGACAGAATAAGGCCTAAAAATTGTTTCACCTTCACTGCAGTTATTACTTTTCTAGATACAGTCTTTCAATTTTAGACAAGGATTTAATACCTGCTGGTTCTAGCTCACAAAGCTCTTCTGGAAGCCAAGCGAGATAAGGCTCATAAATGCACTTTGAGGGAACATCCCTGGTGGCCCAGTGGTTAAGACTTTACCTTCCAATTCAAGGAGTGTGGGTTCAATCACTTTTTGGGGATCTAAGATTCCAAATGCCAGGGGGCCAAAATACCAAAATGTCAAACAGAAGCAGTATTGTAAAATGGATTCTTTACCATCTGAACCATGATGGAAGCCCATGTAATTGCTATACAATATTATATGTTACAGATGTACCATTTAGTCATTCACAATTTTATAGTTATTATAAATATCATATTCCATTTATAGTTATTAAAATATTGGCTGCATTCCCATGTTATACAATACATCCTTATAGCTTATTTTGTACCTAAGACTTTGTACCTCCTAACTCTTCCCCGTGAACTGCCCCTCCCCCCTCTCTCTCCACTGAGGACCACTAGTTTTTCTTTTGTATCTGTGAGTCTGCCTCTTTTCTGTTTTGTTCACTAGTCTGTCATATCTCTTAGATTCCTCATATAAATACCACATACTTTTTTCTTTTCCCCATCATTCCTCCTTTTGTCTATATTCATTTTCATCCATCTTTGTTCTTTGGCCCGTGTGGGCCTCCCATCGCAGTGGCCTCTGTTGCTGCAGAGCACTGGCTCCGGGCGCCTGGTCCAACCGCTCTGTGGCATGTGGGATCTTCCTGGGCCAGGGATCGAACCAGTGCCCCTTGCACTGCAAGGCAGACTCTCTACCCACTTGACCAACAAGGAAGCCCTTGATGCACTTTTGACATGGGTCTGTTTCAAGCATCATGTCCTTGTCTCTCCTTAAGAAGCTGAATGCACCCCTCCTGGGAGTGTCTATTTTTCAGCAATTTCCTTTTGATTCCCAGATAACTGACACAAGCCTAACCTTGGCAGTGCTGTTGAACTACTGAGGCAAAATAAGTCACTTACTTTTCTTTTCTCTCTCTTTTTTTTTTGAGACAGAATAAGGCCTAAAAATTGTTTCACCTTCACTGCAGTTATTACTTTTCTAGATACAGTCTTTCAATTTTAGACAAGGATTTAATACCTGCTGGTTCTAGCTCACAAAGCTCTTCTGGAAGCCAAGCGAGATAAGGCTCATAAATGCACTTTGAGGGAACATCCCTGGTGGCCCAGTGGTTAAGACTTTACCTTCCAATTCAAGGAGTGTGGGTTCAATCACTTTTTGGGGATCTAAGATTCCAAATGCCAGGGGGCCAAAATACCAAAATGTCAAACAGAAGCAGTATTGTAAAATGGATTCTTTACCATCTGAACCATGATGGAAGCCCATGTAATTGCTATACAATATTATATGTTACAGATGTACCATTTAGTCATTCACAATTTTATAGTTATTATAAATATCATATTCCATTTATAGTTATTAAAATATTGGCTGCATTCCCATGTTATACAATACATCCTTATAGCTTATTTTGTACCTAAGACTTTGTACCTCCTAACTCTTCCCCGTGAACTGCCCCTCCCCCCTCTCTCTCCACTGAGGACCACTAGTTTTTCTTTTGTATCTGTGAGTCTGCCTCTTTTCTGTTTTGTTCACTAGTCTGTCATATCTCTTAGATTCCTCATATAAATACCACATACTTTTTTCTTTTCCCCATCATTCCTCCTTTTGTCTATATTCATTTTCATCCATCTTTTTTATTTTTTGGCATGTGTGGGCCTCCCATTGCAGTGGCCTCTCTCACTGCAGAGCACTGGCTCTGGGCGCCTGGTCCAACCGCTCTGTGGCATGTGAGATCTTCCCTGGCCAGGGATTGAACCAGTGCCCCTTGCACTGCAAGGCAGACTCTCTACCCACTGGACCACCAATGAAGCCCCGATGCACTTTTGACATGGGTCTGTTTCAAGCATCATGTCGCTCTGGGTTGGAAGCACAGAGTCTCAACTACTGGACTGCCAGGGAATTCTTCATGTTGCTCTGCATTGTAGATATGGTAACCCCGTCTTCTGAAGCTCAACATTACAAGCCAGTCAAGGACTGAGCCCATGTCCAAGCCCAGGCCTACCTGCTCTGCTCCGTGGGCACCTCTGACATCCTCCCACAAGGTCAGAAGACATTGTTCTTCCTGGTAACTGGGGCTTCTACGCCTGGTAGAAAACAGTCTTCTGAGCAAACTCCTGACACACATATGTATTTTTTTTTAATTTTTGTTTTACTTTTTACTTTTACAGAGTTTAGTTGTTTACAGATATGTATGATCCCAGATTAGTCATATGTATATCCCCCCCCATCTCACCCCTCCAGGCCGTCACACAGAGCCCCTGCAGGATCCCCTTTTCTCACAGCGCAATGACAATAGCTATTTTTTTCACATATAATAGTATAGGTTTTCATGCTACTTCCTTTATGCCTCCCACCCACTGTTCATTCCTCACAATGTCCATATGTCTATTCTCCATGTCTGTTTTTCCATTGCTTCACTGCATGACACACATGTATTTTTGCCACAATTTCTTAAATATGGATATATTTCATTGATAAAAAGATTAACTTTTATTTTGTAGAAAAAAAAAGTGTGATGAAAATGTTGTAACCCTGGTAACAGTGCATGTCCACATCAGATACAAAGGCTGTAATTTCCCATTGCTGATGGGTTAGGTTGCCTCTGTGCCATTAAATGTCTACATTAGATGAAGCACTGCATGGCCTTAAGATTTATTCCTTTGCAGGCAGAGGCTCCAGGGTGTAACCCTTTAATCTATAAAAAGTACTAACGAAAAGTAACTGTTACCATGGCAACGCACTGGCTGCATTCAGAGCCTCCATAGGCAGAGCACTCTGGAAATGAGCATTTACAGGTGCCCCGGGGTCCCTGAGACTCCAGGAATGGGTTCAAATCACTGTGAACACTTGCAGCTCCGTGCTGAGGTTCAGGAGAGGATTTCAGAGCTTGCCCCACACGCTCTTTGAAAATTAAAGAGGGTATTTAATTGGTAGCTCAAGTAAGAATCCACCTGCAATGCAGGAGACCCAGGTTCACCAGGTCTGATCCCTGGGTCAGAAAGATCCCCTAGAAAGGAAAATGGCAACCCATTCCAGTATTCTTGCCTGGAGAATCCCATGGACAGAAGAGCCTGGCAGGCTACAGTCCATGGGGTCGCAAAGAGTTGGACACGACTGAACATGCATGCACATAAATATATTGAGGAACTTAAAAAGTGAATCTTAAAAATATATGTAGATGGGTAGGGTTGGTGACTAGGGAAGATACTTTGGCAAAAGTCGAGGTAGGGATTTCAGGGCACGCCCCCCACCCCCACCCCCATGAAGTCACACCACAGAGTCAAAAAGGCAGTGTGGGGCTTCCCTGGTGATTCAGTGGTTAAGGACCCTGTCTTGCAGTGCAAGGGGCACTGGTTCGATCCCTGCCTGGGAAGATCCCATGTTCTGCGGAGCAGCTGGACCGTAGTTTTTTCACATATAATAGTATAGGTTTTCATGCTCCATGCCTCCCACCCACTGTTCATTCCTCACAATGTCCATATGTCTATTCTCCATGTCTGTTTTTCCATTGCTTCACTGCATGACACACATGTATTTTTGCCACAATTTCTTAAATATGGATATATTTCATTGATAAAAAGATTAACTTTTATTTTGTAGAAAAAAAAAGTGTGATGAAAATGTTGTAACCCTGGTAACAGTGCATGTCCACATCAGATACAAAGGCTGTAATTTCCCATTGCTGATGGGTTAGGTTGCCTCTGTGCCATTAAATGTCTACATTAGATGAAGCACTGCATGGCCTTAAGATTTATTCCTTTGCAGGCAGAGGCTCCAGGGTGTAACCCTTTAATCTATAAAAAGTACTAACGAAAAGTAACTGTTACCATGGCAACGCACTGGCTGCATTCAGAGCCTCCATAGGCAGAGCACTCTGGAAATGAGCATTTACAGGTGCCCCGGGGTCCCTGAGACTCCAGGAATGGGTTCAAATCACTGTGAACACTTGCAGCTCCGTGCTGAGGTTCAGGAGAGGATTTCAGAGCTTGCCCCACACGCTCTTTGAAAATTAAAGAGGGTATTTAATTGGTAGCTCAAGTAAGAATCCACCTGCAATGCAGGAGACCCAGGTTCACCAGGTCTGATCCCTGGGTCAGAAAGATCCCCTAGAAAGGAAAATGGCAACCCATTCCAGTATTCTTGCCTGGAGAATCCCATGGACAGAAGAGCCTGGCAGGCTACAGTCCATGGGGTCGCAAAGAGTTGGACACGACTGAACATGCATGCACATAAATATATTGAGGAACTTAAAAAGTGAATCTTAAAAATATATGTAGATGGGTAGGGTTGGTGACTAGGGAAGATACTTTGGCAAAAGTCGAGGTAGGGATTTCAGGGCACGCCCCCCACCCCCACCCCCATGAAGTCACACCACAGAGTCAAAAAGGCAGTGTGGGGCTTCCCTGGTGATTCAGTGGTTAAGGACCCTGTCTTGCAGTGCAAGGGGCACTGGTTCGATCCCTGCCTGGGAAGATCCCATGTTCTGCGGAGCAGCTGGACCGATGTGTCCAACTACCGAGCCGGAGCTCTGGAGCACATGCGTCTGGAGCCTGTGCTCTGCAGCGACAGAGGCCACTGCAGTGGGAGGCCCACGTGGGCCAAGGAACAAAGATGGTAAAAATAGATAAATGAAAGACCAATAGAAGTGCCCCCCCACCAAAAAAAAAAAAAAAATGAAGAAAAAAAGGCAGTCTACTCTGGAAACACAAAGAGGTGGATGCAGCACTCAGGAAAGCCGCAGACCCACAAGCCTGTTCAGGCTTGGGAGAGCATCAGGGAGAAGCCCACAAGTTAGCAGCAGCCACAGGGAACCCTCTCAGTAAATGGATTCCTCCCTACCCCCGCATTGCCCCCGTGGAAAGGAGGCAACGTCCTGCTGGAGTCAGTACCTAAGCAGGAAAAGTATGGGTGGCCCTAGGGACTGGCACACTCAGTGAAGTAAGTCAGGCATCGAAAGACAAATATCCTATGTTATCACTCTTATGGGAGTGTGTGTTAGTTGCTCAGTCCTGTCCTACTCTTTGTAACCCCTTGAACTATATAGCCTGCCAGGCTCCTCTGTCCATGGAATTTTACAGGAAAGAGTACTGGAGTGGGTTGCCATTTCCTTCTCCAGGGGTTCTTCCTGACCCAGGGATCAAACCCAGGTCTTCCACATTGCAGGCAGACTTTACCATCTGAGCCATCAAGGAAGTGCTTCATTTATATGTGGAATCTAAAAACAGGGTATAAATGAACTTATCTATAAAACAGAAATAGAGTCACAGATGCAGAAAATGCCTCTGATTACCAGAGGGGGAGGGAGGGAGGAATAAATTGAGAGATTGGGATTAACAAACACTATTATATATAGTATATATAACCACCAAGGACCTGCAGAATAGCACATGGAACTCTGCTCAATACTCTATAATGACCTATATGGGAGAAGAATCTTAAAAAAGAATAGATGTATCTATGCTGTTGTTCAGTTGCTCAGTCGTGTCTGACTCTTTATGACCCCGTGGACTTCAGCACACCAGGTTCCTCTGTCCTCCACTATATGTGTATGTGTAACTGATTCAGTGTGCTGTACACCTGAAACTAACACAACATTTACGTCAACTCTATGCCAATAAAACTTTAAAAAAAAAAAAAAAAACTAGGTGGACCAATGTGTCCAACTACCAAGCCAAGCTCTGGAGCACATGCACCCAGAGTCGATGCTCTGCGATGTAAGAGGCCACTGCAATGGGAGGCCCACACAGGCCAAAGAACAAAGATGAAGAAATTAAAGATCAATAGAAGAGGTCAAAAAAATAAAAATAAAAATAATTTAAAAAAAAGAAAACTAAAACCATGAAGCAGATTCAAAAAGTTGAGCAAAATATCTTGGAGACCTCAAGGGGGAGAACATTCATACAAGGTCCTCAATGGGTCAAGGACAGTGCAGAATAGGATGGATGAGACCGCGTAAGGGCTTCCCAGGTGACTCAGCAGTAAAGAATCTGCCTGCAGTGCAGGGGACTCGGGCTTAAACCCTGGGTTGGGAAGATTCCCTGGAGGAGGGCATGGCAACTCTCAGAAGAAGGTTGTCACAGTGGAGTCACTCCGAGGAAGGACACTCATCATGCCAAGAGTGACAAGCTCTCCAGAGGGCAGGAGAAAACCGGGCCTCCCTGACAGTGTCACCTGTGACCCTGCAGAGGAAACAGGCATCAGACAAAGGCAGTCTGGTTCAGAAAAAGGTCTCGAAGCAACAATTACTTATTCCTGATTATTGTGCGTGGTTCGGTGATGTCTGACTCTTTGCAACCCCTTGGACTGTAGCCTGACAGGCTCCTCTATCCACGGGATTTCTCAAGAAAGAATGTTGGAGTGGGTCGCCATTTTCTTCTCCAGTTGTTCCCTAAGTGGGGCAGCAAAGGCAGGTCTTACTGCCTTACTCCTCCAGAAGTAAGAAACTGGAAGATGTGAAACTGCCTCTGATTACCAGAGGGGGAGGGAGGGAGGAATAAATTGAGAGATTGGGATTAACAAACACTATTATATATAGTATATATAACCACCAAGGACCTGCAGAATAGCACATGGAACTCTGCTCAATACTCTATAATGACCTATATGGGAGAAGAATCTTAAAAAAGAATAGATGTATCTATGCTGTTGTTCAGTTGCTCAGTCGTGTCTGACTCTTTATGACCCCGTGGACTTCAGCACACCAGGTTCCTCTGTCCTCCACTATATGTGTATGTGTAACTGATTCAGTGTGCTGTACACCTGAAACTAACACAACATTTACGTCAACTCTATGCCAATAAAACTTTAAAAAAAAAAAAAAAAAAAAAAAAACTAGGTGGACCAATGTGTCCAACTACCAAGCCAAGCTCTGGAGCACATGCACCCAGAGTCGATGCTCTGCGATGTAAGAGGCCACTGCAATGGGAGGCCCACACAGGCCAAAGAACAAAGATGAAGAAATTAAAGATCAATAGAAGAGGTCAAAAAAATAAAAATAAAAATAATTTAAAAAAAAGAAAACTAAAACCATGAAGCAGATTCAAAAAGTTGAGCAAAATATCTTGGAGACCTCAAGGGGGAGAACATTCATACAAGGTCCTCAATGGGTCAAGGACAGTGCAGAATAGGATGGATGAGACCGCGTAAGGGCTTCCCAGGTGACTCAGCAGTAAAGAATCTGCCTGCAGTGCAGGGGACTCGGGCTTAAACCCTGGGTTGGGAAGATTCCCTGGAGGAGGGCATGGCAACTCTCAGAAGAAGGTTGTCACAGTGGAGTCACTCCGAGGAAGGACACTCATCATGCCAAGAGTGACAAGCTCTCCAGAGGGCAGGAGAAAACCGGGCCTCCCTGACAGTGTCACCTGTGACCCTGCAGAGGAAACAGGCATCAGACAAAGGCAGTCTGGTTCAGAAAAAGGTCTCGAAGCAACAATTACTTATTCCTGATTATTGTGCGTGGTTCGGTGATGTCTGACTCTTTGCAACCCCTTGGACTGTAGCCTGACAGGCTCCTCTATCCACGGGATTTCTCAAGAAAGAATGTTGGAGTGGGTCGCCATTTTCTTCTCCAGTTGTTCCCTAAGTGGGGCAGCAAAGGCAGGTCTTACTGCCTTACTCCTCCAGAAGTAAGAAACTGGAAGATGTGAAACTGTCCTCTTTGCAGCACAAAGTAGCCAACAAAATGGCAACTTTGTGTGGTTCCCTGTGCACCCCTCACCCAAAAGAGACAGCTGAACCTTCCTAGGAGACAGCAGAGGAGGCTGCCGGGTCAAGGTCCCACAGCCTCAGACAGACAGGCTTCAGGTTCCAGATGGTGTGAACGGAGAGGCAAGGACAGAGCCTGGGGGCAGAATTAGCAAGAGAGAAAGAGCTAGCTGAGCAGAGAGCCCTCGAGCATGCACACCACAATCAGTCAGTGGAGCTGTGAAAGACCCAAGGTCATTCCACCTACAGAAACCCCTAGATAAGTTCTGAGGTGCTGGCTTGATAAATCTTTATAAGCAGAGGCAGGCAAGCAACGAGCCCCAGGGTTCTGGACATTCCCCTGGAAGACAATGCCTCTCCCCCAGGCATGGGGTAGCTGGTGGTCCAGGGTGCTGAGACACCAGCAGAAGCCTGCTTGATTGGCTGTGAAGTCTCCTGGTCTACACTTTATAATGAACAATAATAATTCATGTTTCCTTTCATTAGAAATGCGTCGTACAGAAATAACCCATTCAGTCCTGAAATATCTTTAAGTGATTTAATAACTGTTTATAGTAAAACATAATTTAAGCATTCAGTGAGGCTGCCTTTGATGGAAAAGTTGTGCAGTCGTTTTCACTGCACCTCTCAAACAAGTCCTTTAGGTGGTTTGTTAATTTCTTTGTAAGTTCGAGGATCAACACTTTTGTTGCAGGAAAGGGGACTCCTTCCAGGGCCCAAGAGTGGGCTCATGTCTAACACTTGGAAATGAACTCTCCAAGGAGAAAGACATGCAGACAGAGGAAGAGACTTTATAGGGAGTGGGTGCCAGGGCAGAGAACCTAGGAGAACTGCCACATGACTCACAGTCTCAGGTTTTAGGTGATGGGTTAGGTTCTGAGTTGTCTCTGGTCAATCATCTTGCTGAGTCCATATCTGGTGACTCAGGGTCCTTCCTGGTGACTGGGCATCTCTCAACCAAGATAGGTTCCAACACGAAGGATTCTGGGAGGTCGATGGGATATATTATGGGCTGGCAGTCTTCCTTTCAGCCCCACTGATAGGGACAGAGTAGAATAGGTAGGTGGTTGTAGAGTCCTAGTAGGGGATGGTAGGTAGAAGGGAGACACCTGAGAAAGGTTGGGAGGCCAGTGAGTTGACGAGAACTCAGGAGAGCTGCTCCTTGTTCAGTAAAACAGGCTTGACTGGGTATAAACAGCTGATGAAGGAGGAGCTGGCGAAGAAGCAACCAATGATGTATGTCCTGCATCTGCGTCTACTTGAGGAGGGCGGTCTTCTACCATCCTATATATATTGCTTCCCACTCAATTGAAGAAGAGCAGAGCAGAGTTTTCCTGCCTGCCGGCTTGCATCTCTTACAAGTACCCTATCCTAATAAATCCTCTTCTTGCCTATCACTCTGCCTCTCGCTGAATTCCTTCTGCATTGAGGCACGAAGAACCTGAGCCTCAGCGGGTCCAGACGTTCGGTGAGTGCTGGATTAAGTCCTGGCCACATGGGTTCGAGTCCCAGACAGGGTTTTGGCTGGGGTTAAGCCTTAGCCACATGGGGAGTCCCAAACCGGTTTTGGCTAGGTTCAAGCCCCAGTCACGTGAGTTCAAGTCCCAAACAGGGTTTTGGCTGGAATTCAAGCTCCAGTCACATGGGTTCAAGTCCCAAGCAGGGTTCGATCAGGTCTGGGCCCTGTGTTTAAGTCTCAAATCGAGGTAAAACCCTTTCACCTTCAGACTTCGTGTGGGTCAGCTTCTGCAGGGGCACCAATTGTTCTTTATCCAGATGTCCTGTTGTGAGACAGTTCGGGCAAGTGGTTATCCTGCCTGACCAAGGTGGGCAGTTTCAGTCAAGGGTTCTCTAACCCTTTCTTTCAGAAGTTACTATAATGTAATTCAGAGCTTTGGGTCAGACAGAGCTGGAGTGGAGCACGGCTCGGCAAGGCTCTTCACCACCTCTGTGCACCCATTTCCCCCTCTGAAGTGTGCGGCTGCTTTGGAAATGAAGGGAGGGAACCTCTCAATGTCTCTGCTCCTTGCTGCTCTCTCCCTCCCTTACAAAGTTCTATGGTGTGACCCCCATGTACTGGGTCTCAGGACTGCCAGGAGGCACCCCGCCATCACCCTTGCAAAGCTTGTATGCACATGCTAAGGTCCCATTTCCCCTTACAAAGGTCTCATCCCTTCCGGCGGAAGTGCATCCTCTGCAAAAGGCCTATAAGGAAGAAGACAATATGTTTACTGAAAATAACCCCGTAGGAGGGAGAAAATATGTTTGCTGAAAATAACCCCCTTTACATACATCCTTGACATACATCCTGCTGATTCAGCGCTCCCAGTTCCTAATTCTGAGAAGACCCCCTTCCTGAGATGTGCCACTTACCCTGTTGAAATGGTTTTCCCCTGCCCTAAGCCTTGGGTATATAGCCTCTGTTGTTAAGCTTATCCAGGCTGCTCTCTGCTCTCTAAGAGACAGCCCGGCTGGTCTCCCAATTAAACTTTGCTTTCTCTAGTCGAGCTGCGTCTCTCCTTCTTCCTCTCTTCTGCCCGTCTCCCCCGCGCCCGCCGATTCTTTCACCGGGGAGCCAGCCAGCCCACAGCCGTTTCAGGTGTAGGAAGAGCAGGGAAGTGAGACCAAGGGCAAGTGTGCAGGGTGGCAGCCCCCAAGCCTTCCCTCGGCCGGCAGCTTCACCATGACCCCCGCCCACCACGCCCAGGACTCTGTCTTCCTGGAGCCCCACTGTCCCTAGCGCTCCAACTCTGGTGGTGACTAAAGGGATGTGAGTACCTGGCCCTGAAGACTGTGGAGAGGGAGAAGATACAGTCCTGCCCTCTCCAAGGGCTGTTCTGAAAGTCAAAAGGAGAATCACGCTTTAAAAATAACTTCAGGGCTTCCCTGGTGGTCCAGTGGGTAAGGACACCGCCTTGCAATGCAAGGGGTGCCGGTTCGATCGCTGGCCTGGGAAGATCCCACCATGCCACGGAGCGGCTGGACTGATGTGTCCAATTACGGAGCCGGAGCTCTGGAGCGCATGCGCCCAGAGCCAGTGCTCTGCGACAACAGAGGCCACTGCAATGGGAGGCCCACACGGGCCAAAGAAAAAAGATGGATGAAAATAGATAAATGAAAGATCAATAGAAGTGGCCCGCCCGCCCCCTCCCTCCCCAACCCGCCCTCCCCTCAAAGAAATAAATAAATAACTTCAGAGCAGTATGGGGACTTTCATTTTCAAATTTCTTGTGGGGTAGAAGTGTATGTAACAGAAAATTTGTCATCTTAAGTGGTACATATCAAGAGTGGAGTACTCCTCAGTCATAAAGAAGAATGAAGTAATGCCACCTCCAGGAACATGGTTGGACCTGGAGGTGGTCACACTAAGTGAAGTGAGTCAGACAGAGAAATACAGGTACCATATGATATCACTTCTATGTGGAATCTAAAATAGCACACAGATGAACTTATCTATGAAACAGAAACACACACAGAGGCATAGAGGACAGACTTCTGGTTGCCAAGGAGGAGGAGAGGTAGCGGGAGAGATAGATTGGGAACTTGAGATGATTAAGTAACTGTAAACTATTACATAGGATGGATAAACAACAAGGACCAACTATAGACCACAGGGAACTATACTCAATATTCTAGATAAATCACAATGGAAGAGAATATGAAAAAGAATGCATGTGTACATATAACTGAATCACTTTGCTGTACAATACAAATTAACACAACATTGTAAATCAGCTATACTTTAATAAAATAAATTAAAAATAAAGAATACTCTGACTAAAAGAAAAAAATACCATCATAACCATTTTTTAACTGAAATATAGTTGACTTACAACACTGTATTAGTTTTAAGTAGATAACATACTGGTTTAATATATATATATATATTTTCTTCCTAGATCTTTTTTTTTTTAAACCTTTATTTTGCTTTTAACTTTGGTTCAATATTTTTATAGCTGAGGCTATATTTAAAGTTGTTATAAAATATTGGCTATATTCTCTGTGCTATACAACAGAACATTGTACTTTGTATTATTTTATTTTTGAAAGAGAAAATTTTAATATTTGTTTATTTATTTGGCTGAACAGGGTCTTCATTGTGGCATGCGAGGTCTTTAGTGGCAGGATCTAGCTTCCTAACCAGAGGTTGAACTCAGGCTCCCTGCATTGAGAGTGCTGAGTCTTAGCCACTAAGCTGCCAGGGAAGTCCTGGCCCGCCCGCCCCTCCCTCCCCAACCCGCCCTCCCTCAAAGAAATAAATAAATAACTTCAGAGCAGTATGGGGACTTTCATTTTCAAATTTCTTGTGGGGTAGAAGTGTATGTAACAGAAAATTTGTCATCTTAAGTGGTACATATCAAGAGTGGAGTACTCCTCAGTCATAAAGAAGAATGAAGTAATGCCACCTCCAGGAACATGGTTGGACCTGGAGGTGGTCACACTAAGTGAAGTGAGTCAGACAGAGAAATACAGGTACCATATGATATCACTTCTATGTGGAATCTAAAATAGCACACAGATGAACTTATCTATGAAACAGAAACACACACAGAGGCATAGAGGACAGACTTCTGGTTGCCAAGGAGGAGGAGAGGTAGCGGGAGAGATAGATTGGGAACTTGAGATGATTAAGTAACTGTAAACTATTACATAGGATGGATAAACAACAAGGACCAACTATAGACCACAGGGAACTATACTCAATATTCTAGATAAATCACAATGGAAGAGAATATGAAAAAGAATGCATGTGTACATATAACTGAATCACTTTGCTGTACAATACAAATTAACACAACATTGTAAATCAGCTATACTTTAATAAAATAAATTAAAAATAAAGAATACTCTGACTAAAAGAAAAAAATACCATCATAACCATTTTTTAACTGAAATATAGTTGACTTACAACACTGTATTAGTTTTAAGTAGATAACATACTGGTTTAATATATATATATATATTTTCTTCCTAGATCTTTTTTTTTTTAAACCTTTATTTTGCTTTTAACTTTGGTTCAATATTTTTATAGCTGAGGCTATATTTAAAGTTGTTATAAAATATTGGCTATATTCTCTGTGCTATACAACAGAACATTGTACTTTGTATTATTTTATTTTTGAAAGAGAAAATTTTAATATTTGTTTATTTATTTGGCTGAACAGGGTCTTCATTGTGGCATGCGAGGTCTTTAGTGGCAGGATCTAGCTTCCTAACCAGAGGTTGAACTCAGGCTCCCTGCATTGAGAGTGCTGAGTCTTAGCCACTAAGCTGCCAGGGAAGTCCTCGTATATTTATAAACTCCTACTATGCCCCTTCCCTCATTCCTCTTCCCATTGGTAACCACTAGTTCTCTGTATCTGTGAGTTTATTTCTCTTTTGTTACATTCATTTACTTATTTTAAGATTCCACATGTAAGTGATAATATATCGTATTTATCTTTCTCTGTATTATTTCACTAACCATAATGTGCTCCAGATCCATCCAGGTCTACAAATGGTAACATTCTTTTTCATGCTAAGTCGTATCCTGCTCTTTCTCTTTCTATCTTTATGTGTTTTGTTGTTTAAGTCATTTAGTTGCTAAGTCATGTCCAACTCTTTGAAATTCTATGGACTGTGGCCCACCAGGCTCCTCTGTCTGTGGGATTTCCCAGGCAAGATTACTGGAGTGGGTTACCATTTCTTCCTCCAGGGGATCTTCCTGACCCAGGGATCGAACCTGAGCCTCCTGCATTTCAGGCAGATTCACTTTGTTTTTTTAATTTTTAAAGATTTTTTTTTTTGCCTGTAAGTAATCATTTATTTTTCATCAATCTTCATTCCTTGGCCTGTGTGGGCCTCCCATTGCAGTGGCCTCTCTTGTTGCAGAGCACTGGCTCTGGGCACATTGAGCTCCAGAGCACCAGCTAGTAATTGGACACACTGGTCCAGCCGCTCCTCGTCATGTGGGATCTTCCTGGGCCAGGGATCGAACCAGTGCCCCCCTGCATTGCAAGACTGACTCCCCACCCACTGGACCACCAGGGAAGCCCTCAGGCAGATTCTTGACCACTGAGCCACTAGGGAAATCCAAATATATATAAAAGGCACATCTTCTTAATCTATTCATATGCTGATGGACACAGGTTGCTTCCATTTCTTGGCTGTTGTAAATCGTGCTGCAGTGAACACTGGGGAGCATGTGTCTTTTTAAATTAGTGTTTTTATTTTCTTCCAATGTATGGCCAGAGTGGAATTACTGGGTCACACAGTCATTCTCCGTTTAGTTTTCTGAGGAATTCCCATACTGTTGTCCACAGTGGCTGCACCAGTTAAATCCCCACCAGCAGTGTAGGGGTTTCTCCACACCCTCACCAGCACTTATTATGTGTGATCTTTTGATCATGGCCTTTCTGACAGATGTGTGGTGATATCTTATTGTGGTTTCAATTTGCATTTCTCTGATGTATTTAAGTGTCTTTTTCTGTGCCTGTTGGCCATCTGTATGTCTTCTTTGGGAAAATGTCTATTCAGGTCTTCAACACATTTTTTTAATTGGGTTCTTTACTTTTTTTAAATATTGAGTTGTGTGAACTATTTTTACATATAGTAGAAATACTACTTGTAGAAGTATTTGTGTGTGTATGTATATACACACATATTTGTGTATTAACCCTTTACTAGTCATATCTTTTGTAATTATTTTCTCTTATTCAGTAGGTTGTAGTTTTTTTTTTAAATAATTTTATTTGTTTATTTAGTTATTCTTGACTGTGCTAGGTCTTCATTGCTGAGAGGGCCTTTCTCTAGTCGCAGTGTACAGGACTGTCATTCCGCTGACTTTTCTTGTTTTTAATTTTAAAGTTTTTTTTTTTGCCTGTAAGTAATCATTTATTTTCATCAATCTTCATTCCTTGGCCTGTGTGGGCCTCCCATTGCAGTGGCCTCTCTTGTTGCAGAGCACTGGCTCTGGGCACATTGAGCTCCAGAGCACCAGCTAGTAATTGGACACACTGGTCCAGCCGCTCCTCGTCATGTGGGATCTTCCTGGGCCAGGGATCGAACCAGTGCCCCCCTGCATTGCAAGACTGACTCCCCACCCACTGGACCACCAGGGAAGCCCTCAGGCAGATTCTTGACCACTGAGCCACTAGGGAAATCCAAATATATATAAAAGGCACATCTTCTTAATCTATTCATATGCTGATGGACACAGGTTGCTTCCATTTCTTGGCTGTTGTAAATCGTGCTGCAGTGAACACTGGGGAGCATGTGTCTTTTTAAATTAGTGTTTTTATTTTCTTCCAATGTATGGCCAGAGTGGAATTACTGGGTCACACAGTCATTCTCCGTTTAGTTTTCTGAGGAATTCCCATACTGTTGTCCACAGTGGCTGCACCAGTTAAATCCCCACCAGCAGTGTAGGGGTTTCTCCACACCCTCACCAGCACTTATTATGTGTGATCTTTTTGATCATGGCCTTTCTGACAGATGTGTGGTGATATCTTATTGTGGTTTCAATTTGCATTTCTCTGATGTATTTAAGTGTCTTTTTCTGTGCCTGTTGGCCATCTGTATGTCTTCTTTGGGAAAATGTCTATTCAGGTCTTCAACACATTTTTTTAATTGGGTTCTTTACTTTTTTTAAATATTGAGTTGTGTGAACTATTTTTACATATAGTAGAAATACTACTTGTAGAAGTATTTGTGTGTGTATGTATATACACACATATTTGTGTATTAACCCTTTACTAGTCATATCTTTTGTAATTATTTTCTCTTATTCAGTAGGTTGTAGTTTTTTTTTTAAATAATTTTATTTGTTTATTTAGTTATTCTTGACTGTGCTAGGTCTTCATTGCTGAGAGGGCCTTTCTCTAGTCGCAGTGTACAGGACTGTCATTCCGCTGACTTTTCTTGTTGCGAAGCACGGGCTCTAGGGTGCGTGGGCTTCAGTGGTTGTCTTTTTTTTTTTTTTTTTTGCAAAGAGACAATACCTTTTATTGTGGTCAGTCAGCTCTATCTGTGAAAAAATTTTTTTAATTTCATTTTTTAAAAAATTTTTACAGTTTTGTTGTTCACAGATATGTATGTTCCCAGATCAGTCATATGCATATCCCCCCCTCTCAGTCCCCCCATCCCACCCCTCCTGGCCATCGCATTGCGCCCTGCAGGATCTCCTATTCCCACAGTGCAATGACAGTAACTATCTTTTTCCCATATGATACTATAGGTTTCCATGTTACTCCTTACCCGCTGGACCACCAGGGAAACCCTACTTCACTTTTTATAATAGGTTCTAGATCCAGCCACATCATTAGGGCTGATTCTTCTGCCTTTTTTTTTTTTTTTTGCAGCTGAGAAGCACTCCATTGTATATATGTACCAGAGTTTTTTAATCCATTCATCCGTTGATGGGTATCTAGGTTGCTTCCATGTTCTAGCTATTGTATAGAGAGCTGCAACGAACATTGGGGTACGGGTACTTCTTTCAGTTTTGATTTCAACAGGGTATAAGCCTAATAGTGGGATTGCTGGGTCATACAGTGCTTCTTTTTTTTTTTTTTTTTATGGTGCTTCTATTTTTAGTTTTTAAAGAAATCTCCATACTGTCTTCCATAGAGGCAGTATCAATTTACATTCCCACCAGCAATGCAAGAGTGCTCCCGTTTCTCCACACCCTCTACAGCATTTACTGTCTGTCAATTTGTGGATGATGGCCATTCTGACAGGTGTGAGGTGGTATCTCATTGTAGTTTTGATTTGCATTTCTCTAATAATAAACAAGGTTGAGCATCGTTTCATGTGCTTTTTGGCCATCCGTACGTCCTCTTTGGTGAGATGTCTCTTTAGATCTTTTTCCCATTTTTTGATTGGGTTGTTCATTTTTCCAGTGCTGAGTTGTCTGAGTTGCTTGTAGGTTTTGTGACTGGCTTATTTTACTCAGCAGGATGTCCCCCAGGTTCATCCACATTGTTGCTTGTGTCAGAGGTTACTTCCTTTTTAAGCCTGAATACCCTTCCATTATATGGAGAGAGCATACTTTGCATGGCAGTGTTTCTTAGGTGCTTACTCTTCTTTCTTTGCCTGTGGGAAAAAAATTTCTTCTAAAAAATCATAATTTTTTTTTGCTCCGTCTGTTTACAGTAATATTTTCAGGTAAATGCTTTTCTTTATCATGCAGTACAAAATAATGCCAAAGACTCTGTTAATGCTTAGGTTCAATAATCCACTCACAATGTAGTAACTTTCCCTTCTGGTCTGTTACTTGCTTGGAGATAAAAATAGTTGGAGATTTCAACCTCACAGTGGAGTTGCTCACTGTATTTATTTAGTGTGTTATAATTAAAACTGTTGTGAATTCTGCAGCCGCATTTTTCAGAGGCTGAGAAAACCTTTTTGCAGTTTGGTTCAAGTAAATTCACACTTCTTGAGTTCTGTTTTGTGCTTTAGGGTCTAAAAATGAACGTAGGGTTAGAAACAAAAGGTGGCGGCACACTGCAGCGTGCCTGGGCTCGAGCAGAAGCAGAAGGGAGTGTGCAGCGGCAGGTGTGCGTCTGAGTGAAACATTCACAGACTGGAGCTCTGGGACGAGGCTGAGCTCAAGGTACCACCACTCCCGCAAGGCTTTCTCCTAACTCTTGACCAGGGTCTGCTCCCTGACCCCTCACCTTTCCTCCTGTCTTTCAGACTGAATTTTCTTTAAATCAACTGAAACATTCTTTGAGGAAGAAAGAAAACTCTGTAAAGAGGTTACTAAAGGGTGTTCATTGGATTTGCCACCAGAGTTTTGGAGCTGGCAGGAGCCTTAGAGACTGGGGGGACGTAGCATTTGGGGCTCCCTAGCATTACACCCTACTGTCCTTCTTGGGGGTCTTCCATCAGATGAGGGGCACCAGGTCCTTCTCTCCTGCCACAGTGGATCCTGGAGACTACCTGTTGACACTGAATCTTAAGGATGGGATGCAGGGATCCGTGCAGGGTCAGAGATTAGAGGTCATATGGTCTTGGCGGCAGCAGCTGTATCCCAATGTGGCTCTTCCTACTTCCTGACCATTCAGGGACTCCTGGTCCTGCTGCTCTGGAGGGCAGCATGGGCCCTCATTACATGTTTTATATGTTTATTTATTCATTTATTTATGTATTTGGTTGCACCAGATCTTCGTTGCAGCATGTGGGATCTAGTTCCTTGACCAGGGATTGAACCCAGGCCCCCTGCATTGGTAGCACAGAGTCCTCACCACTGGACCAGCAGGGATATCCGCTGTGTGTTTGTGGGTACAAACGCCTTGAGTCCAGGAGCCTAGGGTTCAGAGGAAAGTCAGGGAGCAGAACCTTGATGTGGAAGCACACTTGGGTCAGATGCCAGTGCTGCCTCTTACAGGATGCATGGCCTTGGACCAACACCTCCCCCACAGTGTTTTCCTTTCCTCACGGGGCAGTGCGGCAGAGGGCTGGCCTGGGACAGTTACTCTCAACCAAGACCTGAATGTGAGAGAACCTCTTAAACCACAGCCTGGGACAGTTAACTCTGCAAGCCACACCTTCTGTTTTGTGCTTTAGGGTCTAAAAATGAACGTAGGGTTAGAAACAAAAGGTGGCGGCACACTGCAGCGTGCCTGGGCTCGAGCAGAAGCAGAAGGGAGTGTGCAGCGGCAGGTGTGCGTCTGAGTGAAACATTCACAGACTGGAGCTCTGGGACGAGGCTGAGCTCAAGGTACCACCACTCCCGCAAGGCTTTCTCCTAACTCTTGACCAGGGTCTGCTCCCTGACCCCTCACCTTTCCTCCTGTCTTTCAGACTGAATTTTCTTTAAATCAACTGAAACATTCTTTGAGGAAGAAAGAAAACTCTGTAAAGAGGTTACTAAAGGGTGTTCATTGGATTTGCCACCAGAGTTTTGGAGCTGGCAGGAGCCTTAGAGACTGGGGGGACGTAGCATTTGGGGCTCCCTAGCATTACACCCTACTGTCCTTCTTGGGGGTCTTCCATCAGATGAGGGGCACCAGGTCCTTCTCTCCTGCCACAGTGGATCCTGGAGACTACCTGTTGACACTGAATCTTAAGGATGGGATGCAGGGATCCGTGCAGGGTCAGAGATTAGAGGTCATATGGTCTTGGCGGCAGCAGCTGTATCCCAATGTGGCTCTTCCTACTTCCTGACCATTCAGGGACTCCTGGTCCTGCTGCTCTGGAGGGCAGCATGGGCCCTCATTACATGTTTTATATGTTTATTTATTCATTTATTTATGTATTTGGTTGCACCAGATCTTCGTTGCAGCATGTGGGATCTAGTTCCTTGACCAGGGATTGAACCCAGGCCCCCTGCATTGGTAGCACAGAGTCCTCACCACTGGACCAGCAGGGATATCCGCTGTGTGTTTGTGGGTACAAACGCCTTGAGTCCAGGAGCCTAGGGTTCAGAGGAAAGTCAGGGAGCAGAACCTTGATGTGGAAGCACACTTGGGTCAGATGCCAGTGCTGCCTCTTACAGGATGCATGGCCTTGGACCAACACCTCCCCCACAGTGTTTTCCTTTCCTCACGGGGCAGTGCGGCAGAGGGCTGGCCTGGGACAGTTACTCTCAACCAAGACCTGAATGTGAGAGAACCTCTTAAACCACAGCTTACTGTACATCAGAAATGACTTCACTGTTGTAAACCGGAAGTCTGCAAGCCACACCAGAGGTGGATGGAAATGGCTTTGTGCTTCTACTTAGAGCTCCCACATCACTGCCTCTGACCCTCACTGCCATCCTGTGCCTAGACTGCAGTAGAGAAGGCTTCAGGGCAGGCTTTGTCCAGGTGCACCAGGTCTTCCTGGAGTGTCTGCCTCTTGCTCACTTCCTACACAGGGTGTCCAAGGGAAGTGAGTGAGAGTCCCCTCCACAGCCCTCTCAAAAGGAAATGACATGTACAGACTCCTCTACTTTAAATGGATAGCCCACAAGGACATACTGTACAGCACAGGGAACTCTGCTCAATATTCCATAATAACCTAAATGGGAGAAAAATCTGAAAAATAATAGATACATGTGTAGGTATAACTGAATCACTTTGCTGTACCTCTGAGACTAACAGGATATTGTTATTAGTAGTGAACTATATTCTAACATGAAATAAAAATTAAAAATAAGCCAAATTAGGATCTTAACATTTTCAAAACACCATAGTGTAAAAAAAAAAAAAAAAAAAAAGATGAGAAATGAACCTAAAGGAGAACAGAGGCAGAACAGTCTTTGACATCACAGAAATATCTTTTTATGGATCCCTCTCAAGTAACGAAAATAAATGCAAAAATAAGCATATGGGACCTAATTAAACTTAAAATCTTTTGAACAGCAGCAAAAACCATAAACAAAATGAAAAGACAACCTACTGAATAGGAGAAAACATTTTCAAATTATGCTACAGACAAGGGATTGATTTCCAAAATATACAAACCAGCCACCCAACTCAATATAAAAAAATGTAAAAAAAATGGGCATAAGACCTAAACAGAAATTTCTCCAAAGAAGGCATACAGATGGCCATCAGCAGACAGATATCATATGATATCACATGTGAAATCTAAAATATGACACAAATGAACTTATTTACAGAAACAGATTCACAAACATAGAGAACAGACTTCTGGTTGCCAAGAGGGAGGCTGAGGAGGGATAAATTAGGAGTCTGCTGATTAGCAGATACATACTACCGTATATAATAGATAAATAGATAAATGACAGTGACCTATTGTATAGCACAAGGAGCTATATTCAGTATCCTATAGTAAACCATAATGGGGCTTCCCTTGTGGCTCAGTGGATAGGAACCTGTCTGCCAATGCAGGAGACACAGGTTCGATTCCTGAACCAGGAGGATCCCATATACCGCAGAGCAGCTAAACCCACACATCAACAAAGACCCAGCACAGCCAAAAATAAATAAATAAAAGTTTAAAAAAAAAGGCAACCCCCCCCCCCCCACCCAAAACCATACTGGAGGCGTTTCCTGGTGGTCCAGTGGCTAACATTCTATGCTTCTAGAGCAAGAGACTCAGGTTCAGTCCCCGGTCTGGGAACTCAATTTCACATGCTACAACTAAGCTTCACATGTCGCAACTAAAAATAGAAAAAAATCCCACATGCCAAAACTAAAGAACCCCCATAAGGAAGACTGAAGATTGCATGTGCCACAATTAAGACCAGGTGCAGATGAATAAATAAATAAATGTTAAATGTTAAAAAAGAAATAACAACAGAAAAGGAAAAAAAAAACTGTCCTGGACTGTAAGAGGCATAGCTGAGATCACCTGGTGTTCCAGTTTTCTCATATTTATAAGAGAGCTTGGCTGATGTGGCTGGAGCCCAAGCTGGCGAGGAGCACAGTGGTTCTTTGGTAAAGCTGTCGGTGCTCCCATCACAATGGCAAGGTGCATATGGAAAACGATCATGCCATTGAGGGTAGGGGTCCAGATAATTTGTTCCGCTGAGTGGGGAAAAGTCCAATTGCAGCAACTGACACAAGACTGCCTGGGGCGTTTTCTGAAGCACTATGTCTCAAAATTGAAAATGCCTATGGATTAAATGGGGATCCTGTTAAAAATATAGGTTTTGGTTCAAAAGAGTTTGCATTTCTCACATGCTTTCAGATGAGGCCAGTGTGTCTGTGAGGATGCACCTCACATAGAAAGACTGAAAACCTAAGGACCATGGGAGACAAGCACAGTTCCCGCTGGAGCCCATTATTGAGAGTTTAAAATGAAGCTTTTGATCTAAAGACTCGACTGCATGTGTGCTGAATTACTTCAGTTGTGTCTGACTCTCTGCTACCCCATGGACTGTAGCCCGCCTGGCTCCTCTGTCCGTGGGATTGATTCTCCAGGCAAGAAGACTGGAAGACTGCCATTTCCTCCTCCAGGGGGTCTTCCCAACCCATGGATTGAACCCATGTCTTTTCTTCTCCTGCCTTGGCAGGCAGATTGCTTATCACTAGTGCCACCTGGGAAGCCCAAAGACTTTCCCCAACTGAGATCCATTAGCTCTGTCTAAATAGTACCAGTGAATGCTTCTAGGGCCCTTTGTTTAGTGAGAATTTCATGGTTTTTAAAAAATTTTTATTTATTTATTTTTTTGGCCACTTCTATTGGTCTTTCATTTATCTATTTTCATCCATCTTTGTTCTTTGACCCGTGTGGGCCTCCCATTGCAGTGGCCTCTGTCACTGCAGAGCACCGGCTCTGGACGCATGCGCCCCAGAGCTCCAGCTCAGTAGTTGGACACATTGGTCCAGCTGCTCCATGGCACGTGGGATCTTCCCAGGCCAGGGATTGAACTGGCGCCCCTTGCACTGCAAAGCAGTGTCTTTACCCACTGGACCACCAGGGAAGCCCAAATTTCATGGAATACAAAGATGAAATTCTATCTAAACAAAGGGTTCTAGAATCATTCATTGGTTCTTTTTAGACAGAGCTAATGGATCTCAGTTAGAGGAGAG
Source organism: Tragulus kanchil (assembly GCA_022376925.1). Lineage (NCBI taxonomy): Eukaryota > Metazoa > Chordata > Mammalia > Artiodactyla > Tragulidae > Tragulus > Tragulus kanchil. The sequence goes on from JAIOJX010000032.1 coordinate 23,410,191, forward strand.
TCTACCTCGAAAGGGGCATTCAGAAATGTTTAGGGTCATCGTGGTTGCCATGACAACAGGCAAATTCTATCACAATTTGCTGCCTGAAGGCCCAGGATGCTGTCTGATAACATGTGCCATGAACAAAGAATTGTCCCAGCTAAAATGTGAAGAGAGGCGCATGAGGATATGCGACCAACCCCAGTGGAGACAAATGCTGAGCCCATGCCAGAGACCTCGGTCCATCAGGTCTTTGACCATCTTTTTGAATTTATAGTCTGAAACAGTGGGCCTTACCTATGGCTTTAGCTAATGTTTTTTAGACATTTGACTGCCTTTGGATTTTTCCAGTGGGAAAAGAGGCCCACATTGGGACCATAATTTGATAAAGTTGTGGCCATTCTCTCAACCGAGGATGAGCTCAAAGGAGAAGACTTCAGGAAGTTCTACAGAGTCTGGATCCATCAATGTTCTGAAAGGAAAAATTAGAAAAGGAAATGTCCAGGGCTTTCCTGGCAGCTCAGTGGTAAAGAATCTTGCTGCCAGTGTAGGAGACATGGGTTCAATCCCTGGTCTGGAAGGATTCCACATGTCGAGGGGTAACTAAGCCCATGTGCCACAACTACTGAGCCTGTCCACTGCAACTACTGAAGCCCGTGTGCCCTAGAGTCCATGCGCTGCAATGAGAAGTCTATACACCACAACTATAGAGTAACCCCTGCTCTTAGCAACTAGAGGAAAGCTCATACTGGAATGAAGACCCAGCACAGCCAGAAATAAATGAAATTACAGAAAAGAGAACATCCCTGGTCCCTCTTGAGATGGCACTGTCCAGTGCTGCTGCTGGGGTCACCATGATCCAAAAATGGCGCTATGACCAGTGTGCCTGACTCCAAACAACCAAGTGCAGAGCTCAGGTCTGTTGAATTCCCAGTATGTCCTTGGGACTTGCCTGGGGTTTGGTGGTTGGATTTCTGCACTTCCTCTGTAGTTCCTCTTCAGGGAACTGGATCACACAGGCAGCAGGGTACAGCCCCCCACCCCCATAAAACCCCTTCCAGCACTTTCTTCTTCCATACAAGGAAGAGTCCACAATCCTTGATCTGCTTGCCATAGCAGGATTCCCTAAACATTCACCAGATCCTGATCTCTGCCAGCAGTCCCTTGCAGAGCCCCTGCATTTGCACCCCTTCCTGCTGGAGCTTTGTGAAAGCCACTGGGACCCACATCACACTGACCACGTGGCCAGACCTTTCTTGCTTTCTTGCAGCACCAGCCTTCAGAGAGGAGGGGCTGGGCTTCCTTTCACATCTCCTTCGTGAGAGCTTCCTCCCACCGGGTTGAAGAAAGCCTGATGCCCAGCAGACACAGACGGAAGGGCCCTCTTCTCTCTTCCCTCTAGGAGGTGATTTAAGTTCCAAGTTGGGTCTAGGCCATTCGAACAACCGCTCAACAAATAAAAGCCTAGCCTCAAGTCAAAGAGGGCACATGCGTGCTCTCTGCCCCAGGGAAGGAAGCCTCTTGACTCTGCATCTAGGTGAGAGAGGCTGATGTGAAATGTGACCTGAGGATAACATGCGTTGGTTTTTGTGTTTGTAAAATGCTTTCTTCATTACAACTGTTCTATAGAGTTTCTCAGGGGAAAACAAGACCAACCAACAGAAATATATAATTCAGTAGCTTTAATGCGGGCCTCCCAGGTGGCGCTAGAGTCCATGCGCTGCAATGAGAAGTCTATACACCACAACTATAGAGTAACCCCTGCTCTTAGCAACTAGAGGAAAGCTCATACTGGAATGAAGACCCAGCACAGCCAGAAATAAATGAAATTACAGAAAAGAGAACATCCCTGGTCCCTCTTGAGATGGCACTGTCCAGTGCTGCTGCTGGGGTCACCATGATCCAAAAATGGCGCTATGACCAGTGTGCCTGACTCCAAACAACCAAGTGCAGAGCTCAGGTCTGTTGAATTCCCAGTATGTCCTTGGGACTTGCCTGGGGTTTGGTGGTTAGTTCTGCACTTCCTCTGTAGTTCCTCTTCAGGGAACTGGATCACACAGGCAGCAGGGTACAGCCCCCCACCCCCATAAAACCCCTTCCAGCACTTTCTTCTTCCATACAAGGAAGAGTCCACAATCCTTGATCTGCTTGCCATAGCAGGATTCCCTAAACATTCACCAGATCCTGATCTCTGCCAGCAGTCCCTTGCAGAGCCCCTGCATTTGCACCCCTTCCTGCTGGAGCTTTGTGAAAGCCACTGGGACCCACATCACACTGACCACGTGGCCAGACCTTTCTTGCTTTCTTGCAGCACCAGCCTTCAGAGAGGAGGGGCTGGGCTTCCTTTCACATCTCCTTCGTGAGAGCTTCCTCCCACCGGGTTGAAGAAAGCCTGATGCCCAGCAGACACAGACGGAAGGGCCCTCTTCTCTCTTCCCTCTAGGAGGTGATTTAAGTTCCAAGTTGGGTCTAGGCCATTCGAACAACCGCTCAACAAATAAAAGCCTAGCCTCAAGTCAAAGAGGGCACATGCGTGCTCTCTGCCCCAGGGAAGGAAGCCTCTTGACTCTGCATCTAGGTGAGAGAGGCTGATGTGAAATGTGACCTGAGGATAACATGCGTTGGTTTTTGTGTTTGTAAAATGCTTTCTTCATTACAACTGTTCTATAGAGTTTCTCAGGGGAAAACAAGACCAACCAACAGAAATATATAATTCAGTAGCTTTAATGCGGGCCTCCCAGGTGGCGCTAGTGGTAAAGAATCCACCTGCCAATGCAGGAGACATGAGGTTTGGATTTGATCCCTGGGTTCAGTAGATCCCCCGGAGGCAGGCATGACAACCCACCCCAGTATTGTTGCCTGGAGAATCCCACGGACAGAGGAGCCTGTGAAGAGAAACACTGTTAACACCAGGCTTCTCACATCATAAATGAGGCAGGACTTGTATTTTCCATGTGACCTGTTCCCTTGACTGTGTGCCTGTACAACTAGAGTTCTGGTTGTTAGTGGTCCATGCATTTGCATTTGCCAGTTACCCTCCTGTCCTCTTTTCAACCTTCCTCAACTAATTCATGTTAACCTTCAGGAAAAAAAAAGAGTACTTGAATGTCAGAGCAAGTGACTTGCGTTCCAGGACACCTTGTAACTTCCAGAGCACTGAGTCAGCAATCTAACGATTTAGCCTGCATCCGCCTGACAGCTGTTTATTTCTTTCCATGTAATTTCAGAGAAAAATATCCAGAAGGGATTTGCTGCCCTAGATCCATCAGGAAACATATTCAAGATATTCTGCAGTTTCATCATATGAAAAACTAAAGCTAGGTAATCCTGTCACAAAAGGGTTACAATTTCAGGTATTGTTTTTCTGAATTCAGGCAAAAAGATGTGAAAAGCATGGATGAATACCTTGTAGAGATTCAGTGAGATTACACATGGGAACAGCAGAAGGCAGAAATGTTTCCAATACTGTTTTAAGGTAATCGGGGAATGAAAGAATTGGAAAAGAACCTTTCTGTGTTAGCTGATTCAGATCCCAGCTTCAGCATCTAGAAAAGAGCTTCCTTCCTGAATTGTCGTAGAGGTGTAGGGCTGCTCAGGGATCAGAAAGCCTTGGACTCACAGCCAATGACTTCAAGAAGAGCCAAGTCAGAAGGGCTGATTCCTCAGACTCAGGCTGAAATCAAGGACTTGGGCAACAGCCAGATAGGCACCAAAGGCCAAATCAATCCCCCAAGAAGAAGCTGGGACCAGCTCAGCTTCCAAAAGCTAGTGGCTCCAGCAGGCAGGAGAGAGCGTGGTCAGCAGTTTGTACCCACGTGGTGATGTCAGAGTCACCTGTTGCCATTTCTACCCCCATCGGTGTTTCAGTCTTAAAGCAAGCAGGTGGCGCTGGTGGTAAAGAACCTGCCTGCCAGGAGGTGTGAGAGACGTGGGTTTGATCCCTGGGTCAGGAAGATTTGCTGGAGGAGGAAATGGCAATCCACTCCAGGATTCTTGCTTGGAGAGTTCCCTGGACAGAGGAACTAGGTGGGCTACAGTCCACGTTATCACAAAGAATCGGATAAGACTGAGCGACTACACAGAAATCACTGGCATTCCTATACACAAACAATGAAAAATCAGAAAACAAAATCAAAGAGGCAGTCCCCTTCACCATTGCAACCAAAAGAATCAAATATCTAGGAATAAACCTACCCAAGGAAACAAAAGAACTGTACACAGAAAATTACAAGACACTCATGAGAGACATTAAAGAAGACTTAAACAGATGGAGAGATACTCTATGTTCCTGGGTCGGAAGAATCAATATTGTGAAAATGACCATACTACCAAATGTCATCTATAGATTCAATGTGATCCCTATCAAACTACCAATGACATTCTTCACAGAACTAGACCAAAGAATCACACAGTTCATACGGAAACACAAAAGACCTCGAATAGCCAAAGCAATCCTGAGGAAGAAGAATGGAGCAGGAGGGATCAGCCTCACCAACTTCAGACTCTACTACAAAGCAACAGTCATCAAGACAGTATGGTACTGGCACAAAAACAGAAATATAGACCAATGGAACAAGATAGAGAACCCAGAGATAAACCCATGCACCTATGGGTACCTTATTTTTGGCAAAGGAGGTGAACATATAAAATGGGACAAAGACAGCCTCTTCAACAAATGGTTCTGGCAAGCAGTGAAGCGATGGAAAGACAGACATGAACAGTGGACATATGGACATTGTGGGGAAGGAACAGTGGGTGAGAGGCATAAAGGAAGTAGATTGAAGGCCTGTACTATCATATGTGAAGAAAATAGTTATAGTCATTGCTCTGTGAGAAAAGCAGATCCTTCACGGGTGCTGTATGATGGTCTGGAGGAGTGGGATGAGGGGGATATACATGTGACTGATCTGAGAACATATATCTCTGTAAACAACAAAACTCTGTAAAAGTTAAAAGTAAAATAAAAGTTAAAAAAAAAAAAAGACTGAGCCACTAACACACATACACACACAGGATGTGTTGATCCCAAACTAGTCATTTATCCCTCCCTCACCCTTACCCTGTTGGTAATCATAAGTTTGTTTTCTATATCTGTGGCTCTATTTCTGTTTCATAGATAAGTTCATTTGTGCTCTCTCTCTCTTTTTTTAGATTTCACATATAAGCAGTATCGTATGATATTTGTCTTTGCCCGACTTCACTTAGTGCAATGCCTAGGTCCGTCATGTTGCTGCAAATGGCAGTATTTGTTCATCTCTAATGGATGAGTAGTATTCCATTGCACATATGAAACACATCTTCCCTACTCACCGTCAGTGGACACGCAAGTTGCTTCCATGTCATGGCTACTGTAAACAGCGCTGCAGTGAGCACTGGGGTGCATGCCTCTTATATCTTATTGGATTACAGTTTTACTAGAAGAGAAATGGCAGGATCATATGGTAGTTCTTGTTTTTAGTTTCTTAAGGCACCTTCATACTGTTCTCATTAGTGGCTGCACAAAGTTACACTCTCAACGACAGTGTAGGAGGATTCCCTCTTCTCACATCCCTTCTTTTTCAGCCTAACTTCAGACTCTACTACAAAGCAACAGTCATCAAGACAGTATGGTACTGGCACAAAAACAGAAATATAGACCAATGGAACAAGATAGAGAACCCAGAGATAAACCCATGCACCTATGGGTACCTTATTTTTGGCAAAGGAGGTGAACATATAAAATGGGACAAAGACAGCCTCTTCAACAAATGGTTCTGGCAAGCAGTGAAGCGATGGAAAGACAGACATGAACAGTGGACATATGGACATTGTGGGGAAGGAACAGTGGGTGAGAGGCATAAAGGAAGTAGATTGAAGGCCTGTACTATCATATGTGAAGAAAATAGTTATAGTCATTGCTCTGTGAGAAAAGCAGATCCTTCACGGGTGCTGTATGATGGTCTGGAGGAGTGGGATGAGGGGGATATACATGTGACTGATCTGAGAACATATATCTCTGTAAACAACAAAACTCTGTAAAAGTTAAAAGTAAAATAAAAGTTAAAAAAAAAAAAAGACTGAGCCACTAACACACATACACACACAGGATGTGTTGATCCCAAACTAGTCATTTATCCCTCCCTCACCCTTACCCTGTTGGTAATCATAAGTTTGTTTTCTATATCTGTGGCTCTATTTCTGTTTCATAGATAAGTTCATTTGTGCTCTCTCTCTCTTTTTTTAGATTTCACATATAAGCAGTATCGTATGATATTTGTCTTTGCCCGACTTCACTTAGTGCAATGCCTAGGTCCGTCATGTTGCTGCAAATGGCAGTATTTGTTCATCTCTAATGGATGAGTAGTATTCCATTGCACATATGAAACACATCTTCCCTACTCACCGTCAGTGGACACGCAAGTTGCTTCCATGTCATGGCTACTGTAAACAGCGCTGCAGTGAGCACTGGGGTGCATGCCTCTTATATCTTATTGGATTACAGTTTTACTAGAAGAGAAATGGCAGGATCATATGGTAGTTCTTGTTTTTAGTTTCTTAAGGCACCTTCATACTGTTCTCATTAGTGGCTGCACAAAGTTACACTCTCAACGACAGTGTAGGAGGATTCCCTCTTCTCACATCCTCTCCAGCCTTTGTTGCTTGTAGACTTTTTGATGATTACCATTCTGACCTGTATGAGGTGATACAGGTGTAATTTTGATGTGCATTTCTCTTAGCAATGACAAGCATCTCTTCATGTGCCTTTTGGCCATCGGTATGTATCCAAGTTAATAATTCATAACCTGGCCTGGAGTCTGTGCTGGGCTAGCTTTATTTTAGGATAAAATCTGGATAAAGTCATTTTCTCAGGAGCCACACAGCCTGGTGTTGTTCACCTTCCCCATTGTTACTGTTTTATTTCTAATCAGGGATATTCCTAGTCTAAAGAAAACCCTACTAGGACTTCCCTGGTGGTCCAGTGGTTGAGACTCTGTATTTCCAATGCAAAGTTTGATCCCTAGTCAGGGGAAATAGATCCCACATGCTGCAATGAAGATGAAAGATCCTGCATCCTACAACTAAGACCTGGCACAGCCAAATAAATAAATAAATAATTTTTTTTTAAGGAAGAAAGAAAGAAAATCCTACTGTAAATTCACCCACCTATGTCCTGTCATCTGCAGCAACAAACATCAAAAAGTGCCCAAGACCACAAGTGTCCAAAGGGAAGAAATGAATGGAAGGATTGTCCTCTGGGCAGCTAGCAGGGCTCTGGAATAAAAGGCCACTTGTGCTGGCCCCATCCATGGCCAGCTGACCCTGCTGCACACTGAGCATGGGCTACGAGCTCAACATCTGACACAGGCTCAGCAGGAACTGGACCAATTCAATGTCCAGAGACACCTGGGTACCTGACTGTCAAGGCCCAAGCACACGTCATGTCTTTGTTGATTGTACCGACTGAACTGGGCCTTGCCTGGAAGTTTGTAAACATTTTGCAGGTTAACAAAAGAGATAAGACGGGCAATCCCAGCAAATTCAGCCTAGGTTTGTGCTTTTTTCCTTCAAATCTCAGATCTTAGCTTCCTAAGAGAGTTGATTTCCAGGCTTATTTAGAAGAAAATTTTTTTTTTTGGAAAGGTCATTTTGAACATTTATTTATTTATTTATTTATTTATATTTGGCTGTGTTGGGTCTTTGTTGCTGTGTTCAGGCTTTCTCTAGTTGCAGCAAGTGGGGGCTACTCTCTAGCTGTGGTGCTTGGGCTTCACATGGGGGTGGCTTCTCTTTGGCTCCAGGGTACATGGGATTCAGCAGTTGTCTCATGGTTAGTTGCCCTTTGGCATGTGGGATCTTCCTGGATCAGGGGAACAAACCTGTGTTCCTGCATGCATCTCTCATGTGCCTTTTGGCCCCAAGTTAATAATTCATAACCTGGCCTGGAGTCTGTGCTGGGCTAGCTTTATTTTAGGATAAAATCTGGATAAAGTCATTTTCTCAGGAGCCACACAGCCTGGTGTTGTTCACCTTCCCCATTGTTACTGTTTTATTTCTAATCAGGGATATTCCTAGTCTAAAGAAAACCCTACTAGGACTTCCCTGGTGGTCCAGTGGTTGAGACTCTGTATTTCCAATGCAAAGTTTGATCCCTAGTCAGGGAACTAGATCCCACATGCTGCAATGAAGATGAAAGATCCTGCATCCTACAACTAAGACCTGGCACAGCCAAATAAATAAATAAATAATTTTTTTTTAAGGAAGAAAGAAAGAAAATCCTACTGTAAATTCACCCACCTATGTCCTGTCATCTGCAGCAACAAACATCAAAAAGTGCCCAAGACCACAAGTGTCCAAAGGGAAGAAATGAATGGAAGGATTGTCCTCTGGGCAGCTAGCAGGGCTCTGGAATAAAAGGCCACTTGTGCTGGCCCCATCCATGGCCAGCTGACCCTGCTGCACACTGAGCATGGGCTACGAGCTCAACATCTGACACAGGCTCAGCAGGAACTGGACCAATTCAATGTCCAGAGACACCTGGGTACCTGACTGTCAAGGCCCAAGCACACGTCATGTCTTTGTTGATTGTACCGACTGAACTGGGCCTTGCCTGGAAGTTTGTAAACATTTTGCAGGTTAACAAAAGAGATAAGACGGGCAATCCCAGCAAATTCAGCCTAGGTTTGTGCTTTTTTCCTTCAAATCTCAGATCTTAGCTTCCTAAGAGAGTTGATTTCCAGGCTTATTTAGAAGAAAATTTTTTTTTTTGGAAAGGTCATTTTGAACATTTATTTATTTATTTATTTATTTATATTTGGCTGTGTTGGGTCTTTGTTGCTGTGTTCAGGCTTTCTCTAGTTGCAGCAAGTGGGGGCTACTCTCTAGCTGTGGTGCTTGGGCTTCACATGGGGGTGGCTTCTCTTTGGCTCCAGGGTACATGGGATTCAGCAGTTGTCTCATGGTTAGTTGCCCTTTGGCATGTGGGATCTTCCTGGATCAGGGGAACAAACCTGTGTTCCTGCACTGCCAGGTGGATTCTTAACCACTGGACTGCCACAGAAGCCCAGAAAGCTCATTTTTTCATTATTATGGTAAAGTCCATATAGCAAAAGTTACATTTTAGTCATATTAAAGTGTACAGCTCAGAGGCATTTAGTCCTATCACATCCATCACTGCTAACTAGCTTAAGAATAAAATGTTTTTCCTAGAATCAATTTTGAAAAAGGTTTCTACAATTCCAACAATCTTCTACCCTCTATTACACATTTAGGAAAATTAATTTTTTCTCCTTTTCTGTGTTCAGCTGGGACACATCTGAGTGACCTAATCTTGAAGATTTTTCTCATGCCAGGTATGTGCTAAAGATGAAAATTGAATATAGGGAGAGTATCTGGAACTGTCTTCAAACTGTCAATGAATGTATGCAAGTGAGGATCTTTCATTTCATTGATAGTCCATATTGTTTCTTTAAAAAAATTTTTTTGACTTTTAATTTGAGGATAAATGCTTTACAATATTGTGTTGTTTTTTCCCATACAAACCGCATGAATCAGCCATAGGTATATGTATATCCCCTCCCTCTTGAACCTCCTTCCCACCTCCCACCCCTCTAGGTTGTCACAGAGGACCAGATATTTCTTTATTATTACATATACTCATTGGTTTTTCCTATATATAGCCTTTTGCTAAGTCTGAAAAAAACTAAGCAAGTACAATACAGACAGAAGAGGAAAGTCATTAATTATATATGTTATTCATTGCAAATTCAAAGCAACTCGCCCACTTATTTTAATGTTTTTAAAGACATTATAGGCCACGAATGTTTTTGAAGTCCTTAACTGTGTGGTGAGAGAAATACTTTGCTCCTTTCATATAGCTTCAAATATATTTCTATTTATAAGACAAACACATGCACACATACATTTTTAAAACTGTCTGACTTTATGAGGAGGCTAGTGCTTGGAGGCAAAGACCAAAATCTGTTGTCAGGAAAATGTAGGATTGTTGTCTTTATACCATAGGACGTGATTAAGGCTTTCTGTGATCCCTCCCTAGTCGGGGGTTGATAGGACTGTGATTAAGTTCTCTCTCTCTATATATATATATATGTCATAGCTCTTCTTTATTTCCATCTTTCTCCAGCCACCTTAAGCCTCACCCAACTTTTGGGTCTGAGGCATCTTCTTACATAAGTGCCATCAGTCATAAAGGATTGTATTTTTCATTTGGCACAAAAAACATCAAGCAGAGTTTGTCTCATCCAGGCAGTTGTTTTGTTTTGTTTTGTCAGTTGTAACCTAACAGTACACTTTGTCTTCAGCTTTTCCCAGAATGTGTGTATTCCTGCTTCTCACTTCTATGATTGGGCTTCCCTGGTAGCTCAATCAGTTAAGAATCTGCCTGCAGGGCTTCCCCTGGTGGTCCAGTGGGTAAGGACACCGTCTTGCAGTGCAAGGGGCGCTGGTTTGATCCCTGGCCTGGGAAGATCCCACGTGCCACTGAGCGGCTAGACCAATGTGTCCAATTACCGAGCCGGAGCTTTGGAGCGCATGCGCCCAGAGCCGATGCTCTGCGACAACAGAGGCCACTGCAATGGGAGGCCCACATGGGCCAAAGAAAAAAGATGGATGAAAATAGATAAATGAAAGACCAATAGAAGTGGCCCACCCGCTCCCCTCCCTCCCCAACCCGACCCCTGCCCAAAATAAATAAATAAATAAATCTTTTTAAAAAAATTAAAAAAAAGATAAAAAAGAATCTGCCTGCAGTGCAGGAGACCTGGGTTCAGTCCTGGGGCTGGGAAGACTCCCCTGGGGAAGGAAATGGCAACCACTGCAGTCTTCTTGCCTGGAGAGTCCACAGACAGAGGAGGCTGGGGCTGCAGTCCATCAGCTGCAGGAGTCGGACACGACTGAGCGACTAGGCCACCATCACCCGTGCCACCCACTGAGCACTAAGTATAGAAAACGCTCCACTCAGGTGATTATTTTGGTTAAAGGTGAATACATTATAAAAAAGTTGGGAAAGCTCAAGCACTGGTCTTCCATAAGATCAAACCAAATGTTTAAGCCAGGCCAGTGTGTAACAAATACACTTACAGCAGATAGCCTGCTTGTTTGCACTGTCAGATATTTTAGAATTTCAATAGTCTGTTACTCCCCTCTCTTCTTAAACACACTAACTGGGGAAAAATTCAAAGTATAAGTACATGTTATACACACACACACATGTTTGGGAAATCATGACTTAGGATAGACAAGTTCAAGCGCTGGGAGGTGTTGAACCTTGAGTCAAGAACATCTAAATCTGAATGAAAGCTATATTCAGTAGGAGTTTGGGGTTAATACACACACTACTATACAAAAAACACATCGTCAACAAGGACCTACTGTATAGCACAGAGAACCCTACTCAACATTCTTTAATAACCTATATAGAAAAAGAATCAATATATGCATACGTATAATTGAATCACTTTGCTGGACACCTAAAACTAACACAGGATTGTAAATCAACTACACTCCAATATAAAATAAAAATTAAATAATAAAAAAGGAAGTAGGGACTTCCCTGGTAGTCCATTGGTTAGGACTTTGCCTTCCAATGCAGGGGTGAAGGTTTGACCTCTCGTGGGAAGCTAAGATCCCACATGTTGTTCAGTTGCTCATTTGTGTCCAACTCTTTGTGACCTCATGGACTGCAGCACACCAGAGCTCCCTGTCCTTTACACTCTCTGGCAGAGTTTGCTTAAATGTAAATCCATTGAGTCCATGATGTCCTCCAACCAACTCATCCTCTATCGCCAGCTTCTCCTCCTGCCCTCAATCTTTCCCAGCATCAGGGTCTTTTCCAGTGAACTGGCTCTTCCCATCACGTGGCCAGAGGACTGGAGCTTCAGCTTCAGCATCTTTCCTTCCAGTGAATATTCAGGGTTGGTTTCCTTTAGGATGGACTGGTTTGATCTCCTTGCAGTCTAAGGGACTCTTGAGAGTCTTCTCCAGCACCACAGTTCAAAGGCATCAATTCTTTGACGCTCAGCCTTTTTTTATTGGTCAGCTGTCACATTCATACACGACAACTGGAAAAATCCTAGCTTTGACTATATGGGTGTTTGTTAGCAAAGTTTTTTAAAAGTCTTTTTGGTCTTCCATAAGATCAAACCAAATGTTTAAGCCAGGCCAGTGTGTAACAAATACACTTACAGCAGATAGCCTGCTTGTTTGCACTGTCAGATATTTTAGAATTTCAATAGTCTGTTACTCCCCTCTCTTCTTAAACACACTAACTGGGGAAAAATTCAAAGTATAAGTACATGTTATACACACACACACATGTTTGGGAAATCATGACTTAGGATAGACAAGTTCAAGCGCTGGGAGGTGTTGAACCTTGAGTCAAGAACATCTAAATCTGAATGAAAGCTATATTCAGTAGGAGTTTGGGGTTAATACACCCCTACTATACAAAAAACACATCGTCAACAAGGACCTACTGTATAGCACAGAGAACCCTACTCAACATTCTTTAATAACCTATATAGAAAAAGAATCAATATATGCATACGTATAATTGAATCACTTTGCTGGACACCTAAAACTAACACAGGATTGTAAATCAACTACACTCCAATATAAAATAAAAATTAAATAATAAAAAAGGAAGTAGGGACTTCCCTGGTAGTCCATTGGTTAGGACTTTGCCTTCCAATGCAGGGGTGAAGGTTTGACCTCTCGTGGGAAGCTAAGATCCCACATGTTGTTCAGTTGCTCATTTGTGTCCAACTCTTTGTGACCTCATGGACTGCAGCACACCAGAGCTCCCTGTCCTTTACACTCTCTGGCAGAGTTTGCTTAAATGTAAATCCATTGAGTCCATGATGTCCTCCAACCAACTCATCCTCTATCGCCAGCTTCTCCTCCTGCCCTCAATCTTTCCCAGCATCAGGGTCTTTTCCAGTGAACTGGCTCTTCCCATCACGTGGCCAGAGGACTGGAGCTTCAGCTTCAGCATCTTTCCTTCCAGTGAATATTCAGGGTTGGTTTCCTTTAGGATGGACTGGTTTGATCTCCTTGCAGTCTAAGGGACTCTTGAGAGTCTTCTCCAGCACCACAGTTCAAAGGCATCAATTCTTTGACGCTCAGCCTTTTTTTATTGGTCAGCTGTCACATTCATACACGACAACTGGAAAAATCCTAGCTTTGACTATATGGGTGTTTGTTAGCAAAGTGATGTCTCTGCTTTTCAATACACTGTCTAGGTTTGTCATAGCTTTTTATCCAAGAAGCAAGTGTCTTAATTTCGTGACTGCAGTCACTGTCCATAGTGAGTTTGGAGCCCAAGAAAATTGTCTGTCACTGTTTCTATTTTCCCCCATTTATTTGCCATGAAGCGATGGCACCAGAGCCATGATCTTAGTTTTTTGGCTGTTGAATGTTAGGCCAGGCTTTTCACTCTCCTCTTTTACCTTCATCAGGAGGCTCTTTTGTTCTTCTTTGCTTTCTGCCATTAGGGTGGTGTCATATGCATATCTGGGGGCTTCCCTGGTAGCTCAGTTGGTAAAGAATCCACCTGCACTGCAAGAGGCTGCCTGCAATGCAGGAGGCACAGGTTCAATCCCTGGGTCAGGAAGATCCCCTCAAGGAGCACATGGCAAACAACTCTAGTATTCTTGCTTGGGAAATCACAGGGACAAAGGAGGGCTTGTCCCTCACATGGAGGGCTCCCCCTACCATGACATTACAAGAGTTGGATACGACTTAGTGATTAAACCACCATCTGCCTATCTGTGGTTATTGGTATTTCTCCTGACAAGGTCTCACATGACTGGGGGCTGAAAAACCAAAACATAAAACAGAAATAATACTGTCACAAATTCATTAAACATTTCAAAACGGTTCACATCCCAAAAAGAAATTTTTTAATTAAAAAAAAAATAATAAAGGAGTCAGACCTGACTGAACGACTGACACTTTATGGAATTTAGAGTCGTTCTCAGAGGCGGGTTCTCTTTTAGAATGCCCCAGAAAATACAGGCAGGAATGTTGTGGAAGCAGCCTGGTGTCGATTCCTTGTTGGCTGAACTCCCTTCTGACCTGCCTTGGCTTAACAAAGAAGATGGTTGGAAGCATTGAATATTCAGGGTTGGTTTCCTTTAGGATGGACTGGTTTGATCTCCTTGCAGTCTAAGGGACTCTTGAGAGTCTTCTCCAGCACCACAGTTCAAAGGCATCAATTCTTTGACGCTCAGCCTTTTTTTATTGGTCAGCTGTCACATTCATACACGACAACTGGAAAAATCCTAGCTTTGACTATATGGGTGTTTGTTAGCAAAGTGATGTCTCTGCTTTTCAATACACTGTCTAGGTTTGTCATAGCTTTTTATCCAAGAAGCAAGTGTCTTAATTTCGTGACTGCAGTCACTGTCCATAGTGAGTTTGGAGCCCAAGAAAATTGTCTGTCACTGTTTCTATTTTCCCCCATTTATTTGCCATGAAGCGATGGCACCAGAGCCATGATCTTAGTTTTTTGGCTGTTGAATGTTAGGCCAGGCTTTTCACTCTCCTCTTTTACCTTCATCAGGAGGCTCTTTTGTTCTTCTTTGCTTTCTGCCATTAGGGTGGTGTCATATGCATATCTGGGGGCTTCCCTGGTAGCTCAGTTGGTAAAGAATCCACCTGCACTGCAAGAGGCTGCCTGCAATGCAGGAGGCACAGGTTCAATCCCTGGGTCAGGAAGATCCCCTCAAGGAGCACATGGCAAACAACTCTAGTATTCTTGCTTGGGAAATCACAGGGACAAAGGAGGGCTTGTCCCTCACATGGAGGGCTCCCCCTACCATGACATTACAAGAGTTGGATACGACTTAGTGATTAAACCACCATCTGCCTATCTGTGGTTATTGGTATTTCTCCTGACAAGGTCTCACATGACTGGGGGCTGAAAAACCAAAACATAAAACAGAAATAATACTGTCACAAATTCATTAAACATTTCAAAAACGGTTCACATCCCAAAAAGAAATTTTTTAATTAAAAAAAAAATAATAAAGGAGTCAGACCTGACTGAACGACTGACACTTTATGGAATTTAGAGTCGTTCTCAGAGGCGGGTTCTCTTTTAGAATGCCCCAGAAAATACAGGCAGGAATGTTGTGGAAGCAGCCTGGTGTCGATTCCTTGTTGGCTGAACTCCCTTCTGACCTGCCTTGGCTTAACAAAGAAGATGGTTGGAGCATCAAGGTTTATCTCTGGATAGGAATAGAAACGGCCTCAGCGAGCATGTGGATTCATGTCTGTCACGCCTCTCATACTGTGCCAGGGTACCTAGGGTAGAAGCTGGAAGATTACTTGAGGAGCCGTAGAAAGTGCAGATATTTAGTCTCTCCAGGCTGGGCCACCCCACACCAGCAGCTGCCCTCACATAGTCTTTCCCCAGCAGCAGCTCCCAGGGGTCTTTGGGCAGAACTTACGGATGGTTACAGAACAATGGTGGCCCAAGGCCAGCAGGTGCAATGCAATGCACATGCGTTAGTACAGCCTTACATAACCAGGGTCAGCAATATCCTTGTTTACAAAACATAGCAGAGCAGGGGCATGAAATGGCAGGCAGGAGAGCCTACCTCGATGGATGCCATGTTCTCAGATACTTTCTCTACAATGGCCTTTCTCCTCTCTGTGGGGTAGGTTGTTCCTAAGGATGGTTACAGCAATTTGTCGCATCCTGTATACCCTTCAGCAACGTGACTTTTCTAAAATTGAACTCACGTTCCTTACTTCTTCCTTTGAATCTGAACTGGCTCTGATTCGATGGGATCCAGTGACGGTCAGCCATGTGAGTTCTTCTAGCGGCCTTGCAGCTTCTGTTTCTGCCCTCTTGGAAGCCAGGTGGCACCTATGCAACTCTGGAGGAAGCTGTTAGCGACACCACATAGAAGGAAAGAGGATACAGATAATAAAGAGGAGAACCGAGAAACTCAAGCTGCAGCCAGCACCACAGGGAAAATCTGGGATCCACCAGCCTCTTCTGCCCAAGCTGACTGCATTGGAGTCCAGAAAAGTTGCTCCCACCAACCCCCGCCCAAGGTCTGCCCCCCTTGTGAGCTGTCAAAGGAACATCGATTTGAGCTACTAAGTGCAGGGCTTTGCTTACTGAACGACTGACACTTTATGGAATTTAGAGTCGTTCTCAGAGGCGGGTTCTCTTTTAGAATGCCCCAGAAAATACAGGCAGGAATGTTGTGGAAGCAGCCTGGTGTCGATTCCTTGTTGGCTGAACTCCCTTCTGACCTGCCTTGGCTTAACAAAGAAGATGGTTGGAGCATCAAGGTTTATCTCTGGATAGGAATAGAAACGGCCTCAGCGAGCATGTGGATTCATGTCTGTCACGCCTCTCATACTGTGCCAGGGTACCTAGGGTAGAAGCTGGAAGATTACTTGAGGAGCCGTAGAAAGTGCAGATATTTAGTCTCTCCAGGCTGGGCCACCCCACACCAGCAGCTGCCCTCACATAGTCTTTCCCCAGCAGCAGCTCCCAGGGGTCTTTGGGCAGAACTTACGGATGGTTACAGAACAATGGTGGCCCAAGGCCAGCAGGTGCAATGCAATGCACATGCGTTAGTACAGCCTTACATAACCAGGGTCAGCAATATCCTTGTTTACAAAACATAGCAGAGCAGGGGCATGAAATGGCAGGCAGGAGAGCCTACCTCGATGGATGCCATGTTCTCAGATACTTTCTCTACAATGGCCTTTCTCCTCTCTGTGGGGTAGGTTGTTCCTAAGGATGGTTACAGCAATTTGTCGCATCCTGTATACCCTTCAGCAACGTGACTTTTCTAAAATTGAACTCACGTTCCTTACTTCTTCCTTTGAATCTGAACTGGCTCTGATTCGATGGGATCCAGTGACGGTCAGCCATGTGAGTTCTTCTAGCGGCCTTGCAGCTTCTGTTTCTGCCCTCTTGGAAGCCAGGTGGCACCTATGCAACTCTGGAGGAAGCTGTTAGCGACACCACATAGAAGGAAAGAGGATACAGATAATAAAGAGGAGAACCGAGAAACTCAAGCTGCAGCCAGCACCACAGGGAAAATCTGGGATCCACCAGCCTCTTCTGCCCAAGCTGACTGCATTGGAGTCCAGAAAAGTTGCTCCCACCAACCCCCGCCCAAGGTCCTGGCCCACCCACTTGTGAGCTGTCAAAGGAACATCGATTTGAGCTACTAAGTGCAGGGCTGCTTTATCACACAGAAACAGATGGGTGAAATAGGGTGGTACTGCCCTTACAAAAACTGAAACCATCTGTGATTGTAATGGGGTGGGTGTGCACAGCCTGTAGGGAGAGACTTAGGTACCCTGATTTAGAGACCCTTAATTATCACGAGACTGTTAGTTACTGTGAGACCTTTGGCTACCGCGAGATCTCTAGTTACCGTGAAATGTCTATTTACCGTGAGACTCTAGGTAGGCAAAGTGCAGCATGGCGGCTGGAGCTCCCTCTGGACAAGTTCTCAGCGGACAGTGGTTCTCCCACAGAGACTGCAGTGAGAGGTGCACCTTGGACTTCTGCCAGGTCCTCCAGACCCTCTGGCCGGTGGGTGGGTTGGGGATAGACTGGGGGCCGAGTCTTAGAGAGGCCCAGAGCTCACCCACAGCCACCCACTGGCGGGGCCCAGGCCTTGAGGCAGCCATGAACCTCCCTAAGGGTGGCCCTGGTCCCCAGAGGCCTTGGCCACAGCAGTATGTGGACACTGCCCTTCAGGTAAGAGTTTCAGCCAGCTTCCACCTCTCCATGTTAGTTCCAGATCTTGGCCCAGCTTCACTCAGCTGTCTGCCCCTGGGAGGTGGCCTGAGGTCAGGTAAAGTTGCAGGGACCTTGCTCCGGGCTACTTCAGTCCCACTGCTATGGTTGGGCCTGTTCTTAAAGAGGGGCAGTTGTGGTGGTGGTAGGGGCAGGATTCACCTGATTGGTATTCGCTGCAGGATACCTTCGTGTTGATCCTGTACAGTTGGTTCTCTCCAGTTTCAGTGAAAAGCCCAAGGGCTGCAATGAACGTTGGGGTAAAAGTGCTTCTTTCAGTTTTGATTTCATCAGGGTATAAGACTAAGAGTGGGATTGCTAGGTCATAGGGTGCTGGGTGCCAGGTGCCCTTAGCGATCATGGTTGGGCAGGGTCTGGAGACCTGGCCCTGAGGGCGCCTCCAGCAAAGACCTGCCTCTTCAGCTGGGCCAGGGCGCTGGAGGCAGAGCCCAGATGGATGCTGTGTGAGTGCTTCCGGGCTGGGACCCTCCTGGCAGCCAGGCCTGGATGCAGAGAGTGAGAGTTGAGCCTAGTGTCGGAACAGAGAGTAACATTTGTTGTGGTGGAGGTTTACAGGAACCTAGTGACCTGACTGTGACCTGGCCTCAAGAACAAAGGGTCTGACCCCAAGAAGTCTGCAACAGCTCACTGCGCCCCTCCCTCACCTGCCCCGTGAGAGGATTCTGCTGAAACCTTTTTGGGAGTTTGGAGTTTTTAAGTAATGAGTCACCCGTCTCCTTGTATAACCCCGCAACAAACCTTTCACTGCTCCAAACTCTGACACTTTGGTGGTGGTTGGCCTCACTGTGTGTTGTCTACACTTGCATTTGGTAACATCATGATTTTTGATGCTGGGTAGGAGAGAATGAAGAAGCCGGGAGAAAACTGTTAGGGAAGCTTGGAATATCAAGAAAGCTGCCAGTGGAGGCTCCAGAAAAGGGTCAGTTGTGTTACATCTGGTAGAGTTTTGGGCCACACTGTATCATGGACAGAAGAAAAGTTGCAGCTAATGAACTTGCTGATCTGGATAAGATTTCCAGGCAAAATAGTGGAAACCTTTGGGTATCGCAAGATCTCTGGTTACTGCGAGACCGTTAGTTATTCTGAGACCTTTAGAAAGTGAAGGCAACTTAAATGAGTGGGAGAAAGTGTTTTCAAACCATCTACTTGATACGTGATTAATGTTCAAAATACATCAAGAACTCATACAATTCAGCAGCAAAACCAAAACAATCTGGTTAAGAAGTGGGCAGAAGATCTGAATAAACTTTTCTTTTCCTTTTTTTTTTAAACTTTTATTTTACTTTTAACTTTTACAGAGTTTTGTTGTTTACAGATATGTGTGTTCTCATATCAGTCATATGTATATCCCCCCCATCCCACCCTTCCAGACCGTCATACAACACCCATGAAGGAGCTGCTTTTCTCACAGAGCAATGACTATAGCTATTTTCTTCACATATGATAGTACAGGCCTTCATGCTACTTCCTTTATGCCTCTCACCCACTGTTCCTTCCCCACAATGTCCATATGTCCACAGTCCATGTCTCTGTCTTTCTGTCGCTTCACTGCATGTGCCATTGTCACCATCCTACTAGATTCCATATATATGTGTTAGTATATTGTACTTGTCCTTCTCTTTCTGACTGACTTCACTTCTGATGATAGGTTCTAGATCCAGCCACCTCATGAGGGCTGATTCTTCTGCATTTCTTTTGACAGCTGTGTAGTATTCCATTGTATATATGTACCAGGGCTTCTGGATCCATTCATTCGTCAATGAACATCTAGGTTGCTTCCATGTTCTAGCTACTGTGTGGAGAGCTGCAATGAACGTTGGGGTAAAAGTGCTTCTTTCAGTTTTGATTTCATCAGGGTATAAGACTAAGAGTGGGATTGCTAGGTCATAGGGTGCTTCCATTTTTAGTTTTTTAAGAAATCTCCAGACTGTCTTCCATAGAGGCTGTATCAATTTACACTCCCACCAGCAATGCAGGAGTGTTTCCTTTTTTCCACACCCTCTCCAGCATTTATTGTCTGTCGATTTGTGGATGATGGCCATTCTGACGGGTGTGAGGTGCCAGTTGTGTTACATCTGGTAGAGTTTTGGGCCACACTGTATCATGGACAGAAGAAAAGTTGCAGCTAATGAACTTGCTGATCTGGATAAGATTTCCAGGCAAAATAGTGGAAACCTTTGGGTATCGCAAGATCTCTGGTTACTGCGAGACCGTTAGTTATTCTGAGACCTTTAGAAAGTGAAGGCAACTTAAATGAGTGGGAGAAAGTGTTTTCAAACCATCTACTTGATACGTGATTAATGTTCAAAATACATCAAGAACTCATACAATTCAGCAGCAAAACCAAAACAATCTGGTTAAGAAGTGGGCAGAAGATCTGAATAAACTTTTCTTTTCCTTTTTTTTTTTTTTAAACTTTTATTTTACTTTTAACTTTTACAGAGTTTTGTTGTTTACAGATATGTGTGTTCTCATATCAGTCATATGTATATCCCCCCCATCCCACCCTTCCAGACCGTCATACAACACCCATGAAGGAGCTGCTTTTCTCACAGAGCAATGACTATAGCTATTTTCTTCACATATGATAGTACAGGCCTTCATGCTACTTCCTTTATGCCTCTCACCCACTGTTCCTTCCCCACAATGTCCATATGTCCACAGTCCATGTCTCTGTCTTTCTGTCGCTTCACTGCATGTGCCATTGTCACCATCCTACTAGATTCCATATATATGTGTTAGTATATTGTACTTGTCCTTCTCTTTCTGACTGACTTCACTTCTGATGATAGGTTCTAGATCCAGCCACCTCATGAGGGCTGATTCTTCTGCATTTCTTTTGACAGCTGTGTAGTATTCCATTGTATATATGTACCAGGGCTTCTGGATCCATTCATTCGTCAATGAACATCTAGGTTGCTTCCATGTTCTAGCTACTGTGTGGAGAGCTGCAATGAACGTTGGGGTAAAAGTGCTTCTTTCAGTTTTGATTTCATCAGGGTATAAGACTAAGAGTGGGATTGCTAGGTCATAGGGTGCTTCCATTTTTAGTTTTTTAAGAAATCTCCAGACTGTCTTCCATAGAGGCTGTATCAATTTACACTCCCACCAGCAATGCAGGAGTGTTTCCTTTTTTCCACACCCTCTCCAGCATTTATTGTCTGTCGATTTGTGGATGATGGCCATTCTGACGGGTGTGAGGTGATATCTCATTGTAGTTTTGATTTGCATTTCTCTAATTATAAGCAAAGTTGAGCATTGTTTCATGTGTTTTTGGGCTATCAGTATGTCCTCTCTGGAGAGGTGTCTGTTTAGGTCCTTTTCCCGTTTTTTGATTGGGTTGTTCATTTTTCCAGTGCTGAGTTGTCTGAGTTGCTTGTAGATTTTGGAGATGGATTCTTTGTCTGTTGTTTCATTTGCTATGATTTTCTCCAATTCTGTGGACTGTCTGTTCAGCTTTTTTGTGATTTCTTTTGCTGTACAAAAGCTTTTAAGTTTCATTAGGTCCCACATGTTCATTTGTCTTTTTAGTTCCGCTATTCTAGTAGGTGGGTCAGAGAAGATCTTGCTTTGATTGATGTCCTTGAGGGTTTTGCCTATATTCTCCTCTAAGAGTTTGATGGTTTCTGGCCTTACATTTAGATCTTTAATCCATTTTGAGTTGCTCTTAGTGTATGGTGTCAGGGAATGTTCCAACTTCATTTTTTTTGCATGTAGCTGTCCAATTTTCCCAGCACCATTTGTTGAAGAGGCTGTCTTTGTCCCATTTTATAGTTTCTCCTCCTTTGTCAAAAATAAAGTACCCATAGGTGCGTGGGTTTATCTCTGGGTTCTCTATCTTGTTCCATTGATCTATAGTTCTGTATTTGTCCTTCTCTTTCTGACTGACTTCACTTTTGATGATACGTTCTAGATCCAGCCACCTCATTAGGGCTGATTCTTCTGCATTTCTCTTTACAGCTGTGTAGTATTCCATTGTATATATGTACCAGGGCTTCTGGATCCATTCATTCGTCAATGAACATCTAGGTTGCTTCCATGTTCTAGCTACTGTGTGGAGAGCTGCAATGAACGTTGGGGTAAAAGTGCTTCTTTCAGTTTTGATTTCATCAGGGTATAAGACTAAGAGTGGGATTGCTAGGTCATAGGGTGCTTCCATTTTTAGTTTTTTAAGAAATCTCCAGACTGTCTTCCATAGAGGCTGTATCAATTTACACTCCCACCAGCAATGCAGGAGTGTTTCCTTTTTTCCACACCCTCTCCAGCATTTATTGTCTGTCGATTTGTGGATGATGGCCATTCTGACGGGTGTGAGGTGATATCTCATTGTAGTTTTGATTTGCATTTCTCTAATTATAAGCAAAGTTGAGCATTGTTTCATGTGTTTTTGGGCTATCAGTATGTCCTCTCTGGAGAGGTGTCTGTTTAGGTCCTTTTCCCGTTTTTTGATTGGGTTGTTCATTTTTCCAGTGCTGAGTTGTCTGAGTTGCTTGTAGATTTTGGAGATGGATTCTTTGTCTGTTGTTTCATTTGCTATGATTTTCTCCAATTCTGTGGACTGTCTGTTCAGCTTTTTTGTGATTTCTTTTGCTGTACAAAAGCTTTTAAGTTTCATTAGGTCCCACATGTTCATTTGTCTTTTTAGTTCCGCTATTCTAGTAGGTGGGTCAGAGAAGATCTTGCTTTGATTGATGTCCTTGAGGGTTTTGCCTATATTCTCCTCTAAGAGTTTGATGGTTTCTGGCCTTACATTTAGATCTTTAATCCATTTTGAGTTGCTCTTAGTGTATGGTGTCAGGGAATGTTCCAACTTCATTTTTTTTGCATGTAGCTGTCCAATTTTCCCAGCACCATTTGTTGAAGAGGCTGTCTTTGTCCCATTTTATAGTTTCTCCTCCTTTGTCAAAAATAAAGTACCCATAGGTGCGTGGGTTTATCTCTGGGTTCTCTATCTTGTTCCATTGATCTATAGTTCTGTTTTTGTGCCAGTACCATACTGTCTTTTTTTTTTTTTGGTGTGGGGGAAGGAGGCAGGTTGTGGAAGAAGGGGGGCAGACAGGCCACTTCTATTGGTCTTTCATTTATCTATTTTTCATCCATCTTTGTTCTTTGGCCCATGTGGGCCTCCCATCACAGTGGCCTCTGTTGTCACAGAGCACCGGCTCTGGACGCATGCGCCCCAGAGCTCCGGCTCGGTAACTGGACACATTGGCCCAGCCACTCTGCAGCACGTGGGATCTTCCCAGGCCAAGGACTGAACCGGCGCCCCTTTCACTGCAAGGCAGTGTCCTTACCCACTGGACCACCAGGGAAGCCCACCATACTCTCTTGATGACTGTTGCTTTGTAGTAGAGTCTGAAGTTGGTGAGGCTGATCCCTCCTGCTCCATTCTTCTTCCTCAGGATTGCTTTGGCTATTCGAGGTCTTTTGTGTTTCCGTATGAACTGTGTGATTCTTTGGTCTAGTTCTGTGAAGAATGTCATTGGTAGTTTGATAGGGATCGCATTGAATCTATAGATGACATTTGGTAGTATGGTCATTTTCACAATATTGATTCTCCCGACCCAGGAACACGGAATATTTCTCCATCTGTTTAAGTCTTCTTTAATGTCTCTCATGAGTGTCTTGTAATTTTCTGTGTACAGTTCTTTTGTTTCCTTGGGTAGGTTTATTCCTAGATATTTGATTCTTTTGGTTCCGCTATTCTAGTAGGTGGGTCAGAGAAGATCTTGCTTTGATTGATGTCCTTGAGGGTTTTGCCTATATTCTCCTCTAAGAGTTTGATGGTTTCTGGCCTTACATTTAGATCTTTAATCCATTTTGAGTTGCTCTTAGTGTATGGTGTCAGGGAATGTTCCAACTTCATTTTTTTTGCATGTAGCTGTCCAATTTTCCCAGCACCATTTGTTGAAGAGGCTGTCTTTGTCCCATTTTATAGTTTCTCCTCCTTTGTCAAAAATAAAGTACCCATAGGTGCGTGGGTTTATCTCTGGGTTCTCTATCTTGTTCCATTGATCTATAGTTCTGTTTTTGTGCCAGTACCATACTGTCTTTTTTTTTTTTTGGTGTGGGGGAAGGAGGCAGGTTGTGGAAGAAGGGGGGCAGACAGGCCACTTCTATTGGTCTTTCATTTATCTATTTTTCATCCATCTTTGTTCTTTGGCCCATGTGGGCCTCCCATCACAGTGGCCTCTGTTGTCACAGAGCACCGGCTCTGGACGCATAGGCTCCAGAGCTCCGGCTCGGTAACTGGACACATTGGCCCAGCCACTCTGCAGCACGTGGGATCTTCCCAGGCCAAGGACTGAACCGGCGCCCCTTTCACTGCAAGGCAGTGTCCTTACCCACTGGACCACCAGGGAAGCCCACCATACTCTCTTGATGACTGTTGCTTTGTAGTAGAGTCTGAAGTTGGTGAGGCTGATCCCTCCTGCTCCATTCTTCTTCCTCAGGATTGCTTTGGCTATTCGAGGTCTTTTGTGTTTCCGTATGAACTGTGTGATTCTTTGGTCTAGTTCTGTGAAGAATGTCATTGGTAGTTTGATAGGGATCGCATTGAATCTATAGATGACATTTGGTAGTATGGTCATTTTCACAATATTGATTCTCCCGACCCAGGAACACGGAATATTTCTCCATCTGTTTAAGTCTTCTTTAATGTCTCTGATGAGTGTCTTGTAATTTTCTGTGTACAGTTCTTTTGTTTCCTTGGGTAGGTTTATTCCTAGATATTTGATTCTTTTGGTTGCAATGGTGAAGGGGACTGCCTCTTTGATTTTGTTTTCTGATTTTTCATTGTTTGTGTATAGGAATGCCAGTGATTTCTGTGTATTAATTTTGTATCCTGCGACTTTGCTGAATTTGCTGATCAACTCTAGTAGTTTTGTAATAGTGTCTTTGGGATTTTCTATGTATAATATCATGTCATCTGCGAATACAGAGAGTTTGACTACTTCCTTTCCAATCTGGATTCCTTTTATTTCTTTCTCTTCTCTTATTGCTATTGCTAGAACTTCCAGGACTATGTTGAATAAGAGTGGTGAAAGTGGACACCCTTGTCTTGTTCCTGATCTTAGAGGGAATGCTTTCAGTTTTTCATCATTGAGGATAATGTTCGCTGTGGGCTTCTCATAGATGGCTTTCACTGTGTTGAGATAGTTTCCTTCTTTGCCCATTTTTTGAAGAGTTTTTATCATAAATGGATGCTGTACTTTGTCAAAGGCTTTTTCTACATCTATTGAGATGATCATGTGATTTTTGTCTCTCAATTTGTTGATATGGTGTATCACCTTGATTGATTTGCGGATATTGAAGAATCCTTGCATGCCTGGGATGAACCCAACTTGATTATGATGTATGAGCTTTTTGATGCATCGTTGAATTCTGTTTGCTAGGATTTTGTTGAGGATTTTGGCGTCTAAATTCATCAGTGAAATTGGCCTATAATTTTCTTTTTTTGTGTTGTCTTTGCCTGGCTTTGGTATCAGGGTGATGGTGGCCTCGTAGAATGTATTTGGAAGTGTTCCTTCCTGTGCAATTTTTTGGAAGAGTTTTAGAAGGACAAGCATTAGCTCTTCTTTAAATGTTTGGTAGAATTCACCTGTGAAGCCATCTGGCCCTGGGGTTTTATTTTTGGGTAGATTTTTGATCACAACGTCTATTTGTGTGCTTGTGATTGGGTTGTTCATAGTTTCTATTTCTTCCCGGTTGAGTCTTGGGAAATTAATCTTCTCTAAGAAACTGTTCATTTCTTCCAGGTTGTCCAGTTTGTTGCCATAGAGTTGTTCATAATAGTCTCTTAGAATCCTTTGGATTTCTGCATTATCCGTTGTAATCTCTCCTTTTTCATTTTTGATTTTGGTGATCTGGTTCTTCTCTCTCTTTTTCTTGATGAGTCTGGCCAGTGGTGTGTCAATTTTATTTACCTTTTCAAAGAACTAGCTTTTTGTTTTATTTATCTTTACTATCGTTTCTTTCATTTCTTTTTCATTTATTTCTGCTCTGATCTTTATGATTTCCCTTCTTCTGCTGGCTTTGGGGTGTTTTTGTTCTTCCTTCTCCAGTTGTTTTAAGCGTAAGGTAAAGTCGTCTGTTTGAGATTTTCCTAGTTTCTTGAGGTGGGATTGAATTGCTATAAAGTTCCCTCTTAGAACTGCTTTTGCAGTATCCCATAGGTCTTGCACTGTCGTGTGTTCATTGTCGTTTTCTTCTAGGAATTGTTTTATTTCTCCTTTGATTTGCTCGGTAATCAGTTGGTTTTTTAGGTATGTGTTGTTTAATCTCCATGTGTGTGTGTTTTTAGCAGTTTTGTTCCTGTAGTTGATCTCTGGTCTCTTTGCATTGTGGTCAAAGAAGGTGATTGATAGAATTTCAGTTTTCTTGAATTGACTGAGGTTTGATTTGTGGCCCAAGATGTGGTCTATCCTGGAGAATGTTCCGTGAACACTTGAGAAGAAAGTGTATTCTTCTGCTTTTGGATGGAAGGTCCTAAAGATATCAACAAGGTCCATCTCTTCTAGTATGGAATTTAAGGCTTGTGTTTCTTTATTAATTTTCTGTTTGGATGATCTGTTCATTGGTGTGAGAGGAGTGTTAAAAGTCTCCTACTATTATTGTGTTAGTGTCGATGTCTTCTTTTATGTCTGAAAGTGTTTGTCTTATGTATTGGGGTGCTCCTGCATTGGGTGCATAGATATTTATGATTGTTATATCTTCTTCTTGGATCGATCCCTTGATCATGATGTAGTGTCATGCCTTGTCTCTTCTAATCTTCTTTAATTTGAAGTCTATTTTGTCTGATATGAGGATTGTTTCTCCAGCTTTCTTTTGATTTCCATTTGCATGGAATATCTTTTTCCAGCCTCTCACTTTCAGTTTGTGAGTGTCTCTAGGTCTGAAATGAGTTTCCTGGAGGCAGCATATGTGTGGGTAGTGTTTTTGAATCTATTCAGGCACTCTGTGTCTTTTGGTTGGAGCATTTAGTCCATTTACATTCAAAGTAATTATTGATACAAATGATCCTATTGTCATCTTCTCAGATGTTATGATGGCTTTGTTTTGTGGATCTTCTTCTTCTCTTATACTTGTTGTCTATATAAGTTCCTTTAACACTTGTTGTAAGGCTGGTTTGGCATTACTAAATTCTTTTAATTTTTGCTTATCTGTAGGGCTTTTGATTTCTCCATCAATTTTGAAGGAGATCCTTGCAGGGTAGAGGATTCTTGGTTGCAGATTATTCTCTTTTAGCCATTTAAAGGTGTCCTGCCATTCCCTTCTGGCCTGCAGAGTTTCTATTGAAAGATCGACTGTTAAACGTATGGGCTTTCCCTTGTATGTCACTAGTTGCTTTTCCCTTGCTGCTTTGAGAATTCTGTCTTTGTGTTTTATTTGTGTTAACTTCATTAATATGTGTCTTGGTGTGTTTCTTCTTGGGTTGATTCTGTATGGTACTCTTTGCACTTCTTGGACTTGATTGACTATTTCTTTTCCCATGTTGGGGAAATTTTCAACTAAAGTCTCTTCAAAAAATTTCTCATAGTCTTTCTTTTTTTTTTCTTCTGGAACCCCTATAATTTGAATATTGGTGCGTTTGATATTATCCCAGAGGTTTCTGAGGCTATCCTCTGCTCTCTTCATTCTTTGAGCTTGATTCTGTTTTTCAGCAGTTACTTCCACCATTCTGTCTTCCAGCTTCTGTCTCAGATACTCTGCTCTTGATTCCTTCTACAGTGTTTTTCAGTTCAGCAATTGAGTTGTTTGTCTCTGTTACTTTTTTTGTAAGTTCTTGTATTTCTTTATTCAGTGTGTTGTGTCTTTCAATTTCTCTGAAATCCTGTTTTCAGTGCCTTTGATCATCTTTGCTATCATTCTTTAATTTGAAGTCTATTTTGTCTGATATGAGGATTGTTTCTCCAGCTTTCTTTTGATTTCCATTTGCATGGAATATCTTTTTCCAGCCTCTCACTTTCAGTTTGTGAGTGTCTCTAGGTCTGAAATGAGTTTCCTGGAGGCAGCATATGTGTGGGTAGTGTTTTTGAATCTATTCAGGCACTCTGTGTCTTTTGGTTGGAGCATTTAGTCCATTTACATTCAAAGTAATTATTGATACAAATGATCCTATTGTCATCTTCTCAGATGTTATGATGGCTTTGTTTTGTGGATCTTCTTCTTCTCTTATACTTGTTGTCTATATAAGTTCCTTTAACACTTGTTGTAAGGCTGGTTTGGCATTACTAAATTCTTTTAATTTTTGCTTATCTGTAGGGCTTTTGATTTCTCCATCAATTTTGAAGGAGATCCTTGCAGGGTAGAGGATTCTTGGTTGCAGATTATTCTCTTTTAGCCATTTAAAGGTGTCCTGCCATTCCCTTCTGGCCTGCAGAGTTTCTATTGAAAGATCGACTGTTAAACGTATGGGCTTTCCCTTGTATGTCACTAGTTGCTTTTCCCTTGCTGCTTTGAGAATTCTGTCTTTGTGTTTTATTTGTGTTAACTTCATTAATATGTGTCTTGGTGTGTTTCTTCTTGGGTTGATTCTGTATGGTACTCTTTGCACTTCTTGGACTTGATTGACTATTTCTTTTCCCATGTTGGGGAAATTTTCAACTAAAGTCTCTTCAAAAAATTTCTCATAGTCTTTCTTTTTTTTTTCTTCTGGAACCCCTATAATTTGAATATTGGTGCGTTTGATATTATCCCAGAGGTTTCTGAGGCTATCCTCTGCTCTCTTCATTCTTTGAGCTTGATTCTGTTTTTCAGCAGTTACTTCCACCATTCTGTCTTCCAGCTTCTGTCTCAGATACTCTGCTCTTGATTCCTTCTACAGTGTTTTTCAGTTCAGCAATTGAGTTGTTTGTCTCTGTTACTTTTTTTGTAAGTTCTTGTATTTCTTTATTCAGTGTGTTGTGTCTTTCAATTTCTCTGAAATCCTGTTTTCAGTGCCTTTGATCATCTTTGCTATCATTCTTCTGAAATCACTTTCAGAAAGTTTGTCCAAACCCTCTTCATTGATTTGATCTGTGTGTTTGTGGATTGTTCCTTCCCTTGTGTGGTATTTCTCTGCCATTTCATTGTTATTATTAATTTTTTAAATAACTCTGGGGTTTCCTTTTCCTAGACATTGAGTTACATCTGTAGGTGTTTGTTGTTTGGATGGGGCTTCTTATTCTGGGTGTTGCTGGTGGTTGGTTTATGTCAGGACTTGCATACAAGTGATTACCCCTGTTGGCGTTCTCGCTTGTATACTGCTCTTTAGTGTTAGGTGTTCTCTAGTATTGTAGAGTTTTGGAGTCAGTGCTCCCTCCCTAAAGCCCCGGGGCTTGTTGCCTGACCAGGAAATGAAGATTTCACAGCTGGTTTGTTATGGCATTAAATGATATTAAAACATATATATGCAAATGAGAAATAGAAGGTATACCTTTGACAAATGGCAATTAAAACATTATGCAAATAGTATCTAGCATATTAAATTATACACATAAACATATACAGCTGTAACATAACCCAAGCATTCCAACCAAAAATATAGTACAATACATTAGCACAGTGAATAGAGAAAACCAAGAATGATATCCACCAGTTAATAACCAAACTAAGTAGAGCACAAATTCTAGAATAATGCTAGGGCAGGGTCCCCGTTGGGGATAAGGCGATGACAACAGAACAGACTAAGAAATATGGTGGGAAAAGGGGAAAGGAGAAAGGGAGGATAGAAGAGAAATATAGAATAATATTGCAAAGTTAAATATAGGGAGATAAAGATTTGTATGTATTAGAGTTTAGTGCTATAGGAAAGAAACATCAGAGAAAGCAAAGAGTTATAGAGGAAGTAGTAGTACAAATAAAAAAATTTTTAAATTAAAACAGAGATAAGTATATAGAAAAATATAGAAAAAGCAAAAACAATAAAAACAAACAAAGTCCTCACAGAACCTTAGAAGGCCAATGTGGAACCAGAAGTTTATACCAAAATAAAATGTGTGGTTTAAAAGGAAAAAGAAAAAAGAAAATTATGTAAACTTGAATATATTCTTATTCTTACTGATAAGATTAGTAGCTTCAGTAGACTTCAATGGAGGAAATAAACACACCCACACACCCAAAAAAGATAAACAAAAAAAGGGGGGGCACTGAGGGGGTTTGGAAAAAAGGGAGAAAAACAATTCAAAACAAAACAAAACAAGCAATAAAAAAGAATAAGAAATAAAATGAAATTTAAAAAAATCCAGCAGTATCTCCAGCTTCAGACAAAATGTGAAAATACTGTTTATGTTCTTCTGTCTCTTGCTGACTATTCAGGACTTATCAGTCTTTTTCTTGCCTCTGGCAGTGGTTGAATGTGAAGAACTCTTTTACTGATTGTTTATTTTGGCCTATTCCAGAACCAAAAGGCCCGCCCAGGCTGGCCCTGGGAGTTTCTTAATCCAAATCCCTTTTCTTGCTGGGTGAAGCTAAGATGGCAGCGTAGAAGGACGTGCACTCATCTCTCCTGTAAAATCACCTGAATTGCAACGAGTTCCTGGGAAACCATCGACAGGAGGAGGTTGGATCTGATCACAGAAAGATACCCCACATAGAAGAACAAAGAAGAAATCGAAACAAGATGGTAGGAAGGGCACAGTCGCACTTTTAAAAGTCAATCCTCGGGCTTCCCCTGGTGGTCCAGTGGGTAAGGACACCACCTTGCAGTGCAAGGGGCGCCGGTTCGATCCCTGGCCTGGGAAGATCCCACGTGCCGCAGAGCGGCTGGACTGATGTGTCCAATCACCGAGCCGGAGCTCTGGAGCGCATGCACCCAGAGCCCGCGCTCTGCAACGACAGACGCCACCGCGATGGGAGGCCCACAAGAGCCAAAGAACAAAGATGGATGAAAATAGAGAAATGAAAGACCAATAGAAGTGGCCCACCTGCTCCCCTCCCTCCCCAACCCGACCCCCGCCCAAAATAAATAAATAAATAAATCTTAAAAAAAAAAAAAGTCAATCCTCATACCTGCCAGAAAGGCTGGGTGGACCAAAGGTGCAAAGCCTGTTGCAGATCAAGACCTGGGAAAGGAGCAGTGACACCCATGAGGGACTGAGCCAGACCTGCTTTGGAGGGCCCAAATGCCCTCTTGAGCTAGAAGTGCCCCTTGAGCAGTCCTAGGAATGATGCCACTCAGTTCCCTTTGAAGGAGGTTACCATTAACCGGATTATAGAGCCGCCGAGTAGGACTGGAAACTCTGTGTGCACTGTAATACAGGAGAGGGGAATAGCAATCCTGCATGAGACTGAGCCAGACTCCCTTCTGAGTAACCTGACGTCTCCCGCAGTGGCGAGGGTCGACGGTGGCCTGCAGCAGGGTCGGGGTCACTGCAGAAGTACTTCCCATAGAGAGTGTGGGAATAAATCGTTTGTGAGACAGACACCATTTTCCCTACTGTAGTTTGGCTGCTGGTCAAACTGCAGGGCTGCTGGTCAAGTACAGGGCGGGAACTTTTATTTTTCAAAGAAGATGTACAGATGGGCCAATAGGTATGTGGGAAGGTGCTCAGCATCACTCATCCTCAGCGAAATGCAAATCAACGCCAGAGCAAGATACCATCTTACACCTGTGAGACTGGCTATCATGAGGAGAAAAAATAAAAATAAGATAATGAGTTCTATACAGTCAGCCCTCCGTACCTGTGAGTTCCACATCCTTGAGTTCAACAGTTGGTTTGGAAATATTCAGAAAAAATGAGATTCCAGAAAGTTTCAAAAAGAAAACTTGAATTTGTGGTGCATTGTGTACTACACGGCATTTGCATTGTATTAGGTAGTAAAAGTAATGTAGAGATTTAAAGTCTATGGGAGGATGTGCCTAGGGTTATATTCAAAACCATACCATCTGTATAAGGGATTTGAGCAACCACAGATTCTGGTATCCCGGGGTGGAGGGGAATCTTGGAACCAAACCTCCATGGATACTGAGGAACAGCTGTGCATTCAGGGTAAATTGCTCAATGATCATGCTATTTACAAAACAATTCAAATTGGTGCAAATAGAGTTTCGTTCACTATACACATGCATTCTAATACAGTTCCATTTGTCTCAGTATTTCGGTGTAGAATGCATATTTACTGATCTACAAATAAAAGATGGATTAAGTGTTTAAAAAAATAACAAGAATTGGAGAGAATGTGAAGAAAAGGGAACACTTGTGCATTGTTGGTGGGAATGTACTTTGGTGCAGTCTGTATGGAAAACAGTATAGAGTTGCCAGCAAAAATTAAATCTAGAACTATCATATAATCCAGCAATTTCACTTGTTGGTATTTGAAGAAAACCCAAACACTAACTTGAGAAGATATTCCCGCATGTTCATTGCATCATTATATGTAATAGGCAAGACATGGAAACAACCTAAGTGTCCATCAATGTGTAGTCTTTATACTCGGTGGAATATTATTCAGCCAGTAAAAGAGAAGGAAATCTTTCCATTTGCATCAACATGGATTGACCAAGAGGGTGTTATGCTAAGTAAAATAAGCCAAACATAGAAAGACAAATACTGTGTAATCTCACTTTTATATGGAGTCAAAAAAAAAACCCTCATAGATACAGAGAATAGATAAGGCTAAAAGCGTTGGAGGTGTAGGTGGAAGATATGGACGAAGGGGATAAATAGGTACAAATTCCTGTTATAAGTGAGTCCTGGGGATGTACCGTATAGGATGGTGACTGTAGTTAGTAATACTTGTTACATACTTGAAAGTTGCTGAGAGAATAGACCTTAAAAGTTCTTATCACAGGGAGAAAAAGATCATGCAACTATATGTGGTGATGGATCACTAATTGTGATCATTTTACCATATTTACAAATATCAAATTAAGTATGTTGTATCAATACATCTGAAGCTAATACTATATGTCAATTACACCTTAATTTTTCAAAAATCGTTTAATGTGTACATACTGGGTTATCCCAAAAGGTTCTTAGGGGTTTTATGTAAGATGTTATGGAAAAATCTGAACCTACCCAATATTATAAAAGGAAAAGAAAGTGCAAGTGGCTTCTAACTGCATTTATAAAATGCAGGAAGAGACAGTTAACTCAGGAAGGAAGTATTTAGCTTTTAGGCAGGTTACTGAAGAAGAATAGAGGTTGAGCTTAGGCTTTCTGTCCAGCAAGACATTGCATATTTGGTGGGATCTACAAATAAAAGATGGATTAAGTGTTTAAAAAAATAACAAGAATTGGAGAGAATGTGAAGAAAAGGGAACACTTGTGCATTGTTGGTGGGAATGTACTTTGGTGCAGTCTGTATGGAAAACAGTATAGAGTTGCCAGCAAAAATTAAATCTAGAACTATCATATAATCCAGCAATTTCACTTGTTGGTATTTGAAGAAAACCCAAACACTAACTTGAGAAGATATTCCCGCATGTTCATTGCATCATTATATGTAATAGGCAAGACATGGAAACAACCTAAGTGTCCATCAATGTGTAGTCTTTATACTCGGTGGAATATTATTCAGCCAGTAAAAGAGAAGGAAATCTTTCCATTTGCATCAACATGGATTGACCAAGAGGGTGTTATGCTAAGTAAAATAAGCCAAACATAGAAAGACAAATACTGTGTAATCTCACTTTTATATGGAGTCAAAAAAAAAAAAAACCCTCATAGATACAGAGAATAGATAAGGCTAAAAGCGTTGGAGGTGTAGGTGGAAGATATGGACGAAGGGGATAAATAGGTACAAATTCCTGTTATAAGTGAGTCCTGGGGATGTACCGTATAGGATGGTGACTGTAGTTAGTAATACTTGTTACATACTTGAAAGTTGCTGAGAGAATAGACCTTAAAAGTTCTTATCACAGGGAGAAAAAGATCATGCAACTATATGTGGTGATGGATCACTAATTGTGATCATTTTACCATATTTACAAATATCAAATTAAGTATGTTGTATCAATACATCTGAAGCTAATACTATATGTCAATTACACCTTAATTTTTCAAAAATCGTTTAATGTGTACATACTGGGTTATCCCAAAAGGTTCTTAGGGGTTTTATGTAAGATGTTATGGAAAAATCTGAACCTACCCAATATTATAAAAGGAAAAGAAAGTGCAAGTGGCTTCTAACTGCATTTATAAAATGCAGGAAGAGAGCAGTTAACTCAGGAAGGAAGTATTTAGCTTTTAGGCAGGTTACTGAAGAAGAATAGAGGGTTGAGCTTAGGCTTTCTGTCCAGCAAGACATTCTAAAAGTAAGAAATAGCCTTTTACTGCTATATTTAAAATGGATAACCAACAGGGACCTACTGTACAGCACAGGTGTCTGCTGAGTGTTATGTAGCAGACTGGATGGGAAGGGAGTTTAGGGGAGAATGGATACATGTATGTGTATGGCTGAGTCCCTTTGCTGTCTACCTGAAACTATCACAGCATTGTTAATTGGCTATAGTCCAATATAAAGTTTAATCAAAATAAAAGAATATTAAATCACAGACTTGGCTATAAGATTGCTGGTTAAAATCCCATTAATACTTAAGGCAACAGGGCCTGTCAACTAGACAGCTGGACTGCTGAGAATATTAAGACTGTGTTTTCTGATAGCTGCCTCCCAGGTGGCCCCAAATAAAAAGAATCCTATCTTAGAAAGAATTATGGATGAATTTTTTTTGCCCATGGTATTTCCCAGTAAGATTCATAGGGAACCCAGAATGCTTTCAAGACAGTTGCACTTGTGAGAGTGCCACCAGCTTTGACTACAAGGAGCAGAGACTGTTCAGGTTGAAAAGAACTCGGCAGGCCCCCAGTTCTGGGAAGGCAATAAGCAGGTTGAGATAGAACTTCTAATGAAAAGGAAGGACAGTTAAGAAGGTAGAGCTGTGAGCACAAAGGGTGAATTCAAGAGCCTCAAAACATAATGACCAGGGAACCACTGTCAGGGAGCAGCTATGGACCCTAATTAAGGAATTGCTTTTGCTGTTGGTACATATGGGCTGGCTGGACTTTTCAAATCATAACAGACCAGTGACTCATTCCTCTTAGTTTTCTTAACTCACATGACAGGAGATGCTAAATAAAATTGCCTGAGCTCCTTCCTGTGGGCGGTCAAAGACATACATCCTTCTTACCATGATTTTTTTTTTTTAATTTTTGGCCACTTTTATTTGTCTTTCATTTATTTATTTTCATCCATCTCTGTTCTTTGGCCTGTGTGGCCCTCCCCACAGCGGCCTCTCCTGTAGCAGAGCACCAGCTCTGGGCACACATACTCCAGAGCACTGGTTTGTAATTGGACACACTGGTTCAGCCACTCCAAGGCACGTGGGATCTTCCTGTGCCATTGATCAAACCAACACCCCTTGCAGTGCAAGGTGGACTCTACCCACTGGACCACCAGGGCAGCCCCTTATCTTTTTTTTTTTTTTTTTTTGGTCACTTCTGTTGGTCTTTTATCTATTTATTTCCATCCATCTTTGTTCTTCAGCCTGTGTGGGCCTCCCATCGCAGTGGCCTCTGTCGCTGCAGAGCATCAGCTCTGGGCGCATGTGCCCCAGAGCTCCGGCTCGGTAGTTGGACACATCGGTCCAACCACTCCGCGGCACGTGGGATCTTCCCAGGCCAGGGATCAAACCAGCACCCCTTGCACTTCAAGGCAGTGTCCTTACCCACTGGACCACCAGGGAAGCCCCCCCCTTATCATGTTTTGAGGACCACAAGACTGCCCCATTGCTTTCTGCTCTGATCATCTTCCATAGCTGAGCCAGAGATAATCCACCATCCATACATACTGTTCCTTTCACACCTTGTATCACATAAAGCATAGATTTCTTTTCTTCAAAAGTATTGTTCACACAGTATATGGACTAGGGACTCCTGGTGATCCAGTGGCTCAAACCCCACACTCGCAGTGCAAGAGGCCTGGGCTCAATCCCTCCTCAGGGAATTGAGCTCCACGTGCTGCAGCTAACGAGTTCACATGCCTCAAGGTGGCACAGCCAAAGAAATACTTTAAATAGACTAGATGAAGAACTTAAAGGAATAGGGAGAGCAATGGTGGTGGTTTAGTTGCTAAGTCATGTCCGACTCTTGCACCCACATGGACCGTAGCCTGCCAGGCTCCTCTGTCCATAGGATTTCCCAACCAAGAATACTGGAGTGGGTTGCCATGCCCTCCTCCAGGGGATCTTCCTGATCCGGGGATCAAAGCTTTGTCTCCTGCATTGTACACAAATTCTTTACCGACTGAGCCACTAGAGAAGCCCTAATAGGGAGACCTCAAATCTCTAATTTGTGTACTTAACTCTTTTTTGGCCATACCTGCTAGAACCCAGTCTTCACCAGATTATGGAGCCCTCTCCTCCCCTCCTCCTCCTCCTCCCCCATCCTCCTCAATCTCAGTCCATTTCTGTGGAGAGCTCAGCTCTGAGACTCCCCTGAGTATCCAAAGGTTCTGCTGAACTGAAATCTCACGCCCTTGTCTCTCCCACGGGTCCCTGTCAGAGGAACAGAGCCAGAGAGAGGTCTCTCTCTCTCAGCTGGTGTAAACTGTGTTCTTCAAAAGGCAGAGGCAGTTATGGATAATTTGGGCTCTATTTTTCACTTTCACATTCCTTTTAGATAATACTAAATAAAGACAGTTTATATAAGAGTTTATGTAATAATATTGGGGACTATAGTAGAAATCACTAAGAAAGATAAGTTGCTGGGGATCTGAAGTTTCATTCCCTGTGAAATTTAATACTATTTTAACATTTTTAGATTGTGATTATAAAAAATAATAGAATCTAAAATTGAGGTAAATATCTGCTGTTAAGCACAAAAATAGAATGGGATGGAGCAGACTGAGCTTCTCCAAGGTTTCTGCCCACAAGCATCAGATAATTGCTTTTCTCTGGCCATGGATTTCAGCAGCTCAAGAGCTAAATAAATACCAAACTGGAGTGAAACCTTTTAAAACCACTGGCTGCCTTGCTTACTGTAATAATACATTTTTAATCACAATATTTAAGGATAGTTAAAGCTGTATAATTTAGGCAGAGTTGTTATTTTGGCACATTTGTATATCTATATATAAAATGCATTGTGTCTTATAGGCAAAACTGCTGAAATATTGCCAGAATGGTTCTTGATTTATTTTCAGAAACCAAGCACCAACTATAAAATTATAAAAGAGAAGATTAATAGACTCAACTGAATGAGAATATAAAATTACTCTGTTAAAGGCACACTAAAAAAAAGTGATAACTCCGTGTAAACTAGAAGAAAATATTTGCAATACATATCATCCTCAAGGGACTAATTCAGAATATATGTATATCAATAAGAAAAAGTCAACACAATAAGAAAACTATAGACAAATAGACAATTAAGACAGAAGAAAATAGAAAAGGCTCGATTCCACTAATGATCAGGAAAATGCAGGTTAAAACGGAAAGATACAGTTTCATAATCTTCAGATCAGCAAGTACAGAGCATCACACACCAAGGACTGGCTGGCTGTAGGCAATGTGTGTTTGGGTTCACTTTAGTGGGAAAATGGTTTGAAACTTCCCTTCAAAATTTGGAGATGTGCATATCTCACAACCCAGCAATTATACTTCTAGACTTAGACATAAGGGTCCTCTTAAACTTTGTAAAAAATATACTTTAATGAAAGAAACAAAAATGGTTATGTGCATGCTAAGTCATTTCAGTTGTGTCCTACTCTTTGTGATCCTATGGACTTCAGCCTGCCAGGCTTCTCTATCCATGGGCATCCTCCAGGCAAGAACACTGTAGTGGGTTGTCATGCCCTCCTCCAGGGGATCTTCCTGACCGAGGGATGGAAACTGCATCTCCTGCGGCTCCTACAATGCAGCTGTGTTCTACCAGGAAAGCCCCAAAACTAGTACAGTCATTAGCATATTTTTGAAGTTTGGAGATAAAAAAAAAAAAACAAAAACGGGACTTCACTGGTGGTCCAATGGGTAAGGACACTGTCTTGCAGTGCAAAGGGTGCCGGTTCGATCCCTGGCCTGGGAAGATCCCACGTGCCGCGGAGTGGCTGGACCGATGTGTCCAACTACTGAGCTGGAACTCTGGGGCACATGCACCCAGAGCTGGTGCTCTGTAGCGAGAGAGGCCACTGCAATAGGAGGCCCACACAGGCTGAAAAACAAAGATGGATGGAAATAAATAGATGAAAGACCAATAGAAGTGGCCAAAAAAAACCAAACAAACACCTTTTTTGTTATCTGACTGGGGCTCCATCTAGCCCTAATTGGATTTATCCATCATCAGATGCATGCCTACAATGAGCAAGTAATCACATCTTTTTCTTAAATCTTTCAATCCACAATTCCACTTTACTCTCCTAGAAACTGAAATTTCCATAAGAAGAGGTGCAGCTCTCTCAGCCTTTCTGAGTCGTCAATCATCCTCAGGGGTATAATTTTCAATAAGAAAAAGTCAACACAATAAGAAAACTATAGACAAATAGACAATTAAGACAGAAGAAAATAGAAAAGGCTCGATTCCACTAATGATCAGGAAAATGCAGGTTAAAACGGAAAGATACAGTTTCATAATCTTCAGATCAGCAAGTACAGAGCATCACACACCAAGGACTGGCTGGCTGTAGGCAATGTGTGTTTGGGTTCACTTTAGTGGGAAAATGGTTTGAAACTTCCCTTCAAAATTTGGAGATGTGCATATCTCACAACCCAGCAATTATACTTCTAGACTTAGACATAAGGGTCCTCTTAAACTTTGTAAAAAATATACTTTAATGAAAGAAACAAAAATGGTTATGTGCATGCTAAGTCATTTCAGTTGTGTCCTACTCTTTGTGATCCTATGGACTTCAGCCTGCCAGGCTTCTCTATCCATGGGCATCCTCCAGGCAAGAACACTGTAGTGGGTTGTCATGCCCTCCTCCAGGGGATCTTCCTGACCGAGGGATGGAAACTGCATCTCCTGCGGCTCCTACAATGCAGCTGTGTTCTACCAGGAAAGCCCCAAAACTAGTACAGTCATTAGCATATTTTTGAAGTTTGGAGATAAAAAAAAAAAAACAAAAACGGGACTTCACTGGTGGTCCAATGGGTAAGGACACTGTCTTGCAGTGCAAAGGGTGCCGGTTCGATCCCTGGCCTGGGAAGATCCCACGTGCCGCGGAGTGGCTGGACCGATGTGTCCAACTACTGAGCTGGAACTCTGGGGCACATGCACCCAGAGCTGGTGCTCTGTAGCGAGAGAGGCCACTGCAATAGGAGGCCCACACAGGCTGAAAAACAAAGATGGATGGAAATAAATAGATGAAAGACCAATAGAAGTGGCCAAAAAAAACCAAACAAACACCTTTTTTGTTATCTGACTGGGGCTCCATCTAGCCCTAATTGGATTTATCCATCATCAGATGCATGCCTACAATGAGCAAGTAATCACATCTTTTTCTTAAATCTTTCAATCCACAATTCCACTTTACTCTCCCTAGAAACTGAAATCCACCTCCATTTCCATAAGAAGAGGTGCAGCTCTCTCAGCCTTTCTGAGTCGTGCAGTCTAGAGAGAAAGTCCAGGCTTTATGATATCCTAGCCTTGAGTTTCTTTTCTAGCCTTCCCTTCAGCAGGAGTCTGGTCTCTGAGTCATTCCCTAGAGCATCTATTTTCCCCACTTCAGGAATAGTTTAGTCATCAGCCACAAACAAAAATGCATATGGAAACCAGGCAGGTAGTGTTAGAGCATAAAGCAAGGCAAGTGTTTCAAAATAGGAAATGATGGCAACCATAGCAAATTGGAGATGCAAGTGCTACCTGAGAACCACTTCTAAGCAACTCCAGCTGCTGGCTAAAGGAGTGATTGTTCCGGAGGTGCCAGATTTATATAGGAAATATCCCGATTTTAAAAATACTGTGCAAGCTAAACAATACAGTACAGCCCTTGGGCCATGAATTGGCAGGCTTTGATCTAAACTCATTGGAAGAAAAATATTTTCTCTATGAGCAAGGCTGTATTCCTGTTTCTAAAGACAATTGGGCTCATTACTGTGCTGCAGGGTTTTCAGTTCTTTCCTTCTTTGAGGTTGCAGGGCATCCCCCGTGGCTCAGCAGTAGAGAATCTGCCTGCAGTGCAGGAGAGGTAAGAGATTTGGATTCAGTCCCTGGATCGAGAAGATCCCTTGCAGGAGGCATGACAACCCACTCCAAGATTCTCTTCTGGAGAATCCCATAGACAGAGGAGCCTGGAGGGCAACAGTCCCTATGGTTTCAAAGAGTCAGACATAACTGAAGGGACTGAGCACACACATGAGGTTGGAGGAGTTGTGAAATCACTCCAGTGACTGTTCAGTATCCAGAAATAAGCATTCTTTGTTTATTTTAATTTTATGGATATTTCTTCATTGGATAATTTGTGTCATTGACATACTTAACTTATTTTTACCTTGAACGTTTTTCTTGTTATTGTGTTGTAATAAAAGCTTAATTCTGCAAGTGGTTGCTCAGGGTTGTTCATTAAGCTTCAGAGCAGTGTTGAGGTAGAAAAAATATATACCTTAAAAACATCAGGTTAAATGGTGACTAGGACTCCTGTGTAAATTAGAACACAAATTAATGTTTGTTCAGGCTAGGTATCTGCCAGAGTAGGGAATTAAAGTGTCCAAGATAAATAAATATATGAACCATTGAATAGAAAGTACAAAAATGAATTTGTGAATAATGAGTATTTGGGGACTGGAAATCTGTTCTTCCAATAATTCCCCATTATATAAATTTGACAAATAATGACACAATCCATCAGTGTTTTTTTTTTTTTAAAGATTTATTTATTTATTTATTTTGGTGGGGATGGAGGGGAGAAGGCGGGCCACTTCTATTGGTCATTCATTTGTCCATTTTCATCCATCTTTGTTCTTTGGCCTGTGTGGGCCTCCCATCGTGGTGGCCTCTGTTGTCGCAGAGCACTGGCTTTGGGCGCATGCGCTCCAGAGCTCCAGCTTGGTAGTTGGACACATCAGTCCAGCCACTCCGCGGCATGTGGGATCTTCCTAGGCCAGGGATCGAACCGGCACCCCTTGCACTGCAAGGTGGTGTCCTTACCCACTGGACCACCAGGGAAGCCCCTCCATCAGTGTTTTATGTAATTTTCAAGGACAGCACAGTGAGCTGCTTTCTGAGCAACTGGTTTTGAAGTTTTACAAATCCAGTAATGCTTTCCAGCACAAACTTGAGGAATTGTGTCCCTAAAGGAGAAAAAGTAGAACTAAAGAGCATCACAGCATCCTGCACGCTGTATCAAACTGGTACAGGTCACTGTATTTCCAAGGGGCTTACACAAGTGGTCTCAGGCTAACAGCAAACATCATGCTTAGGGAGGGAACAGATCAAACATGGTAAAATCCATCTTCCAATGACTGTTTGGTTGCATGTTATGTAATGTCAATACTATGCAGTATGGAGGAGCAGCCATGACTGTGTGTGGTGGGTACTGTCTCTACAAGAACCCTCACGTCGGAGGTCAGAAGTCCACGAGAGCAAACCTGTGTACCCCAAACTGGCACAGTCCCTCAGCAGAGTGAAGTGTTGAGGCTCTCAGCCCCTGGAAAATGGGAACCACGTTCTGAGAAAAATCACCGTGAATTTCAGTCTCTGTGGTTATTTTAAACATGTCATCTAGCACAGAATAAGAGTAAGAGCTACAAGAAAAAAAAAAACAGAGAAACAGGACTCATTAATTGAGGGGAAAAAATACATGATGATACAGACTCACAAATATACTAGCTATTTGAGTTGGCAAAAAAGGACTTCAGATAGCTAGTATGAATATGTTAAAGAATGTAGAGGAAAATATGGATTAAGTAAATTAAAATTTTCTTTTTTCTCAATTTCTTTGAGATATAATTGACATATAACATCATATGAGTTTAAGGTATACAACATGGTTTGATATAATTGTATATTACAAAATAATTGCTACAATAAATTTAGTTAATATCTGTTACCTCACATAGTTACAATTTTTTTGTTGTGATGAGAACTTTGAAGATCTACTGTTGTAGCAACTTTCAAATAGACGGCACAGTATTGTTAACTGTATTCACCACATATCCCTAGAACTAATTTATCTCATAACTGGAAGTTTTACTTTTTGACCATCTTCACCTGTTCCCCCTATCCCCAGCTCCCACTTATGCTAACCACCAATCTGTTCACTTTTCATAAGAGTTTGTTTCTTTATTTTTTAGGTTCCACATATAAGTGAAATCATACAGTATTTGTGTTTCACTGTCTCACTTATTTCACTTAACACCCTCCAGGTCCATCCATGTCACAAATGGCAGAGTCTCCATCTTTCTCATGGCTGAAAAAATAATATCCCATTGTGTATGTGTATAAATATGATTTAGTCACTAAGTCCTGTAAGCCTCTTGCAACCCCTTGGACTGTAGCCCACCAGGCTCTTCTGGCCATGGAATTCTCTAGGCAAGAATATTGGAGTGGGTAGCCATTCTTTTCTCCAGGGGATCTTCCTAACCCAGGAATCAAACCTGGGTCTCCCGCTTTGCAGGCAGATTCTTTACCAACTGAGCTATGAGAGAAGTCCGTAAGTGTGTATATATATTTCATATTCTCACAGCATCCCTCACGTCGGAGGTCAGAAGTCCACGAGAGCAAACCTGTGTACCCCAAACTGGCACAGTCCCTCAGCAGAGTGAAGTGTTGAGGCTCTCAGCCCCTGGAAAATGGGAACCACGTTCTGAGAAAAATCACCGTGAATTTCAGTCTCTGTGGTTATTTTAAACATGTCATCTAGCACAGAATAAGAGTAAGAGCTACAAGAAAAAAAAAAACAGAGAAACAGGACTCATTAATTGAGGGGAAAAAATACATGATGATACAGACTCACAAATATACTAGCTATTTGAGTTGGCAAAAAAGGACTTCAGATAGCTAGTATGAATATGTTAAAGAATGTAGAGGAAAATATGGATTAAGTAAATTAAAATTTTCTTTTTTCTCAATTTCTTTGAGATATAATTGACATATAACATCATATGAGTTTAAGGTATACAACATGGTTTGATATAATTGTATATTACAAAATAATTGCTACAATAAATTTAGTTAATATCTGTTACCTCACATAGTTACAATTTTTTTGTTGTGATGAGAACTTTGAAGATCTACTGTTGTAGCAACTTTCAAATAGACGGCACAGTATTGTTAACTGTATTCACCACATATCCCTAGAACTAATTTATCTCATAACTGGAAGTTTTACTTTTTGACCATCTTCACCTGTTCCCCCTATCCCCAGCTCCCACTTATGCTAACCACCAATCTGTTCACTTTTCATAAGAGTTTGTTTCTTTATTTTTTAGGTTCCACATATAAGTGAAATCATACAGTATTTGTGTTTCACTGTCTCACTTATTTCACTTAACACCCTCCAGGTCCATCCATGTCACAAATGGCAGAGTCTCCATCTTTCTCATGGCTGAAAAAATAATATCCCATTGTGTATGTGTATAAATATGATTTAGTCACTAAGTCCTGTAAGCCTCTTGCAACCCCTTGGACTGTAGCCCACCAGGCTCTTCTGGCCATGGAATTCTCTAGGCAAGAATATTGGAGTGGGTAGCCATTCTTTTCTCCAGGGGATCTTCCTAACCCAGGAATCAAACCTGGGTCTCCCG
The DNA here is from genome assembly GCA_022376925.1 of Tragulus kanchil. Taxonomy (NCBI): domain Eukaryota; kingdom Metazoa; phylum Chordata; class Mammalia; order Artiodactyla; family Tragulidae; genus Tragulus; species Tragulus kanchil. The sequence continues at coordinate 23,453,621 of JAIOJX010000032.1, forward strand.
CTTTGCAGGCAGATTCTTTACCAACTGAGCTATGAGAGAAGTCCGTAAGTGTGTATATATATTTCATATTCTTTACCCATTCATTCATTGATAGACATAGGTTGTTTCCATGCCTTGGCTGTTGCAAAAACTGCTGCAGTGAGCATGGGGGTGCAGGCATCTCTTCAAGACTCTGATTTCATTTCCTTTAGAAACATATCCAGAAGGGGAACTACTAGATCATATTATTTATAGGTCTTGTATTTTCAGGGGCCTCCACACTATTCTCTGTAGCATCTGCACCAGTTTACATTCCCACCAATAGCATTCACAGAAGAACTGTACAAAAAGGGACTTAATGACCTGGATAACCACCATGGTGTGATCACTCATCTAGAGCCAGACATTCTGGAATGTGAAGTTAATGGGTCCTAGGAAGCATTACTACAAACAAAGCTGGTAGAGGTGGTGGAATTCCAGCTGAGCTATTTCAAATATTAAAAGATGATGCTATTAAAATGCTGCACTCAGTTTGCCTGCAAATTTGGAAAACTCAGCAGTGACGACGGGACTGGAAAAGGTCGGTTTTCATTTCAATCCCAAAGAAGGGCCATGCCAAAGAATGTTCAAGCTACAGCACGTTTGCACTCATTTCACGTGCTAGCAAGATAATGCTCAAAATCCTTCAAGCGAGGCTTCAACAGTATGTGAACCAAGAATTTCCAGATGTACAACCTGAATTTAGAAAAGGCAGAGGAACCAGAGATCAAATTGCCAACATGTGTTGGAACACAGAGAAAGCAAGGGAATTCCAGAAGACATCTACTTCTGTTTCATTGACTAAGCTAAAGCCTTTGACTGTGTGGATCACAACAAACTGGAAAATTCTTAGACAGATAGGAATACCAGACCACCTTACTTGCCTCCTGAGAAACCTGTATGCAGATCAAAAAGCAACAGTTAGAACTGGACATGGAGCAATGGACTGGTTCAACACTGGGAAAGGAATATGTCAAAGCTGTATATTGTACCCTGCTTATTTAATTTATATGCAGAGTACATCATGTGAAATTCTGATCAAACCTGGGTCTCCCGCTTTGCAGGCAGATTCTTTACCAACTGAGCTATGAGAGAAGTCCGTAAGTGTGTATATATATTTCATATTCTTTACCCATTCATTCATTGATAGACATAGGTTGTTTCCATGCCTTGGCTGTTGCAAAAACTGCTGCAGTGAGCATGGGGGTGCAGGCATCTCTTCAAGACTCTGATTTCATTTCCTTTAGAAACATATCCAAAAGGGGGAACTACTAGATCATATTATTTATAGGTCTTGTATTTTCAGGGGCCTCCACACTATTCTCTGTAGCATCTGCACCAGTTTACATTCCCACCAATAGCATTCACAGAAGAACTGTACAAAAAGGGACTTAATGACCTGGATAACCACCATGGTGTGATCACTCATCTAGAGCCAGACATTCTGGAATGTGAAGTTAATGGGTCCTAGGAAGCATTACTACAAACAAAGCTGGTAGAGGTGGTGGAATTCCAGCTGAGCTATTTCAAATATTAAAAGATGATGCTATTAAAATGCTGCACTCAGTTTGCCTGCAAATTTGGAAAACTCAGCAGTGACGACGGGACTGGAAAAGGTCGGTTTTCATTTCAATCCCAAAGAAGGGCCATGCCAAAGAATGTTCAAGCTACAGCACGTTTGCACTCATTTCACGTGCTAGCAAGATAATGCTCAAAATCCTTCAAGCGAGGCTTCAACAGTATGTGAACCAAGAATTTCCAGATGTACAACCTGAATTTAGAAAAGGCAGAGGAACCAGAGATCAAATTGCCAACATGTGTTGGAACACAGAGAAAGCAAGGGAATTCCAGAAGACATCTACTTCTGTTTCATTGACTAAGCTAAAGCCTTTGACTGTGTGGATCACAACAAACTGGAAAATTCTTAGACAGATAGGAATACCAGACCACCTTACTTGCCTCCTGAGAAACCTGTATGCAGATCAAAAAGCAACAGTTAGAACTGGACATGGAGCAATGGACTGGTTCAACACTGGGAAAGGAATATGTCAAAGCTGTATATTGTACCCTGCTTATTTAATTTATATGCAGAGTACATCATGTGAAATTCTGATCTGGATGAAGCACAAACTGGAATCAATATTGATGGTAGAAATATTAATAACCTCACATATGCAGATGACACCACCCTTATGATCAGAAAGCAAAGAGGAACTAAAGAGCCTCTTGATGAAGGTGAAAAAGGAGAGTGAAAAAAACTAGCTTAAAGCTTAACATTCAAAAAACTAACATCATGACATCATCTCCCATCACTTCATGGCAAATAGATGGGGAAAGAATAGAAACAGTGACAGACTTTATTTACTTGAGCTCCAAAGTCATTGTGGATGGTGACTGCAGCCATGAAATTAAAAGATGCTTGCTAGTTGAAAGAAAAGCTATGACAGACCTAGACAGTGTCTTAAGAAAAAAACAAAACAAAACAAAACAGAGACATCACTTTGCCAACAAAAGTCCATAGAGTCAGAGCTATGGTTTTTCCAGTAGTCATGTATGGATGGGAGAGTTGGACCATAGAGAAGGCTGAGCACTGAAGAATTCATTCTTTCAAACTGTGGTGCTGGAGAAGACTCTTGAGAGTCCCTTGGACAACAAGGAGACCAAACCAGTTAATCCTGAAGGAAATAAACCCTAAATATTCATTGGAAGGACTGATGCTGAAGCTGAAGCGCCAGCCTTTTGGCCACCTGATGGGAAGAGCTGACTCACTGGAAAAGACCCTGATGCTGGGACAGATTGAGGGCAGGAGAAGAAGGAGGTGACAGAGGATGAGATGGTTGGATGGCATCATTGACTCAATGGACATGAGTTTGAGGAAGCTCTGGGAGATAAGTGAAGGACAGGGAAGCCTGGTATGTTGCAGTACATGAGGTCACAAAGAGTCAGACACAATTTGGGAACAGAACAACAACAAGCAATAACATATCACAGCCTTCTCTTTTTCTCCACGTGCTCATAGTGGTTGTTGTTTCTTGTCTTTTTGATAACAGCCATTCTGACTGGTATGAGGTGATAGATAATTGACTGTAGTTTGGATTTGCCTTCTCTTTTGATGTTGAGCACCTTTTTCATGTACCTGCTGGCCATGAATTTGGAGCTTATTTAATTTATATGCAGAGTACATCATGTGAAATTCTGATCTGGATGAAGCACAAACTGGAATCAATATTGATGGTAGAAATATTAATAACCTCACATATGCAGATGACACCACCCTTATGATCAGAAAGCAAAGAGGAACTAAAGAGCCTCTTGATGAAGGTGAAAAAGGAGAGTGAAAAAAACTAGCTTAAAGCTTAACATTCAAAAAACTAACATCATGACATCATCTCCCATCACTTCATGGCAAATAGATGGGGAAAGAATAGAAACAGTGACAGACTTTATTTACTTGAGCTCCAAAGTCATTGTGGATGGTGACTGCAGCCATGAAATTAAAAGATGCTTGCTAGTTGAAAGAAAAGCTATGACAGACCTAGACAGTGTCTTAAGAAAAAAACAAAACAAAACAAAACAGAGACATCACTTTGCCAACAAAAGTCCATAGAGTCAGAGCTATGGTTTTTCCAGTAGTCATGTATGGATGGGAGAGTTGGACCATAGAGAAGGCTGAGCACTGAAGAATTCATTCTTTCAAACTGTGGTGCTGGAGAAGACTCTTGAGAGTCCCTTGGACAACAAGGAGACCAAACCAGTTAATCCTGAAGGAAATAAACCCTAAATATTCATTGGAAGGACTGATGCTGAAGCTGAAGCGCCAGCCTTTTGGCCACCTGATGGGAAGAGCTGACTCACTGGAAAAGACCCTGATGCTGGGACAGATTGAGGGCAGGAGAAGAAGGAGGTGACAGAGGATGAGATGGTTGGATGGCATCATTGACTCAATGGACATGAGTTTGAGGAAGCTCTGGGAGATAAGTGAAGGACAGGGAAGCCTGGTATGTTGCAGTACATGAGGTCACAAAGAGTCAGACACAATTTGGGAACAGAACAACAACAAGCAATAACATATCACAGCCTTCTCTTTTTCTCCACGTGCTCATAGTGGTTGTTGTTTCTTGTCTTTTTGATAACAGCCATTCTGACTGGTATGAGGTGATAGATAATTGACTGTAGTTTGGATTTGCCTTCTCTTGATGATAAGTGATGTTGAGCACCTTTTTCATGTACCTGCTGGCCATGAATAGCTTCTCTGGGAAAAAGTATCTTTCCAGATCATCTATCCAGTTTTTAATTGGACAATTTTATATTATTTTGCTTTTGAGTTGCATTTATTTTAAAGTCTTATTGAGTATATTGCAATATTGTTTCTATTTCATCTTTTGGTTTTTCCTCCTTGAGACATGTGGGATCCCAGGTCCCCAAAGCAGAGATTGAACCCACATCCTCTGCATTGGAAAGTGCAGTCCCAGCCACTGGACCACCAGGGAAGTCTGGAGTTGCATGTATTTTACATTATAGCCTCTATCACATAGATTATTTGAAAATACTTTCTCCCATCTCATAAGCTACCTTTTCATTTCGTTGATGGTTTCTATTGATGTGAAGAGGTTTTTAGTTTGATATGGTTCTACTTGTTTATTTTTGCTCTTACTGCTTGTTCATTAGGTGACATATATAAATAACCATTGGACTTTTATGACTTCGGGTCTTACATTAGGTCCTTTATTTCAGGTTAATTTTTGAGAGTTGCCTGAGTCTAGTTTAGTTCTCTTGCATAAGCATATCCAGTTTCCCTAGCACCACTTATTGAAGAGACTGTCTTTTCCCCATTGGATGTTTTTGGCTCCATTATCAAATATTAGTTGACTATAAATGTGAAGGCTTATTTCTGGGTTTTCATCAGTTCTCTAAATGGGAACATGTATATTGATGATTGTTATATCATCTTGATGCATTGAATTCTTTATCATTGCGTTCACTTGCTCAGTTGTGTCTGATTCTTTGCTACCCCATGGACTTGAAGACTTCTCGTCGGTTCTTCAGGCAAGATACTAAGTGGGTTACCATTGACTCAATGGACATGAGTTTGAGGAAGCTCTGGGAGATAAGTGAAGGACAGGGAAGCCTGGTATGTTGCAGTACATGAGGTCACAAAGAGTCAGACACAATTTGGGAACAGAACAACAACAAGCAATAACATATCACAGCCTTCTCTTTTTCTCCACGTGCTCATAGTGGTTGTTGTTTCTTGTCTTTTTGATAACAGCCATTCTGACTGGTATGAGGTGATAGATAATTGACTGTAGTTTGGATTTGCCTTCTCTTGATGATAAGTGATGTTGAGCACCTTTTTCATGTACCTGCTGGCCATGAATAGCTTCTCTGGGAACACGTCTCTTTCCTGATCATCTATCCAGTTTTTAATTGGACAATTTTATATTATTTTGCTTTTGAGTTGCATTTATTTTAAAGTCTTATTGAGTATATTGCAATATTGTTTCTATTTCATCTTTTGGTTTTTCCTCCTTGAGACATGTGGGATCCCAGGTCCCCAAAGCAGAGATTGAACCCACATCCTCTGCATTGGAAAGTGCAGTCCCAGCCACTGGACCACCAGGGAAGTCTGGAGTTGCATGTATTTTACATTATAGCCTCTATCACATAGATTATTTGAAAATACTTTCTCCCATCTCATAAGCTACCTTTTCATTTCGTTGATGGTTTCTATTGATGTGAAGAGGTTTTTAGTTTGATATGGTTCTACTTGTTTATTTTGCTCTTACTGCTTGTTCATTAGGTGACATATATAAATAACCATTGGACTTTTATGACTTCGGGTCTTACATTAGGTCCTTTATTTCAGGTTAATTTTTGAGAGTTGCCTGAGTCTAGTTTAGTTCTCTTGCATAAGCATATCCAGTTTCCCTAGCACCACTTATTGAAGAGACTGTCTTTTCCCCATTGGATGTTTTTGGCTCCATTATCAAATATTAGTTGACTATAAATGTGAAGGCTTATTTCTGGGTTTTCATCAGTTCTCTAAATGGGAACATGTATATTGATGATTGTTATATCATCTTGATGCATTGAATTCTTTATCATTGCGTTCACTTGCTCAGTTGTGTCTGATTCTTTGCTACCCCATGGACTGTAGCCCACCAGACTTCTCTGTCCATGGGATTCTTCAGGCAAGAATACTGAAGTGGGTTACCATTTATTATTATATAACAACCTTCTTTGTCTCTTGTTATAAGTTTTGAGTTAAAATCTATTTTGTCAGATATAAGTATAGATACCACTTATCTTTTAGGCTCTACTGGCATTGAATATCTTCTTCCATCTTTTCACTTGGAACCTACATGTGAGGTGTGAAGCCACTGACCCTGTTGCTAGGAACATGGATCTTTCTTCAAGTACCCTAATGACTGACCCACATCCCACACCCACGGCTTACTCCTACTTCTCTTATTGGTTAACTCTGAGTTTGGGTCTTTTACTATCCTGGTTGGGCTTTTGTGCACAGAAAGGAATACTTATAAGTTGTTTTAACCCATATTATATTATTATAGCTACAAAGGTAAAAACCTTGTTTTCCTTAAACATTTACAGCTTTTATTTCATTTATAAATTTTATAATTTTAATCAAAATTGAGAACAATCATTTATACTTGTGCTTTTTCAGTGAATTCATACATGTAACATATTTAGATATTTAACTTTAATCAAATTCCCTTGGCTATTGCAAAGTACAGATTTAATACAACTGACCCTCTCAAACATTTCAGATATACCAAGAGGATTACAAATGTAAGAAACAAAATCTTCCTAAGCATTTAAGCCACTCCTGTCAATCTACTAAATCAGCCTTATAAACTTTGTAGATAAAGTCCTTTTAAGCCTTTCAAAAATCATTTAAGCCACTTTCCTGTCATTAACTAATAAATGGTTAATTTTTGAGAGTTGCCTGAGTCTAGTTTAGTTCTCTTGCATAAGCATATCCAGTTTCCCTAGCACCACTTATTGAAGAGACTGTCTTTTCCCCATTGGATGTTTTTGGCTCCATTATCAAATATTAGTTGACTATAAATGTGAAGGCTTATTTCTGGGTTTTCATCAGTTCTCTAAATGGGAACATGTATATTGATGATTGTTATATCATCTTGATGCATTGAATTCTTTATCATTGCGTTCACTTGCTCAGTTGTGTCTGATTCTTTGCTACCCCATGGACTGTAGCCCACCAGACTTCTCTGTCCATGGGATTCTTCAGGCAAGAATACTGAAGTGGGTTACCATTTATTATTATATAACAACCTTCTTTGTCTCTTGTTATAAGTTTTGAGTTAAAATCTATTTTGTCAGATATAAGTATAGATACCACTTATCTTTTAGGCTCTACTGGCATTGAATATCTTCTTCCATCTTTTCACTTGGAACCTACATGTGAGGTGTGAAGCCACTGACCCTGTTGCTAGGAACATGGATCTTTCTTCAAGTACCCTAATGACTGACCCACATCCCACACCCACGGCTTACTCCTACTTCTCTTATTGGTTAACTCTGAGTTTGGGTCTTTTACTATCCTGGTTGGGCTTTTGTGCACAGAAAGGAATACTTATAAGTTGTTTTAACCCATATTATATTATTATAGCTACAAAGGTAAAAACCTTGTTTTCCTTAAACATTTACAGCTTTTATTTCATTTATAAATTTTATAATTTTAATCAAAATTGAGAACAATCATTTATACTTGTGCTTTTTCAGTGAATTCATACATGTAACATATTTAGATATTTAACTTTAATCAAATTCCCTTGGCTATTGCAAAGTACAGATTTAATACAACTGACCCTCTCAAACATTTCAGATATACCAAGAGGATTACAAATGTAAGAAACAAAATCTTCCTAAGCATTTAAGCCACTCCTGTCAATCTACTAAATCAGCCTTATAAACTTTGTAGATAAAGTCCTTTTAAGCCTTTCAAAAATCATTAAGAAAATTAATAAGAGTATGTACAGGACATCAATGGTTATATTTAAACACAACTTACATAAGAGTACCCTGAGTTTTAGAGATTATAAATTATTCATCCTACTAACAGGAACAAAAAAGCATGTCAGACCAACTGATGTTCCAAGGTCAAAAACTTAGGACAATGGCCTGAGTTCCAGGTGAATCATAGAGCAAACACAAGGTCATAGAAGCCCTAGCAGCTCTGGGTCATACACCTTCTTATGGACAGATTTTGTCTGTCATGGCATAAAGCACTCTCCACGCATGACTTCCAAAGATCTGACCAACTGTGTCCATTAGTCAACTGAAGTTAACCGTTTCAATTTTTGACAATCCAGTGATTTCTTTCCTCATAAATGACTTGCCCTTGGGCTTCCCTGGTGGTCCAGTGGGTAAAGAGTCTGCCTTGCAGTGCAAGGGGCACCGATTCAATCCCTGGCCCGGGAAGATCCCACATGCCACAGAGCAGCTAGACCGGTGTGTCCAATTAGGAGCCAGCGCTCTGGAACCCATGTGCCCAGAGAAGGTGCTATGCAGTTAGAGATGCCATTACAATGGGAGGCCACACAGGTGGAAGAATAAAGATGGATGAAAACAAATAAATAAAAAATCAATTTAAAAAAGAGGCTCCAAATTTTTTAAAAAAATGACCTGTTCTTAAGTAAATGAGAGCTTTCCAGGTCTTAGTTTTAAAGTTTCATTTTCTGTAACTCTTGTGTAAACTTCTGTACTAAAGCAAAGAACATTTGGTCTTTTTTTTTCAAGCTTCTTTTTAAACATTTACAGTTTTTATTTCATTTATAAATTTTATAATTTTAATCAAAATTGAGAACAATCATTTATACTTGTGCTTTTTCAGTGAATTCATACATGTAACATATTTAGATATTTAACTTTAATCAAATTCCCTTGGCTATTGCAAAGTACAGATTTAATACAACTGACCCTCTCAAACATTTCAGATATACCAAGAGGATTACAAATGTAAGAAACAAAATCTTCCTAAGCATTTAAGCCACTCCTGTCAATCTACTAAATCAGCCTTATAAACTTTGTAGATAAAGTCCTTTTAAGCCTTTCAAAAATCATTAAGAAAATTAATAAGAGTATGTACAGGACATCAATGGTTATATTTAAACACAACTTACATAAGAGTACCCTGAGTTTTAGAGATTATAAATTATTCATCCTACTAACAGGAACAAAAAAGCATGTCAGACCAACTGATGTTCCAAGGTCAAAAACTTAGGACAATGGCCTGAGTTCCAGGTGAATCATAGAGCAAACACAAGGTCATAGAAGCCCTAGCAGCTCTGGGTCATACACCTTCTTATGGACAGATTTTGTCTGTCATGGCATAAAGCACTCTCCACGCATGACTTCCAAAGATCTGACCAACTGTGTCCATTAGTCAACTGAAGTTAACCGTTTCAATTTTTGACAATCCAGTGATTTCTTTCCTCATAAATGACTTGCCCTTGGGCTTCCCTGGTGGTCCAGTGGGTAAAGAGTCTGCCTTGCAGTGCAAGGGGCACCGATTCAATCCCTGGCCCGGGAAGATCCCACATGCCACAGAGCAGCTAGACCGGTGTGTCCAATTAGGAGCCAGCGCTCTGGAACCCATGTGCCCAGAGAAGGTGCTATGCAGTTAGAGATGCCATTACAATGGGAGGCCACACAGGTGGAAGAATAAAGATGGATGAAAACAAATAAATAAAAAATCAATTTAAAAAAGAGGCTCCAAATTTTTTAAAAAAATGACCTGTTCTTAAGTAAATGAGAGCTTTCCAGGTCTTAGTTTTAAAGTTTCATTTTCTGTAACTCTTGTGTAAACTTCTGTACTAAAGCAAAGAACATTTTCGTGGAATGTTGGGCGACTTGCTCAGCTGTGATCTTTTACAACTTTTTTATCTTTAAAGCAGAGCAGTTGGCAGCTAGGACATCTTTATCTTCTTTTCTGTATTATGCCATATAAACAACTATATTTCTTTATTCATTAAGGTAGTCTGATTTGTAAGTGTCAGAAATCTCATATTAACCATCTATGCCTGAGTCTTCTAAGAATTTCTAATTTAATTTCATGGGGCTAAAAGAGAATTACAAAATGTCCAAGCTCAGTTTCTGCTATTAATTTTCTGGTAGGCTTGCTGGAATTGTTAATATTGGTCTGTGGAAGCTGATTTCACATTACTTACCTCAGTTTTCTGCTGTCCATTACAGCCGTTAGACATATCTTTATGTCTGAAGTGTCTACTTTAAACATTCTCATTTAAATCTCCAGGAACTAGCACAGTGTTTAGCAAATGATGTGTACTGAACAATTATTCATTGAATGAAATGGGTGATAAATAGATCAATTACTACCAGTAGTCAGTTGTATCTCAGTCATCCAGGTTGCTTTTAGGAGAAATTTAACATATTTGAATTGTTTCCTTTTTTTTAAGATTTCTTTTGATATGGACCTTTAAAAGAGTCTTTGTTGAATTTGTTACAATATTGCTTCTGTTTTATGTTTTGGTTTTTTGGCCAGGAGGATCTTAGCTCCCCCAACCAGGGATTGAACCCACACCCTCTCACATTGGAAAGCAAAGTCTTAACCACTTGACCACTTTGTTAATGTCTCTTGGCCAAGAAAATGTCCTTCCACGCTCTGGGAAGATCCCACATGCCACAGAGCAGCTAGACCGGTGTGTCCAATTAGGAGCCAGCGCTCTGGAACCCATGTGCCCAGAGAAGGTGCTATGCAGTTAGAGATGCCATTACAATGGGAGGCCACACAGGTGGAAGAATAAAGATGGATGAAAACAAATAAATAAAAAATCAATTTAAAAAAGAGGCTCCAAATTTTTTAAAAAAATGACCTGTTCTTAAGTAAATGAGAGCTTTCCAGGTCTTAGTTTTAAAGTTTCATTTTCTGTAACTCTTGTGTAAACTTCTGTACTAAAGCAAAGAACATTTTCGTGGAATGTTGGGCGACTTGCTCAGCTGTGATCTTTTACAACTTTTTTATCTTTAAAGCAGAGCAGTTGGCAGCTAGGACATCTTTATCTTCTTTTCTGTATTATGCCATATAAACAACTATATTTCTTTATTCATTAAGGTAGTCTGATTTGTAAGTGTCAGAAATCTCATATTAACCATCTATGCCTGAGTCTTCTAAGAATTTCTAATTTAATTTCATGGGGCTAAAAGAGAATTACAAAATGTCCAAGCTCAGTTTCTGCTATTAATTTTCTGGTAGGCTTGCTGGAATTGTTAATATTGGTCTGTGGAAGCTGATTTCACATTACTTACCTCAGTTTTCTGCTGTCCATTACAGCCGTTAGACATATCTTTATGTCTGAAGTGTCTACTTTAAACATTCTCATTTAAATCTCCAGGAACTAGCACAGTGTTTAGCAAATGATGTGTACTGAACAATTATTCATTGAATGAAATGGGTGATAAATAGATCAATTACTACCAGTAGTCAGTTGTATCTCAGTCATCCAGGTTGCTTTTAGGAGAAATTTAACATATTTGAATTGTTTCCTTTTTTTTAAGATTTCTTTTGATATGGACCTTTAAAAGAGTCTTTGTTGAATTTGTTACAATATTGCTTCTGTTTTATGTTTTGGTTTTTTGGCCAGGAGGATCTTAGCTCCCCCAACCAGGGATTGAACCCACACCCTCTCACATTGGAAAGCAAAGTCTTAACCACTGGACCACTTGGGAAGTCCCCAAAATGTTTCTTTAATGGCCTCTCTGCTTGTGTTTCTGAAATGCAGTACTTGATATCAGCCATGGCATCAATTAGATTCACATCCTGTCCTTCCAATTCCTGATATTTTATATAACACAATTTTATCAAAATCCTGCAATGGATATTTTATTGCTGGGAGTAAGCATTATAACCAAGGTTTTTTAAATTACCAAGGGCTTTGTATCACTAACCCTATCCTGACCTGTCTCTTCCCAGCTCCTGATTAGTCAGATATTATCAGACTCCGGTTTGGGTCAAAAGTCAGAAAACACCAGATGGTATCATATCTACCTGGATATACAGGACAAACAAGGTTCATTTCAGGAGAAGAGAATGTCAAGTGGGTTCTATGATATTAAAACTCTGAATGTGAAAGGTGGAGTCTGGATAAATTGCAAAAACTTACCTATAGACTTTAAAGAGAAACTTAAAAATCTTGAAGAATCAATTAATATTTGCAGATAAAAAAATGATAACACTTATGGGTGAACGATTAAGACTCTTTATGGCAAAGACTGTAGACTGCTAACCCAATATCTTACCTCCCTTTCTTCCTTAGTAATATAACCCAGATTTTGTTCAGAGCGTCAGTATGCCAAGCTGACACACTACATTTCCCAGCCCCCATTGCACTTGAGGGAGTATTCACTGACATTTGAATAGAAGTCTTTGGTTAGTGTTTCCTGAAACACTCTTTAAAGGGGGCCTGACTTGGATGAGAGAAGAGCCTCTTTGTCCCTTGTTTTCCTTTCTGCTTTCCTAAGATGCAGATGCACTGGCTGGATCTCTGGCAGCCAGCTTGTGACTTCAAAAATGGAAACACATGCTAATGAATGCAGAACAGAAATTTTAAAGTGCCTGGGTCTCTTGTGACTTTGTTGGACCACTTTACCAACTTTCAGACTGGCAGATCATTGGTTTTTTGGGATTTTTTTTTTTGGCCACTCTGTTGATCTTTCATTTATTTATCATTGTTCTTTTGGCCTGTGTTGGCCTCCCATCGCAGTGGCCTCTCTCATTACAGAGCACCGGCTCTGGGAGCACATGATCCAGAGCTCCAGCTCGGTAGTTGGACACATCGGTCCTGCCGCTCCGCAGCACGTGGGATCTTCTCAGGCCAGGGATTGAACCGGTGCCCCTTGCACTGCAAGGCAGTGTCCTTACCCACTGGACCACCAGGGAAGCCCCTGAGCCACGGGATTTTTAAGTTTTCATCTGTTCAAGCTATAAAAAGAGATTTTCAGGACTAGTGCCAACACCCTTCCTGACTGATACATCCTGAAGCTCTGCGTTTTTACTACCTAGTAATCTGAAGATCACTTCACTTGTAAGACAGACTTTTACTAACCACCTACTATGTGTCCTAAACTGGGAAGATTCTCTGTAGGGAGCTCAAAAATGGATCTGACAGGGATCACGAAGTCACTGTCTACTAAAAGAGCTAAGACACGTCCCCTCTACGGTAGTGCTACACATTAATAGAGACTAAAGAGGATCCAAGCACAGCAGGCAGCAGGACATCAGTTTGGAAGAGCGTTCTGAGGAAGGTGAGGTATACAGGCTCTAGACCAAACAAGCCTGAACAAAAAATGCCATCACAAACTATATAAGAAGAAAAGGCTTGTTTCCTTGAGAGAGGAAAATGATTGATAATTCCTTCTTTCTGTTTTTTACACAATTCAGCTGAATATAAGAGCCACTGGAGGTCAAAACAAGGATGCCATTAGGAGTTTTGCCAAGTTTTGAGCATTCCCGTGGAAGAGATTCCTCATCTCATGTTAGTGAAAGGAAACTATTGAAGCAGTGTGACTGCTGTTACTTCCACTAAGTGGTAGCTGAACAATTTAGCCCTGAGACTGACAAGAGCCAGAATTGATTGCCTGGCCGTTCATCAAATCTATCAATGCCAGAACTGAGCAGGTGCGTGTCCCCACGCTCCCCAGAATCCCTGGGTTCCTTTCCTGCATGCAGTTGCTGTTTTACAAGGTAGAGACCATTTCCTGCCTCTTACCGTGTATGAAAATAGTTTCCATAGCCTCTCCCAAACATAGTCTACATTTTACAGTTTTGTCCAGTCTGATAGGATTGTAGAGGGTCTCATTGTGGTTTTAAGGTGCATTTCCATGATCCAGAGCTCCAGCTCGGTAGTTGGACACATCGGTCCTGCCGCTCCGCAGCACGTGGGATCTTCTCAGGCCAGGGATTGAACCGGTGCCCCTTGCACTGCAAGGCAGTGTCCTTACCCACTGGACCACCAGGGAAGCCCCTGAGCCACGGGATTTTTAAGTTTTCATCTGTTCAAGCTATAAAAAGAGATTTTCAGGACTAGTGCCAACACCCTTCCTGACTGATACATCCTGAAGCTCTGCGTTTTTACTACCTAGTAATCTGAAGATCACTTCACTTGTAAGACAGACTTTTACTAACCACCTACTATGTGTCCTAAACTGGGAAGATTCTCTGTAGGGAGCTCAAAAATGGATCTGACAGGGATCACGAAGTCACTGTCTACTAAAAGAGCTAAGACACGTCCCCTCTACGGTAGTGCTACACATTAATAGAGACTAAAGAGGATCCAAGCACAGCAGGCAGCAGGACATCAGTTTGGAAGAGCGTTCTGAGGAAGGTGAGGTATACAGGCTCTAGACCAAACAAGCCTGAACAAAAAATGCCATCACAAACTATATAAGAAGAAAAGGCTTGTTTCCTTGAGAGAGGAAAATGATTGATAATGCGTTCTTTCTTTTTTTTACACAATTCAGCTGAATATAAGAGCCACTGGAGGTCAAAACAAGGATGCCATTAGGAGTTTTGCCAAGTTTTGAGCATTCCCGTGGAAGAGATTCCTCATCTCATGTTAGTGAAAGGAAACTATTGAAGCAGTGTGACTGCTGTTACTTCCACTAAGTGGTAGCTGAACAATTTAGCCCTGAGACTGACAAGAGCCAGAATTGATTGCCTGGCCGTTCATCAAATCTATCAATGCCAGAACTGAGCAGGTGCGTGTCCCCACGCTCCCCAGAATCCCTGGGTTCCTTTCCTGCATGCAGTTGCTGTTTTACAAGGTAGAGACCATTTCCTGCCTCTTACCGTGTATGAAAATAGTTTCCATAGCCTCTCCCAAACATAGTCTACATTTTACAGTTTTGTCCAGTCTGATAGGATTGTAGAGGGTCTCATTGTGGTTTTAAGGTGCATTTCCATGAATACAAAGCAGGGTAAATGTCTTTGATGTGTTTGTGACATATTTGGAACAGCTGCTTGTTCAAATCCTTTGTGCATTTTCTATTGTGCTTTCTGTCTTTTTCTCATTGGTAGGTTTTTAAAAATTTATATATTCTTGATATGAGTCATTTGTCAGTTATATTCATTACAAGTATTTCTTACCAGTCTTCAGTCTTTGTCTTATGATGATGGGGAAGATATCTTATTGATGAGCTCTTTTTTTTATTAATTTTGGCCTCTTTTATAGGTTTTTAACCTATTTATTTTCCTCCATCTTTATTCTTTGGCCTGCGTGGGCCTCCCATAGCAGTGGCCTCTCTTGTTGCAGAGCACCAGCTCTGGATGCATGCGCTCCAGAACACAGGCTCGTAATTGGACACACAGGTCCATCTGCTCCTTGGCATGTGGGATCATCTCAGGCCAGGGATCGAACTAGCGCCCCTTGCACTGCAAGGTGGACTCTTTACCCACTGGTCCACCAGGGAAGCCCTGATGAGCTCTTAATTTTAGTGTTGTCTTATTTATTCATATTTTTTTATGTCTAAGTGCTTTTTATGTAATATTTAAGAAATCCTTCCTTACTTTCAGGTTTTGAAGATATTTTCCTATATTGTCACTTGCAGCCAATTAAGCTGACTGTGCTCTTTTCCTGTGGTGGCCCAGTTTGCAGTGGCTGCGAACATTAGCCTCCTTGGTACTGTGTGGAGACCGTTGCTTGTACAGGTGACCCTAAAGGACCATGGAGACAACTCTCTAGTGGACATTTACGACTGGCATGCTCTGGCCACTAAGTGGTAGCTGAACAATTTAGCCCTGAGACTGACAAGAGCCAGAATTGATTGCCTGGCCGTTCATCAAATCTATCAATGCCAGAACTGAGCAGGTGCGTGTCCCCACGCTCCCCAGAATCCCTGGGTTCCTTTCCTGCATGCAGTTGCTGTTTTACAAGGTAGAGACCATTTCCTGCCTCTTACCGTGTATGAAAATAGTTTCCATAGCCTCTCCCAAACATAGTCTACATTTTACAGTTTTGTCCAGTCTGATAGGATTGTAGAGGGTCTCATTGTGGTTTTAAGGTGCATTTCCATGAATACAAAGCAGGGTAAATGTCTTTGATGTGTTTGTGACATATTTGGAACAGCTGCTTGTTCAAATCCTTTGTGCATTTTTCTATTGTGCTTTCTGTCTTTTTCTCATTGGTAGGTTTTTAAAAATTTATATATTCTTGATATGAGTCATTTGTCAGTTATATTCATTACAAGTATTTCTTACCAGTCTTCAGTCTTTGTCTTATGATGATGGGGAAGATATCTTATTGATGAGCTCTTTTTTTTATTAATTTTGGCCTCTTTTATAGGTTTTTAACCTATTTATTTTCATCCATATTTATTCTTTGGCCTGTGTGGACCTCCCATTGCAGTGGCTTCTCTTGTTGCAGAGCACCAGCTCTGGATGCATGCGCTCCAAAGCACTGGCTCGTAATTGGACACACTGGTCCAGCCACTCCGTGGCATGTGGGATCTTCCTGGGCCAGGGATCGAACTAGCGCCCCTTGCACTGCAAGGTGGACTCTTTACCCACTGGTCCACCAGGGAAGCCCTGATGAGCTCTTAATTTTAGTGTTGTCTTATTTATTCATATTTTTTTATGTCTAAGTGCTTTTTATGTAATATTTAAGAAATCCTTCCTTACTTTCAGGTTTTGAAGATATTTTCCTATATTGTCACTTGCAGCCAATTAAGCTGACTGTGCTCTTTTCCTGTGGTGGCCCAGTTTGCAGTGGCTGCGAACATTAGCCTCCTTGGTACTGTGTGGAGACCGTTGCTTGTACAGGTGACCCTAAAGGACCATGGAGACAACTCTCTAGTGGACATTTACGACTGGCATGCTGTCCCCAGTCTAGGCTCCAGATAGGTATGCATGGTGCCTTTGGAAAGCCCCATGGCACAGTGACCAAGGTCCACAGTGACCAAGTCATAATGTCCATCTGCACCAAGCTGCAGGAGCCTGTGATTGAGACCCTCCACAGGGCCAAGTTCAATTCTCTGGCTGCCAGAAGATCCACATCTCCAGCAAGTGGGAATTTACTAAGTATAATGAGGATGAATCTGAAAACATGGTAGCAGAAATGCAGCTCATCCCGGATGGCTGTGGGCTCAAATACATCCCTAATCGTGGTCCCCTGGACAAATGACAGGCCCTGCCCTCATGAGAGCCTTGGTGCTATCCCGTGCTTAATCATGTCCACGCATGCGCTCCAGAGCTCCGGCCTGGTAGTTGAACACATCAGTCAGCTGCTCCACAGCACGTGGGATCTTCCCAGGCCAGGGATTGAAATGGCGCCCCTTGCACTGCAAAGCAGTGTCCTTACCCACTGGACCACCAGGGAAGCCCCCTGCTGCATGATTTTTGAAGATAACTTTCAAGAACATACCCTTTCATTCTCATTTTGAGAACCTTTACAAATCATGACTGTGTGTTGTATTTTCTCAAATGCTTTTTCTACATTTACTGATAAGATGTAGTGATTTTCTTCTTTAATATGGCAGCATGCTGGATTATAATAATTTATTTTCTGACGTAGAATAGTCTTGAATTCCTGGGACATACCCAACTTGGTCGTGATGTATCATCCTGTTCTGTCCTGCGAATTATACTTTACAGATACTTAGGCTTTTTGTGCCTAGGTGCATGCATGAGATTGTAATTTTCTTTTCATGCACTGTGTTTGCCAGATTTGGGGATCAAGGTTATATTAGCCTCAAGAGTGGGTGATTCCTTTTTCTCTCTTCTTAAAGAGTTTAACAGCATTTCTTCCATGTGTGTTCAGTAGAACTTGCTATTGAGTTTGAACCTGGAACTCTTTCACAAGGAGCATTTTGGACTATGAATTTCATTTCTCTGTCAGAGGGTAGATGGGATGAACATATGGCTTATCCTCCAAAATGGAACATTTTTGAGAGTTAAACAGGATGTTAAAATAATAGATATTAATCTATAATGGGTATAAACTGGGACTGTTTTGGTTGAAATGGGATTTATGGATTATTGTTCAGTTGCTCAGTTGTTACCTTGTGGACTGCAGCATGTCAGGCTTCCCTTAAGAAATTAAGGGAACAGAAGGTGGGAGGCATAAAGGAAGTAGCATGAAGGCCTGTACTATCATAAGTGAAGAAAATAGCTCTAGTCATTGCTCTGTGAGTAAAGGGGATCCTTCAGGGGTGCTGTATGATGGTTGGGAGGGGTGGGAGGGGGGGGAGATACATATGACTAATCTGGGAACATACATATCTGTAAACAACAAAACTCTGTAAAAGTTAAAAGCAAAATAAAGGTTTAAAAATTAAGGGGTCCAGCCTGGTAGTTGAACACATCAGTCAGCTGCTCCACAGCACGTGGGATCTTCCCAGGCCAGGGATTGAAATGGCGCCCCTTGCACTGCAAAGCAGTGTCCTTACCCACTGGACCACCAGGGAAGCCCCCTGCTGCATGATTTTTGAAGATAACTTTCAAGAACATACCCTTTCATTCTCATTTTGAGAACCTTTACAAATCATGACTGTGTGTTGTATTTTCTCAAATGCTTTTTCTACATTTACTGATAAGATGTAGTGATTTTCTTCTTTAATATGGCAGCATGCTGGATTATAATAATTTATTTTCTGACGTAGAATAGTCTTGAATTCCTGGGACATACCCAACTTGGTCGTGATGTATCATCCTGTTCTGTCCTGCGAATTATACTTTACAGATACTTAGGCTTTTTGTGCCTAGGTGCATGCATGAGATTGTAATTTTCTTTTCATGCACTGTGTTTGCCAGATTTGGGGATCAAGGTTATATTAGCCTCAAGAGTGGGTGATTCCTTTTTCTCTCTTCTTAAAGAGTTTAACAGCATTTCTTCCATGTGTGTTCAGTAGAACTTGCTATTGAGTTTGAACCTGGAACTCTTTCACAAGGAGCATTTTGGACTATGAATTTCATTTCTCTGTCAGAGGGTAGATGGGATGAACATATGGCTTATCCTCCAAAATGGAACATTTTTGAGAGTTAAACAGGATGTTAAAATAATAGATATTAATCTATAATGGGTATAAACTGGGACTGTTTTGGTTGAAATGGGATTTATGGATTATTGTTCAGTTGCTCAGTTGTTACCTTGTGGACTGCAGCATGTCAGGCTTCCCTTAAGAAATTAAGGGAACAGAAGGTGGGAGGCATAAAGGAAGTAGCATGAAGGCCTGTACTATCATAAGTGAAGAAAATAGCTCTAGTCATTGCTCTGTGAGTAAAGGGGATCCTTCAGGGGTGCTGTGTGATGGTTGGGAAGGGTGGCAAGGGGGGGATATACATATGACTAATCTGGGAACATACATATCTGTAAACAACAAAACTCTGTAAAAGTTAAAAGCAAAATAAAGGTTTAAAAAAATTAAGGGGTTTACTTAGGCTTCATTAAGTAAGCATGTTATAATTTCAATGGTAGCTAATAAAAGAAATGAGCAGAATGCATAACTTTTTAAACTACAGAGCACCATTGTTGTTCAGTTGTTCAGTCGTGTCTGACTCTTTGTTACCCCACAGATGGCAGCACACCAGGCTTTCCTGTCCTTCACTGTCTCCCAGAGTTGGGTCAAATGCATGTCCATTGAGTCAGTGATGCCATCCAACCATCTCATCCTCTGCCACCCGCTTCTTCTCCTGCCCTCAGTCTTTCCCAGCATCAGGGTCTTTTCCAATGAGTCGGTTCTTTGTATCAGATGATCAAAGTATTGGGGCTTCAGCTTCAACATCATTCCTTCCAATGAATATTCAGTGTTGATTTCTTTTAGGATTGACTGCTCTGATCTCCTTGCTGTCCAAAGGATTCTTGAGAGTCTTCTCCAGCACCACAGTTGAAAAGCGTCAGTTCTTTGGCACTCAGCCTTCTTTATGGTTCAGCTCTTACACCCGTATATAACTACTGGAAAAACCATAGCTTTGACTAGAGAGACTTTTGTCAGCAAAATGCTGTCTCTGCTTTTTAATATGCTGTCTAGGTTTATCATAGCTTTCCTTCCAAGGAGCAACATAAGAGGGGACAACATTAGAATTACTAATATACTCAATAAATCTGTAATAAAGCAAGAAAGGATAAATGCAACAAATATGACAACAGAAAGCACAAAATGTGTTTTTGGACTCAAACACAAATATATGTACAATGTGAACTGTGCCTTTAGGAGTGGTGCAATGTCATGGCATTCATAATGTGGTAGTCAGAACAAACTTGGGAGGCATAAAGGAAGTAGCATGAAGGCCTGTACTATCATAAGTGAAGAAAATAGCTCTAGTCATTGCTCTGTGAGTAAAGGGGATCCTTCAGGGGTGCTGTATGATGGTTGGGAGGGGTGGGAAGGGGGGGATATACATATGACTAATCTGGGAACATACATATCTGTAAACAACAAAACTCTGTAAAAGTTAAAAGCAAAATAAAGGTTTAAAAAAATTAAGGGGTTTACTTAGGCTTCATTAAGTAAGCATGTTATAATTTCAATGGTAGCTAATAAAAGAAATGAGCAGAATGCATAACTTTTTAAACTACAGAGCACCATTGTTGTTCAGTTGTTCAGTCGTGTCTGACTCTTTGTTACCCCACAGATGGCAGCACACCAGGCTTTCCTGTCCTTCACTGTCTCCCAGAGTTGGGTCAAATGCATGTCCATTGAGTCAGTGATGCCATCCAACCATCTCATCCTCTGCCACCCGCTTCTTCTCCTGCCCTCAGTCTTTCCCAGCATCAGGGTCTTTTCCAATGAGTCGGTTCTTTGTATCAGATGATCAAAGTATTGGGGCTTCAGCTTCAACATCATTCCTTCCAATGAATATTCAGTGTTGATTTCTTTTAGGATTGACTGCTCTGATCTCCTTGCTGTCCAAAGGATTCTTGAGAGTCTTCTCCAGCACCACAGTTGAAAAGCGTCAGTTCTTTGGCACTCAGCCTTCTTTATGGTTCAGCTCTTACACCCGTATATAACTACTGGAAAAACCATAGCTTTGACTAGAGAGACTTTTGTCAGCAAAATGCTGTCTCTGCTTTTTAATATGCTGTCTAGGTTTATCATAGCTTTCCTTCCAAGGAGCAACATAAGAGGGGACAACATTAGAATTACTAATATACTCAATAAATCTGTAATAAAGCAAGAAAGGATAAATGCAACAAATATGACAACAGAAAGCACAAAATGTGTTTTTGGACTCAAACACAAATATATGTACAATGTGAACTGTGCCTTTAGGAGTGGTGCAATGTCATGGCATTCATAATGTGGTAGTCAGAACACCTTGAAGGACTCTGTCTGAAGGGAAGGCGGGCAACAGGCTCAGGTGCCATAATCCCTGGTTACTTGCTTGCTAGAAGGTTTCCCGTGCACCTTGCACAGTGTCCTTTTGGCAGCCCCTCATTTTCCTCTGAAGCACTGGCTATCCTCTGAGAATCTACAGCCCTTTTAACACCCTTGAGTTTGTAAAATGATGTCAGCAATATTTAGCTTCACTGCATGCAGAGCTCTACTGGTAGTTTTTCTCATTTGTTAGGAAAATGATATACTTGATGGAAAATCATGGAGTCTTCCATTTGCCTTCATGCCCTCACTCAAATTCAATAAATATTTGAGTGCCTACTGTATACCAGACACAGTTATCAGGACTGGAGGTAGAGTAGTAAGCCCTCTCCCCTGGACTTGAGCTTTGAATGGTGGGAAGTTTTGAAGTTCAACTTCTTTACTTGTTATAGTTCTGTTCAGATTTTCTGTTTGTTCTTGACTGAGTTTCAGTAGTTTAGTCCTTCTAGGACTTTCCCCATTTCATCCAGGTTATTTAATTTGTTGCCATACAATCCCTTCAAATCCTTTTTAGTCCTGTAAGATGGGTGGTGATGTCCTTTCTTCCATCGCAAACTTCAGTAATTTGCATAGTCTTCCCCTTTTCCCCTCTTGGTGGTTAGGTAAAGGTTTGTCAGTTTTATTGATCTCTTCTAAGAACCAACTTTTCCTTTTGCTAATTTTACTCTGTTGTTTTTCTGTTTTGTTTATTTCCATTCGAATCTTTATTTTCTTCCTTTTGCTTGCTTTGGGTTTAGTGTACTCTTCTAATTTATTAGGATGGAAGATTATGCTGTAAATTTCAAGCCTCTCATCTTTTAGTCTCTTGGAATCACAATTATAAATTTCCTTCAAAGCACTGCATTAGTTGCATCCAAGTCCTATATTATGCTTTTTAGTCTCAGTCATAATTTTTTCTAATTTTTTTTATGATTTCTTCTTTGTTCCATTGGTTATTTGGTTTGCAAGTGTTTGAATCGCTGCATGTTTTTTTTTTTTTTTCCTCTGCATGTTTTTGAATTCCCCAAGTTTCCCTCTTTTACTGGTTTCTAATTTAATTCCATTATGCTTGGAGAACATACTTTGTATGATCTCAATACTTTTAAATTTATTGAGGAGTTGTTCTGTGGTCTAATATATATATTTATCCTGAAAAATGTCCCATTTTTCAAATTCTGCATTTTTCAAATGTGCATTTGGAAAGAATGTGTATTTGGCTGACTTGAGCACAAATATCCCAGATGTGTTGGGTCTGGTTGGGTTTTGGTGGTGTTTCTTTTTTTTGGATTTGTTAAAATTTTTTAAATGGTTCTTTTTAAAATGTTTGTTTATTTTTTGGCCTTGCTGCATCTTTGTTGCTATGCAGAGGCGTTCTCTAGTTGCAGTGAGCAGGGGGTCACTCTAGTTGCAGTGCACAGGCTTCTCATTGTAGTGGCTTCTCTTGTTGTGGATCACTAGCTTTAGGACACACAGGCCTCAGTTCTTGCAGCTCCTGGGCTCTAGAGCACCAGGAGCTAGAGCTCATTAGTTGCCTGGCAGCACGTGGGATCTTCCCAGATCAGGGCTCCACTTGTGTCTCCTGCATTGGTAGGCAGATCCTTGACCACTGAGCCAGCAGGGAAGCCACACAGGCATTTCTTAAATGTTATATTTTCTGGACAGATTGACCCTTTTGCAATTATAAAGTGATCTTTGTTTCCAGGAACAACTTACCTCTGAAAGTCTCTTTTGTCTGATGTTAGTGTAGCCACTTCATCTTTCTTTTCACATGGTACATGTCTTTCTATCCTTTTACTTTCAGCCCATTTGTGACTTTAAAGTGTGTCTCTTGTAGACAGTATATAGTTGGATCATGTTTTTAATGTGTATTTTGTCAATCTATATATTTTGATTGGAATATTTAGTGTATTTACATTTAATGAAATTACTGATAAGGTAAGATTTATGGCTGCCATTTTGCTATTTGTTTTCTATACATCTTTTTGTTCCTGTATTTCCCTATTACTGTCTTCTTTTGTGTTATGTATTTTCCAGTGTAGTACTTTAATTTCTTTGTCATTTCTTTTACTATATTTTTAAAAAGTTTTCTTTTTTTTTAATTTTAGGCACAGTTTAATCAGAGCTCTGGTTCTGGTTATTTCAGTTCTGCTCTTTTGTTCTTTTCGTTTTCTTGTTCTTTTTTTTAATTGAAGGATAATAGCTTTACAGCGTTTTGTTGTTTTACTGCCAAACATCAACATGAATCAGCCATTGGTATACATATATCCCCTCCCTCTTGAACTTCCCTCATCTCCCTCCCCATCTCACCCCTCCAGGTTGTTACAGAGCCCCTGTTTGAATTCCCTGAGTCTTACAGCAAATTCCCATTGGTTATCATTTTACTATATGGTAGTGTAAGTTTACTTTCCATAAATTACTCTTTCCATAAATCTCACCCACTCCTCCCTCCACCTAGCTTTTTTTTTTAACCAATACTCTCTGTTTCTTCACATGGATTCAAGTTACAGGCTAGTATCCTTCATTTCAGCCTGAAGGAGTCTTTTGGTTTGTTTTAAGTGCATGTATGCTACAGATGATTTCTCAGTTTTAGTGTATCTGGGAATCTTTAATTTCTCCTTCATTTTTGAAGGATTCTGTTGGCTGGATGTAGAATTCTCAAATGATGGTCTATTTCTTTTAGCCCTCTTCATTTTGCCTTCTGACCTCCATGACTTCTGATGAGAAGTCAGATTTCTCTCTTTGGCTTTTAGCAATTTGACTGTTAGTCTAGGTGTGGACTGCTTTGAGCATATTCTACTTGGATTTTTAAAAATTCTTTGAATGTCCTTGAATGCAGAGTAGTATTTTTTAGAAATTCAGTCATTATTTCTTCAAATCTTCTTTGAGTCCTTTCTCTTCTTTCCTTTGGAACTTCCTTTGTATTAATATGCTTAATGGTTTTTTCACAGATCTCTTGGGTCTCTGTTCATTTTTTTAAAAATTATTTTCCCTTTCTGTGCCTCAAACTGGATAAACTTACTGATTTATATTCAAACGCACTGACTCTCATTTCTGTCAGTTCAACTATGTTGGTGAATTTTTAATTTCAATTATTATATTTTTATAAACTCCAGTTTCTATTTTTTTTAAAAAAAGTTCTATTTATTGATACCATCATTTGATGAGACATTGTCATCATACTTTCCTTAATTCTTAACACATGGTTTTCCTTTAATAAGCATATTTATAATAGTTGATTTTTTTTTATGGCTACTTCTATTGGTCTTTCATTTATATATTTTCATCCATCTTTGTTCTTTGGCCTCTGTGGGCCTCCCATCGCGGTGGCCTCTGTTGTTGCAGAGCACTGGCTCTAGGCACATGCGCTCCAGACTCCGGCTAGGTAGTTGGACACATCGGTCCAGCTGCTCTGTGGCATGTGGGATCTTCCCAGGCCAGGGATCGAACCAGCACCCCTTGTACTGCAAGGTGGTGTCCTTACCCACTGGACCACCAGGGAAGTCGTATAATTTAAAGTTTTTGTCCAGTAAGTCCAATGCCTGGGCTTCCTCAAAACCAGTTTTTATTAACTGCTTTCCCCCCTGTACATGGACTATTCTTTTCTGTTGCTTTATATGTCCTATATTTTTCTTGTTGGGAGTGTGGACATTTTGAATGATACAGTGTAGTAATTCTAGAAATAATATCCCTCCTCCGACCCCAGAATTCATTGTCGTTTGTTTAGTGACTTTTCTGGACTAATTCTGTAAAGTCTGTAGTCTTTGTCATGTGTGGCCACTGCCGTGCCTGCTTGGGTAATTTGCTGGTCAGCTGATTATTGGCCAGGATTTACTTAAATGTTCTGAGGCTGGGTGTGTTGGGGCATGCCTTCAGTATTCTGGGAGGTAACTTAACAATTCTTCCTTAGCTTTCACTTTATGCTTGCTCTGAACTTTGAGGTCAACCAGAAGTAAGAGATTTGGGCCTCCTCAGATGTTTCCTGAGAGTGCTCACAGTCTGACATTGTGCACGGCATTCTGGATTCCCAGGAACAGCTTTCCCAGAGCTGGCTTTCAAGGTACCCTGTGGACTCTCATTTCCCATTTGCTTTCATTTTTGGTTAACCTCTTGTTAGCCCCAAATGGTTTCACCCCTTAGGCAGTTGTGATGTTAAACAACTGCTTGTCCCCCATTTTTAAAAATTATTTTCCCTTTCTGTGCCTCAAACTGGATAAACTTACTGATTTATATTCAAACGCACTGACTCTCATTTCTGTCAGTTCAACTATGTTGGTGAATTTTTAATTTCAATTATTATATTTTTATAAACTCCAGTTTCTATTTTTTTTAAAAAAAGTTCTATTTATTGATACCATCATTTGATGAGACATTGTCATCATACTTTCCTTAATTCTTAACACATGGTTTTCCTTTAATAAGCATATTTATAATAGTTGATTTTTTTTATGGCTACTTCTATTGGTCTTTCATTTATATATTTTCATCCATCTTTGTTCTTTGGCCTCTGTGGGCCTCCCATCGCGGTGGCCTCTGTTGTTGCAGAGCACTGGCTCTAGGCACATGCGCTCCAGACTCCGGCTAGGTAGTTGGACACATCGGTCCAGCTGCTCTGTGGCATGTGGGATCTTCCCAGGCCAGGGATCGAACCAGCACCCCTTGTACTGCAAGGTGGTGTCCTTACCCACTGGACCACCAGGGAAGTCGTATAATTTAAAGTTTTTGTCCAGTAAGTCCAATGCCTGGGCTTCCTCAAAACCAGTTTTTATTAACTGCTTTCCCCCCTGTACATGGACTATTCTTTTCTGTTGCTTTATATGTCCTATATTTTTCTTGTTGGGAGTGTGGACATTTTGAATGATACAGTGTAGTAATTCTAGAAATAATATCCCTCCTCCGACCCCAGAATTCATTGTCGTTTGTTTAGTGACTTTTCTGGACTAATTCTGTAAAGTCTGTAGTCTTTGTCATGTGTGGCCACTGCCGTGCCTGCTTGGGTAATTTGCTGGTCAGCTGATTATTGGCCAGGGATTTACTTAAATGTTCTGAGGCTGGGTGTGTTGGGGCATGCCTTCAGTATTCTGGGAGGTAACTTAACAATTCTTCCTTAGCTTTCACTTTATGCTTGCTCTGAACTTTGAGGTCAACCAGAAGTAAGAGATTTGGGCCTCCTCAGATGTTTCCTGAGAGTGCTCACAGTCTGACATTGTGCACGGCATTCTGGATTCCCAGGAACAGCTTTCCCAGAGCTGGCTTTCAAGGTACCCTGTGGACTCTCATTTCCCATTTTTGCTTTCATTTTTTGGTTAACCTCTTGTTAGCCCCAAATGGTTTCACCCCCTTAGGCAGTTGTGATGTTAAACAACTGCTGTGGATTGTTTTAGACAAATGCCCTAGGCTGTTGCACAGAGTGAATTCTGAAGCAGGTCAGATAAAAATGAGCCTTGTGAGTGGAGCTACCAGTGGATGAAACAATGATAACTCGGTGGGAACGGGGCTTTGGGTACCCCTAAACCCATTCTTCCCATCCAGTGGCTGCTAGTCTCCTGGGTTTCAAACCTACTATAGTTATGACGCTATTCATTTCCAAGGCTACCACAGACAGAGCTGGATAGAATGGGCTGGGAACTGGGCAAGTTAAGATGCCATTAAGTTTCACAGTTCTTATCAAGATTCAGTCACTTTTCTTTGGACGGCTGGAAGTCTTTGGTTAATGAGTAGAGGTCTGAAAAGGTTGATTTGACAAGGTGAGCCAGGATTCTCTTTTTACAGAGGATCAGAGTTTTCTGCCATTCTGGAAGTGCTTATGCCAGATTTATTTTTCTCTCTCATTATCCTGAATAGATCCCTTCAACCTCCAGGTCTCTAAATCCTTGAGTATAGTGCAGCATTTTCATCAAATACCTCACATTTTCATCAAATATCTTACAAAAATATAGCAGGATGGTGCAAAAGACCGAGCACATTTAAGAAATGGTGACTAGGTAAGTAGAGGCCTGGAGGTCTTTTTTAAAAAAAGGTCTTCTCCCAGGTGTGAATATACATTTTAAAAGGTCTTTTCCCAGGTGTGAATATACATTTGAAGTGTGACAGATCTGCTAATCCTTCATTTTATGTGAAAGATTAAAACCTCTAGATAAACAAAAGTGAAATTAATTTACACCTAGTTTTCTACCAAGGTGGCTATTGAGAGCCTAAACCAGGAGACTGCTTTGTTCTAATTCTCCTATATGCTAATTAAGTTAGAGATGAAGTGTTTAGTAGATGTACAGGCCGGGGCATGGGGCAGAGGGGCCATTCTGCCCGGTGGATGCAGCTGTTATCTATACTCTTCACACCCACGTACAGTGTGTACCTGCTTCCAGGCAGTCCTTGCTGTGCGGGTTCAGATATGCCTGAAGTCAGCTACGACAGTTTAATTCA
The DNA here is from genome assembly GCA_022376925.1 of Tragulus kanchil. Taxonomy (NCBI): domain Eukaryota; kingdom Metazoa; phylum Chordata; class Mammalia; order Artiodactyla; family Tragulidae; genus Tragulus; species Tragulus kanchil. The sequence goes on from JAIOJX010000032.1 coordinate 23,481,410, forward strand.
GTAATACCATCTGCTCAACGCTACGGTTCAGGTTCCAGTCATCATGGCATACTAACTTTGAGTAAATGCACCTAGTCCCAACATGTCTAGCACAACTTGACACCAGCTAAAAAGCAGAAAGTCCAGGGCTTCCCTGGTGGTCCAGTGGATAAGGACACCGCCTTGCAGCGCAAAGGATGCTGGTTCGATCCCTGGCCTGGGAAGATCCCACGTGCCGCGGAGTGGCTGGACCGATGTATCCAACTACCGAGCTGGAGCTCTGAAGCAAGAGAAGTCACTGCAATGGAAGGCCTACGCAGGCCAAAGAACAAAGATGGATGGAAATAGATAAATGAAAGACCAATAGAAGTGGCCAAAAAAGCCCAAAAACTTAAAAAAAAAAAAAGGCAGAAAGTTGAGAAAGCATTACATAACAAGTGTATCATGACCAGTGAGCAATCATAAAAGGTCTTTCAGTATTGTCAGTATTTGGTCTCTGAGCATTTTTTGATTAATTTTTATTTGAAGTATAGTTGCTTTATAATGTTACGAAAATTTCTATAGTAAAGCAAAATGAATCAGCCACACACACATATATGTCATCTCTTCTTTGGACTTTCTTCCCATTCAGATCAGCAAAGTGGGTTAAGTCGAGGTCCCTGTGCTGTACAGTATGTTCTCATGAGTTATCTGTTTTGTACATAGTGTGTGTGTATACGTCAATCCTATCTCCTAATTCATCCTACCCCCGCGTTCCGTTGGTATCCGTATACTCTCTCTGTCTGCATCTCTATTCCTGCCCTGCATGTAGGTTCATCTGTACCAGTCTTCTAGATTCCACACACATGCATGAATATGAGTATTTTTTCTCTTTCTTGCATACTTCACTCTAAGTGACACTCTCTAGATTCATCCCCCTCTCTACAAATTCTGAGCTTTTTTAAGCTTAGCCCGTGACACAGCAAAGTGTGCCAATTTTGTTGCCTCCTTTTCTTACAGTGATAAACCCACACAGCCTTATTAAGAGAAACCCTCCACCCCAAACAAAAACCCAAAACAGGTAACTGAAAGAGGGAATGGGGCAACAAAGATGGAACTGCAGAAAAAAAGTGATAAAGATGTGACATGAAATATGCACAGAATGTAACTGGAGTTATACGGGAGGAGCGGGGCGGGGGTGTAACTGTGAGAATGCAGACATTGCCACCTTTCCAGAGCCTCCAGGTTTGCCACGAGGGAAACGCACTGAAAACAAACTTGAGTGAGGACAGCGGCTGCGACAGAAGGGTCGGACGCCCCAGAGGACGGATGTCGCGTTGAAGGATCTCTGACAGGGAACGCCCAGAGGACGCCGTGTTGAAAGCGATCTACATGGGACGCTTTGCCAAGACACGGAAAAGATGCTCTCTGCGCTCAGAACGACGGTCGCTTCCAGGAAAAGACGTTCAAGCCAGGCTTGTTAAACTTCCTGCACAGGAAGAGAACAGTTCAAGTCTCCATGTGTTTGACGTTCTACAGTATAAGCAGTGATTAGTTCTGCTGGTTTTTTTTCCCCTTCATTTCCCTTGACATTCATAACCATTAGTGAAGCGTTAGGAACGTCTCGTAGAATGTTAATTTCCCCCACAGACGATGAAGATGGTTTGGCGGTTCAGGGTCCTGTCCACAGCGTACCCCGCGGGAGGGGCTGGCAAGTGTACACACAACCACCTACACGTACGGCACAGAGGCACGCGTGCAGTTACACACGGCGCGCATCCACACACGGCGGGGTGGAGTCCAAGTCACGGCGACAGCTACTGGGGGTGATGATAAACGCAGAATAGTAATTTTCCTCTCTGGAAGGTTGTGATTGGGTCTTCCGCGAGTGAGGCGGTGGAGAGCGAGCTACAGCCAGCGGCGGGGCAAGACTGTAGGGAGGGAAAGGCTTGGGGAGAGGGGTCGGGGTACAGGGTGCGGGTATAGGGTGGGAGTGCAGGGTGGAGGTACTGGGAGGGAGTGGGGGGCGGGGGCCGTGTGGGGACGCGGCGAGGGGCGGTGCGGGGAGAAGGCGGTGGGGGGCGGTACTGGGATAGCGGTGCAGGGGAAAGGGGGCAGGAGCAGGGGCGGGGGCGGTGCGCGGAGGGGTTGGCGCAGGCCTCGCCCCGCCGCCGCTCGGCCCCGCAGCCCCGCCAGCCGGCCGACCGGAGACGCGCGGGCGCGGCGGGGCGCGGGGCACGCACGGCGGCGGCGGGAGCGGCGGGCACGCACGCACGCGGGCGCGGGGCCGGCACGCACGGGCGGACGCACGGCGGCAGCGGCGGCGGCTGGGGGCGCGGGCGGCGGGCGCGGGCGGCGGATGGCCCAGGGCTGACCTATGCGGCGCCTGGAGGGGCTGTGCCTGCGGCGGCGGCGGCGGCGGGGCCCTGGCCGCGAGCGGAGCGGGGACAAGATGAAGTACCAGAAGTACCTGACGGTGCTGCAGATGGCCATCGGCGTCACGCCGTCCAACCGCGGCAGCCTGCTGCCGCTCAAGAGGAGGCTGTGGTGAGGGCGCGGGCCGGCGGCGGGGGCGCGCATCTGCTCCGGGCCCCGGGGCGCGCGGCCGGGCGGGGCGGGGGCGCGGCCGAAGGAGGGGCCGGCGGCTCTCGTGGTCAGCGGCCGCGGGTCGGGGCAGGGGCGTCCGCGGCCGGCGGGGGTGCTCCCACCTGGAGGACGTTGGAGCAAGGTGCTTGGGGTCACCCGGAGCCGTGCACACACGAGATTATCCATCGGATTGTATCTTGTCTTATTAGCATGTAAACACAGGAAACACAGGCACAGGAATCCTGGTGGCCACCCCGGCATTCCAGTCACTTGGGACTCAGGTGCATGGCCCTTTCACAGGAGAAGTGGTCCAGCAAAGGGATGGTGGCTGCAGAAAACGGTGCTCATGATCGTGGGGTTCGGTGGTCGCTTCACTTGGAAGATGCGTGCTCCATATAGAGAGTCTATAGAGGGGGGCTCAATTCAGTGGAACACAGTCCAGTTTACTTAGAAGGTGATAGAGAACGGAAATGGGGGTGCTCTTAGGGAAGGGGGAAAACTAACGTCTGCCGTGTGAGACAAAATGCAATAACCATTCAAAGAACATAAGGAAAAAAAAAAAAAAAAAGAACATAAGGACTGAGCGGCCAGGGAAAAAAGGGAGAGTTTAGCTAAACAGTCTCAATGGTGGAGAATTTTGTAGATAAGAAATATGTGAGCGGCGAAGTTCAAATTTAAGGTGTGCTGCTTAGAGTGTGACCGTAGACAAGTTACTGGAGGGTCTGTCTCTTCGTCTGTAAAATGGGAATGATGTTCTCTGCCTCTGTGGGGTCAAGGGTAGGTCAGCTGCGATGGTCAGCGCACAGTGTGCCAGTCACTCTCCCCCTCTGCATAGTAGGAGCTGAGTAAATATGACTGTCTTTCTTCCCCTGGCTTGTTTAGAAACAGATAAATTTATTCTGCAAAAGGTATTTTAATTTGATGAACAGCAAGTGACAACACCTGGAAAACTAGACAGGTCAAAGTCGGCAGTCATTGAATTAAGAAATCTCCGTGGAAGAAAATTTTGGCAGATACATAAACAAAATGTCATTATTCTGGAGCAACAAGAAGTACCTTTTGAAGATGACTTTACAAATAGATGGTTTACCAAACAAACAAACAAAAAGCTCACGTCAGCACCTGCAGTCTTATCACCACCCCCCAGCTTTTCTCCAGAGTGCTTATCAATATCGGATACTCTGCATAAGTAGTTTATTTTCATATATATATCGCTTCTCCCTTCATCCTGGAATGTACCTAGATGGGGCCAGTGCTTCTGTCTGTTTAGTTGATTACTAAATTCCCTTCAACTAGTGTCCAGTACAAAATAGATCCTCAAAAGATGTATGTTTGTTGAATAGGTGAATTCCTTATAATGCATAACTGGGAAAGAAAGTTAAGGAATGAATTTTTTCAGCCATGCCTAGTGACTTGTGGAATCTTAGTCCCCTGACCAGGGATTGAATCTGGACCCTCAACAGTGAAAGCAAAGAACTTACACACTGGGCCACCAGGAAAGTCCCAAGGAAAATTTTCTTGGTGTTACATTTAAAAACCAAGATGTGGAAACAATGTTTGAGAAGCTGTTAGGCATGAATATTATCAGGGATTGGTCACAAGGTCAGGAAACTAGGTTTATTCCTTTTCATCCAGGGAGTACTGCTGCTGAAACTGCGGTCCTGAGTATAGAGATTATGAAGAGAGAACAAAGTAAATGAAATGCACGTTACCTTGGTGCTCAATACTCACTTCTGAGGCAGGCATTGACCTGGGGCTAGCATTAAAAAACCATCTTATGGAGTGACGGCCTGGAAAGAGCAGGGGGATTTTGTTGAGCTTTCCCACAATCTTAAATGAGCATTGAGAATTTCTACTTAATGTTAAGTGGATTTGTGAATGTACATCTAGTCTCTCCAGTGGCAAAGTGAAAAGCACATTGTACACTCAGAAGAGAAACTCTGGAGGGGAGGTACTTTTGAACACAGATGTGTAGTCAGAGAAGAGTGTACTGCCTGGTTAATCTGTCTCATGTCTTCTGAAATTCATTTTCTAGGTAACATTTTATTTTCTAGATAACATTTTGTTTTGTCAGTGTCCTAGCAACTGCATGTGGAGAATTTGAGATGGATGGTGCCATTATTAGTGTAGACAGGCCGATGGGTTCTGACCCCAGAGTGGTAGGAGGGACCCCGAAGCGCCGATATCAGCTGTTCGTTTGGACCTTGAGATGCACCAGCTCCTGTCTGTGTATGAGATGTGAGGTCACATCGTGGTCATTGGTCATGGCCTGTGTGAAGGTTTATGTGAGACGGTTTAGGAAGACATGTACGCTACCTGCGTTCCTCTCTCTTTAACTCTTGCTGTCTGTGTGGGAAGACTGCTCTCCCGCAAAGCTTATGCCCCTCCAAGTAAAGCTTAGGTTGATCCCACTCGCCTATCTATTTTGGCCTTTGTGCTCATCCGCTTTCCTTTCTGCAGTGTCTTTCTGTCCTTCTGATCTGGTCTGCACATCCTTTAAGAAGTGGATGTTTGCAGAACATTTTACACGGGAAAGGAAGGGACACACCGCCAGACCTGCATCAGTGGAGCCTGCAGGAGCCCGCCTCTTGGTGCACCTTCTCCAAGAAGCTTAGTAAGTGGGAGTGTTTGCAGCATTTGGTTCTGAATTATTACTGTTCACAAACCTGGAACTCAGGCCTGTTACCTGACAGACATGTGAGTTTGTGCAACCCCCTTAAAAGCATCAGTACTGAGTCAATGGGGCTAGAGTATAGAGATTAAGGGAAGAGAAAACAAAGTAAATGAAATGCACGTTACCTTGGTGCTCAATACTCACTTCTGAGGCAGGCATTGACCTGGGGCTAGCATTAAAAAACCATCTTATGGAGTGACGGCCTGGAAAGAGCAGGGGGATTTTGTTGAGCTTTCCCACAATCTTAAATGAGCATTGAGAATTTCTACTTAATGTTAAGTGGATTTGTGAATGTACATCTAGTCTCTCCAGTGGCAAAGTGAAAAGCACATTGTACACTCAGAAGAGAAACTCTGGAGGGGAGGTACTTTTGAACACAGATGTGTAGTCAGAGAAGAGTGTACTGCCTGGTTAATCTGTCTCATGTCTTCTGAAATTCATTTTCTAGGTAACATTTTATTTTCTAGATAACATTTTGTTTTGTCAGTGTCCTAGCAACTGCATGTGGAGAATTTGAGATGGATGGTGCCATTATTAGTGTAGACAGGCCGATGGGTTCTGACCCCAGAGTGGTAGGAGGGACCCCGAAGCGCCGATATCAGCTGTTCGTTTGGACCTTGAGATGCACCAGCTCCTGTCTGTGTATGAGATGTGAGGTCACATCGTGGTCATTGGTCATGGCCTGTGTGAAGGTTTATGTGAGACGGTTTAGGAAGACATGTACGCTACCTGCGTTCCTCTCTCTTTAACTCTTGCTGTCTGTGTGGGAAGACTGCTCTCCCGCAAAGCTTATGCCCCTCCAAGTAAAGCTTAGGTTGATCCCACTCGCCTATCTATTTTGGCCTTTGTGCTCATCCGCTTTCCTTTCTGCAGTGTCTTTCTGTCCTTCTGATCTGGTCTGCACATCCTTTAAGAAGTGGATGTTTGCAGAACATTTTACACGGGAAAGGAAGGGGACACACAGCCAGACCTGCATCAGTGGAGCCTGCAGGAGCCCGCCTCTTGGTGCTCCTTCTCCAAGAAGCTTAGTAAGTGGGAGTGTTTGCAGCATTTGGTTCTGAATTATTACTGTTCACAAACCTGGAACTCAGGCCTGTTACCTGACAGACATGTGAGTTTGTGCAACTGCTGCCTGCGCTGGAGCTTAGAATGAATGCTCATTGATGAACAGAAACCTAGAGCACGGTACTTCCCAGAGACTGTAACAGATCGCCAGAAGCAACAAGCTCATTCTCTCCCAGTTCTGGGCCCAGAGTCTGAAGTCATGGTGTGGGCAGGGTTGTGCTCCCCAGAGGCCCTGGGGAGAACCCTTCCTGCCACCGCCTGTGTCTGTGGCTCCAAGGCTCCTCCAACCGCAGCTCTTTAGTTTCTCTCAGCTCCTTCATGTGGTCTCTCCAGTGGGGCTTGTGTTCTTCTCTTCTGTCTCTTATAAGAACATGTGTCATCAGAGCTAGGGTCCACCGGGTAGTGCAGGGGGTGCTTGTTTCGAGCTCCTCACCTTAGTGACCTCAGTGAAGACCAGGATCTCCAACCAGGGTCACAGTCATGCAGTCAGGAAGTGTGGCAAGCGAGGGGCACCCTCAGTCCATCACAGGAACCCGAGCTGGCTCATTGCTTCTTGGCAGGTGTGAGGCCCAAAGAGTGGTTACTCGTGTCTGTTTTAGATGAAATATGAAAAGTGTTATTGTAATGAGCTTATTGTTGTCAGTCTTGTTTTTTTTCATGGAGTGCTTTCAGGAGCGTGTACATGGATCTTAGGGGAAAGAGTGTTGTATCATTTTCTTATGTTTCTAAGTGTAACCCTGTTGAGACAGTGGTTACTGTAGGCCGTGCAGTGCCCATTCACCCACTGAAGCTGTCATCTAACCATCAGATTCTGGAAGTAAGGAGAGCTGCCGTTCACTGAGCTTGTTCCCTGCCAGGCCCTGCATCTCCCTAGGAGGTGGGAGCTGTGTCTCCCCAGCTTTACACATGAGCTCATTGGCTTGTCCAGTGTTACAACTCAGGTTTTATGCCGATTCTTAGAATAAAAACACTTTTGGGAAAGGAAGGGCACACAGCCAGACCTGCATCAGTGGAGCCTGCAGGAGCCCGCCTCTTGGTGCTCCTTCTACAAGAAGCTTAGTAAGTGGGAGTGTTTGCAGCATTTGGTTCTGAATTATTACTGTTCACAAACCTGGAACTCAGGCCTGTTACCTGACAGACATGTGAGTTTGTGCAACTGCTGCCTGCGCTGGAGCTTAGAATGAATGCTCATTGATGAACAGAAACCTAGAGCACGGTACTTCCCAGAGACTGTAACAGATCGCCAGAAGCAACAAGCTCATTCTCTCCCAGTTCTGGGCCCAGAGTCTGAAGTCATGGTGTGGGCAGGGTTGTGCTCCCCAGAGGCCCTGGGGAGAACCCTTCCTGCCACCGCCTGTGTCTGTGGCTCCAAGGCTCCTCCAACCGCAGCTCTTTAGTTTCTCTCAGCTCCTTCATGTGGTCTCTCCAGTGGGGCTTGTGTTCTTCTCTTCTGTCTCTTATAAGAACATGTGTCATCAGAGCTAGGGTCCACCGGGTAGTGCAGGGGGTGCTTGTTTCGAGCTCCTCACCTTAGTGACCTCAGTGAAGACCAGGATCTCCAACCAGGGTCACAGTCATGCAGTCAGGAAGTGTGGCAAGCGAGGGGCACCCTCAGTCCATCACAGGAACCCGAGCTGGCTCATTGCTTCTTGGCAGGTGTGAGGCCCAAAGAGTGGTTACTCGTGTCTGTTTTAGATGAAATATGAAAAGTGTTATTGTAATGAGCTTATTGTTGTCAGTCTTGTTTTTTTTCATGGAGTGCTTTCAGGAGCGTGTACATGGATCTTAGGGGAAAGAGTGTTGTATCATTTTCTTATGTTTCTAAGTGTAACCCTGTTGAGACAGTGGTTACTGTAGGCCGTGCAGTGCCCATTCACCCACTGAAGCTGTCATCTAACCATCAGATTCTGGAAGTAAGGAGAGCTGCCGTTCACTGAGCTTGTTCCCTGCCAGGCCCTGCATCTCCCTAGGAGGTGGGAGCTGTGTCTCCCCAGCTTTACACATGAGCTCATTGGCTTGTCCAGTGTTACAACTCAGGTTTTATGCCGATTCTTAGAATAAAAAACACTTTTCAGCAAGGACATGCCAGTTCAGAAAGAGACATGGACTGAATGCAGACAGGAACCAAAGGGCAGGAAGGTGTCTTACAGGCTGTTGTTTCTCCCAGGGTTCCCTGTGGCCCCCTCACAGCTTACAGAGGTCCCTCATGGCCTGGGACCATATCCAGGGCCTCCCTTGGTTTCTCTCTCTAGCTCTCTTTTTTAAAATATTTATTTATTTATTTGGCTGCACTGAGTCTTAGTTGCAACATATGAACTCTTGACTGTGGCTTTAATTCCCCAATCAAGGATGAAACCCAGGCCCCTGCATTGAGAATGCAGAGTCATAGCCACTAGACCACCGAGACAGTCCTCTTGGTTTCTATAATGAGCAAATTATAGGCAGTAACACATATTATTATTTATAAGTACAACTTAGGGCCATTTAGCATAAACCTGTTCAGTGATTTGGGAAGCCTGATGCTGGGAAAGATTGAGAGCAGGAGGAGAAGGCGGTGACAGAGGATGAGATAGTTGGATGGCATCACCGGACTTATTGCACATCAATTTGACCAAACCCTGGGAGAGAGTGAAGGACAGGGAAGCCTGGCATGCTGCAGTCTCTGGGGTCACAGAGAAGTAGGCCACAACTGAGCGACTGAACAACAATTCATTGAGCTAGTAAGGCTTCTCAAGTCTGATGCTTGTAAACAAAAGTTAGCATTTTACTAGCATTTAGTGAAGAACCTTTCTGAAGTACTCAGTGTCCTTCTGAAGTCAGCTGCCTGCTGTGCCTGGCAGTGTCTCAAGGCTGCTGTTCTGACGCCCACGTTCGTTCGGGAAAGGATGCCTCGCTGTCATTCAGCAGTGTTGACTCGACTTGGTTGAAGCTGCTGGTTGCTGACATTCTAGATTGTAGAAGCAGCATTAGTTTTGTTCCTGAAGGAACTGCTTTGTTTTTACCATCTTGATTTTTGCCCATTTCTGTGTTATTGTTGAATTCTTTTCCACCGGAATTTAGCAGTGGGTGTGGCAGGTGAGCTTGGGAATTGTTTGTCCTAAATGACCTGTGGTCAGAAGTGGGTGTGAGTCAGACCTCCTGAGTTGCAGCACATTGAGAGGGTGGGCCTGGGCCTGTCAGCCAAGCCACAGATGAAAACACAGCCTCGCTAGGAAAGGTATGCTGGGACTGGGGAGAGGCACACATTTTCTCCCCAGTTGTCCCTTAGGGATGGTTCAGTGGGATTGAGAATTATGAAAAGAAAAGCTTCCTTTTAAGCCAGGTGTTGGTTTCTCCAGAGTTCAGGGGAGCTACCTGGTGCTGAGGCTTCCTGACCTCCCTATTGTCAAGGTCATGCTCCTGGTGTTCGAAGGGTCATCTGCAGTCGGAGGCATCCTGTGCCAACACACGCTGTCAGGCTGGGGATGGGAGCTTCGGGCACAGAGACTCCATCTTCTTCACATTAGGAGCACCAGCACACAGGGCTTCCCTGCTGAGCTGTGGATGTACCTCTGCGTTCTTGTGCATGTCCAGCACAGAACGGTGGACACACACATTTCCACAAATATAGTTGTTCATTCTTCAGTTGCTCAGTCGTATTCGACTCTTTGTGACCCCATGAACTCCAGGCTTCCCTGCCCTTCACTAGATCCCAGAGTATGCTTAAACTCATGTTCATTGAGTCGTTGATGCCATTCACCCATCTCATCCTTTGCCACTTCCTTCTCCTCCTGCCCTCAATCTGTCCCAGCATCAGGGCCTTTTCCAGTGAATCGCTGCTTCACATCAAGTGGCCAAAGGATTGGAACTTCAGCATCAAGGCTTCTAATGAATATTCACGGTTGATTTCCTTTCACATCCAAGGGACTCTCAAGAGTCTTCTCTAGCACCACAATTTGGATTTTGGAACTTCGTTCAGTGTCCTGTCTGCAGTGTTGGGGACTCAAGGCTGCTGTTCTGACGCCCACGTTCGTTCGGGAAAGGATGCCTCGCTGTCATTCAGCAGTGTTGACTCGACTTGGTTGAAGCTGCTGGTTGCTGACATTCTAGATTGTAGAAGCAGCATTAGTTTTGTTCCTGAAGGAACTGCTTTGTTTTTACCATCTTGATTTTTGCCCATTTCTGTGTTATTGTTGAATTCTTTTCCACCGGAATTTAGCAGTGGGTGTGGCAGGTGAGCTTGGGAATTGTTTGTCCTAAATGACCTGTGGTCAGAAGTGGGTGTGAGTCAGACCTCCTGAGTTGCAGCACATTGAGAGGGTGGGCCTGGGCCTGTCAGCCAAGCCACAGATGAAAACACAGCCTCGCTAGGAAAGGTATGCTGGGACTGGGGAGAGGCACACATTTTCTCCCCAGTTGTCCCTTAGGGATGGTTCAGTGGGATTGAGAATTATGAAAAGAAAAGCTTCCTTTTAAGCCAGGTGTTGGTTTCTCCAGAGTTCAGGGGAGCTACCTGGTGCTGAGGCTTCCTGACCTCCCTATTGTCAAGGTCATGCTCCTGGTGTTCGAAGGGTCATCTGCAGTCGGAGGCATCCTGTGCCAACACACGCTGTCAGGCTGGGGATGGGAGCTTCGGGCACAGAGACTCCATCTTCTTCACATTAGGAGCACCAGCACACAGGGCTTCCCTGCTGAGCTGTGGATGTACCTCTGCGTTCTTGTGCATGTCCAGCACAGAACGGTGGACACACACATTTCCACAAATATAGTTGTTCATTCTTCAGTTGCTCAGTCGTATTCGACTCTTTGTGACCCCATGAACTCCAGGCTTCCCTGCCCTTCACTAGATCCCAGAGTATGCTTAAACTCATGTTCATTGAGTCGTTGATGCCATTCACCCATCTCATCCTTTGCCACTTCCTTCTCCTCCTGCCCTCAATCTGTCCCAGCATCAGGGCCTTTTCCAGTGAATCGCTGCTTCACATCAAGTGGCCAAAGGATTGGAACTTCAGCATCAAGGCTTCTAATGAATATTCACGGTTGATTTCCTTTAGCATGAACTGGTTTGATTTCCTTGCAGTCCAAGGGACTCTCAAGAGTCTTCTCTAGCACCACAATTTGAAAGCATCACTTCTTTGGTGCTCAGCCTTCTTTATAGTCTAACTCTCACACCCATGCATAACTACGGGAAAAACCATCACTTTGACTATATGGACCTTTATCGGCAAAGTGATGTCTTTGCTTGTTAGAACACTGTCTAGGTCTGTCATAGCTTTTCTTCCAAGGCGCAAGCATCTTTTAATTTCATGGCTGAAGTCCCCGTCTGCAGTGATTTTAGAGAACAAGAAGAGGAAATCTGTCACTACTTCCACATTTTCCTGTGCTATTTGCCTGGTGCCAAGGAAGCATTAGGCTTTTCTTTGCCTCTTTTGTGTCTTTCTGTCCTCTTCAAATATTCTAACTATATGGATGGGTATTTTTATTTTAAACTGTAGCCGTGCGTAAACTAGTCTGTTTTATGGTATTTACTTCTGTCTTATTTTTATTACATTAAATTTATTTTGTTAGTAGTCATCCCCGTGTCCTTTTCAGGTAACAGGAGACATTTATCCCTTTCAGAAAATGTTTTATTTGATTTTTAAAGTTTTTTTTTTTTTTTTAATTAATGTGGATCGTTTTTAGGCTTTATTGAATATTTTACAATGTTGCTTCTGGTTTTTTTTTTTCATATAGGTTTTTTTTTTTTTAATTTTTGTCCTCTTTTATTGGTCCTTCATTTATTTATTTTCATCCATCTTAATTCTTTGGCCTGTGTGGGCCTCCCACGCTACAGAGCACCAGCACTGGGCGCATGCGCTCCAGAGAGCTGGCTCATAATTGGACACACCTGTCCAGCTGCTCTGCGGCATATGGGATCTTCCCATGCCAGGAATCAAACTGGCGCCCTTTGCACTGCAAGGCGGGCTCTTTAACCACTGGACCACCAGGGAAGTCCTTCTGGTTTGGTTTTGGTTTTGATTTTTGGGCCAGGAAGCAAATGGGATCTTAGTTCCCCAACCAGGGATTGAACTCATGCCATCACACTCCTCCCTGCAGTGGAAGCGCTGAGTCCTAACAACTGAACATCAGGGAATTCTCAGAGCACGACATTTTTAATTTTTATACAATTGAGGTTATTTTTTTTATTTGCTTCTAAGTCATCATTTATTTTTTGTCCGTCTTTATTCTTTTGGCTTGTGTGGGCCTCCCATTGCAGTGGCCTCTCTCGTTGCAGAGCACCAGCTCTGGGTGTGTGCACTCCAGAGCACTGGCTCGTAATTGGGCACATCGGCCCAGCCACTCCTTGGCATGTGGGATCTTCCTGGGCCAGGGATCGAACCAGTGCCCCCTGCACTGCAAAGCAGACTCCTTACCCACTGGACTACCAGGGAAGCCCCAGAAAACAACATTTTTAATATTAGAAGTTAAATATATGGTAAAGATGGATAAGTATATGACGATGGAGTGTATTACAAATAGGAGCTCTGAACATAAAATAAGGATGGTGTCTTTCCCAGACCCCACTTAGAAATCAGTCTCATTATTTTATAGCCTAGATTATCGCTGAGACCATAATCCACGGAGCAGTTTCCTCCCAGGTTTCCAAGGCGCCTTGTTCAAGGCTGCTACCAGCAGTGCACAGACACGGGAGGGCGCATGGCAATTGGGAATGTGTGTCTGTGTGTGTGAACACATAGCCCAGTGTGCCGTCTATAGGTGGGTTAGTTCATGTGCTATCTCTTCTCATCTATATTTTCTTGGTTCTGTAGTGATACCAAATTAGGTGTCAGCTGTCATGCTTAGATTTTTAAAGGCTGTTTTCAGCTCAGCAAAAGCCTGCTGAACAGTGTGTATGGCTGGTGCACTGGTGTGCCAGACGCTAGGCTGAGCACTCGATGAACACCTCTCCCAGGAGCAGTGGCTCTCTTGTCACCTAGGAAGCCTTGGTCCAGTCTTCTCTGACGGTCACCGAGCTCACTCTCAGTGGATCCTCTGTTGGAATACTTCAACTGTCACAACAGATCTCTAAACTAGCAAGCTATTAGGAAATACCTAGAAAGGTACCTGGTAGAGGGCAGCTCCACTGTGGTCCTTAGCTTTCTGGCGGGAAGAGGATGGCTTTTCCATAGTTGTTCTCCAGTAAATGCTTGCGTCGTGCTGAGGAGTGTGCTCACTCATGAAGCGATCTTCTTAAGCGCTTTCCTCTTCTTGCAGGGTAACGCCGTCCTCCGAAAATCCCAGTGGTGCTACTTCTAGTGTCAGCCAAGGAAAGCCTTCTTTAAGACGAATTAAAGGGAGACTGCACAGAAGCAAGAGCCTCGATAGCATCGATTTCTGTGAGCTCACTGTGAGTGGATGGTTTAGCACTTGTCTTCCTTTCAAAGCATATGGAAAATTTGATTTTTAAAAGCTTTCATTAAAATGCAACAGACTTATTCTGTGGTAAACATTTTTCAGTAGAAACTGGTTTACCCAAGATATTACCAATTGGGATAGCTTTCTTAACCAGTATCCATAGATACATTTATGATAAGTGGTTCGTAATGATGATTCTGTTTCAAAGACAAAGGTAAAGATGTGTTCCCTCAACTCTGAAGTGAAAATTGAATTAAAGTCAGTGGATGATGTAAATTTCTTGGAAAACCCCAAATCCATATGTTAATGTAAGTACAGACCTAGGTATTCGATGAACCCCAAACACCCAGCTTCCTGGTAGTTCTGGAAAGTAGAGGTGCTCTGTATTACTCTATTAGAATAGATCCTGGTTCAGTTAACCATGAGGTTTTCTCTTCATTTTCAGTGACTAATGATAGTGGTCTTTTTTCCCCAGGGCAGATAACAGGTTTTCACATGTGGTGGTTTAGTCTCTAAGTCGTATCTGACTCTTGCGACCCCATAGACTATAGTGTGTAAGGTCCTCTGTCCATGGGATTCTTCAGGCAAGAATGCTGGAGTGATTGGCCATGTCCTCCTCCTGGGTCTCCTGCATTGCAGGCAGATTCTTTACCGACTGAACTATGAGGGAAGCCAGGCTTTCACGTGAGCGTATGGTAAATTCATGATGTTTTTAGAGGAACACCAGCCCTGTCAGGCTGCACTGCCCTTTTCCATTAATTGTGTTGCCTTGGTCTAGATGAGCTGCTTAATTCCATAAAGGAAACAATAGGGTTTTCTCAGCTGCAAGGTTGTATTCATAGTTATATGTTACAGAATTCATTGGCGAGTTAATGGATGTTTGAGATGCTTAAACTAGATGTGTTCATTTCTCCCCTTTTTGAGCTCTGAAAAATTCAGAATTATGAAAGTGCCACTGACGATTATTGTTTCAAAAGGCAGGAAAAGTTTGAAAGTAAAACCTGTCTTTTTTGAGGACACGACTGCTGTATCTTTTACGTATAATTGATGAGAACAAAAGTTCAGTAATTGTGGATGCTTTGTTTTGTTTGTTTAAGACCTGCAAAAAATATTACGGCAATTGGGACTTGTCTTCCTTTCAAAGCATATGGAAAATTTGATTTTTAAAAGCTTTCATTAAAATGCAACAGACTTATTCTGTGGTAAACATTTTTCAGTAGAAACTGGTTTACCCAAGATATTACCAATTGGGATAGCTTTCTTAACCAGTATCCATAGATACATTTATGATAAGTGGTTCGTAATGATGATTCTGTTTCAAAGACAAAGGTAAAGATGTGTTCCCTCAACTCTGAAGTGAAAATTGAATTAAAGTCAGTGGATGATGTAAATTTCTTGGAAAACCCCAAATCCATATGTTAATGTAAGTACAGACCTAGGTATTCGATGAACCCCAAACACCCAGCTTCCTGGTAGTTCTGGAAAGTAGAGGTGCTCTGTATTACTCTATTAGAATAGATCCTGGTTCAGTTAACCATGAGGTTTTCTCTTCATTTTCAGTGACTAATGATAGTGGTCTTTTTTCCCCAGGGCAGATAACAGGTTTTCACATGTGGTGGTTTAGTCTCTAAGTCGTATCTGACTCTTGCGACCCCATAGACTATAGTGTGTAAGGTCCTCTGTCCATGGGATTCTTCAGGCAAGAATGCTGGAGTGATTGGCCATGTCCTCCTCCTGGGTCTCCTGCATTGCAGGCAGATTCTTTACCGACTGAACTATGAGGGAAGCCAGGCTTTCACGTGAGCGTATGGTAAATTCATGATGTTTTTAGAGGAACACCAGCCCTGTCAGGCTGCACTGCCCTTTTCCATTAATTGTGTTGCCTTGGTCTAGATGAGCTGCTTAATTCCATAAAGGAAACAATAGGGTTTTCTCAGCTGCAAGGTTGTATTCATAGTTATATGTTACAGAATTCATTGGCGAGTTAATGGATGTTTGAGATGCTTAAACTAGATGTGTTCATTTCTCCCCTTTTTGAGCTCTGAAAAATTCAGAATTATGAAAGTGCCACTGACGATTATTGTTTCAAAAGGCAGGAAAAGTTTGAAAGTAAAACCTGTCTTTTTTGAGGACACGACTGCTGTATCTTTTACGTATAATTGATGAGAACAAAAGTTCAGTAATTGTGGATGCTTTGTTTTTGTTTGTTTATTTCCCAACATTATAGTAAATATTTTCATTGATTTTGCCCAACTATCTTACTTAAAAGTATGCTTGACTACATAAGACTTAGAAAGTAAAATGGACTGATCAGAAAATGTTGAAGCAATAACTGAAAAAAGAGGTAAAAAGACAGTAAATTCTTGCCGAGTAGACATAACAAAGTGAGAGACAAAAATATAAGCGTGGCTCTAATAAAGAAAACTGGTTTTCAAAAGTGAAACTCTAAACTGAGAAACAAATGTGAATTATTTATTAATTCAAATTTGGAAAAAATATAAAAATGGGAGCTGAAGTTTCATCGTGTTAGTTTATATGATGTTAAATGTCATCATTACTAAAGCATAATCTGATAACTAATTTGGCATGTCATAAAGTATGTTACCTTGCTTAAACAGAATTTTGTGGTTGGTGAAGATGTTAAAATTTTTCTGGAATGTGACAGAAGAAAAGCTTAACATTATGTAAGGTTGCCTTCAGTTTCTCAGAAGCTGTGAAGAGAAGTTGGTGAATCGAGTTATCTTTTTATTGTGATGAACATGTGTAAAAATTATTGATGGTAAGCTTCCTGTCTCGTTTCATGAATGAGTTGTTCTGGCTGAAGTTAGTGTACAGTCCAAGCAAGGAAAGCTAGCACTGGCCAAGATTAATTTCTTTCTTTTTAATGATTTTTCCTGTTGGACTTTATCTCAAAAGTGAAACATTTTAGCGTCTCTCAGGAGAGAGAGTCTGACATTGAGTTTCAGGGAGAGTTACAGTTGAGCTCAGGGGAGTGGGTTCTGAGGAGGGGCCATGGGTACTGGTGTGGGGTGTGCTTGGCCACGTGTGCTGTGCTGTGTGTGACTTTGGTATGCTACTTCCCACAGGGTGCATTGAGGAGCCACATACTGACAGTTCATCCACTCATCAGTGATGAGAATGTATTAACAAAATGTAATTACCAATCAGTTTGGGTGTTTTGCAGTTTGAGTTCATTTTCTGTGTCAGGTCATGATTAAATTGAAAGTGCCACTGACGATTATTGTTTCAAAAGGCAGGAAAAGTTTGAAAGTAAAACCTGTCTTTTTTGAGGACACGACTGCTGTATCTTTTACGTATAATTGATGAGAACAAAAGTTCAGTAATTGTGGATGCTTTGTTTTGTTTGTTTATTTCCCAACATTATAGTAAATATTTTCATTGATTTTGCCCAACTATCTTACTTAAAAGTATGCTTGACTACATAAGACTTAGAAAGTAAAATGGACTGATCAGAAAATGTTGAAGCAATAACTGAAAAAAGAGGTAAAAAGACAGTAAATTCTTGCCGAGTAGACATAACAAAGTGAGAGACAAAAATATAAGCGTGGCTCTAATAAAGAAAACTGGTTTTCAAAAGTGAAACTCTAAACTGAGAAACAAATGTGAATTATTTATTAATTCAAATTTGGAAAAATAGAAAAATGGGAGCTGAAGTTTCATCGTGTTAGTTTATATGATGTTAAATGTCATCATTACTAAAGCATAATCTGATAACTAATTTGGCATGTCATAAAGTATGTTACCTTGCTTAAACAGAATTTTGTGGTTGGTGAAGATGTTAAAATTTTTCTGGAATGTGACAGAAGAAAAGCTTAACATTATGTAAGGTTGCCTTCAGTTTCTCAGAAGCTGTGAAGAGAAGTTGGTGAATCGAGTTATCTTTTTATTGTGATGAACATGTGTAAAAATTATTGATGGTAAGCTTCCTGTCTCGTTTCATGAATGAGTTGTTCTGGCTGAAGTTAGTGTACAGTCCAAGCAAGGAAAGCTAGCACTGGCCAAGATTAATTTCTTTCTTTTTAATGATTTTTCCTGTTGGACTTTATCTCAAAAGTGAAACATTTTAGCGTCTCTCAGGAGAGAGAGTCTGACATTGAGTTTCAGGGAGAGTTACAGTTGAGCTCAGGGGAGTGGGTTCTGAGGAGGGGCCATGGGTACTGGTGTGGGGTGTGCTTGGCCACGTGTGCTGTGCTGTGTGTGACTTTGGTATGCTACTTCCCACAGGGTGCATTGAGGAGCCACATACTGACAGTTCATCCACTCATCAGTGATGAGAATGTATTAACAAAATGTAATTACCAATCAGTTTGGGTGTTTTGCAGTTTGAGTTCATTTTCTGTGTCAGGTCATGGTTGGTGGGGCAGCAGTTTAGTATTTTATTAATATTTTTGGATTGTCGGAAGCTTTTACAGTGAACAGGTTCCATTTTTAGCAAAGCAATAAGCTGATTTTCTGAACAGTAGAATAACAGAAAGACCCCTCTCCCAGCATGACTGTGACCACTTTCTAACACAGGCTACAGCAGATAATACTGTAATATCCAGAGTACATAGTGACATGGAGCATTTTTGGCTTGGGGCTGAAAAAGGACTCCCCACCACGCACACTTTAAAAGTTTATCTTTTTTTTTTTTTTAAAGAAGTGTTGCACTTTTAAAAAACGTGGTTTAGCAAAGGGTTTCTTGAGGGAGGAGAAGGTGTTGAGGCTTGGTTCTCTGATGCTGTTGGCTCCATCTACAGTTGTGGAGAATGGGTCTTGAGAAGCTTTGCCAATGTCTAAAGGAAGCCACTCCTTGAGAGCCAAGGGTCCACAGTGACTCTCATGGTACTGGAGCACCCTCACCCTCGTCAGGACTCCTCTTCACAGATGTTCTTCTAGTCTAAACAGACTGGAAAATTTGTCATAGTATATGCTAGTTTTTAAATTGCAAGAATTCTTATTATCGGTATGGCTTCCTTTGATTGCCCCAGTAAACAGAAGCCCTGCCCCAGTAAACAGAAACCCTGAAAGTGGAAAGACTAAAACTTTGTTCACAGTCCTGACCTGAAACTTTAACTTAGCCTGAGGATAAGATGCAGTCTTTATTGATTCTGGAAGAGTTTGTCAAGTGGAGCGGGAGGTCCACTCACCTGGGTGTCAGGAGTCTGGTTTCTGGGTGAGAGGCCCCAATTCCAGCTGGGACCACTGGCTTTGGTCCTGGCATGAGATCGATGCCATTTCCCCTGGGGAGTGGTGATTGTTTCAGCTTTCTCTTTGGGGATTAAGTGGGATGGGCTTTTTAGTTCACTGGGGAGATGCCACAGCATCATCAATTAACATCCCCATTTTCTGAGGGGGACTGGAATCCGTCCAGGCTCCTGAGGTCCTGGAGACAGCATCCCAGGATGTAGGTGCAGCTTTCTCAGGCAAGGCCTGGAATGGACAAGTCTGTTATGCAGATGTGTTATGCCTACAAAATCTGAGCCTTTCTTCAACATTTTCATGTGTGAAGTGCTATATAAATCATATGACAAATTCTGTTTTTTCTTGGAGCGATGGAGTCATGTGTTGATAGTCAAGATAAAGAAGAGAAGTCTTGAGGTCTAGCTAATGGTGCTTGTGTTCTTAGCTCTTCCATGTCCTTGTGGTGTCCTTGCCATCAGCTTTAGAGCCATCAAGTTGCATTTTCACTTCGGTCCCTTCCTTTCAGATTCTCAGTGTATTTTCAAGGAGTTTTAAATGACAATTTAAAAAGTCAACAGATTGCTTGAAATTTCCCAGCTGCTCTTGACTATTCCTCCCCCTAAAGTAGGAGAATGGAGCCAGTGGGGAGGTCTCCTTCAGGTTGGGGAAGCTGTCCTGAACATGAACTTAAGGAATTTATTTCCTGCTTTGTGAGTATAACCTCTGTTTCTAGTTTTCTCTTTCTCCAACAGAGAAGTGCTACAAAGACTATGCACAATGAATAGAAACAATACATAAATTAATAACTTCCATCTCTGTTCTCTTAGCCTTCAGTGAAAGAAGGATTCAGTCATCAGTGGGAACCCTTAGGTAAAATGATAACCCTTGGAGGAGTATTTGTCCTGAGTGAAGGAAAAATATGTGAAGATAATATTTGTAGTGTTACATTTTGGAGCCAGTAAAGTCACATTTCACTGCTGCCTAAACAGTAGTTCTTTGTTTTTAATGATCAGCAGTTTTCACAGTTGAGAAGAAGCTTTTCCCCCTGGTAAAGGGGTGTCTGTGGAGGAGATTACAATGTGCCCCTGTGGGGATTGCAATGATGGAAACTTTCTCCTTCTTTCCCTCCTCTTGACCTCCTACTTGGAGATGTGTGGGATGCTGAGACCCCAGAGGCCTGTTTTAAACTAAATGCCCCTTTGACTTTGACCGTAAGTCAGGTTTCCTTCCTGGTGTCCAACGGGTGAGTAACAAGTTGGCACTGAAGGTGCAGAGTCTTAGAAAGACGATGTGGAACACACTAAACACTAGTGAGCCCTACTTTCAGGCTTGGTGGGAGGGGCCAGCTGCTCTGCTCAGATCCCCACCACCAACCTCACTGGAGGAGAGCTTAAAGGAAACAGTGGTGCCCATCAAGGATGCTCAGTCATCCACCCTGGGCTCTAGTGACGTGGCATCTTTCTGTTCACTTTGGCTGTCTCCATGTAGGTGGGAGTGCTGGCCCAGGCCCCACACACATCTCCTCTCTGCACCCTCACCTCTCAGTGCATGGTCCTCTCCCCACTGATAAGGTGCTTCAGCTCCCCAAAGGCAGGGAGCATGTCTTTCGTATTCCCCCAATGATGAACATGACTAGTCAGTCCTCATTAATTATTTGTTGGTTAACTGAATGCTCCAGTAACTGTGGTAACTGAGTTGAGGAGAGCTGAGAGAGCATTAATGTTAAAATGGTGGGCCTGTGAAGCAGGTGAGCATGGGAAACAATTCCCCCATTGGACACATGGGAAAAAGAAGCAACTTCATGTGTTGACCTCTGTTGTGGGGAACTTACTTGAGCATGAAAAGATAAGGTGACATTTTTTGAGTAGCCAAAGTGCATGTGGTCCTGATGAGGTGGAGGGGTGAGTGTTGGGTGGAGGTGGAGGTGATGGAGTGGAGGTCATGGTGCAGGTGGTAGAGGTGGTGGGATGGGGAGTGGAGGTGGTGGAGATGGTGATGGAGATGTGGAGTTGTGGTGGTGGTGGAGGTGGAAGTGATGGTGGACGTGGTGGGTGTGGTGGTGGAGATGGCAGAGGTGGTGGTGGTGCTGCTGCCGCTGGAGGGGTGGTGGAAGTGGTGGAGGTGAAAGTGAAAGTCGCTCGGTTGCGTTCGACTCTGTGACTCCATGGACTGTAGCCGGTCAAGCTCCTCTGTCTATGGAATTCTCCAGGCAAGAATACTGGGGTGAGTAGCCTTTCCCTTCTCTGCGGGCTCTTCCCAGGGATTGAACCCAGGTCTCCTGCATTACAGGCGGATTCTTTTTTTTTTTTTTTTTAACTTCATGCCACGAGCCTTTTCTTAGTGTTTTTTTTTTTCATCCATTGTTATTCCCTGGCCTGTGTGGGCCTCCCACTGCAGTGACCTCTCTCTCTGCAGAGCACCAGCTCTGGGTGCATGCGCTGCAGAGTGCTGGCTCCTAATTGGACACACTGGTCCAGCCACTCCACGGCACTTAGGATCTTCCCAGGCCAGGGGTCAAACCTGTGCCCCTTGCACTGCAAGGCGTATTCTTTACCCACTGGACCATGAGGGAAGCCCTACAGGCAGATTCTTTCCTGTATGTCTGAGTCACCAGGGAAGCCCTGATGGAGGTGGAGGTGGTGGTGATGGAGGGAGTGGTGGAGGTAGAGGAGGTGATTGTGGAGCTCTTATTCCCAGAGCTGCTAGGTCCCTCACATTCTGAGGCAGTGAGAATGTTCCTGATTACATATTATAGACACTGACTCAGAATGGCCTGAACATTAAGGCCATTTACCAGGTCACATCCTAGAGGTCCAGAATCTGGTGGGGTGATCTTCAGGGCTAACTGAATCCAGTGGGCGCAGTTCCTTTTCCTGGAATCCTAGGTCTTCATTCCGCTCTGTGTGGACTGTCACACCACAAGTGTGGCAGTTCTGGGCCTCACATCCATGTGGCAGAAGTCCGGAAGGAGGGAATTCCTACAGGCTTGGAAGCCCTCTCTTGGAGCCCCTTTTACTCTTCCCATTTCTCTCACGGACCTTTTTCTGGACCAGGATCTGATCTGGAGAGCATCGTGTATTGATTTGCTTAGCTTAGGCTCTTTGACTGAAGATGTGCCCAGAAAAAAAAAAAAAAAAAAATCCATAAACAATAGCTGTATGAATGTAAGAGTTGGCTGATTGAATTACAGTCATTTATTAATAATAATATTATTTGTAATAATGAAATCAGCTGCCAAGGACTCTTCTCAGTGGGCATATAGAGTTGGCAGTCCTGGGCACAGCGGCCCTCTGCTGTGATGAGACCCAGGTTCCTCCTCCTGTGCAGGCCCCTCGATCAGCAGGCAGGCCTGGATCCTCAGGCTGGTCTCCTGTAGGTGCCCTCATGTCTTGTGTTTCAGGGACAGTCAGGGGCCAGCATGAAGGGGAAGACTGTCCCCAGGAAGCTTTGTCCAGTTATTTCAAGGAGATCATGCCCACTTAAGGACATCCTCCTCCAGGCAGGAACTGGGTCGTGTTGTCCTCTCCAGTTCTGAGGAAGGATGGGAAGTGGGAAGTGTTGGTAGCGCAGGGCTGTGGGGGATAAAGTCAGACTCTGCTGGTGAGAAAGAAGGAGGAAGTGGGCATTTCGTCAGTAACTGACAAGGTCCACTTATACGCCCTGGCAGGTCTGGAGCTCACCACTGTGCAGGCCAGACAGTTAGTGCTGCATTAAAGCCAGATCATAAAGGGGTTAAATCACAGTTGCTCTGGCATTTTGTGAAAGGTGTATGTTGCCCCAGCATCTGCGTGTTGTCCAAGGAAAGGACGTGTGATCCGAGGCCTCTGCATATTCACGACCTGTGCAGTTGTGAGAGCCGTTTTCCTGGAGGACTCACAAATATGGCGGCTTACTTCTATTTTCCAGACCAAGTGGTCTGGTTTACTTGGCCTGCTGGTGTGAAGTTAAGCAGTTCTCAAATTCGGGGCATTCGCATAGTTTCAGGTTTGTGTAAGAAGTGGGGCCATTAATATTTTATGTTGCATGACTTAGATTTGCGCCATTAAATTTTGCTTAACATGTCGTCAAATAATGTTCAGTTTATTTTTTTTTAAGCTTTTATTTTACTTTTAACTTTTGTAGAGTTTTGTTGTTTACAGATATGTATGTTCCCAGTAATGTTCAGTTTAAAGCAGCAAAGTGTATAATACATTTTTAGAAAAAAACCCAACCAAACAAAACATAACCCGATGGTCAGAATGCAAGAAGATCTTGTGCCTGAAGTAGAACTTGGCCTAACTCTGTGAAAACTTCTCTCTCCAGAACAGGGTGCTCCCCAGGGCCTCCCTCATCCCATCAGGTCTTTGTTTTCACAGCACAGCATTGCAAGGATCTATTCTATCATCCTGTAGGTCTACTCATTGCCTTACTGGTTTCAAAAATGAATCATGTGGAGGGGTGGGAGGAGGGGAACTGGGGGGTGGAGGGACCAGGGATGTGCATATGAATGATCTGGGAACATACATGTCAGTGAACAACAAAACTCTGTAAAATCTTTAAAATAAAGAATAAAAAATTAAAAAGAAAAAAAGAATCATGTGTCATTACACTAGAGAGTGTCATAATGCCTGGCATAATGTTAAGGACTTACTGGAGCTCAGGAGAAATACTTGTTGAATGAATGAAGAGATTATACTAGGTGAATCAAGGGCCTTGGTGGCAGGGGAGCCGGGAGGAGGCACTTAAATGAAAATGGAAACCTAAACTATGCTGATCCACACCATGATGGCCGCCGTAGACTGTTTTCAGACTCCTCTAACACGCGTCCAAACAGACCCAAATGTTGATACAGCTAAGGCCAGAGACAAAGTGGTCTGACGGTCACTCCTCAAACTCTCCTGTGCTCTCAAGATAAACTACCAACTGGTTCAGCTTCCTCATGGTTTATAAATTCTGACCAGTCTTGACCCAAACCATGCAGTGACCCACTGTTGCCTCCTTCTCCCCAGGCACTCTGAGTGCCCTTCCCCCCTGCCTCTCCCCATCCTGCCCTGCCTCCCTCCCCTACCCTCCTGCCATTCAGGTGCTTATGGTTGCTCGTGGTTGCTCATGGCTACTTGTGGTTTCTCATGGCTGCAACAAGTTCACAGACCTCACTTTGTTTACCTGCAGGCATGTCCAGGAGTCTTTGGCTGGTGGACTTTGTCATAGCTGGTTGTAGAGTTTTGTTGTTTACAGATATGTATGTTCCCAGTAATGTTCAGTTTAAAGCAGCAAAGTGTATAATACATTTTTAGAAAAAAACCCAACCAAACAAAACATAACCCGATGGTCAGAATGCAAGAAGATCTTGTGCCTGAAGTAGAACTTGGCCTAACTCTGTGAAAACTTCTCTCTCCAGAACAGGGTGCTCCCCAGGGCCTCCCTCATCCCATCAGGTCTTTGTTTTCACAGCACAGCATTGCAAGGATCTATTCTATCATCCTGTAGGTCTACTCATTGCCTTACTGGTTTCAAAAATGAATCATGTGGAGGGGTGGGAGGAGGGGAACTGGGGGGTGGAGGGACCAGGGATGTGCATATGAATGATCTGGGAACATACATGTCAGTGAACAACAAAACTCTGTAAAATCTTTAAAATAAATAATTTAAAAAATTTAAAAAAAAAAAAAGAATCATGTGTCATTACACTAGAGAGTGTCATAATGCCTGGCATAATGTTAAGGACTTACTGGAGCTCAGGAGAAATACTTGTTGAATGAATGAAGAGATTATACTAGGTGAATCAAGGGCCTTGGTGGCAGGGGAGCCGGGAGGAGGCACTTAAATGAAAATGGAAACCTAAACTATGCTGATCCACACCATGATGGCCGCCGAGACTGTTTTCAGACTCCTCTAACACGCGTCCAAACAGACCCAAATGTTGATACAGCTAAGGCCAGAGACAAAGTGGTCTGACGGTCACTCCTCAAACTCTCCTGTGCTCTCAAGATAAACTACCAACTGGTTCAGCTTCCTCATGGTTTATAAATTCTGACCAGTCTTGACCCAAACCATGCAGTGACCCACTGTTGCCTCCTTCTCCCCAGGCACTCTGAGTGCCCTTCCCCCCTGCCTCTCCCCATCCTGCCCTGCCTCCCTCCCCTACCCTCCTGCCATTCAGGTGCTTATGGTTGCTCGTGGTTGCTCATGGCTACTTGTGGTTTCTCATGGCTGCAACAAGTTCACAGACCTCACTTTGTTTACCTGCAGGCATGTCCAGGAGTCTTTGGCTGGTGGACTTTGTCATAGCTGGTATCATTCCATAGCATTTGCGCCACTGCAACCCCCCCAACTAGAGACGTGTGTGTATGCGTGTGAATACACCCATTGTCCCTAGCCTTTAGCTAAACTAGTTGAGAGCAATCTATAGATTTTTGTCCCACAACCCCTAAACTCTTGGATTTAGTTCCCCAAACAAGGACGTTCTGTACTTAATCACAGTACAACCAGTATAAAGTCAGCTCCAGCAGGGCGGTTTTATCTGGTCCACCCCTCCCATCCAAATATGCATCGCTTCTGGATGTCGTAGCTCCTCCTTGATGGTTTGAAAGAATCCTTCAAACAGGTTTACTGTTTCCTGTTTCCTCACGACCAGCCTCAGGTTCTTTGCTCCAAGCTGGAGCTGAGGGTCTGTCCTCACTAATCATGGCTCCCTGAGCCTCTGGCTGCATTGCTGGACACCTGTGTGCTGTGCCTGGTCCCAGCCGTCCGTGGGGGGAAGCATGGCTGGAGGAAATAGAGATCCACCAGAATTACCACCCTCAGCAGTTTGCCAGTGAGAGAACTCAGGAAGGGAGAACAGAAGGGTCGGACTGTTGGGACTTCCCTGGCGGTCCAGTGGCTAAGACTCTGTGCTCCCAACACAGGGTACCTGGATTCCATCCCTGATCAGGGAGCTAGATCCCACATACCACAACTAAAGATCCCCATCCTGCAACTAAGACCCGGTGCAACAAACTGATATATGGGGAAAAAAAAAAAATTGGGTTGCCAATGTAACCTTGTGACTTCCAGAGACCAATCTGAATGCAGTTGTCAGTTGACATTCAGTTAGTAGGACCTGCTTTGTCCATATGGTCACTTCTTTATTAAACTGTGAATATTCATATGTTTCTAAGGGAGTCTTAGGACAGCCTTGCAGGGATTTTTAAATGGTTAATAAACAAACGACTGCTTGCACTCTTGTTCTTCTAACATTCTCAGCCTCTGTCTTATCCAGCAGGCTTTTTGAATTTTTTTCTTGGACCTATGTTGACATCTCTTACCTGGCTCCAACAAGTTCACAGACCTCACTTTTTCCAGGAGTCTTTGGCTGGTGGACTTTGTCATAGCTGGTATCATTCCATAGCATTTGCGCCACTGCAACCCCCCCAACTAGAGACGTGTGTGTATGCGTGTGAATACACCCATTGTCCCTAGCCTTTAGCTAAACTAGTTGAGAGCAATCTATAGATTTTTGTCCCACAACCCCTAAACTCTTGGATTTAGTTCCCCAAACAAGGACGTTCTGTACTTAATCACAGTACAACCAGTATAAAGTCAGCTCCAGCAGGGCGGTTTTATCTGGTCCACCCCTCCCATCCAAATATGCATCGCTTCTGGATGTCGTAGCTCCTCCTTGATGGTTTGAAAGAATCCTTCAAACAGGTTTACTGTTTCCTGTTTCCTCACGACCAGCCTCAGGTTCTTTGCTCCAAGCTGGAGCTGAGGGTCTGTCCTCACTAATCATGGCTCCCTGAGCCTCTGGCTGCATTGCTGGACACCTGTGTGCTGTGCCTGGTCCCAGCCGTCCGTGGGGGGAAGCATGGCTGGAGGAAATAGAGATCCACCAGAATTACCACCCTCAGCAGTTTGCCAGTGAGAGAACTCAGGAAGGGAGAACAGAAGGGTCGGACTGTTGGGACTTCCCTGGCGGTCCAGTGGCTAAGACTCTGTGCTCCCAACACAGGGTACCTGGATTCCATCCCTGATCAGGGAGCTAGATCCCACATACCACAACTAAAGATCCCCATCCTGCAACTAAGACCCGGTGCAACAAACTGATATATGGGGAAAAAAAAAAAATTGGGTTGCCAATGTAACCTTGTGACTTCCAGAGACCAATCTGAATGCAGTTGTCAGTTGACATTCAGTTAGTAGGACCTGCTTTGTCCATATGGTCACTTCTTTATTAAACTGTGAATATTCATATGTTTCTAAGGGAGTCTTAGGACAGCCTTGCAGGGATTTTTAAATGGTTAATAAACAAACGACTGCTTGCACTCTTGTTCTTCTAACATTCTCAGCCTCTGTCTTATCCAGCAGGCTTTTTGAATTGCTTTTGGGGCTCAGAATTTTGTCTTTGTCTTGGACCTATGTTGACATCTCTTACCTCTTCAGAGTTTCTTTTCATTAACAACAGCTAGTTGGAAAGTTTGTTGGCTCTGATTTTAGGCAGGATTTTATTTGTCAGCACTGAGTAGAAAATGTGGTCCTCTTAGAAATTTAGGTCTTAAGGAAGAGAATATAAAAAAATACAGTTTCCAAGAATAGAATGAGAAGCCTGTGGAGAGAGGGAAGCAGAATCCTTTGAGCAGACTGGGTGGAAGCTCGAGACTTAGAGATGTCTGCCAGTGAGAAACTCCACACTGGCAAGTTGACCTTGTGTCTGACTCTGCAGCTCCATAGACTGTACCCACCAGGTTCCTGTATCCTTGGGATTTCCCATGCAAGAATACTGGAGTGGGTTGCTTTTTCCTCCTCCAGGGGATCTTATGGACCCAGGAATTGAAACTGTGTCTTATGTCTCCTGTGTCGATAGGTGGGTTCTTTACCACTAGTGCCACCTGGGAAGCATGGAGAAGCCTTTTGTTTTCTGTATTAGTTTGTATTTCAGTCGCTTGAGAGAGCCGCTCCTGGATTGTGCCTGACCATCTCCCTCGAGGGCCCTGGTTCTTTCTGTGGGCTGGACTAGAGGCCAGCAGCCTCTTACCCCTCCAGCTCTCTAGTCACCACCCGCCCCATGCCTCACTTCTGTTCATGGAGAGCAAGACACCAGCCCACAGCAGAATGCGCCTGAGCCTCATGTTAGGTTCAACTGGGACCACTCTCCCCAACACCTTTCTCTCATTCTCTCTCTCAAACACACCCACTCACCCACCTAACCTATTACCACCACTGCCATCTCATCTGCCTTTAAATGGCCTCGATTTCATGGAGAAGGCAGAAATGTCAACAACCACATTGCACCTCAGACTGTAGTGGAGGCAGTGTGGCAGACCTGGGGTCACCAGTGCTCATCCCTGCCTGGTGCAGAAGAATCCACCAAGAGGGTGGCCCTGGAACTGGACCTGAAGGAGGAGTCTGACTTTGTTGGGGGGAAGGTGGGGGCCCAAGGTTGAGGGAGCAGAGGAAGAGGACGAGCTGAGAGCTGCCAGGGCCGCGGGTGGGACCCCAGGTGGTTCTGAACCTGGAGCTTTGCAGAGACCCTACATGCCCCTCCAGCCTGGAGCTCTTTCTGCATCTGTTCTCCTGCAGAAGGGCAAGGGGACCGGCACCATCTCATCTGAAGACAAGGATTCTGCCACGAGGCTGCTCCTGAGAACTAAGACGACTGAAGCTGGAACCAGAGAACACAGCCAGTCAAGGGCCGGCAGCCAAAGGGGAGTGAGCAGAGAAAGCTCATGGGTGGGTGTTAGGTGAGGAGGGCAGTTTCCAGAAGGGAGTGAGTGACCTGCAGGTGTGTGGAGGAGGGGAGAAGACCTGGCTGCGGTCAGAGAGGGTCACTGAAGGGCCCGGGACCAGAGTTTATCTTTTCTTTTACTTTTTCATCTTGAGAAGAGGAATAGTGTAATTTTTTGGTATGGTCGCAGAACAAAGAGGAGTGTCATGGACGCTGACAGTTCCACCACCTCTCTGACAGCCCTTCCTCTCGGACTGTGAGGGGCCCAGGGCAGAGTGGAACTCAGCCTCCAAGGCTGTGCGCGCGGGGGTGAGCGTGGGGTTGGTGGTGTGGGCCGGTGACTTTAGACACGGACAATGGGAGGACAAACAGGCAAGCCAGAGGAGGCTGAAGTTGTGGAAATAAAAAGGTGATTTTCATGTGTGCTGAATGAATAAACTTATGGAAATAATTCTTTTTTGCCTAAAATGGATCTGCTTCAGGTTTTTAGAGATGATCTTTATTACTTTTAACTCAAGGAACTGAATCATTTGACTTCCATATTTGTTGATGAATGGAATAAATAATGTCTGAAAAGCATAGCATAGTGTACCTATGTCTGTGTGCACACATACTGTAATTTTAAGGATATGTAAAAATTGTCTATATTCTTATACTACCAACAGGTCCTGTTCTTAGTAGTATAAGAGCATTTTAACTTGCCTAGTTATTATGTGACTTTTTTTTTAAATTATGAAAGTACGATAACATTTATAGGAGATTTAGAAAGTACAGAAAAAAGCTACATATATTTTCGCTATAATAATTATATTTAAGTGGACAAGTTAAGATTTTTAGTTGGAGTTTTAGTATCAAACTCTCAGAAATGAATAAAATGAGTCGACAGGAGAGTAGAAGGATGTAGCAGACCTGAAAAGCACTGTGAGCCAATTCAATATAATTAGGGTTTATAAATTTTCACACGATAGTAGGGTACAAATTCTTTTTAGGTTCCCATAGACTCTAAACCAGGAGATCCTAGACCTATGCAGGGACCAAGTGCAAAAACTTCACGGCCTGAAGATACTGAAACCACACAGAGTCTGCTCTCTTACCACTGTGGATTTAGGTTAGAAATCAATATCAAAAAATATCGGAAAATACCCCACATATTTTCATATGTAACGTAGCATTTATCAGGAGAGATCTTGGACTTAGCCGTTGAAAGCCTCAGTAAAGTTAGAAAACTGAGAAAACACAGGGAGTGAATCCAGAGTTCTTCAGTTGCTAAATCATGTGTGACTTTACTGTCTCCCCATGGACTGCAGCACTTCAAATTGAAGTTTCAAAATTTCTCATTTCAAAATGAGAAATTAATATCAAAGATACTTTAAAAGCCCCATATATTTGGAAAGTACATGTCCACTTTTAAATGATGATCTAAGAAACCATAACAAGGAAAATTAGAAAATACTTGTAACAGAATGAAAATGAAAAGAGAGTTTATCCAAATTCGTTGCATGCAGCTGAAGCTTTTGAGCATTAGGATGAGAAGCGAAGATTCAGAGTGTGCACTTCTCTGTTTCTGTGCTGTTTTCTGTCTCACACTTGTGGTCGCTCCATAGTCAGTGGTGAGCATTACTGTAGACCTGGTGCCAGGGTGTGAGCTCACGCATGGGGGACCAGCTCCTGGCCTGAGCTTGGGCGGCCCTGAGAGAGGACAAGAGGCAGAGATGAGGCCTTGGGTGACCTTGGTGCTTCACTGGGTCCTTTCCAATGGTGGGTGGTGGAGGGGGAGGGTAAAGCCAGTGCCGCATCCCTTCAGTAGTGACTTCATGCCCATAGGAGGGCTCGCTCTTCAGAGCCTGTCTGGGTGTTGGGCACAAGGCTCAGTCCTTCCTGATCTCTGTGTGGTCAGTTTCTTCAGGAAGCCCCCATCTGAGAGTCCCCCATGGGCTTGGAGCTGGCTCTCACCTTCAGAGGTGCTGAGAGCCTGTCCCTAGAGTGGCAGGAGGACAGGACAGACTGGATGTGGGACTGGTGGGCAGAGGTTGGCAGCCAAAGGCTCTGTCTTGAAAGGAGACTGAAGCATGCCAGGAGAGGCCTGGACAGCTGAAAGGGCGGGTCCCGGGCCACAGACCTGGTCCAGGACAAAGGAGGGACACGACAGGACTGGGGTGCTGGGGTGCCCCATTGGCTCCAGGATGAGAGGAAATCACCCATGATCTTTATATACAACTTTCCTGTTAGTGAGAGGATAGTAGATATCACAATCGGCGTTTTCCGTATTGCGCTGGCAGTAAAATACAGGTGCGGGTAGGGCAAATGTTAGTTAACCAGGACTCAGACGTTGAACGTCAGCCGAAGTCCCCGAGGACCCCTCCACAAGGCACCTGCAGATCCGGCAGCTGCTTCCCTTCCAGGGTGCTGACTGCTCTTGGCCACCTAGTCTAGGACACCAGACCTGGAGTTGGGCAGGGAAACTATCTCTCGGATCTCTCTGTCCCCGGGGCAGGACAGCTGGCAGCCACTTCCTACTCTCCAGGGCAGGACAGCTGGTGGCCACTTGGGGGCAGGGCTCCCCAGTGAGTGACCTGCTGACCAGCCCTGTTGCCTGAAAGCTTTACTCTTTCTGCTTCTCGCCTGTTGTATCTCTGCTTAAATTTGTGACTGGTGGACTTTAATGTGGAAATGAAAGTGAAATGCCTCTCCACCTGGAAGGTGTTTGGCTATTGGACTCTCTGGTAGCTGTCAGAGCTGCTGAGGGTGCAGTAGAGTGTGGGGCTACCCTGTGCTTGTCTGGAGGTAACTTACGTGCTGGGGACTCTGATGGTTGGAGGACAGCCGTGGCAGAGGGACTGCAGTGGCTGTTTTCTTCTTTGGGACAAAAAACAGAAGTGCTTCCATCCTTCCTTAAGGACTGTGCTGTCTGGAAGAAGTCAAGCTTTTTTCTTGATGGTTTTAAAAAAATATCTTAGTTGGAATTCTTTGAAACTAGCTATATACCTGTACTCCAAACATGATTTTAGCTTTTGATTGTTGTAAAAATCATATTATGACAGTCACTTCCATATTTTAATGTAAGAGGAACCATCTTTGTAGGCATTTTTAACTTTGTTTCTACATTCTGTATTTTGTATTCAATTTTGAAAAATCTGTTATAACTAGAGAATGAAGATCATGAGCTGGTTTTTTAAATATCTTACTTTTTCCTTTTTTCTCTCACTATATACTTTGAATCACTGCCTTTTATTTCAATAACTCACACTCAACTGGCATTTTACTACTATTTTGGCATGTAAATTCATTTTTCAGCATTTGAATTCTTATTGCTACTGTTCATATTTTAAATCTCTCTTTAACCTTTGGCTTCCACATAAACGTGCTTCTCTGTAGATGTCAAGTACCGTGAGCACGCCGTGTGTCCTGTGTTCCCAGCAGAGTGTAATTCTAAATGGTTCAAATGTTGTGTTCAGATGTTTTCATTTCATAAAGTACGGTATATAAAGTTATGGCTGATTTTCTCTGTTTTTTCAGATTTATTTTGGATCATTGTATATATATATATATTTAATGATTATATATATGTGTATATATATATATATATATATATATATATATATATATATATATATCTCAGTTCCTTTGGATGATAAAAAATGAGACAGGAACAAATTTATCCAGAGGAAACCAGTACACCAGTAAGCCTGTGTGTGTGTGTGCTTGCACAGTCGTGTCTGACTCTCTGTGACCCCATGGACTGCAGCCCTCCCGGCTCCTCTGTCCGTGGGATTTCCCAGACAAGAATACTGGAGTGGGCTGCCATTTCCTTCTCCAGGGGATCTTTCCCATCCAGGGACTGAACTTGCACCTCCTGCATCTCCTGCATTGCAGGTAGGTTCTTCATCTCCTGCACATCCGGACTCTCTTGTAGCTGTCAGAGCTGCTGAGGGTGCAGTAGAGTGTGGGGCTACCCTGTGCTTGTCTGGAGGTAACTTACGTGCTGGGGACTCTGATGGTTGGAGGACAGCCGTGGCAGAGGGACTGCAGTGGCTGTTTTCTTCTTTGGGACAAAAAACAGAAGTGCTTCCATCCTTCCTTAAGGACTGTGCTGTCTGGAAGAAGTCAAGCTTTTTTCTTGATGGTTTTAAAAAAATATCTTAGTTGGAATTCTTTGAAACTAGCTATATACCTGTACTCCAAACATGATTTTAGCTTTTGATTGTTGTAAAAATCATATTATGACAGTCACTTCCATATTTTAATGTAAGAGGAACCATCTTTGTAGGCATTTTTAACTTTGTTTCTACATTCTGTATTTTGTATTCAATTTTGAAAAATCTGTTATAACTAGAGAATGAAGATCATGAGCTGGTTTTTTAAATATCTTACTTTTTCCTTTTTTCTCTCACTATATACTTTGAATCACTGCCTTTTATTTCAATAACTCACACTCAACTGGCATTTTACTACTATTTTGGCATGTAAATTCATTTTTCAGCATTTGAATTCTTATTGCTACTGTTCATATTTTAAATCTCTCTTTAACCTTTGGCTTCCACATAAACGTGCTTCTCTGTAGATGTCAAGTACCGTGAGCACGCCTGTGTGTCCTGTGTTCCCAGCAGAGTGTAATTCTAAATGGTTCAAATGTTGTGTTCAGATGTTTTCATTTCATAAAGTACGGTATATAAAGTTATGGCTGATTTTCTCTGTTTTTTCAGATTTATTTTGGATCATTGTATATATATATATATTTAATGATTATATATATGTGTATATATATATATATATATATATATATATATATATATATATATCTCAGTTCCTTTGGATGATAAAAAATGAGACAGGAACAAATTTATCCAGAGGAAACCAGTACACCAGTAAGCCTGTGTGTGTGTGTGCTTGCACAGTCGTGTCTGACTCTCTGTGACCCCATGGACTGCAGCCCTCCCGGCTCCTCTGTCCGTGGGATTTCCCAGACAAGAATACTGGAGTGGGCTGCCATTTCCTTCTCCAGGGGATCTTTCCCATCCAGGGACTGAACTTGCACCTCCTGCATCTCCTGCATTGCAGGTAGGTTCTTCACTCGCTGAGGCACTGGTTAACCCACTTGTAAGCCTAAGGCTCCCTAAATCTTTGTTCAAGGTCTGAATTTCCAGTTCATGACCACCTGATGCTAATCTTTTCTTCTTTGTTTTTGGCTGGTTGAACAGTTTCACGTATACCATAATCTTACTCTAAAATGATGATCTTCTGTGAACATAAACCCTGGAACATTCATCTCATATACAGTATATAATGATGGAATGTATCGATGTCTATCATAGTGCCATTTGCTGATCACTAAAAGAGTGGTTTAAGAATCGATCAGAACACTTTTGTTGTTTAGTCACTAAGTTGAGTCTGACTCTTTGCCGTCCAATGGACTATAGCTTGCCAGGCTCCTCTATCCATGAGATTTCCTAGGCAAGAATACTGGAGCGGGTTGTCATTTTTTTCTCTAGGGGATCTTCCTGACCCAGTATCGAATCTGAGTCTCCTGCATTGGCAGGTGGGTTCTTTACCACTGAGCCACCAGGAAAGTCCCAGTTATAACACTTAGCACAACTGAAAATAAGTTAATGAATGAAATGTTCATCTTTTGTGGAATGGGTGTTTGCCATAGATTTGATGAGAGATGACTTGAAAATTGTAGAAAATGAGAGGAAGTTGGAAAAAAGGGAGCCGGGGTGAGAGACCAGTGGTCGTGCAGAGCAGAGCAGCCCATGTCCCAAGTGTGGAGTCTAACTGTCCCCCCAGGTGGAGTCCCCTAAAGGCCAGGCTTGTGTTCAGCTCCTCAGTGTAGTGATGTGAAGCGAGGTGAAGGGACCCCTGGTAAACTCCTGGAGTTGAAGTGGAGTCAGGACCCTCAGCATAAAAAGCTGGTCCTTTGTCAGGACATCAGTTGGAAGCGATGCAGTCAGTGGGGGTCTGGGGTCATCTGCAGTCCCAGCAGGTGCCCAAGTCCCAGCTGAACCCAGGCTGGAAGCGAGGTGATTGGAGCTGCTGAAGTGAGAAAGAAAATCTCTATTTGGAGAGCCAGTGGGTGGCCTGCTCAATCCCACAGGACGGCTGGAGGCTTGGTCAGGTGCTCCGGGGTGAGAATAGTCAGTGTCTACAGTAAAGACCTGGAGAAGGGAATGGCAACCCACCCTAGTATTCTTGCCTGGTAAATCCCATGGACAGAGGAGCCTGACAGGCTACAGTCTGTGGGGTTACAAAAGAGTCAGACAAGACTGAGCAACTAAACAGCAAACAACAACAACAACAGGAAAGAGCAGAGCAGCTGCCATTGGCACAGGTGAAACGACACAGTGAAGGTTGAGCAGCCCACTGTGCTTAGTATTTAGTGAATGCTAAACCTGGAAGGTGAAGAAGTGAAGGTTGAGCAGCCCTGTGCAGTATTTACTATAATGTGAATGTATCGATGTCTATCATAGTGCCATTTGCTGATCACTAAAAGAGTGGTTTAAGAATCGATCAGAACACTTTTGTTGTTTAGTCACTAAGTTGAGTCTGACTCTTTGCCGTCCAATGGACTATAGCTTGCCAGGCTCCTCTATCCATGAGATTTCCTAGGCAAGAATACTGGAGCGGGTTGTCATTTTTTTCTCTAGGGGATCTTCCTGACCCAGTATCGAATCTGAGTCTCCTGCATTGGCAGGTGGGTTCTTTACCACTGAGCCACCAGGAAAGTCCCAGTTATAACACTTAGCACAACTGAAAATAAGTTAATGAATGAAATGTTCATCTTTTGTGGAATGGGTGTTTGCCATAGATTTGATGAGAGATGACTTGAAAATTGTAGAAAATGAGAGGAAGTTGGAAAAAAGGGAGCCGGGGTGAGAGACCAGTGGTCGTGCAGAGCAGAGCAGCCCATGTCCCAAGTGTGGAGTCTAACTGTCCCCCCAGGTGGAGTCCCCTAAAGGCCAGGCTTGTGTTCAGCTCCTCAGTGTAGTGATGTGAAGCGAGGTGAAGGGACCCCTGGTAAACTCCTGGAGTTGAAGTGGAGTCAGGACCCTCAGCATAAAAAGCTGGTCCTTTGTCAGGACATCAGTTGGAAGCGATGCAGTCAGTGGGGGTCTGGGGTCATCTGCAGTCCCAGCAGGTGCCCAAGTCCCAGCTGAACCCAGGCTGGAAGCGAGGTGATTGGAGCTGCTGAAGTGAGAAAGAAAATCTCTATTTGGAGAGCCAGTGGGTGGCCTGCTCAATCCCACAGGACGGCTGGAGGCTTGGTCAGGTGCTCCGGGGTGAGAATAGTCAGTGTCTACAGTAAAGACCTGGAGAAGGGAATGGCAACCCACCCTAGTATTCTTGCCTGGTAAATCCCATGGACAGAGGAGCCTGACAGGCTACAGTCTGTGGGGTTACAAAAGAGTCAGACAAGACTGAGCAACTAAACAGCAAACAACAACAACAACAGGAAAGAGCAGGGGAGCCAGCTGCCATTGGCACAGGTGAAACGACACAGTGAAGGTTGAGCAGCCCACTGTGCTTAGTATTTAGTGAATGCTAAACCTGAAGAGGGTGTCAGAGGATGAGATGGCTGGACAGCCTCACTGATGCAGTGCTCATGAACTCCAGGAGACAATGAGGGACAGTAAAAAGAGATGGGGGACACCATCTGAGGGATGGTGAGGGACAGGGAGGCCTGGCGTGCTGCAGTCCCTGGGGTCGCAAAGGGTTGGATGTGACTGGATGACTGAACAACAACCATAAAGCCTACTCTGTAGCAGCGGTCGTTTTCCACATATGCCATTTTGTAGAAATGGGAGAGGGTTGAGCATCTTTCCCTGCCTGGGGGAACCTTTGAAGATACCGGGGTGGGGTGGTGTGGGGTCGAGGCAGGGAAAGAGCTGGAGGGCTCTGCTGCTGCAGGGGGTGGGATGGGATTCAGAGCAGAGCGAGGACCCCGCCCCAGAAAGGAGGGACGAACAGTGTGTGCAGAGCAAGGTGAGCTGGGAGGGCATGGAGAGCTTCTCAAGAGAGCTGATGACGCGGGGAAAGGGAGGTGACCAGGAGAGGGAACATGGACCCAGAGGTCAGAGACCACAACCACCAGGCAGCGGCCTGTGTGATGCTTCCCAGACAGGCTCTGTGGCCTGGGGCAGCAGGCTGGCTGGTCCAGAAGAGACTGGAGTGGGAGCATTGAGGTTAAAGGGTGCAAGGATGATGCAGATGGTGGCCCCTGCGGCCAGAGCAATGATGCGAGGTGATTGGAGCTGCGGGAGGGAGAAAGAAAATCTCTATTTGGAGAGCCAGTGGGTGGCCTGCTCAATCCCACAGGACGGCTGGAGGCTTGGTCAGGTGCTCCGGGGTGAGAATAGTCAGTGTCTACAGTAAAGACCTGGAGAAGGGAATGGCAACCCACCCTAGTATTCTTGCCTGGTAAATCCCATGGACAGAGGAGCCTGACAGGCTACAGTCTGTGGGGTTACAAAAGAGTCAGACAAGACTGAGCAACTAAACAGCAAACAACAACAACAACAGGAAAGAGCAGGGGAGCCAGCTGCCATTGGCACAGGTGAAACGACACAGTGAAGGTTGAGCAGCCCACTGTGCTTAGTATTTAGTGAATGCTAAACCTGAAGAGGGTGTCAGAGGATGAGATGGCTGGACAGCCTCACTGATGCAGTGCTCATGAACTCCAGGAGACAATGAGGGACAGTAAAAAGAGATGGGGGACACCATCTGAGGGATGGTGAGGGACAGGGAGGCCTGGCGTGCTGCAGTCCCTGGGGTCGCAAAGGGTTGGATGTGACTGGATGACTGAACAACAACCATAAAGCCTACTCTGTAGCAGCGGTCGTTTTCCACATATGCCATTTTGTAGAAATGGGAGAGGGTTGAGCATCTTTCCCTGCCTGGGGGAACCTTTGAAGATACCGGGGTGGGGTGGTGTGGGGTCGAGGCAGGGAAAGAGCTGGAGGGCTCTGCTGCTGCAGGGGGTGGGATGGGATTCAGAGCAGAGCGAGGACCCCGCCCCAGAAAGGAGGGACGAACAGTGTGTGCAGAGCAAGGTGAGCTGGGAGGGCATGGAGAGCTTCTCAAGAGAGCTGATGACGCGGGGAAAGGGAGGTGACCAGGAGAGGGAACATGGACCCAGAGGTCAGAGACCACAACCACCAGGCAGCGGCCTGTGTGATGCTTCCCAGACAGGCTCTGTGGCCTGGGGCAGCAGGCTGGCTGGTCCAGAAGAGACTGGAGTGGGAGCATTGAGGTTAAAGGGTGCAAGGATGATGCAGATGGTGGCCCCTGCGGCCAGAGCAATGATGCGAGGGCATGGAGTCAGAAGGGATGGGGCAGTGGGTCCTTGGTGCAGAGCTCAGGAGCGCTGGCTCGGGTGCTGGGCCTGGACATGTAAGAAGTTGTCGGGGAGCAGTGGCCCCGAGACCGGCTGTGGCTCTGGGAGTGGACCGCTAGGATGGAGTGGGGGTCAGGGTGCAGTGGCCTTCCCCACTGTCCTTTCCTGGTCATGTTGATGCTGCTCTGGTAAGGCCACCAGCACCTCTGAGGAGGCCCTGGAATTTTAAGAGAATTCCTAAGTGGTGCTGAAAGCAATAGGGGCAAAGAGAGTCGGGTACTTTGGATGTTTGGAGCAGAGGAGGTGACCAAAATGTTGAGAAGGAAACTTTGAAAAGTGAAATTTGAGGAGGAGAAAACTTGAGAAATTTGAGAAAAAGGACCCTCTGAAGAAAGTGAGAAGAAATGGCTTGTGGAGTGATTTCAGCTGACATGAGAGTTAAATGCTGTGTCAGGAGACATATAGGTGTTCTTCCGAGAGTGTGTGGGTGATAATAAAGTAAACAGAAGACGCCTGTGTTGAAGGTGAGAGGATGTGGTGCTTTGTAGGTTTAATCTCATTTCTGACGACCACTCTCCAGGCACTCCTGAGAGGGTGCTTCTTGTGTATGGGGTCCATACCGCCTCCGAGACCTCCACCCTTAGCTGACTGATCTATAGGAAGGTCACAGTTATTTCAGAAATCAGAATTAACTGAAAAATTTGTAAATTCAGTCAAATGACAATCTTTGCAAGCTTTATTTTCTTCCACAAATTATATCAACTCTTCATACCCTCCCCATAATAAACTAATTAGCTTTTGCCTCTAATACATGTTTGTATTTGAACTAAAAACCACATTAGGAGTTCCAGACACTTCTGCCATAAGCTTCAGTTGTGTACACACTTAGACGATAAAGGTTCTTTTAAGAATTTTTTTACTCATGAAAGTAAGTCAGACAGAGAAGGAGAAAAATGTGGAATGTAAAACGAAATTATACAAGTGAAGTTACAAAACAGAATGAGACTCACAGACTTAGAGACCGAAGTTAGGTTGCCAATGGGAAGGGGATAGTTGGGGAGTTTGGGGTGGACATGTGTACACTGCTGTATTTAAAATGGGTCACCAACAAGGACCAACTGTACAGCACAGGGGACTCTGCTCAGTGTTATGTGGCAGGCCTGGCGGGGCGGGGGGAAGTTTGGGAGAGAATGAATACATATATGTGTGTGGCTGAGTCCCTTTGCTGTGCACCTGAAGCTACCACAGTGGTGTTAATTGGCTATAACCCAATACAAAATAGGTTTAAAGTTTAGAAAGAAACTTTTTTATTACTCATAAATTTTAGATCTGTTATAAGGAGTAATTAAAGCAACCAGTCAGCATTCTTGTCTCTCTGGCTTGGGGGCCTTGATGCAGGGGTTTCTCCCCTAGGGTGTCCTCCTCATGTCGGCCAGAGGTGAGGAGGAGTGTCAGGGTCACCGAGGGGCCAGGAGGTCACAGGGCCCACTCGCCTGCCACCACTGTGTGCCGCCCCAGCACAGCCGGCAGAGGCCCCTGAGTCATCACATTCCTCTTTAATCACAGATGTTTAGGGAAACGCGGGCTGGGTTGCTTCACCTCGAATTGTTTTGCTTTTAATTTTGTGTCTTCAGCTAGCAGTTATGCCATTGACCCAGAAGTGTCCTTTACATGTGGCATCCACCAGTAGTGTGGATAGACAGCTGTCAAAGAATAACATGAAATACGTCAGGGCTCTCTCCTAGGGAATCAAGAGCTTGTCTGTCATTTGTGTCATCAGATACCTAGTTGTAAAAATTCCCCTGAGCATCAGTTTTTGCAAAGTTTCTCTCTAATTTTGGTTCCCCTGCTGTGAGTGACTTGAAGCAAAGGCAGAATGAGGGATTGCCCCCGGTTTTGTATTTCCAGTGTGCTGTCAGATAACTTGGTGGGGTTGCGTCTTGCTTTAGACTTCTGTCCTGTGCCAAACCCCAGTATAAAGTGACGACGTTTACCTGGCTCAAGACTGTCCTCCTGTCCGTCCTCAGCTTGGGCACGTTTCCTGTGGGGGTGCTGCCATCAGGCCACTGCACCCCCCTTTCCTGTCTCTTCCCTTATTCCTGTCTCTCAGTGGACTAGAGACTATTAAACTTTTGCTGACGTGTCGCCTTCTCTTCCTGCAGGATTTCCTGACTGTGAAGTCCATACACACCTTGCCTCCTGTTCTTCAAGCTCTTCACAGTCTCTTGTTTCACAGGGAGAAGTGCCCTTTCGTCACCCGTTGTTCTAACTTCTTTGCAGGATCCGGCAGTTGAACAGTGTCCTCTTCCGCAGTGACTGATCCTCTTCCTAACCTCTCTGACGCTCCCTCCCGTTTTTTCCTACGTCTTTAACCCACCGTCTCCATGTGTCTGTCCCCAATGCTGAACCTTCACTCCTGGGATGGTTCCTCCTCCAGGAGTGCCGCTCACGGTTGTCGGTCTGAGCTTCCCTCTTCCACAGGCCTCTCCTGCTGGTCGTCAGGGGTGGCACTTAAACCACCAGCCCTTGCTTCAGACCCAGCTTGTCACACGTATGTCTAATGTGTGTATTACAGGGTACATGGACATGTCTGTAGGTACAAATAGAGACAAAGTCCAGAGAAAAGTTCCAGAATATTAACAGGGATGTGTGTGTGCATGAAAGGTTATTAATGATTTATATGTTTCTGTATTTGTTTATTTTCTATTTTAACTTTAACATTTTAAGTATTTAGTATTTCAGATGTGTATTTTAATATCTTTATAAAATTTGTACAATTATCATGAATTATGTTGAATAAAAATAGTTGAAGTATATTAGTTTTAAAAAATATTTATGTATCTATTTGGCTGCACTGAGTCTGAGTTGTGGTATGAGGGATCTTCAGTCTTCATTCATTGCAGCATGTGGGATTGAATCCTAGCCCCCAGCACTGGGAGTGCAGAGTCCTAGCCATTGGACCACCAGGGAATGTCCTAAAGTATGTTAGTTTTAGTGTATTCTTGACTAGTTCTGCATACCTGCTCAGTTGCTTTAGTCATGGCTGACTCTTTGCAGCCCTTTGGACTGTAGCCTGCCAGGCTCCTCTGTCCATGGGATTCTCCAGGCAAGAATACTGGAGTGGCTTGCCAGGTCCTCCTCCAGGGGATCTTCTCCATGCAAGGACTGAACCCGGTTTCTCATGTCTCCTACATTGGCAGGCGGGTTCTTTACCACTAGTGCCACCTTCTTGTTCAGTCACTCAGCCGTGTCCAGCTCATGCCAGGCTTCCCTGCCCTTCACTATTTCCTGGAGTTTGCTCAGACTCATGCCCACTGAGTTGATGATGCCATCCAATTATCTCATACTCTGTCATTCTCTTCTCCTCTTGCCCTCAATCTTTCCCAGCATCAGGGTCCCTTTCAGTGAGTCGACTCTTCCCTTCAGGTGGCCAAAGTATTGGAGCTTCAGTTTCAGCATCAGCCCTTGCAATGAATATTCAGGGTTGATTTCCTTTTGGACTGGCTGGAAAGCCACTTGGGAAGCCTTAATAGTTCTAATATTATTCATAGTACCATTCAAATCAGTTTTAGAATTATCTGTTGGAAATTACAGTAAAAGAAAAAGAAGCTAAAATAAAGCTCAGAGAAGCTAAATACTCCTTTTCTCAAAATTGAAACAAATGGAGACCTTTCACACTTGTAAAATGAACTAAGTTGTTTGGAGAGAAGATTGATTACTGATTTGTAGGATTTCCTGTACGTCGTGGTTGTTAGTTCCACATGGCGATACGCATTGCAGACATCTTCCTGTCTGTGGTTTAACTTTCACTTCCTGTTTCGTGTTCTTAATTTTAATGTAGGCATGTTTATTGGTATATTCCTTTGTGGTTTTTATTCTCTTAATGTCTTGTGTGAAAAAAACCTTTCTTTAAAAAAAAAAAAACAGCTTTCTTTCTCCAAGCCATAAAGAGAATATTCTGCCTTACATTTTAAAAAATGTCTTAAAGTTTGTTTTTCACATTTGAGTCTTTAATCCTAAAACTTATTTTTGGGGTGTGGTGAGAGATAGAGATGGCTTTTATTATTTTCAGCGTGGGTGCTGTGTACAGTTCATGGAAAGTCCCATTCTTTGGCTTTTTTAGTAGAATATGTGTTTTCTTTTCCACTATTTCCCGTTTGGACTGTAGCCTGCCAGGTTGGGATTCTCCAGGCAAGAATACTGGAGTGGCTTGCCAGGTCCTCCTCCAGGGGATCTTCTCCATGCAAGGACTGAACCCGGTTTCTCATGTCTCCTACATTGGCAGGCGGGTTCTTTACCACTAGTGCCACCTTCTTGTTCAGTCACTCAGCCGTGTCCAGCTCATGCCAGGCTTCCCTGCCCTTCACTATTTCCTGGAGTTTGCTCAGACTCATGCCCACTGAGTTGATGATGCCATCCAATTATCTCATACTCTGTCATTCTCTTCTCCTCTTGCCCTCAATCTTTCCCAGCATCAGGGTCCCTTTCAGTGAGTCGACTCTTCCCTTCAGGTGGCCAAAGTATTGGAGCTTCAGTTTCAGCATCAGCCCTTGCAATGAATATTCAGGGTTGATTTCCTTTTGGACTGGCTGGAAAGCCACTTGGGAAGCCTTAATAGTTCTAATATTATTCATAGTACCATTCAAATCAGTTTTAGAATTATCTGTTGGAAATTACAGTAAAAGAAAAAGAAGCTAAAATAAAGCTCAGAGAAGCTAAATACTCCTTTTCTCAAAATTGAAACAAATGGAGACCTTTCACACTTGTAAAATGAACTAAGTTGTTTGGAGAGAAGATTGATTACTGATTTGTAGGATTTCCTGTACGTCGTGGTTGTTAGTTCCACATGGCGATACGCATTGCAGACATCTTCCTGTCTGTGGTTTAACTTTCACTTCCTGTTTCGTGTTCTTAATTTTAATGTAGGCATGTTTATTGGTATATTCCTTTGTGGTTTTTATTCTCTTAATGTCTTGTGTGAAAAAAACCTTTCTTTAAAAAAAAAAAAAACAGCTTTCTTTCTCCAAGCCATAAAGAGAATATTCTGCCTTACATTTTAAAAAATGTCTTAAAGTTTGTTTTTCACATTTGAGTCTTTAATCCTAAAACTTATTTTTGGGGTGTGGTGAGAGATAGAGATGGCTTTTATTATTTTCAGCGTGGGTGCTGTGTACAGTTCATGGAAAGTCCCATTCTTTGGCTTATTCATCTGTGATAGCTTATCTGTCAAATAGAAAGTTCCCATGTGTTTTCTTTTCCACTAGTCTGTTTACCCTAGTCCTGTGTTGAGACACGTGGTGTTAGTTACTGTAACTCAGAAGCATATTGAGAAAACTGCTGGGACAGGTGGCTCCCACCTCACTCTGGTTACTGGAAGCTGCCTTGGCTGTGCCGGGCCCTTCCATCTTCCTTACATGTTCTATGGTGGAATCGGAAGTCATCCGATTCCATCCAAAACACTCATGGCAGTTTGGTTGAAATG
The DNA here is from genome assembly GCA_022376925.1 of Tragulus kanchil. Lineage (NCBI taxonomy): Eukaryota > Metazoa > Chordata > Mammalia > Artiodactyla > Tragulidae > Tragulus > Tragulus kanchil. The sequence continues at coordinate 23,524,743 of JAIOJX010000032.1, forward strand.
ATATTAAACATGTAGAATTAGAACTGGAGAGAATTAATCTCTTTATAGTTTTGATTCATTATACTCGAATAGACCATGTCTCTCTATTCTAAAATTGTTTTCAATAAAGTTGCATCTTGTATGACTTGTGTGATTTGTTAGAGTGTTTTGTCATTGTAAATGGTTTAAGTCTTATTTCCACTTTGTCACTTTGCTAATGTGTAACTGATTTTTGTATTTTCATCTTATGACCAGCAGCCTGCCATTTTAGTTTGCATAGTTTCTAGATTTCTTGGTGATTTTTGTAGATTCTGCTGGTCCCTGTGAGTTGTGACAGGTTCATCTGGTCCTGGCCCTCACGCCACCCTGCCAATGTCCCTTTGTGCTGGCTATCCCAGTGCATGGCTGGACGGGGGCCATGGTAGTGGCCCCTTAGCTTCTAATGCTTTGCCCTTAAGGGTGGTATTTGCTGCATATTTTTGTAGATTACCTTTGTCAGATTAGAGAACTCCTCCTCTAGTCTCAGTTTACTAAGAATTTGTATCATGAATGAGTGTTTAGTTTTAAAGAGTGCCTTTTCTATACCTACTAAGATATTGCTGTGTTTCTCCCTTAGTTTATTTGATATGTTCATACCAGTGTGGTAACTTACAACATTCTCCTGTTGTATTTTTCTTTTTTTTTTAAGATTTATTTATTTATCTTTTGGGGTGGGGTCGGGAGGGAGGGGGATGGGCGGGCCACTTCTATTGGTCTTTCATTTCTCTATTTTCATCCATCTTTGTTCTTTGGACCATGTGGGCCTCTCATCCGCGTGGTTGCTGTTTACATTTCATGGAAAGTCCCATTCTTTGGCTTATTCATCTGTGATAGCTTATCTGTCAAATAGAAAGTTCCCATGTGTTTTCTTTTCCACTAGTCTGTTTACCCTAGTCCTGTGTTGAGACACGTGGTGTTAGTTACTGTAACTCAGAAGCATATTGAGAAAACTGCTGGGACAGGTGGCTCCCACCTCACTCTGGTTACTGGAAGCTGCCTTGGCTGTGCCGGGCCCTTCCATCTTCCTTACATGTTCTATGCTGGAATCGGAAGTCATCCGATTCCTTCCAAAACACTCATGGCAGTTTGGTTGAAATGATATTAAACATGTAGAATTAGAACTGGAGAATTAATCTCTTTATAGTTTTGATTCATTATACTCGAATAGACCATGTCTCTCTATTCTAAAATTGTTTTCAATAAAGTTGCATCTTGTATGACTTGTGTGATTTGTTAGAGTGTTTTGTCATTGTAAATGGTTTAAGTCTTATTTCCACTTTGTCACTTTGCTAATGTGTAACTGATTTTTGTATTTTCATCTTATGACCAGCAGCCTGCCATTTTAGTTTGCATAGTTTCTAGATTTCTTGGTGATTTTTGTAGATTCTGCTGGTCCCTGTGAGTTGTGACAGGTTCATCTGGTCCTGGCCCTCACGCCACCCTGCCAATGTCCCTTTGTGCTGGCTATCCCAGTGCATGGCTGGACGGGGGCCATGGTAGTGGCCCCTTAGCTTCTAATGCTTTGCCCTTAAGGGTGGTATTTGCTGCATATTTTTGTAGATTACCTTTGTCAGATTAGAGAACTCCTCCTCTAGTCTCAGTTTACTAAGAATTTGTATCATGAATGAGTGTTTAGTTTTAAAGAGTGCCTTTTCTATACCTACTAAGATATTGCTGTGTTTCTCCCTTAGTTTATTTGATATGTTCATACCAGTGTGGTAACTTACAACATTCTCCTGTTGTATTTTTCTTTTTTTTTTAATTTTTTTATTTATTTATCTTTTTGGGGGGTGGGGTCGGGAGGGAGGGGGATGGGCGGGCCACTTCTATTGGTCTTTCATTTCTCTATTTTCATCCATCTTTGTTCTTTGGACCATGTGGGCCTCTCATCGCGGTGGCCTCTGTCTCAGAGCACCAGCTGTGGGCGCATGCGCTCCAGAGCTCCGGCTCGGTCATTGGACACATCGGTCCAGCCGCTCCGCGGCACGTGGGATCTTCCCAGGCCAGGGATCGAACCAGCGCCCCTTGCACTGCAAGGCGGTGTCCTTACCCACTGGACCACCAGGGGAAGCCCCATGTATTTTTCTATTAATAGGATGAAACTATTTTTGTGTCACTTGCATAAGTTGTACTTCACAGTGTTGTTGTTATCTAAGACTTGGCAAAATTGGTTTCCTCACATTTTTAGAAAGATTTTTTCATCTGTTTAGAAACCAAGATGTTGGTGCTGTTCGTATGTGCTCGGGTTCCTGGGCTTTCCTGTCTTCGTTGTATGAGCTGCTGTTGGTTCCTTCTTTCCTCGTTCTGTAAAGTAGTTTGTGGAAACAGAGGTTTACTCATATCTTGATATTTCTCTTCTCATTCTCTGGGGTAGTTTAACTTGTGGAAAGTATCATTGAGGGCTGACTTTGTTTCTAGTGTATTTTAAAGGGTAGATACTGAACTGCTGGTTCATTTTCCTTAGAACCTATAAGTTCATTCAAATTTTACATTTCTTCTTGAGTTGATTTTGATGTTGTATTTTTCTTTCTTTTTATAAAATAATATTTATTAGGCTGTGCCAGATCTTTGTTGCTGTATATGAGATCTTTAGTTGTGGCATGTGGAATACCCACGCCAGTATACCTGATGGACTATATAGCACGCCAGGCTCCTCTGTTCAGGGGGTTTCCCAGACAAGAATATTGGAGTGGGTTGCGATTTCCTTCTCCAGGGGATCTTCTCAACCCAGGACTTGATTCCATGTTTGTTGCATCTCCTGCATTGGCAGGTGGGTTCTTTACCACTAGTGCCACCTGGGTCTGCTTATTAGTTGTTATTTAGATTTATTCTACTTGATCACTTAATCAATTGAAATAAGCGTGTTAACTGCCACTACTGTGATAGTGGAGCTGTCCATTTTTCCTTCTAAGTGATCGAGCTTTGCTGTTGGAAATCTACTAGTGCACGTCTCTCAGTATACATGGGCATGTGTTTCTGCTGGTTGTATAACCTAGATACAGAATTGCTACATTTTGCTACACACTGCCTGTGCATGTGTTTGGTTTCATTATATGACACTACACAGTTTTCTAAAGTGGTTTAAATTACTTATAATCTCTCAAGTGCTGCATCAGAGTTCCCATTACACTATTTTTAGCAGCTCTTGATGTTGTCAGTTTTTTAGATTTTAGCCATCGTAACTGGAGTGTCTCAGCGAAGGGCATGCTAGTTAGGGCCTGACAAAATGTGACCTGCAGGAGAAGAGAATGGCAAACCACTTCAGTATTCTTCCCTTGAGAACCACATGTACACAGTGAAAAGGCAACAAGATGAACACCAGAAGATGAAGCCCCCAGGCCAAAAAGTATCCAATATGCTACTGGGGAAGAATGGAGAAACAGCTCCTTAAAGAACGAAGTGGGCTGGGCTACAGCAGAAACGTTGGTAAGTTATGGATGTATCTGGTGGTAAAAGTAAAGTCCATTGCTTTAAAGAAGAATACTGCATAGGAACCTGTAATGGGAGATCCTTGAATCAAGGTAAAACAGGAGGTGGCAAGAGTAAACATCGGCATTTTAGGAATCAGTGACCTAAAATGGATGGGAATGGATGAATTTAATTCATATGACCGTTATATCTACTACTGTGGGCAGGAATCCCTTAGAAGGAACGGAGTAACCCTTGTAGTCAATAAAAGAGTCCGGAATGTAGTACTTGGGTGCAGTCTCAAAAATGACAGAATGATCTCAGTTCGTTTCCAAGGCAAATCATTGAGTAGCACGGTGATCCAAGTCTGTGCCCCAACCACTGATGTCAAATAAGCTGAAGTTGAATGGTTCTATGAAGACCAACAAAGCTTCCAGAATTAGCATCAAAGAAATATGTCCTTAGGGGACTAGAATGCAAAAGTAGGAAGTCAAGAGATACTTGGAAAAACAGGCAAATTTGCCCTAGGAATACAAAATGAACCAGGGCAAAAGCTAACAGAGTTTTGGCAAGGGAATGTACTGGTCATAGAAAATAACCTCTTCCAACAACACAAGAGATGACTTTACACATGGACATCACCAGATGGTTAATACCAATATCAGACTGATTATATTCTTTGTAACCGAAGATGGATAAGCTCTATACAATCAGCAAAAACAAGACCTTGAGCTGACTGTGAGTCAGATCATGAGTTCCTTATTGCAAAATTCAGGCTCAAATTGAAGAAAGTAGGGAAACCACTAGGCCATTCAGTAGATCGAAATCAAACCCCTTATACAGTAGACATGACAGACAGATTACATAGTGGAGATGACAAACAAGGGACTAGATCTGATAGAGAGTGCCTGAAGAACTGTGGACAGAGGTTCATAGCATTGTACAGGAGGTGGTGACCAAAATCGTCCCCAAGGGAAAGAAATGCAAGAAGGCAAATTGATTGAGGAGGCCTTACAAATAGCTGAGAAAAGAAGAGAAACAAAAGGTAAAGGGAGAAAGGGAAAGATACACCCACTTGAATGCAGAGTTCCAAAGAAGAGCAAGGAGAAAGCATTCTTATGTGAACAATGCAAAGAAATAGAGGAAAACAACAGAATGGGAAAGCCTAGAGATCTCTTCAAGAAAATTGAATACACCAAGGAAACATTTCATGCAAAGATGGGCACAATAAAGAACAGAAATGGTGTGGACCTAACAGAATCAGGAGAGATTGAGAAGAGGTGGCAAGAATACACAGAACTGTACAAAAAAGGTCTTACTGACCCAGATAACCACAGTGGTATAGTCACTCACCTAGAGCGAGACCTCCTGGAATGTGAAGTTGGTGGGTCTTAGGAAGCATTACTACGAGCAAAGCTAGTGGAGGTTACTTTGACTGTGTGGATCACAACAAACTATAGAAAATTCTTAAAGAGATGAGAATACCAAACCACCTTACTTGCCTGCTGTATATAGGTAAACAGAGAATTGAACATGAAACAGCAGACTGGTTCCAATTGGGACTAGAATGCAAAAGTAGGAAGTCAAGAGATACTTGGAAAAACAGGCAAATTTGCCCTAGGAATACAAAATGAACCAGGGCAAAAGCTAACAGAGTTTTGGCAAGGGAATGTACTGGTCATAGAAAATAACCTCTTCCAACAACACAAGAGATGACTTTACACATGGACATCACCAGATGGTTAATACCAATATCAGACTGATTATATTCTTTGTAACCGAAGATGGATAAGCTCTATACAATCAGCAAAAACAAGACCTTGAGCTGACTGTGAGTCAGATCATGAGTTCCTTATTGCAAAATTCAGGCTCAAATTGAAGAAAGTAGGGAAACCACTAGGCCATTCAGTAGATCGAAATCAAACCCCTTATACAGTAGACATGACAGACAGATTACATAGTGGAGATGACAAACAAGGGACTAGATCTGATAGAGAGTGCCTGAAGAACTGTGGACAGAGGTTCATAGCATTGTACAGGAGGTGGTGACCAAAATCGTCCCCAAGGGAAAGAAATGCAAGAAGGCAAATTGATTGAGGAGGCCTTACAAATAGCTGAGAAAAGAAGAGAAACAAAAGGTAAAGGGAGAAAGGGAAAGATACACCCACTTGAATGCAGAGTTCCAAAGAAGAGCAAGGAGAAAGCATTCTTATGTGAACAATGCAAAGAAATAGAGGAAAACAACAGAATGGGAAAGCCTAGAGATCTCTTCAAGAAAATTGAATACACCAAGGAAACATTTCATGCAAAGATGGGCACAATAAAGAACAGAAATGGTGTGGACCTAACAGAATCAGGAGAGATTGAGAAGAGGTGGCAAGAATACACAGAACTGTACAAAAAAGGTCTTACTGACCCAGATAACCACAGTGGTATAGTCACTCACCTAGAGCGAGACCTCCTGGAATGTGAAGTTGGTGGGTCTTAGGAAGCATTACTACGAGCAAAGCTAGTGGAGGTTACTTTGACTGTGTGGATCACAACAAACTATAGAAAATTCTTAAAGAGATGAGAATACCAAACCACCTTACCTGCCTGCTGTATATAGGTCAAGAAGCAACAGTTAGAATTGAACATGAAACAGCAGACTGGTTCCAATTGGGAAAGGAGTGTGTCAAGGGTGTGTATTATCACCCTGCTTATTTAACTTCTATGCAAAGTACATTGTGCAAAATGCTGTGCTAGATGAAGCACAAGCAGGAATCAAGATTGCTGGGATAAATATTAATAACCTGGAGGTGACACCACCCTGATGGCAGAAAGTGAAGAGGAACTAAAGAGCCTCTTGATGAAGGTGAAAGAGAAAAGTGAAAAGGTTGACTTAGAACTGAACATTCAGAAAATAAGATCATGGCATCTGGTCCCATCACTTCATGGCAGATAGATGGGGAAACAGTGGAAACTGTCACTGTTCCTATTGTTTATTTTCTTGGGCTCCAACGTTGCTATGAACAGTGACTGCAGCCATGAAATTCAAAGATGCTTATACCTTGGAAGAAAAACTGTGACAAACCTAGACAGCATATTCAAAAGCAGAGACATCACTTTGTCGATGAAAGTCCGCATAGTCAAAGCTGTGTTTTTCCCAGTAGAAATGCATGGATGTGAGAGTTGGACTGTAAAGAAGACTGAGCACCAAAGAATTGATGCCTTTGAACTGTAGTGTTGGAGAAGACTCTTGAGAGTCTCTTGGACAGCAAGGAGATCAAACCAGTCCATCCTAAAGGAAATCAACCCTGACTATTCACTGGAAGGACTGATGCTGAAGCTGAAGTCCCAGTCCTTTGGCCACCTTATGCAAAGAGCTGACTCGTTGAAAAAGACCCTGTTATTGGGAAAGATTAAGGTTAGGAGCAGGGAGTGACAGAGCATGAGATAGTTGGATGGCATCATGGACTCAATGGACTTGAGTTTGAGCAAACTCTGAGAGATTAGTGAAAGACAGGGAAGCCTGATGTGCTACAGTCCATGGCTCGAAAAGAGTTGGATATGACTTAGCAACTGGACAGCAGCAGTGCCTTCTGAAACCCAACTCAAATTAAGTAGCATTTCCCATTCACTGTGACTGGGTGGGCCTGGACTCCAGTTTCTGTCCCGTGGTCGCTGGATGGAGTCACAGAGCTGCTCGGCCATACCTTAGAGTTAGCATCCCCAGGGGAGAGTGGCCCCTGTGTCCTTGGCTCACACCCCCAGACCTCCATTGGTCTTTGCTTTTGTGCTGTGTTTCCTTCAAGAAAATGCCCTTTGTGTTTCTCCAGTTGTGTTCAAAGGGAGGTTTGACCTGAAAACTAGACCACCTCTCTCAGAATCTCAGCTCCTCCCACAGACACATACTCTCCTCATTTTATCCTTCTCCTCTGTATTTGTGTCTCTCTGGATTGTGTGGAGTTTCTGTTTTACACGGTCTTGGTTTTTATCCAGTTAAAGACATTGCATGTAGGTATTCTTTCTGTGATTTATGGTGTATTTAGGTATGTTTCTATCAAGTCTTTCTGTGCTTTGTATTTGCCCTGCTTCTTCTGGGATTTTCACTTCCTTTGGCCTTTCCTGACCATTACTCATGAGAATTCGTTCATTATACTAAATAATTCTTTGCTATTTGATGAGACCCTCTGTATATTTGTGAGGTTTTAATTATTTGTGGAAATAAAGACAAAGATTATGAAAAAGCTATTTAAAAGAAAAAACTCAACTTTTGTTTATAAACTCTCAATTTACTCTTTTATACTTTAAATGTACACAAAATGTGTTAATTTCCTTCACCTCCCTTTGTATCCTTGTTTCCTTGGTTTTCAAGTAAGATCCCATATTCTGAGTTGAGACTTGTTTCCTTGTGGGGGATCTTGGGGTCATGGCATGATGAGTCAACTCCGCTGGGTCAGGCTCCCTCACAGGCTTGCCAGCTTTCAGGGGGCTAAAGGTGGCCATGGTTAGACAGAGCGCCCAGGAAAACATGGCTGAGATGTGGCTGAGAACATGTGTTTTTTTATCTTCCACTCTCTGATGGTCGGGATCTGCCTGTAAGTCATAAAATCCACTGAACTTTGCCCTTTCTGTGGGTGAATTTTATGATGTGTGAAACGTTCCTGGGTCAGGCTGTAAAAGAGGGAGATCTGCAGGTCAGAGAGATAAGGGAGGATGCGTCAGAAACTGCTGACCCGCTTGTGAGTTCCAGGCGCCTGCTGACTCAGTGTGTCAGGTATTTCCAGGTACTGTGCACGCAGGCAGGAAGGGGTGTGTGTGTGTTTATAGGAATGACTTCCTGAGCTCTTGGGAACACATGGTTTACAGGTGGTTATTACTGTGTCCATAGCAGCAAGTCGGTATCTCTGTTTTTAATATGTGTGTGTGTGTGTGTGTGTGTGTGTTTAGATAGAGAGAGAGAAAAGGAGGTGGGACGAGCAGTACTGTTTGATGAAAGCCTGTTGTGGGAGCCGGCCGTGGAGGTGCCGATGGACTGGCTCTAGAGACCAGGGCGGGAGTGGGTGGAGCCTGGTTCCTGGGGTGGAATGGCTGCCCTGTGTACCCCCACGCACTGGAGGCAGATTGGCTGGAGTTGGCAGAGGTACACTTGGTTCTCAAGGGTCCAGATTGCTCTTGGAGAAGGATACTGAGCTCTGGGAGCTGAGGGGGAGGCCGACAGAGTCCCTTGCACGTTCATGTGTGCTGCTTTTGTGGTCTCTGCTGTCTGGTCCCAGGATGGGAGGAGGGGGCCTGAGGGTTCCACCACTAACCCGACAAGAGCGGGTAGACCTCTTGGCCCATGGGATGTGTGGCTGGACCTAATGCCCACGCTGTACACGAGAGGTTGGAGAGCTTCGCTGGCCAGAACCCCCATTGCTAATGGAGCAGAATCAGCTCTTGGACTCTCTTCTGTGTTAAACACAAAATGTGTTAATTTCCTTCACCTCCCTTTGTATCCTTGTTTCCTTGGTTTTCAAGTAAGATCCCATATTCTGAGTTGAGACTTGTTTCCTTGTGGGGGATCTTGGGGTCATGGCATGATGAGTCAACTCCGCTGGGTCAGGCTCCCTCACAGGCTTGCCAGCTTTCAGGGGGCTAAAGGTGGCCATGGTTAGACAGAGCGCCCAGGAAAACATGGCTGAGATGTGGCTGAGAACATGTGTTTTTTTATCTTCCACTCTCTGATGGTCGGGATCTGCCTGTAAGTCATAAAATCCACTGAACTTTGCCCTTTCTGTGGGTGAATTTTATGATGTGTGAAACGTTCCTGGGTCAGGCTGTAAAAGAGGGAGATCTGCAGGTCAGAGAGATAAGGGAGGATGCGTCAGAAACTGCTGACCCGCTTGTGAGTTCCAGGCGCCTGCTGACTCAGTGTGTCAGGTATTTCCAGGTACTGTGCACGCAGGCAGGAAGGGGTGTGTGTGTGTTTATAGGAATGACTTCCTGAGCTCTTGGGAACACATGGTTTACAGGTGGTTATTACTGTGTCCATAGCAGCAAGTCGGTATCTCTGTTTTTAATATGTGTGTGTGTGTGTGTGTGTGTGTGTGTTTAGACAGAGAGAGAGAGAAAAGGAGGTGGGACGAGCAGTACTGTTTGATGAAAGCCTGTTGTGGGAGCCGGCCGTGGAGGTGCCGATGGACTGGCTCTAGAGACCAGGGCGGGAGTGGGTGGAGCCTGGTTCCTGGGGTGGAATGGCTGCCCTGTGTACCCCCACGCACTGGAGGCAGATTGGCTGGAGTTGGCAGAGGTACACTTGGTTCTCAAGGGTCCAGATTGCTCTTGGAGAAGGATACTGAGCTCTGGGAGCTGAGGGGGAGGCCGACAGAGTCCCTTGCACGTTCATGTGTGCTGCTTTTGTGGTCTCTGCTGTCTGGTCCCAGGATGGGAGGAGGGGGCCTGAGGGTTCCACCACTAACCCGACAAGAGCGGGTAGACCTCTTGGCCCATGGGATGTGTGGCTGGACCTAATGCCCACGCTGTACACGAGAGGTTGGAGAGCTTCGCTGGCCAGAACCCCCATTGCTAATGGAGCAGAATCAGCTCTTGGACTCTCTTCTGTGGTTGGAGCAGGTTAGACATGTGGATGCTGCTGGAGCGGTCGGCTCAAGTGGACTGTGGCCAGCGGCGTTCAAGTGGGCGAGCTCTGCTGTCCCCACCAGCCAGTGTGTGCCAGGCACTCCCAGGCCCACATTCCAGGGAGCGCCGAGACCACGGAATGCAAGTGCAGTATGTCAGGGTAGAGGAGGGCTCCACAGCATTCCTCAGATGACTGCGGGCCAGCGCCAGACAGACTAGGCCTGGTCAGGCCTCGGCAGCTATGGTCTCAGCTGCACCTTCCAGGGAATGGTCCCCCACAGCCCACCGCATGCCCAGATCATCCCCGTCCCCACGGCCAGGTAGCGTGGTTGCAGGGCACCACATGGTGGTGTGGAGTGGGGGCTAGGGTCTCGAGACATCTGTGTTCCAGGCGTGTGTCATGTGGGTAACAGTGACCATACTGTCTATACTCTGTGCCCTGCTTTTTTTTTTTAGTATTCTATATTCTTTGGAGACATTGTAATGACTTTTTGCTGGTCCTTATATGGACATATTACAGCTTATTGATCCTTCGATTGTTAAACATTTAGATTGATTGCATTTTCCCCCAAACTAAAATATTAATGCTTGAATGTAAATTTCTAAGTTTAGATTTCTTTATGATAGCTTTCTAAAAGAATATTTGAGCCAGTGGATGAGATTTGTTATTTTGGCTGTTGGTGTGTTTCATCAGATGACTTTCTGAAATGTTGCAGTGACAGATGTGGGTAAGGCTGACTGCTTGCCTGTAGGAGGTGACACAGGCATGCTGGAAGAGACAGGGAGTTCCCAGCTTTCAGGATAAAGCACTCAAAGGCGGGAAGGTACCTAAATGTCCATCCACAGATGAATGGCTAAAAGAAGATGTGGTACTATATACAATGGATGATTACTCAGCCATTATAAAGAATGAAATAGCTTTCTGGTGGTGATGACCTCCCCACGAGAACATGCCTCTTACAAAGGATCTCCTTCATCTCTCCATAGAAGAGAAGAAGAGGAAACACAAGAAGAAGCACCTGGAAGAAGCACAAGAAGAAGCACAGGTCCTATTTTATGGATGTGAAATGCCCAGGATGCTATATAATCACCACTGTTTTTAGCCATGCACAAATAGTCATTTTGTGTACTGGCTGCTCTACTGTGGTCTGCCAGCCTACAGGAGGAAAAGCAAGGCTTACAGAAGGATGTTCCTTCAGACAGAAGCAGCACTAAAAGTACCCTGTGTCAAGATGAATGGGAAGCCATCCCAATAAACACATTTTTGGATTAAAAAAGAGAATAAAATACGGCCATTGGCAGCAGCATGGATGGACCTAGCGAGTGTCATACTGAGTGAAGTAAATCAGACAGAGAGGGAGGAAAACTGTATGACATCCCTTGAACGTGGAATCTAAAAGGAAATGATGCAAATGAACTTACAAAACGGAAAGAGACTCACAGACTTAGAGAGTGAACTTACCAGAAGGAAGGATGGGGATAAGGGACAGTTTGGGAGTTTGAGGTGGACATGTGCACCCTGCTATATGGTGGTCCAGTGGGTAAGGACACTGCCTTGCAGTGCAAGGGGCGCCGGTTCGATCTCTGGCCTGGGAGGATCCCATGTGCCGTGGAGCAGCTGGACCAATGTGTCCAACTACCGAGCTGGAGCTCTGGAGCACATGCGCCCAGAGCCAGTGCTCTGAGATGAGAGAGGCCACTGCGATGGGAAGCCCACACAGGCCAAAGAACAAAGATGAATGAAAATAGATAAATGAAAGACCAACAGAAGTGACCAAAAAAAAAAACCCCATTAAAATGAATAACCAATAAGGACCTACTGTATACCATAGGAACCTGTTCAGTGTCATGGGGCAGCCTGGATGGGGGAGGAGTTTAGGAGAGAGTGGATACATGTATATGTATGGCTGAGTCCCTTCACTCTCCACTTGAAAGTATCACAGCATTGTCATTTGACTATGCCCTAATACAAAATAAAAGTTAAGAAATATATTTATCTGTATTTTAGGTCACTGCTGGCCATTCCACCTGGGGAAGTCCTGCTGTATGTTACTTTGTCTGGCAGTCTTTTCTCAGTTTCTGTTTTTGCTGTTGAGTTACAATTAACACACAGTCGTATACTCAGTTCAAGGGTACTACACAGTGTCTCAGTGCATATGTCAGGAAGGAACCACCAAAATCAATCCAGTTGTCATCCGCCACCACACAGACAGTCCTAATGACTGTATCCCCTGTGCGTCCACTGCCCTCCTGTGACGTATGAGGCTGGAGGTGTGTACCTCCTAATCCCCTTTACTTATTTCAAAGGGAAAAAAGGGTGAGAGCCGAGAGGTGGTGGCAGGAAGTCACAGACATCAGCATTGGACAGCCGCTGTCATCACTGCAGTGCACAGACCACACAAGCCGCCATTGGCAAATGGGCAGAGTGTCATACTGAGTGAAGTAAATCAGACAGAGAGGGAGGAAAACTGTATGACATCCCTTGAACGTGGAATCTAAAAGGAAATGATGCAAATGAACTTACAAAACGGAAAGAGACTCACAGACTTAGAGAGTGAACTTACCAGAAGGAAGGATGGGGATAAGGGACAGTTTGGGAGTTTGAGGTGGACATGTGCACCCTGCTATATGGTGGTCCAGTGGGTAAGGACACTGCCTTGCAGTGCAAGGGGCGCCGGTTCGATCTCTGGCCTGGGAGGATCCCATGTGCCGTGGAGCAGCTGGACCAATGTGTCCAACTACCGAGCTGGAGCTCTGGAGCACATGCGCCCAGAGCCAGTGCTCTGAGATGAGAGAGGCCACTGCGATGGGAAGCCCACACAGGCCAAAGAACAAAGATGAATGAAAATAGATAAATGAAAGACCAACAGAAGTGACCAAAAAAAAAAAACCCCATTAAAATGAATAACCAATAAGGACCTACTGTATACCATAGGAACCTGTTCAGTGTCATGGGGCAGCCTGGATGGGGGAGGAGTTTAGGAGAGAGTGGATACATGTATATGTATGGCTGAGTCCCTTCACTCTCCACTTGAAAGTATCACAGCATTGTCATTTGACTATGCCCTAATACAAAATAAAAGTTAAGAAATATATTTATCTGTATTTTAGGTCACTGCTGGCCATTCCACCTGGGGAAGTCCTGCTGTATGTTACTTTGTCTGGCAGTCTTTTCTCAGTTTCTGTTTTTGCTGTTGAGTTACAATTAACACACAGTCGTATACTCAGTTCAAGGGTACTACACAGTGTCTCAGTGCATATGTCAGGAAGGAACCACCAAAATCAATCCAGTTGTCATCCGCCACCACACAGACAGTCCTAATGACTGTATCCCCTGTCGTCCCCCTGCCCTCCTGTGACGTATGAGGCTGGAGGTGTGTACCTCCTAATCCCCTTTACTTATTTCAAAGGGAAAAAAGGGTGAGAGCCGAGAGGTGGTGGCAGGAAGTCACAGACATCAGCATTGGACAGCCATGTCTTAGTACAGGTGCGAGCTGCAGTGCACAGACCACACAAGCCGCCATCTACGTGACATTCGGCAGCTTGTCGCCTGTTACAGACTCGTGCTTCCCTCGTCACGGTCCAGTCTAGAATATTTTCATTACCCCAGACCTACTCCCTTTAACCACCACTCCCCTGTCCCCCCAGCCCCCCAGCCCCAGACACTTCCTCCACCACATGGCCCAGGGCCTGGCTTCTCACTGCCGTGCTGTGCTCAGGGCTCTTCAGTGCTGCAGTGCGCCCAGTCCTCAGTCCTTTCTGTTGCGGGTAGGAGGGCTTCGGCTGCTCCACAGAAGGGCCTGTGGGTCTGTGGCTAGGGACAGCATGCAGGCCGGCCTGAAGCAGTGTCAGGAATGTACAGTGGTGCTGTCTCCTGGTTATGTGACTGTCTCCAGCCCTCTCTGTTTCCATGGCGGTAGCAGGAGTCCTTTGGAGGATATGCCGTAGTTTGCTTACCCTAGCCATTGTTTGTGGATAGCTGAGTTCTTCCTTGTTTTCACTCTTGTGAGCACTGCTTGAGATAAGTCTCTGAGTACTTCTGTGGGTAAATTTCTAGAAGGAGATTTGGTGGTTGAAAGGGTATGGCCAACTTACATTTTGGTCGATTATGTTTTTTCAGTTAAAATATACAAGATGGGGAGTTTATGAGTGAAAGTTTAGAAATATATTTATCTGTATTTTAGGTCACTGCTGGCCATTCCACCTGTTTACTTTGTCTGGCAGTCTTTTCTCAGTTTCTGTTTTTGCTGTTGAGTTACAATTAACACACAGTCGTATACTCAGTTCAAGGGTACTACACAGTGTCTCAGTGCATATGTCAGGAAGGAACCACCAAAATCAATCCAGTTGTCATCCGCCACCACACAGACAGTCCTAATGACTGTATCCCCTGTGCGTCCACTGCCCTCCTGTGACGTATGAGGCTGGAGGTGTGTACCTCCTAATCCCCTTTACTTATTTCAAAGGGAAAAAAGGGTGAGAGCCGAGAGGTGGTGGCAGGAAGTCACAGACATCAGCATTGGACAGCCATGTCTTAGTACAGGTGCGAGCTGCAGTGCACAGACCACACAAGCCGCCATCTACGTGACATTCGGCAGCTTGTCGCCTGTTACAGACTCGTGCTTCCCTCGTCACGGTCCAGTCTAGAATATTTTCATTACCCCAGACCTACTCCCTTTAACCACCACTCCCCTGTCCCCCCAGCCCCCCAGCCCCAGACACTTCCTCCACCACATGGCCCAGGGCCTGGCTTCTCACTGCCGTGCTGTGCTCAGGGCTCTTCAGTGCTGCAGTGCGGCCCAGTCCTCAGTCCTTTCTGTTGCGGGTAGGAGGGCTTCGGCTGCTCCACAGAAGGGCCTGTGGGTCTGTGGCTAGGGACAGCATGCAGGCCGGCCTGAAGCAGTGTCAGGAATGTACAGTGGTGCTGTCTCCTGGTTATGTGACTGTCTCCAGCCCTCTCTGTTTCCATGGCGGTAGCAGGAGTCCTTTGGAGGATATGCCGTAGTTTGCTTACCCTAGCCATTGTTTGTGGATAGCTGAGTTCTTCCTTGTTTTCACTCTTGTGAGCACTGCTTGAGATAAGTCTCTGAGTACTTCTGTGGGTAAATTTCTAGAAGGAGATTTGGTGGTTGAAAGGGTATGGCCAACTTACATTTTGGTCGATTATGTTTTTTCAGTTAAAATATACAAGATGGGGAGTTTATGAGTGAAAGTTTAGAATTTTTATATAGTTGAGTATTTTCATTATTTCTTTCCACCACTTTATGTTGCATTGAAATTGTAATGGTGTCTTTTTATTACCATTAATTATCATTATTCACTATTCTAGCCTGTTCATTATTCCATTGTCCTTTTCTTTGACTGTTCTGTTGCTGTTTCCTTCCCACTACTTTCCCTGTGGCTTTTAATAAGCATTTAATGTCTTTTAAAATGCCACCTTCAGTGTTACTCTTAAAAATATTTATTCTTCTCAAGATGCAACACACTTACAACCCCCAATTAGACATTTTCCCACACAGCTAACCCTTGTATTTTCACACCAATTAATTATTTTTACTTAAATTTTAAGAGTCTAAACTGCTAACTGAAGGTTTTCTTAGAAACTGAAAAACATAACCCTTCACAAATATACCGTGTATGTGTAGCCTCAGGGTCAATCTGTTCATTTGTAAACAAAAGTTACTGAATATCAAATTAATAGACTGTAACTTTTGCTGACTTTTTACATTAATTTCCCATATTTCTATGTGGCTTCCTTTTTTGTTATTGTTATCTCTCTGCTACTCTCTTCATTTCCCCTTCTTTCCCCTCTTTGGAATGAGGAAAAGCTGCATTCTTTAATGTCTTAGGAAATCTTCCTTTTCATTCCATGCATGACTTGGTCCTGAGGAGTCAGGTGGAAATAGCTTGTCATCAGCTCTGAATGGCGGTGCTGGGTTGTGAAGGCAGTAGATAGTGGCTGAATAAAGAGGTGACTAAGAATATTACTTAGAGGGTTAGGATAAACAGGCTAGGAGAAATACAAAACATTCTAAGTACCAAAAGAAATGCTAGACAAGGAATAACAGAGCAAGGAAAATGGACCTCCCATACTTAATATATAGTAAGTTTTATTACAGAAATTTGTCATATTATTAAATGTAAACAAACCTACATGACTGTTAAATGTTAGAGTCTCCAGTTGGTAAAGTAACATGTAACTCTGTGCTGTGTGCAAAGACACACTTAGAGCCCTGGAGACGTGTGAGAAATAAAGGGTTGGGAAAGATGTGCCAGGAAAATATATATAAAAAGAAAGCCTTGATACCAGATGAAGTAGAATTTAGGCCAAAAAAGATTGCATGAGAGACTTCCCTGGTGATCCCTGGTTGTCTAGTGGTTAGGAATCTGCCTGCCAGTGCAGGGGACACGGGTTCCATCCCTGATTGGGAAGGTACCACAGGCTGCAGGACCACTGAGTCGTGTGCCGCCACTACTGAGCCTGCGCCTTAGAGCCCCTGCTCCCCGACTGGAGAAGCCACCACAAGGATAAACCCAGGCACCACAGCTAGAGTAGTGCCTGCTCCTGCAGCTAGAGAAAGCCCACATACAGCGACACAGACCCAGCACAAAATAAACAGATAAATAAGTTTTCACACCAATTAATTATTTTACTTAAATTTTAAGAGTCTAAACTGAAGGTTTTCTTAGAAACTGAAAACATCACCCTTCACCAATATACCGTGTATGTGTAGCCTCAGGGTCAATCTGTTCATTTGTAAACAAAAGTTACTGAATATCAAATTAATAGACTGTAACTTTTGCTGACTTTTACATTAATTTCCCATATTTCTATGTGGCTTCCTTTTTTGTTATTGTTATCTCTCTGCTACTCTCTTCATTTCCCCTTCTTTCCCCTCTTTGGAATGAGGAAAAGCTGCATTCTTTAATGTCTTAGGAAATCTTCCTTTTCATTCCATGCATGACTTGGTCCTGAGGAGTCAGGTGGAAATAGCTTGTCATCAGCTCTGAATGGCGGTGCTGGGTTGTGAAGGCAGTAGATAGTGGCTGAATAAAGAGGTGACTAAGAATATTACTTAGAGGGTTAGGATAAACAGGCTAGGAGAAATACAAAACATTCTAAGTACCAAAAGAAATGCTAGACAAGGAATAACAGAGCAAGGAAAATGGACCTCCCATACTTAATATATAGTAAGTTTTATTACAGAAATTTGTCATATTATTAAATGTAAACAAACCTACATGACTGTTAAATGTTAGAGTCTCCAGTTGGTAAAGTAACATGTAACTCTGTGCTGTGTGCAAAGACACACTTAGAGCCCTGGAGACGTGTGAGAAATAAAGGGTTGGGAAAGATGTGCCAGGAAAATATATATAAAAAGAAAGCCTTGATACCAGATGAAGTAGAATTTAGGCCAAAAAAGATTGCATGAGAGACTTCCCTGGTGATCCCTGGTTGTCTAGTGGTTAGGAATCTGCCTGCCAGTGCAGGGGACACGGGTTCCATCCCTGATTGGGAAGGTACCACAGGCTGCAGGACCACTGAGTCGTGTGCCGCCACTACTGAGCCTGCGCCTTAGAGCCCCTGCTCCCCGACTGGAGAAGCCACCACAAGGATAAACCCAGGCACCACAGCTAGAGAGTAGTGCCTGCTCCCTGCAGCTAGAGAAAGCCCACATACAGCGACACAGACCCAGCACAGCCAAAAATAAACAGATAAATAACAAGCAAAGTCCTGATACCAGATGAAGTGGAGTTCAGTCCAGAAAAGATTGCATGAGGGGCTTCCTGGTGGTCCAGTGGCTATGACTCTGCTGCCAGTAAGGGGCCCAGATTCAGTCCCTGGTCAGGAAACTAGATCCCACATGTTGCTAAGTGTAACTAAGACTCCGTGCTGCCAAATAAATCAATAAATATTGTAAAAAAAAAAAAAAAGCAGCATACTTGAGACACAGACACCATCTAATGCTATGATTTCCAGTGAAAACATGACAGTTTTTAATATCTGTGCTTTTCATTAACAGAAAACTAGAACAGTAGCTTGCAGTGAGGAATGCACATACTGCTATGTAGGGACCATCTGATGTACTGTCTGATGACACAGATGAGGTACAGACATGCAAGAGGGTGCAGATGCCCAAGGTAGTGCCCAGCGAGGAGACCCCGGGGCAGAAGCTGGACCACTGATACCAGCCAGCCTTCTATCAGTTGATTGTAAAAAGCGTCAAGCAAGTTAGAAAAAAAGAAATAGATCAACATATTTCAAATAAAATTAGAAATTAATAAAAACAAAAGACTAGTTTCACAACAGTGTGAATGTTCTCAACACTCCTCAGTTATGCCCTTAAAATGGTTATAATGGTAGATTTTGTGTTATGTGTAATTTACCACAGTTTCTTTAAAGCATAAAACAAACAGAATAACAAAAACCCAGTGATCTGATGGAACCAGAAGGAACACGTGGTTGACCTTGAGGAGATAAGGGTGACTTAGAGCAGACTTTGCTGTTTTAGGGACCTTCCACCACCTTGAGGCCCAGTCAGCTTTTTCCCCAGCTTTCAAATGGATAATATCACTTACCTTTAGGGTAAAGATTTACTTAGAATTTATGGTGAATGCTTGAAAGGTTCAAGTTTTAAAAAAAGTGAATGGTGTTCTTCCTTTACAGTTTTATTTTTTTAATTTATTTATTTTTGGCTATTCTGGGATTTCACTGCTGCCACAGGCTCTTCTCTAGTTGCACAGAGTGGGGGCCACTCTCTAGTTGAGGTGAGCAGCCTTCTTGTTGTGGTGACTTCTCTTGTTGTGGAACTCGGTCTCTAGGGCTTACGGGTTTCAGTAGTTGCAGCACGTGGGCTCAACAGTTGCACCTCGAGGTTCTAGAGCACAGGCTCCGTAGTTGTGGCTCATGGGCTTAGTTTCTCCACAGCATGTGGGATATTCCCAGAACAGGGATTGAACTGGTGTTTCCTGCATTGGCAGGCAAACTTTTCACCACTGAGCTACCAAGAAAGCTCCTAGAGTTTTTGACATTAAAATGGCTCCATGAAGTGAACTAATGATAAGCAGTATTGATGTGACCTCATTTTTTCATTAACATTCAGAGAAGGGCTTCCCCTGGTGGTCCAGTGGGTAAGGATACCGCCTTGCAGTGCAAGGGGTGCCAGTTCGATCCCTGGCCTGGTAAGATCCCACGTGCCGCGGAGCGGCTGGACTGATGCGTCCAATCACCGAGCCAGAGCTCTGGAGCGCATGCGCCCAGAGCTGGTGCTCTGCAACGACAGACGCCACCGCGATGGGAGACCCACAGGAGCCAAAGAACTAAGATGAATGAAAATAGAGAAATGAAAGACCAATAGAAGTGGCCCTCCCACTCCCCTCCCTCCCCAACCCGACCCCCGCCCAAAGTAAATAAATAAATAAATCTTAAAAAAAAAAAAAAACATTCAGAGAAGATACTGACCTGATTGCCAGGAGGGAAATGCAGACCGTGATCGCAAGCCTCTCCAACTCCCTCTGCCTTGAAGTTCATGGATGGGTGAAGAGAGACATTCTACTGGAGTGCCGGTTTACTGCAGGTAGAAAATGGAAGTACTCACTGCTGTGAGTGCAGTTGTGGAGCAGAACTTAGACTCAGAACCAGCCTCAGAGGTGACAGGCGCCCTGCTTAAACAGAGAGTGAGAGTGAAGCCCAGAGAGATTCATCGCTTTGGTCAGTGTCACAGTGGGAGAGTGACAGAGCCAGGGTGTGACTTGGTTTTGTGTTGGGAGGGTGCATTGGAGGCATCCATGTCATCAGAGTAAAGGACCAGAAGAAGAAGGATAAAGAAAAAAAAAAAAACCTGCTTTGTATAGAAATTATCAGGGAGGAGTAAGAATACTCATTTGCTTCAAAGTGCACTCTTAAATAACAGTTGTTTGATTCATTTTTTTAAAAAAAAGAGGGTTCTGGAATATTTAAAACTCTATTAAATAATTATTGGATCACAGGGAAACATGAACAGAATGCTGAGAAAATAACACTATTAAAAATACAGGGCTTCCCTCATAGCTCAGTGGTTAAGAGTTCGTCTGCCAGGCAAACTTTTCACCACTGAGCTACCAAGAAAGCTCCTAGAGTTTTTGACATTAAAATGGCTCCATGAAGTGAACTAATGATAAGCAGTATTGATGTGACCTCATTTTTTCATTAACATTCAGAGAAGGGCTTCCCCTGGTGGTCCAGTGGGTAAGGATACCGCCTTGCAGTGCAAGGGGTGCCAGTTCGATCCCTGGCCTGGTAAGATCCCACGTGCCGCGGAGCGGCTGGACTGATGCGTCCAATCACCGAGCCAGAGCTCTGGAGCGCATGCGCCCAGAGCTGGTGCTCTGCAACGACAGACGCCACCGCGATGGGAGACCCACAGGAGCCAAAGAACTAAGATGAATGAAAATAGAGAAATGAAAGACCAATAGAAGTGGCCCTCCCACTCCCCTCCCTCCCCAACCCGACCCCCGCCCAAAGTAAATAAATAAATAAATCTTAAAAAAAAAAAAAAACATTCAGAGAAGATACTGACCTGATTGCCAGGAGGGAAATGCAGACCGTGATCGCAAGCCTCTCCAACTCCCTCTGCCTTGAAGTTCATGGATGGGTGAAGAGAGACATTCTACTGGAGTGCCGGTTTACTGCAGGTAGAAAATGGAAGTACTCACTGCTGTGAGTGCAGTTGTGGAGCAGAACTTAGACTCAGAACCAGCCTCAGAGGTGACAGGCGCCTGCTTAAACAGAGAGTGAGAGTGAAGCCCAGAGAGATTCATCGCTTTGGTCAGTGTCACAGTGGGAGAGTGACAGAGCCAGGGTGTGACTTGGTTTTGTGTTGGGAGGGTGCATTGGAGGCATCCATGTCATCAGAGTAAAGGACCAGAAGAAGAAGGATAAAGAAAAAAAAAAAAACCTGCTTTGTATAGAAATTATCAGGGAGGAGTAAGAATACTCATTTGCTTCAAAGTGCACTCTTAAATAACAGTTGTTTGATTCATTTTTTTAAAAAAAAGAGGGTTCTGGAATATTTAAAACTCTATTAAATAATTATTGGATCACAGGGAAACATGAACAGAATGCTGAGAAAATAACACTATTAAAAATACAGGGCTTCCCTCATAGCTCAGTGGTTAAGAGTTCGTCTGCCAATGCAGGAGACACGGGTTCGATCCCTGAGCTGGGAAGATCCCACTGCTGTGAAGTAACTAAGCCTATGAGCCACAACTATTGAGCCTGTGCTCTACAGCCTCGGAACTGCAACTACTGAGCCTGTTTGCTGCAACTACTGAAGTCTGTGTGCCCTAGAGCCTGTATTCCAAAATGGGAGAAGTCACCGCAACAAGAAGCCTGCTCACCTCAACTAGAGAGTAGTCCCCACTCCCTGCAACTAGAGAAGAGCCTGCAGCAGCAGTGAAAACCCAGAATAGTCAAAAATAAATAAATAAATAAATAAAACTTACTAAAAAAGTTATGCATACCTTGTACATATGACTAATCTGGGATTATACATAACTAAACAACAGAACTCTGTGAAAGCAAAAAGTGAAATAAAAATAATTTTAAAAAACTAAAAAAAAAACCCAAAACATGCTGTGTCAGGGTCAGTGTGAATGAATTGCTTAGGAAAATTCATACCATAATATGTACACAAAAATCAAAGCATAAAATGAATACAGTGAACTAAGCAAAACTTGGGGGAAATAAGGTAAAAAAAATGGGAAGAAGACGTTAACAAATATAAAGACTGAAATTAACTGGTTAGTAAACAGAAACTGGAAGAATTACTAAATCAAGAATCTGATCTCAAGACAACAATCAATAAATATGAAAAACCACTAGCCCCCCCAATTAAAAATTAAAAAATAAGTCGGGGGCTTTCTTGGTGGTCCAGTGGGTAAAGAGTCTGCCTTGCAAGGGGCACCGGTTCAATCCCTGGCCCAGGAAGATCCCATGCGCCGCGAAGCAGCTGGACCAGTGTGTTCAATTACAGGCCAGCACTCTGGAGCACATGCGCCCAGAGCCAGTGCCCTGCAACAAGAGAGGCCACTGCAATGGGAGGCCCACACAGGCCAAAGAATAAAGATAGATGAAAAAATAAAATGAAGCAATGAAAGAGGCCAAAATTAAAGAAAAAAAAAATCTCTGATAAAAAAAAAAAGCCAAAAAAGAAAAAATGGGGGAGAAAACAGTATATATCAAATAAGATATGATGAAGGAGAAACAACCATCAGAACAGAAGACATTTAAACTGAAGCAAGATATTACTTTGTACAGCTCTATTCAAATATATGTAAAACCCAAGATTAAATGGGCAGTATTTTGTGAAGATATAGTTTACTCGTAGTAGCAAAAGCTCAGGGGCCCGACAAAACATGAAGTGGGAAAAACTGTAGAACTGAAGTTCCACGGACATACGGTCTCATAGGGGAGTTCTGTCAAAGCTTCAAGCCCTAATGATCTCAGAACTTCTTAACCTGTTCCAGAGCACAGAAAAAGAAGGGACGTTTCTAGATTCCTTTAACAGTGTGACTATAACTAACACTAAAGTCCTGATAAAGATTTTAGTAAAAATGTTAAGTAGAATGCTAACAAATATAATCTGATGGTACATTAAAAAGACAGATCATGACTGGGTAAAGTTTATACCAGGAATGCAAACCTGATTTATTAATGCATTCATATAGTTTCTGAAACATACTTAAAGAGATGGTAATACCATATCACCTTGCCAGCCTCCTGCAAAACCTGTATGCAGGTCAAGAAACAACACTTAGAACCAGACATGGAACAACAGACTAGTTCCAGGTTAAGAAAGGAGTACATAAAGGCTATATGTTGTCACTCTAATTATTTTAACTTCTATGCAGAGTACATTGTGCACAATGCTGGGGTGGATGAAGCACAAGCGGGAATCAAGATTGCTGGGAGAAATACCAATAACCTCTGGCATGAAGATGACACCACCCTTTTGGTAGAAACCAAAAAGGAACTAAAGAGCCTCTTGATCGAGGTAAAAAAGAGAGTGAAAAAGCTGGCTTAAAACTCAACACTCAGAAAACAAAGATCATGGCGTCCGGTCCCATCACTTCATGGCAAATACATGAACAAACAATGGAATCAGTGACAGACTTTATTTTCTTGGGCCCCAAAATCACTGTGGACGGCAATTGCAGCCATGAAATTCAAAGATGATTGCTCCTTGGAAGAAAAATCATCACAAATCTAGACAGCATGTTCAAAAGCAGAGACATCACTTTGCCAACCAAGGTCTGTAAGAGTCAAAGCTATGGTTTTCCAGTTACTAAGATATGATAAAGAAAAAGAACAAACATTTAAACTGAAGCAAGATATTACTTTGTACAGCTCTATTCAAATATATGTAAAACCCAAGATTAAATGGGCAGTATTTTGTGAAGATATAGTTTACTCGTAGTAGCAAAAGCTCAGGGGCCCGACAAAACATGAAGTGGGAAAAACTGTAGAACTGAAGTTCCACGGACATACGGTCTCATAGGGGAGTTCTGTCAAAGCTTCAAGCCCTAATGATCTCAGAACTTCTTAACCTGTTCCAGAGCACAGAAAAAGAAGGGACGTTTCTAGATTCCTTTAACAGTGTGACTATAACTAACACTAAAGTCCTGATAAAGATTTTAGTAAAAATGTTAAGTAGAATGCTAACAAATATAATCTGATGGTACATTAAAAAGACAGATCATGACTGGGTAAAGTTTATACCAGGAATGCAAACCTGATTTATTAATGCATTCATATAGTTTCTGAAACATACTTAAAGAGATGGTAATACCATATCACCTTGCCAGCCTCCTGCAAAACCTGTATGCAGGTCAAGAAACAACACTTAGAACCAGACATGGAACAACAGACTAGTTCCAGGTTAAGAAAGGAGTACATAAAGGCTATATGTTGTCACTCTAATTATTTTAACTTCTATGCAGAGTACATTGTGCACAATGCTGGGGTGGATGAAGCACAAGCGGGAATCAAGATTGCTGGGAGAAATACCAATAACCTCTGGCATGAAGATGACACCACCCTTTTGGTAGAAACCAAAAAGGAACTAAAGAGCCTCTTGATCGAGGTAAAAAAGAGAGTGAAAAAGCTGGCTTAAAACTCAACACTCAGAAAACAAAGATCATGGCGTCCGGTCCCATCACTTCATGGCAAATACATGAACAAACAATGGAATCAGTGACAGACTTTATTTTCTTGGGCCCCAAAATCACTGTGGACGGCAATTGCAGCCATGAAATTCAAAGATGATTGCTCCTTGGAAGAAAAATCATCACAAATCTAGACAGCATGTTCAAAAGCAGAGACATCACTTTGCCAACCAAGGTCTGTAAGAGTCAAAGCTATGGTTTTTCCAATATGTGCTCACATTCATATATGGATGTGAGCACTGGAGCATCAAGAAGGCTAAGCGCTGAAGAATTGATGCTATCAAACTGGTGTTGGAGAAGACTCTTGGGAGTCCCTGGACAGCAAGGAGACCAAACCAGTCAGTCTTAAACCCTGAATAATCATTGAAAGAACTGAGGCTTAAGCTAAAGCTCTAATACTTTGGCCACATGGTGAGAAGAGACAGCTGACTGACGAGACCTTGATATAGGAATAATAAGAGGCAAGAGGAGAAGGGGATGATGGAGGATCAGGTGGTTGGATGGTGTCACGACTCAACAGACATGAGTTTAGGCAAGCACAGGAAAGCCTGGTGTGCTGCAGTGCATGGGGTTGCAAAGAGTCAGACACAACTGAGCGGCTGAACTGAATTTTGAGAAGTGTCTTCTTTGTTTCTTGATAAACACCTTTCTTCTCTATTAGTTTGATGTTAGACAATATTGATTATTTTCATTTATCCGCAGTGTCTGATCTCTCTGCCCAGCTCTTCTAAAAATTGTTCATTTTGTATTATTTTGAATGTTTGACTCCTTCCTCATTTCTTTTGGTTTTCTCTTTTAAATTGCAACATTTTCCTGAAACTTCTCTGATCTTTAGTTATCAATTTATATGAAAGAATGACTCACTGACAAGCAAATTGAAACTGTTGAGCAGGCCAGGCAGAGGCAAGGTGGACCTGGGGATAGAGTCCTCCCATCTTGGCCCTCAGGGGCCTCATCCTCAGTCCTAACCCGTCTTCCCAGCCCTTCTCTGTGCAGTTGATCCTGGAACCCCAAGCCTGGAGCCTCCCCTGGGTCTCAGAACGACTGGGCCCTGTGCTTTGTGTTCTGCAGGCTGGGTTGCAGACTGCCTCTTCTCGTTGGAAATGGCTTCTGCACCCCTTCCCTCTTCCACAGCGTGTGGATCTCTCCTGTTCATGTGGATCTTTTCCCTGTGGCTTTGTATCTTTTTAGGGGGAGAGGCTGTGACTCAGTGGGGAGAGGAGATATCTACCTTTTTAATCAGAAGTTGACATAGCTATTTTTTAATTGCTGTAATCATATAATTATGGACATACCACTGTAAATCTCTTTAATCTTCTCACATACACATGAAAACTTGTTCAGCCAGCAGTTCAGCTCATGCCATTGTCCACATCCAGACGGTCATCCCCTGAGAGGTGGGGTCACAGGATCGAGTCAGCCTCTGCACCCAGACTCTGCTGAGCGACGGGCCCCACAGGGCAGTATCTGTTCCTCACGGCGGAGTGACAGCTCTGTGCTGGATAGCCCAAGATGTTCCTGAAAGAGGACAGAAGATACCTCTATAACAACAAAGATGCCTTGGTAGAGCTGAGGCCTGAAAGAGGACAGAAGACGGTGGTAACCACAAAGAAAAAACACAAAAAAACCCCACAAAGTTACAAAGATAACTCCATAGAGTTGAGTCCTGACAGTCTTACCTAAAGAGGGTTGAAAAATACTTCCAAACTTAGCAGAAGAAATTAACATTAAATTGACCAAATTTATTTGCTGCACAGAAGAAATTAACACAATACTGTAAACCAACTACACTTCAATAAAATTTTTTTTAAATTGGCTAATTTAAACCATAAATCACTTTTCCAACAAAGGTCCATATAGTCAAAGCTATTATTTTTCAAAAAGTCATGTATGGATGTGGGAGTTGGACCATAAAGATGTCTGAGCACCCAAGAATTGCTCAGCCTTCGATCTTTGGTGCTAAGAAGACTCTTGAGATTTCTTGGTACTGCAAGGAGATCAACCAGTCAATCCTAAAGGAAATCAACCTTGAATATTCATTGGAAGGACTGATGTTGAAGCTGAAACTCCACTACTTTGACTACCTGATGAGAAGACCAAACTCACTGGAAAAAGACTCTGATGGAGGGAAAGACTGAAGGCAGGAGGAAGAGGGGGTGATAGAGGACAAAATAGTTAGATAGCATCACCCACTCAGTGGATCTGAATTTGAGAAAACTCTGGGAGACAGTGAAGGACAGGAAAGCCCTGGTGTGCTACAGTTCACGGGGTTGCAAAGAGTTCAGACTTGTGACTGAACAACAACAACAACCATAAATATATCCATAAATGATTGGTGTGTGTTCCCATGAAACCTCGGGCTGTCTGTGTGTCTGTGTGTATTGTGTGTGTTTTATAGTAGCTATTGGAAAAGTGGATTAAGGGGAAGGCTTAAAGGAACATGTACATGACATCACCGCTTACTGCTTCATTGTTGGTTTGAAAATTGTTGTTCAGTTGCTAAGGAGGGTACCACTCTTTGTGACCCCATGAACTGCTTTCAGAATGCTTCATACCAAATGCTTAATGCCACAGACGGATACACTGAAAATGGTGAGTCTGTTTTAGAAGTGAGGGCCATGGGGTAACATTTCTTATGTACGTCTGTCCTTTTAATTGTGATCCTTAGAAAGGATCCCTCTCTTTTAAACCACAAAGAAAAAACACAAAAAAACCCCACAAAGTTACAAAGATAACTCCATAGAGTTGAGTCCTGACAGTCTTACCTAAAGAGGGTTGAAAAATACTTCCAAACTTAGCAGAAGAAATTAACATTAAATTGACCAAATTTATTTGCTGCACAGAAGAAATTAACACAATACTGTAAACCAACTACACTTCAATAAAATTTTTTTTAAATTGGCTAATTTAAACCATAAATCACTTTTCCAACAAAGGTCCATATAGTCAAAGCTATTATTTTTCAAAAAGTCATGTATGGATGTGGGAGTTGGACCATAAAGATGTCTGAGCACCCAAGAATTGCTCAGCCTTCGATCTTTGGTGCTAAGAAGACTCTTGAGATTTCTTGGTACTGCAAGGAGATCAACCAGTCAATCCTAAAGGAAATCAACCTTGAATATTCATTGGAAGGACTGATGTTGAAGCTGAAACTCCACTACTTTGACTACCTGATGAGAAGACCAAACTCACTGGAAAAAGACTCTGATGGAGGGAAAGACTGAAGGCAGGAGGAAGAGGGGGTGATAGAGGACAAAATAGTTAGATAGCATCACCCACTCAGTGGATCTGAATTTGAGAAAACTCTGGGAGACAGTGAAGGACAGGAAAGCCCTGGTGTGCTACAGTTCACGGGGTTGCAAAGAGTTCAGACTTGTGACTGAACAACAACAACAACCATAAATATATCCATAAATGATTGGTGTGTGTTCCCATGAAACCTCGGGCTGTCTGTGTGTCTGTGTGTATTGTGTGTGTTTTATAGTAGCTATTGGAAAAGTGGATTAAGGGGAAGGCTTAAAGGAACATGTACATGACATCACCGCTTACTGCTTCATTGTTGGTTTGAAAATTGTTGTTCAGTTGCTAAGGAGGGTACCACTCTTTGTGACCCCATGAACTGCTTTCAGAATGCTTCATACCAAATGCTTAATGCCACAGACGGATACACTGAAAATGGTGAGTCTGTTTTAGAAGTGAGGGCCATGGGGTAACATTTCTTATGTACGTCTGTCCTTTTAATTGTGATCCTTAGAAAGGGATCCCTCTCTGAGTTGCCAACAACCTAGAGCAGAACCTAGGTGTGCAGGAGCGGACGTGTAAACTTGGGGAACACCATGAAGAATAGAAGGAAATGAGTCTGTGTGACAGCGTCTGTGTATGGTTTAAAGTTCACAGTGCTCTGTAGTTTCCATTTTGGCCGCCTATCATATAAAGTAAATGTATTTAAAAAAATTTTTTTTTTGTAATCTTATGTATTTATTTTTAGCTGAGCTGGGTCCTCATTGCTAGCTGGACTTTTCTCTAGTTGTGGTGAGCAGGAGATGCCCTTTAGTTGTGGTGTGTGGACTTCTCATTGCGTTGGCCTCTCATTGCAATGGAACACTGACTCTCGGCTCTTGAGCTTAAGTAGGTGTGGCTTCTTGGCTCTAGAGCACAGCCTCAGAAGTTGTGGCGCACGGGCTTAATTGTTTTGTGGCATGTAGGATCTTTCTGGACTAGGGATCGAACCCACCTCTCCTGCATTGGCAAACAGATTCTATACCACTGGACCACCAGGGAAGCCCTCATGAGTTTTAATAATTTTTCTTTCTCCTTTTTACAGTTAATCTCTTCTGTGCTAAATTTGGCAGCTGTTTTTTTTTTTTTTTTTTTTTTAGTAACTTGCCTCCATCAAGTGCTTCCAAAGCATTCACTGAACCCGTTCACCAGTTACAACAATAAGTAACTGTTGTTGTACTGTATTGTTCATAGAGCTTGACTGGGAAGAGCAGGAGTGTGTGTGAGTGTGCATGTGCCTGTGAGTGTAAGCATCCTTGGTTTGTGTGTGTCTGCATGTGCCTGTGGGTGTGTGCCTCTGTGTGTGTGCAAGCCTCTTTGACCTGTGTGTGCCTGCATGTGCTTGTGTCCGCTTGTGTGTGCCTGTGTGTGTGAGTATCCTTGGCTTGCGTGTGTAACCAGCAGCCAGGGAGCCTGAGGGCCCCATGAGTCATGTTGCTTCACTGAGGAGGAGAGTGTGGTGATTGTCCAGGTGGAGGTGGCGTGGAGTCCAGGTCAGAACAGCCTGCTGTCCAGTGTGGACATTAGCATCTGTGGAGCAGCAGGTGCCCTGCTCAGCTCCCTGTGGCAGCCGGCACCTTGCAGTAGCAGCCTTCCCTGCCTCCCAGCCCTGTGGGCTCCTCCTCTGAGGCTGCCCTGCGTAGCTGAGCTGGCCCCACCAGCAGAGAGCCACTGCGCAGGTGCATCCTGATCCCCTCATGGCATCTGCCCATCAGTCCCTGCCAGCTGCACAAAGACTTGCCAGACTTCACTGTCTGGCTTTCTTGGTTTCTTGAGGTCATGCCTTGGCCCCTGGACCCTCAAAGGCATCTGCCCATCAGTGAGCTCACATGAGCGCTCTAGCTAGCTGGACTTTTCTCTAGTTGTGGTGAGCAGGAGATGCCCTTTAGTTGTGGTGTGTGGACTTCTCATTGCGTTGGCCTCTCATTGCAATGGAACACTGACTCTCGGCTCTTGAGCTTAAGTAGGTGTGGCTTCTTGGCTCTAGAGCACAGCCTCAGAAGTTGTGGCGCACGGGCTTAATTGTTTTGTGGCATGTAGGATCTTTCTGGACTAGGGATCGAACCCACCTCTCCTGCATTGGCAAACAGATTCTATACCACTGGACCACCAGGGAAGCCCTCATGAGTTTTAATAATTTTTCTTTCTCCTTTTTACAGTTAATCTCTTCTGTGCTAAATTTGGCAGCTGTTTTTTTTTTTTTTTTTTTAGTAACTTGCCTCCATCAAGTGCTTCCAAAGCATTCACTGAACCCGTTCACCAGTTACAACAATAAGTAACTGTTGTTGTACTGTATTGTTCATAGAGCTTGACTGGGAAGAGCAGGAGTGTGTGTGAGTGTGCATGTGCCTGTGAGTGTAAGCATCCTTGGTTTGTGTGTGTCTGCATGTGCCTGTGGGTGTGTGCCTCTGTGTGTGTGCAAGCCTCTTTGACCTGTGTGTGCCTGCATGTGCTTGTGTCCGCTTGTGTGTGCCTGTGTGTGTGAGTATCCTTGGCTTGCGTGTGTAACCAGCAGCCAGGGAGCCTGAGGGCCCCATGAGTCATGTTGCTTCACTGAGGAGGAGAGTGTGGTGATTGTCCAGGTGGAGGTGGCGTGGAGTCCAGGTCAGAACAGCCTGCTGTCCAGTGTGGACATTAGCATCTGTGGAGCAGCAGGTGCCCTGCTCAGCTCCCTGTGGCAGCCGGCACCTTGCAGTAGCAGCCTTCCCTGCCTCCCAGCCCTGTGGGCTCCTCCTCTGAGGCTGCCCTGCGTAGCTGAGCTGGCCCCACCAGCAGAGAGCCACTGCGCAGGCGTGCATCCTGATCCCCTCATGGCATCTGCCCATCAGTCCCTGCCAGCTGCACAAAGACTTGCCAGACTTCACTGTCTGGCTTTCTTCGGGTTTCTTGAGGTCATGCCTTGGCCCCCTGGACCCTGATCCTAGGAGGTGATCAGACATCAGACATAGCAATCGAGAGCTCTCTGTAGAGCACTCTCCTGTAGACAGGGCCCATGAGCCTCTGAGAGTCAGTGACTCAGAAAAGCAGAGGTGGCCAGACGTGACATCAGTGCCTCCAAGGACCGCAGCTCTGGATCCTTGAAAGGCCGTCCTCTCTTGCTGGGGACAGTCTGTTTTGCCCAGAGCAGGAGCAAGCGGGTGGCACACTGGCCAGCAGCTGGGCTCCATCACCCATTTTTGACTTGTTCTGGGGATGCTCAGGGGCTTCCCAGGTGGCTCAGTGGTAAAGAACCCTCCTGTCAATGCAGGAGACACAGGCAGCTACAGGGTTGATTCCCAGGTAGGGAAGATCCCCTGGAGGAGGAAATGGCAACCCACTCTAGTATTTTTGACTGGAGAATCCACAGAGGGGCATGGTGGGCTACAAGTCCATGGGTTCGCAGAGGGTTCATGCTTGAGCAGCAGCACAGGGAAGTTCAGCTCAAATCTGGTGACAGACCCAGAGAGTCCAGGAGTCCTTCCCACAAAATACAGAGACCTGCCGCCTTTTATGCAGCTGTGTGCAGTCCAGGCTGTCAAGGGCCCTAGGATGAGGAAAGGCGCCCCTCCTCCTGCCCTCAGCAACCCGTCCTCTCTCCCTTTCCGACTCTCTGCCACTGCACACTTTCCTCCTCCTGCTCCCTCCTCTCCTGTGGAACCTGGGGAGCCCAGCTTACTCCTCCAGCGTTCAAGGCTGAGGTGTTATTCTGGCTCTAGCTCTGCATTTTCCCTAAATGGGCCAGAAATCTGCCTGCTAAGCTCCTCAGTGGTAAAGGAGTGGTGGAGGCAGAGGCGACAGCATGATCCAACGGTTCTCAGCTGGCCGGCCCTGAACCAGTGGCCCCAGCTCTGGAGCTGGTTAGAAATGCAGGCTCCCAGGCCTGCTCAGAACTGCTGAACCCAGAGTCTGGAGTTTGAGAATCGCTCACAGAGGGAAGAAGGATTCTACTCCCCTGATTCTAATTAGTGCTTCCCAGACCCTATGAAGTTCTCAGAGCACTTGGCTTCAAGCGCCTTTCTGGCCTGATGTGTGGCCCCTGAAGGCCACCTCAGGAGAAACAGGGGCCCTGGGTCAGTGGACATAGCGGCAGGAGAGGCCTGCAGTCCTGGCCCCCAGTGTAGTGGAGGACAAGGGAGCACAGCTGGCCTGGGCTCCATGGGGTCAGACTGGGGCCAGTGAGGGGAGGGAGGTGCACAGGTTTTCAGACGCCAGAGCTGTCCAGGGGCAGTGGAGTCAGAGAAAGTGGCAGAAGGTTGTTTCTCTTAAGAACAGCCAGAAAGGAAGTCTGTGGGACCAGTTTCCTTGGCTGATGCTAAGGTCAAAGGTCGTGGTTCTCTAACCTCAGCACCTCCTGCCAAATACACAGGCAAGTTTTCTCTGTTATCTTCCATCTCTTTCCTAGATGTGCTAATTTGCCTTGCTGGTCCTCACCCATCTCTTTCTTTCCGCTGTTTCTTAAGCTGTTGGTTTTCAGACGGTGAGCAAAAATCGTCCTCCCCGCTGTGGGGGGACTGTAATGTTCAGACACTCTCCCCACTGTGGGGAGGCTGACTTGGTTGTCTAGTGGGGCCTGGGAATCTTCATTTTCACACACGCACCTGGAAATGGTGGCTCCTTGGTCTGCGGGCCACTCTGC
The DNA here is from genome assembly GCA_022376925.1 of Tragulus kanchil. Taxonomy (NCBI): domain Eukaryota; kingdom Metazoa; phylum Chordata; class Mammalia; order Artiodactyla; family Tragulidae; genus Tragulus; species Tragulus kanchil. The sequence goes on from JAIOJX010000032.1 coordinate 23,556,871, forward strand.
TGGCTCCTGTCATGGAACACATACTGTCTAATGTGAGTTTATTCACAGTTGGAGGTCTTTCATGTCTTTTGTTAATAAAAGCAGGTATCTGTGGAATTGGTTTCTATATCCGCAGGCATTTTTGTTTCACTTAGAAACTGGAAAGCTAGAGGTGACTAGTCCCATTGTTCTGGACCCAGCTCTGAGCACCTGCTGAGTCAGTTGGTGCTTTAACTGTGGAGGCTGGGGCACAGAGAAGGGAATGCTGAAAGGCGCCCTAAGGCTCTGTTTAACAAAGTTTGCTGAAGACACTTGACTCTGTCACATGTGGTGGGTGTATAAAAACCGGAGGGGTGACGCTGTGTTCATTTAAGGCACAGTCCACCCTGGAGAGTCCAGTCACTGATTTGTGAAAATCTGGAGTAATCGGAAACGTTCCGCATATATAAAGTACAACACTCTCTGCTTTGCTGTCTTCAGCTTTCTTTACTCATGTGTGTGTTAGATTCATTGCCTGAGGTTTGCTGATGCTATGAGAATATGGAAAGAGAAACCTCCCTAAGAAAGACTTTGAAGATTGTTTTCTCATCTGCCTTTTATTTTTATATGCAAACTGGATCCTCTGTAGTTCATCTTACCTCTGTCTTCAGCCAGAAATACTTGGGCCCATAAAAACGGGCCAAAACTGCCTGCTAAGGGAAAAGGTTATGTACTTGATTCTTTGAAGTGAAGTTGTTATTATTTTTGTTCTTTGTGTAATGATACCCCCTCTGTTCCTCTCTTCTTTATACTTTCCGCGAGCTGAAATCTCTGCTGTCATCAATACATTCTCCTCTTACTCCTGCTCACAGCTGTTGTAGGTCTAGAAATGCAGTTATCACCAGGGGTCTCATGAGTGACTCCGCCCCTGCCCCACCCCGGGTGTGAGCAGGTTTACCTGTGCAGTTCTTCACTTTTTTTTTTTTTCTTTAAATTTTGGCCTCTTTTGATGGTCCTTCATTTATTTATTTTCATCTATCTTAATTCTTTGGCCTGTGTGGGCCTCCCATCGCAGTGGCCTCTCTTGTTGCAGAGCACCAGCTCTGGGCGCGTGCGCTCCAGAGCACTGGCTTGTAATTGGGCACACCGGTCTAGCCACTCTGTGGCATGTGGGATCTTCCTGTGCCAGGGATCGAACTGGTGCCCCTTGCACTGCAAAGCAGACTCTTTGCTCACTGGACCACCAGGGAAGCCCTTCACTTTTTAAAGGTGATGAACTCTTGGGTGTCTGATGAAGGCATATGCCTTGCTGAGAAAGTGTGTATGCTCATGGGTGCATACACATACACACACACCACCAACTCACACACCCACACCACACACACATCAAGGCCATTTTCTGGTCTCTAACAGTTCCTGTGACACATAGTCTCCACATCTTCATTGCGGTTATCTTGCTAAAACAGATGTAATAATGTCCCTCCCCTGCTTGAAAACGTGACTGTCTGTGACCATAGAATAAATTCTAGCCTCTTCTGAATTGTCGTCTGTAAGGCCCTCTGTCATCAAATTCTGCCCTTTTTATTTTTTTGGCTTCCCTTTTTCAGAAACTTTCTCCTGCCTGACATGCTGAGTTTGCCTAACTTTTTGCCTGCTCATTCTGTTCCTGTACTGAAGGTGCTCGTCAGCGCCCCTCCCCTTCTCTGTCTGTCTGTCTACAGCATCTGCTTGTTCAAAGCCCTGTCAAGATGACAGTGGCTGCGTATTCCTGCATGCTTGCACGTCCACGCTAAGTTGTTGCACTCATGTCTGGCTGGTGGCAATCCCATGGACTGTAGCCCACCAGGCTCCTCTGTCCATGGGATTCTCCAGGCAAGAATACTGAAGTGGGTAGCTGTTTCCTCCTCCAGGGTATCTTCCCAACCCAGGGACTGAACTCACATCTCCTGTGGCTCCTGCATCGCAGGCGGATTCTTGACCGCTGAGCCTCTGGAGAAGCCCCGTGCTCACGCCTTCTCATTGCTGCGTCCTGTGCTCCTGTAGCACCGTCTCCCTGTGCTGGGGCATCTGGGGGGTTGAAGCCCAGGAAGCCGCTGATACCCACTGCTTGTGTAGTGTGTTGTTTAATTTAGAGGAGTGAGTTCCCTCTTCTTGGCCCCGATTCTGAGATTGGCCACAGGTGCTTGGAGATGCTACTGCCATCCTCAAGGATTGAGCACCAGCTCTGGGCGTCGCCAGAGCACTGGCTTGTAATTGGGCACCGGTCTGCACTGGCATGTGGGATCTTCCTGTGCCAGGGATCGAACTGGTGCCCCTTGCACTGCAAAGCAGACTCTTTGCTCACTGGACCACCAGGGAAGCCCTTCACTTTTTAAAGGTGATGAACTCTTGGGTGTCTGATGAAGGCATATGCCTTGCTGAGAAAGTGTGTATGCTCATGGGTGCATACACATACACACACACCACCAACTCACACACCCACACCACACACACATCAAGGCCATTTTCTGGTCTCTAACAGTTCCTGTGACACATAGTCTCCACATCTTCATTGCGGTTATCTTGCTAAAACAGATGTAATAATGTCCCTCCCCTGCTTGAAAACGTGACTGTCTGTGACCATAGAATAAATTCTAGCCTCTTCTGAATTGTCGTCTGTAAGGCCCTCTGTCATCAAATTCTGCCCTTTTTATTTTTTTGGCTTCCCTTTTTCAGAAACTTTCTCCTGCCTGACATGCTGAGTTTGCCTAACTTTTTGCCTGCTCATTCTGTTCCTGTACTGAAGGTGCTCGTCAGCGCCCCTCCCCTTCTCTGTCTGTCTGTCTACAGCATCTGCTTGTTCAAAGCCCTGTCAAGATGACAGTGGCTGCGTATTCCTGCATGCTTGCACGTCCACGCTAAGTTGTTGCACTCATGTCTGGCTGGTGGCAATCCCATGGACTGTAGCCCACCAGGCTCCTCTGTCCATGGGATTCTCCAGGCAAGAATACTGAAGTGGGTAGCTGTTTCCTCCTCCAGGGTATCTTCCCAACCCAGGGACTGAACTCACATCTCCTGTGGCTCCTGCATCGCAGGCGGATTCTTGACCGCTGAGCCTCTGGAGAAGCCCCGTGCTCACGCCTTCTCATTGCTGCGTCCTGTGCTCCTGTAGCACCGTCTCCCTGTGCTGGGGCATCTGGGGGGTTGAAGCCCAGGAAGCCGCTGATACCCACTGCTTGTGAAGTGTGTTGTTTAATTTAGAGGAGTGGAGTTCCCTCTTCTTGGCCCCCGATTCTGAGATTGGCCACAGGTGCTTGGAGGGGAGCTGCTACTGCCATCCTCAAGATACGGGACAGTCTTCCCCTGCCCTCAAGCGCTCCTTCATGCTACGCTCTGTGGGGTTCTGCTTTTAATATAATTTAGTATAGTTCAGCCTCATATTTAAGACAAAATAGTTTTTTGCTTGTTTCTCGTTAAACTGTAACGAAACCCCGCCTCACTTTTCTGTTTCTCATTCGTTCCTACCACAGAGCCTGGTGCGTTTTATGTTCCCAGGGCGCGAGTCGGAGCTGAGTCAACACATGAAGTCATGGTTGACAAAACTAATTACAAGGCTTGCTTTAATTACGAGATTGAACTTCCCTCACACTCATTTTCCTGCCTTTTCCCTTCTTCAACTGAATCCCCTCCCAGATTCCCTGGGCCCTGCCTGGTTCTGGGTTTTGGAATTGAGTTGTGTCAGTGGGCGGGTCAGGTGCGCTACCCATTGGCTCCATACCTGAGTTTCAGGAGACGCCTCTGTGGGCACAGGACTCAGAGAGCGTGCTCCCTCGCTTCCCTCTGTCTGCCCCTGTGCTCTTAGGGATGCACATGGCCGGCCTCCCTGCCTCTTGTGCTCTGAGAACAGCAGAGCCACTCCCCCTGCTGCCCACCCAGCCTGGGCGCCCCTGCTCTCAGGCGTCCCTCCCCCAGCCGGGACGCGCACCCTCGCCCACCTCGCCGGGCTCTGGACATGTCCTGTCTCCTCCTCTGCAGCCCCTTACACGTCACAGGGACATGTCACGTCACACGCTGTCCTTGTCTCCTGGGGGCTCCCTGTACTTCTGTTTATAGGAGAAGAGGGGCTGAGCCTCATGTCTTCAGGGCTGTTGGCATGGGACTGATATTGGTCACTCGCGTAAATGACTCACATGAGTCCATTGCATCACCAGCATTATTAGCAGAGCTGTGTACTGCACGTTGACGCTCTTCATCTCTAACAAAGTTCTGTAGAGTCGTCTGCATGCAGGTGGTAAGCAGAAACTCTATTGCTCGATTCAGTTAAAATACTTTCCTTCAAGGCTTCCCCAGTGGTCCAGTGGGTAAAGAGTCTGTCTTGCAGTGCAAGGGGTGCCAGTTTGATCCCTGGCCTGGGAAGATCGCACGTACCCTGGAGCAGCTGGGCCGGTGTGCCCAATTACAAGCCAGTGTTCTGGAGCTCATGTGCCCAGAGCTGGTGCACTGCAGCGATAGGAGGCCCACACAGGCCAAAGAACAAAGATGGATGAAAAATAAATGATGACTAACTAAAAACAGAAGCACCATATGATCCAGCAATCCCACTCTTAGGCTTATACCCTGATAAAATCAAAACTGAAAGAAACACCTGTATCCAATGTTCATTGCAGCTCTCTGTACAATAGCTAGAACGTGGAAGCAACCTAGATGCCTATCGATGAACGAATGGATGAAAAAGTGCTGGTACATATATACAATGGAATACTACACAGCTGTCAAAAGAAATGCAGAAGAATCAGCCCTAATGAGGTGGCTGGATCTAGAACCTATCATAAAAAGTGAAGTCAGTCAGAAAGAGAAGGACAAGTACAGTATACTAACACATATATATGGAATCTAGTAGGATGGTGATGATGGCACCTGCAGTGAAGCGATGGAAAAACAGACATGGACAGTGGACATATGGACATTGTGGGGAATGAACAGTGGGTGGGAGGCGTAAAGGAAGTAGCATGAAAACCTGTACTATCATAAGTGAAGAAAATAGCTGTAGTCATTGCTCTGTGAGAAAAGGGGATCCTACAGGGGTGCTGTGTGACAGTCTGGAGGGGTGGGATGGGGGGGATATACATATGACTAATCTGGGAACATATCTGTAAACAACAAAACTCTGTAAAAGTTAAAAGTAAAATAAAAGTTAAAAAAAAAAGAGAAATGATGACTTACAGGCAAAAAAAATAATAATAAAAGTTAAAAAAGAGAACTTTCCTTCAGATAAACAGTTTGAAATAGAAAGTAAACAAAATATTGGAAAGTATTTTAAAGTGGAGAGATTTAGGGAGTGGTGAAGTGTTCATAGCAGACTGCGTGTGGAGCTGGTGAGCGATGGGCGGGTGCTTTGGCAGAGGTCCAGGTATTGTAGCAGCGGACCTGGGTGGTGTGGACAACTGAGGTCAGTCTTCCCACTGCAGGCTTGGATGTGAGGGAGACAGTGAGTGGGCAGAAATACATATGGTGTCAGGTTTGTGTGACCTTGTAACCTTTCTCAGTACAAAGGCTCTGCCCCCACTGCCTGCTGTTGTTCTGCGAGGAAAGTGGGTGTTAGATATCCATCTTAATGGTTCAGATTGTTTCTGCAGATAAATAAGGCATTTTCTCCCGTGGTTTCTAGCAGTGCAAGCAAACAAGTATTACGTTGCCTCTCGAAGCGTTTTCCCATTTCCGTGCTGGCGTCTCAGCCCTTTGTGGAGCGTGAACAGGATCCTTCTAGATACTGCTTTGAACAGGTCAGCAATGGAAGATGGGAAGCATTCCTGAAGAGCTGACCATTTCTCGCCTCTGCCTGCTGCAGTGTGCCCTGAAGGTGGCTTCCATGTGAAGCCCAGGCCTCCTGGACCTATGGGCTGGGTCTGCCCTGCACCCTGGCGACCTGGGGTCAAGTCTACAGGCCCCAGTTTGGCAGCAGTACACAGAGATGTCGTGTTGGGTGAAAGGGGGTGCTTGACGGTCCTCAGGACCTTGTATGTGTGTGGTGTGGGAGCAAGACCCTCGAGCACAGAGTCCTGGGGCCAGTCCTGCCCCAGAGCTGCTGTGATTGTCAGACCAGCAAGGATGACTTTGCTGTTAGCTCCTAAGCAGTTGGTCCATCATCAGAATCCCTTTTCTCAGGTTTATCACATTTAAATATTACTTTTAAATTACCCAGTCTTTTCTTTTAAAAACTTAAGACCTATACAAGGAGTCGTTTGCTTTTATTGGGGAATTAATGAATCAGTTTCCTGCTATCGCTACAGTGTAGCCCAGCACAGGAATTTGAGGTTTAAAGGGAAGAAGGCAGGGGAGGGGTGACCATGGAGAAGAGAGCAGGCCTGGATACCTTCAGACCTTCAGACCTGTGCCACAGTGCCCTCCATGGTCATGGAGATCAGTTTTACTTTTTCCTTGTAAAGGATTATCCAAGTAACTGGTGAAGTGTTCATAGCAGACTGCGTGTGGAGCTGGTGAGCGATGGGCGGGTGCTTTGGCAGAGGTCCAGGTATTGTAGCAGCGGACCTGGGTGGTGTGGACAACTGAGGTCAGTCTTCCCACTGCAGGCTTGGATGTGAGGGAGACAGTGAGTGGGCAGAAATACATATGGTGTCAGGTTTGTGTGACCTTGTAACCTTTCTCAGTACAAAGGCTCTGCCCCCACTGCCTGCTGTTGTTCTGCGAGGAAAGTGGGTGTTAGATATCCATCTTAATGGTTCAGATTGTTTCTGCAGATAAATAAGGCATTTTCTCCCGTGGTTTCTAGCAGTGCAAGCAAACAAGTATTACGTTGCCTCTCGAAGCGTTTTCCCATTTCCGTGCTGGCGTCTCAGCCCTTTGTGGAGCGTGAACAGGATCCTTCTAGATACTGCTTTGAACAGGTCAGCAATGGAAGATGGGAAGCATTCCTGAAGAGCTGACCATTTCTCGCCTCTGCCTGCTGCAGTGTGCCCTGAAGGTGGCTTCCATGTGAAGCCCAGGCCTCCTGGACCTATGGGCTGGGTCTGCCCTGCACCCTGGCGACCTGGGGTCAAGTCTACAGGCCCCAGTTTGGCAGCAGTACACAGAGATGTCGTGTTGGGTGAAAGGGGGTGCTTGACGGTCCTCAGGACCTTGTATGTGTGTGGTGTGGGAGCAAGACCCTCGAGCACAGAGTCCTGGGGCCAGTCCTGCCCCAGAGCTGCTGTGATTGTCAGACCAGCAAGGATGACTTTGCTGTTAGCTCCTAAGCAGTTGGTCCATCATCAGAATCCCTTTTCTCAGGTTTATCACATTTAAATATTACTTTTAAATTACCCAGTCTTTTCTTTTAAAAACTTAAGACCTATACAAGGAGTCGTTTGCTTTTATTGGGGAATTAATGAATCAGTTTCCTGCTATCGCTACAGTGTAGCCCAGCACAGGAATTTGAGGTTTAAAGGGAAGAAGGCAGGGGAGGGGTGACCCTGGAGAAGAGAGAGCAAGGCCTGGATACCTTCAGACCTTCAGACCTGTGCCACAGTGCCCTCCATGGTCATGGAGATCAGTTTTACTTTTTTTTCCTTGTAAAAAGTGATTTATCCAAGTAACTATTCTGTGACAGCCCTAACTGGGACTCCTGCTGTTCCATTCAGATCAGCCACCCACGATTAGCCCAGAACCCACGAGCTACAGGGACAGATCCCCAACAGGACAGCCTGTACTTCAGATGTCTGCCTCAGTCTGGAAGACCCTGGGCTGCCTGCACTTCAGACCACAAGACTGTAGATGGAGGACTTCCCATGATCCCCTTAGGCTAGAGAACTTAGCAGAACTGCGCTCGGCACCCAGAAAGTTCTGTACTTATGGCTACAGCCTGGTTACTATGAAAGGACACAGATCGGGAGGAGCAGCCAGTGAGGAGATGTGGAGGGTTATGGGGGGATGTGGGGCTTCTAACTCTCCTCACCAGCTGAGAGCATCACCTGCCAGGAAGCAGGTCCTGTGTTTGCAGCCAGGAAGCTCCAGTGAGCTCTGTGGTTGAGGGATTTTACAGAGGCTTGCATTATGGAAGCTCCATTGACTGAATCGTGGGCACAGAATTGAAGTTGGCCTTCACCCCTTTCTCCCTCCATGGAGGTCAGGTAGCAGAAAGTCCCTCAAGCCCCTGCCCCCATAGTGGGTCTCCTGGGGCCTGACTCTCCACGGGAAACCATCTGGAGAGTAACAGAGATGCTCCTGTCACTCAGGAAAGCTTAGGTTGTTGGTGCTCTGCCAGAGACCCAGGACGGGGACAGAGCCCAGACTGGCTCTGTGTACAGCCCAGCAGTGAAGTCACATGGTTTAGTATGACACACAGTGCTGCGGGATTGAGGATCTTTAGCCTCAGAAGCACTCAGAGACTCCTCTTTGACACTTATTCACCTCCTTGTTGCTAGGTTACGTGCCTTTCCCCGTCTCTTGGTGTGACCATGTGGGACATCCCCACGGACTTCCTGTTTCGGAAGATAGGGGGAAGCTTCATCCCTGGACCCCCTCCTTCCCATTCTCCCCATCTTAGATTTCTGAACTGAGATACTGTGACTGTATAAATATTATTCGCTGCTGAACCAAGGAGTATATCGTGCCCATTTTCTCCTTTCTTTTGCAAATGTTTTCTTTGGACTGAAAAATTGCCTCATCTTCTATTTGTGTGTTTTCTAAGCAGCTATTCTTATGTCTTCTTAAACTGTTAACTGACAGAGCTCTTCTTTGGGCTTCTCTCCATGTGGTCACAAGCCGCACATCTGTCGGTTTTCCCTGGGGACCCTCCTGCAGCCATCCTCTGGCTTCTGCGTGCGGCACGTGTGTCCCTCGGTCTTCTCACAGCTGTTTGCCTCAGGCACCAGTTCACTGTGGTCCCAGGACTTCCCTGGCTCTCCTGTTCTGTGGCTCCAGCGAGGCTGCCTCCACTGGCTCCCCGAGAAGAGGAATACCTCAGTTTATGGTTCTTTAAGCTACGGGTAGAAGCCAACAAGAGTGACTTAAACAGAAAGGGCCTTTATCGTATCAGGGAAGTCAGGGCTAGGAAGGTACAGGGCTGCCTTAGTGGCATCTTCAAACATAGATTCTTTCAGACGTCACACCCCTTCGGCTTCTGTGTGAGGATCTGAGCTCCCCAGCCAGCTGCATGGTGGCTGCCGTGTTCAGGTGCCCTGTGCAGGCAGCAGTGGTGGTGTTCAGTTGCACAGCCGTGTCTGACTCTTTGTGATCTCATGGACTCCAGCATGCCAGGCTTCTCTGTCCTTCACTCTCTGCTGGAGTTTGCTCCAACTCATATGCATTGAGTCAGTGATGCCATCCAACCCTGTTGTCCCCTTCTCCTGCCTTCAGTCTGCCAAAACATCAGGGTCTTTTCCAGTGAGTTGGCTCTTTGCTTGAGGTGGCCAAAGAATTGGAACTTCAGCTTCAGCATCAGTCCTTTCAATGAATATTCAGGGTTGATTTCCTTTAGGATCGACTGCTTTGATCTCCTTACAGTCCAAATTCAGTAATATCCAGAAGCAAAAGATGAGCCATCCTTTCTGGTGAGAATCTCTTCAAAGCCAGAAAATGCTGTTGTTGAGACCTCCCCGCCAGTCTCAGTTCACATGTCAGGCCGCATCCCTGGGGTGGAGCTGCCACAACTGGGTGCTAGGAAGGGCTCACCCCTCTCTCCAGCAGTGATGACCATGCAATAGAGGAGTAAAGTCGTGGTTTCTCAGTGAGAGGAGGAGGGTGGCTGTTGGGTGGACCGCCAGCAGTGACCGCTGTGATGTCAAAGGGCTCAGTACATCACAGTCCATCAGTGAACATGCTGGGCCTTTTTGTGTGGCCCACCCAGTGGACGGGTGCCTGGGGGTACAGTTGCAGGGTGAAGGCCAAGTCTGCCTCATTCTGCAGCTGCCCTTAATTAAGCCTTCCACTTTCCCTCAAGGGTGTTTTTATCCTCATCCCTCTGTGTGCTCTGGTCCCTCCCTCCTCTGTGGACGTTTTTAGGAAGCCCTATTTTCCCTGGTGTCCTGTGGGCTGTGAGGTGGGTCTTGTATTGTTTACTGTGATGGGCACTTGCAGCTTCCAAGTAGAAACTTGAAACCAGAAAGTATCTTCCAGACTTTGGGAAGTTGTTCAGTGACATTTTCTTCCTCTCTGGTTGGGACCTTGGGACTATTTTTTAATTTCTGTCTCTTTCTACCTTTATTTATCCTCCTATTCACCTCCTTTTACTCCCCTTTTAAATCATGTGCTTTATAATTTCACAACTTTATCATCCAAATTTCCATTGATTTTTTCCCCCCTTCTCCCATGCTTTTAGTTTTCAAGAGTACTTTTGTTCCCAGTTCTATTTCTAAAGAGCAGAGTGACAGAGGAAGGTGAGATGCTGTGGGTGAGTATTCCAGGAAGCCTCTTTAGTGCGAGCAGGGGAGGCAGAGCTTGTTCATGTTCTGTGTATCTTGGTGTCTCTGATGAGGAAGGCAGGGTGCTTAGTAAAGGAAAAGGAATTTGAGGGAGGTTGTTTTTTCTCAGATTAGTGTTCTTAGGTTTCTTAAAACCTTGCATTTGCATTCATTATTACTTTTAAATGACATTAATTCTACATTCCTGAGTACTGAAATAATAACATAACTTCTTGTAGAAATTTGGGGAATACAAGAAATCACAAAGAAAACATAAAGCTTGTGTGAATCCCCCCACTCAGAGATAACCATTAATATCTGAGTGTTTCCTATTCCATGTCTGATAGTATATGAATTCCTTCTTAAAAACAAATTTACGGAGGAGGAAATGGCAACCCACTCCAGTATTCTTGCCTGGGAAATCCCATGGACAGAGGAGCCAGGCGGGCTACAGTACATGGGGTGGCAAAGAGTCATACCTGACTGAGAACACACACATATCTAGAAATTAGCAGCCACCCCTGTTGGTCCTCCCCGTGGTCTGGCTATCTCTCCAGCTGTGGTGGCTACCTGAGGTGTTCTGGGGTAGATCTGGGAGTTTAAATCATTAATAAAATAATAATGATAAAAAACAAACGTAGAATCCTGTCGTAGGTCACTTTTATATTCTTTTTTTTTTTTAAAGATTTATTTATTTATTTATTTTGGTGGGGTTTGGGTGGGGAGGGAGGGGAGCAGGCGGGCCACTTCTGTTGGTCTTTCATTTGTCCATTTTCATCCATCTTTGTTCTTTGACCCGTGTGGGCCTCCCATTGCGGCGGCCTCTGTTGTTGCAGAGTACCGGCTCTGGGCACATGCGCTCCAGAGCTCCGGCTGGGTGATTGGACACATCAGTCCAGCCGTTCAGCGGCACGTGGGATCTTCCCAGGCCAGGGATCGAACTGGCGCCCCTTGCACTGCAAGGCAGTGTCCTTACCCACTGGACCACCAGGGAAGCCTGCATTTTTATATTCTTTTTCCAGTTAACAGTGTGTCACATATTTTGAATATTCTTTGCTTTAAATATTTTTTGAAGATCATTTTTTCTTTCGAATTGTAAAAAAAACAATGAATAGACCTGGGCTTTCCTGGTAGCTCAGTGGTAAAAAGTTTGCCTGCCAAACACTCAGTGACATAAATCAAAGCAAGATCTTCCATGACCTGCCTACTAGAATAGCGGAACTCAAAAGAAAAATTAACATGTGGGAACTAATGAAACTTAAAAGCTTTTGTATAGCAAAAGAAATTACAAAAAAGGTGTACAGACAACCCACAGAATGGGAGAAAATAATAACAAATGAAACAACAGACAGAGAATTAATCTCCAAAATGTACAAGCAGCTCAGACAACTCAGCACCGGAAAAACGAACAACCCAATCAAAAAATGGGAAAAGGACCTAAACAGACACCTCTCCAGAGAGGGCATACAGATGGCCAAGAAACACATGAAATGATGCTCAACCTCACTTATTATTAGAGAAATGCAAATCAGAACTACAATGGATCATCTCACATCAGTCAGAATGGCCATCATCCACAAATCTACGGACAATAAATGCTGGAGAGGGTGTGGAGAAAAGGGAACACTCTTGCATTGCTGGTGGGAATGCAAATTGATACAGCCTCTATGGAAGACAGTATGGAGATTCTTTAAAAAACTAAAAATAGAAGCACCAAATGACCCTGCAGTCCCACTATTAGACTTATACCCTGATGAAATCAAAACTGAAAGAGGCACCTGTACCCCAATGTTCATTGCAGCTCTCTATACAATAACCAGAACATGGAAGCAACCTAGATGTCCGTCAACGAACGAATGGATGAAAAAGCGCTGGTACATATATACGATGGAATACTACACAGCTGTCAAAAGAAATGCAGAAGAATCAGTCCTAATGAGGTGGCTGGATCAAGAACCTATCATAAAAAGTGAAGTAAGTCAAAAAGAGAAAGACAAATACAGTATACTGACACACATATATGGAATCTAGTAAGGTAGTAATGATAACACATGCAGTGAAGCAATGGAAAAACAAAGAGAACAAACATATGGACATTGTGGGGAATGAACAGTGGGTGGGAGGCATAGAGGAAGTAACCTGGAAACCTATACTGTCATACGTGAAAAAGATACCTATTGTCGTTGCGCTGTGGGAGTAGGGGATCCTGCAGGGACGCGGTGTGACGGCCTGAAGGGGTGGGATGGAGGGCACTGGGAGGTGGTAGGAGGCTTAAGGGGGACAGGAATATGCATATGATTGATCTGGGGGCATACATGTATGTGAAAAAGAAAAGAAAAAAAAAAAAAAGAATTTGCCTGCCAGTGTAGGAGGCACTGGTTCGATCCCTGATCTGGGAAGATCTCACATGCTGTGGAGCAACTAAGCATGTGAGCCACAATTATGGAGCCTGTGCTCTAGAGCCTTGGAGCCCACAACTATCAAGCCCATGTACCCTAGAGCTTGAGTTTTACAACAAGAGAAGTCACTGCAACAAGAAGCCTACTCGCCTCAACTAGAGTAGCCCCAACAACTTGAGAAGAGCCTAGCAGTGAACCCAGAATAACCAAACCTCACTTATTATTAGAGAAATGCAAATCAGAACTACAATGGATCATCTCACATCAGTCAGAATGGCCATCATCCACAAATCTACGGACAATAAATGCTGGAGAGGGTGTGGAGAAAAGGGAACACTCTTGCATTGCTGGTGGGAATGCAAATTGATACAGCCTCTATGGAAGACAGTATGGAGATTCTTTAAAAAACTAAAAATAGAAGCACCAAATGACCCTGCAGTCCCACTATTAGACTTATACCCTGATGAAATCAAAACTGAAAGAGGCACCTGTACCCCAATGTTCATTGCAGCTCTCTATACAATAACCAGAACATGGAAGCAACCTAGATGTCCGTCAACGAACGAATGGATGAAAAAGCGCTGGTACATATATACGATGGAATACTACACAGCTGTCAAAAGAAATGCAGAAGAATCAGTCCTAATGAGGTGGCTGGATCAAGAACCTATCATAAAAAGTGAAGTAAGTCAAAAAGAGAAAGACAAATACAGTATACTGACACACATATATGGAATCTAGTAAGGTAGTAATGATAACACATGCAGTGAAGCAATGGAAAAACAAAGAGAACAAACATATGGACATTGTGGGGAATGAACAGTGGGTGGGAGGCATAGAGGAAGTAACCTGGAAACCTATACTGTCATACGTGAAAAAGATACCTATTGTCGTTGCGCTGTGGGAGTAGGGGATCCTGCAGGGACGCGGTGTGACGGCCTGAAGGGGTGGGATGGAGGGCACTGGGAGGTGGTAGGAGGCTTAAGGGGGACAGGAATATGCATATGATTGATCTGGGGGCATACATGTATGTGAAAAAGAAAAGAAAAAAAAAAAAAAGAATTTGCCTGCCAGTGTAGGAGGCACTGGTTCGATCCCTGATCTGGGAAGATCTCACATGCTGTGGAGCAACTAAGCATGTGAGCCACAATTATGGAGCCTGTGCTCTAGAGCCTTGGAGCCCACAACTATCAAGCCCATGTACCCTAGAGCTTGAGTTTTACAACAAGAGAAGTCACTGCAACAAGAAGCCTACTCGCCTCAACTAGAGAGTAGCCCCAACTCCCTGCAACTTGAGAAGAGCCTGCAGCAGCAGTGAAAACCCAGAATAACCAAAAATAAATTAATTAAAAAAAAATGACTTGGCATTAAAAAAAAAAGAAAATGAATAGACCTTATTCTTTAGAGCAGCGCTGGGTTCCCAGTGATGGTGAGCAGGCAGTACAGTTCCCCTGTGCTCGTCCCCTCCTCCGCTCATCACCTGCTCTCAGCTCTCAGCATCCACCCCAGGGCACTGAGTTTCTTAAGGCTGGTGAGCTGACCTCGACCTCACCCCACCCCAGTCCAGAGTTTACAACTTTAAAGGCTTTGCCATTGTAACCGTAGGATGCACACTCTTCTTTGCACACAGTTCTCATCATTTCCTGAATGTAAATCTTTCAGATTGGAATTCCTAACCCAAGAGATCTGGTCATTTAGAACCACCTGTGTAAGTCCTGTGACATGTCTCTCCCAAAGGGCGTGCCGCTGACTTAGGCTTTGCCAGCGATGAGCAGGACTGACTGCCCCTGATGTACAAGGTAACATTGTTAGTCACTGCACTTGTTTTCCAGGGCTGCAGTGACAAGCACAAATTTGGTGACTAAAAAAAAACCAACAAAAATTGGGACTTCTCTGGTGGTCCAGTGGCTAAGACGCTGAGCTCCCAATGCCGCGGTCCTGGGTTCTATCCCTTGTTAGGGAACTAGATCCCTGCCACAACTGAGACCCAGTGTAGACAAATAGATAAATAAAAATTAAAAAGAAAAACCCAGAGGGACTTCCCTGGTGATCCAGTGGTTAAGACTCTGTGCTTCTAATGCAGGGGGCCCAGGTCTGATCCCTGGTCAGGGAACTAGATCCCACATGCAACAACTAAGACCCAGTGCAGCCGAATTAAGATAAATAAAGTGATAATTAAAACAAACAAACAAACCCAGAAATGTATTCTCTTGCCATTTGGAACCCATAAGTCCAATCAGGTGTCAGCAGACTGTGCACCCTCTCAGGGCTTGGCACCTGGTGTGTCTGCTGCCGCGGCTGCCTCACCAGTCTTGCCTGCTCATCACACAGCCTTGCCCACGGCTGCGTGTCTTTGCATGTGTCTCCTTTTCCTAAAAGTACCCCAGTCAGTAGGATCTCACCTTGACCCATACACATGGCAACACCCTATTTCCAAATAGGGTCACTCCTGAGGACCCAAGTCTTGGTGGACCTGACTTTTGGGAAACCATCCAAACCATCACAGTTACCTTTAAATTTCTTTTCTAGTCGAACCAGAGGGTAAAGCATCGTCATTTTGTTTTAATTTGTGTTTATGTAATACAGTTTGTGGGCTTTCTGGTGGCTCAGACAGTAAAGAATCTGCCTACAATCACAGGTTCAGTCCCTGGGTTGGGTAGGTCCCCTGGAGAAGGGAATGACAACCCACTCCAGTATTCTTACCTGGAGAATCCATAGACTGAGGAGCCTGGCAGGCTACAGTTCATGGCGTCACAGAGTTGGACACGACTAAGTGACTAACACACACACAGTACAGTTTGCATTACTAGTGGTGTTGAAATCTTTTGATATGGTTTTGTGTGTATTTCTTGTTTGGTAAATTGTTTGTAGCCCTTACCTAATTTTTAGTTATGTTTGTTGTCGTTCAGTCTCTAATTTGTGTCTGACTCTTTGTGACCCGATGGACTACAGCATGCCAGGCTCCTCTGTCCTTCACCATCTCCAGGAGTCTGCCCAAGTTCATGTCCACTGAATTGGTGATGCCATCCAACCATCTCATCCTCCCCCACTTCTCCTCCTGCTGTCAATCTTTTCCCTGCATCAGGGTCTTTATTATTATTATTTTTTTTATTTTCATCTATCTTTATTCTTTGGCATGTGTGGGCCTCCCATTGCAGTGACCTCTCTCATTGCAGAGCACTGGCTCTGGATGCACGCAATCTAGCCGTTCCTTGGCAGGTGGGATCTTCCCAGGCCAGGGAACGAATCAGTGCCCCTTGCACTGCAAGGCAGACTCTTTACCCACTGGACCACCAGGGAAGCCCCATCAGGCTCTTTTCCAAGGGGTCGACTCTTAGTTTTCAGTTCAGTGGTTCATCTTAACTCATCGAACACTCTGCAATTTATTTTTATTTATAAAAAAGGCAGAGATGGACCTTTGTCTTCCTCTTCCATCTCGTGTCTTCCTCTGGATACTTCCTGGATCTACTTACTTCTCTCCTCCTTCTCAACTGCCTGCAAGGCCAGAGCCATCCTTTGTTTCTCAGGGATCCTCGCAGGAGTCTCCTAGCATTTCCCCTGACTCCACCCAGTTTGATCAGAACCAGCAGGCAGAACAGCCCTTTTCAAATGTAAATCAGACCCTGCGGCTCTGGCTCTCTCGCTCAAAGCCCTTCAGTGGATCTGCTCCCAGACTGAACAAAAGCCTGAGGCTTGCTGGTGGCCCTGGGTCTGTGCCTCCTCCACCTCATCTCTGGCCCCTACTCCCCTCCCTTCCCGTTCACCCAGACAGGCCTTCAGGCAACTCTGCTGAAATCCACTTGCTTATTTTAGGCCTCAGACTGGCTCAGAGAGGTCAAAAATTGATAATGCCTGGAGCTGCCCCCTAGCTCGCCCTTGACCATTTCTGCAGCATGATGAGTTTGAGCGTGGTGTTCTGTCTTTAGGTTGCCTACTACAAATACACATCTTTATTTGGAGTTTTTAAATTCCCATATAGGAGTTTCCCATAGCTATGACCTGTTTAGACTGCAGCTTTTTCACGAAAACTCTACTCTGGTCTGAAAAACGAAGAACAAATGTCTTCAAGACTGCAAAGGGGAATTTTCTAATTTTTTAGTATTCTGAAACTTTAGTAGGGTTAAACATGTAAGAGTGAAGAGTTAAATGATTTCTCAGTGAGTAAGGTTTTAATCTTTAGGTACTGTTTTACCAGATGTCAAGGAGAGATCCTTCTAGGTAACTGTTAGTATTACTTGGGAGGAGACTAAACACTGATCTGTGGTATGCATGTTCTGTGCCTTTGTGAAATATTCATCGTGGGTGCATACAGAGTTTGGAGATAACAGATCATTGGAAAGTTTCCTTCATTCAGGCTCATCCTTCCCTGAGTCACAAGCTACCAGGAGACGGCTGTGAAAGGTGGAGGGGATCAGGCAGGTGTGTTTGTGAGAAGCCTGGCCATGTTCACTGAGGCCTGGCCTGCCTGTGGATCACTCAGGTCAAAGCCTGACCTGTGAGATGCAAACTGTACTTTTCTTAGATAGGGTTGGCAGTTGTGTGGTTTTTATCTTGGACGCCAAGGACATGTAACTGATGTTAACTTGCTAAACTGCCTGTTTCCACATTCTCTGGTTCTTATCGGTTTCCTTTGGATCAAACTGATTCCTCTAAGGTACGGCAAATGTTACTTTAGTGTAATTTATTGAGTGAAAAGGAGCTCTGTCCTAAGGGAACTGCTTCATGGCCAAAAAGGAATACTAATGAAGAAGAGTTCCCATGTTCCTGGCCTTTTTAAAAGGTGTTTGTATGTGGAGCCAGGCATCTAACCTACATGAGTGTTCTGACTGGATAGAAAGTTTCTTTTTATGTTTAATTTTTCATTAAAATATATATATTTTTTATTGAGGTACCATTGATTTTTAACATTCTACAAAGGTTCTTTTTAAAATTAATCCTGACCCCGGACTTCCCTGGTGTTCCAATGGTTAAGAATCCACCTGCCAGTGCGGGGGACAGGGGTTTGATCCCTGGTCCCAGAAGACTCCGCATGCCGTGAGGCAGCTAAGGTGGTGCTCCTCAACTGATGCGCCCACACTCTAGAGCCCTGCTCTTGACCTCTTCTCACTTTGCTCAGGACATCACCCGAAACAGATTTTCCTACAAGCAAAAATACTTAAGAGAGCTCTGCTCTGACAACCCTTCTTTCGCCTATGACTACTCCTGACTCAGACTACTCCTGACTCAGTGTGTGTAGTGGATGCTGTTATCAGCCACCCAGATGTCCCTTCTGGGTTGAAGGACTTGATTCTCACTTGTTGGGAGTTACACTGACTGGCTTCCAAGGTGGCACTAGTGGTAAAGAACACCTCTGCCAATGCAGGAGACACAGAAGATGCAGGTTTGGTCCTTGGATTTGATCCCTGTGAAGATCCCCTGGAGAAGGACATGGCAACCCACTCCAGAATTCTTGCCTAGAGAATCCCGTGGACCAAGGAGCCTGGCGGGCTACATGGGATCGCAAAGAGTCAGACACGGCTGAAGTCACTTAGTGCACACGCATGCTGACTGGTTGAGAAGAATAGCCACCACAACCAGAAGCCTGTGCACCACAGAGAGAAAGCCCAAGCGCAGCACCCAAGATGCAGCTCAACCAAAAGTAAATAGATAATTAATGTTTAAAAGGCTTAGTACTGACAGAGCTGCATTAAAAAAACTTTTTTTAGATAAATAAAATTAAATTAAACTTGGCTCCTGATTGCTTTCCATGTATTAACTGAGTTTGTTTCATTCCCACTTTACGACTGATTTCTTCTACTATTTGGACTGTTAGAACAAAACACAAGCTGCTGGCCCTGAGTTGTTAGCTTACGTTTCGTCACACGGCTGTTAATTTTCATTAAAAATATTAAAAGGTGTTTGTATGTGGAGCCAGGCATCTAACCTACATGAGTGTTCTGACTGGATAGAAAGTTTCTTTTTATGTTTAATTTTTCATTAAAATATATATATTTTTTATTGAGGTACCATTGATTTTTAACATTCTACAAAGGTTCTTTTTAAAATTAATCCTGACCCCGGACTTCCCTGGTGTTCCAATGGTTAAGAATCCACCTGCCAGTGCGGGGGACAGGGGTTTGATCCCTGGTCCCAGAAGACTCCGCATGCCGTGAGGCAGCTAAGGTGGTGCTCCTCAACTGATGCGCCCACACTCTAGAGCCCTGCTCTTGACCTCTTCTCACTTTGCTCAGGACATCACCCGAAACAGATTTTCCTACAAGCAAAAATACTTAAGAGAGCTCTGCTCTGACAACCCTTCTTTCGCCTATGACTACTCCTGACTCAGACTACTCCTGACTCAGTGTGTGTAGTGGATGCTGTTATCAGCCACCCAGATGTCCCTTCTGGGTTGAAGGACTTGATTCTCACTTGTTGGGAGTTACACTGACTGGCTTCCAAGGTGGCACTAGTGGTAAAGAACACCTCTGCCAATGCAGGAGACACAGAAGATGCAGGTTTGGTCCTTGGATTTGATCCCTGTGAAGATCCCCTGGAGAAGGACATGGCAACCCACTCCAGAATTCTTGCCTAGAGAATCCCGTGGACCAAGGAGCCTGGCGGGCTACATGGGATCGCAAAGAGTCAGACACGGCTGAAGTCACTTAGTGCACACGCATGCTGACTGGTTGAGAAGAATAGCCACCACAACCAGAAGCCTGTGCACCACAGAGAGAAAGCCCAAGCGCAGCACCCAAGATGCAGCTCAACCAAAAGTAAATAGATAATTAATGTTTAAAAGGCTTAGTACTGACAGAGCTGCATTAAAAAAACTTTTTTTAGATAAATAAAATTAAATTAAACTTGGCTCCTGATTGCTTTCCATGTATTAACTGAGTTTGTTTCATTCCCACTTTACGACTGATTTCTTCTACTATTTGGACTGTTAGAACAAAACACAAGCTGCTGGCCCTGAGTTGTTAGCTTACGTTTCGTCACACGGCTGCACCTGTAACTTTCAGATAACCAGCATTGCTTTCAGTGAAAAGGTGTTTTGTTTTATTTTTAAATGTGTATTTTTTTTAACAAAATTTTTTTTTGGCCACTTCTATTGATCTTTCATTTATTCATTTTCACCCATCTTTGTTCTTTTGGCCTATGTGGGCCTTCTGTCGCAATGGCCTCTCTTGCTGCAGAACACCAGTTCTGGGTACACGCGCTCCAGTGCTCTGGCTTGGCAGTTGGACACGTCGGTCCAGCCACTCCGCGGCACATGGGATTTTCCCAGGCCAGGGATCAAACCAGCGCCCCTTGCACTGCAAGGTGGACTCTTTACCCACTGGACCACCAGGGAAACCAATAAAATTGCATTTTTTAATGGTCTATTTCTGGTTCCTATTTTCTGATTTTCTCACAAAATAAAATTTCAGAGATCTCCATGATTTAATTAAAGAACTATACATGGCATTTTAACAATTTTATTTACTGTATGGATTTTTCCCCCCATATTTATCTTCTAACTCTTGAAAGTAGAGTTGTTTTTGGAGTTGATGACATGAACTAGGGGGTTAATACAGAAATTCACAGGGTTTTTTTCTGTATTATTTTAACTGTTTGTTGTCCTTTTATTTCATATTATGAATAGAAATCAAATTAAATACAGAAATATAGGTTGATACTTAATATGTGAACAGTATAAGAAGATCTGACTGGGACTTGCCTGGTGGTCAAGTGGTTAAGATTGTGTGCTTCCACTGCAGGGAGTGAGGATTTGATCCCTGGTTGGGGAAGTAAGAGCCTGCATGCCTTCTGGCTAAGAAAAGAAAGAAAAGAACATTTCTTGAACTGAATAAAAATTAAAGTACAGCACACGTCAACTTAGGAAAAAATAAAGATCTTGATAGTCAAGAAGACATGGAAACAACCTAAATATCCATGGAGAGAGGGATGGAAAAAGATGTGGTGTATATATGTACAATGGAATATTACTCAGCCATAAGAAAGAGTGAAATAATGTCATCTGCAACAGCATGGATGGACCATTTCCATGTATTAACTGAGTTTGTTTCATTCCCACTTTACGACTGATTTCTTCTACTATTTGGACTGTTAGAACAAAACACAAGCTGCTGGCCCTGAGTTGTTAGCTTACGTTTCGTCACACGGCTGCACCTGTAACTTTCAGATAACCAGCATTGCTTTCAGTGAAAAGGTGTTTTGTTTTATTTTTAAATGTGTATTTTTTTTAACAAAATTTTTTTTTGGCCACTTCTATTGATCTTTCATTTATTCATTTTCACCCATCTTTGTTCTTTTGGCCCATGTGGGCCTTCTGTCGCGATGGCCTCTCTTGCTGCAGAACACCAGTTCTGGGTACACGCGCTCCAGTGCTCTGGCTTGGCAGTTGGACACGTCGGTCCAGCCACTCCAGCACATGGGATTTTCCCAGGCCAGGGATCAAACCAGCGCCCCTTGCACTGCAAGGTGGACTCTTTACCCACTGGACCACCAGGGAAACCAATAAAATTGCATTTTTTAATGGTCTATTTCTGGTTCCTATTTTCTGATTTTCTCACAAAATAAAATTTCAGAGATCTCCATGATTTAATTAAAGAACTATACATGGCATTTTAACAATTTTATTTACTGTATGGATTTTTCCCCCCATATTTATCTTCTAACTCTTGAAAGTAGAGTTGTTTTTGGAGTTGATGACATGAACTAGGGGGTTAATACAGAAATTCACAGGGTTTTTTTCTGTATTATTTTAACTGTTTGTTGTCCTTTTATTTCATATTATGAATAGAAATCAAATTAAATACAGAAATATAGGTTGATACTTAATATGTGAACAGTATAAGAAGATCTGACTGGGACTTGCCTGGTGGTCAAGTGGTTAAGATTGTGTGCTTCCACTGCAGGGAGTGAGGATTTGATCCCTGGTTGGGGAAGTAAGAGCCTGCATGCCTTCTGGCTAAGAAAAGAAAGAAAAGAACATTTCTTGAACTGAATAAAAATTAAAGTACAGCACACGTCAACTTAGGAAAAAATAAAGATCTTGATAGTCAAGAAGACATGGAAACAACCTAAATATCCATGGAGAGAGGGATGGAAAAAGATGTGGTGTATATATGTACAATGGAATATTACTCAGCCATAAGAAAGAGTGAAATAATGTCATCTGCAACAGCATGGATGGACCAGAGATTATTATACCAAATGAACTCAGGCAGAAAAAGACATACCATAATGATATGTATGTATAATTGGTAAAAGAGAAAAAAGCCTGAATCATCATTGACCAGGAAGCAAGCTTGTCACCAGTAGAGAAATGTTATTAAAAGTGACACTGGTTCACAGCAGAGGATTGGCGTGCACAGAGCTTCGCACTTGTTGGAGTTGCTTGTGGGAGAAGGCCTGTGGTGCGGGGCCCCTCCTCAGGAAGCCAGGCTGCGGCAGAGTGGGCTGCCGCACCCAGCTGTGATTATGAAAGCAGGAACAGTCAAACCAAACGGCAGCCGCCTGCCAGTCAGAGGTGGTTCAAAGGGACCCAAGTCACTCTTGTGATCTCCAGGACGGGGTCGGCCCTATCACACTGGCACATAGTGGGGAACCGCCTGTCCTCGGGTCCAGTGGTGGACTCTGGGTGCCTTGTCTCTTCTCTCTCCACCATCTCCAAGGGGTGCCAGCTCTCATCTCTCTCCTTTGCTTGGCTGACACCTCTAGAAGTCCTCTGAGACACCCTGCCTTTGTGGCCTGGCTGTGTCTTACTCGCACTCCTGTGGACCTTGTGCTTCAGAGAAAGGTTTCTTTCTTTCTACACCTTGGACTTCTGGAGGCAGTGGGGTGGGGGGTGGGATTTCCACACCTTCCTAGTTTGTATCTCTGAACCAGAGGCAGAGCAGACCATCAGCAGGGTCTGTTGACTTGGCCCCAAATGCAACTTGAGGGCCCTCTGTGCCTGGAACCTGGCTGTGTGCTCACCTGTGTTCGCAGTCAGAAATCACATCAGAGGTTCTGGTTGGGCAGCTTGTCAGCAGAGCCTAAGTCCTGTCTGCCTCTTCTAGGAGAAGGATGGTGGCAGGAAGATCGGTGGGGACTAACAGATGGGGATGGAAGGGTGACAGAGTACTTGGAGACTCAGAGGGTTCAGGTCTTGTCAGCCTCTCACAGAGCTAAGGTCTGTTTTATTTCAGCAGAAATGAGTTGATTCAGAACAGCAGAGCAATCGCTGTTCAGGACAAGCGCTTTGGTGGCCCTAGGCAAATGCAGGGAGCAGAGGAGGATAGTGCTCTCTGTGGAGGAAAGGAGGAGGCTGTGGGGATGGTATTTGGAACAGAAGTCATGGCAGGAATATCAGGGTGCAGTGTCGGGAGCCCCCCAGGGCCACAGGCAGGGACCTTGCGGGCTGGGCCAGAGCTCTGCTTCCGGCCCCCCCACCCCCGACTCCAGTTCTGAGTCAGATTTCCTTCCTACGTGTTCACAGGCCCGACTTTATTGCTGAGATCTGATTTGGCCCAAATCTCACGGATTTTGCACCACAACTGCTAAGGTCCAAGTGGAACCGCTGCCTGAGTTGGCCCCTCTCCCCGTCAGGACCAGGCAGCTGTGTGCATAGGCACCAGTTGGGCCAGGTCACCTGTGGTGATTCATAAATGGTTACACTAGCATGTGAGGAGCTCCACAGCCGTCCCTTTATTCCTCCTCTGCCCGCTCAACAGTGAGTCACAGCATGAGTGTGGATCAAAGTGAGCTTGTTTCTGTGTATTTTATGGTGAGTGTCCTATGCAGACTGACTTTGTTGTTCTGGGTCATGGTCAGCAAAGCTCTGTAATGACCAGACAGCAAGCATTTTACACTTTGTGGACCAAGCATGGTGTCTGTAGCATATTCCTTTTTAAAAATTAACTCTTTAAAATATTAAAACACAATTCTTAGCTCCATTTGTCTCTCAACTTGTAATGTTCTGACCTTTATTCTAGATTAGATGAGCATATTAATTCAGCTGTCATCTCTTAAAGGATATGGGATAAAAACAGAAAAATGTATTGCAGGAAAGTAACAAATTGTGGGGAAACAAACCAGTGAAGGTTTTTGTGGCTTTGGCTGAGCCAGGAGAAAAGTAAATTGGGAATGAGAAATACACTAGAAAAATCTAAGACAAACAAGATTTGATTCACATGGGCTCATAACTGGGGATATACTGATCAGCAACAGGTGGGAGATCTTCCATGGACTTTGGAACTCCGGGTCTGTGCAGACTCCTTAACTGCTTGCTGATTTAGTTGCACCCCAGGTGCAACACGCCTTTCCATCAAGTCTCACAGAGCTAAGGTCTGTTTTATTTCAGCAGAAATGAGTTGATTCAGAACAGCAGAGCAATCGTTAGGCAAAATGCAGGGAGCAGAGGAGGATAGTGCTCTCTGTGGAGGAAAGGAGGAGGCTGTGGGGATGGTATTTGGAACAGAAGTCATGGCAGGAATATCAGGGTGCAGTGTCGGGAGCCCCCCAGGGCCACAGGCAGGGACCTTGCGGGCTGGGCCAGAGCTCTGCTTCCGGCCCCCCCACCCCCGACTCCAGTTCTGAGTCAGATTTCCTTCCTACGTGTTCACAGGCCCGACTTTATTGCTGAGATCTGATTTGGCCCAAATCTCACGGATTTTGCACCACAACTGCTAAGGTCCAAGTGGAACCGCTGCCTGAGTTGGCCCCTCTCCCCGTCAGGACCAGGCAGCTGTGTGCATAGGCACCAGTTGGGCCAGGTCACCTGTGGTGATTCATAAATGGTTACACTAGCATGTGAGGAGCTCCACAGCCGTCCCTTTATTCCTCCTCTGCCCGCTCAACAGTGAGTCACAGCATGAGTGTGGATCAAAGTGAGCTTGTTTCTGTGTATTTTATGGTGAGTGTCCTATGCAGACTGACTTTGTTGTTCTGGGTCATGGTCAGCAAAGCTCTGTAATGACCAGACAGCAAGCATTTTACACTTTGTGGACCAAGCATGGTGTCTGTAGCATATTCCTTTTTAAAAATTAACTCTTTAAAATATTAAAACACAATTCTTAGCTCCATTTGTCTCTCAACTTGTAATGTTCTGACCTTTATTCTAGATTAGATGAGCATATTAATTCAGCTGTCATCTCTTAAAGGATATGGGATAAAAACAGAAAAATGTATTGCAGGAAAGTAACAAATTGTGGGGAAACAAACCAGTGAAGGTTTTTGTGGCTTTGGCTGAGCCAGGAGAAAAGTAAATTGGGAATGAGAAATACACTAGAAAAATCTAAGACAAACAAGATTTGATTCACATGGGCTCATAACTGGGGATATACTGATCAGCAACAGGTGGGAGATCTTCCATGGACTTTGGAACTCCGGGTCTGTGCAGACTCCTTAACTGCTTGCTGATTTAGTTGCACCCCAGGTGCAACACGCCCTTTCCATCCTCAAAGTCAGGAGAATAATCACCGAATAGGGCTGTGACTGAAACCAACCCATGCTAATATCATTGCCTGTCAACACCTGGAGGCTTCAGCACTGAATAAAAGTGAACTGGTGCATGTGTTCTGGGCCTTGACCCAAGAGGTCTTAAGCACCCTTGCCCCATTCCCATCTTTTCTCTCTGTCTATGTTTGTGTGTTTATGTGTGTATTTCTTAAAGTCTTGTCACACCCGCTATTCTCTATGCACCCGGCTGATGAGCTGTAGCACAAATAATGAGAGTTATTCAGAGTGTTCAAAGTGGAGATTATTTAACATACAGTCGACTAGAGATGCTGATCACTGTTGCTCCTATGGCAGCTCTATTGAGATAGTCACATTGAATAAAATTCGTCTATTTAAAGCATACATTTCAGTGGGTTTTTTTAAAACATATTAACAGAGTTATGCTGCTCTCACCACTGTCTAGTTTTAAAACTTTTTTATCACCTCCAAGAAATCCTGGGCTCTTCAGCAGCCACTGCCCATCCTCATACCCTCTGCCAGAACCTGCCCTAACCGCAGTATGGCCCAGTTGTGTCTGACTCTTGTGAGTAGGGATTCTCCAGACAAGAGTACTGGAGGGGATTGCCATGCCCTCTTCCAGAGGATCCTCCCAACCCAGGGATCGAACCTGGACCTCCTTCATTGTAGGCAGATTCTTTCCCACCAGGGAAGCCCCTTATGATGGCCTGTCCCACTTAATTCTCATTTTTGTCTTAGCTGGTTTGTCACAGTTATTTTCAATCATATGAGAAAGGTCTGCTTTCCTTGACAGGAGAATCCTGTCCTACCCAGTTCTGTTGGGGTTTGCATGGAGTGGGGGGCTCAGGGTGGGCAAGGGAGCACAGCACTGCCTGGTTCACTGTGGGACATTTGTTCTCCTGAGAGGGGCATGCAGGAGAGGTCAGAACTGGGTCTAGAGACTTCCCCTGAGGTCCAGTGGTCAGGAATCCGCCTTCCAGTGCAGGGTACGCAGGCTTGACCCCTGGTAGGAGACCGAGATCCCCAATGCCATGGAACAGCTAAGCCTGTGTGCTGCAAATAGAGAACCTGAGCACCACAACAAACAGCAGATGAGCCAAATAAATAAATAGGAAAAAAATAGAAATGTACCTGAAGAGAGGCCAGGAGAGAGGACAAAAGAAATAATGAAACTGGGAGGAACTTCTGAGCAGAAGGAGATATCTAATGGAAGAAATTAACGTTTTTTTAGTATGTGGAAAAAGTATTGATTTTGCTGACCTTTCCCCTGTGAAATCTTTAGTAAAATGACTACGACTTGATAGCGCCTTTGGAACCGGGTCTCCCTGGAGGATAAGACAGTGACTCCTGTGACTGCAGAGCTGGAGGGGCTGGCCTGGCTCCTTCCCCAGAAGCCTCCCATGGCTGCTGCTGCAAGAGGGCCTGGGGAGGGTGCAGAGGGAGGATCACCACGTCCAGAGGGACCACTGTCCTCACAGAGGACTTTTGCAGTCACTTGTGTGTATAAATGACCTTCTGTCTGTGGAGAGTATACTTTAAAAAGCTAGCTTTCGGGAGGGGGAAGCCAAGATGGCGGAGGAATGAGGGGAAGATTTCACCAGCTCCCCAACAGAATCATAAGAACTAATCAAGAAATGAAACACCACCAACAAACCAGCCGCTAGATGACAGAAGAATTCCATAGGTCCGCGAGAGTAGAAGAGTGAACAGCCAGAAATTTCCCGGAGCTACTGTTCGAAGAATCCTCTATCCTAACCCCAACGCCAGACTGCACTGACGGAGAGCACGCCAGCAAGTACCTTAAAAGGGGACCTCAGTGGAGCCTCGGTGGGGGAGAGGGCATCGATTAGCTTGAAAACTGCAAGAATCCGCCCGGATCGCCGGCAGAAATTAAGACACTGCGAAGATAGGATACCGGAGCAGGGCCAGAGGGAACGCAATTGGAGTGCTGCCTAGCAACCGACCGGGAGACGGGAGGGAACGCCCAATGTGAAAATCGCGCCGCTCAGCCGGGCGCAAATCGCGACTCCGGCTGGCACCGGGTGAGTTCAAACACTCCTAGTAGGGGACTCGCTGAAGGGGAAGTCGCCCACAGATTGCTGACCAGGCTCGAGGCAGACGGGGAAGCTTGTGCCTGCCTTTGGGACTTGGACCCGTAATCGGCAGTATGCGCGCGCCAGTGCTGGAGGAGCTTGTGCACCCCCATAGCTACACCTCCAGCAGAGGAAGCCAGGAGAAGGGCAGGTATTGGAGGCTACCGGCGGGTGCGCGGCAGAGCCAGGACGCCCCCGTCCAATACGGGATTGCGCGCGTGCCGCGGCCCCCTGCCCGACGGACTGGGATCAGCCCACCGTCCAGGCCAGCACCTGAGCTTGCAGACCGGTGCCATAAGGGAAAGGCTACATCATCAAGACAACACCATCGAGAGCAGACTGGTTTCCACCAGACAGATGAGAGGATAAAAACCAGGGACAGTATTTAGCTTTTTTGTTTATCTGTTGCGGACGGTTCTGTTTAAAGAGCTGAGGGGCTGGCCTGGCTCCTTCCCAGAAGCCTCCCATGGCTGCTGCTGCAAGAGGGCCTGGGAGGGTGCAGAGGGAGGATCACCACGTCCAGAGGGACCACTGTCCTCACAGAGGACTTTTGCAGTCACTTGTGTGTATAAATGACCTTCTGTCTGTGGAGAGTATACTTTAAAAAGCTAGCTTTCGGGAGGGGGAAGCCAAGATGGCGGAGGAATGAGGGGAAGATTTCACCAGCTCCCCAACAGAATCATAAGAACTAATCAAGAAATGAAACACCACCAACAAACCAGCCGCTAGATGACAGAAGAATTCCATAGGTCCGCGAGAGTAGAAGAGTGAACAGCCAGAAATTTCCCGGAGCTACTGTTCGAAGAATCCTCTATCCTAACCCCAACGCCAGACTGCACTGACGGAGAGCACGCCAGCAAGTACCTTAAAAGGGGACCTCAGTGGAGCCTCGGTGGGGGAGAGGGCATCGATTAGCTTGAAAACTGCAAGAATCCGCCCGGATCGCCGGCAGAAATTAAGACACTGCGAAGATAGGATACCGGAGCAGGGCCAGAGGGAACGCAATTGGAGTGCTGCCTAGCAACCGACCGGGAGACGGGAGGGAACGCCCAATGTGAAAATCGCGCCGCTCAGCCGGGCGAAAATCGCGACTTTCCGCCTGGCACCGGGTGAGTTCAAACACTCCTAGTAGGGGACTCGCTGAAGGGGAAGTCGCCCACAGATTGCTGACCAGGCTCGAGGCAGACGGGGAAGCTTGTGCCTGCCTTTGGGACTTGGACCCGTAATCGGCAGTATGCGCGCGCCAGTGCTGGAGGAGCTTGTGCACCCCCATAGCTACACCTCCAGCAGAGGAAGCCAGGAGAAGGGCAGGTATTGGAGGCTACCGGCGGGTGCGCGGCAGAGCCAGGACGCCCCCGTCCAATACGGGATTGCGCGCGTGCCGCGGCCCCCTGCCCGACGGACTGGGATCAGCCCACCGTCCAGGCCAGCACCTGAGCTTGCAGACCGGTGCCATAAGGGAAAGGCTACATCATCAAGACAACACCATCGAGAGCAGACTGGTTTCCACCAGACAGATGAGAGGATAAAAACCAGGGACAGTATTTAGCTTTTTTGTTTATCTGTTGCGGACGGTTCTGTTTATTCGTTTGATTGGTCAGGTTTGGGGTTTTTTTTTTCTCTTTTGTCTCTTCTTACTAAGTTTCTCTTCCCTTTTTAATTTTTAATTTCTTTTTTTTTGATTTTTAATTATTAATTTTTTAAAAAAAAATTTAATTCTTGAACTTCTAATTTTCTTTCCTCTTTCCCACTCCTTCCTCCCTCTATGTTCTAAATCTGAAACTTTCTCCTATCTACCACTACCCCCAAGATAAATATTTCCTACCTTCCTGTCTCCACAATTCTCTTCCAGCTGCACTAAACAATACAACACACTAATCTTGGCTACATAACCCTATAAAATCCTTCCAAGTCGAATCTATTCCTTCTCATTACCCATACACTCTCCACCTCCTCACCCCCAACACATGTCTTAGTTAAAAATTGCTTTCAGTGAAATACTCCAAGCCAGGACCTTACCCAAGATCTATTTTTCCAGGCACTATTTTAATTCATTCAGAGCTTAACGGGCAAGTACTATCTTTGATTGCGACGTTTGCCAGAAAAATTTCCTATGCTTTATCACTGTAAGACTGGTTAGATGTGGTCATTGCTATGTATGCATGTATATCTTATGACTATGTTAGAAAACATCTGCATGCTTTTATGACTGTCACCCATTAGGGACACACCGCTTGCTCCTCAGATGCTAGTATTTGAACTAATATCACGGAACACCATAGCAAACCAGACATAGAGTCTACACCCCCTGACCAATCATCAAACCAAGGATCCTCGGAGTAGAAGCCCTGATTCCAAGACCCCACACTATCAAAGGACATACAACACTAGAGACTGTTCACCTGTAAACAAGACCTAACACCTCCCAAGACACAAACCAGTGAACCCTTCTAGAAGGACAGAAACCCAAAGGAAGGGAGAATTCAACCAAGAAGCCTGGTGGGGAAAAGAACTCCGTACACACAGACACCCACAAAGAAACAAAAACTAACCTAATAATGAAATGACAGAGAAACACTGCACAAATGAAGGACCAAGCTAGAGAATCACAGCTTCAAAAGACAGAGGAGGAGACAGACAAATTATCTGAAAGAGAACTCAAAAAGCTATACTAATGAGGATGCAAAACACCAAAAACAGAATATTAGAGGAAATTAGTGCACTGAGAAAAGACATGCAGGAAATGAAAAATAAGCAAATAGAGACCACCAACTCAATTGCTGAACTCAAAAATACTATAGAAGGTCTCAACAGTAGAGTATCCTCTTTCCACTCCTTCCTCCCTCTATGTTCTAAATCTGAAACTTTCTCCTATCTACCACTACCCCCAAGATAAATATTTCCTACCTTCCTGTCTCCACAATTCTCTTCCAGCTGCACTAAACAATACAACACACTAATCTTGGCTACATAACCCTATAAAATCCTTCCAAGTCGAATCTATTCCTTCTCATTACCCATACACTCTCCACCTCCTCACCCCCAACACATGTCTTAGTTAAAAATTGCTTTCAGTGAAATACTCCAAGCCAGGACCTTACCCAAGATCTATTTTTCCAGGCACTATTTTAATTCATTCAGAGCTTAACGGGCAAGTACTATCTTTGATTGCGACGTTTGCCAGAAAAATTTCCTATGCTTTATCACTGTAAGACTGGTTAGATGTGGTCATTGCTATGTATGCATGTATATCTTATGACTATGTTAGAAAACATCTGCATGCTTTTATGACTGTCACCCATTAGGGACACACCGCTTGCTCCTCAGATGCTAGTATTTGAACTAATATCACGGAACACCATAGCAAACCAGACATAGAGTCTACACCCCCTGACCAATCATCAAACCAAGGATCCTCGGAGTAGAAGCCCTGATTCCAAGACCCCACACTATCAAAGGACATACAACACTAGAGACTGTTCACCTGTAAACAAGACCTAACACCTCCCAAGACACAAACCAGTGAACCCTTCTAGAAGGACAGAAACCCAAAGGAAGGGAGAATTCAACCAAGAAGCCTGGTGGGGAAAAGAACTCCGTACACACAGACACCCACAAAGAAACAAAAACTAACCTAATAATGAAATGACAGAGAAACACTGCACAAATGAAGGACCAAGCTAGAGAATCACAGCTTCAAAAGACAGAGGAGGAGACAGACAAATTATCTGAAAGAGAACTCAAAAAGCTATACTAATGAGGATGCAAAACACCAAAAACAGAATATTAGAGGAAATTAGTGCACTGAGAAAAGACATGCAGGAAATGAAAAATAAGCAAATAGAGACCACCAACTCAATTGCTGAACTCAAAAATACTATAGAAGGTCTCAACAGTAGAGTATCGGAGGCAGAAGAACGGATAAGTGAGCTAGAAGATAGACTGGTTGGTGGAAATAACTGGTAAGGAACAGAACAAAGCCGAAAGAATTAAAAGAACTGAGATTAGCGCGTGAGACCTATGGGACAATATCAAACGCTCCAACATTAGAATTATAGGAGTTCCAGAGGAAGAAGAGGGGAAGAAAGGCTATGAAAAAATTCTTGAAGAGGTTATAGTTGAAAACTTTCCCAGCATAGGAAAGGAAATAGTCAACCAAGTCCAAGAAGCACAAAGAGTTCCATACAGGATAAACCCCAGAAGAAACACACCAAGGCACATTCTAATCAAACTAACACAGACTAAATATAAAGACAGATTACTAAAAGCAGCTAGAAGAAAACAAAAAATAACATATAAAGGAAACCCCATATGTCTAACTGCGGATCTCTCAACAGAAACCCTGCAGGACAGAAAAGAATGGCAGGACACATTTAAACGGCTAAAAGAGAATAACCTCCAACCAAGAATTCTCTACCCAGCAAGAATCTCATTCAGAATCGATGGAGAAGTCAAAAGCTTCTCAGACAAACAAAAACTAAAAGAATTCTGTACCACAAAACCAGCCCTCGAACAAGTGTTAAAGGGCCTGATATAGCCAATAAATACAAGAGTAGAAGAAGTCCTACAAATCAAACCCCAGACTTCTAAGAAGATGACAATAGGAACATTTATATCAATAATTACTTTGAATGTAAATGGATTAAATGCTCCAACCAAATGACACAGGTTGGCTGAATGGATCCAGAAGCAAGACCCATATATATGCTGTTTACAAGAGACCCACTTCAGACCTAGAGACACCCATAGACTGAAAGTGAGAGGCTGGAAAAAGATTTTCCATGCAAATGGAAATCAAAAGAGAACTGGAGTAGCAATCCTCATATCAGACAAAATAGATTTTAAAGCAAAGAAGATTCTAAGAGACAAGGCAGGTCACTACATCATGATTAAGGGATCCATCCAAGAGGAAGACATAACAGTCATGAATATCTACGCACCCAACACAGGGGCACCTCAATACATAAGACAGATACTTTCAGACTTAAAAGAAGAAATCAATAATAACACAATAATAGTAGGAGACTTTAACACTCCTCTCACACCAATGGACAGATCATCCAAACAGAAAATTAATAAAGAAACACAAGCCTTAAATGCCACACTAGAAAAGGTGGACCTCATCGATATCTTTAGGACGTTCCACCCAAAAGCAGAAGAATACACTTTCTTCTCAAGTGCTCATGGAACATTCTCCAGGATAGACCACATCTTGGGCCACAAATCCAGGATAAACCCCAGAAGAAACACACCAAGGCACATTCTAATCAAACTAACACAGACTAAATATAAAGACAGATTACTAAAAGCAGCTAGAAGAAAACAAAAAATAACATATAAAGGAAACCCCATATGTCTAACTGCGGATCTCTCAACAGAAACCCTGCAGGACAGAAAAGAATGGCAGGACACATTTAAACGGCTAAAAGAGAATAACCTCCAACCAAGAATTCTCTACCCAGCAAGAATCTCATTCAGAATCGATGGAGAAGTCAAAAGCTTCTCAGACAAACAAAAACTAAAAGAATTCTGTACCACAAAACCAGCCCTCGAACAAGTGTTAAAGGGCCTGATATAGCCAATAAATACAAGAGTAGAAGAAGTCCTACAAATCAAACCCCAGACTTCTAAGAAGATGACAATAGGAACATTTATATCAATAATTACTTTGAATGTAAATGGATTAAATGCTCCAACCAAATGACACAGGTTGGCTGAATGGATCCAGAAGCAAGACCCATATATATGCTGTTTACAAGAGACCCACTTCAGACCTAGAGACACCCATAGACTGAAAGTGAGAGGCTGGAAAAAGATTTTCCATGCAAATGGAAATCAAAAGAGAACTGGAGTAGCAATCCTCATATCAGACAAAATAGATTTTAAAGCAAAGAAGATTCTAAGAGACAAGGCAGGTCACTACATCATGATTAAGGGATCCATCCAAGAGGAAGACATAACAGTCATGAATATCTACGCACCCAACACAGGGGCACCTCAATACATAAGACAGATACTTTCAGACTTAAAAGAAGAAATCAATAATAACACAATAATAGTAGGAGACTTTAACACTCCTCTCACACCAATGGACAGATCATCCAAACAGAAAATTAATAAAGAAACACAAGCCTTAAATGCCACACTAGAAAAGGTGGACCTCATCGATATCTTTAGGACGTTCCACCCAAAAGCAGAAGAATACACTTTCTTCTCAAGTGCTCATGGAACATTCTCCAGGATAGACCACATCTTGGGCCACAAATCTAACCTCAGTCAATTCAAGAAAACTGAAATCATATCAACCATCTTCTCGGACCGCAATGCAATGAGACTAGAGATCAACTACAGGAAAAAAAATCGCTGAAAATACAAATACATGGCGATTAAACAACACATACCTAAAAAACCA
This sequence comes from Tragulus kanchil, assembly GCA_022376925.1. Classification (NCBI taxonomy): domain Eukaryota; kingdom Metazoa; phylum Chordata; class Mammalia; order Artiodactyla; family Tragulidae; genus Tragulus; species Tragulus kanchil. Next base: position 23,590,550 of record JAIOJX010000032.1, read on the forward strand.
ACTGATTACCGAGCAAATCAAAGGAGAAATGAAACAATTCCTAGAAGAAAATGACAATGAACATACGACCGTGCAAAACCTATGGGATACCGCAAAAGTAGTTCTAAGAGGGAAATTTATAGCAATACAATCCCACCTCAAGAAACTAGGAAAATATGAAGCAGATGACCTAACCCTCTGCTTAAAACAATTGGAGAAAGAAGAACAAAAACATCCCAAAGCCAGCAGAAGACGAGAAATTATAAAGACTAGAGCAGAAATAAATAAGAAATGAAAGAAACTATAGTACGGATAAATAAAACAAAAAGCTGGTTCTTTGAAAAGGTAAACAAAATTGACAAGCCTCTGGCCAGACTCATCAAGAGAAAGAGAGAGAAGAACCAGATCAACAAAATCAAAAATGTAAAAGGAGAGATTACAACATAATGCAGAAATCCAAAGGATTCTAAGGGACTATTATGAGCAACTCTATGGCAACAAACTGGACAACCTGGAAGAAATGGACAGTTTATGGAGAGGATTAATCTCCCAAGACTCAACCAGGAAGAAACAGAAACTTTGAACAACCCAATCACAAGCTCAGAAATCAAATCTGTGATTAAAAATATACCCAAAAATAAAAACCCAGGGCCAGATGGCTTCACAGCCGAATTCTACCAAACATTTAAAGAAGAGCTAATGCCTGTCCTTCTAAAACTCTTCCAAACAATTGCACAGGGAGGAACACTTCCAAACACATTCTACGAGGCCACCATCACCCTGATACCCAAACCAGGCAAAGACAACACAAAAAATGAAAATTACAGACAAGTTTCTCTGGTGAACTTAGATGCCAAGATCCTCAACAAAATCCTAGCAAACAGAATTCAACGACACATCAAAAAACTCATCCATCACGATCAAGTTGGGTTCATCCCAGGCATGCAAGGATTCTTCAATATCCGCAAATCAATCAATGTGATACACCATATCAACAAACTGAGAGACAAAAATCACATGATCATGTCAATAGATGCAGAAAAAGCCTTCGACAAAGTACAACACCCATTTATGATTAAAAACTCTTCAGAAAATGGGCATAGAAGGAACCTATCTCAACATAGTGAAATCCATCTATGAGAAGCCCACAGCGAACATTATCCTCAATGGTGAAAAACTCAAAGCATTCGCTCTAAGATCAGGAACAAGACAGGGGTGTCCACTTTCACCACTACTATTCAACATAGTCCTGGAAGTTCTAGCAACGGCAATAAGAGAAGAGAAAGAAATCAAAGGAATCCAGATTGGAAAGGAAGAAGACAAGCTGTCTCTTTTTGCAGACGACATGATATTATACATAGAAAATCCCAAAGACTCTATTACGAAGCTACTAGAGCTAATCAACGAATTCAGCAAAGTCACAGAATACAAAGTCAACACACAGAAATCACTGGCATTCCTATACACAAACAATGAAAAATCAGAAAATGAAATCAAAGAGGCAGTCCCCTTCACCATTGCAACCAAAAGAATCAAATATCTAGGAATAAACCTGCCCAAAGAAACAAAAGAATTGTACACAGAAAATTACAAGACACTCATGAGAGACTATTATGAGCAACTCTATGGCAACAAACTGGACAACCTGGAAGAAATGGACAGTTTATGGAGAGGATTAATCTCCCAAGACTCAACCAGGAAGAAACAGAAACTTTGAACAACCCAATCACAAGCTCAGAAATCAAATCTGTGATTAAAAATATACCCAAAAATAAAAACCCAGGGCCAGATGGCTTCACAGCCGAATTCTACCAAACATTTAAAGAAGAGCTAATGCCTGTCCTTCTAAAACTCTTCCAAACAATTGCACAGGGAGGAACACTTCCAAACACATTCTACGAGGCCACCATCACCCTGATACCCAAACCAGGCAAAGACAACACAAAAAATGAAAATTACAGACAAGTTTCTCTGGTGAACTTAGATGCCAAGATCCTCAACAAAATCCTAGCAAACAGAATTCAACGACACATCAAAAAACTCATCCATCACGATCAAGTTGGGTTCATCCCAGGCATGCAAGGATTCTTCAATATCCGCAAATCAATCAATGTGATACACCATATCAACAAACTGAGAGACAAAAATCACATGATCATGTCAATAGATGCAGAAAAAGCCTTCGACAAAGTACAACACCCATTTATGATTAAAAACTCTTCAGAAAATGGGCATAGAAGGAACCTATCTCAACATAGTGAAATCCATCTATGAGAAGCCCACAGCGAACATTATCCTCAATGGTGAAAAACTCAAAGCATTCGCTCTAAGATCAGGAACAAGACAGGGGTGTCCACTTTCACCACTACTATTCAACATAGTCCTGGAAGTTCTAGCAACGGCAATAAGAGAAGAGAAAGAAATCAAAGGAATCCAGATTGGAAAGGAAGAAGACAAGCTGTCTCTTTTTGCAGACGACATGATATTATACATAGAAAATCCCAAAGACTCTATTACGAAGCTACTAGAGCTAATCAACGAATTCAGCAAAGTCACAGAATACAAAGTCAACACACAGAAATCACTGGCATTCCTATACACAAACAATGAAAAATCAGAAAATGAAATCAAAGAGGCAGTCCCCTTCACCATTGCAACCAAAAGAATCAAATATCTAGGAATAAACCTGCCCAAAGAAACAAAAGAACTGTACACAGAAAATTACAAGACACTCATGAGAGACATTAAAGAAGACTTAAACAGATGGAGAGATAGTCCATGTTCCTGGGTCAGAAGATTCAATATTGTGAAAATGACCATACTACCAAATATCATCTACAGATTCAATGCAATACCCATTCAACTTCCTTGACATTTTTCACAGAACTAGACCAAAGAATCACACAGTTCATATGGAAACACAAAAGACCTTGAATAGCCAAAGAAATCCTGAGAAAGAAAAACGGAGCTGGAGAAATCAGCCTCCCTAACTTCAGACTCTACTACAAAGCAACAGTCATCAAGACAGTATGGTACTGGCACAAAAACAGAACTATAGACCAATGAAACCAGATAGAGAACCCAGAGATAAACCCACTCACCTATGGGTACCTTATTTTTGACAAAGGAGGCAAAACTATAAAATGGGACAAAGACAGCCTCTTCAACAAATGGTGCTGGGAAAATTGAACAGCTACATGCCAAAAAATGAAATTGGAACATTCCCTGACACCATACACAAAGATCAACTCAAAATGGATTAAAGACCTAAATGTAAGACCAGAAACCATCAAACTCTTAGAGGCGAATATAGGCAAAACCCTCAAGGACATCAATCAAAGCAAGATCTTCTCTGACCTACCAAGTAAAATAGCGGAACTAAAACCAAAAATGAACATGTGGAATCTAATGAAACTTAAAAGCTTTTGTACAGCAAAAGAAATTACAAAAAAGCTCCACAGACAGCCCACAGAGTGGGAGAAAATCATAGCAAATGAAACAACAGACAAAGAATTAATCTCCAAAATCTATAAGCAACTCAGACAGCTCAGCACGGGAAAAACGAACAACCCAATCAAAAAATGGGAAAAAGATCTAAAGAGACGCCTCTCCACAGAGGACATACAGATGGCCCCAAAGCACATGGAACGATGCTCAACCTCGCTTATTATTAGAGAAATGCAAATCAAAACTACAATGAGATATCACCTCATACCCATCAGAATGGCCATCATCAAAAAATCTGCAGACAATAAATGCTGGAGAGGGTGCGGAGAAAAGGGAACCCTCTTGCATTGCTGGTGGGAATGTCAATTGATACAGCCTCTATGGAAGACAGTCTGGAGATTTCTTAAAAAACTAAAAATAGAAGCACCCTATGACCCAGCAATCCCACTCTCGGCTTATATCCTGATGAAATCAAAACTGAAAGAAGCACCTGTACCCCAATGTTCATTGCAGCTCTCTATACAATAGCCAGAACATGGAAGCAACCTAGATGTCCATCGACGAATGAATGGATCCAGAAGCCCTGGTACATATATACAATGGAATACTACTCAGCTGTTAATAGAAATGCAGAAGACTCAGTCCTAATGAAGTGGCTGGCTCTAGAACCTATCATAAAAAGTGAAGTAAGTCAAAAAGAGAAAGACAAATACAGTATACTAACACATATATATGGAATCTAGTAGGATAGTCTTGATAACACACGCAGTGAACTCATGGAAAAACAGACAGAGCATAGACATAGGGACATTGTGGGGAAGAAATAGGGAGGGGGAAGCATGGAGGGAGTAACATGGAAACCTATACTGTTATGTGTGGAAAAGATAGCTAGTGTCATTGTGCTAAGGGAATAGGAGAGCTTACAGTGGCTTGGGGCGATGGTCTGGAGGAGTGGGATGAGGGGAACTGGGTGGGGGTTGTGGACCATGGATATGCATATGACTGATCTGGGAACATACATGTCTGTGAACAACAAATCTCTGTAAAACCTTTAAAATAAAGAATTAAAAAAAAAAAAAGCTAGTTTTCCTTTTCAATTCACAAATCTTATGTCATTAATGAAACTGATTATTTTGCATAAAATAAGATTGGTTGACTAATTTTAGTTAAATGGATTTTCTGCCAGTATTTTAAGCTTCATTTGTGAGTTTAGCTTATTTTTAAGCCTTTAAAATGTGTGAGAGGAAAATTTACAGTCTCAATAGAAAAACAAGTCTCAAGCTAACAAAATTTAATAAACTGTTAGTACAGTAGTCAAGGTATCTCTAACATAATAGTGGTGTTTATAAACCTAATACATTTCTGGTACAGCTTTCAGTTTACAGATGGCAAGACCATTATGACAGCTCTTCTAATATACTAAACACTTAAAAATCATTTCTTGGACTTCCCCTGGTGGTCCAGTGGATAAGGACACCGCCTTGCAGTGCAAGGGGCGCCGGTTCGAGCCCTGGCCTGGGAAGATCCCACGTGCAGCGGAGCGGCTGGACTGATGTGTCCAATCACAGAGCCGGAGCTCTGGAGCGCATGTGCCCAGAGCCTGCGCTCTGTGACAACAGATGCTACCGCGATGGGAGGCCCGCAGGAGCCAAAGAAAAAAGACGGATGAAAACAGAGAAATGAAAGACCAGTAGAAGGGGCACGCCCGCTCCCTCCCTCCCCAACCCGACCCCCGCCCAAAATAAATAAATAAATAAATCTTTAAAAAAAAAAATCATTTCTTTATTCTGGCTACACTGGGTCTTTGTTGCTGCATGACTTTTTCTAACTGGGAAGAGCAGAGGCTGCTTTCAAGTTGTGTGTGCAGTCTTCCCATCGCAGTGGCTTCTCCTGTTGCAGAGGAAGGGCCTCAGGCGATGGGCGTCATTAGTTACAACATGTGGGCTCAGTACTTGTGACACACGAACTTAGTTTTCTCATGGCATGTGGAATTTTCCCAGACCAGCAATTGAACCTATGTCTCTTGCATTAGCAGGTGGATTCCTATCCACTTGTGTTGTTGTTCACTCGCTGTCTGACCCTTTGTGACCCCATGGACTGCAGCACAGCAGGCTTCCCTATCCTTCACTGTCTCCCAGAGCTTGCTCAGATTCATGTCCATTGAGTTGGTGATACCATCCAACCATCTCATCCTCTGTTGGCCCTTTCTCCTCCTGCCCTGTCTTTCTCAGCCTCAGGGTCTTTTCCAGTGAGTTGGCCCTTCAAAAATCAGTTGGCCAAACAGGGTGACTCTTCAGGTTACAAAGTTAAATGGATTTTCTGCCAGTATTTTAAGCTTCATTTGAACTTATTTAAGCCTTTAAAATGTGTGAGAGGAAAATTTACAGTCTCAATAGAAAAACAAGTCTCAAGCTAACAAAATTTAATAAACTGTTAGTACAGTAGTCAAGGTATCTCTAACATAATAGTGGTGTTTATAAACCTAATACATTTCTGGTACAGCTTTCAGTTTACAGATGGCAAGACCATTATGACAGCTCTTCTAATATACTAAACACTTAAAAATCATTTCTTGGACTTCCCCTGGTGGTCCAGTGGATAAGGACACCGCCTTGCAGTGCAAGGGGCGCCGGTTCGATCCCTGGCCTGGGAAGATCCCACGTGCCGCGGAGCGGCTGGACTGATGTGTCCAATCACAGAGCCGGAGCTCTGGAGCGCATGTGCCCAGAGCCTGCGCTCTGTGACAACAGATGCTACCGCGATGGGAGGCCCGCAGGAGCCAAAGAAAAAAGACGGATGAAAACAGAGAAATGAAAGACCAGTAGAAGTGGCCCGCCCGCTCCCCTCCCTCCCCAACCCGACCCCCGCCCAAAATAAATAAATAAATAAATCTTTAAAAAAAAAAATCATTTCTTTATTCTGGCTACACTGGGTCTTTGTTGCTGCATGACTTTTTCTAACTGGGAAGAGCAGAGGCTGCTTTCAAGTTGTGTGTGCAGTCTTCCCATCGCAGTGGCTTCTCCTGTTGCAGAGGAAGGGCCTCAGGCGATGGGCGTCATTAGTTACAACATGTGGGCTCAGTACTTGTGACACACGAACTTAGTTTTCTCATGGCATGTGGAATTTTCCCAGACCAGCAATTGAACCTATGTCTCTTGCATTAGCAGGTGGATTCCTATCCACTTGTGTTGTTGTTCACTCGCTGTCTGACCCTTTGTGACCCCATGGACTGCAGCACAGCAGGCTTCCCTATCCTTCACTGTCTCCCAGAGCTTGCTCAGATTCATGTCCATTGAGTTGGTGATACCATCCAACCATCTCATCCTCTGTTGGCCCTTTCTCCTCCTGCCCTGTCTTTCTCAGCCTCAGGGTCTTTTCCAGTGAGTTGGCCCTTCACATCAGTTGGCCAAAGGACTGGAGCTTCAGCTTCAGCATCAAGGCTTCTAAGGAGGATTCAGGGTTGATTTACTTTAGGTTTGACTGGTTTGATCTTCATGCTGTCCAAGGGACTCTCGGAAGACTTCTCTAGCACTGCAGTTCAAAAGCATCAGTTCTCTGGCACTCAGCCTTCTTTATAGTCCCACTCTCACATCCATACTTGACCACTGGGAAAACCCCAGCTCTGACTGTACAGACCTTTGTTGGCAAAATGACATCTCTACTTTTTAACGCACTGTCTAAGTTTGTGACAGTTTTTCCAGGAGGTTCATTAGTACCACTTTCTAGATTCCATATGTGTATGCCTTAATATACAATGTTCGTTTTTCTCTTTCTGACTTACCTCACCCTTTGTAACAAGTTCTAGGTTCATTCACCTCAATTCAACTGACTCAAATTTATTCCTTTTTATGGCTGAATGATATTCCCTTGTGTATATGTACCACATCTCCTTTATCCACGCCTCTGCTGATGGACATCTAGGCTGCCTCCATGTCCTAGCTATTGTAAATACTGTTGCAGTGGTCATTAGGGTACATGTATCTTTTTCAGTTATCATTTTCTCAAGGTCTGTGCCCAGTAGTGGGATTGTTGGGTCATATGGTAGTTTTATTCTTAATATTTTATGGAATCTCCATACTGTTCTCCATAATGTCTGTATCAATTTACATTCCCATCAACAGTGCAAAAGGTTCATCTTTTTCCACATCCTTTTCAGCATTTATTGTTTCTAGATTTTCTCAAAAAAAAAAAAAAAAATAGAAGCCCTAAACAGACATTTCTCCAAGGAAGGCATACAGATGGGTAAAAGGCACATGAAAAGATCCTCAACAGCACCAATCAGTAGAGAAATGCAAGTCAAAACCACAAGGTGATACCCCTCACACAGGTCAGAACGGCTATCATCTCACAGTGTCTCACCTCATTTCCTTCCTGGGACGGGCTGCCCAGCCCAGGGGCGGATTTGCCACCTCTTGGTCCCAAGGAGCAGGAATGCCTGGCTTCTGTGAACACCTTTTTTGGGCATCTGAGAGCTCCAGCCTGTCCTGCTGCCTCCCTGGGTCCCCATCCTCCTCCTTCCTTTCCGGGCTTTCCTCCCCGTGTTTAATCCTTTCACACCTCTCACACTCAGCATTCACCTCATGCTTCTTCCAGTGTCGCTCCAGAGAGAGGAGTGACATGCACGCGGGTGCCATCAGAATTCTGGGCACAGCTGGAGCAGGGTGCTTCCTTCCGGAATGCAGTCGGTTGGTCAAAAGTTTCGTTCAGTTTTTCCGTGGCATGCTGTAGCAGCACTTAGCTTTACTTAACTTCATTCAGAACTTTTTTTTTTGATTGTATTGTGTCAGCTGTTGTATCAGTGTGCATTTTTTTAAAAACTCATCAAAATTGATGAATTTTGGTGTAGCTGTTTTAATGGTGAAGATGGAAGAATGAACATTTTCAGCATATTATGCTTTATTATTACAAGAAAGGTAAAGAACTTCCCTACTGGTCCAATGGTTGAGAATCTGCCTGCCGGGGTTTCCCTGGTAGCTCAGTGGTAAAGAGTTCGTCTGCCAGTGCAGGAGACACAGGTTTGATCGCTGACCTGAGAGGATCCCACATGCTGTGGGGGAACAAAACCCATGAGCCACAACTATTGAGCCTATGCTCTAGAGCCTCGGAGCCGCCAACTATGGATGGAGCCTATGTGCCGCAACTACTGAAGCCCGTGTGCCCTAGAGCCTGAGTGCCTCAACAAGAAAAGTCACTGCAACAGGAAGCCTGCTCACCTCAACTAGAGAGTAACCCCTACTCCCTACAACTAGAGAAGAGCCTGCGGCAGCAGTGAAAACCCAGAATAGCCAAAAATAAATAAATAAATAAAATTGAAAAAAATAAAATAAAAGAATCCACCTGCCAACACAGGGGACATGAGTTCTGTCTCTGGTCCGGGAGGATGCCACTTGCAGTGCGGCAACTCAGTCTGTGAGCCCCATCTCCTGAGACTGTGCTCTTGAACCCAGGAACCGCAAGTACTGAGCCCATGCGCTGTACTTCCAGAAGTCCGAATAGTCTACAGCCTGTGCTCTGCAGCAGGAGAAGCCTCTGCAAGAAGCCCATGCTCTACAACGAAGAGCCCTGCTGGCTGCAACTACAGAAAGCCTGTGCCGCCCTGAAGACCCAGTGCAATAAATTTAAATAATAATAATAAATTTTAAAAAGAAGAAGAAGAATGATAAAAATGCACCTGAAACACAAAAAGGATCTGTGACATGTATGGAGAAGGTGCTGTGAGTGTTGAATGTGTTAAAAAGTGATTTGCCTGCCATATGACCCAGCAGTCCCACTCTTAGGCTTATGCCCTAATGAAATCAAAACTGAAAGAGGCACCTGTACCCCAATGTTCATTGCAGCTCTCCATACAGTAGCCAGAACGTGGAAGCAACCTAGATGTCCATTGACGAATGAATGGATCCAGAAGCCCTGGTACATGTATACAATGGAATACTACACAGCTGTCGAAAGAAATGCAGAAGAATCAGTCCTAATGAGGTGGCTGGATCTAGAACCTATCATAAAAAGTGAATCAGTCAAAAAGAGAAGGACAAGTACAATATACTAACACATATATATGGAATCTAGTAGGATGGTAATGATAACACATGCAGCGAAGTGATGGAAAAACAGACATGGACAGCGGACATATGGACATTGTGGGGAAGGAACAGTGGGTGAGAGGCGTAAAGGAAGTAGCATGAAGGCCTGTACTATTATATGTGAAGAAAATAGCTGTAGTCATTGCTCTGTGAGAAAAGGAGATCCTACAGGGGTGCTGTATGACGGTCTGGAGGGGTGGGATGGGAGAGATATACATATGACTAATCTGAGAACACACATATCTGTAAACAACAAAACTCTGTAAAAGTTAAAAGTAAAATAAAATTTAAATAAAAAAAAGGTTAAAAAAGAAAAAGTGATTTGCCCAATTTCATGCTAGAGATTCTCTGCTGAACAGTGCTCTGTGGTCGGGGAGACCAGTTGAGCTTGATTGAGATAAAATCAAGACAAAGAGATAAAATAGAGAACAATCAAAGTTTATACCACAGCAGAGATAGCCAACATGCTCAAATTATGCAAATTAAGCTGTGAAAATCATTTGCACCAGCCTGGTTACATTCATCAGTTTGATGCTTGGGTTCCGCATAAGATAATCAGAAAAAACCTTTTTGACCGTATGTCCACATGTGATTCTCAACTTAAACATAATGAAAGCATTCTGTTTATTAAAACAAATTGTGATGGACAATGAAGAGTTGAATGCTGTACAATAATATGGGACGAAATACATTGTGGAGTGAGTGGAATGAACCACCACCAACCATGCCAAAGGCTGGGCTTCTTCCGAAGAAGATGAAGTTGTGCGTATGGGAGGATTGGAAGGGAGTCCTCTATTGTGAGCTCCTTCTGGGAAACCAGGTGATTAATTCCAACAAGTCCTGCTCCCAATCAGAGCAGCTGAAGGCAATGCTGGACATAAAGTGTTCAAATTCGTCAACATACAGTGCATAATCTTCCCTCAGAATAATGCAAGACTGCATGATTCTTTGATGATCAGGCAGAAACTATCACCACTTGAGTCCTAATGAGGTGGCTGGATCTAGGACCTATCATAAAAAGTGAAGTAAGTCAAAAAGAGAAAGACAAGTATAATATACTAATACATATATATGGAATCTAGTAGGATGGTAATGATAACACACACAGTGAAGCAATGGAAAAACAGACATGGACAGCGGACATATGGACATTGTGGGGAAGGAACAGTGGGTGAGAGGCGTAAAGGAAGTAGCATGAAGGCCTGTACTATTATATGTGAAGAAAATAGCTGTAGTCATTGCTCTGTGAGAAAAGGAGATCCTACAGGGGTGCTGTATGACGGTCTGGAGGGGTGGGATGGGAGAGATATACATATGACTAATCTGAGAACACACATATCTGTAAACAACAAAACTCTGTAAAAGTTAAAAGTAAAATAAAATTTAAATAAAAAAAAGGTTAAAAAAGAAAAAGTGATTTGCCCAATTTCATGCTAGAGATTCTCTGCTGAACAGTGCTCTGTGGTCGGGGAGACCAGTTGAGCTTGATTGAGATAAAATCAAGACAAAGAGATAAAATAGAGAACAATCAAAGTTTATACCACAGCAGAGATAGCCAACATGCTCAAATTATGCAAATTAAGCTGTGAAAATCATTTGCACCAGCCTGGTTACATTCATCAGTTTGATGCTTGGGTTCCGCATAAGATAATCAGAAAAAACCTTTTTGACCGTATGTCCACATGTGATTCTCAACTTAAACATAATGAAAGCATTCTGTTTATTAAAACAAATTGTGATGGACAATGAAGAGTTGAATGCTGTACAATAATATGGGACGAAATACATTGTGGAGTGAGTGGAATGAACCACCACCAACCATGCCAAAGGCTGGGCTTCTTCCGAAGAAGATGAAGTTGTGCGTATGGGAGGATTGGAAGGGAGTCCTCTATTGTGAGCTCCTTCTGGGAAACCAGGTGATTAATTCCAACAAGTCCTGCTCCCAATCAGAGCAGCTGAAGGCAATGCTGGACATAAAGTGTTCGAAATTCGTCAACATACAGTGCATAATCTTCCCTCAGAATAATGCAAGACTGCATGATTCTTTGATGATCAGGCAGAAACTATCACCACTTGACTGGAAGTTCTGATTCATTTGCTGCATTCATCAGATTATTGCCCCTTCAATGTCCATTGATTTCAGTCTTTACAAGCGTCTCTTCATGACAAAAAGTTCAATTCCCTGGAAGGCTGAAAAGGGCACCTGGAACAGTTCATTTCTCAAAAAGATGAAAAGCTTGGGGAAGATGGAATTTTTTTAAAGTTGCCTGAAAAATGACAGAAAGAAGTGGAACAAACTGTGCCTGGAATGTGTGAGATTATCGTGTCTCAGTCACGATACTACCAGTCGTCCCGGACTGAGGAGTAAACAGAGGTTGTTTGGCAAGTACCAACAGTTCTGGGTGATTGAGAAAACAGAGGGACCCTCTGCATTCTTCGAATTCCAGAGCATTGTGCACAAGCTGCCCCAGCTCCGCCCTGAGCCCTGCCCTCGCAAGCTGTCACAAGCTGTCAGAGGCAGCAGGAAGTGGACTTAGCTCATTCTTAAGTCCCCAGGCAAGCGCACAGCTTGAAAGAGAGGTTTTCTTATATTAGATTCCAGGTTGAATTTCTGACAGTGGTCAGAGAAAGCGGGTAGATCTCCAGTGGGTGCAGACTGTACTGCACAAGCTGGGGTCTCTGGATGTTATTAGCACAGGAAATGGGTTTACCAGATTGTCTTCCCAGCAGGAACAGAGTGGTCCTAGAACTCAAGGAGAGGTTATTTTTTCATTAGTTATGTGAATTCTTTCAGAAAACCATTTTGAGAGTTTAGGCATGTGTGCACTTTGCCCACCAGAGCCCCAGGGACTTTGCATCAGAGCATCAGAAGGGACTGAAGGAAGCCCCAGCTGGTGGTCAGGAGGCGTTCCACAGTGACGGCAGCCCTGCCTGGCAAGCAGGGCATTGGCTGGTTGGTCAGATCTTGGGTCTGTTCACTTTTCCTAGAGACTCAGAATCCCCTCCACGAGACTGACCCATCAGGTTTTCTGTGGTTGCTCTTCCAGCCTTTGTAGGTCACGTGAATTGGACCCGTGACTGTGAATGTTGGGAGGGTCGGGGGCACCTTGTGCACACAAGGGACGGTTTCTCTTCAGCTTTAATCCGCCTCAGTCTCTTGGGGATTTTGTACATAAGCCTAGTTACAGCTTTAACTGTGGTCCCTCCTCTGTGCCTGATACCACGTGCCTCCTGGTCACTGTGTGGCCCCTTTCCTGCAGACTGTTTACTGAGTTGTCTAATGACTTAGGATGAATGCCACAAGGTCATCTTAGAAAGGCTCTCCAAGTATCACCAGAAAGTCTTTCCTTGCTGATGCTGGGGATGAGGGTGTGAGTCATGTCATGTTGAAGGTTTGCACTGTGGTGTAACTGTGAGCCCACTCACACCTCTCGCCTTTTCCCCAGACCACAACACAGACAGGCAGAGCACATGAGAGGACTCTGCCATGTCCTTGGGTGGTGCGCTGGGGCAGCTTCAGGCCGGGTTGGGCTGAGGCAAGGGCATCAGACTTCACTATTCAGAGACATTTTTTAGAGTTTCATTGATGTGAGTATCTCAGAACGACTATAAATACCCACAAAGCCTCCTGCATAGGGTGGAAGGTATCAAGTTGTGGGTTGGATCTGCCTCTGCTCCCACAACAGGAGATGAACATCGATGGGACGAAGCCTCCGCATGTGAGATGCTGTGTCTGTCTATTAGTGTTACCCCAGGGAGCAGAGACAAGCCAGGCAGAAAACCAGTTACGTGCCCTCAGTTCAGCAGTGACCTTGGAAAGATGTGAGTGCAGGTACTGAAGCTCTAAGCTTTATCTCCTTACCCACCGCAGTGGACTACCTGCAAAGAATGCAACAGACCATGACACGGGCATTGTTGTTTTTATTATTATTATTATGGTTTTGTTTCCAGGGGCAAAAAACCCCCCAGAACCCTGAAGGTACGCACAGAGAAATGGATGAATCAACTGTTGCAGTAATTTGTACCAAGAAGGAAATGTTGAGAATGTGGTGAAGACAGAAGCAATAAATGCAGTAAAAGCTTGTGTAACTTTTAAATTAATTCTGTATTAATGAGAAGTGATTGTTTTCTTAAAGCAACACTCAGCATATTTCAGAATATATGAGCTGACCCTGCCACTTGGCCTAGATCATGTGCGGATGTCAGGGTCCTGTCGCTGAAGTACCTGCACATCCGGTCTTGGTTTGATGCTGACGACCAGATGACCTTGCTGAAAGGCACATCTCCTAGAACACCAAGATTTAGCTTTAAACCACAGAACTGATTCACCGGATTAAATCATTAATGTGGTGTTAGCGTTGCGTACATATGTTCTCAGTTGCTCTGTCCTGTCTGACTCTTTGCGACCCCAGGGACTGTAGCCCACCGGCCTTCTCTGTCTGTGGGATTCTCCAGGCAAGAATACTGGAGTGGGGTGTCTTTCCCTTCTCCAGGGCATCTCCCCAACTCAGGGATCAAACCCACATCTTCTATATTGGCAAGCAGATTCTTTACCATGGAGCCACCGGGGAAGCCCATGAGAAATGCACACCTAAGGAAAATGTTCGAGAGAGGAAAAAAAAGGCAGTGGAGAATCTGGCCCCAGTGTGTTGGCCCGGGGAGGCAGTGAGTCCAGAAGATACCTGGTGGGGAGGGGAGTGAGAGGACCAGGGGATGCAAGCCAACCTCAAGTTCTGTCCTCCTGCCTTTCTGAGATGCTGCTTGCACATTCATGCTGTATTTGCTGTAACCCTTGTGTAGGAACGTGTGGGGAGAGAGTGGTGGGGAGGCAGAGTCACTAGTTAAGCCGCAGACCACCCTCCCCACACCATGGGCATGCTTCCTGTAGTCTCTATGTAGTGAGCGTGACTGTGGGTCACTTGAAATGTGGCCTTAGTGTATAGGAGGAATTGCTAGTTCTTTGTATTTTACCTGAAGTTAAATAACCACATGTGGCTGGGTGGGACCATGTGAGACACCAGGGTGCGGGCTTGGTTGCTGAGGTATATTCTGCAGGAGGAAGGCGGGGCAGCCATGATTTCCTTTCCTCCTTGTGGTAGAACTAGACCCACAGCCTCGCTTGGTGAGAGCACACAGACTTCTCCAGGAGCGGTTGTCCTCAGATAGCTTGCATGAATAGTTTAAGAATTCATATAAACTCATCGGTGGGAAGGAGGACCCAAGAAGTTCACGATGATAAGGGCAGCTGTTTGCAACTGCAACAAGACACTCAAGTGAAATAAAATCAAGCTAATGGAAAAGGTCAAATCACCCTTTCGTATGATAATTTCATTTATTTATGGCTATGTTGAGTCTTTGGTGCTGCCTGTGGCTTTATTCTCACAGCTGCAGAGAGCAGGGGCTACTCTGTTATGATGTGCGGACGTCTCATTGCTGTGGTTTCTCTGGTTGGGGAACATGGGCTTAGTTGCTCCCCGGCATTTGGAATCTTCCTGGACCAAGGATGGAACCCATGTCCTCTGCTCTGGCCGGTGGATCCTTATCCACTGAGCCACCAGGGGTACCCCAAAAATCACTCTTAAAAAAGCCTCTCTGGTATTGATCAAGAGGGTCGTCTTGGAGGCTGGCCTCACTTCTGGTCTGCAGATGGTCACGGTGCCCCGTGAGCAGCACACTTTTTGGGGCGGGGTAGAAGGTTGGCCTCAGGTCCACAGTGGCTGCCAGACGTAGACACGGTCTGCCTTGTGAGGGTCTGCGAGTGCCTGACGGCAGGCACGTGGGGCGTCCACGTTAAGGAGAGCTCCTTACTTAACAGGTTTCACCCTTCAGTCAGGGCAGGGCTTTGCTGCTGTGGGGCCAGCACCAAGTAGACAGCAGCAGACCCTGCTTTGCACCATGGAAGAGAGGGAGAATCCAGCGCCTTTAGAAGTAGTTCTGAAGGGTGTCGTTTGCTCTTGTGACCATGAAACGGTCCTATGCACGTCAGGATCGATTAGGTAGTTTTGCATGATACTTGTGTGTGCGTGATATATACGCACATCGTTCGAAGCAGCAAGTAGGCGAACAGTTGTGATACTGAGCAGCAGCACAGTAAGCAGTCACGTTTAAAAGCCATTCCTCTGCATATGACTGATCTGGGAACATACATGTATGTGAACAACAAAACTCTGTAAAACCTTCAAAATAAAGAATAATAATAAAAAAAAAGATCCATGCCAAAAAAAAAAAAAAAAGCCGTTCCTCGTTGAATAAGGAGCCGAACTGGACTTTCTGTCTCTGAAGCTCATGATCAGGTTTGCAAACGAATAAGGATGTTTAATTCTGCCTTCACTGGAAAGGATGATTTTGCTAGTTTTTACTGGTTTTTGAAAATTTCAGTAACTTGGCCTTTGAGAGACAAGCCACTCGTGGCTCATCGTAATGCCGCTCTGTCAGCTCAGAGAGAGCATAGACAGCGATTTGCTGAGGTCTCTCTTTCATAATAGGGTGCATTCCTGCGGTGGCCGGGCATTGTCTCTGGCCGCTGCAGGCCGTGTCAGGGCCGCACCCTGTGACTGGGGCAGGCGGGTGGGGTACTCCTACTTCTCTTCCACCAGCTTCCCGAGAGCCAATGGCCTTGGGGGTTCCAAGAGCACACAGTGGGGGCTTCACTGGGCCTGTGGCCCCATTGGTGAAACACACCCACCATCACCCTTTGGGCCCGTTGTCACCCGTCACTGTCCTCGGAGAGGAGCCAGGGCACGGGCTGCATGCGGTTCAGAGCTGGCCCTTCTTGTTTTCATGGTGCGGCCGCTGCCCTTGCTCTCGGTGCTGTGACAAGGGCCTGAGGAGAGTGCGACCTGTCCTCCATGTCTGTGCACCGAGCTCTGTACCAGGACACTGCCACGGGCAGCAGAGAGGAGCATGTGGATGAGGGGAAGCTGCCCTCCTCTCTTCCCCTTGTTTGGTTCTGAGGTAGACTCTGGGCCTCGGGTGGGACCTCGGCCATGCTGAGCCCTGTGCCGCGTCCCCTTGCTTCTGCTCTCGGCAAACGCAGTCCAGTGACCAGCAGTCGCATTCACACCGGAAGCTTTCTGGGTTTATCTACAGCAGCAAACCTTTGTGGTCCATCACCTGGGAAGTGGCCAGGGCCTCTCTGGGCAGAGGGAGTCATCTTCACATCCCACTGAGGGAAAGGGAGAGCCTTGCTCGATGAGACATGAAAGAAGCGGGCCGAGCAGAGCAAACGCTGCGGTTCAGTCGTCAGTCCTGTCTGACTCTTTGCAGCCCCGTGGACTGCAGCCTGCCAAGCTTCCCTCTCCTTCACCATCTCCCAGAGTTTTCTCAGACTCATGTCCATTGAGTTGGTGATGCCATCCAAACATCTCATCTTCTGTTACCCCCTTTTCTTCCTGCCCTCAATCTTTCCCAGCATGAGGGTCCATCCGAGTGAGTCGGCTGTTCCCATCAGGTGGCCAAAGGAGTGGAGTTTCAGCTTCAGCATCAGTCCTTCCAGTGAATCTGGTTTGGTCTCCTTGCAGTCAGGGACTAGCAGGCATTGTCTTCATCACAAGTGAGCTGTCCTCTGTGTTCTCTGTGTCTCTAATTTGATTCCTGAGAGGGCCCAGCTGCCTACACAGAGCATCTGCTGTCTCACGGGGTGGGAGTAGGGGCCACCGCTGGTCCCTGGGAGTGGGGTCCATATGGTTGCTCCTCTTCCCAGGTGTTTCCAGCATCTGAATTAGGTTTCAGCTGCAAGGGATGCCACCTTTCAGTCTGGGAACCACTAATATCCAAAATTGATGTTTTAAGCCTGAAAAAGTAAGAAAATGCCATGCAAGTGTTTAGTATCATTGGCAAAGCACAGTGAGTTTCAGACCTGGCCACTGTCTGAGACCGGCAGGGCATGAGGGGGATGGGCCGCTGCCCTTGCTCGGTGCTGTGACAAGGGCCTGAGGAGAGTGCGACCTGTCCTCCATGTCTGTGCACCGAGCTCTGTACCAGGACACTGCCACGGGCAGCAGAGAGGAGCATGTGGATGAGGGGAAGCTGCCCTCCTCTCTTCCCTTGTTTGGTTCTGAGGTAGACTCTGGGCCTCGGGTGGGACCTCGGCCATGCTGAGCCCTGTGCCGCGTCCCCTTGCTTCTGCTCTCGGCAAACGCAGTCCAGTGACCAGCAGTCGCATTCACACCGGAAGCTTTCTGGGTTTATCTACAGCAGCAAACCTTTGTGGTCCATCACCTGGGAAGTGGCCAGGGCCTCTCTGGGCAGAGGGAGTCATCTTCACATCCCACTGAGGGAAAGGGAGAGCCTTGCTCGATGAGACATGAAAGAAGCGGGCCGAGCAGAGCAAACGCTGCGGTTCAGTCGTCAGTCCTGTCTGACTCTTTGCAGCCCCGTGGACTGCAGCCTGCCAAGTTTCCCCTCTCCTTCACCATCTCCCAGAGTTTTCTCAGACTCATGTCCATTGAGTTGGTGATGCCATCCAAACATCTCATCTTCTGTTACCCCCTTTTCTTCCTGCCCTCAATCTTTCCCAGCATGAGGGTCCATCCGAGTGAGTCGGCTGTTCCCATCAGGTGGCCAAAGGAGTGGAGTTTCAGCTTCAGCATCAGTCCTTCCAGTGAATCTGGTTTGGTCTCCTTGCAGTCAGGGACTAGCAGGCATTGTCTTCATCACAAGTGAGCTGTCCTCTGTGTTCTCTGTGTCTCTAATTTGATTCCTGAGAGGGCCCAGCTGCCTACACAGAGCATCTGCTGTCTCACGGGGTGGGAGTAGGGGCCACCGCTGGTCCCTGGGAGTGGGGTCCATATGGTTGCTCCTCTTCCCCAGGTGTTTCCAGCATCTGAATTAGGTTTCAGCTGCAAGGGATGCCACCTTTCAGTCTGGGAACCACTAATATCCAAAATTGATGTTTTAAGCCTGAAAAAGTAAGAAAATGCCATGCAAGTGTTTAGTATCATTGGCAAAGCACAGTGAGTTGGTCTGTTTGAGAAAGAAGTTCTTTTGCCAAATAGACATGAAAAGAAAAGCTCAGAGCTGCTGGCAGCTCCTGAGTGCGGGGGCTTGCCCCTCCGGCCGGGTGCCCCTGTGTGTGTGTGTGCCCATTTCTTCAGGGGCACCTACTCTTACACAGCTTCCTTCCAGCCCCATGGGTCCCATGAAGTCCCTTACAGCACAGCTGTGTGCTGCAGGAGTCACTAGGGACTCAGCCTCCAGAGGTACCCCTGGAACTTGACCTCCGATCGCACAGCACCCACTTTGTCCAGGGCCTGAAACGTGTTTCTGTTACATTACCCTTGAATTGTGCTATCTTTGTTTTTGCTCTTCTGGTCTGAGCTTTTCATCTTTGTTTCTGTTTTAAATTTGAATGTGAGTTCAGGGCACTTCATAATCATCTCTATTTGAAATATAGTAAAGATTAAGTCTAAAAAAAAGAGATGTAACTCAAGACAAAGTACAGAATAAAAGATTTTGCCATGGGTTTCCCTGGCAGCTCAGTGGTAAAGAGTTTACCTGCCAATGAAGGAGACACGGGTTCGATCCCCGATCTGGGAAGATCCCACATGCTGTGGAGCAACTAAGCCTGTGAGCCAAAACTACTGAGCCTGTGCTCTAGAGCCTTGGAGCTGTAACTATTGAGCCCATGTGCTGCAACTACTGAAGCCCGTAAGCCATAAAGCCCGAGTTCCACAACAAGAGAAGTCACTAAAACGAAAAGCCTGCTCACCTCAACTAGAGAGTAGCCCCACTCCCTGCAACTAAAAAGGGAAAACCTTCCAGTGAATCTGGTTTGGTCTCCTTGCAGTCAGGGACTAGCAGGCATTGTCTTCATCACAAGTGAGCTGTCCTCTGTGTTCTCTGTGTCTCTAATTTGATTCCTGAGAGGGCCCAGCTGCCTACACAGAGCATCTGCTGTCTCACGGGGTGGGAGTAGGGGCCACCGCTGGTCCCTGGGAGTGGGGTCCATATGGTTGCTCCTCTTCCCCAGGTGTTTCCAGCATCTGAATTAGGTTTCAGCTGCAAGGGATGCCACCTTTCAGTCTGGGAACCACTAATATCCAAAATTGATGTTTTAAGCCTGAAAAAGTAAGAAAATGCCATGCAAGTGTTTAGTATCATTGGCAAAGCACAGTGAGTTGGTCTGTTTGAGAAAGAAGTTCTTTTGCCAAATAGACATGAAAAGAAAAGCTCAGAGCTGCTGGCAGCTCCTGAGTGCGGGGGCTTGCCCCTCCGGCCGGGTGCCCCTGTGTGTGTGTGTGCCCATTTCTTCAGGGGCACCTACTCTTACACAGCTTCCTTCCAGCCCCATGGGTCCCATGAAGTCCCTTACAGCACAGCTGTGTGCTGCAGGAGTCACTAGGGACTCAGCCTCCAGAGGTACCCCTGGAACTTGACCTCCGATCGCACAGCACCCACTTTGTCCAGGGCCTGAAACGTGTTTCTGTTACATTACCCTTGAATTGTGCTATCTTTGTTTTTGCTCTTCTGGTCTGAGCTTTTCATCTTTGTTTCTGTTTTAAATTTGAATGTGAGTTCAGGGCACTTCATAATCATCTCTATTTGAAATATAGTAAAGATTAAGTCTAAAAAAAAGAGATGTAACTCAAGACAAAGTACAGAATAAAAGATTTTGCCATGGGTTTCCCTGGCAGCTCAGTGGTAAAGAGTTTACCTGCCAATGAAGGAGACACGGGTTCGATCCCTGATCTGGGAAGATCCCACATGCTGTGGAGCAACTAAGCCTGTGAGCCAAAACTACTGAGCCTGTGCTCTAGAGCCTTGGAGCTGTAACTATTGAGCCCATGTGCTGCAACTACTGAAGCCCGTAAGCCATAAAGCCCGAGTTCCACAACAAGAGAAGTCACTAAAACGAAAAGCCTGCTCACCTCAACTAGAGAGTAGCCCCCACTCCCTGCAACTAGAGAAGAGCCTGTGGCAGCAGTGAAAACCCAGAATAACCAAAAATAAATAAATTTTTGAAAAAAAAAGGATTTTGCCACATAACTTGACAGAAGGAGCACCTTCATGCTCACACTATAAATTCCTCTCTAACCCTAGAGCATTCCAGAGTTTGTAAGAGAAGTAACTAGCAGGACTGAGGTCCCCGAGCCCTTCAGCTGCATCTCCTGGCTGCCCTGCGGTCGCCATCGTAGTCCTGCCTGCCCCTCCACTAGGGGCACTGCTGTCTGTCCAGACCTGTGCTCCTTCACATGACCCCACAAGTACAGAAGCATGCTTGAGGCTTTCCGCTCAAAAAAGCTGCATAAGGGCACAGCCATCGTTTTTTAACCTGTTCGGTTTACGTTCCTCGTGTCTTACAGCCTGACATCTACTTCAGGACTTTGGCGTGGTTAGCTGATGTTGTATGACCCGCTGTTGGATAGGAACCCAGCCCACCACTTGCTGACTTGTCTCTTGTTCTCCTTGGTTCTCTTCAGGGTCTGTCCTGGTCAGCTGGTGTGAGGGCAGGCTCCTGGGGAGCTGGGCTGGGCATCCAGAGCACTTCTCTGGACTGTGCCCCTCTCAAGCGGCAGGCTTCCTTCCTGCCCCTCCCTGGGGCAGGCATTGCCCCAGGAATGGAAGCTGACAGGCTGCTTCATAATTCAGTCTCAGAGGGTGCAGGGCTCCGCCTCACTGCATTCAGGGCCGGGGTGGGGGGTGATCTCCTTGTGGGAAGGACAGTGGGAGTCAGTTGGGGGTCATCCTTAGTGATGGACCATCACAGCCAGAAAGCCAGCAACATGCATTTCCACACTCCACATTACAATCTGGAGTCATTACAATCTGCTCATTTTACTGTTACTCTCACAAGACCGGAAGTTTCTCATCTCTCTGACTCCATTTCCTGCTTTGTGTACTTTTTCAGAACTGTCAGGCTAAAGTGAACCTGGACTCTCAGCTAGAGCGAGACAGCTCTGAGTAGGGCTGTGTCCTCTTGGTAGGAGCTGCTTTTCTTTCCTTTGTCAAGTGAAGACACTGCACAGGAGGCTGGGCGCCTCCTCTACAGGTCCCCTCCCTGCTGCTGGAACCAGCCTTCTAGGGGGCCCAGAGAAGGCCCCACTGCTGAGGTGGGAGGGGCATGGGGCATTGCCCTGCTGCCCTGAGGTCCCTTGTAACCTGGGGCAGGTGGTCACACACACACACACACACACACACACACACACCCTGGTTTCCTCCCTTTGTTGTGTTAATTCCCCCATCTTTCCTTATCCATCTCTTTGCCCTCAGTTTTAGGTTATCCTTTTGATCTGCAAACAGGTGTGGATGACCAGCTTCTGTGGGCTGCAGGCCTTGTGAGCACAGGCTTGTTCTGCAGCAGGAGGATCCTCTCCCTCACATCCCGATGGGACAGTCCCAGCCAGGAGTTGATAAGGGCACGTTACATAAAATCTGGAGGGCAAGCCTTTCCCTTGTAGGTCAGCATTCTGCCGCCAGCTAGGAGGGCTCATCAGCAGCAGTCTTTTCTGTGCTCATGCCAGAGAGTTTCCCGGGGGCACGATAAATCTAGAGGCCTGTTTACTGCAACACGGTGATTTAACAGGCTCTTCTCCAGAGCTAAAAAGTCTTTGTTTTCACCCTACCTCACCCAGCCTGCCCCATTTGTGAAGACCATTACTGTCTCCTTGTGTTGCTCTGTGCATTAGTGTAAGATGGTTTTGCACACTCGATATAAAAGTCACTTTCACACAGGAGTCATGCTAAATTCATTAGAGAACTGTTCTAAGGTTTTCTCTTTTTAACCTATCCTGTGTTTCAGTCCTGCCTCTAATCTGCCCACTGGTATTTCTAGCTGGCTAATTTAATTTGCCTTATTGACATGTTCACTCACTCTTTATTCAACAAACGTTACTTGGACGCCTGGTGTGGGCTGTGCAACAATAGATAGGGAAGATGGACGCTGGAGCCTGGCGAGGTATCTGTCCAGGGCGTCTGAGGCCCTCAGGGGGCTGAACCTGAGCCGGGTGTCGCCTGGACTCTCAGCTAGAGCGAGACAGCTCTGAGTAGGGCTGTGTCCTCTTGGTAGGAGCTGCTTTTCTTTCCTTTGTCAAGTGAAGACACTGCACAGGAGGCTGGGCGCCTCCTCTACAGGTCCCCTCCCTGCTGCTGGAACCAGCCTTCTAGGGGGCCCAGAGAAGGCCCCACTGCTGAGGTGGGAGGGGCATGGGGCATTGCCCTGCTGCCCTGAGGTCCCTTGTAACCTGGGGCAGGTGGTCACACACACACACACACACACACACACACACACCCTGGTTTCCTCCCTTTGTTGTGTTAATTCCCCCATCTTTCCTTATCCATCTCTTTGCCCTCAGTTTTAGGTTATCCTTTTGATCTGCAAACAGGTGTGGATGACCAGCTTCTGTGGGCTGCAGGCCTTGTGAGCACAGGCTTGTTCTGCAGCAGGAGGATCCTCTCCCTCACATCCCGGGGGGACAGTCCCAGCCAGGAGTTGATAAGGGCACGTTACATAAAATCTGGAGGGCAAGCCTTTCCCTTGTAGGTCAGCATTCTGCCGCCAGCTAGGAGGGCTCATCAGCAGCAGTCTTTTCTGTGCTCATGCCAGAGAGTTTCCCGGGGGCACGATAAATCTAGAGGCCTGTTTACTGCAACACGGTGATTTAACAGGCTCTTCTCCAGAGCTAAAAAGTCTTTGTTTTCACCCTACCTCACCCAGCCTGCCCCATTTGTGAAGACCATTACTGTCTCCTTGTGTTGCTCTGTGCATTAGTGTAAGATGGTTTTGCACACTCGATATAAAAGTCACTTTCACACAGGAGTCATGCTAAATTCATTAGAGAACTGTTCTAAGGTTTTCTCTTTTTAACCTATCCTGTGTTTCAGTCCTGCCTCTAATCTGCCCACTGGTATTTCTAGCTGGCTAATTTAATTTGCCTTATTGACATGTTCACTCACTCTTTATTCAACAAACGTTACTTGGACGCCTGGTGTGGGCTGTGCAACAATAGATAGGGAAGATGGACGCTGGAGCCTGGCGAGGTATCTGTCCAGGGCGTCTGAGGCCCTCAGGGGGCTGAACCTGAGCCGGGTGTCGCCTGGGGACAGCACTGCTGCCGTGTCGGCCACCTTGACCCCAGAGCAGCCCTCGGATGGGAGAGTGTGTTTGTAGGCGGATTCTCTGTGGTCCAGGCCTTGCTGAGAGAGACGTTCTCTAAGACTGGATAAACACCACCACATTCCACAGCAGTGCTGCATTTAACAGGCATTCGCCTGCGTGGTGGCTCTCTGCGTTAGGCCAGGCTCTCCCCACAGTTGTACAGTGTGAGGGGCAAGATGAACAGTCTCCTGATTTATTTGACCTCTTAAAACATTTTCTTGTTGTCGCAGAGCACCAGCTCTGGGCGCATGCGCTCCAGAGCTCCAGCTCGATAATTGGACACATCGGTCTAGCCGCTCCGCGGCACGTGGGATCTTCCCAGGCCAGGGATCAAGCTGGCGCCCCTTGCACTGCAAGGCGGTGTCCTTACCCACTGGACCACCAGGGAAGCCCTCTTGTTTTGTTTTTGAGATGTGTATTTCTCTTCCTGTGAGTTGTCTGATACCTTGTGCATTATTCTGTTGTTTATTTTGTCCAAATGAGCACTTTCTAAATGAAGGAAGTTACTGTTTGTATCCGTGTCGCACATGTTTTCTCTGTTGGTTGGTTCTGAGGTTGTGTCCCGCCTGCACAGGGTCCGTTCTTCCAGCCTTGAGATGATGCACATAATCGCTGCTCCCAGGCTTTCTCCTACAGCTTCGTGTTTGCACAAGGACCTTTGATTTGTCTAGGATTAATTGTGGTGTAAAGTGTAGAGGAGTCTGGCTTTGTTTTTTCCAGATAGCTGCCTGGTTACATTTAAACACGCTGACTGAGTGATCTCATATTTATTGATTTATTTGATTGCACAGAGTGTTAGTTGCTGCATGTGGGATCTAGGTCCCTGACCAGGGGTCAAAGCCAAGCCCACTGCACTGAAAGCGTGGAGTTTTAACCACTGATCACAGGGGAAAATCCTGAGTAATCTCTTTTTTTGAAATGCTGTATTTGTAGTGATACAAGTGTTTTGCCTGGAGAATTCCATGGACAGAGGAACCTGGCGGGCTACAGTCGATGGGGTTGCAAAGGGTCGGACATGACCGACTGACTTTGTACACACACACCTTTATTGTAAATTAAATTCTCTTCTGTATTTTAATCCTTTTTGTGATCCATTCATCTGCCTTGTTTATTTCTTTTCAACTCCAAACCGCACTGATAGTGAAGCTTCATAATATGTCTTATTATCTGCCAGGCCTAGTTCCTACTCATTTCATTTCTTCTTTTTCTTTTTCCAGATTTTTTTCCCCATGCTTGGTGAAAACTTTTCTTTTTGCAGAGTTTTTAGCAGTAGCGGGATCTTTCTCTTGGGTTCTCAGAACCAGTCTATAAAGAAAGTTTGGGGAAAAAAAAAAGAAAACAACTTAAATTTGGGCTATTTTCCTCATTAGGAGGTTCATTTCCTCAACAACATTGAGCAGCTAGTGTCTGCCGGTGTCAGACGTGGTTGGCTGCTTCCTTCTCTCGATTTGTTTCCCTGCCTTCCCTTCTCTACCTCGGTGTTCACCGCGTGCGGCTGTGTGTACTGGACCACCAGGGAAGCCCTCTTGTTTTGTTTTTGAGATGTGTATTTCTCTTCCTGTGAGTTGTCTGATACCTTGTGCATTATTCTGTTGTTTATTTTGTCCAAATGAGCACTTTCTAAATGAAGGAAGTTACTGTTTGTATCCGTGTCGCACATGTTTTCTCTGTTGGTTGGTTCTGAGGTTGTGTCCCGCCTGCACAGGGTCCGTTCTTCCAGCCTTGAGATGATGCACATAATCGCTGCTCCCAGGCTTTCTCCTACAGCTTCGTGTTTGCACAAGGACCTTTGATTTGTCTAGGATTAATTGTGGTGTAAAGTGTAGAGGAGTCTGGCTTTGTTTTTTCCAGATAGCTGCCTGGTTACATTTAAACACGCTGACTGAGTGATCTCATATTTATTGATTTATTTGATTGCACAGAGTGTTAGTTGCTGCATGTGGGATCTAGGTCCCTGACCAGGGGTCAAAGCCAAGCCCACTGCACTGAAAGCGTGGAGTTTTAACCACTGATCACAGGGGAAAATCCTGAGTAATCTCTTTTTTTGAAATGCTGTATTTGTAGTGATACAAGTGTTTTGCCTGGAGAATTCCATGGACAGAGGAACCTGGCGGGCTACAGTCGATGGGGTTGCAAAGGGTCGGACATGACCGACTGACTTTGTACACACACACCTTTATTGTAAATTAAATTCTCTTCTGTATTTTAATCCTTTTTGTGATCCATTCATCTGCCTTGTTTATTTCTTTTCAACTCCAAACCGCACTGATAGTGAAGCTTCATAATATGTCTTATTATCTGCCAGGCCTAGTTCCTACTCATTTCATTTCTTCTTTTTCTTTTTCCAGATTTTTTTCCCCATGCTTGGTGAAAACTTTTCTTTTTGCAGAGTTTTTAGCAGTAGCGGGATCTTTCTCTTGGGTTCTCAGAACCAGTCTATAAAGAAAGTTTGGGGAAAAAAAAAAGAAAACAACTTAAATTTGGGCTATTTTCCTCATTAGGAGGTTCATTTCCTCAACAACATTGAGCAGCTAGTGTCTGCCGGTGTCAGACGTGGTTGGCTGCTTCCTTCTCTCGATTTGTTTCCCTGCCTTCCCTTCTCTACCTCGGTGTTCACCGCGTGCGGCTGTGTGTGGACACTGGAGCTGGGCCTTGACCTCAGGACGGGGCCACAGGCAGGGCCGTGTCTCAGAGCTCGTGTAAATTCCAGACACAAGGAAAGGCAGAGAAGGGAGCGGAACCTCCCTGCAGCCTTTCCTGAGTCTCGTCCTGTGCCTCCATCCAGTCCCCAGGCAGGACTAGCAGCCTCATGATCAACCAGAGGTTCTTAGAACTGACCAGCGATGCAGAATGCCTTGCTGGTCGCAGAGAAGCAGCTGGGAGCTGGTGTCTAGTCCTTTGCTGATTCTGCTTAGACATGTTTTTAAAGCACATACTTTACACACTGAGACAATCTTCAGGGAGCATACCCCTTCTCCTCCTGGGGAGGAGTGGACAACCGCGTTCCAAGCCCGCTGTGGGAGGGAGAGCAGTGCTGTGCTCCTGCTGGAGCGTGAGGACTCAGCGTTGTGGATGCAGGTGGGCCCCTTCCTCCAGAGACCCTGCTTGGACATCCAGCAGCACCTTTTAGTTTTGCCCTTGTCACCTCCTGTGATGGCTGTTGCGTAGGTCACTCATTTTTTTTCAGCTGGTGTCTTATTCCTCATCGTCCTTGGCTTTTACCCTTAATGACAAGTTCTCATAATGCCACAGACAGCTGGTGCATCTCATCGAGGCATTGCTCAGCCTGAATGGCAGGGGTTTATTGTGTCCAGGGCAGCTCTGGTCTTGAGTCCAGTTCGATTGGTCTTGCAGGAAGACCTAGGGAACACAGAGGCACCGGCAGCTCTGGGCCTCCACAGGGACAGGATGAAACCCAAGTGACCCGTCCTCCTCCTCCTTCCTTCCCTACTTCCTCTCCTTGAGAGGGAACCTCCTTCTGCACCTCCTGATAGCTCACTTCCAACCAGAAGGCACCTTTATCTTGCTAAACGTGCCTCTCCCCTTTTGGTGAAGGGCACAGTTTATCCCTGGTTGGCTAGCTTCCTTCTCTCGATTGGGGTTTCCTCATTAGGAGGTTCATTTCCTCAACAACATTGAGCAGCTAGTGTCTGCCGGTGTCAGACGTGGTTGGCTGCTTCCTTCTCTCGATTTGTTTCCCTGCCTTCCCTTCTCTACCTCGGTGTTCACCGCGTGCGGCTGTGTGTGGACACTGGAGCTGGGCCTTGACCTCAGGACGGGGCCACAGGCAGGGCCGTGTCTCAGAGCTCGTGTAAATTCCAGACACAAGGAAAGGCAGAGAAGGGAGCGGAACCTCCCTGCAGCCTTTCCTGAGTCTCGTCCTGTGCCTCCATCCAGTCCCCAGGCAGGACTAGCAGCCTCATGATCAACCAGAGGTTCTTAGAACTGACCAGCGATGCAGAATGCCTTGCTGGTCGCAGAGAAGCAGCTGGGAGCTGGTGTCTAGTCCTTTGCTGATTCTGCTTAGACATGTTTTTAAAGCACATACTTTACACACTGAGACAATCTTCAGGGAGCATACCCCTTCTCCTCCTGGGGAGGAGTGGACAACCGCGTTCCAAGCCCGCTGTGGGAGGGAGAGCAGTGCTGTGCTCCTGCTGGAGCGTGAGGACTCAGCGTTGTGGATGCAGGTGGGCCCCTTCCTCCAGAGACCCTGCTTGGACATCCAGCAGCACCTTTTAGTTTTGCCCTTGTCACCTCCTGTGATGGCTGTTGCGTAGGTCACTCATTTTTTTTCAGCTGGTGTCTTATTCCTCATCGTCCTTGGCTTTTACCCTTAATGACAAGTTCTCATAATGCCACAGACAGCTGGTGCATCTCATCGAGGCATTGCTCAGCCTGAATGGCAGGGGTTTATTGTGTCCAGGGCAGCTCTGGTCTTGAGTCCAGTTCGATTGGTCTTGCAGGAAGACCTAGGGAACACAGAGGCACCGGCAGCTCTGGGCCTCCACAGGGACAGGATGAAACCCAAGTGACCCGTCCTCCTCCTCCTTCCTTCCCCTACTTCCCTCTCCTTGAGAGGGAACCTCCTTCTGCACCTCCTGATAGCTCACTTCCAACCAGAAGGCACCTTTATCTTGCTAAACGTGCCTCTCCCCTTTGGTCAGTTTATTGGAGTGAAGGGCACACTGTAGTCTTTGGTGGATCCAAAGCCCTGGAGTGCCTTCTAAACATTCCAGACTGTTTTCCGATGTGACATTTGACTTCTGTGAAAGCAGCCTGTTTTTTTTTCTCCTGCAGAAAACATACGCTAAGGGCAGCTTTTGTCATACGGTAAATAAGATCCCACACGAATTCCACATGGCCTGCTGTGCCTGGAGTTTTTATAATAAGATGAAGAATGCTGCTGTTTGTGTTCCCACCAGCCTAGAGATCCCCCCACCCCCACTTCTACCAAAGCAGTATTGCAGCACAGAAGTGATGTATTTAAATATACTGATGGAAAGGGGACATTTTCTCTGCACAAACAATTAGAACCATCATGGTAGCCACACTGCAGGTGAAGGTGGACTCTAAGTCTGTGACTTAGGCTAATGTGCTGTTTGTGAGGGAAACTGTTGAAATTCAGGTGGGTGTTGCGGAAGGAATGGGAAGGTCAGAGGCAGGGCTCGGGCGTGGGAGAAAATCATGCCAGACAGAGGCAGAGCCCGCAGAGAAGAGGCAACAGAGAATTAATACACTGCTGTTTTTGAAAAGGAGAAAGTGTCGGTTCACAGAAAGGAAAAGAAAAAGTGCAGAGAACTGTGTTTACATCCAGGCCTCTGTGCTTCTCTCTTCCCGAGGCCCTGTGACGGAGGAGTGCTTCTGCTGGTGGTGTCTGCAGGCTTGTTTCTGTCTCACGTAATAGCCAAGGGCAGGGGCTTCTTGAGACCGCGTGTCCCCCACTCAGCAGAACCTGGCCATGAGATGCCATCCCGGACAGGACTGGGTGTGTGAGTCCCTCCTTCTCTTCAACAGTCTCTGTGTGCTCTTATGTGCAGCCGTGTCCGACTCTGTGCAATCCCATGAATTGCAGCCTACTAGGCTCTCTGTCCATGGGATTCTCCGGGCAGGAATACTGGAATAGGGAGCCATCTCCTCCTCCAGGGGATCTTCCCGACCCAGGGATCAAACCTATCTCCTACATTGTTAGGTGGGTTCTTTACCACTGGGTCTCCTAGGAAACCCCTCTTCAACAGTCTGGTCCTGGCTTTTAGCTTTCCTGTTAGTCTCTCTCATCCACTCCTTCACTGTTCTTCTATGTTCTCCAGCAGCTGTTAAAGCTCTGAAGGGCCACATTCACCTACTGTTTGGTGTTGGTGATGGTGCCTGGTCCAGGCCTCACACGAAATGTTGCTGGGTGTATGTACGTCTTCACCAGCCCCCTCGCTGCCCAGGCCCTGTGTATCCAGATCTGTCTTCCTTTGGAAGTGCGCAAGGACTTCCTGATGCTTCACGATGTCTGTTCACCTTCATTGATTCATTTGACAAACATCTATTACAATGCTTTTTGCAGATACAAGTGCACTTCTGAAGATGATCCTATTAGGAAAGGCCCCCAGTTCTCAAGGATACTGCAGGTTTCTGTCACTGTAATAATCACCCTGAAGCTGAGGAAAGTTACAGCCTATTCTTTGCGGGGGAGTGTATGTTGAGGCTGTGCAGGACCTGAAAGAGTGGAATCTTTAACGGGATAGAGCAGAGTGAGCTGTAGAGCTTAGGTTAACATGCATGTGACTCATGAACTTCATCCAGCAGATACTGGGGCTAGACAGCATATTAAAAAGCAAAGACATCACTTTGTTGACAAAGGTCCATCTAGTCAAAGTTATGGTTTTTTCCAGTAGTCATGTACAGATGTGAGAGCTGGACCATAAAGAAGACTGAGTGCTAAAGAGTTGATGCTTTTTAACTGTGGTGCCGGAGAAGACTCTTGAGAGTCCCTTTAACAGCAAGAAGATCCAAGCAGTCAATTTAAAGGAAATCAACCCTGAATATTCATTAGAAGGACAGATTCTAAAGCTGAAGATCAAATACTTTGACCCCTTTCATCAAATACTTTGATCATTTGAGGAGATGACTCATTGGAAAAGACCCGGGTACTGGGAAAGATTGAGGGCAAAAGGAGAAGGGGGGCAACAGAAGATGAGATGGTTGGATGGCATCATTGACTCAATGGACATGAGACTGAGCAAACTCCGGGAGACAGTGAAAGACAGGGAAGCTGACGAGCAGCAGTCTGTGGCCTCTCAAAGAGACCAACACAACTTAGCGATTGAATACAAATAGTCTTTAGAATTTCTTTAATCCATGTCATGTTTAGAGGGTGACCTCCCCCAGTGAAAGATTATTGAAATATTCTTCTGTTCTTTTCATTTTTACATCTTTATTCCAACTGACATTTATTTCATGATGTGGTTTAAGATAAAAATACAGCTTTATAATACCCGAACAGTTCTTTCACCCTGAAAAGAACCTCGTGTTAATCAGTAGTCATCCCCAGTTTTCCCCTCCCACCAGCCCCTTTGGGCCTTTTGAGTGTTTCATACAGATGTAATGATGCAGTATGTGGCATTTTGCCCCAGTTCTTCAAACATCTATTACAATGCTTTTTGCAGATACAAGTGCACTTCTGAAGATGATCCTATTAGGAAAGGCCCCCAGTTCTCAAGGATACTGCAGGTTTCTGTCACTGTAATAATCACCCTGAAGCTGAGGAAAGTTACAGCCTATTCTTTGCGGGGGAGTGTATGTTGAGGCTGTGCAGGACCTGAAAGAGTGGAATCTTTAACGGGATAGAGCAGAGTGAGCTGTAGAGCTTAGGTTAACATGCATGTGACTCATGAACTTCATCCAGCAGATACTGGGGCTAGACAGCATATTAAAAAGCAAAGACATCACTTTGTTGACAAAGGTCCATCTAGTCAAAGTTATGGTTTTTTCCAGTAGTCATGTACAGATGTGAGAGCTGGACCATAAAGAAGACTGAGTGCTAAAGAGTTGATGCTTTTTAACTGTGGTGCCGGAGAAGACTCTTGAGAGTCCCTTTAACAGCAAGAAGATCCAAGCAGTCAATTTAAAGGAAATCAACCCTGAATATTCATTAGAAGGACAGATTCTAAAGCTGAAGATCAAATACTTTGACCCCTTTCATCAAATACTTTGATCATTTGAGGAGATGACTCATTGGAAAAGACCCGGGTACTGGGAAAGATTGAGGGCAAAAGGAGAAGGGGGGCAACAGAAGATGAGATGGTTGGATGGCATCATTGACTCAATGGACATGAGACTGAGCAAACTCCGGGAGACAGTGAAAGACAGGGAAGCTGACGAGCAGCAGTCTGTGGCCTCTCAAAGAGACCAACACAACTTAGCGATTGAATACAAATAGTCTTTAGAATTTCTTTAATCCATGTCATGTTTAGAGGGTGACCTCCCCCAGTGAAAGATTATTGAAATATTCTTCTGTTCTTTTCATTTTTACATCTTTATTCCAACTGACATTTATTTCATGATGTGGTTTAAGATAAAAATACAGCTTTATAATACCCGAACAGTTCTTTCACCCTGAAAAGAACCTCGTGTTAATCAGTAGTCATCCCCAGTTTTCCTCCCACCAGCCTTTGCCACCACCAGCCTACTTTCTGTGTCTGTGGGTTGGCCTTTTTTGAGTGTTTCATACAGATGTAATGATGCAGTATGTGGCATTTTGTGTCTGACTTCATCCACGTAAGATGATGTCATCCAGACTTATTCATGTTGCAGTCACACTTTGTTCTTTTTAATGGCTGAGAAATGTTGTTTTCTGTGAACAGGCCACAGTTTGTTCATTTATTCACTGGTGGATGTTTGGGCCATTTCTGTTCTTTGGTTGTTATGACATAATGCTGCTCTGAATGTTGACAAGTTTTTACTGACGTATGTATTTTTAGTTCTCTGGGGCGTGAGAATTCTGGTGACTCTGCATTTTGCATTTTAAGGAGCCGCCAGACGACTCTAAAGCAGCTGAGCCCCTTTCCATCCCCCCAGTGATACGTGGAAACTCAGGTTCTCTGCCTTTTCCCATGCTTATTGTTGTTGTTCTTGCTGTTTTTGGTCTTTCTTTGGGTCCCTCCGCTCTTGCTCTTGTTGGTCTTTCTGATGACAGCCATCCTCCTGGTTGTGAAGGGCTGTCTCATCAGGGTTTTCATTTATATTTCCCTGATGACTAATAGGGAAGAGCCGACTCACTGGAAAAGGCCCTGATGCTAGGACAGATTGAAGGCAGAAGAAGAAAGGGGTTCCAGAAGACGAGATGACTGGATGGCATCAATGAACATGAGTTTGAGCGAACCCTGGGAGATATGAAGGACAGGGAAGCCTGGTGTTCATGGAGTCACAAAGAGTCAGATACGACTGAGCAACCGAACTGAACTGAACGGCTAATAATGCTGAACATCTTTTCATGGGCTTATTGGCCGTTTTTATATAACCTTGAGACAAATATCTGTTCACATCCTATATCCATTTTGTAATTCAGTTGTCTTATTTGGATTGTAGCATTTCTTTATGCTTTTTTTTTTTTTTAAGATTTATTTATTTATTTATTTTGCGTGGGGGTCGGGTTGGGGAGGGAGGGGAGCGGGCGGGCCACTTCTATTGGTCTTTCATTTCTCTGTTTTCATCCGTCTTTGTTCTTTGGCTCCTGCGGGCCTCCCATCATGTTGGCGTCTGTTGTCGCAGAGCGCCACCTCTGGGCGCATGCGCTCCAGAGCTCCGGCTCGGCGACTGGACATATCAGTCCAGCCACTCCGCGGCACGTGGGATCTTCCCAGGCCAGGGATCGAACCGGCGCCCCTTGCACTGCAAGGCGGTGTCCTTATCCACTGGACCACCAGGGGAAGCCCTCTTTATGCTTTTTAAAAAATAGGTTTATTAGTATCTTTCTTCCATTTTCTTTTTTCTCATGTAC
The DNA here is from genome assembly GCA_022376925.1 of Tragulus kanchil. NCBI lineage: Eukaryota > Metazoa > Chordata > Mammalia > Artiodactyla > Tragulidae > Tragulus > Tragulus kanchil. The sequence goes on from JAIOJX010000032.1 coordinate 23,623,641, forward strand.
TTTTACTCTGAACTGATTAGATATTGAAGACATCAATCCTATTTCTGACTAATTATTGCAAATATTTGCTCCAGCGCATTTGTCTTTTTTTCCCAGTATAAAAAATTTGGCATAGTAAGATTTATTGTCCTTTTTCCCTTTGTGGCTATTTCATTGCATTTAAAAGTTTTTCCCTTTTCATCTCCTGTCATCACTCCCACCCCTGGCCCCACTGCCTCCTGATCTGGTTCATTTTCTGTTCTTTCTGGCTTTTGTTTTCTGATGACAGCCATCCTCCTGGTTGTGAAGGGCTGTCTCATCAGGGTTTTCATTTATATTTCCCTGATGACTAATAGGAAGAGCCGACTCACTGGAAAAGGCCCTGATGCTAGGACAGATTGAAGGCAGAAGAAGAAAGGGGTTCCAGAAGACGAGATGACTGGATGGCATCAATGAACATGAGTTTGAGCGAACCCTGGGAGATATGAAGGACAGGGAAGCCTGGTGTTCATGGAGTCACAAAGAGTCAGATACGACTGAGCAACCGAACTGAACTGAACGGCTAATAATGCTGAACATCTTTTCATGGGCTTATTGGCCGTTTTTATATAACCTTGAGACAAATATCTGTTCACATCCTATATCCATTTTGTAATTCAGTTGTCTTATTTGGATTGTAGCATTTCTTTATGCTTTTTTTTTTTTTTTAAGATTTATTTATTTATTTATTTTGCGTGGGGGTCGGGTTGGGGAGGGAGGGGAGCGGGCGGGCCACTTCTATTGGTCTTTCATTTCTCTGTTTTCATCCGTCTTTGTTCTTTGGCTCCTGCGGGCCTCCCATCATGTTGGCGTCTGTTGTCGCAGAGCGCCACCTCTGGGCGCATGCGCTCCAGAGCTCCGGCTCGGCGACTGGACATATCAGTCCAGCCACTCCGCGGCACGTGGGATCTTCCCAGGCCAGGGATCGAACCGGCGCCCCTTGCACTGCAAGGCGGTGTCCTTATCCACTGGACCACCAGGGGAAGCCCTCTTTATGCTTTTTAAAAAATAGGTTTATTAGTATCTTTCTTCCATTTTCTTTTTTCTCATGTACTTTTTACTCTGAACTGATTAGATATTGAAGACATCAATCCTATTTCTGACTAATTATTGCAAATATTTGCTCCAGCGCATTTGTCTTTTTTTCCCAGTATAAAAAATTTGGCATAGTAAGATTTATTGTCCTTTTTCCCTTTGTGGCTATTTCATTGCATTTAAAAGTTTTTCCCTTTTCATCTCCTGTCATCACTCCCACCCCTGGCCCCACTGCCTCCTGATCTGGTTCATTTTCTGTTCTTTCTGGCTTTTGTTGTTTAGTCACTCAGTCGTGTCTGACTCTTTGGGATCCCATGGACTGTAGCCCACCAGGCTCCTCTGTCCAGGGGATTCTCTAGAGAAGAATACTGAAGTAGGTTGCCGTTTCCTCCTCCAGCGGATCTTCCCTACTTAGGGATTGAGCTCACTTTTCATTATGTCTCCTGCATTGGCCGGAGGATTCTATGCTGCTGAGCCACCTAGGAAGCCCACTCCTTCCGGCTTACTTGTTTAACTTTTAACACCCAAGTCTTCAGTTCCTGTGTAGTTCATTGTCAGGTACAGTATGATGCAAAGATAAGAATCCTTCCCCTAACCCCACCCCCCTTTCCAGCTGCTAGCCCTTGTCCTTGTAAAGCTTACTGATTTGATACTCTGCTCCTGTTGCTGGCTTTACCATAGATTAATTCTCTTATATAACAGGATTTATTTCTCTGTTGTCTGTTCTGCTTCATTTGGCTTCTTCCTTATGTTTTATTAGTTATACCTTTATATCATGTCTGATATCCAGCAGGTCTCATTATTATCATATCTGTCAGTTTACCTCATAAATCTTTTTTATTACTAGATTTTTGTACCATTTGTACTTTGGAGTCATTTACATTCCTTTGAAAAAGATATTTGGGTTTTTTTTTTTCTCTTTGCACTGTGTCAAAGACACTTGAGATTGACTTGCATTTTATAGTGTTTAGTTCCGCTCAACAGCTGGGCATGTCCCATTTCTTGACTTAAAGAAATACATAAGTATAAGTAAAAACTAAGAAAATAATGATTAACTTTTGTCTTTGTTTTCATATAAGTCCATGTATAGTTGGCTAAAGTTATTCCTTGATACTGTGTTTCATATTTTCACACTTTTGTAAGCTAGAGCCCTAAGGTATTCTTTTTATTTATTTTCGGCTGTGCTGGGTCTCTGTTGCTGCGCAGACTTTTCTCTAGTTGGGGCAAGCAGGGGCTACTCTCTAGTTGCAGTGTTCGGGCTTCTCATTGTGGTGGCTTCTCTTCTTTCAGAGCACTGGCTCTAGGCGCTCAAGCTTCAGTAGCTGCAGCAGGTGGGCTCAGTTCTTGTGGCTTCTAGGCTCTAGAAAACAGACTCATTGCTTGTGACCCACAGGCTTATTTGTTCCAAGGCATGTAGGATCTTCCCGGACCAGGGATCGAACCTGTGTCTCTTGCATTGGCAAGTGGATTCTTTACCATTGAACCACCAGGGAAGCTGCCCTATGGTATTATTGAGACCTGTTTTATCCCAAATTGGATAGATGGAGGTTTCCTGTTTTGCTCTGATTGGCAGGTATGTGGCTTGTGTTCCTTGCTGAAGGAAGGCTGCTGTAACAGACTACCACGCAGTCCTGGAGGCTGGAGGTCCAGACCTTGGCAGGGCTGCCCTCCCTGCAGGAGGCCAGGAGAGACCCTGCCCCTTGTCCCTTCTGGTTTGGATGGCTGCCCAGCATTCTTGGGCATGCCGCACGGGTGTGCTGGGCTGGTAGCCTCTGCTCTCCAGCCTCTTGCAGAGCTTCACACCCTTCTCCCCTGCTTCTCTTCTACCTCCTCTGCCTCCCTCGTGCAAGGAAGGTCACGTGCTGGATTTACAGCCTCCTATCTCATATTCCTTGATGACAACTGTAGAGACCAATTTTTCCAAATAAGGGCACATTTGACAGGGTCTGGGGATCAAAGTGTGACCTGCCTCTTGGGCTACCATCCACCCACTGCAGAAGCCACCCCCGGGTTGCCAGCACAGAGACTGTCTGTCTTGTTACAGCTTTTTGGTGCTTCTCTGTCTTTTTTGTGTTTCTGTTAGTGTAGGAGAGTGTGGAGACCCTCTCGTGGGCCTCAATTCTTGAAAAAGGACAAAGAAGAATGTAAGGTTTTACCTGTTGCAGGAAGGTTTGTTAAGGAAATAAAGACCAACATGACTGAGCGCACAGGGAGGAAGAACAGAGAGGACACCATAGGAGAGAGGGTGGTCATAGCAGGGCAAGCAGTTTGCTGGGGGACAGTTTTTAAGCCAGGGCAGCTTGCATAGTCCAGGGGGTTGTAGATTGACAGCTGGAGGTTATGTAACAAGATGCTCTATCGGCACGTTTTTCCCGTAATTGTCTGCTGTAATTAGATGTATGTATTCATGGAATATTTATGAGCAGTTAATAAGTCCTTGTGGCTTCTAGGCTCTAGAAAACAGACTCATTGCTTGTGACCCACAGGCTTATTTGTTCCAAGGCATGTAGGATCTTCCCGGACCAGGGATCGAACCTGTGTCTCTTGCATTGGCAAGTGGATTCTTTACCATTGAACCACCAGGGAAGCTGCCCTATGGTATTATTGAGACCTGTTTTATCCCAAATTGGATAGATGGAGGTTTCCTGTTTTGCTCTGATTGGCAGGTATGTGGCTTGTGTTCCTTGCTGAAGGAAGGCTGCTGTAACAGACTACCACGCAGTCCTGGAGGCTGGAGGTCCAGACCTTGGCAGGGCTGCCCTCCCTGCAGGAGGCCAGGAGAGACCCTGCCCCTTGTCCCTTCTGGTTTGGATGGCTGCCCAGCATTCTTGGGCATGCCGCACGGGTGTGCTGGGCTGGTAGCCTCTGCTCTCCAGCCTCTTGCAGAGCTTCACACCCTTCTCCCCTGCTTCTCTTCTACCTCCTCTGCCTCCCTCGTGCAAGGAAGGTCACGTGCTGGATTTACAGCCTCCTATCTCATATTCCTTGATGACAACTGTAGAGACCAATTTTTCCAAATAAGGGCACATTTGACAGGGTCTGGGGATCAAAGTGTGACCTGCCTCTTGGGCTACCATCCACCCACTGCAGAAGCCACCCCCGGGTTGCCAGCACAGAGACTGTCTGTCTTGTTACAGCTTTTTGGTGCTTCTCTGTCTTTTTTGTGTTTCTGTTAGTGTAGGAGAGTGTGGAGACCCTCTCGTGGGCCTCAATTCTTGAAAAAGGACAAAGAAGAATGTAAGGTTTTACCTGTTGCAGGAAGGTTTGTTAAGGAAATAAAGACCAACATGACTGAGCGCACAGGGAGGAAGAACAGAGAGGACACCATAGGAGAGAGGGTGGTCATAGCAGGGCAAGCAGTTTGCTGGGGGACAGTTTTTAAGCCAGGGCAGCTTGCATAGTCCAGGGGGTTGTAGATTGACAGCTGGAGGTTATGTAACAAGATGCTCTATCGGCACGTTTTTCCCGTAATTGTCTGCTGTAATTAGATGTATGTATTCATGGAATATTTATGAGCAGTTAATAAGTCCAATGAAGGCAGAAGGTTACTTAAGTGCAACATAGCGTGAGGAGTGCTCATGTGCCAGAACACTGTGAGGTGTACACATGTGCCAGAGTAGGAAGGTCCTGCTGGTCCATGGTAGGGGGTTTTATGGCCCGCAATTTTAGGAGGACTGGTTGGCCTATCAGGGTGAGGGTGGAGAAATGGTAAATTTCTCGGTAGGTTTAGGTAGCTGTTGGTCGGTTAGCTGAAGGGCTGCCTCTCAGTTGCTCTCACCTAACTTCCTGCCTATCGTTTCTGTATTTTCTATTATATTTTGCACACGGATTTAACGTTTGGTAACTATATATTTTTTCCGCGTACTTACCTGATTTCTTTTGAAACTGTCGTGACTCGAGAATGGACTGGTCGTCTCTCCATGTGTTATTAATGGAGGGGAAGCAGTGAGACGTGTCCAGTTCCTTCTTCCTGCTTCATGGGAACCAGGTGGTGAGGTGGAGACAGCGAAGGACCGCCTGCAGGAGGTGCAGGTGTGTTGTCGCTCCCTCAGTGAGCTCTGCCTCTCTTAGGGAAAACTACCGTGGCCTGGCTGTCCTGGCAGGATAGCATTCATTGCTTCTGTCAGCAAAGGCCATTCATTTCAGAAGGTCTAGGTTTTAATGTAAGGAAATGCCATGATCTGGAAAACAAGAACATTTAGTAACCTTGTCAGATCACATTTTACAGAGCTCTGAACTTATTTTTAGAATGCACATGTATTTATTTTAGTTTTGATATGTTGATAAATAACCACAGGGTATCCATTCCTCTTATTAAATTTTGTAGCATGGCCATTGTGTTAAATACGAAGCTTGTAGAAAAAAAATGGAGCCACTTTGATGTGAATATTTCTATTTAACCTTTATATGTTTTTAATTAAAATTCTATTGAGATAATTGTTCACATGCAGTTATAAAAATCAATACAGAGAACTCCCTTGTATACTTTATCTGGTTTCCCTAGTTATAATATTTTATCGAAGCACAGTTTACTATCACAACCAGGATACTGGCATGATAGAATCCACTGATATTACTCTGATTGCCTCAGTTTTATTTGTGTGTGTACGCATTAAGTTCTGTGCAATTTTATCATCATGCAGCCTGTGTAGGCCTGTATCTGCCACTACAGTCAAGGTACTATTTCCAACAACACAAAATCTCTCATGTCGCCTTTTTATAACCACATGCAACTTTCTCCCTTCCCCTGGCCCATCCCTAACCCCCAACAGCAGCTAATTATTCTAAGATGTTATCATCTGCAGTGTCATATAAATGGAATCAAGCGTTCAGTGCAGACTAAACCTTTTCGGATTGGTTTAGTTCGCTTGACATAATTTCTCAGCCAAGTTTTTGCAGATATACATTGACTTTTCCTTTTTATTAACAAATAATATTCCCTGACATAGCTGGAATCCAGTTTATTTTACTCATCTTCCTAAGAACACCAGGACTGAGTCTAGTCTAGGCTCTTATAAGTAATGCTGCTATGATTATTCATGTACAAGTTCTTTGTGCATGTCCGTTTTTATTTTGCTGAGATAAATGTCCAAGAGTGCAGTTTCTGGGTGTACTAACTGCATGTTTACAAGAAACTGCCAAGCATTTTTAGAGTGGCTCTACCATACAGTGCTCTCATCAGTGGTGTCTGCTGTGCACTCAGTAGCTCAGTCATGGCCGACTCTGCAACTTCATGGACTGTGGCCTGCCAGGCTCCTCTGTCCATGGGATTCTCCAGGCAAGAATTCTGGGGTGAGGCTTCCCTGGTGGTCCAGTGGGTAAGGATACCACCTTGCAGTGCAAAGGGCGCCAGTTCAATCCCTGTCCTGGGAAGATCCCACATGCCGTGGAGCGGCTGGACCGATGTGTCCAATTACCGAGCCAGAGCTCTGCAGCGCATGCGCCCAGAGCCAGTGCTCTGCGACAACAGAGGCCACTGTGATGGGAGGCCCACAGGGGCCAAAGAACAAAGATGAATGAAAATAGATAAATGAAAGACCAATAGCAGTGGCCCACCTGCCCCTCTTCCTCCCCACCCCCCCCCCCCCCAAAAAAAAAAAAAACAAAAACAAAAAAAGAATGCGGGGGTGGGTTGCCATTTCCTCCTCCAGGGAATCTTCCCAACCCAGGAATAGAACCCACATCTTCTGTACTGAGAGAAAGATTCTTTACCACTGAGCACCTAGGAAGCCGTTGATTGGTGTTAATTCCTACTTAAATGTTTGTTAGAATTCCCCAGTGAATGCTTCTGGCCCTGGAAATTTATCTTTTGGAAGCTTTAAAGTCAGATAATAATTTTTAAAGGATGATAAGACTATTCAGATCAACTATTGTATCTTGGTTGAATTTTGGTGGTTTGTGGTTTTTGAAGCATGTGGTTTGTTTTTTCTGAGTTCTCAAATTTCTGGGAACTTTGTTCATGGGATGCTCTTGTTATCACTTGCTGTGGGATCTGTACCAATGTCCTTTATTTCATTTCTACTGTGGGGTTCTTTTGTATGTGTTTTCTCTATTTTTACCAGTCTTGCTAGAGATTGGTTTCAGTCCATGGGTTGAGAAGATCCTCTGGAGAAGGAAATGGCAACCCACTCCAGTATTCTTGCCTGGAGAATCCCATGGGCAGAGAGCCTGGCAGGCTACAGTCTAGGAGGTCACAAAGAGTCGGACCGGATTCAGTAACTGTTGCCATTCATTTGCTCAGTCATGTCTGACTCTTTGCAAGCTCCTGGACTGCAGCATGCTAGGGTTCCCTGCCCTTCACCATCTCCTGGACTTGATGAAATTTATGTCCATTGAGTCGGTGATGCCATCCAATCATCTCATCCTCTGTCGCCCCTTCTTCTCCTGCCCCCAGTCTATGCCAGTATCAGGGTCTTTTCCAGTGAGTTGTCTCTTCTCAGCAGGTGGCCAAAGTATTGAAGCTTTAGCTTCAGCATCAGCCCTTCCAATGAATATTTGGGGTTGATCTCTTTACTCCCCCAAGAACAAGCCTTCTGGTTTTTACTTTTGTCTTCCTGTTTTTAATTTTACTGGTTATTGCTCTTATCTGTGTGATTTCCATCGGTTCACTTCAGGCTGATATTGCTATCTTCCCCCACTACTCCAACAAAAAGAAAGGGGGTGTGCATTTCAGGCAGTGGCCCACCTGCCCCCCAAAAAAAAACAAAAAAAAAAGAATGCGGGGTGGGTTGCCATTTCTCCTCCAGGGAATCTTCCCAACCCAGGAATAGAACCCACATCTTCTGTACTGAGAGAAAGATTCTTTACCACTGAGCACCTAGGAAGCCGTTGATTGGTGTTAATTCCTACTTAAATGTTTGTTAGAATTCCCCAGTGAATGCTTCTGGCCCTGGAAATTTATCTTTTGGAAGCTTTAAAGTCAGATAATAATTTTTAAAGGATGATAAGACTATTCAGATCAACTATTGTATCTTGGTTGAATTTTGGTGGTTTGGGGTTTTTGAAGCATGTGGTTTGTTTTTTCTGAGTTCTCAAATTTCTGGGAACTTTGTTCATGGGATGCTCTTGTTATCACTTGCTGTGGGATCTGTACCAATGTCCTTTATTTCATTTCTACTGTGGGGTTCTTTTGTATGTGTTTTCTCTATTTTTACCAGTCTTGCTAGAGATTGGTTTCAGTCCATGGGTTGAGAAGATCCTCTGGAGAAGGAAATGGCAACCCACTCCAGTATTCTTGCCTGGAGAATCCCATGGGCAGAGAGCCTGGCAGGCTACAGTCTAGGAGGTCACAAAGAGTCGGACCGGATTCAGTAACTGTTGCCATTCATTTGCTCAGTCATGTCTGACTCTTTGCAAGCTCCTGGACTGCAGCATGCTAGGGTTCCTGCCCTTCACCATCTCCTGGACTTGATGAAATTTATGTCCATTGAGTCGGTGATGCCATCCAATCATCTCATCCTCTGTCGCCCCTTCTTCTCCTGCCCCCAGTCTATGCCAGTATCAGGGTCTTTTCCAGTGAGTTGTCTCTTCTCAGCAGGTGGCCAAAGTATTGAAGCTTTAGCTTCAGCATCAGCCCTTCCAATGAATATTTGGGGTTGATCTCTTTACTCCCCCAAGAACAAGCCTTCTGGTTTTTACTTTTGTCTTCCTGTTTTTAATTTTACTGGTTATTGCTCTTATCTGTGTGATTTCCATCGGTTCACTTCAGGCTGATATTGCTATCTTCCCCCACTACTCCTCAGTTTCTTGAGGTAGGAAGTTAGGTTACTAATTTTGAGACCTTTCTGCGTTTTCCATTTAAGTAGTTAGTGATAAAGACTTTCCTCTTAGCTATTGCTGACACTCTACCCCACATATTTGATATGTTGCTTTTTAATTTTCATTTAGTTCTATGTATTTTGAAATTTTGAGATGTCATCTTTGACACACTAGTTATTTATAAATGTTATTTTACTTTCACGTGATTAAAGATTTTCTTGTCTTACTATTTTCTAGGTTGATTTCATTTTGGCAGATAGCATGATTGCAGCTATTTAAAATTTTTTAAGCCATGGTTCATGGCCCAACATGTCATTGCTCAGTGAATGTTCCCAGAGTGCTTGAAAAGTATGTGTGTTCTGCCAAGGCTGGGCTATTGTCACGCATGCCAGTGAGAGCCTGATCCATCTTAGACTGTGTCAGCCTTTTCTGTGCTTCCTCATCTTCTGTCTAGTAGTTCTCAGTTGCTGAGAAGAACCTGCGGTTCCTAACTGCAGAGGTGGGCTTGTCAATTCCTCTTTTCATTTTTTTTTTTTTTTTGGGGGGGGGGGGGGGGGGGGGGGGGGGGGCCACTTCTGTTGGTCTTTTGTTTATTCAATTTCATCCATCTTGGTTCTTTGGCCCATGTGGGCCTCCCATTGCAGTGGCCTCTGTTGTCGCAGAGCATCGGCTCTGGGCGCATGTGCTCCAGAGCTCCAGCTCAGTAGTCAGACACATCGGTCCCACCGCTCCGCGGCATGTGGGATCTTCCCAGGCCAGGGATCGAACTGGCGCCCTTTGCACTGCAAGGCGGTGTCCTTACCCACTGGACTACTAGGGAAGCCCTCTCTTTTCATTTTTTACCAGTTTTTGCTTCAAGCATTTTGAGGGTCTGTTGTTTGGTGCATGGATTGTCTGTGGGGATGTTATCTGGAACAGATCTCGGGGTCTGACTGCAGTGTTAGGGGAGAACACTCCCTGACCCGTGCTGTCTCTTTGTCCTTGTGTGTTTAGAACTTAGTGTCACTTCAGTGAGATTTAGAAGAGAGAATAAACACCTCTGTAAATGTGGGCTTAAATTGTAAGGAGTTGTTAAAACATTACAAACTGGTTTAGTGTCCTTCTTGTGAGGATTTTGGGTGTCCATTTGGTCAGTTCTCATTCTTAGCCTGATGATAGCGTTTGACCTGGTTCACAGTTGACCAGTCTCTCCTCTGTCAAACATCAGCCTCATTTGGCTTCCAAGATACTGTCCTCCGTCTCGTTGGTTCCTCACTTGTAGTCACCTAGGCTCCCTCCCCTTTAACCCTGGTGTGCTTGGTCCTGGGTGTCATCAGTGCATTCACCCCCCATGCCCTACTGAGCTCAGCACCAGTGGCTTCAGGAGAACCTCACACTGATGATCTCTGAATCTGCCCTGGACCTCAAGTCTGGTCACATTTCCCGAGCTGAACCCTCATTTCTCCGTGGACGTCCACAGGAATCTCCTGCACAACACGTCCCAGAGTAGGTGGTGATGTCAGCCCCCAGAACGTGGTTCTTCTACACAGTTTATGATCTTACTTGATGGAGGTTCCACACTTTCAGTAGCTCAGGTCAAAAATCTTTTCTACAGCTAATGTTTGGCCTGTTTTTCTTTCTTATTGTTTCTGTCTCTCCCCTGCAGTGGAAGCTGTGTAGCGGAAAGACTTTGTGTATGCTCTCCATGGCCAGGTTGTCAGCTCGTAGAACATAACAGATGCTTGCTCATTGAGTTGGTTCTAGAAATTAGCTGGTGTAATCCTTACAATGGTGACTTGACTCTTCCAAGCACCTTACACTGATACAGAAGTGAAAACTAGGCACAACATCAAATAGCCAAGGAGCATATCAACAATAAAAGGAGGCAAAATGTAATTCTTAAAAAAAAAAGAGCAGATGTTTATTGAGTGCTCATGGACTGTCTCGTTTGTGAGCTCACTGAGTCCTTCCTTGTGACTCAAGCCTACAGAAGCAGTGGTCCTCACCTTTACTGAGAAGAGCACTGGCTTAGAGCAGTGGGTGGAGTGTCTATACACAGGCAGGGGAGAACACTCCTGACCCGTGCTGTCTCTTTGTCCTTGTGTGTTTAGAACTTAGTGTCACTTCAGTGAGATTTAGAAGAGAGAATAAACACCTCTGTAAATGTGGGCTTAAATTGTAAGGAGTTGTTAAAACATTACAAACTGGTTTAGTGTCCTTCTTGTGAGGATTTTGGGTGTCCATTTGGTCAGTTCTCATTCTTAGCCTGATGATAGCGTTTGACCTGGTTCACAGTTGACCAGTCTCTCCTCTGTCAAACATCAGCCTCATTTGGCTTCCAAGATACTGTCCTCCGTCTCGTTGGTTCCTCACTTGTAGTCACCTAGGCTCCCTCCCCTTTAACCCTGGTGTGCTTGGTCCTGGGTGTCATCAGTGCATTCACCCCCCATGCCCTACTGAGCTCAGCACCAGTGGCTTCAGGAGAACCTCACACTGATGATCTCTGAATCTGCCCTGGACCTCAAGTCTGGTCACATTTCCCGAGCTGAACCCTCATTTCTCCGTGGACGTCCACAGGAATCTCCTGCACAACACGTCCCAGAGTAGGTGGTGATGTCAGCCCCCAGAACGTGGTTCTTCTACACAGTTTATGATCTTACTTGATGGAGGTTCCACACTTTCAGTAGCTCAGGTCAAAAATCTTTTCTACAGCTAATGTTTGGCCTGTTTTTCTTTCTTATTGTTTCTGTCTCTCCCCTGCAGTGGAAGCTGTGTAGCGGAAAGACTTTGTGTATGCTCTCCATGGCCAGGTTGTCAGCTCGTAGAACATAACAGATGCTTGCTCATTGAGTTGGTTCTAGAAATTAGCTGGTGTAATCCTTACAATGGTGACTTGACTCTTCCAAGCACCTTACACTGATACAGAAGTGAAAACTAGGCACAACATCAAATAGCCAAGGAGCATATCAACAATAAAAAGGAGGCAAAATGTAATTCTTAAAAAAAAAAAAAAGAGCAGATGTTTATTGAGTGCTCATGGACTGTCTCGTTTGTGAGCTCACTGAGTCCTTCCTTGTGACTCAAGCCTACAGAAGCAGTGGTCCTCACCTTTACTGAGAAGAGCACTGGCTTAGAGCAGTGGGTGGAGTGTCTATACACAGGCAGCACGCATTTGGGAAAGCCGGGGCCGTTACACAGCTCTGCTGGCTGGAAATCACACATGCATTTAGCATTCCAGAAGTGAAAATTTCTTCTCACATATGGCAAAGAAATGTGTAAATTAAGAAAAGGGATTATTCTTTTTGCTGTGGGCAACAGGTGTCAAGGGAACAGCAAAGTGGTTCTTCCTGATTTCCTCGTCAGAGGTTAGCCTTCATGATCATACATTCAGTCTCCCTTTATATGATGTTGGGAAGCTATGACTTGCTCCGATATCCATCCCTTTTTAGAGTTTATCAGAAGATCAGATAATCCTGGGACCTCCCTGGTGGTCCAGTGGCTAACCATGCTCCCTATGCAGGGGGGCCCAGATTCTGTCCCTGGTCAGGAACTAGATCTCACATGCCACAACTAGGAGCTCACATGCTGCAATGCCCCCCAGCACAGCCAAATAAATAAATAAGAAACTGAAATAAAATGAAGAATAAAGTTACATAATGGGGAAAAAAAAGTCATAAAACCTCTCTCCATCCCTTCCACCTCTAGAAATAGCCATATTTATAGGAACTCTTGATGGATCTCTGAACGTTAGAAGCCCTGGATAGACCCAGCTTTATTATGGATAGTGCATTCTAGACATTGGAAGGCAGAGACCACAGACTCAAGTTTGAGTCTCAGTCAAAGCTGAGTTATGGTCAGTAAGGATATAGGATTTTGAAAAACCACAGACTCATTTAAAATTTGAAAGAAATGAGCATAGTCATTCAAATCAGCTCCCCGGGTTGTCAGCTCGTAGAACATAACAGATGCTTGCTCATTGAGTTGGTTCTAGAAATTAGCTGGTGTAATCCTTACAATGGTGACTTGACTCTTCCAAGCACCTTACACTGATACAGAAGTGAAAACTAGGCACAACATCAAATAGCCAAGGAGCATATCAACAATAAAAAGGAGGCAAAATGTAATTCTTAAAAAAAAAAAAAAGAGCAGATGTTTATTGAGTGCTCATGGACTGTCTCGTTTGTGAGCTCACTGAGTCCTTCCTTGTGACTCAAGCCTACAGAAGCAGTGGTCCTCACCTTTACTGAGAAGAGCACTGGCTTAGAGCAGTGGGTGGAGTGTCTATACACAGGCAGCACGCATTTGGGAAAGCCGGGGCCGTTACACAGCTCTGCTGGCTGGAAATCACACATGCATTTAGCATTCCAGAAGTGAAAATTTCTTCTCACATATGGCAAAGAAATGTGTAAATTAAGAAAAGGGATTATTCTTTTTGCTGTGGGCAACAGGTGTCAAGGGAACAGCAAAGTGGTTCTTCCTGATTTCCTCGTCAGAGGTTAGCCTTCATGATCATACATTCAGTCTCCCTTTATATGATGTTGGGAAGCTATGACTTGCTCCGATATCCATCCCTTTTTAGAGTTTATCAGAAGATCAGATAATCCTGGGACCTCCCTGGTGGTCCAGTGGCTAACCATGCTCCCTATGCAGGGGGGCCCAGATTCTGTCCCTGGTCAGGGAACTAGATCTCACATGCCACAACTAGGAGCTCACATGCTGCAATGCCCCCCAGCACAGCCAAATAAATAAATAAGAAACTGAAATAAAATGAAGAATAAAGTTACATAATGGGGAAAAAAAAGTCATAAAACCTCTCTCCATCCCTTCCACCTCTAGAAATAGCCATATTTATAGGAACTCTTGATGGATCTCTGAACGTTAGAAGCCCTGGATAGACCCAGCTTTATTATGGATAGTGCATTCTAGACATTGGAAGGCAGAGACCACAGACTCAAGTTTGAGTCTCAGTCAAAGCTGAGTTATGGTCAGTAAGGATATAGAGTATATTTTTGATGATAAATATTATTTTATCCAGCAGCTTACAATCATTTAAAATTATGAAAGAAAACTTGACCTTTCCAAAAAAAAATCTAAAGACTTTATTTAGTAATCCTGCTACTTCTGGTTGGAAAGTTGGAACACAAATCAGGACTTTCTAACTTACACACCATAAAACTTCACTAAGTCAGGCTAACTGAGCGCAGAGTAAGTTGGAATTAGTCAAAGTAAAAATGATAGTGTATAAAGAAATGCAACCTTTCTCTGCTTTCCTGATGCTGTAACTCCAGTTCAGTGGTAGCTAAGTGCTGCAAAATGTAGGTCCTGGAGGGCGGAGCTCTGTTTAGTGAGCAGTTAGGGATTGGTTCTAATCAGCAGGTTGTTTGTACACAGGTATCAATTATCTCTGGTGGGGTAAATATTTTTGCTGAAATATTTGCCCCTGCCCTTCTGCCTGGTAAGCTTTTTTGTCAAGGACTCAACAGACTCAACTCCAGCCCAGCTGTCCAGGGCCAATGGGGCTCAGCGCCCCGACTGTCCTGTCTCTGTGAAGCCCAGGAACCCTACCAGCCTTGCCTCCCCTTCTTGTCCACTGCAAGCAGCCATGTGCATCCTTGGTAGGTAGGCTTTTCTGTTTGCTCTTGGGAAATGCCAGCTCCTGCCCTCGAACTGGTGGTCCACCCTTTGAAATGTTCTCCCAGGACCTTGAAATACAGGAACTTATTCTTAGGATTTGTGTGTCAGATATTACCCTCCCACTGAGCTGCCTCCTGGGCACGCCTTGCCCAAGCGCCCACCCAAGCAAACTCTGCTTCCCTCACCCCGAGCTGCTCTGAGCCCTCACTCTGTGGGTCTTACCTCTCTCACCGTCTCCTTCTTTAGGAGGAGAGATTCGTCCTTTTTACTCTTTCTCATTTCCCAAACATGCCATATTTATAGGAACTCTTGATGGATCTCTGAACGTTAGAAGCCCTGGATAGACCCAGCTTTATTATGGATAGTGCATTCTAGACATTGGAAGGCAGAGACCACAGACTCAAGTTTGAGTCTCAGTCAAAGCTGAGTTATGGTCAGTAAGGATATAGAGTATATTTTTGATGATAAATATTATTTTATCCAGCAGCTTACAATCATTTAAAATTATGAAAGAAAACTTGACCTTTCCAAAAAAAAATCTAAAGACTTTATTTAGTAATCCTGCTACTTCTGGTTGGAAAGTTGGAACACAAATCAGGACTTTCTAACTTACACACCATAAAACTTCACTAAGTCAGGCTAACTGAGCGCAGAGTAAGTTGGAATTAGTCAAAGTAAAAATGATAGTGTATAAAGAAATGCAACCTTTCTCTGCTTTCCTGATGCTGTAACTCCAGTTCAGTGGTAGCTAAGTGCTGCAAAATGTAGGTCCTGGAGGGCGGAGCTCTGTTTAGTGAGCAGTTAGGGATTGGTTCTAATCAGCAGGTTGTTTGTACACAGGTATCAATTATCTCTGGTGGGGTAAATATTTTTGCTGAAATATTTGCCCCTGCCCTTCTGCCTGGTAAGCTTTTTTGTCAAGGACTCAACAGACTCAACTCCAGCCCAGCTGTCCAGGGCCAATGGGGCTCAGCGCCCCGACTGTCCTGTCTCTGTGAAGCCCAGGAACCCTACCAGCCTTGCCTCCCCTTCTTGTCCACTGCAAGCAGCCATGTGCATCCTTGGTAGGTAGGCTTTTCTGTTTGCTCTTGGGAAATGCCAGCTCCTGCCCTCGAACTGGTGGTCCACCCTTTGAAATGTTCTCCCAGGACCTTGAAATACAGGAACTTATTCTTAGGATTTGTGTGTCAGATATTACCCTCCCACTGAGCTGCCTCCTGGGCACGCCTTGCCCAAGCGCCCACCCAAGCAAACTCTGCTTCCCTCACCCCGAGCTGCTCTGAGCCCTCACTCTGTGGGTCTTACCTCTCTCACCGTCTCCTTCTTTAGGAGGAGAGATTCGTCCTTTTTACTCTTTCTCATTTCCCAAACATGCAGAGTGGTGTCTGGCATCTAATATGGGAACATTGGTGGATGGTGAAGAATGCTTCATATTCACAGTGGTGGGTGCTGCTGGGAACCGCTTTTCTCTGTGCCTTGAGTAGAAATATCTCAGGGTGGGGGGCAGTCTGCACACTGTGCCCTTTGGGTTCAGAGTCTGCCCCTTGCCTTTTCTGGAGCAGGGATACTGAAGACAATTATACCTTCTGGTCTAGGAATGACGTGCGGATGTGGCTGAGGAAGAGGTGGCAGCATGCTCGTGCATCTGCTCTCAGAGATATCTTCCCCTAGGGAAAGATTCCACCAGGGCCAGTGAGTGGGGCTGTCCTGGTACAAGGAGCCCTAGAAGGCTCTTCTGTGATACTGCTGAGGGAGTAATTGACTTCCTTAGCAGGAAGAGCCCTCAGTCTAGCCCTCAGGATCCTGTGTTCAAAACACCACCTCCTGGAACTTGAAAACCCCAGCTTCTAGTAATGGGTACTGACGGTTTAGGGGGCAGGACAAAGCCCATAAGGGGACAGCCTTCCCACAGATAGGGGCTGGAAGTGTTTAATGACTTATCTGCCTTCTGTGTCTGTTGTCTCTCTTTTTACCCTGACCTCTAATAGTGCCCACGATTTACAGGTCACAGTCAATGGTCATCATTGTTGCATCACCAAGCAGGGAGACTTACATGTGTAATCCAGGGCGGTGCAGCTGCGAGCGTAAAAAATCCAGAGTCGGCTGTTGTTTAACTGTGTGCTTTGTGTGGAGATGGCTCTGGTTAGTGTTAACACTGGGGACATTCTGACCATGCTTTCTGAGGACTCAGAGTTAAAAAGAGAACAATTACAAAGGCAGTGACAGCACCTCCCAGACCTCCCTGAAAAAGAAGGCAAGTGATGTTTCAACAACTGAGGGAAAGATGCGTGGGGATCAGGAGGACTGGATCAGGGAGGGTGGAGAGTGACCCAAACAGAGCACAGCGGGCAGCCCCCAGAGCAGAGCAGGGTCAGGGCGTGGGGAGGTGAGTGCAGAGGCACCCCCGAGCCCACAGAGAGGGCTGAGATAGGCAAGTATTTCTGAATCAATCAACAGTTTTTCCATTTCCCCCAAAGACACCAGTATCAATCAAGACTAACTGATGTGCAAGAATCTCAGGCAGACCACTGGATCGCATTATGACCTTACTGCCCGGCGGCTCTGAAACTGGGGAAGATTACATTTCCTGATCCAGAGATTGCAGTAATGTGTCATGTGGGCAAAAAAGAGGAGATCTTGCTGGCAGACGTGTTGGGCCATGTGGCTTAGAGCTGGTTCTGTCAGGGCTTGTCAGCCATCCTGCTTCGACAGTAGGCCAGGGATGCACCAGATCGGGATAGCAGAGACGTTCTGCCCAGCTGTGAGGTGTTTTGATTGGACAGTTGACATTTCAGATCATCTTCATATGTGGGAAGGTCTAAATGAGATCTTGGTAAGAAGACAGGGCAAGGTTGTTGACAGCTTGTCCTACTGTGAGGCAGAGCAAGTGTAAATCCCAGTGAGTCTATAAACTTCTGAGGGAAGAAACTGAAATGGTCCCACTGCTGAATGCCTGCTCACCTCATACACAACCTCCTAAAAAGTCACCTGAGATGCTTTCATAATGCAAGTGTTTGGGCACTTTTCAGCCTGCTCAGAATGTTTAGAAGCACTTAATACAATGTTTGAACTTACAGAAATGGAAGGAGATTGTTAACTAAATAACTGTCATTATTCTCAGCCATCAAATGATGTTAAAACATTGACCTGGATTAAAATCATATTTTAGAAAATCATATTTCCGAAGTGCCAACAGAAGGCATATCCTTCTCTGATTTGGATGCACACTGAGGATGAGCGTGGAGAAGAGAGATCTGGATACTTGTATGCTATTTCTCCAGAACTGCTTAATGGCCTTTGATGATGTGTAAAAGAAACCCAGGAAAGGATGGAGTGACTGCATGCAAGTTGTTTGCTGTTTCATTTCAAAGTGAGTGAAAGTGTTAGTCACTCAGTCATGCCCGACCTTTTGTGGCCTCACAGACTGTAACTCACCAGGCTCCTCTGTCCATGGGATTCTCCAGGCAAGAATACTGGAGTGGGTTCCCATTCCCTTCTTTAGGGGATATTCCCAATCCAGGGATTGAACCTGGCTCTCCCACATTGCAGGCAGATTCTTTAACCGTCTGAGCCATCAGGGAAGCTGTTACGTTTAGATTGAGGCAGACTATCCTTAAACTTTGTTCTCACAAATTCAAATTACATCTTTTCTTTAAAACTGTTTCCTCGGAGACAGAGGAGATGTACCTTATCCAGCCAGATAGTTTAAAATGATAGACAAACTTAAATGTAAAACATAAAACTATACAACTTCTTGGGAGGCGTGTGGGCCATGTGGCGGGGCCACATTTCGACAGTAGGCCAGGGATGCACCAGATCGGGATAGCAGAGACGTTCTGCCCAGCTGTGAGGTGTTTTGATTGGACAGTTGACATTTCAGATCATCTTCATATGTGGGAAGGTCTAAATGAGATCTTGGTAAGAAGACAGGGCAAGGTTGTTGACAGCTTGTCCTACTGTGAGGCAGAGCAAGTGTAAATCCCAGTGAGTCTATAAACTTCTGAGGGAAGAAACTGAAATGGTCCCACTGCTGAATGCCTGCTCACCTCATACACAACCTCCTAAAAAGTCACCTGAGATGCTTTCATAATGCAAGTGTTTGGGCACTTTTCAGCCTGCTCAGAATGTTTAGAAGCACTTAATACAATGTTTGAACTTACAGAAATGGAAGGAGATTGTTAACTAAATAACTGTCATTATTCTCAGCCATCAAATGATGTTAAAACATTGA
This sequence comes from Tragulus kanchil, assembly GCA_022376925.1. NCBI lineage: Eukaryota > Metazoa > Chordata > Mammalia > Artiodactyla > Tragulidae > Tragulus > Tragulus kanchil. The sequence goes on from JAIOJX010000032.1 coordinate 23,642,296, forward strand.
CCTGGATTAAAATCATATTTTAGAAAATCATATTTCCGAAGTGCCAACAGAAGGCATATCCTTCTCTGATTTGGATGCACACTGAGGATGAGCGTGGAGAAGAGAGATCTGGATACTTGTATGCTATTTCTCCAGAACTGCTTAATGGCCTTTGATGATGTGTAAAAGAAACCCAGGAAAGGATGGAGTGACTGCATGCAAGTTGTTTGCTGTTTCATTTCAAAGTGAGTGAAAGTGTTAGTCACTCAGTCATGCCCGACCTTTTGTGGCCTCACAGACTGTAACTCACCAGGCTCCTCTGTCCATGGGATTCTCCAGGCAAGAATACTGGAGTGGGTTCCCATTCCCTTCTTTAGGGGATATTCCCAATCCAGGGATTGAACCTGGCTCTCCCACATTGCAGGCAGATTCTTTAACCGTCTGAGCCATCAGGGAAGCTGTTACGTTTAGATTGAGGCAGACTATCCTTAAACTTTGTTCTCACAAATTCAAATTACATCTTTTCTTTAAAACTGTTTCCTCGGAGACAGAGGGAGATGTACCTTATCCAGCCAGATAGTTTAAAATGATAGACAAACTTAAATGTAAAACATAAAACTATACAACTTCTAGAAAGCAACATAAGAGAAGTCCTTCAGGACTTAGAACAGGGGTGAGAACTCTTAGACTTGAGACTAAGTGTGATCCATAAGAAAAAAATTTGATAAATTCGAATTCATCGAAACAGCCTTTGCTCTGGGAAAGAACCTGCTGAAAGGATGAAAAGACAAGCTATTTACTGGGAAAGAAATGTTTGCAAACCAGGAATCCAACAAAGTGCTGTATCTAGACTATATGAAGAACTCTCAGAATAAAAGTAAAGAAACTTGATGAGAGAAACTTGATGAGAAAGTAGGAAAATTTCCACTGGTTAGGACTCCATACTTTCAGGGCCAAGAGCATGGGTTCAGTTCCTGGTCAGGAACTAAGACTCCTGTGGTATGGCCAAAAAAAGCACATGACGAACTTTTCAACGTCATTAGTCATTCAGTTCAGTCGCTCAGTCATGTCTGACTCTTTGCAACCCCATGAACTGCAGCATGCCAGGCTTCCCTGTCCTCCACCATCTCCCGGAGCTTGCTCAAACTCATTAGCCATTAGGGAAATGCAAACTAAAACCATCTGAGACACCATTACACACGGATCAGAATGGCTAAAGTGGAACGTGGGAACAACACCAAGGACACAGAGACTCGATCCCTCAGCCATTGTTGGGAGGGGTGTAAAGTGGTGCAGCTTCCCCGGAAAATAGTTGGGCAGTTCTTTCAAAACTAAAAATGGAGTCACTGTAGGGACTCAGCTTTTGAACTCGTGGCATTTATCATGGAGAAGCGATGGGTTGCTTCCATGCAGAGAGGAGTCCACAGACACTCATGGTGGGTTTGCCCGTGACCGTGTCCTTCAGTGAGTGATGGTAGAACAGACTGTGATCCATCCATACCCTGGACATCACTCAGCACCAAGAGGGAAGGAGCCGCTGGAACGCACAACAGCTGGTGGGAACCTCAGGGAAACGGCTGAGTAAAAAAAGCCAATTCTGAAAGCTTACGTTCTGTGTGATTCCATGTATGTAATAGTCATGAAGTAATGTAATTACAGAGATGGAGAGCAGATTACTAGTTGTCAGGTCAGGGTTTGGGGGGACAAGACGGGTGTGGTATGAAGGGCTGAGAGGAGGGAGCCCTTTGGGGAAGGCAGAGTGTGAGTGAGTGTCTGGGAGGTGGTGGTTGTGGTTACATCAAGTGGCATAGGGCTGCACACACGCACGGGCACGCAAGCACAGACAGCTCATAAAATCCAGACACTGGGTTGTCCCAGTGTGCATTTTTGGTAGCTGCGGTATGCTGGAATTGTGTTCAGTGCTGAACTTGGGTAGTGGGAGAAGACAGCCCAGAACTTCCCTGTATGTTGCTTTGCAACTTCTCGTGAATCTGTAATTGTTTCAAAATGAAGAGTTTTTATAAAACAGTGAATCTTTTAGACGTAGCTTCTTTGATGAATTTATAGATGTAGACAACCTGATAAAAACAAGCCTGTAAATACAAGGTGGGTGGGACGTGTTTTGGAAAGAATTCTACAAGTCTGAAAACCTGCTAGTTTTGGTGGAAAGGATATTTAGCTGGTTATGATTGCACTGGATGGACAGCAGACACCCCTGACTTGGGGGTTTGACAGAGGTCAGCTGCATGTCCCAGTGAGGTTCACATGTGCCTGGCTTCAGCGCTGCCACCACGTGAAGAAAGGGTGTGCTGCAGGCAGTTCAGACAGATATTGTGGATAAGAAATAAAAATACCAAACCCTGCAGTCGTGGAGCAGAAAGGAACAGGACATTTGTGCATGCGGTGTCGTTGTTTAGTCACTCAGTCATGTCTGACACTACACCCCACCAGGCGCCTCTGTCCACGGGATTCCCCAGGCAAGAATACTGGAGTGTACAGTCATTTCCTTCTCCCGGGTGTCTTCTGACCCAGGGATCGAACCCTGGTCTCCTGCATTGCAGGCGATGCTTCACCACTGAGCCACCAGGAAGGCTGTGAGTGTGTGTGTGGTGGTAGTTAAATCTCAGTCGTGTCTGTTTAGCCTTGCTTTATTTGTATTTTCTTTTTCAGAAGTCTTGCATGTATATATCTTTAAAGTACACAGTATAAAGCCCAAAGAATTTAAATATCTAATAAATTATTTAAAATGAGGTAAATTGTTGTTTCAGAGGACAGAAGAAATATTTTAAAATACTGTTATATTTTCTCATATATTATTTAATTAGTCCTGTTAATCATTTTTTACTTAATTTTAAGTATAGGCTTTTCTCTAGTTGCAGAGTGGTATGAAGGGCTGAGAGGAGGGAGCCCTTTGGGGAAGGCAGAGTGTGAGTGAGTGTCTGGGAGGTGGTGGTTGTGGTTACATCAAGTGGCATAGGGCTGCACACACGCACGGGCACGCAAGCACAGACAGCTCATAAAATCCAGACACTGGGTTGTCCCAGTGTGCATTTTTGGTAGCTGCGGTATGCTGGAATTGTGTTCAGTGCTGAACTTGGGTAGTGGGAGAAGACAGCCCAGAACTTCCCTGTATGTTGCTTTGCAACTTCTCGTGAATCTGTAATTGTTTCAAAATGAAGAGTTTTTATAAAACAGTGAATCTTTTAGACGTAGCTTCTTTGATGAATTTATAGATGTAGACAACCTGATAAAAACAAGCCTGTAAATACAAGGTGGGTGGACGTGTTTTGGAAAGAATTCTACAAGTCTGAAAACCTGCTAGTTTTGGTGGAAAGGATATTTAGCTGGTTATGATTGCACTGGATGGACAGCAGACACCCCTGACTTGGGGGTTTGACAGAGGTCAGCTGCATGTCCCAGTGAGGTTCACATGTGCCTGGCTTCAGCGCTGCCACCACGTGAAGAAAGGGTGTGCTGCAGGCAGTTCAGACAGATATTGTGGATAAGAAATAAAAATACCAAACCCTGCAGTCGTGGAGCAGAAAGGAACAGGACATTTGTGCATGCGGTGTCGTTGTTTAGTCACTCAGTCATGTCTGACACTACACCCCACCAGGCGCCTCTGTCCACGGGATTCCCCAGGCAAGAATACTGGAGTGTACAGTCATTTCCTTCTCCCGGGTGTCTTCTGACCCAGGGATCGAACCCTGGTCTCCTGCATTGCAGGCGATGCTTCACCACTGAGCCACCAGGAAGGCTGTGAGTGTGTGTGTGGTGGTAGTTAAATCTCAGTCGTGTCTGTTTAGCCTTGCTTTATTTGTATTTTCTTTTTCAGAAGTCTTGCATGTATATATCTTTAAAGTACACAGTATAAAGCCCAAAGAATTTAAATATCTAATAAATTATTTAAAATGAGGTAAATTGTTGTTTCAGAGGACAGAAGAAATATTTTAAAATACTGTTATATTTTCTCATATATTATTTAATTAGTCCTGTTAATCACTATTGATTGTTACTTTTTTTACTTTAAATTTTAATTAATTTGTTTTTGGCTATGCAGGCTTTTCTCTAGTTGCAGGGAGTGGGGGCTACTCTCTGGTTGTGATGTGTGGGCTTCTCATTGCAGTGGCTTCTCTAGTGGAGCACAGGCTCTAGGGTGTCAGGTCTTTAGTAGTTGCTCCCAGGCTCTAGAGCACAGATTCAGTAGTTGTGGCATACACAGGCTTAGTTGCTCCTCAGCATGTGGGATCTTCCCAGACCAGGGATCAAACCTGTGTCTCCTGCGTTGGCAGACAGATTCTTTACTACTGAGTCACCAGGGAAGGCCCTGATTACAAGTCTTAGCTAGTTTGATTGTTGTTTTATTTAAACAATAACATTTATATAACAAATAGAAATAATATAAAATAATATAATTTCCATAAGCACCTATTTTTATGTTAAATAAAATTATACATGTGTATAATTACTTACTACATATTATATATATACATATATATGTATATTTTTTTTGGTGTGTTATTGGTGTGTCCTGGGTTGACTCGCTAAAAGTTGGTCATTCCTGGAATAACTTCACTTAACAATGGTCGGAGAAGCACCAATGAGCCCAGCTGGAGCTGTGCTTCCCTTGAAGAGAGTGGGATGGTGAAGAGTAAGTTCTCAGGTGTCTCTTAGCTCCTCTGGTCATTGCAGTGAGAGGGGCTGACCCAGAGGGGCTGTTTCTCCCTTAGGAAGACAGCTGCCTGCTTTTAGTACAATAGTTTGCATGTATTCTTTTTAAACGACTTATCTTAACAGAAATTAACCCAGCATTGTAAATCAACTATACTTCGGTTTGACATGTTTCCCTGAGTCATCTGAATATGGCCTCATACCTAGCAAAAGCAGGAGTTAAAGAGTATGAAAAAGAAAAACTGGGAAAAAACATAATTTCTGAACAGACTTATGGACATTGCGGGGAGGGAGGGCAACATGCTGTAAGACTAAGGGAACTCAAACAGGGGCTCTGTGACAACCTGGAGGGGTGGGATGGGGGAGGGAGATGGGAGTGAAATTCAAGAGGGAGGGACATAGGTATACCTATGGCGGATTCAGGTTGATGTGGAGCAATAAACAACCAAACTCTGTAAAAAATAAATTAAGTGGCAACCCCCTGCCCCATAATTTCTGGTCCATAGTAAGAGATATATAAATATTTGTAAAAAATAAAGAGATATATAAGCATTTGCTGAATAGAGGACAAATGAGTTAATGAATGAGTGAAAAGTATGCTAGGTGTTGGTAAAATTTTCAATCCAGCTAACTATGTAGATTATCTCCAAAAGTGAATTAGGAGAATACAGATGAGAAATCTTTTTCAGGTCACAGTTCTTAGTTGACTTAAATTGAGTATATGTGTAGGAATATCATCTTTTGTGCTATTTTAGGCTCCTGTTTCTTGCTGCCTTTGGGATTATCAGGGAAGTGAATTTGGCTTTGTCAGAATGTTTCCAAACAACTCAGCCAGGAAACCACACCCTTTCAAAACAAACTCTCACACACAGATTTCAGTTAAGGTGGATTTTTATGTGTTTTTAAATTCACTCAGCTTTTATAAAGCTTTTCATTTTCATAAATATGTAGTCTCTTATGGAAATATTAGTCACACTTACATTGAACTTGTTTGATGTTAGCTTTTCATAGAAACAAAGTATATCATTTAATAAATATGTATCTTCCCAAAATTTGTAAGACCTGTTAAAAAAACCACATCCCACACTGGCCTTATTGGCCTCAGGGATGAAAAAGATCTCAGGTGTCTCTTAGCTCCTCTGGTCATTGCAGTGAGAGGGGCTGACCCAGAGGGGCTGTTTCTCCCTTAGGAAGACAGCTGCCTGCTTTTAGTACAATAGTTTGCATGTATTCTTTTTAAACGACTTATCTTAACAGAAATTAACCCAGCATTGTAAATCAACTATACTTCGGTTTGACATGTTTCCCTGAGTCATCTGAATATGGCCTCATACCTAGCAAAAGCAGGAGTTAAAGAGTATGAAAAAGAAAAACTGGGAAAAAACATAATTTCTGAACAGACTTATGGACATTGCGGGGAGGGAGGGCAACATGCTGTAAGACTAAGGGAACTCAAACAGGGGCTCTGTGACAACCTGGAGGGGTGGGATGGGGAGGACATGGGAGGTAAAATCAAGAGGGAGGGACATAGGTATACCTATGGCGGATTCAGGTTGATGTGGAGCAATAAACAACCAAACTCTGTAAAAAATAAATTAAGTGGCAACCCCCTGCCCCATAATTTCTGGTCCATAGTAAGAGATATATAAATATTTGTAAAAAATAAAGAGATATATAAGCATTTGCTGAATAGAGGACAAATGAGTTAATGAATGAGTGAAAAGTATGCTAGGTGTTGGTAAAATTTTCAATCCAGCTAACTATGTAGATTATCTCCAAAAGTGAATTAGGAGAATACAGATGAGAAATCTTTTTCAGGTCACAGTTCTTAGTTGACTTAAATTGAGTATATGTGTAGGAATATCATCTTTTGTGCTATTTTAGGCTCCTGTTTCTTGCTGCCTTTGGGATTATCAGGGAAGTGAATTTGGCTTTGTCAGAATGTTTCCAAACAACTCAGCCAGGAAACCACACCCTTTCAAAACAAACTCTCACACACAGATTTCAGTTAAGGTGGATTTTTATGTGTTTTTAAATTCACTCAGCTTTTATAAAGCTTTTCATTTTCATAAATATGTAGTCTCTTATGGAAATATTAGTCACACTTACATTGAACTTGTTTGATGTTAGCTTTTCATAGAAACAAAGTATATCATTTAATAAATATGTATCTTCCCAAAATTTGTAAGACCTGTTAAAAAAACCACATCCCACACTGGCCTTATTGGCCTCAGGGATGAAAAAGATCTTCAGTGTTTGATCATTCAGATCACTGAAAGTCATGACTGCAAAGGGTCTTAGAATTAATCCAGCACCCCTCCAAAACACATCAGTACCTCTGGGTCACCTCCCCACCCTCCTCCACTGCTGGGCAGATTGAGGAACCCTTCCTCCCGTGGGGCCTTGCCCAAGCATTTCCCTCTTGTTCTCACCGATGCTTTCAGTATGTGTGTCCACACGTTCTTAACCAAGGAGGATGCTTGTTTTAGTTTCCAGTAGAAAGATAATGAATTAATGGCTTTTCTTAGCTCTTTGTGTGGCCCTTTCCAAAAGAGATGGCAGAAGTACCAGGAGCAAGAGTCTCCCCAGGTGAGATCCTTTCAGGGCCCTGAGTTCCTGCTGTGCCTTCAGCTAAGCCTCAGGTTTCTGTGTGTCTTCATAAGCTCAGTTCCACAGCTAGCGAAGCAGCTACTATTTTTGTTTGTTTGTTTGCCCATCATGCCTCTTTTTAAATTTTATATCTATTTTCATCCATCTTTTTATTCTTTTGGCCTGTGTGGGCCTCCCATTGCAGTAGCCTCTCTCATTGCAGAGCATCGGCTCTGGGTGCATGCACTCCAGAGCACTGGCTTGTAATTGGATACACTGGTCCTGCTGCTCCGTGGCACTTGGGATCTTCCCAGGCCAGGGATCCAACCATTTCCCCTTTCACTGCAAGATGGACTCTTTACCCACGGGACCACCAGGGAAGCCCTGTTTGTTTGTTTTTAAAGTCCATTCTTCCCAACATATTGTTAAACCTTGTTGAACAATGCTAACTCTGAACCCATAGTCCAAAAAAGCTTCTGCCACATTTGCTAAATAATAATTTGCTAATTCAAAATAGTATAAAATATGATTATTTACATATAACATTCTTGTGCTGCAAAGAAAGTATACTTATAAAACTATACTGTACCTTTATAAATATAAATGAGAAGATAGGGTCAGTTAGCATGTGTAAGTGTGGGTAGCGGCTCAGAAAAGTAATTCTGATATATGAAAATAGCCATATTCGTCAGAAATTAAAGGAGCAGATTAACTTTCAAATATTTCCTCATAAATAGCCAGTATTATGGAGGAATATTTAACTCTGTTGACTTTTTCTTTTACAAGTCCAGTGTTTTGCTAATGACACTAAGATTATTTTAAAACCATGTGACTCAGATAAATTGAACATAGTCTAAAATCCTGGTGTATTTTCTTTTAGTCAAGAATACTTTAGCTGAAGCATTTGTGTGCACCTCGGTGACTCTGGTCTAGTTTATTACCTGTGACACCCTGAACACTCTCTAATTAATCCCAAGTCTGGATCCATCCTCCGCTGGTGAACATCTGTTGTGGAAAGGAAACATGATTTGTTCTTGGGGTTCCCAGGGTGAAATCTGTCCTGCTGGAAAGTGTCCAGATATGCTCCTGGGTGCCAGGCAGCCCCAGCTCGGCCCTAGGGGGAAGGAGGGCCCTCCAGACTCTCCCTAGCACTGGCCAGTCGAGGTATGTCTGAGGAGATGACAGGGCCATCTGCAGCCATGCCAGAGGCTGTGGTGTCACATCTGATCACAAGTGGCCAGGGTCACCACCAGACCTTTTTAGTCCTGAAAAGAAAAAATAGTTTTCTGAAATTTATCTGGCATACGATGGTGGTTTAGCCACTCAGTCTTGACCGACTCTTTGTGACCCCATGGCCTGCTGCATGCCAGGCTCCTCTATCCGTGGAATTCTTTCCAGGCAAGAATACTAGAGTGTGTTGTTACTCCCTTCTCCATGTAATCTTCCCAATCCAGGGATCAAACCTTGGTCTTTTATGTCTCCTGCATTGTTGGCAGGTTCTTTCCTGACTGAGCCATGAGGGAAGTCCTTATCTGGCATACCTGCCTCCATCTGTGGAGGGACTGCTTGGTTTTCTAGCCCTTACTGTCGGCAGAGAAGAAAGGAGATTCCCCACATCTGCCCTGCTTTTGGAACAGCCTCAGGGTGTTACTTTCCAGTGCTGTGGGACTCCCTCCTGTTCCGATGCCCTGACTGAGCACACACCTGTGCCCCACAGGACTAAGGAGTGCTTATCTTTTCCATGTGTTTGGGTGATACTCCTATGGTTTGGTTTATGAATCAGTTTGTCCTCATTGTGTACCAGTCTACCCCCATACTTGGCTCCTTGAAACGTCATCGTGGTTCTGTGGGCTGGCAGTTTGGGCTCGGATGAGCGGAGTGGTTCGTCGTGAGACCTGCTGGGCTCACTCACGCAGATGCCGTCAGCCTGTGGCTTGGCTGGGACTGGAGGGTCTCGAATTCCCCTGCCCTTGTGTCTGGCAGACTGTCAGCCAGAGCATCTCATTTCTTTCCGCTGTGATCGTGCCAGCAGGCTGACCTGAACTTCTTCCTTGGGGGTCACAGGGTTCTCAGCAGCAGGAGAGCAAGCCCGATGCCCCAGTGCTTTTCAGGCCTCTGCTCGGGTCATGTTGGCCCCTTTGAGACAAGTGTCCAGATATGCTCCTGGGTGCCAGGCAGCCCCAGCTCGGCCCTAGGGGGAAGGAGGGCCCTCCAGACTCTCCCTAGCACTGGCCAGTCGAGGTATGTCTGAGGAGATGACAGGGCCATCTGCAGCCATGCCAGAGGCTGTGGTGTCACATCTGATCACAAGTGGCCAGGGTCACCACCAGACCTTTTTAGTCCTGAAAAGAAAAAATAGTTTTCTGAAATTTATCTGGCATACGATGGTGGTTTAGCCACTCAGTCTTGACCGACTCTTTGTGACCCCATGGCCTGCTGCATGCCAGGCTCCTCTATCCGTGGAATTCTTTCCAGGCAAGAATACTAGAGTGTGTTGTTACTCCCTTCTCCATGTAATCTTCCCAATCCAGGGATCAAACCTTGGTCTTTTATGTCTCCTGCATTGTTGGCAGGTTCTTTCCTGACTGAGCCATGAGGGAAGTCCTTATCTGGCATACCTGCCTCCATCTGTGGAGGGACTGCTTGGTTTTCTAGCCCTTACTGTCGGCAGAGAAGAAAGGAGATTCCCCACATCTGCCCTGCTTTTGGAACAGCCTCAGGGTGTTACTTTCCAGTGCTGTGGGACTCCCTCCTGTTCCGATGCCCTGACTGAGCACACACCTGTGCCCCACAGGACTAAGGAGTGCTTATCTTTTCCATGTGTTTGGGTGATACTCCTATGGTTTGGTTTATGAATCAGTTTGTCCTCATTGTGTACCAGTCTACCCCCATACTTGGCTCCTTGAAACGTCATCGTGGTTCTGTGGGCTGGCAGTTTGGGCTCGGATGAGCGGAGTGGTTCGTCGTGAGACCTGCTGGGCTCACTCACGCAGATGCCGTCAGCCTGTGGCTTGGCTGGGACTGGAGGGTCTCGAATTCCCCTGCCCTTGTGTCTGGCAGACTGTCAGCCAGAGCATCTCATTTCTTTCCGCTGTGATCGTGCCAGCAGGCTGACCTGAACTTCTTCCTTGGGGGTCACAGGGTTCTCAGCAGCAGGAGAGAGCAAGCCCCGATGCCCCAGTGCTTTTCAGGCCTCTGCTCGGGTCATGTTGGCCCCTTTGAGACAAGTCATCTGCTGCCTAGATTCAAGAAGGGGAGAGAAAGACCCTCCCTTGCGCTGAGAACAGCTGCTGAGCCACATGGGACATCCACTCAGGGTTGGCAAGAATTTCTGACAGTTTTTGGCAGTCTACCTACCTGTGCTGATGGGAGTATTTCTGTTTTTATTGATTTTCATGATAACAAATTTCAGATACACACCAACATTCAAACAAACCAACATTCAAACACTCCCTAACACAGAAAGAATAATACATTAAGCCCCTTATATGTCTGAGTTCACCGGAGTTCAACAATTTTCAATATTTTATTGCCTCTATTTAAAAATTTTTCTCTTTGCTGAAGTATTTTCAAGCAGGTCCCAAACATGGCAGCTCTGCATGTTTCAATATGCCTCTTCTGAAAAAGGAGACCTTACTTAGATAGCCGCCAGCTGTGGTCACGTCTTAAGTATCCTCAACCCTTGGTCCATAATTAAGTTTCCCCGGTTGTCTCTCTTCACAGCAGGTATATTTAGAAAGGATTCCATCCACGTAGAATCCATAGCAATTCCAACTTGCCTTTCTTTTCCTTTTTTCCTATTGATTTGCTTTGAAGACTGGCCTGTTTTCCTACATAGAGCTGCTTGCATTCAGAGTTTGTTTGGCCGCTTCCTTGTGGGATGGTTTAACGTGTGTCTCTAGCTTCTGTACTTTCGTGTGTGGAGGCTGCCCAGTGAGCGCATTTCATTCAGGAGCCACTCCGGGGGCAGGTGTCCTGCATGCTTCCAGTCGAGTCAAGCAGAGGGTCACAACAGTGCTTTCCTAATTCTGTCATTCCTTCCAGACTTAGCCAGAATTTTGTTTATAAGGAACTTTCACTCATCAGAGTCATTTGGCTGTCTGCAGTAGTACGCAGACAGCTGACTCTTTTAATTGATGACTTCAATCCCTGGGTTGAGAAGATCCCCTGGAGAAAGAAATGGCAGCCCACTCCAGTATTCTTCCTTGGGGGTCACAGGGTTCTCAGCAGCAGGAGAGCAAGCCCCGATGCCCCAGTGCTTTTCAGGCCTCTGCTCGGGTCATGTTGGCCCCTTTGAGACAAGTCATCTGCTGCCTAGATTCAAGAAGGGGAGAGAAAGACCCTCCCTTGCGCTGAGAACAGCTGCTGAGCCACATGGGACATCCACTCAGGGTTGGCAAGAATTTCTGACAGTTTTTGGCAGTCTACCTACCTGTGCTGATGGGAGTATTTCTGTTTTTATTGATTTTCATGATAACAAATTTCAGATACACACCAACATTCAAACAAACCAACATTCAAACACTCCCTAACACAGAAAGAATAATACATTAAGCCCCTTATATGTCTGAGTTCACCGGAGTTCAACAATTTTCAATATTTTATTGCCTCTATTTAAAAATTTTTCTCTTTGCTGAAGTATTTTCAAGCAGGTCCCAAACATGGCAGCTCTGCATGTTTCAATATGCCTCTTCTGAAAAAGGAGACCTTACTTAGATAGCCGCCAGCTGTGGTCACGTCTTAAGTATCCTCAACCCTTGGTCCATAATTAAGTTTCCCCGGTTGTCTCTCTTCACAGCAGGTATATTTAGAAAGGATTCCATCCACGTAGAATCCATAGCAATTCCAACTTGCCTTTCTTTTCCTTTTTTCCTATTGATTTGCTTTGAAGACTGGCCTGTTTTCCTACATAGAGCTGCTTGCATTCAGAGTTTGTTTGGCCGCTTCCTTGTGGGATGGTTTAACGTGTGTCTCTAGCTTCTGTACTTTCGTGTGTGGAGGCTGCCCAGTGAGCGCATTTCATTCAGGAGCCACTCCGGGGGCAGGTGTCCTGCATGCTTCCAGTCGAGTCAAGCAGAGGGTCACAACAGTGCTTTCCTAATTCTGTCATTCCTTCCAGACTTAGCCAGAATTTTGTTTATAAGGAACTTTCACTCATCAGAGTCATTTGGCTGTCTGCAGTAGTACGCAGACAGCTGACTCTTTTAATTGATGACTTCAATCCCTGGGTTGAGAAGATCCCCTGGAGAAAGAAATGGCAGCCCACTCCAGTATTCTTGCCTGGAAAATTCCATGGACAGAGAACCCTGGTGGGCTACTGTCCGAGGGATCATAAAGAGTTGGACACGACTGAATGACTAAGTACACACACACACACACACACACACACACACACACACACACAGAATAAGGAGCTGGTGCCCTGGTTATATCCAGAGCTACTCAATGTGTGGTGATTTGGGGTGTCACTTGATTTTTTCCCTCTCTTTTGATATTACAGCCAGACCTTGGATATATGAAAGGTTCTAATCCAGACCACTGCAGTAAACCGAATATCATAGGAGAGTGAACTGGACAGATTTTTTTTATTTGCCAGTGCATACAAGAGTTATGTTTACAATATACTGTAGTCTATGTGCAATAATAGCATTATGTCTGAAAAGAATATATATACCTTAGTTTATAAATGATTCCTCAAAAAATGCTCATTATCCTAAATAAAGCAAAGTATAGTAACCTAAGGTGTGCTTATATTACAGATTCATGGGTTTTAGATATTCAGTGCATTTCAATCATTTGAATTTTGATGGGGGTCTCAAATTATTTCATCTTTGGTCTGTGGGAGCTACTTGTTGGCTCTGTCTCCCTTGGATCTGTTATTTCTTGAGAACTTCCTTGCTTCCTGGCAGTGTATCACAGGATAGCTTGTATGCTTTTTGTAAGCATCTAGTCCTTTCTATGGCAAGAGCTAAGAGACACATATATACAGTCAGCTATCTATATCTGTGGACTCTTCATGGATTCAATCAACTACTGATCGAAAAAAATTCCAGAAAGTTCCAAAAAGCAAACTTGAATTTGCTGTACACTGGCAGCTATTGACATAGCATTTACATTGTATCAGGTATGACAAGTAAACTCCGGGTGGTTTAAAGTATGGGAAGTGCATAGGTGACATGCAAATACTGTTTTTTTACAAGGGACCTTGTGAATTTGGTATCTCCAGGGGTCCTGGAACATATAGGTACATATGGATGTTTCTGTTTCTCTTATGTTTAAAAAATGAAGCAATATTGTTTTTGTAACTTAAATTAGAATTGCAAAATTTTATTTAATGTCTTTACTTTCTAATATATACATATTTTAAAATTTTGGCCTCTTTTATTGGTTTTTTATTTATTTATTTTCATCCATTTTTATTCTTTGGCCTGTGCGGGCCTCGCATCACAGTGGCCTCTGATTGCAGAGCACCGGCTCTGGGCACGTGCTCCAGAGTGCTGGCTTGTAATTGGACACACCAGTCCAGCTGCTCCATGGCACGTGGGATCTTCCCAGGCCAGGAATCAAACTGGTGCCCATTGCACTGCAAGGCGGACTCTTTACCCACTAGACCACCAGGGAAGCCCGTCTTTGCTTTTTTTGTTTTTTTTAAAGATTTATTTATTTTATTTGTTTTGGGCAGGGGTCGGGTTGGGGAGGGAGGGGGGCGGGCAGGCCACTTCTATTGGTCTTTCATTTCTCTATTTTCATCCGCCTTTGTTCTTTGGCTCCTGTGGGCCTCCCATCGAGGTGGCCTCTGTCGTTGCAGAGCCCCGGCTCTGGGCGCATGCGCTCCAGAGCTCCGGCTCGGTAATTGGACACATTGGTCCAGCCGCTCCGTGGCACGTGGAATCTTCCCAGGCCAGGGATCGAACCGGCGCCCCTTGCACTGCAAGGCGGTGTCCTTACCCACTGGACCACCAGGGGAAGCCCCCATCTTTGCTTTTTATGTTCTGCTCTTTTCAATAAAAAAGATATATGTTAACATGTATGTTAACATACACTAATGTGTATTTATATGTTAACTAATATATAACAAGTGTGAAAACATATTACAGTATTACCATTATTAGCATATACTAATGCTGAGAAAATATATCAACATTATTACTTTGAAATGCTATGTATTTACATTTAACTTTGAACTATTACATGTATAATGTGATAATGCTAATATTATAAATTATTGTATGTTAATAATAAGTAATAGACATTAAGCATACTAATATAATAGGTAATACACATATAAAACAACTAATTACTATATATTAGTATACTAATGATAGTTTCATATTAATTAATGCACACACACAGACAGATATAAGTTTCAAAATAATATTGCTGCTACTGTAAGTAACAGACTTGTTGTTCAGTTGCTAAGTTGTGTCCAACTCTTTGTGACCCCGTGGATTGCAGCATACCAGGCTCCCCTGTCCTTCCTTATCTCATGGGGTTTGCTCAAACTCATATGCATTGAGTCAGTGAGGCCATTCAACCATCTCATCCCCTGTCGGCTCCTTCTCCTGCCTTCAGTCTTTCCCAGCATCAGGGTCTTTTCCAGCTGAATGAAATTTAAGTTTTCACTGCAATGCCCTTTTCTTTAGACAATGTTCCACTGGGAGTTCCATCAAAGCACTTCATTCTAGAGGCTCAAAATTAACATGGGCAAACTTGTTTTCAGAAGATTTAGAAAGGAGGAGGCTTGGCAAAATTGGAAGGATATCAGAGAATTAAAGCATAAGACTAAGAGAACTTGCAAAGGGCCTCTGTAGTAGCCTAGAAGAATGGGATAGAGAGGGAGATGGAAAGGAGGGTCAGGTGGGAGGGGACATGTGTACCCCTCTGGCTGATTCAGGTTTAAATGTGGCAGTAAACAGCAAAACTCTGTAAAAGCAAAATAAAATTAATTTAAAAATTGGTCAAACTTGATGCACTTTTGTTAATAACTGTTACAAAATTATTATCATTTGCTTTAACAAATCTACCATAGTTATATAAAATGTTGACATTAGGAAAACCTCTGTGTGTTAGTCGCTCAGTCTTGTTGGGCTCTTTGCGACCCCTTGGACTGTAGCCCACCAGGCTCCTCTGTCCATGGGATGCTCCAGGCAAGAATACTGCAGTAGGTTGCCATTTCCTTCTCCAAGGGGAACCTGGGTGAAGGATATAACAGAATTCTTTGTACTGTGTTTTAAACTCTTCTATAAAGCTAAAATTATTCCAAATACAGTTCTATATGCTCAGACAGACACAGGCAGTAAACTAAAAAAGACTTAGAATACATGAAATACAAATAGATCCTTGGAGAACTTCAGCAGAGCAGTGAGAGGAATAGCCTAGCATACTAATATAATAGGTAATACACATATAAAACAACTAATTACTATATATTAGTATACTAATGATAGTTTCATATTAATTAATGCACACACACAGACAGATATAAGTTTCAAAATAATATTGCTGCTACTGTAAGTAACAGACTTGTTGTTCAGTTGCTAAGTTGTGTCCAACTCTTTGTGACCCGTGGATTGCAGCATACCAGGCTCCCCTGTCCTTCCTTATCTCATGGGGTTTGCTCAAACTCATATGCATTGAGTCAGTGAGGCCATTCAACCATCTCATCCCCTGTCGGCTCCTTCTCCTGCCTTCAGTCTTTCCCAGCATCAGGGTCTTTTCCAGCTGAATGAAATTTAAGTTTTCACTGCAATGCCCTTTTCTTTAGACAATGTTCCACTGGGAGTTCCATCAAAGCACTTCATTCTAGAGGCTCAAAATTAACATGGGCAAACTTGTTTTCAGAAGATTTAGAAAGGAGGAGGCTTGGCAAAATTGGAAGGATATCAGAGAATTAAAGCATAAGACTAAGAGAACTTGCAAAGGGCCTCTGTAGTAGCCTAGAAGAATGGGATAGAGAGGGAGATGGAAAGGAGGGTCAGGTGGGAGGGGACATGTGTACCCCTCTGGCTGATTCAGGTTTAAATGTGGCAGTAAACAGCAAAACTCTGTAAAAGCAAAATAAAATTAATTTAAAAATTGGTCAAACTTGATGCACTTTTGTTAATAACTGTTACAAAATTATTATCATTTGCTTTAACAAATCTACCATAGTTATATAAAATGTTGACATTAGGAAAACCTCTGTGTGTTAGTCGCTCAGTCTTGTTGGGCTCTTTGCGACCCCTTGGACTGTAGCCCACCAGGCTCCTCTGTCCATGGGATGCTCCAGGCAAGAATACTGCAGTAGGTTGCCATTTCCTTCTCCAAGGGGAACCTGGGTGAAGGATATAACAGAATTCTTTGTACTGTGTTTTAAACTCTTCTATAAAGCTAAAATTATTCCAAATACAGTTCTATATGCTCAGACAGACACAGGCAGTAAACTAAAAAAGACTTAGAATACATGAAATACAAATAGATCCTTGGAGAACTTCAGCAGAGCAGTGAGAGGAATAGCCTAGCATAAAAAAGGTGGTTGATGAAGTAAACACCAAGTAACATAGCAAGTTTGTCTGCCAGATGGTGGAAATGTGTAAGGTTAACCTCAAACGTTCACATGGGTGCGGGAGACAGCTTGGTCTCGTATTCTTGGTTGGCAAGTTGACGCTATCAGTTTAAACTTTTTATTGTAACTAAGCATATGTGTTTGTGTGTGTGTGTGTGCGTGCTCAGTTGTATGTGACTCTTTGTGACCCCATGGATTGTAGCCCACCAGGCTCCTCTGTCCATGGGATTCTCCAGGCAAGAAGACTGGAGTGGGTTGCCATTGCCTTCTCCAGGGGATCTTCCCCACCCAGGGATGGAGCCTGCATTGCAGATGGGTTCTTTACTGTCTGAGCCACCAGGGGAGCCTGTGTGTTGCTCTGTATCTATACATTCCTCTTTCTTTTTCTCTATATATGCATAAATAAATATGCAGAAAGCGATCTGGTATATACTCTCTAGTTAAATTTAAATACTATTATTCCTGAGTAGTGGGAATGGACAGTGTGGGCCAGTTGGACTTTTAACATCTATGTATTGCTCGAGTCTTTTACATAATTGACCACAGAGACCCCGGGGTGCAGGGGTTGGGGAATGTCTCAGGTAGCTCGGTGTGGGGGTTGGGAGTGTCTCAGGCAGCTCCGTCTTGAGCAGACAGAACACTGTCTAGAGGGGGTGGACTCGGAGCTGCCTGTGTCGCCTGTGGGACCCAGAGTAGAGAGAAAATGTGCACTCCTTCACTCGAAAAGCAGGAAAAAGTATCGTTACAACTACATATAATATTATCATTTATCTTTATGTTGGGCTAGTGTTGGAGAGATCAGAACATTCCACTCTTGTGAAAAATTAGTTGAATTATACACTTGATCTGTCAGGGCTTATCCCTGGAGCTGTCTCTCAAGCCGGCAGAAGAGGCAAGCACAGGCCAACTCAGGATGATTGAGGAGAGTGAGGACCCCTCTCCCCAGCAGGGACCCACAGGCACAGGGATAATCACAGCCAGGACAGTCCCTCACGGGCCCTGTGGTCCCACTCGTCTGCTGGGCCTACAGAACCCCCTTCCCATCAGCCACCTGACCTGAACGGAGTACAAAAGGTTGTGTGTTGCGTGCATTCAGATGGTGGAAATGTGTAAGGTTAACCTCAAACGTTCACATGGGTGCGGGAGACAGCTTGGTCTCGTATTCTTGGTTGGCAAGTTGACGCTATCAGTTTAAACTTTTTATTGTAACTAAGCATATGTGTTTGTGTGTGTGTGTGCGTGCTCAGTTGTATGTGACTCTTTGTGACCCCATGGATTGTAGCCCACCAGGCTCCTCTGTCCATGGGATTCTCCAGGCAAGAAGACTGGAGTGGGTTGCCATTGCCTTCTCCAGGGGATCTTCCCCACCCAGGGATGGAGCCTGCATTGCAGATGGGTTCTTTACTGTCTGAGCCACCAGGGGAGCCTGTGTGTTGCTCTGTATCTATACATTCCTCTTTCTTTTTCTCTATATATGCATAAATAAATATGCAGAAAGCGATCTGGTATATACTCTCTAGTTAAATTTAAATACTATTATTCCTGAGTAGTGGGAATGGACAGTGTGGGCCAGTTGGACTTTTAACATCTATGTATTGCTCGAGTCTTTTACATAATTGACCACAGAGACCCCGGGGTGCAGGGGTTGGGGAATGTCTCAGGTAGCTCGGTGTGGGGGTTGGGAGTGTCTCAGGCAGCTCCGTCTTGAGCAGACAGAACACTGTCTAGAGGGGGTGGACTCGGAGCTGCCTGTGTCGCCTGTGGGACCCAGAGTAGAGAAAAAATGTGCACTCCTTCACTCGAAAAGCAGGAAAAAGTATCGTTACAACTACATATAATATTATCATTTATCTTTATGTTGGGCTAGTGTTGGAGAGATCAGAACATTCCACTCTTGTGAAAAATTAGTTGAATTATACACTTGATCTGTCAGGGCTTATCCCTGGAGCTGTCTCTCAAGCCGGCAGAAGAGGCAAGCACAGGCCAACTCAGGATGATTGAGGAGAGTGAGGACCCCTCTCCCCAGCAGGGACCCACAGGCACAGGGATAATCACAGCCAGGACAGTCCCTCACGGGCCCTGTGGTCCCACTCGTCTGCTGGGCCTACAGAACCCCCTTCCCATCAGCCACCTGACCTGAACACCCTGACTGGGCACAGGGGCTGGGGGAGTGGCGCTGCTGCAGCCCACCGTAGACAGCGACCACCAAAGATCCGTAAACCTCCAAGCTGGGAAGGCTTGGTCCTGAGTTGGGGCTGAGAGAGAGGTGCCATTCTCACCAAGATGGGCAGTGACTTTGCCTGCTGGGGATACTGTGGTACCCAGGCCTCGGCCATCCCTGTCAGGGAGGCAGGCACAGGCTGCCCTGGTGGAGGCCCTCCCCAGAGGTCTTAGGAGCCAGGTCCAGTGTGAGCTGAGGCCCCAGGTTCCCAAGGTGCCCTCCGATGTCCCTCGACCTTCACATACAAAACACAAATCCAAAGTGAAAATCATTCGGATTCAGAATATTAAGCCCCAAGTGCAGTGCCCACCACGGCACCAGGTTATATAGCTACAACGCTGACATACTTGAGGAGGTAGCCTGGGTGTTCAGGTTTTTTTTTTTTTTTCTTTTCCATTGTTAAGAGGGGAGACACCAGGGAAAGCATCAGTTCTGAGAGAGGGCAAAGATGGCTGGAGAATTGATAGGGCTAGCCCTCCAGGTGGGATTCCTGGCCCGGTGGGGAGGGAGCAAGGAGAAAAGCAGCTGCTAGGGGAGTGTGTGCTCACTCACTCAGTTGTGTCCAACTCTTGGTGACCCCGTGAACTATAGCCCGCCAGGCTCCTCTGCCCGTGGAATTCTCCAGGCAAGAATCCTGGAGTGGGCTGACATTTCCTTTCTCCAGGGGATCTCTCTGACCCAGGAATCGAACCTGCAGCTCTTTCATCTCCTGTATTGGCACTCAGCTTTACCATTAGCACTACCTGGGAAGCCTCGTGTTAGGGTCAGTGTGTCATATTTGGCAGGAAGAGAATTTCCATTCCTCAGGTTGTTTTCTCTGTGAAGTTTGGGCCCGGGCTGGGAGGGGCTCTCTGAGTGACCACTGTGAGAGTGTACAAGGTGAAGAACCCCTCTCCCAGCAGGGACCCACAGGCACAGGGATAATCACAGCCAGGACAGTCCCTCACGGGCCCTGTGGTCCCACTCGTCTGCTGGGCCTACAGAACCCCCTTCCCATCAGCCACCTGACCTGAACACCCTGACTGGGCACAGGGGCTGGGGGAGTGGCGCTGCTGCAGCCCACCGTAGACAGCGACCACCAAAGATCCGTAAACCTCCAAGCTGGGAAGGCTTGGTCCTGAGTTGGGGCTGAGAGAGAGGTGCCATTCTCACCAAGATGGGCAGTGACTTTGCCTGCTGGGGATACTGTGGTACCCAGGCCTCGGCCATCCCTGTCAGGGAGGCAGGCACAGGCTGCCCTGGTGGAGGCCCTCCCCAGAGGTCTTAGGAGCCAGGTCCAGTGTGAGCTGAGGCCCCAGGTTCCCAAGGTGCCCTCCGATGTCCCTCGACCTTCACATACAAAACACAAATCCAAAGTGAAAATCATTCGGATTCAGAATATTAAGCCCCAAGTGCAGTGCCCACCACGGCACCAGGTTATATAGCTACAACGCTGACATACTTGAGGAGGTAGCCTGGGTGTTCAGGTTTTTTTTTTTTTTTCTTTTCCATTGTTAAGAGGGGGGACACCAGGGAAAGCATCAGTTCTGAGAGTGGGCACAGATGGCTGGAGAATTGATAGGGCTAGCCCTCCAGGTGGGATTCCTGGCCCGGTGGGGAGGGAGCAAGGAGAAAAGCAGCTGCTAGGGGAGTGTGTGCTCACTCACTCAGTTGTGTCCAACTCTTGGTGACCCCGTGAACTATAGCCCGCCAGGCTCCTCTGCCCGTGGAATTCTCCAGGCAAGAATCCTGGAGTGGGCTGACATTTCCTTTCTCCAGGGGATCTCTCTGACCCAGGAATCGAACCTGCAGCTCTTTCATCTCCTGTATTGGCACTCAGCTTTACCATTAGCACTACCTGGGAAGCCTCGTGTTAGGGTCAGTGTGTCATATTTGGCAGGAAGAGAATTTCCATTCCTCAGGTTGTTTTCTCTGTGAAGTTTGGGCCCGGGCTGGGAGGGGCTCTCTGAGTGACCACTGGGAGAGTGTACAAGGTGAAGAACTGAGCTGTAAAGGAGAGTAAATTGTAGTCATGGACTCCATGGGATTATGGAGTTTCTAGGCAGCCTGGCTCTGTGACATTCAGGATCCTAAATAGAGACCCTGCCTTGTCCTGCTCAGAGGGAGAACAACCCCACTCTTTTTCAGGAGGAACTCTTTCTAGGAAGGACTGACCTTTATTCTGAACTGAAGAAAAAATGTCCCATTTTTAGTGTTTCTGTGTCCTTTAAAAAAATGATGTTGGGGGCTTCCAAACAAACAAAAAATCAATAAAAGAGGCCAGAATTAAAAAAAAAAAATGATGGTGATATCACATGATGCGTTCTCAGAAGACATTTTAAAACAGACATTATGAACTATACACTTAAAGATGGTTAAAATGGTAAATTTTATATAGATTTTGCCACAATAAAAAAAAAAAAAATACCAGGGCTTCCCTGGTGGTCCAGTGGGTAAAGAGTCTGCCTTGCAGTGCAAGAGGCACTGGTTTAATCCCTGGCCCGGGAAGATCCCAAGTGCCGCAGAGCAGCTGGACCGATGTGTCTGACTACTGAGCCGGAGCTCTGGAGCGCATGCGCCCAGAGCCTGTACTCTGCGACAACAGAGGCCACTGATATGGGAGGCCCACAAAGGCCAAAGAACGAAGATGGATGAAAACAAAATAAAAATGAAAGACCAATAAAAAGTGGCCAAATTTTAAAAAAATGATGTTGGTGATATCACGTAACATTCACTTTTGCAAAATAAAGTAAGATTAAGAATTGGTCATCCTGTATTGTACCCCAAAGTGGTTTTGTGTATGTGTGGATGTGAAATTTTACTGGTCTGTGAAATCTAGAAACACTGTGAGCCTTAAAGAGTTTCTCCATGTGCTATGTGACTCTTACCAGCAGAGGAAAATGCTGAAGCAGTTGATGGAATTTTCAGGATGTCACATAACAGTGTGATTCGGATTACTTATTTTATATTGCCATTACAATGCTCTGGTAAAGTTCTCCTAATGCTAGTATCTCATTTGAACATCCTCTTTTGTGACATCATCAAGACTGTCTCCTTTTCTTCCGCAGGGCTTTAATACTTCCCCTTTGTATTTTGTCCATAAACTAACCGCTCGTACTAAAAATAACATGTAATGCTGATATTCTTTTGGTAATAGAAACAAATATACACATATAAAATGTCAATATGCATATAGTTGCTTGGTCAAAGCCGTTTTAATAAGTGGTTCTAAGATTTGTAAAGATTTTGCACACAGTGTTTTTTTTTCATTCTGAGCCACAGACACCAAAAATCCCACAGGAAATTGTCTTTGTAAGTGTTGTGGTTTTTTAGTTTCCTATTCAGTTTGCATTAGAGGACTAGAAATAGTCTGTGCAGTCGAAAGAGATTCTTGGTTAAAGTTTATTGTAATTCTGAAAGAGACTCTCAAATCTGCTTATATTTCTTCTCATGTAATTGATCCAGAGGAACTATAACCACATCCATGTGTAGACATTAAAGTTGTGGTATAATTTCTACCCTTTTTTTGATGTTCAATGGGTAAACTCTTCATTGTTAAAGGGGCAACTATCTAAAATTATGCTTCATGCGTTTTACTTCTTATCAAAGCATCTCTCCAAAAATAAATCCTAGGAATGGAGGTAGGTTTTTAATTCTTGACAGCTGGGTTTTACCTTTATTTTTACAAAGGAGAAAAACTTTCTCTTCATTCTTTAGAGAATTGAAGATATATTAAAAATTGTACAGCTTTATTTACTTTATAAATACCACTGGAAAATATTTAAAGGATACTGTTATTGGAATATTTTTATTAATGTAATTTTTTTTGGCCACTTCTATTGATCTTTAACTTCTTTATCTTTGTTCTTTGGCCTGTTTGGGCCTCCCATCACAGTGGCCTCTCTCGTTACAGAACACCGGTTCTGGGCGCATGCGCTCCAGAGCTCCGGCTCGGTAGTTGGACGTATCAGTCCAACCACAGCATGGCACCTGGGATCTTCCCAGGCCAGGGATCTAAGCAGTGCCCCTTGCACTGCAAGGTGGTGTGCTATCCACTGGAGCACCAGAGAAGCCCCCTTAATGTAATTTTTAAAGCATAGTATTCTCAAGCTTAAATTTCTTGTTTGATTTCATTATTTTTAAAACCATGGCAAGAGGAAAATAAAGTAAAACTGTCATCAGATGCATTACATCTTTGACAGATTATTATGCAATCCAGCACTGGTGGAAAGCAGCAGATGAGGAAAGAGAAGAGGTGTCAGTGCATTTGTAGATGACATTTCCAGGGATAGGTCTGTTTAAGGCATGACAGCTGATTCTGGGAAGGTCATGCTGATTGCATATCTTATTAAACGGGTTAGACTAATGGAATCAAGATTGTGGGGAGAAATACCAATAAACTCCTATATTCAGATAATACCACCCTTATGGCAGAAAGCCAGGAGGAACTAAAGAGCCTCTTGATGAAGGTGAAAGAGGAAGAGTGAAAAAGCTGGCTTAAAACTCATCATTCAGAAAACGAAGATCATGGCATCTGTTTACATCACTTCATGGCACGTGGGCCAACAATGAAAACAGTACAGACTATTTTCTTGGGCTCCAAAATCACTGTAGACAGACTGCAGCCATAAAATTAAAAGACACTTGCTCCTTGGAAGAAAAGCTGTAACAAACCTAGACAGTGTATTAAAAAGTAGAGACATCACTTTGTCAGCAGAAGTCCATATAGGCACAGCTGTGGTTTTTCCAGTAGTCATGTATGGATGTGAGAGCTGGACCATAAAGGATGAGTGCCAAAGAGCTGATGCCTTTGAACTTTGGTGCTGGAGAAGACTCTTGAGAGTTCTTCCTTGACAGCAAGGAGATCAAACCAGTCAATCCTAAAGGAAATCAACCCTGAATACTTATTGGAAAGACTGATGCTGAAGCTGAAGCTCCAATCCTTTGGCCACCTGATGCGAACAGATCCTGACGGGGGAAAAATAGAAGGCAGAAGGAGAAAGGGAAGACAGGATGAGATCGTTGGGTGGCATCACGGAGTCAATGGACATGAGTTTGAACAAACTCCAGTAGGTAGTGAAGGACAGGGAAGCCTGGCGAGCTGCAGTCCATGGGGTAGAAAGGACTCAGACACGACTGAGTGACCCTTCCACAGTCACCTTTAAGATAAAAAATAATGGCACCGCAATTTAAAAAAAAAGCATTTGTTCATAAGAAAACTTTAATTACAGTTCTTAAGTGAATAAATAATATTTTGTCCAAAAACAAAAGTCACATCCAGCATAACTTTACAAGTGACTGCATTCTTCTGTGGAGCAGGGTGGGGAGGGGAGAGAAAAGGGTAATGGTCTGGTTTGCAGATCCTGTCTTTTAGTAACTTCAGGTTTCAATATGGATGGTATTTTCGTTTGAAATTTTAATTGCTGTTTTTGTATGGTAAACAGGTATTTTCTTGGTTAAGATGTTAGAGTTTTCATACACTTTGAATTCGGAAGAAAACCATCGCTTCAGACCTGATTGTGTTCTTTGCCATTTCTTAGGGGCCTTTTGGGACACTGGGCTAGAAACTGTAGGTTAGCCTTTCACGGTGCTAACAAGTGCTATTAGTGGAGAGCTTTGCATTTTGCAGAGTGCAGAACCCCTAGTGCGGGGAAGGTTTCTCAGATACTCAAGGTGTCTAGCAAGGCCGTCTGCTGGCCCGTGGGCCCAGAGTCTCAGTGGCCGTGTCCGGCGCGACCCCTTCCCTGCCCACGGAGCAGCTCGGCACTCGTGATGCCAAACGTAACGCTTTGGGGAGCTCTGTCTACACGGAGGCTGACAGTGGTGCTGGGTCTCCATTGCGGCCTCGTGTGGGTGGGCCCCCGGGTGCCCATGACCCCGGAGCAGTGTCCGCGGCGCCGTCGGTCCCTCCACCACGACGGCCTGGACGCCCTTCCCAGCGAGGCCCAGGTGGGCGAGCGGCGAGGGAGGCGGCCGGGGGCGTCTCTGTCCAAGTCGCCAAAGGTTGGGTACGCAGGGCTCGCTCCTCGGGGGCCCTTTCCGCCGGACCCGCGATGCGAACAAACAGGAAACTCCGTCTCCAAGTTATTTCGGAAACGGGGCTTTTCCTTCCGCGACTGGGGTCGCATCCCAACAGGAAGCGGACCGATAACTTTGGGAAAGGTAGGTATTTAAAAAGGAAACAGGGAAGCCTGGCGAGCTGCAGTCCATGGGGTAGAAAGGACTCAGACACGACTGAGTGACCCTTCCACAGTCACCTTTAAGATAAAAAATAATGGCACCGCAATTTAAAAAAAAAGCATTTGTTCATAAGAAAACTTTAATTACAGTTCTTAAGTGAATAAATAATATTTTGTCCAAAACAAAAGTCACATCCAGCATAACTTTACAAGTGACTGCATTCTTCTGTGGAGCAGGGTGGGGAGGGGAGAGAAAAGGGTAATGGTCTGGTTTGCAGATCCTGTCTTTTAGTAACTTCAGGTTTCAATATGGATGGTATTTTCGTTTGAAATTTTAATTGCTGTTTTTGTATGGTAAACAGGTATTTTCTTGGTTAAGATGTTAGAGTTTTCATACACTTTGAATTCGGAAGAGAAAACCATCGCTTCAGACCTGATTGTGTTCTTTGCCATTTCTTAGGGGCCTTTTGGGACACTGGGCTAGAAACTGTAGGTTAGCCTTTCACGGTGCTAACAAGTGCTATTAGTGGAGAGCTTTGCATTTTGCAGAGTGCAGAACCCCTAGTGCGGGGAAGGTTTCTCAGATACTCAAGGTGTCTAGCAAGGCCGTCTGCTGGCCCGTGGGCCCAGAGTCTCAGTGGCCGTGTCCGGCGCGACCCCTTCCCTGCCCACGGAGCAGCTCGGCACTCGTGATGCCAAACGTAACGCTTTGGGGAGCTCTGTCTACACGGAGGCTGACAGTGGTGCTGGGTCTCCATTGCGGCCTCGTGTGGGTGGGCCCCCGGGTGCCCATGACCCCGGAGCAGTGTCCGCGGCGCCGTCGGTCCCTCCACCACGACGGCCTGGACGCCCTTCCCAGCGAGGCCCAGGTGGGCGAGCGGCGAGGGAGGCGGCCGGGGGCGTCTCTGTCCAAGTCGCCAAAGGTTGGGTACGCAGGGCTCGCTCCTCGGGGGCCCTTTCCGCCGGACCCGCGATGCGAACAAACAGGAAACTCCGTCTCCAAGTTATTTCGGAAACGGGGCTTTTCCTTCCGCGACTGGGGTCGCATCCCAACAGGAAGCGGACCGATCGCTCGCCCCGCGACCCCGCCCCCGCTGCGGCCCCGCCCCCGGCCGGGCATGCTCAGTGGGCCGGGCTGGTAGGCTTGCGTGGCCGTCCTCGGTTGTCGGCGCCGGCTCAGCCCTTCGACGCCACGTCTCGTCGCTGCGGCTTGTTCCCGGAAAGTTACGTACAGAAGCATCTCTTGAAGAGCCGGCGGGCGGGCCGCGGGCGGTGGAGGCCCGGGGCAGCCGAGCGGCGAGCGGGCGGGCAGACGTGCGGGCGGCGGGGCTGCGGGCGCCGCGCAGGGAGGGAGGCGCCGGCCGGGCGCAGCCTGCGGAGAGCCCCGGGCGGGGCGGGCGCGGCGCGGACTTTTGTCCGAGTTGAGTCCCCTCCCTGTGGGCCGGGCCTCTCGAGCGCCCCAGCCCCCGCCCCGCTCGCTCTCGGGAGATGTTTATCTGGGCCGCGGCGTGAGCAGCCGGCGGCTGGCGGCGCAGAGTCTCGGGTCCGAGGAGAGTTGGGCGGCGCGGGAGAGACAAGATGTCCGCCAGGGCCGCGGCCGCCAAGGTGAGCGCCGCGGGGAGCGTCCGCCGGGCCCTTCCCGTTCGGCCCGCTGGCGACAGGGCAGCGGGCTGCGGGCGGCGGGGCCGGGGGCCGCCGGGCCCGGGCAGGTGCGCCGCGGCGGGTGAGAGCAGGCGGACGGGGATGTGCAACAGGTCCCGCCGAGAGCGGGGCGCGGCGGGCCGGGGCATCCCGGCGGCGGCTGTCTGCTGGGCGGCTGGTCCCTGCGAAACCGTGTGGTTTCGGTCTGATGTCACTGTCGCTGGTATGCGCGCGCCCGCGACAAGGCACCGGGACGGCACTCAACCCCGGTGGAGTAGGTTGGATCTTTTCCCCCCGTTCTATTTAAGGCAACACGGGGAAAACCAACAACACTTTTTTAAGAGTTCAGCTTGAGTTTAACTTTCCAAAGTGCCGCACAGTGCTCTTACAAACGGACAGCGAGGTTTGAAGAGACCTCTGGGTTCCTCAAAAAAGTAACACTGTCTCACCAGTTTTTCCTTGTGTTTTAAAAGTCTGTGCCATTTTTCTCAGTGGTTTCGAGTCAGTTTATATATTACATGGAAAAGCTGAAGTTCCTAAAAGTTAATTCTCTTCTTGTGTACGGTTTCATGTTTTTCACCGTAAGATAGAATGTGATATTTGAAACAATTACTGGAATACAGAAATGTGAAGAGTAAAAATCTCCGTTAAAAATCAATTTTTTTTTTTTTATCAATTCATTAAATAGTATCAGGTGCTTAAACAGGTTCTGGCTTCATTTTTCTTTTGTTGTTTGAGATGTTTATTCATAGCACCTGAGACCAGGTATAATTATCCTCTGAAGTTTCTGAACTCAGGACTGTTTTCTGACTGGCAGTTAGCGGTTACGTTTAGTAGCGCGTAAATTTTTAAGGAATTCAGTGTTCTCTTTTTAAGAAAACTTTCATGTGTACCTTTTTGCTTTACGTTGATAAGAGATTTATCTAAAGATAGAACTTGATCTAAAGATTCATAATAAAAGGCAAATTTTGTCATGATTTTTTAAAAGTAAGTTTATTTTACACTGTTTACTTTTCCTGGGACTTCCTTTCCAGGGAGGGAGAAGAGGCTTTGTTTCCATATTACAGACTATGTCACTGTGTTCTGTAGTGTGCTGGCAGTTGATACCCAAAAAGGACATTTCACTTAGGAGGGAAACAAGTTTTCAGTAGATTGCTGTAGTAAAATGTAGGAGTCATACTTTTTCTCCTGAATTACAATGTTGAGATTTTATGGCATATTGAAAAGTTAAACATTACATTTTAGGGACGCTTGCATTCTCAAATATTTATGAGCAGAATGTCAGTTGAAAGCTTAATTATCTAAAATGCTGTGTTTTGGGGCTACCCTTAAATGTTACACAGAGAAAGGCAGGCTGTGAAAGATAGGTGAAATGAAGTAAGAGTCAACCAAGTCGCATTTAATTATGTAAGGAGATTAAAATGCTTAATAAGAATCAGACTGTGTACTCAAACTTTACATACGGTATTTTTGTTTCCTCCACTTCTCAGTTTAAAAGAAAATGAAGATATAAATTTTGCAGCTTGCTGTTCTTGCTTTTAGTATAATAATTTATAGACCTCTTCTCTAAGCCAGTATCTTTGAGTCTGTATTCTTTGTGATGATTGACTACTTTTTCGTCTCATGAATATGCTGCAGATCATTTTTGCCTTATTGATAGACATTTAACTCGTTTCCAGGATTTTTTTTAATTGTAGTAAGTATTCTTATATTTTTAGTTATATTTGGTTGGTAACTTAACCTAATTTTAGAGGACGTACAATTGCAATAAGTGAACTGAGTGCATGAATGGGAAGGGTGACTGACTGAGGAAATACCGCATTGCCTAGAGCGGTATGTTAATACCATTCTATATTGAATTCCAGCATGGTATTCTAGAAAACAGTCCTGTGTTGACGAGAAAGTTTATCATCCCTGACCAGGTATAATTATCCTCTGAAGTTTCTGAACTCAGGACTGTTTTCTGACTGGCAGTTAGCGGTTACGTTTAGTAGCGCGTAAATTTTTAAGGAATTCAGTGTTCTCTTTTTAAGAAAACTTTCATGTGTACCTTTTTGCTTTACGTTGATAAGAGATTTATCTAAAGATAGAACTTGATCTAAAGATTCATAATAAAAGGCAAATTTTGTCATGATTTTTTAAAAGTAAGTTTATTTTACACTGTTTACTTTTCCTGGGACTTCCTTTCCAGGGAGGGAGAAGAGGCTTTGTTTCCATATTACAGACTATGTCACTGTGTTCTGTAGTGTGCTGGCAGTTGATACCCAAAAAGGACATTTCACTTAGGAGGGAAACAAGTTTTCAGTAGATTGCTGTAGTAAAATGTAGGAGTCATACTTTTTCTCCTGAATTACAATGTTGAGATTTTATGGCATATTGAAAAGTTAAACATTACATTTTAGGGACGCTTGCATTCTCAAATATTTATGAGCAGAATGTCAGTTGAAAGCTTAATTATCTAAAATGCTGTGTTTTGGGGCTACCCTTAAATGTTACACAGAGAAAGGCAGGCTGTGAAAGATAGGTGAAATGAAGTAAGAGTCAACCAAGTCGCATTTAATTATGTAAGGAGATTAAAATGCTTAATAAGAATCAGACTGTGTACTCAAACTTTACATACGGTATTTTTGTTTCCTCCACTTCTCAGTTTAAAAGAAAATGAAGATATAAATTTTGCAGCTTGCTGTTCTTGCTTTTAGTATAATAATTTATAGACCTCTTCTCTAAGCCAGTATCTTTGAGTCTGTATTCTTTGTGATGATTGACTACTTTTTCGTCTCATGAATATGCTGCAGATCATTTTTGCCTTATTGATAGACATTTAACTCGTTTCCAGGATTTTTTTTAATTGTAGTAAGTATTCTTATATTTTTAGTTATATTTGGTTGGTAACTTAACCTAATTTTAGAGGACGTACAATTGCAATAAGTGAACTGAGTGCATGAATGGGAAGGGTGACTGACTGAGGAAATACCGCATTGCCTAGAGCGGTATGTTAATACCATTCTATATTGAATTCCAGCATGGTATTCTAGAAAACAGTCCTGTGTTGACGAGAAAGTTTATCTGGAAAATAAATGGATAATTGCTGTTAGAGTTCAGAAGCCCTTACTAGAAAACCTCATGTGTTACAAATTCAAAGTAATTTGAAGCAGTCAGCTCAGGAATAGACATTGAAACCACTGAGTCCAGAAACATCTGTGTGTTTAATGGCTTTCAGTGATTATGGTCATCAGCATTTAATGGGTGTCAGCTATTGTTCGAAGTGCTTAACGTGAATTAACTGATTGAATTCTCAGAGTATCCCTATGGAATGAACACTGCTGTTATCCCTAGTTTATGGATGAGGAAATTGAAACAGAGAAGGCGACGCGCCCAAATTCATCTAACCTGCAGGAGAGGAGATTGAGGTTGTGTGATAAAAGTAACATGGTAGACTTCGAAGAAAGGCTGGCTTAGTAAGCAGTGCTGGGACCGTTGACTATCTTTTTAAAGAAAGAAAGAAATACATTTCCTGCCTCAGGCCAGCCCCTCTCCAAAAAAAAAAAAAAAAATCCACAGGAACACCGGAAGTATTTTTATAGTGTTTGAGGGAAAGCTGTTTAATTTCTTATGTTGGCATGTTTGACCTTGTAGGTACTTACGGTTCGACCTGCCCTGTGTGTCCTTGCTCGATGATCCTGACCACGTTTACAGTTCTCCAGTTCATTTTAGGACAGCTCCCTTAAATAGGTGACTTTCAGACGCCACAGTGCTTCCCCCAGATTGCTCTGTAGCAGAAACTGCTGTATGCTGTTAGGAAAGGCACTTTATTCTTTTTGAGAAGCTGATGTTTTCATTTTAGGGACTTGCACACTTCTGTCTCGTATTTAAGAAAGACCGATGCTGCGCTCTGGTGACTGTCAGCGTGTGACAGAGGCAGCCATCCATCCACACCTCCGAGTCTTGAGGTCTGTGGCACTCAAAGCTGTGGGGTAGTAGATGTAGACCCGTTTCCTGTTTGGTTTGAAGGGAAAAGATTACAGTACTTTCACTTCTTTCTTTTCGAATCTGGTAACAATGTACTGGCTCTGACTTTTATTTTCTCTTTAATCTTTTTTCTTAGAGACCAGATGTAAACTGAGTACTGTTCTAAGAATAGAAGTGAATATAGACAAGACCGCGCCATGCTGCTAAGGAAAATGTCATTAAAAATAATAACTTTGGTGAAAAACTTGGAAATGTAATCCTATTTATTGCCATAGCACTGTCATGATAAAAATTCTCTGGCTGTAGATTCAAGTCAGGTGCCACCCGTCCCTGGCCGCCCAGCTACTAGCTCACCAGGGGCCCTGAGGTCACCCACCAGCATCCAGTACTGACCAACTTGGTGAGGGGATGCTGGAGACCAGCCGTGGGATGAGCAGAGTGGTTTTTTATTAGTAGTTTTGGATCAAATGTTAAGATTGAAAGATAGTTTCTGGTATGATATTTCTTAAATATTTGGCTTGAACTTCCTTTGTATCTCTGAATTTTGAAAGACAGTCTTGAAAACTCCCTTATCTTTTAATCTCCTCTAAAGAGACAGTCAAACAGTTGAGCAAGTTTTGAAGCTAAGATGGGCCTGTTTCAGTACAGTATTTATAATATAAGCCAGCAGGAAAAATAGGCCTTCTGCTGTCGCTGACCTAGAGAACTTCCTAATTTATTTATTGCAGAGAAGAGTGGGTTCGGGTTGCTCCTTGATGGGTTAGCCAGGTGCTTGATTTCCATGCCTTCTTAAACAGGTACATCCTTAGTAATAGAGGTCTGTGGTGACAGGAAATTTCATTTTATACCTTCAAGTGTGCTCAGAGCACTGTTTTAACGTGAGAAAACCAATATTGCCGAAGTTCATACCATAGAATACCACTTAAGATTTGATGTCGTGTTAAATACTGAATCTCAGAAAGCCCTTAATTGTGTGATGGATCAAAAGACAGGAAATATCAAGCCAGAAAAAGGATAGATTTTCTGTGAAATATGTATAAAGCCAAAATGTACCTCCATTTATTTATAATTAATTAATTCCCATTTCACACATTTAGAATTTATAATTAAATAGTGTTCTTGGCAGTACATATAAGATAAAACTCTGATTAGGTGAAATACTGATTTAACCAAAAAGAAATATATGTAAAAGCTAGCTACTAAGCATCTTGTACTCAAAGAATAATTGTCTAATTATAAACAAACCAAAAAAGGCAGGTTTTTGTTTGTGTGTAGGAGCATTTTGGTATACATTAGAACATACTAACTCTCACACTGCCGGAAGCTGGGAGGCGGGTGGATCGAGGAGTGGCCTCCATCCTGCTAGGTTGTCATGCCCAGAAGGGAGCTGAAGACTGGAAACGAAGGTTTGATACTGATTAGGGACGTAACATTAGCTACCCTGGTTTAATTTAAAACTTTTTTTGATTAGCTGAAATATTTTTTGCTTTTTTTCTAAAATAGTATATGTCCCAAAGAGAGAAAGTTTATTTTTTTTCTTGGCTATTTTAGGATTTTTTCACTCTCAGATTGTTGCCAGCGTTTGTACACAGTTTCTGATAACTGAATTAAACTTAATTTGTGCTTGCTCTCTTAATTCAGTACATCATGCTAAAATCCTGGAGTCCCTCAATAATGACATTCTTTTTGTGAGTTCAGCGAGCATTAGTTAAGCACATTTTGTTTTGGATCCATGTCCTCTGAAGACTTATAGTTTCTAGCTGCTCTGTAACGTCGTAGTCACCTGTGAAATAAGCAATGTTTAAGATCCTTAGAATTTTATGTTTTTCTCTTTAAACATGAGCATGCTTTAGGTCATCTTATTGATATAGTAGCTTATCTCTCTGGTGTACTTTCTTTGGATGGGAAGGTCATGGAATCCTATCTAGTGGTGGACAGGAAATTTCATTTTATACCTTCAAGTGTGCTCAGAGCACTGTTTTAACGTGAGAAACCAATATTGCGAAGTTCATACCATAGAATACCACTTAAGATTTGATGTCGTGTTAAATACTGAATCTCAGAAAGCCCTTAATTGTGTGATGGATCAAAAGACAGGAAATATCAAGCCAGAAAAAGGATAGATTTTCTGTGAAATATGTATAAAGCCAAAATGTACCTCCATTTATTTATAATTAATTAATTCCCATTTCACACATTTAGAATTTATAATTAAATAGTGTTCTTGGCAGTACATATAAGATAAAACTCTGATTAGGTGAAATACTGATTTAACCAAAAGAAATATATGTAAAAGCTAGCTACTAAGCATCTTGTACTCAAAGAATAATTGTCTAATTATAAACAAACCAAAAAAGGCAGGTTTTTGTTTGTGTGTAGGAGCATTTTGGTATACATTAGAACATACTAACTCTCACACTGCCGGAAGCTGGGAGGCGGGTGGATCGAGGAGTGGCCTCCATCCTGCTAGGTTGTCATGCCCAGAAGGGAGCTGAAGACTGGAAACGAAGGTTTGATACTGATTAGGGACGTAACATTAGCTACCCCTGGTTTAATTTAAAACTTTTTTTGATTAGCTGAAATATTTTTTGCTTTTTTTCTAAAATAGTATATGTCCCAAAGAGAGAAAGTTTATTTTTTTTCTTGGCTATTTTAGGATTTTTTCACTCTCAGATTGTTGCCAGCGTTTGTACACAGTTTCTGATAACTGAATTAAACTTAATTTGTGCTTGCTCTCTTAATTCAGTACATCATGCTAAAATCCTGGAGTCCCTCAATAATGACATTCTTTTTGTGAGTTCAGCGAGCATTAGTTAAGCACATTTTGTTTTGGATCCATGTCCTCTGAAGACTTATAGTTTCTAGCTGCTCTGTAACGTCGTAGTCACCTGTGAAATAAGCAATGTTTAAGATCCTTAGAATTTTATGTTTTTCTCTTTAAACATGAGCATGCTTTAGGTCATCTTATTGATATAGTAGCTTAGCTCTCTGGTGTACTTTCTTTGGTTGGGGAAGGTCATGGAATCCTATCTAGAACCTGGACTTGCTGCAACACATGAGCTTCTGTGTTTTCTTCTGTTAATTTAAAAAACAATTTCAGTTGACTTTAGGTACATAGTATTGTATGTGTGCAATTGGTAAAAGTCTCGATAGGATGAAAAGGTTAAGAAGTATAAAGCAGCTTGAATTCACTTACATACGTAGAAGTCCTTGGCTATACGGACATGGACAGTGGACAGTAAGATGGCTGTTGCTGTTAGGTTTAGGGTCCAGCCAGCTGTAAAATATGTAGCAGCTTGGAGTTTTGAAACTGTGCTCTGTATCTAACAGGCGTTCTTGTCTGGCCTAGGACGTAGCAGGCCCTGTTTTAGTAGGTGCTGGATGTGAGAACAGTGAGGACACCGCTTGCCTGCCTGCGGACCCTTTCAATGGTGCGGGCAGAAAGCAACAGATCAGCCACTGTGGATACAGTGATGCTGGCCACGGGGGTCCCCAGCAGGCCGTTTCTGGGTCATAACCTGCTTTCCCCAAGATTACCAGTGTCTTCCAGAGTGCTTATTTTCTAGTTTTTCTTCATAATTTTACCACTTACGCATTCTCTAAACACTGTGGTTTTCGCCCGTGAACTTTATACAAACAGAATCTTCCTGTGTGGCTTCTGTTGCTCCGTGTGGGATCTGTGAGGTGTTGGTGTTGGGGGTGACGAGTTCATCAGCTTCCATTGTAGTCCTGGATGAAATTTGGAGTGTTCCATTTTATGGAGGGCTTAACTGCCAGATTGGCTTCTGGAAAAAGTAGTTTCCAGTTAGACCACTCTGGGGTTTTGGAGAAAAATGTGTACTTGTCTAAGGGGCAAGAATTAGATAGGTATGTTGTTGGCTAGGCATTAGGACACAAAAACTAGGTAAAAAATGGGCTGCTTTTGGTGTTGATAAGATGTTCATCTTGAAAAGTCAGTTTGAATTTTGAGGGCATTTTATGACTGCCATCTTAAAATCCATTAAGTGTATTGTGGTAAGTATCCATTCACCTGACACTGAGGAGCCCAGTGAAGGCCCTGATGGGGAGAAGCACATGCATTGGCAGAAACTGGTAAACACAAGCATGCTTTTCAAAGTGTAATCCAAGGGACCTTGCCTAGTGTCATGTAAAGGAACTTTGGAGGATTTATGTGTCGTTTTTCATTTTAAATCGTAGGAGTATTTAATAAAACATAAACCAGCCCATATTTTGATACTGTATCTCCTGTAAGGTGAGAAGACAGTGACCATGGCAGGCAAGTTTCCGTCTAGGCGCTGATTTGAGAAATGTGTACTAATAACAAGTAATAGCCTCTGGATATCGAGCACTGATTCTGTGCGATACTAAGCTAGCTGCTTTATGTGCATTGTCTCATCTTAACAGTTGTGGTGGGCACTCCTAGGACCTCTGCTTTATAGATGAGAAATCTGAGGTTAAATTTACTGCTCTGACTAATGGCAGACTTGCTTGTAGGCTTTGTAATTCGCACATGCACATGCTTTTACGTTCCTGAGTTGCAAGGAGTGTCAGGGAAGGAAGGCAGAATGGTGCTAGGTGAGTCGTGACTCATGGAAGCCAGAAGACAGGGTGCAGTTCAGTTACAGAGCTAGCTCCCTCAAGGAAGCTGTGATTGCGCAGCCCCAGCTGATTGTTGCTGGCAAGTGAGGAAGGCAGGCCGGATCGTCTCGTTTTTCAGGACTGATCAGAAACCCAGATTTTATGCAAATTACTTTGACTTCCATGTTGCCAGCTGACTTCATTTTTTTATACGTTTTTATTGTGAAACATAAAACCTACGTGAAACCAACAGAAAGCACGTGGACACGAGTGAATTGCCACAAAGTGAACTCCTGTGTGAACACCACCCAGGTCAAGGTGTGCAGCATTGTGGGTTCCTTGCTTCCTCCCTCGCCCCTAACTGACATCACTAGCCTGACCATAGGACACCCCCGCCCCTTGTTAGGCTCTTCCTGCCAACTCCATTTGTTCCTCAGAACAGGTTCAGTTCTGAATTTACGTTTTAAAGATTCCTGTGTTGTTGCATGTGAATTCGGCCATCTGCATTGCTGATTAGTGTTCTGTGGTATGACTGTACTACACTTTATTCTCGTGTAGATGGATGGACATCTTGGGGTATTTACTCATTTGGACTTTTTTTTTTTTTTTCATTTGGACTATTAAGAATAATGATCCCATGAACACTTGTGCTTCTTTCTTGGTGAACATGTGCACATATTTAGGGGTGAAAATGTTATTGGATTGTTCAGCACATCTTCAGTTTTAGTAGACTGTCTTCTCCAGAGAGATTATGCCAATTTATAACCATCATTAGTGAGTGTTTCTGTTGCTCTGCGTTTTCGCAAACGCTTGGTATTATCAGACACTTTATAATTTTATCACTTCTGGTTGGTCTTTACTAAATCTCATTGGAGCTCTGATTTTCATTTTTTGATTAGATGAAGTTGAACGACTTTGCATGTTTATGTCCTTTTGAGTCTTTTGCCTGTTTTTCTTTGTAATTATCATCTTATTGACTTGCTTTGTTTTTTACTTTTGGATAAAAGCTAGTTGATTGTATATGTTTTAGATGTATTTTCCAGTGTGGTATTCTCTTGATGGTCTTTTGATGAAGCTCTTAATTTGAATTTGATCTGAGTGTAGTGGCACAGGGAGAGGCCAGCAGAGGAGAGCAGAGGGTTCCAGAGAGGACCTGTCTGTCCAGGACACACCCTGCACAGGGAGAGGTCAAGCAGTGTAAGAACTGAAAAGGTTGTGGTTGAATAACTCTGCGTCTTTGTGCCTTTATTCTGTGAGTTCAGGCTCTGGAGTCTGCATCTGAGTCCACAGTCAGCACTGTGTTCTCTCGTAGGGCAAAGTGTGGTCCCAGTGCCCGTCTTGGGTTGCTGGTACCCTCCTCTCAGTGTCTGGAACAGAGGCACAATCATGTTATCTGTGTTTTTGCAAAACATTCTAAGTGAAGCATTTTAATATCAGGGAAGCAGCATATGCAAGTTAACGGTATTTCTCTGTGTGTGTGCACTCATACAAACGTCTGCTTAGTCTTTGTGTTCATGTATGTATGTGTGTGTTCATTTGATACTGGACAAAGGTTGGTTGAGCCCCAGACCAGCGAGATATGCTGCGGTTCCAGAGGAAGTTGTGGAGTTGCTTTGAGAAATGTTAACTGTAGTAACACTGAGTAAGAGATGCCATCTTTAGTCTGATGCGTTAGGGGCTAGAGATGAAAGACTGTCCCCTACTCCAGTGCACCCAGTTCACTTGGGCTGCCATCCAAGTCTAGTGAGTGACCAATCAGCAAATCCCTTTCACCTGAGCATCTTCTGCTCCCCTTGTTCTGTCTATATTGCCTACCGTTCCCATCCCCCACCTTCCAGCACACCAGTATAGACATGTATGTCTACATGTACACATGCTGTGTGTCACACTCCTTCTCCCTTTGTAGTTGCTGTTTGCTTGCTCGGTTGTGTCCGACTCTTTGTGACCCCATGGACTGCAGCACTCCAGGCTTCCCTGTCCTTCACCATCTCCCAGAACTTGCTCAGATTTAATGTCCATTGAGTCGGTGATGCCCGCCAACCATCTCATTCTCTGTTGCCTCCTGCCCTCAATCTTTCCCAGCATCAGGGTCTTCTCCAGTGAGTCTTTAAAATGGCCCAAGTGCACATGCTCCTCCAGAAACTCCTGACCATCTTAATTGCCTTTACAAGTCAAGACCAAACTTCATAATACGGTCAGTGAGCTCCTCCAGTGTCATTTGGCCCCTGTCTAGCCCTCTAGCCTCACCTTGCACCGCCCCTCCCCCCAAGCTTGGGCTCTGTTCTCAGCCTGCACTGTCCTCTTGAGCAGGGACTGAACTTCCTGCCCCTTTCTTTCTGAGCTGTGCTCGTGGCCCTCATTCTTTGCTTTGTAGGATATAAGTCTGTGACAGTAGGTTCAGTTGTGACATCTTTTAATCACCTGATTCGCCCATTAGATTATAAGCTCCATGAGAACAAAGATCACGTTGGTGTGTTCTGTTATCACCAAGCTTAACACAGTGTCCA
The DNA here is from genome assembly GCA_022376925.1 of Tragulus kanchil. Classification (NCBI taxonomy): domain Eukaryota; kingdom Metazoa; phylum Chordata; class Mammalia; order Artiodactyla; family Tragulidae; genus Tragulus; species Tragulus kanchil. Next base: position 23,680,153 of record JAIOJX010000032.1, read on the forward strand.
GTGTATAATCACAAATACTGTTTGAATCAATGTAGAAAGTCTCATACCCTTCAGCTCTGGCACATGCTGTCTTCTCTACCTGGAAGGCTTCAGACCTCCGTCCCTAATTTACCCAGCATCTGTGCCAATTCTTTTTCTCTTTTAAAGACCTGGTTATCAACTTGATAAAGAAGCCGATTTCAGCGTCTGCAGTGATGACTCCAGCCCTGACCTAAGTGCAGTGCTGGTGGCTATAGTCTGCTTAACTGTCCCCGGAGGACCTGCAGGTCTGTAAGTCTCTATGGAACCTCTTCTGAAAGCCTTCCCAAATCTCAGGACCTCCCCCACCAGGAGATTTCCCCGTAGCTGTTCTCAGGGTCTTGGTATGCATCCAAACTGGTTCTTTCAGTGTGAAGTGCCCTTCTTTTTTGTGTGTCTGGTCAGCTCAGGGTTGGCTGGTGAGGATGACTGAAGACACTGTGATTCATTGAACTGCACTTCTGGTCTCACAGGTTCTTCCTGCATTTTAAAAAGCAAGACCAGAGCTAGGCTTCCTGTGCTCCTCAGCTGGGGGGAGTGGCCTGAGCTCTGCCACAATCTGATGCCCCTTATGGACCAGGGGCACCATTTTCTCTCTGGTGCTCACATGCTGGTCATAGACCAGGTTATTCATGGAGAAACTTGTAGAAGGTTGTCATAGACCAGGTTACTTGTGAAGAAGCTTGGGGAAGGTCTGCTGCGTCTCCGGGACTCATGGCCCATAGGAACTTGGCTTACTTGTTTGGCATCTTGGTTGTTGGATTATTGGTTGGGCCTTTCCTAGATTCAATAATTAATATCTAGTCCCCGCAATTACCCCTCCCCTTTTTTATGTGGAAACAGTCTTGGCCCTCTGTTCTCAGCCTGCACTGTCTTAGGGACTGAACTTCCTGCCCCTTTCTTTCTGAGCTTGCTCGTGGCCCTCATTCTTTGCTTTGTAGGATATAAGTCTGTGACAGTAGGTTCAGTTGTGACATCTTTTAATCACCTGATTCGCCCATTAGATTATAAGCTCCATGAGAACAAAGATCACGTTGGTGTGTTCTGTTATCACCAAGCTTAACACAGTGTCCAGTGTATAATCACAAATACTGTTTGAATCAATGTAGAAAGTCTCATACCCTTCAGCTCTGGCACATGCTGTCTTCTCTACCTGGAAGGCTTCAGACCTCCGTCCCTAATTTACCCAGCATCTGTGCCAATTCTTTTTCTCTTTTAAAGACCTGGTTATCAACTTGATAAAGAAGCCGATTTCAGCGTCTGCAGTGATGACTCCAGCCCTGACCTAAGTGCAGTGCTGGTGGCTATAGTCTGCTTAACTGTCCCCGGAGGACCTGCAGGTCTGTAAGTCTCTATGGAACCTCTTCTGAAAGCCTTCCCAAATCTCAGGACCTCCCCCACCAGGAGATTTCCCCGTAGCTGTTCTCAGGGTCTTGGTATGCATCCAAACTGGTTCTTTCAGTGTGAAGTGCCCTTCTTTTTTGTGTGTCTGGTCAGCTCAGGGTTGGCTGGTGAGGATGACTGAAGACACTGTGATTCATTGAACTGCACTTCTGGTCTCACAGGTTCTTCCTGCATTTTAAAAAGCAAGACCAGAGCTAGGCTTCCTGTGCTCCTCAGCTGGGGGGAGTGGCCTGAGCTCTGCCACAATCTGATGCCCCTTATGGACCAGGGGCACCATTTTCTCTCTGGTGCTCACATGCTGGTCATAGACCAGGTTATTCATGGAGAAACTTGTAGAAGGTTGTCATAGACCAGGTTACTTGTGAAGAAGCTTGGGGAAGGTCTGCTGCGTCTCCGGGACTCATGGCCCATAGGAACTTGGCTTACTTGTTTGGCATCTTGGTTGTTGGATTATTGGTTGGGCCTTTCCTAGATTCAATAATTAATATCTAGTCCCCGCAATTACCCCTCCCCTTTTTTATGTGGAAACATTTCAAGACCACACGAAAGTAGATAACTATGACGAGTTCTTACAGGGCATCACAGGTCTCCTCATCAGTTACAACCCTTCTTGCTCCATTTGTGCTTGGACCTATTGTATCATCTATCCCCCATTATTTCAAAGCAGATACCAGACTTGTCTTTTCATCTGCTAATATTTGAGTTGTTGTTCAATGCTAAGTCATATCTGACTCTCTGCAACCCCATGAACTGCAGCCCACCAGGCTTCCCGGTCCTTCACTATCTCCCGAAACGTGGTCAGACTCGTATCTGTTGACTCAGTGATGCCATCCAACCATCTCATCCTCTGTTGTCCCCTTCATTTTTTTGCCTTCTGTTGCCTTCTGTTTTTCCCAATGTCAGGGTCTTTTCAAGTGAGTCGTCTCTTCCCATCAGGTGGCCGAAGTGTAATAGCTTTGGTTTCAGCATCAGTGCTTCCAGTGAATATTCAGGGTTGATTTCCCTTAGGATTGTCTGGTTTGATCTCGCTGTCTAAGGGACTCTCAAGAGTCTTCTCCAGCACCACAATTTGAAAGCATCAGTTCTTTAGGCTTGGCCTTCTTTATGGTCCGACTCTCACATCTATGCATGACTACTGGGAAAACAACTTTGACTATACAGACCTTTGTTGGCAAACTGATGTCTCTGCCTTTTAATACTCTATCTAGGTTTGTCATAGCTTTTCTTCCAAGGAGCAAGTGTCTTTTAATTTTCATGACTGCAGTCACTGTTCACAGTGATTTTGGAGCCCAAGAAAATAACGTCTGTTACTGTTTCCATTGTTTGTCCATCTATTTGCCATGAAGTGATGGGACCAGATGCCATGATTTTCATTTTTTTGAATGTTGAGTTTTAAGCCAGCTGTTTCACTTTCCTCTTTCACCTTCATCAGGAGGCTCTTCAGTTTCTCTTTGCGTTCTGCCGTAAGGGTGGTGTCATCTGCCTATCTGAGGTTATTGATATTTCTCCCAGCAATCTTGATTGTAGCTTGTGAGTCATCCAGCCTGGCATCTCTCATAATGTACTCAGCATGTATGTTAAATAAGCAGGATGACAGTATACAGCCTTGACGTATTCCTTTTCCATTTTGGAACCGGTTCATTGTTCCATGCTTGATTCTAACTGTGGCTTCTTTTTTGGGGACCACTTCTATTGGTCTTTCATTTATTTATCTTTGTTCTTTTGGCCTGTGTGGGCTTCCCATTGCAGTGGCCTCTCTCGCCACAGAATACCACCTCTGGGCGCATGCGCTCCGGAGCTCCAGTTGGATAATTGGACACATCAGTACAGCCGCTCCGCGGCACGTGGGATCCTCCCAGGCCAGAGGTCGAACCGGCGCCACCTGCACTGCAAGGCGGTATCCTTACCCACTGGACCACCAGGGAAGCCCTGACTTGCTTCTTGACCTGCATGCAGGTGTCTTAGGCAGGTAAGGTGGTCTGGTATTCTTATCTCTTGAAGAATTTTCCATTTTGTGGTGATTCACACAGTAAAAGGCTTTATCATAGTTAGTGAAACAGAAGTAGATTTTTTTTTGGAAATTCCCTTGTTCTTTCTGTGATCCAATGGATGTTGGGCAATTTGATCTCTGGTTCCTCTGCCTTTTCTGAATCCAGCTCGTACATCTGGAAGTTCTTGGTACATGTACTGTTGAAGCCTGGCTTGGAGGATTTTGCGCACAATCTTGGCAGCATGTGGAATGAGTGCCTGTCTGTGGTGCAGTCTTATTGGTAAGGAACAAAATTGTTTGTCTTGTAGGATTTCTTGGTCTGCATTTTCCCTGTTTTTTTTGCCCTGTGTATTTCCTGACAGTCAGTGATTAGATCCAGAGTTCTAGAAGTATCATCATGTAGCCCCAAAAGTGATTTAAAGATTTGTAACCATGCCCAGAAGTTAAACAGGTGAAATCAATTTTAATATTTTACTGCTTTCATATACCCCAAATACTATAATTTTAACTGTGACGATTTTTCCAGTTTCTCAGTCATCTCCTGTGTTTTATGACCTGGGCACTTTCAGTGAATACTGATCAGTTTTTTTTTTTTTTAAAGAATGTTTTCATTTGGATTTTTCCTATGTCTCATGATTAGATTTAGGTTATGCATCTGGTTGGGAAAGTGTGCGTGATGTTTTATATCTTATTGCATGCTAAGTCACTTCAGTTGTGTCCAGCTCTTCGCAACCCTATGAATTGTAGCTTACCAGTCTTCTCTGTGTGTGGGATTCTCCAGACAAGAGTACTGGAGTGGATTGCCACTCACTTCTCCAGGGGATGTTCCCGACTCAGGTTTCGAAACTGCATCTCTTATGTCTACTGCATTGGCAGGTGGTTTCTTTACCACTAATGTCACCTTGGGAAGCCCCTCCCACCTGTAAACAATTTCTTTAGTTTCTGGTTTATCATGTTCGTATTTCTTTTGCACAAACGAGCATGTGTATAATCTTTTATGTTCTTTTCTTTCATGAAGGATCAAATGCTATTGATATGTTTGCACTTTACTTTATTCTTTTATGGGTATCTTGTTGACATTTCTCTTTGTTGTTTGATAGAGATTCGTTTCATGAAGGATCAAATGCACACAGTAAAAGGCTTTATCATAGTTAGTGAAACAGAAGTAGATTTTTTTTTGGAAATTCCCTTGTTCTTTCTGTGATCCAATGGATGTTGGGCAATTTGATCTCTGGTTCCTCTGCCTTTTCTGAATCCAGCTCGTACATCTGGAAGTTCTTGGTACATGTACTGTTGAAGCCTGGCTTGGAGGATTTTGCGCACAATCTTGGCAGCATGTGGAATGAGTGCCTGTCTGTGGTGCAGTCTTATTGGTAAGGAACAAAATTGTTTGTCTTGTAGGATTTCTTGGTCTGCATTTTCCCTGTTTTTTTTGCCCTGTGTATTTCCTGACAGTCAGTGATTAGATCCAGAGTTCTAGAAGTATCATCATGTAGCCCCAAAAGTGATTTAAAGATTTGTAACCATGCCCAGAAGTTAAACAGGTGAAATCAATTTTAATATTTTACTGCTTTCATATACCCCAAATACTATAATTTTAACTGTGACGATTTTTCCAGTTTCTCAGTCATCTCCTGTGTTTTATGACCTGGGCACTTTCAGTGAATACTGATCAGTTTTTTTTTTTTTTTAAAGAATGTTTTCATTTGGATTTTTCCTATGTCTCATGATTAGATTTAGGTTATGCATCTGGTTGGGAAAGTGTGCGTGATGTTTTATATCTTATTGCATGCTAAGTCACTTCAGTTGTGTCCAGCTCTTCGCAACCCTATGAATTGTAGCTTACCAGTCTTCTCTGTGTGTGGGATTCTCCAGACAAGAGTACTGGAGTGGATTGCCACTCACTTCTCCAGGGGATGTTCCCGACTCAGGTTTCGAAACTGCATCTCTTATGTCTACTGCATTGGCAGGTGGTTTCTTTACCACTAATGTCACCTTGGGAAGCCCCTCCCACCTGTAAACAATTTCTTTAGTTTCTGGTTTATCATGTTCGTATTTCTTTTGCACAAACGAGCATGTGTATAATCTTTTATGTTCTTTTCTTTCATGAAGGATCAAATGCTATTGATATGTTTGCACTTTACTTTATTCTTTTATGGGTATCTTGTTGACATTTCTCTTTGTTGTTTGATAGAGATCTCTGTGCTTCATGGCTGTGGAGCACTCCACTGTGTGACGTGCTGCGATTTATGCATGTGCTTTCCCAAGTTTGGTCGTTTAGATTGTTACCACTATTGCAGCTACAAACACTGCTACGTGGATACCTGGAACATGTGTATAGTCACACTATTGGAGGCTTTTTTTTCAGGACAGATTCCTGGAAGTGGAATCTCTGGGTCAAATGGCTAGGTGCACATTCAGTTTAGTTAGGTATTGGGAGGTGTACCTCTGGAAAAGCAGGACGAATTTACATTTCCCCTGGAAATGTGTGTGTCTGAATGCAGCCTCTCACTGGCTTGCTGGTAGACTGCTTTGTGATGTTTTTTTAACTTTTGTCAGTTTGATAGGTGAGAAATGACATCTTTGTTGTTGTTCAGACACTAAATTGTATCCAACTCTTTGTGACCCCTGGACTGCAGGCTCCTCTGCCCCCACTGTCTCCTGGAGTTTGCTCACACTTGTGTCCATTGAGTTGGTGATCCTGTCTCGCTGTCCCATCCTCTGCTGCCTCCTCCTCCTGACCTCAGTCTTTCCCAGCATCAGGGTCTTTTCTGCATTTAAAATTGCTTATTAAGCTCCAATATTTAAAACAAACTTAGCAAAGCAGAAAAAAAGGCACTATGCCCTTAAGAGCCCCAGATGGATACAGCTAAGAAGTAAGATAGATTTGGAAATCTATCTTAGATAGGAGAAAATAGGAAATAGGAGCATGAGGTATGAAAAGCTTGTAAGCGGTGGATGAAGCTTTTTCTGGAACGGGCGTCCTGATAGATGAATGAGCTTCTTGGTGGCAGGATGTTTCTGATACTGGACCGTTGACGCAGAAGAGAAGGCCCCTGGGCTCCCGAAGCTGGAAAGTCGTGAGCTAAAATGAAACTCAGCAGGTTACTTCAAAAGCCCATTTGTGTGGGGGACAGATCATAAGCTTCGATGCCCAGTGGCTCGCATTCAGATCAGTGCATTTACTTCCTGTTCACAGAACCTGGTCTGTTGCTGCTCCTGCCACCGGCTCCTTAGCCGGTGTGAGGCTGCATGGCTGAGGCGCTGCTTGTTGCCTTACCTCAGATATGCTGTGAGTTGTTTAAAGTGGTTTTAGGATTGAGGTGAAGTGAGGAGGCTGATTTTAAAGAAATGTGCCCTGTGCAGTGTACACGTTTGTACGAATTTGCTGTTTTTCATTAAGTACTTTGTTAGAAAAGTATCATGGTTTTTCATGTATTTTATTTTTTTATATATTTTATTATTTAGAAGTTGAAAAGATTTTCTGAAACTTTTTTTTTTATTTAATCAAATAGTGGTTTAGTGAGGAGGAGGAGGAATAACTTAAATTCCACAGAAACCTGTGTGTTAACTACCCTTTCAGGTTTCTTTCATAGGTTGGTTGGTTTCTTCATTTTAGCAGCTAAAGAAAGAATGATCTTGATTTTGTTACAAACTTGACAAATTTGCTCATGTGTAATAGTTCACAGTGACTTCTCACATGCTCTGCTCAGAGCAGATGCAGTAAAGATGGCATTCTTTTCTACCGGCAGTCTTCAGCTTCTTCTTACTCTTGCTGTTATCATTCCTTTTTTTTTTTTTGACTCTGACTATTAATTATAGTGATTTACAATATTGTGTTTCAGGTGTTTAGCTTCAGATTCTTTTCCAGTATAGGTTACTACAAGCTATTGCATCTAGTTCTTCATACTATACGGTAGATCCTTGTTTTATTTTATACAGAGTGGTATGTATCTGTTAATCTTTGTATTTATGCCCAGGAGTAGGGTTGCAGGATTATGTGGTAGCTCTGTTTTTAGGGTGGTTTTTAGTTTTATTGAAGTACAGTTGCTTTACAGCGTTTTGTTAGTTTTTGCCGTACAGCACAGTGACTCAGCTGTATGTATACATACGTCTCCTCTTTTTTGGATATCCTTCCCATTGAGGTCACCACAGAGCACTGAGGAGAGCTCCTGTGCTGACAGTCGTCGTCTGCTTTATACGTGGATCGATCGTGTGTATGTACATACCTTCCTTATTTTTACTCCCTGTTCACAGAACCTGGTCTGTTGCTGCTCCTGCCACCGGCTCCTTAGCCGGTGTGAGGCTGCATGGCTGAGGCGCTGCTTGTTGCCTTACCTCAGATATGCTGTGAGTTGTTTAAAGTGGTTTTAGGATTGAGGTGAAGTGAGGAGGCTGATTTTAAAGAAATGTGCCCTGTGCAGTGTACACGTTTGTACAATTTGCTGTTTTTCATTAAGTACTTTGTTAGAAAAGTATCATGGTTTTCATGTATTTTATTTTTTCTATATTTTATTATTTAGAAGTTGAAAAGATTTTCTGAAACTTTTTTTTTTATTTAATCAAATAGTGGTTTAGTGAGGAGGAGGAGGAATAACTTAAATTCCACAGAAACCTGTGTGTTAACTACCCTTTCAGGTTTCTTTCATAGGTTGGTTGGTTTCTTCATTTTAGCAGCTAAAGAAAGAATGATCTTGATTTTGTTACAAACTTGACAAATTTGCTCATGTGTAATAGTTCACAGTGACTTCTCACATGCTCTGCTCAGAGCAGATGCAGTAAAGATGGCATTCTTTTCTACCGGCAGTCTTCAGCTTCTTCTTACTCTTGCTGTTATCATTCCTTTTTTTTTTTTTGACTCTGACTATTAATTATAGTGATTTACAATATTGTGTTTCAGGTGTTTAGCTTCAGATTCTTTTCCAGTATAGGTTACTACAAGCTATTGCATCTAGTTCTTCATACTATACGGTAGATCCTTGTTTTATTTTATACAGAGTGGTATGTATCTGTTAATCTTTGTATTTATGCCCAGGAGTAGGGTTGCAGGATTATGTGGTAGCTCTGTTTTTAGGGTGGTTTTTAGTTTTATTGAAGTACAGTTGCTTTACAGCGTTTTGTTAGTTTTTGCCGTACAGCACAGTGACTCAGCTGTATGTATACATACGTCTCCTCTTTTTTGGATATCCTTCCCATTGAGGTCACCACAGAGCACTGAGGAGAGCTCCTGTGCTGACAGTCGTCGTCTGCTTTATACGTAGGATCGATCGTGTGTATGTACATACCTTCCTTATCTACTCCTCTGTCCATGGACATGAGCTTGCTTCTGTGTCTTGGCTCTTGTGAAAGGTGCTGCAGTGAACTTTGGGCAGGGATGGGGGTAGTGCCTCTATCTTTTTGAATTGTGTTTTTTTCTGGGTATAATCCCAGCGATTTTTGAATCATTTGGTAGTTCTGTTTTGTGTTTTTAAAGGAATCTCCATGTTGTTTTCCATGGTGACTGTATCAGTTTGCATTCCCACCAGCAGTGATAAGCTGGTTCCCTTCTTTCCACACCCACTCTGGCATTCATTGTTTGATGGCCATTCTGACAAGTGTGAGGTGGTGCCTCCATTGTCGTTTTGGTTTGCATTTCTCTAATAATTAGCGAAGTCAAGCCTCTTTTCATGTGTCTATTGGCCATCTGTATGTCTCCTTTGGAGAAATGTCTGTTTTAAGTCTTTTTTTTTTTTTAAAGATTTATTTATTTATTTATTTTTGGGCGGGAGTGGGGTTGGGGAGGGAGGGGAGCGGGCGGGCCACTTCTGTTGGTCTTTCATTTCTCTATTTTCATCCGTTTTTGTTCTTTGGCTCCTCTGGGCCTCCCATCGCGGTGGCCTCTGTTGTCACCGAGTGCCGGCTCTGGGCGCATGCGCTCCAGAGCTCCGGCTTGGCAGTTGGGCACATCGGTCCAGCCGCTCCGCGGCACGTGGGATCTTCCCAGGCCAGGGATCGAACTGGCGCCCCTTGCACTGCAAGGCGGTGTCCTTATCCACTGGACCACCAGGGGAAGCCCTGTTTTAAGTCTTTTGATGCCCGCTTTTTGATTGGGTTATTTGCTGTTTTGATATTGAGTTGCATGCGTTGTTTTTATGTTTTAGAAATTAAGCCTTTGTACATCTTTCTCTTAGATTGTAAGTTGTCTTTTGTTTATAGAAAAGCTTAGAAATTATGAGTTAACATTAGAGAAAAGTTGTAAAAATACTAGAGTTGTCTGGTGTCTTTCATCCCACTCACCTTAGCTCCAGGTAGCTGTAGAGCATCTTTCAAAGAAAAGAAATTAACTTCAATCTGGTAGTAACTAAATTACAAAGCACATTTGAACTTTGCTGGTTCATGCTGTTTTCTCTTCCAGGATTCCACTTTTTACTTCTTTTGGTGTCTTTGAATCTGTGACAGAGCCTCAGAGTTTTCCCTTTCTCTGTTAGGACTCTTTGTAGAGAATGGATTATCCTTTAGAATGCCCTTTAGTTTGGTTTGTCTGATATTTTTTCATCACTGGGATGCGGTGGTGCATTTTGGGCAGGAATACCATAAAATACTTGATAGGATGCTGTTCATCATGTCAAGGAGTTGATGATGTTGATCTGCCTTATTTACTGTTGGCAGCGTTTCCTCTGGTTACGATGGTGCTTCTCTCCTGTAGAGTTATTGTATTCTTGTTTATAACTCTTCTGGAGGAGAGGATTGAGGCTGGCTGCTCCTGCTCCTCCTCGGGCACATGCCCACTAGCTTTATTCTCTGAGTGGTGCTTCGTCTGCAGAATTGATGGAGTTTGCCTGATCGTAATTCTGTCACCCCCTTTCATTCCACTCTAACCAAGAGCTATCCCTTTTCCCATTTACTTACTTGATTACCTCATTTCATGGGTAATTTTGTGAATTAAAATCTAATATTATCACTGTTTTGTTGCTCAAGTTATTCCAGCTTTGGGCTCTGGAAGCTTTTGTAGGAAGCTGCTGATTCCTGTGCTCTCTTGACCAACTCCTAGGATTTTTTGAGCTGTCTTTCCTTTCTAGTGGTGCATGATATTCTAGGTTCATCCTGCATTTTCCCTGACCGAACCCTGCAGCTGAACCCTTGTCAGCAAAATTCTAGTTTGCTTCACTACAGACTAGTGGTCAGAGGTTAAGGTCTCCGTGGTAGCTGTGCTCACTGCTGTTGGGCTTTTCTTGCTGCTGGGCTTGCAACAGAGAGCTAGGAAGTAGGCATATGCGATCTACAGGACTCCGTTTCTGTATCTGTCTGCATGTGTATTTAAACCATGGGTTATGCGAATATATCAGAATCTGATCTCACATCATAGAGTTCTGTTCCCCCTCCCTCCTCTTCTTATTTATAGCAATAGACAGCCACCCCTCGTCATCTGCAGTCCGTTTATTTGTTCACTTCTGGTATGCAACAGTTTGTGGTTTTGACTCCTCCCTCCCTCCAGGACTTGAGTGTGTGGAGGATAGTGCACCATGAAGCAGCACTGCTGCACAGAGAGACACTCAGAAACACCACTTCCCTGTCTCTGCCACCCTTTACTTCCCCTTTCTACCTGGAAAATGCTGGAGAGGTCTTTTATCCATCTTCAGCCTCTAGAAAATGGCCACCTAAAAAGTTTCATTTCTGATAACTGGAAAGCACAGAGCTTTTAGAGCATCTGTAACTGTCCTCGATGATAATTTCTCAAGGTCTCATGCGCATATCATGGTGACAGGATCAGCTGACCTTCTTTCCTTTGGATCTTAGGACAGCAGCAGATGTGCAGTTTATCTGTAAACTTAAGCTTTGATCAACCAAAAAAATTTTAGGTCCACTTATGTCCTTTCATCTCTTAATATTTTCTAATCGTATAATCTCATCAGACGATATTAAATGTCTCCTGAATTATCGGCCAAGGGGTGGACACGGCAAAGTATTAGAACATCTGATTGGAATTGAAATAGTGGAGCATTGGATGCTCGGTTTAGTTACTTTCTGTTGAGGCTCTCGTCCCACAGTTCCTGCACTTTTACCTGGATCATTATTTTTAGTTCTTACACTTCAGCAAGTTCTTATCTTGTAATTGTGAGATCTGCTGAATCCCTGAGTATCTCCAGGAATGCTCTTCTTTTGACTTTGGATTTGTCTTTTTTACTCTCTCTTGGACAGAACATCTCTGTTTTAAAAGCTTGTATATCAGCCTGTCAGATCAATCCAGGTGTATATTTTTCCAACTTCAGCACATACACTATAGTCTTCTTCTTTATACTTCATTTGCGTAGCAGTGATCACATTTGAAATTCAGTGCTTAACTAAAGGTCAAAGGTGCTTCCCTAGTGGCTCAGTGTTAAAGAACCTGAAAGCAGGGCAGGATACATGGAGTCCATCCCTCGGAGAAGGGCACGGCAACCCACTCCACTATTCTTGCCTGGAGAATCCCAGCGACAGAGGAGCCTGGCGGGCTATAATCCATGGGGTCGCCAAAGAGCAGACACAACAGAGCGACTGAACAACAAGAAGGGTCAAAGAAGGACTGCAGCAAATTGGCACTTCTGGTATGCAACAGTTTGTGGTTTTGACTCCTCCCTCCCTCCAGGACTTGAGTGTGTGGAGGATAGTGCACCATGAAGCAGCACTGCTGCACAGAGAGACACTCAGAAACACCACTTCCCTGTCTCTGCCACCCTTTACTTCCCCTTTCTACCTGGAAAATGCTGGAGAGGTCTTTTATCCATCTTCAGCCTCTAGAAAATGGCCACCTAAAAAGTTTCATTTCTGATAACTGGAAAGCACAGAGCTTTTAGAGCATCTGTAACTGTCCTCGATGATAATTTCTCAAGGTCTCATGCGCATATCATGGTGACAGGATCAGCTGACCTTCTTTCCTTTGGATCTTAGGACAGCAGCAGATGTGCAGTTTATCTGTAAACTTAAGCTTTGATCAACCAAAAAAATTTTAGGTCCACTTATGTCCTTTCATCTCTTAATATTTTCTAATCGTATAATCTCATCAGACGATATTAAATGTCTCCTGAATTATCGGCCAAGGGGTGGACACGGCAAAGTATTAGAACATCTGATTGGAATTGAAATAGTGGAGCATTGGATGCTCGGTTTAGTTACTTTCTGTTGAGGCTCTCGTCCCACAGTTCCTGCACTTTTACCTGGATCATTATTTTTAGTTCTTACACTTCAGCAAGTTCTTATCTTGTAATTGTGAGATCTGCTGAATCCCTGAGTATCTCCAGGAATGCTCTTCTTTTGACTTTGGATTTGTCTTTTTTACTCTCTCTTGGACAGAACATCTCTGTTTTAAAAGCTTGTATATCAGCCTGTCAGATCAATCCAGGTGTATATTTTTCCAACTTCAGCACATACACTATAGTCTTCTTCTTTATACTTCATTTGCGTAGCAGTGATCACATTTGAAATTCAGTGCTTAACTAAAGGTCAAAGGTGCTTCCCTAGTGGCTCAGTGTTAAAGAACCTGAAAGCAGGGCAGGATACATGGAGTCCATCCCTCGGAGAAGGGCACGGCAACCCACTCCACTATTCTTGCCTGGAGAATCCCAGCGACAGAGGAGCCTGGCGGGCTATAATCCATGGGGTCGCCAAAGAGCAGACACAACAGAGCGACTGAACAACAAGAAAGGGTCAAAGAAGGACTGCAGCATCTGTTTTATTCACTAAAGTTTAGGCTATAAGTTTCTGGCTCACCTTATCTCAATAGGTGGTCTTGGTTTCTATTTCTGTTTTTACGGAAAGCAAAAAATAAATAAAACCCAACCGTTTGGAGGCCAGGAGAATTCAGAAACAGTTGAGTGCAGCAGCTCTGCCTCCAGAAGGAAGCCCAGGAGGAGCCATCAGAGTGTGGGCGCTCTGTTTACCACTTGGTTTTCCTAGTGGAACTATGATCGTAAAGAAAGACTTCTCAGCATGCTTTATTTAAGAGATGGCCCTGAAGGAACTATCTTAAATATACATTTGGTATGGAAAGGTCTAAAGGTTTAAAATATATGACAGTTGTGTTTTATGGTATCTTCATTTTTCTGTTTCAGCGTCTTTGTCATTAAGTCACTCAGTCTGAGTCTTTGCAACCCTGTGGATTGCAGCATTCCAGGCATCCCTGTCCTTCACTGTCCGGTGACATTTTTGTGTTAGTTCCTTTCTGGCTGTTCCTTCTCAGGTCCCTTGGGTTCTTTTCCCCTTAGAGTGTTTGTGGTGCACAGGGTCAGCGTAGTTCTTTGGTAATCGGAGCTTTTCTCTTGGGTTCAGTACTACTTTGTAGGTTACTCCTAGATCTGTATCTATGCCAGAGCTCCTGTATCCACTGGCCTGCTACCTGTATCTCTGCTTCAGTATTTCCGCAGGCACCTTAAGGCTGACTAGAACTGAATTGGTCATCTTGTCTCATGCCTGCTTCTTCATGCAGCTGCCATCTCCAGCTCCTCCCCCTTCACCTCCACGGTTGAGCTGGTCTCCCTTCCTCACCTCCGTCTTCCCTGTCATGTTGTGAAAGTGAGTCCCTGGTGTCATCCCATTGGGCTCACCATGCCCAGCGTGGCGCTGCAAGGGCTCCGTAACTCTGCAACAGCCACAGCAGCTTGCCAACCTGCTGACACCTCTGGACGCGTTTTTCGCCACTTTCTCTCCTAGTCATCCTTCGGACCTGAACTCAGATGTTGCTTTCTCAGGGACTCAGCCTCCCATCTTCTCAGCAGCCTGCCACCTCCGCCCGCTGTAGCACCGTGTATGCACCATTTATCTAGTGTTCTAAGCTTTCTTGAGCCCCTTTGGAGGGAGAGGGACCTATTTTTGACCTCCACAGAACTTAGCATAGAAGTCTGGATTGAATGAATGGATTGTTTTTAAAATTACAGCCACAAGGATGCTAAGTATTAAGTGCCTGTATGGTCTAGTTAATGTTAAGGAGTTAAGGTTTTCCTTTGTTTGCAGAACACCGACTTCATTTAGTCCATCCTGGCTTTGGTCTTCTCCCAGATATAGGTTCACCTGATCTCGTTCATTCTTGTATTCTGCTGTCTTTCCCCCACTCGATCTGTGATCAGCCTGAAAGGACAGTGAAGCTGCCTAGAGTTAGGGTCTGAAGTTTTGGCAGGAAGCCCTTCACAGTTGGTGATCCAAGTAGTCTTTGCCAGCTGGATCTTAGAACAAAGAAACCAAACAAACTCTTGGCACTTGCTTCTTCAGAAATTGTGATTCTGGTCAGTGGGTGCTGACTTAAAAGTGTGCAGAAACTCAGAGCGCAGTGGTTCCTTGGGTTCTTTTCCTTTTTTAGAGTGTTTGTGGTGCACAGGGTCAGCGTAGTTCTTTGGTAATCGGAGCTTTTCTCTTGGGTTCAGTACTACTTTGTAGGTTACTCCTAGATCTGTATCTATGCCAGAGCTCCTGTATCCACTGGCCTGCTACCTGTATCTCTGCTTCAGTATTTCCGCAGGCACCTTAAGGCTGACTAGAACTGAATTGGTCATCTTGTCTCATGCCTGCTTCTTCATGCAGCTGCCATCTCCAGCTCCTCCCCCTTCACCTCCACGGTTGAGCTGGTCTCCCTTCCTCACCTCCGTCTTCCCTGTCATGTTGTGAAAGTGAGTCCCTGGTGTCATCCCATTGGGCTCACCATGCCCAGCGTGGCGCTGCAAGGGCTCCGTAACTCTGCAACAGCCACAGCAGCTTGCCAACCTGCTGACACCTCTGGACGCGTTTTTCGCCACTTTCTCTCCTAGTCATCCTTCGGACCTGAACTCAGATGTTGCTTTCTCAGGGACTCAGCCTCCCATCTTCTCAGCAGCCTGCCACCTCCGCCCGCTGTAGCACCGTGTATGCACCATTTATCTAGTGTTCTAAGCTTTCTTGAGCCCCTTTGGAGGAGAGGGACCTATTTTTGACCTCCACAGAACTTAGCATAGAAGTCTGGATTGAATGAATGGATTGTTTTTAAAATTACAGCCACAAGGATGCTAAGTATTAAGTGCCTGTATGGTCTAGTTAATGTTAAGGAGTTAAGGTTTTCCTTTGTTTGCAGAACACCGACTTCATTTAGTCCATCCTGGCTTTGGTCTTCTCCCAGATATAGGTTCACCTGATCTCGTTCATTCTTGTATTCTGCTGTCTTTCCCCCACTCGATCTGTGATCAGCCTGAAAGGACAGTGAAGCTGCCTAGAGTTAGGGTCTGAAGTTTTGGCAGGAAGCCCTTCACAGTTGGTGATCCAAGTAGTCTTTGCCAGCTGGATCTTAGAACAAAGAAACCAAACAAACTCTTGGCACTTGCTTCTTCAGAAATTGTGATTCTGGTCAGTGGGTGCTGACTTAAAAGTGTGCAGAAACTCAGAGCGCAGTGGCCGGGAGGCTACTCCTCTCTCTGCCTACACTACTTCTCTAATGATTGAATTTGCAGCCTGTTTGCAGTTGGAATTACAGCCTACTAGAACTGTGGAGCTGGGCAGGACTTTTTCCTTGAGATGCTGTCATCTTGTTCCCTAAGTGGTAAATGCTAAGGCTACCTACCTGGTTAACGGCAGACTTGGGCTCTGATTGTGATGCTCGTGGCTTGTTCGTTCTCTGTTTAACAGTGTCTTTACGAGTTCCAGGGGTGACACTGCTGGCGTCCTTCTTAGAGGAGCATCCCTTTTTCACGTGTGGTCTCCCCACAGGTCTGAGTGTTCTCTGCAAGCCTGAGTGTTTGGGGAACAAGGCTCTTCATTTATCCTTGTGCGGGTCATGCAATTATGTGTCCTTTTGGTTTTTTTTTTCCAGTGGGAAAGGTGACAAATAGTAAGCAGTTTTGTAATAAAGATGGTGTTTTTAAAATGACTTATATGGGGCTTCCCTGGTGGTCCAGTGGGTAAGGACACCACCTTGCAGTGCAAGGGGTGCCAGAGCGGCTGGACTGATGTGTCCAATTACTGAGCCGAAGCTCTGGAGTGCATGCGCCTGAAGCCGGCGCTCTGCGACAACAGAGGCCACCATGATGGGAGGCCCACACGGGCCAAAGAACAAAGATGGATGAAAATGGACAAATGAAAGACCAATAGAAGTGGCCTGCCTGCTCCCCTCCCTCCCCACCCCCACCAAAATAAATAAATAAATAAATCTTTTTAAAAAAATAAATAAAATGACTCATATGAATAAGTAGTAGATGAACTTGACAGAACACTACAGAAATGCTCAGTGAAAATAAGTTTCCCGCCTCCCTGCCCCAGCTTCCCTTCCTCCATCCCAGAGGCCACATGGTTTTTAGATGTTCTCTCAACAGAAATCCCCTTCCCTCTTTTTCTAAAGTATCAGAATTTCTGAAGTATCACATTAAATAGTACTAAAAATGTTTTCTGTCAAGTTGTAACCTTCAGTTTCTGAGTTAATTTATTTTAAGAGTCTCCTCTCCCTGCCTCTCAGCATTTTAAGATCACTTTCAAATAGAGAAAAGTTGAAGGAATTTCAGTGAGGACTTGAACCTGGTCAGCCAAGAGTCTGCCACTGTTCCTTATGATTGCAAATGAGCACATTCATACCCTACTCTCCCCCAGTTCCTTCAGAACTCCTCATAAAGTCTGCCTAGTTGGACAGACAGCCATGGATAAGATTTTACTGCTTTTGCCACTGACAGAAGCAAAGGCCAGAGAGAGAGAGGATCATCAGGACAGAACAACTTACTTATATGATGGATTCAGTTGGCCTAGTATGCAGGCCAAGAGTCTGACTGACCACCCTTTAGATGTTTCATTTTCTGTTGACCCTTGTTCATCGATCTCCCTTCTGGTGAATTGAGCTAATAAGGTGGTGTTCGGCTTTATCAGAGATGTGAGCTGCTATGTTCCCAGTCTGGGGAACTCAGTGAGTTGGTTGTGTGTGTTAGTTGCTCAAGTTCTACCTGACTTTGTGTGACCCCATGGACTGTAGCCTGCCAGGATCATCTGTTCATGGACTTCTTCAGGCAAGAGTACTGGAGCAGGTTGCCATTTTCTTCTCCAGAGGATCTTCCCCATCCAGGGATTGAACTTGGGTCTCCTGCATTGCAGATGGATTCTTTCCCATTTGAGCCACCAGGGCAGCTTCATTGAACTGGTTGAGGTGTGTGCTATACTGATTTTTTTTTTTTTGTAATTTTTATTTTACTTTTTACAGAGTTTTGTTGTTTACAGATATGTATGATCCCAGATTAGTCATATGTATATCCCCCCCATCCCACCCCTCCAGGCCATCGCACAGCGCCCCTGCAGGATCCCCTTTTCCTACAGCACAATGACAATAGCTATTTTTTTTCACATCTGATAGTATAGGTTTTCATGCTACTTCCTTTACGCCTCCTACCCATTCATTGTTCATTCCCCACAATGTCCATATGTCTACTATCCATGTCTGTTTTTTCATTGTTTCACTATGTGTGTTATTATCATCCTACTAGATTCCATATATATGTGGTAGTATATTGTACTTGTCCTTCTCTTTTTGACTGACTTCACTTTTTATGATAGGTTCTAGATCCAGCCACCTCATTAGGACTGATTCTTCTGCATTTCTTTTTACAGCTGTGTAGTATTCCATTGTATATATGTGCGCTTTTTTATCCATTCATTCGTTGATGAAACATACTCATTTTTATTGGAATGCTGAGAGCAGTTGTTCAGGAATTCTTATTTTTTGCCCTTACATAAAATAATCTATAAATTTCTTTTACTGTACTCCTTTAGAAGCTTGTACATCAAGGCCTTATTGTATAAACTCCTTTCTAATAGAGTAATTTTTATAAGTAATATAAAATAATCCTCTTACATATTACTTGATTTTTCCTAAAAGCAGAGTTAAATAGACTTTTATTTTTGCCCTTACATAAATACTTTGAAATTCCCTTAGTTTTTTTGTTGACCCTTGTTCAGACCCCTGGGTGGGGATCAGAGATGTGAGCTGCTATGTTCCCAGTCTGGGGAACTCAGTGAGTTGGTTGTGTGTGTTAGTTGCTCAAGTTCTACCTGACTTTGTGTGACCCCATGGACTGTAGCCTGCCAGGATCATCTGTTCATGGACTTCTTCAGGCAAGAGTACTGGAGCAGGTTGCCATTTTCTTCTCCAGAGGATCTTCCCCATCCAGGGATTGAACTTGGGTCTCCTGCATTGCAGATGGATTCTTTCCCATTTGAGCCACCAGGGCAGCTTCATTGAACTGGTTGAGGTGTGTGCTATACTGATTTTTTTTTTTTTGTAATTTTTATTTTACTTTTTACAGAGTTTTGTTGTTTACAGATATGTATGATCCCAGATTAGTCATATGTATATCCCCCCCATCCCACCCCTCCAGGCCATCGCACAGCGCCCCTGCAGGATCCCCTTTTCCTACAGCACAATGACAATAGCTATTTTTTTTCACATCTGATAGTATAGGTTTTCATGCTACTTCCTTTACGCCTCCTACCCATTCATTGTTCATTCCCCACAATGTCCATATGTCTACTATCCATGTCTGTTTTTTCATTGTTTCACTATGTGTGTTATTATCATCCTACTAGATTCCATATATATGTGGTAGTATATTGTACTTGTCCTTCTCTTTTTGACTGACTTCACTTTTTATGATAGGTTCTAGATCCAGCCACCTCATTAGGACTGATTCTTCTGCATTTCTTTTTACAGCTGTGTAGTATTCCATTGTATATATGTGCGCTTTTTTATCCATTCATTCGTTGATGAAACATACTCATTTTTATTGGAATGCTGAGAGCAGTTGTTCAGGAATTCTTATTTTTTGCCCTTACATAAAATAATCTATAAATTTCTTTTACTGTACTCCTTTAGAAGCTTGTACATCAAGGCCTTATTGTATAAACTCCTTTCTAATAGAGTAATTTTTATAAGTAATATAAAATAATCCTCTTACATATTACTTGATTTTTCCTAAAAGCAGAGTTAAAAATAGACATTTGAAGTTCCGAGTGGGATTTGATGAATGTGGCTTAAAATATTTTGGCTATTTATTCTAATTGGGATGCAGAAAGAAAAGAAAAACCTAGAGAAATATCAGCTGTAGTCCCCTCACTGTGAAGATGATGGTGTTAACAGTCTGTGTGTATCCTTTTATTTATCCTTTGTTTTCCTGTTTGTGTTTTCACAAAGTGAGGATAGCAGTAGACAAGCTGTTCCAGCGTTGGCTTTTCCTCCCTTCAAAGTAGATGATTTTCTCATTTGGCTCATTTGTTACAAATGGAAAGCTCTGTGGCCATACAGACTGTAAGGACAATGAGAACTTTTCGTCCCAGAGGGTGTGCTACGGAGGGCCTCTCCAGGTGTCAGAGCACTTTGAGTTTGCCCTTGATGACTAGGAATTGAGGGGTGATGAGCCACTGCTGCCGGTGAAAGAAGGGGTCCTGACATGGTGAGCAGAGAGCGTGCAGGTGCTTCTTCAGTTCCTGAGTCAGCCAAGACTGGACAGACCGGCAGCTGAAGGTGGTTGTCATCACGTGTTTTAGCAAGAAGACTCCTGCTATATCCCTGTGTTAACATGGATGGAAGGATTTTTTTTTTTAATCTTTTTGGGAGGTGGGGTGGGGAGGGAGGGGGATGGGCGGGCCACTTCTATTGGTCTTTCATTTATCTATTTTCATCCATCTTTGTTCTTTGGCTCCTGTGGGCCTCCCATTGCGGTGGCGTCTGTTGTTGCAGAGCACAGGCTCTGGGCGCATACGCTCCAGAGCTCCGGCTCGGTGATTGGACACATCAGTCCAGCTGCTCCGTGGCACGTGGGATCTTCCCAGGCCAGGGATCGAACCGGCGCCCCTTGCACTGCAAGGCGGTGTCCTTACCCACTGGACCACCAGGGGAAGCCCTGGAAGGATTTTTTTAAAAATATATAAATCCTGGTCATTTAAAAAAAAAAAAAAAACAAGACAGCTTTGTTTCCAGCAGAGGCCTTGTTTAAAGGAGGTTTGCTGCACTTGACTGAAAGATGGGGACAGAATGCTGGTGGGCAGTTCTCACCTGTGGGAAAGAGGGATCCTTTCCCTCCTCCTCTTACTCATCTGGCATGAAAGTCAACCAAGTGGTTCTGAATTTAGGGAAGCAGGCTTCATAGGGATTCATTTTCTACAGTGGCATTAACATTTGAAAAGTTTGCTGTGGGAAAGGAGAAGGGGGCCCATGGCCCCGCAGTGGCTGAGTTCCCATGATGCTGGTGACAGCTGTGCGCTAGGGAACGAGGCTCGCCTGTGGTATGGACGCCGATGCCACAGGGTGACATGTAGCCAGCCCCTCCACCGCCTCTGGAAAAGCCTTTAGAGCAAGTGAGTACATATTCTGTATGTATATGGTCAGGAACCCCAGCTGCAGAAAATGATGACATTAAAAGCAATTGAGTTACCTTAAATGTTTTAAAGCAAGGAACCCAGTTTATTTAAGAAACATACCCTGAATCTCTTAGGCAGTGATCTGTTTCCCTCTGCAGTGAGAAGTGCTGACGGTAGAAGAGCCTGAACTTCACCCACCCGTGAGCAGGAGCGCCTCTGGGTGCTGGCACCTCTTCTGTTTTGAAGGCGATTCTCTGGGAGGGGCAGTGTTGTTTGTTTTTCTTTTTTCTTTTGGTATGGCTTCTGTGCATGATATATATACCAGAAAAGCCACACCTTTTTTTTTCTTCCAAGTAATAAACGGAGCTTGAAGATAATTTTGTAGTAAAGTGAAACTGGTTGGAACAGTAGTGTTTCAACTGATACTGAAGCAGCCATGAACCAAACCTATCAACCGGGCTTATCTGTTTTCCTGTAATACGTATATTTATAATTACCATGTTCAAAGGTATTTGTCGTTTCCTTCCTTTGCACAATGTAAGGAAAGCTTTTAAATGTTTTATGTTGTTAGATGTATTAAAAATACTATTCCAGCTTCTGTTCTGTTCTGCTTGCTGTGAAGTTGCAAAATTAGTTTGAACCCCGATTTCGGCTGGCTTGAAGTGAGTGTGGACTGGCATCCATCCAAATTAAGTTAAAACAAAAGGAGTTCCTGTGTGTACTTTCCTGTCTCTTACAACAAAAACAGAAGCCCATTTCAGAGTACCTAATATTAAAAATATGGATTTTGATATTTTATTCTGCTAAGTTGTTTGCTAGAGGTTCTCATTCACTTTATGAGAGACATTCTCCTAAAAGATCATGTTTTTCTCTTCCTTTGTCAGACGACAACAATGGAGGAAACGGCTATATGGGAGCAGCACACGGTGACACTCCACAGGGTGAGTCTGTCCAGTAAACAGTCTGTGTGACTCAGGATGCTGGCAGCTTCTGAGAACAATAGAGGAAAGCCAGATGTCAGGAAGCCAGAGGAGAGGGGAAGAACTTTTCTACAAGCCTTTGTTTAAAATTAGAGTTGCAATAAATCCTTCATTAAGGTCAAAAGTGAACATGATTACTTTTTCATATATCCTTTTGGTTGTTATTTCTATATTGCTGTTCTTAATCATGACTTAAGAAATCAAGTGTTTTTTTTTTTTAAATTTCGAATGCTCAGGTAAGACACCATATGCTGGTATAAATTTGTGGACTGTTCTAGCATTTCTGAGTGTGTAGGTATGTATTGTAAGCTTAGGGTTTAAATGGAACAAGATCACGTGAGTAGTAAAAGGTTCTCCTTGATCTGCACCGTGTAGAACCACGCTCTTGCTTGAGCATTTGCAGACGGGCAGAGGACAGGCCACAGGGATCTGATTGAGAGCAGGAGCTTTGTGGGCTTCCCTGGAGCCCAGTAGTTAAGACTCTGCCCACCACTGCAGAGGGCACAGGTTAAACCCCTGGCCATACGGCACGAGAAACAGATGGAAAATGACAGAAATGATAGCTTTAAAGTATTTATAGTAAAAGGAAAGAGGAAGAGCCTTGTCTGAAAGGAGCCTGTTCTGAACCTGAATGCTGGCACTGCCTGCCTCCCTTAGAAGAGTGCACACGATCCAGCTCGATTCTGAAGTTCGGGCTGATGTCACCCAGTCGTGCTTGACATGGGTCGTGCCTCCTGTGGGTCACTCTTTGGCTCCCTCTGAAGAGATCTGACTGCTGATTCCCCTTCTCCCTGGAGAATGTGCAAGAGATGAGAGAACAGTGGGGCTTCTGACGCTCAGTGTATTCAGTGTGTTCATTATGAGGAAGGTAGGGGGGAAGTCATGTTCCTGAACCCTGATCCCATGAATCTTTGAGTCTGCACAGGATAGGCAGCAGGAAATCAGTTATTAAAGAAGCAGTGATTTCAGGTAAGATATAGTTGGTTTTTTGGTGTCTCCCTAAATGGTAAAAGAAATCAATAAATAATAGTAACCCAGGCTTCTATGGTGGTCCAGTGGGTGGGGACACCACCTTGCAATGCAAGGGGTGCTGGTTGGATCCCTGGCTTGGGAAGATCCCACGTGCTGCAGTGCAGCTGGACTGATGTGTCCAACTGCTGAGTCGGAGCTCTGGAGCGCATGTGCCCACAGCCGGTTCTCTGGAGCAAGGGGGCCACTGTGATGGGAGGCCCACACAGGCCAAAAGAACAAAGATAAATAAGTGAAAGACCTATAGAAGTGGCCAAAAAATAAATGAATAAATAAAAATAATAGTAACCCTAACTTTGAATTTATAATGCTAAGGTATGGCCTTGGCCTAAATTTGTTTGAAACATGCTGATTGGCAATGTATTTAAATCAGATTTAACATATATCATCACGTGCCTTATAGATGTTTACTTGCTCAGTGTTGATAATTTGGTATCATCACATTTATTTTCTTACTGTTTTTGGCCACTTCTGTTGATCTTTCGGGAGCCTGATTGAGATCAGGAGCTTTGTGGGCTTCCCTGGAGCCCAGTAGTTAAGACTCTGCCCACCACTGCAGAGGGCACAGGTTAAACCCCTGGCCATACGGCACGAGAAACAGATGGAAAATGACAGAAATGATAGCTTTAAAGTATTTATAGTAAAAGGAAAGAGGAAGAGCCTTGTCTGAAAGGAGCCTGTTCTGAACCTGAATGCTGGCACTGCCTGCCTCCCTTAGAAGAGTGCACACGATCCAGCTCGATTCTGAAGTTCGGGCTGATGTCACCCAGTCGTGCTTGACATGGGTCGTGCCTCCTGTGGGTCACTCTTTGGCTCCCTCTGAAGAGATCTGACTGCTGATTCCCCTTCTCCCTGGAGAATGTGCAAGAGATGAGAGAACAGTGGGGCTTCTGACGCTCAGTGTATTCAGTGTGTTCATTATGAGGAAGGTAGGGGGGAAGTCATGTTCCTGAACCCTGATCCCATGAATCTTTGAGTCTGCACAGGATAGGCAGCAGGAAATCAGTTATTAAAGAAGCAGTGATTTCAGGTAAGATATATTTGGGTTTTTTGGTGTCTCCCTAAATGGTAAAAGAAATCAATAAATAATAGTAACCCAGGCTTCTATGGTGGTCCAGTGGGTGGGGACACCACCTTGCAATGCAAGGGGTGCTGGTTGGATCCCTGGCTTGGGAAGATCCCACGTGCTGCAGTGCAGCTGGACTGATGTGTCCAACTGCTGAGTCGGAGCTCTGGAGCGCATGTGCCCACAGCCGGTTCTCTGGAGCAAGGGGGCCACTGTGATGGGAGGCCCACACAGGCCAAAAGAACAAAGATAAATAAGTGAAAGACCTATAGAAGTGGCCAAAAAATAAATGAATAAATAAAAATAATAGTAACCCTAACTTTGAATTTATAATGCTAAGGTATGGCCTTGGCCTAAATTTGTTTGAAACATGCTGATTGGCAATGTATTTAAATCAGATTTAACATATATCATCACGTGCCTTATAGATGTTTACTTGCTCAGTGTTGATAATTTGGTATCATCACATTTATTTTCTTACTGTTTTTGGCCACTTCTGTTGATCTTTCATTTATTTCCATCTTTGTTCTTTGACCTGAGTGGGCCTCCCATCGCAGCGGCCTCTCTCGTCACAGAGCACTGACTCTGGGCGCATGCATTCCAGAGCTCTGGTTCGGTAGTTGGACACGTTGGTGCAGCCGCTCCATGACACGTGGGATCTTCCCAGGCCAGGGATCGAACCGGCGCCCCTTGCACTGCAAGGCGGTGTCCTTACCCACTGAACCACCAGGGAAGCCCACATTTATTTTCTTAATACCTTTATTGCTCTCACTGGTATAGTTTACACATATTAACGTTTGTCCTTGCTGTACGCCCTGAGTCTGGCAAGCTCATTTAGTCCTGTGACAGTCATATCACTGTAGCTGCAGACTGTGAAGAGCCCCTCTCCCTGGGTTCTCCCTTGTGCCGTCTATAGTCAGCGCTGAGCCTGCAGCCCCAGCACTGAGCAGCCACTTACTCTTTCTGTCCTGTGCGTGGGCCTTTTCCAGAGTGTCCCGAGGGAAGTCACACAGTGTGTAGCCTTGAGCCTGACCGTTTGCACTGTGTCTCACGCACTTGCACGTGCTCCCTGGTGGGCTTGTGTTGGTAGCCAGTTTCTTCTTGTTGCTGAGTAGCATTTCACTGTGTGGATGTCACATAACTTGCTTACTTGATCTCCAGTCTTGTTACCTCTGGTGATAATGAGTAAGCATGCTCTGGTGTACTGGTTTTTGTATGAATATTCCTTTTCATTTCTCTTGGGTAAATTCCTAGGCATGCAATGCTGTGGGTTTTATGGTAAGTGAATGTTTAACTTTTATAAGGAGTTGTCATACTTTCTGTACTACTTTGCATCTCTGCCAGCAGTCCATAAGAGCTCCAGTTACTTTGTATCTTCACCAGGAGTTGATATTATCAGGGTTGGGGTGTTATTTTCCTCCTTAATTTTGGTTATTCTAGCAGGTGTGTCATGGTACACCATTGTGGTTTTAGTTTTTAGTTCTCTAAAGACTAATGATGTTGCATACTTATGTGCTTATTTGTTACCATGTATCTTCTTTGATAAAAATGTGTTTAAATATTTTGCCTACTTTTTTTCTCCTCCCGTTGGCTCCCTGTTTTGTCTACTTTTAATTAGATTGTTTTTTATATTGACCTTAAACAAATAGACTGCCAGTTATTTCTCCAGCAGAAATGGGTTTGCTGGGATTAAGAGAGAGTTGCAGTTCAGGGTCTGCAGTCAAGGCAATACGCAGTGCAGGCCCCTGCAGACTGTGGAGGGGAGCCCTCTCTTATGGAGGGAGAAAGGAAGTCAGGAGGGCTGTGGTAAGCAGCCTACCACTGGAGGAATCAGAGTCTGGGTGTTGGGGCTGCTTGTAGGCTGAGTTGTCATTGCAGAGCTCTTAGGCAGGAAGAGGAAGTCTGTCCTCTTCCTGTTGGGCTCTGCTAATAGCACAGTGCATGAGTGCGTCCCCTGCTGGCCATGTACTATTTTAATTGAGGGTTCTGCATATTAATCTTTACACTTACTGGATTTTTTAAATTGTGGTAAAAGACACACCATAAAGAAGGCTGAGTGCTGAAGAATTGATGCCTTTGTGCTGTGGTGTTGGAGAAGACTCTTGAGAGTCCCTTGGACTGTAAGGAAATCAAACCAGTCAATCCTAAAGGAAATCAACCCTTAATATTCATTGGAAGGACTGATGCTGTAGCAGAAGCTCCAAGACTTTGGCCACCTGATGAGAAGAGCCAACTCGTGGGAGGTGATGTTGATGCTGGGAAAAATTGAAGGAAAAGGGGATTACAGAGGACAGGATGGTTGGATGGCATAACTGGGTCAATGGATATGAGTTTGAGCAAACTCTAGGAGGTGGTGAAGGACAGGGAAAACCTAGTGTGCTGCAGTCCATGAAATTCCAGGCAGATCGGTTTTTTTAACTTTTATAAGGAGTTGTCATACTTTCTGTACTACTTTGCATCTCTGCCAGCAGTCCATAAGAGCTCCAGTTACTTTGTATCTTCACCAGGAGTTGATATTATCAGGGTTGGGGTGTTATTTTCCTCCTTAATTTTGGTTATTCTAGCAGGTGTGTCATGGTACACCATTGTGGTTTTAGTTTTTAGTTCTCTAAAGACTAATGATGTTGCATACTTATGTGCTTATTTGTTACCATGTATCTTCTTTGATAAAAATGTGTTTAAATATTTTGCCTACTTTTTTTCTCCTCCCGTTGGCTCCCTGTTTTGTCTACTTTTAATTAGATTGTTTTTTATATTGACCTTAAACAAATAGACTGCCAGTTATTTCTCCAGCAGAAATGGGTTTGCTGGGATTAAGAGAGAGTTGCAGTTCAGGGTCTGCAGTCAAGGCAATACGCAGTGCAGGCCCCTGCAGACTGTGGAGGGGAGCCCTCTCTTATGGAGGGAGAAAGGAAGTCAGGAGGGCTGTGGTAAGCAGCCTACCACTGGAGGAATCAGAGTCTGGGTGTTGGGGCTGCTTGTAGGCTGAGTTGTCATTGCAGAGCTCTTAGGCAGGAAGAGGAAGTCTGTCCTCTTCCTGTTGGGCTCTGCTAATAGCACAGTGCATGAGTGCGTCCCCTGCTGGCCATGTACTATTTTAATTGAGGGTTCTGCATATTAATCTTTACACTTACTGGATTTTTTAAATTGTGGTAAAAGACACACCATAAAGAAGGCTGAGTGCTGAAGAATTGATGCCTTTGTGCTGTGGTGTTGGAGAAGACTCTTGAGAGTCCCTTGGACTGTAAGGAAATCAAACCAGTCAATCCTAAAGGAAATCAACCCTTAATATTCATTGGAAGGACTGATGCTGTAGCAGAAGCTCCAAGACTTTGGCCACCTGATGAGAAGAGCCAACTCGTGGGAGGTGATGTTGATGCTGGGAAAAATTGAAGGAAAAGGGGATTACAGAGGACAGGATGGTTGGATGGCATAACTGGGTCAATGGATATGAGT
Organism: Tragulus kanchil; assembly: GCA_022376925.1. Taxonomy (NCBI): domain Eukaryota; kingdom Metazoa; phylum Chordata; class Mammalia; order Artiodactyla; family Tragulidae; genus Tragulus; species Tragulus kanchil. Next base: position 23,707,397 of record JAIOJX010000032.1, read on the forward strand.
TTGAGCAAACTCTAGGAGGTGGTGAAGGACAGGGAAAACCTAGTGTGCTGCAGTCCATGAAGTCACAGAGTCGGGCATTACTGAGTGACTGAACTGAATGCATAGCAAAATTTACCATCTGTTCACTTCCTTTGTCCATTTTTAAATTGGGGTTTTATTTGTTGACTTGTTGGAGTTCCTGTATGTTCTGATCATTAATTCCTTACCAGATACATGACTTGTGAGGGTTTCTCCCTGAGTTACCTGTATACTCTTGGTTGTCACCCTTGGTGGACAAAGTTGTTAACTGAGTTTTGAAAGTTTTAATATTTTTTGGATGCAGTTCTTTAGTAGGTATAGTTTTGCAGATATTTTCCCCATCTGTGACTTGCCTTTTCCCTTCTTTTGACAGTATCTTTTATAGAGGATAAGTTTTACATTTTGATAAAGTCAATTTATTAGTTTTTGCTTTTATCGATTTTGCTTTTAGTTCTGTATCTGAGAATTCTGCCAAACCCAAGGTCCCAAATATTTTTCCTGTTGTTTTATTCTGGAAGGATGGTTTTTTTTTTTTTTTTAATTAAACTTCATATGTATTATAAGGGCAAGGGATTTTTCTCTTTTTTAATACAGATGTCCAATTTTTTTTGTTGTTTTGGTTTTTTTGTTGTTGTCCATTTTTTAAAAAACAACCATTTATGAAGAAGTTATTCTTTCCTCACTTAATTGCTTTCTACCTTTTGTCAAAAATTAGTGACCTGGACTTCCTTGGCAGTCCAGTGGTTCAGACTTTGCCTTCCAATGCAGAGAGTGCTGGTTCAATCCCTGGTTGGGGAGCTAAGGTCTCACATGCCTCACAGCCAGAAGAAACAAAAAGCAATATTGTAACAATATTGCAATAAAGACTTTAAAAATGGTCTACATAAAAAAAAAAAAATTTTTTTTAATTCAATAACCATGTATGTGCGGATCTTTCCCTAGTCTGTTCTATTGAGCTGTGTGTCTATCCTTTTTATTTGTATTTATTTTTCATCCATCTTTATTCTTCGGCCTGTGTGTGTGTCTGTCCTTTTGCCAGTTATTTCTGTCTTGATTATTGTAGCCTTATATTAAGTGTGGAAATCAGGTAGTGTGAATCTTGCAAATGTACTATTATTTTTTAATTATTTTGACCAATTCCTTTGCCTTGCTATATAAATTTTAGAGTAAGTTTGTCAAATTAAAAATATGCCTGGGGTCCAGTTGGTAAAGAGTCCACCTTGCAGCACAAGGGGCATCGGTTTGATCCCTAGCCCGGGAAGATCCCACATGCCATGGAGCTTCTGGGCTGGTGTGTCCAATTATGAGCCAGTGCTCTGGAATGCATGCACCCGGAACCTGTGCTCTGCAGTCCACCAAGTAAAGATGGATGAAAATAAATATAAACAAAAGAGACAGGGTTTCTCCTGAGTTGATACTCTTGGTTGTCACCCTTGGTGGACAAAGTTGTTAACTGAGTTTTGAAAGTTTTAATATTTTTTGGATGCAGTTCTTTAGTAGGTATAGTTTTGCAGATATTTTCCCCATCTGTGACTTGCCTTTTCCCTTCTTTTGACAGTATCTTTTATAGAGGATAAGTTTTACATTTTGATAAAGTCAATTTATTAGTTTTTGCTTTTATCGATTTTGCTTTTAGTTCTGTATCTGAGAATTCTGCCAAACCCAAGGTCCCAAATATTTTTCCTGTTGTTTTATTCTGGAAGGATGGTTTTTTTTTTTTTTTTAATTAAACTTCATATGTATTATAAGGGCAAGGGATTTTTCTCTTTTTTAATACAGATGTCCAATTTTTTTTGTTGTTTTGGTTTTTTTGTTGTTGTCCATTTTTTAAAAAACAACCATTTATGAAGAAGTTATTCTTTCCTCACTTAATTGCTTTCTACCTTTTGTCAAAAATTAGTGACCTGGACTTCCTTGGCAGTCCAGTGGTTCAGACTTTGCCTTCCAATGCAGAGAGTGCTGGTTCAATCCCTGGTTGGGGAGCTAAGGTCTCACATGCCTCACAGCCAGAAGAAACAAAAAGCAATATTGTAACAATATTGCAATAAAGACTTTAAAAATGGTCTACATAAAAAAAAAAAAATTTTTTTTAATTCAATAACCATGTATGTGCGGATCTTTCCCTAGTCTGTTCTATTGAGCTGTGTGTCTATCCTTTTTATTTGTATTTATTTTTCATCCATCTTTATTCTTCGGCCTGTGTGTGTGTCTGTCCTTTTGCCAGTTATTTCTGTCTTGATTATTGTAGCCTTATATTAAGTGTGGAAATCAGGTAGTGTGAATCTTGCAAATGTACTATTATTTTTTAATTATTTTGACCAATTCCTTTGCCTTGCTATATAAATTTTAGAGTAAGTTTGTCAAATTAAAAATATGCCTGGGGTCCAGTTGGTAAAGAGTCCACCTTGCAGCACAAGGGGCATCGGTTTGATCCCTAGCCCGGGAAGATCCCACATGCCATGGAGCTTCTGGGCTGGTGTGTCCAATTATGAGCCAGTGCTCTGGAATGCATGCACCCGGAACCTGTGCTCTGCAGTGGGAGGCCCACACATGTCAAAGAATAAAAAGATGGATGAAAATAAATATAAACAAAAGAGACATGAGGAAAAGAAAAAAAAAAAAAAAACTGCTTGTATTCTTATTGGGAGTGCACTGAATCTACAGATCCATTTGGGGAGTATTGACATTTTAACAGTATTGGCTATTGCCAACTGTGTGTGTGATATGTCTGTCCTTTTCCTTTATTATAGTTTTGTAGTTTTCAGCATACAGATTCTACACGCGTTTTATTAGATTTCTAGGCAAGCATGTTTTATGTTTCTTCATGCTGTTGTAAATGGTATTTTTTAATTTCAGATTTTGACTGTCTATTAATATGTAGAACTGCGACTGATTTTTGTTTCTTCTAACAGTGAACTTGTAGCTTCTAACAGTAAACTTGTAAGTTCTAGGAACTTTTATGGTAGATTCTTGGGCATTTCTATGTAGGCAGTTATCTGTGAATAGAGGCAGGTTTATTTCTTCTTTTTTGATTTGTGTGCTGTTCCTTTCTTCTTCTCCCTTCAGTGTACTAGCTAGAATCTCCAAGCTGTTGTTGCGTTGGTGGCTTGAGCAGACCTCTTTTTCCCATTGTGTGTGGTCCTGACAGTGAGGTTTTCATGGATGCCTTTCATGAGGATAAGCAAGTGCCCTTGTTTTCTGTTCTGTCATTTACTAGGTTGAGGAAGTTCCCTTGTAGACTGACTTTGCTGAGAGGCTTTTTTTTTCTTTTCAAGGTCATGAATAGATTTTGCATTTTTGCCTGTGCTTTTATTCTAAGTATTGATTCAGGTTATCATTAAATTGATTAAGGTTATCACCTGAAAGGTTTTAATGGGTTTGGTATAGTCAGTTTCTTGAATTTTGGGGTTGAACAGACTTTCATTCCTGGGATAAACTCTGCCCAGGTGCAGTGTGTTACTCATCTTACACATGGCTGGACTGATTTGCTGACCTTCTGTGAAGATGCTTGTCTCTGCGTTAATGAGTGACGTTGGTTTGTGCTTTCTGCCTGTGTGCACTGGTTTAGGAGGTGGGATGTTGCTCATCTCCTCACTGCTGTGCTCCCTGGCTGACTTTGTGTCCAGCCCCAGAACTCTCTCCTTGGATGTCTGGTCGATTCACCAGTGGAGCCTTCTGGTTCTGGTTCTGGACTTCTTTTTTTTAATATTTTGTATCAGTGGTTTTTTTTTTTAATATTTTGTATCAGTGAAAGGGACAATACTTTTTGTAATCTTTCACCCAAGATTCCTTTCTTTTTTTAAATTTTGGTCTCTCTTATTGATGTTTTGTTAGTTTATTTTCATACTTTTTTTTCTTTTAATTTTTTTGGCCACTATTCTTTTTAATTGGTCTTTCATTTATTTATTTTCATCCATCTCTGTTCCCTGATCTGCATGGGCCTCCCACTGCAGTGGCCTCTTTCATTGCAGAGCACTGACTCTCGACTCATGTGCTCCAGAGTTACTAGGAACTTTTTTTGGTTTAGGTTTATTTTTTTTTTGGGGCATTTCTATGTAGGCAGTTATCTGTGAATAGAGGCAGGTTTATTTCTTCTTTTTTGATTTGTGTGCTGTTCCTTTCTTCTTCTCCCTTCAGTGTACTAGCTAGAATCTCCAAGCTGTTGTTGCGTTGGTGGCTTGAGCAGACCTGTTTTTCCCATTGTGTGTGGTCCTGACAGTGAGGTTTTCATGGATGCCTTTCATGAGGATAAGCAAGTGCCCTTGTTTTCTGTTCTGTCATTTACTAGGTTGAGGAAGTTCCCTTGTAGACTGACTTTGCTGAGAGGCTTTTTTTTTCTTTTCAAGGTCATGAATAGATTTTGCATTTTTGCCTGTGCTTTTATTCTAAGTATTGATTCAGGTTATCATTAAATTGATTAAGGTTATCACCTGAAAGGTTTTAATGGGTTTGGTATAGTCAGTTTCTTGAATTTTGGGGTTGAACAGACTTTCATTCCTGGGATAAACTCTGCCCAGGTGCAGTGTGTTACTCATCTTACACATGGCTGGACTGATTTGCTGACCTTCTGTGAAGATGCTTGTCTCTGCGTTAATGAGTGACGTTGGTTTGTGCTTTCTGCCTGTGTGCACTGGTTTAGGAGGTGGGATGTTGCTCATCTCCTCACTGCTGTGCTCCCTGGCTGACTTTGTGTCCAGCCCCAGAACTCTCTCCTTGGATGTCTGGTCGATTCACCAGTGGAGCCTTCTGGTTCTGGTTCTGGACTTCTTTTTTTTAATATTTTGTATCAGTGGTTTTTTTTTTTAATATTTTGTATCAGTGAAAGGGACAATACTTTTTGTAATCTTTCACCCAAGATTCCTTTCTTTTTTTAAATTTTGGTCTCTCTTATTGATGTTTTGTTAGTTTATTTTCATACTTTTTTTTCTTTTAATTTTTTTGGCCACTATTCTTTTTAATTGGTCTTTCATTTATTTATTTTCATCCATCTCTGTTCCCTGATCTGCATGGGCCTCCCACTGCAGTGGCCTCTTTCATTGCAGAGCACTGACTCTCGACTCATGTGCTCCAGAGTTCTGGCTCATAATTGGACACACCGATCCACAACGTGTGGGATCTTCCCGGGCTAGGGATCGAACCGGTACCCCTTACATTGCAAGGTGGACTCTTTACCCACTGGACCACCAGGGAAACCCCATGAGACAGCTTTTTAAAATTTTTAGTTTTTTGGCCACTTCTATTGATCTTTCATTTGTTTATGTCTGTTCTTTGGCCTGTGTCGGTCTCCCATCGCAGTGGCCTCTCTTGTTGCAGAGTACTGACTCAGTGCATGCGCTCCAGAGCTCCGGCTCAGTAGTTGGACACATCAGTCCAGCCGCTCCGTGGCATGCAGGATCTTCCCAGACCAGGGATCGAACCGGCGCCCCTTGCACTTGTACCCATTGGATCACCAGGGAAGCCCTGAGACAGCTTTTAACTAAGCGTTTATTTTCTTTAATTTCACGTAGGAGTGTTGAGGTTATATACTTCTTCTTTGGTAGCTTTTGGAGATTTTTTTGGTAGCTTTGGCAGTTTGTAACTTTAAAAGTATTTGTTCCTTTTACCTAAGTTACCAGATTTGTAGACATAAGATTTTTCATAACATTTCCTTATTTTCATGTTATGTAATATTTTCATCTCTGATGTTGGTAATCTCTGCCCCCTCTTGTTTCTTGGTTGGCCTGGCTGTAGGTTAAAATTTTATTGATGTTTTCAAAATAACAGCTTTTCTTTTCAGTGATATTTTTCTGTTTTCTGCTTTGTGTTTCACTGATTTCTGCTCTTATTTTAATGTTTCTTCTCCTTACACTGGGTCTAAGTTGCTGTTCCTTTATAGTTTCTTAAGGTAGACACTAGGTCATCTGAGACTGTAGATCTTAGTTTGACCACATCACATTACATTTGTTTGTCCTAATACTGTGCTAGTTTTTAAATAAGCAAAATAAAGGCACTTAAATTAGCTGAAGTATGTTTCTCCTTTTACAGTGTTTTGCCTGGTTTTGTCAGTTGTGGGAAAATACCAGTTTGTTTGCTGCAGATCTGTTTCATTAGCTCAGGCAAAGTAGGAAAAGATGGTGAATGTTGAGGAAACAGAGTCTGATTCTCTGAATGTGTTAAAAGCTGTCACACCAGCTTTTGATGGAAGTGAGGGTCCTCGGGCAGGTCTGGAACTCCTGTCTGGAGAAAAGATCTGTGTGACTTCCCTTCTGTAGCCCTTCCTGGGCTTCCATTGCCTTTTGCTTGGAGCAGGATACCAGTCCAGAAGAATGTCATCAAAAGATGCTTGGAGAGAAGATGAGTGTAGATAATTCATAATTCTTTGGTTTTCAGACACAGTTACTGTTGAGCTGGCAACACAGAGCTGTGTGCCTCTGGGCCTCATCAGAGAGAGACCAGGACAGAGTGGAAATCCTCAATGGCCATCCCTTCAGGAAGTGTTTTTGAAGGTTTTTAAAATAGACCTGTCACTGTAAGCCTGGAGACTTAACGCCAAAGCATAATTCAGTTGACTTCTTTCTCTGAGGCTGCAGCACTGTCTTTCAGATGTCTTTCCTTTGGTTTTCTGAGTTGATCCAGAATAAAATATGGACTATCTGGAGCACTGTCAGCGAGCTTTTACTGTAGAAAGCCAGCAAATAAACAAATACTTCAGCCTTGCAGGCCATGCATCTCTGTTAGAACCACTTGGCTCCAGCTGTGCTGCAGAAGCAGCCATAGAGAGAGTTAGCAAACGGGAGCGACTGTGTTCTAGTTGGACTTTATTTGCCACAGTGGCTGCTGGCTAGATTTAGCTTCCAGGCCATGGTTTGGTGAGCCCTGATGGAAAGCAGCAACCCTCTAGGTTTGTTGTAAAGAGAAATTGGGTCATCCCCACTCCCAGAGATCTGGTTTCTTTCGGTCTAGGATGGGACCCACAATGTGTGTGTTTAAAACCTCGTGTTTGAAAGAGATGGCTGTGGCCTTTGGCATTACATTTTTAAGAAACACTGACAAAGAAATAAGAAGGTCATTCTCTTAGATGTGAGCGAAGTAAGAGAAGAGATAGCAAGTGAAGAGATAGTTGCTCAGTTGTGCCTGACTCTCTGCGACCCCAAGGACTGTAGCCCCTAGGCTCCTCTGTGCGTGGAATACTCCAGGCAAGAATACTGGGGTGGACTGCCATTTCCTCCTGCAGGGGATCTTTCTGACCCAGGATCAAACACGGCTCTCCTACACTGCAGGCAAATTCTTTACCATCTAAGCCACTAGGGAAGCCCCAAATGAAGGAAATAATTTGAGGTTATATGCTTTCAGCAGTAACCTGGAATTATAGTCGTTGTGTCTTGACAAATAAGGGAAATCCATACTCTTTGACATGTGATGGTCAGTTACATGGAAGGCAAAGGAGAATAAAAATTTCATGGATTAAAAATCTGCCGTTTTCTGCTATTTGCTGTCTAGAATATGATGTGCTTCTATTTTGCCTCATTCTTCTATGTTCATCCTCAGAGGAGACTCTCTTTAGAATTCTAGAGACCATTGAAATCCTGTTTATTCTTCTGAGCTGAGTCATTTACCTCCTCAGTATGCCAAGCACTGTTGAAGTTCTGGGAATTGTATCAGAAAAGAAATAGGCAGCACTCCTCGCCTCATGGATTTTTTATTCTTAGTTGATCCAGAATAAAATATGGACTATCTGGAGCACTGTCAGCGAGCTTTACTGTAGAAAGCCAGCAAATAAACAAATACTTCAGCCTTGCAGGCCATGCATCTCTGTTAGAACCACTTGGCTCCAGCTGTGCTGCAGAAGCAGCCATAGAGAGAGTTAGCAAACGGGAGCGACTGTGTTCTAGTTGGACTTTATTTGCCACAGTGGCTGCTGGCTAGATTTAGCTTCCAGGCCATGGTTTGGTGAGCCCTGATGGAAAGCAGCAACCCTCTAGGTTTGTTGTAAAGAGAAATTGGGTCATCCCCACTCCCAGAGATCTGGTTTCTTTCGGTCTAGGATGGGACCCACAATGTGTGTGTTTAAAACCTCGTGTTTGAAAGAGATGGCTGTGGCCTTTGGCATTACATTTTTAAGAAACACTGACAAAGAAATAAGAAGGTCATTCTCTTAGATGTGAGCGAAGTAAGAGAAGAGATAGCAAGTGAAGAGATAGTTGCTCAGTTGTGCCTGACTCTCTGCGACCCCAAGGACTGTAGCCCCTAGGCTCCTCTGTGCGTGGAATACTCCAGGCAAGAATACTGGGGTGGACTGCCATTTCCTCCTGCAGGGGATCTTTCTGACCCAGGATCAAACACGGCTCTCCTACACTGCAGGCAAATTCTTTACCATCTAAGCCACTAGGGAAGCCCCAAATGAAGGAAATAATTTGAGGTTATATGCTTTCAGCAGTAACCTGGAATTATAGTCGTTGTGTCTTGACAAATAAGGGAAATCCATACTCTTTGACATGTGATGGTCAGTTACATGGAAGGCAAAGGAGAATAAAAATTTCATGGATTAAAAATCTGCCGTTTTCTGCTATTTGCTGTCTAGAATATGATGTGCTTCTATTTTGCCTCATTCTTCTATGTTCATCCTCAGAGGAGACTCTCTTTAGAATTCTAGAGACCATTGAAATCCTGTTTATTCTTCTGAGCTGAGTCATTTACCTCCTCAGTATGCCAAGCACTGTTGAAGTTCTGGGAATTGTATCAGAAAAGAAATAGGCAGCACTCCTCGCCTCATGGATTTTTTATTCTTAGTGATAGATGAATATATAGCCTAGCTCTTACATTGTCATTTTCTTAAGGGTGGAACATCTTAACCAGTTTTACATCTTTTTTATGCTTGGTGTCCTTAGTTATCTCCAATAAAACTTAATTTCGTAGGAGGCCAGTCTATTCAACATAGTCACTCTTAGGAGAGAGATCAAAGAGCAGCATTGTCCAGTAGCAATATAAATGAAAGTCACAATGTAATTAAAATTTTCCTAGTCTTCACATTGAAAAATGTCAGTAGCGTGATGTGAAATGATTTTATAACAGATCTTAATTCAGTATATCCAAAATGTCATTTTCAGCATGTAATTAATATTAAAAATTTATATACTGTACTTGTTTTTTCCCCCATACTGAACAAAACCAATGCACATCTTGCAGTTTCATCACATTGCAGGTACGACTAGCCATGCTGTAGGTTCCCGGTGGTCATGTGCACAATGGCTGCAGGGTTGGCCGGCAGGTCTGTCTCTCGAGATGGCAGTGCATCCAGAGGATCCTGGGCTCCACCTTTCCCACCCAAGCTGTACCCATGACTGTCTTGACTTTCAGATGTTCTCTTTTGAGAATATGTACGTTTTTATAGTTCTTTGAGAAGTGAATATCAGGAATGAGTTGATCCTCTCTATTGTTTTTATTTTCTGAAAAACTATTATTAATGTGTGAAAGATGAAATGATATTTCTATACTGAAGAATTAAAGGATTGAGAGACGTTTGAGAGAGGCTTGGGCCACAGCAGCAGAGAAGGAAGACCTTGGGCTCACCTTGTCTCATGAGGACACCAAAGTGAGCACCTGTTTACAGAGCAGTTATTGATGAGCAAGACTGAAAAGATCTACACCTAAAGCTCATAAGAAGGAACTATAGTGAAGGTGGTTGGGAAGGTGGAGTCATGGTGAAGACCCGTGCCCCTAGAGGACTGCTGCCACAATTGCAGAGCTTCTCCCTGAGGAGTCAGGGGTCTGAGCTCCACGTGGGGCTCCCCAGCCCAGAAGCCCTGCACCAGGAGGACGAGACCCCAGAAACCCCAGGCCTTGGCTTTGACGACTAGGAGGGCTTACTTTCTGAAGACCCAGAGGGTTGTGAGAAGTAGAGACTCGCTCTTAAAGGGGACACAGAACACCCACACTCTCTAGACCCAGGGTAGAAGCAGTAATTTGAAAGGAACCTGGATCAGACCCACTTTCTGATCTGGGAGAGCCTCCTGGAGAGGCGGGCCCAGCAGCTCCCAGGGTCACTGCACTGGCAGCCCTCATTTTGGGGATCTCACTCTGCCACGTGAACCTGGGCTGGCAAGGATTGTTTTGGAATCATCCTTGTAGCTCATGAGCACCAGGGCCCTGCAGCCAAAGAACCAGGTTGCACCCACTTGTGAGTTGGCACAGCCCTATGAGCACCTTCACACACCAGTGGGCTGGCACCAGCCCCGGACCCTCTGGGCCCTGTTATGGAACGCCAGCTGGTGTGGAATTCACCAGTGATTCCACACTGGCTCTGGGGCCCCTCAGTCCTGCAACCAGAGACCCAGGGCTTGGCTCTGTCCACCCGTTGGCTGGTTCTAGCCCTAGAACCTTTTTTCACCCACCAGTGCATGGGTATCAGCCCTGGGGTTCCCTGGGGCCCCATCCCTACCCATCAGTGACTGACGCCTCTTGGGGCCCTGAGAGTGGCTATCATCAAAAGTCTACAAATAGCAAGTGTTGGTGAGGGCATTGGAGAAATGGGACTGTACACTGATGGGGGTGTAAGTTAACACAGCCACTGTGGAAAACAGCCCAGAGGCTCCTCAGGAAACCAAGAACAGGACTACCTCACATTCGAGCAGTTCCACTTTTTGGTGTATATTCGAAGAAAGCGAATGTGAATTTGTGAAGATGCATGCACCTCTGCTCATGGCAGCACTGTTAACAATAACCAAGGTACGAAAACATCGTAAGTGTTGAGCAGCCGATGAATGGATCAGAAGACATGGTACATAAACACAGGGGAACATTGCTCAGCCATAAAGAAGAATGAGATAGGGCTATTTGCAACAACGTGGGTGAACCTAGAGCATGTTACACTTATTAGACAGAAAGAAAAAGACAATGATATGCAGGATCTAAAAAATAAAACTGGTGAATATTACAAAAACAGGCTCACAGATACAGAGGGCTAGTGGCTACCAGTGAGGAGAGGAAAGAGGGGAGGTTCAGGATAGGGGTGGGGGTTAAAAGGTGAAACTACTATTTATAAAACAAATCAGCTAAAAGAATACATTATACAGCATGGGATTATAGCCAATATTTTTATAGTAACTATAAAAGGGGTATAATCTATAAAGATGTGTATCATGATAGTCCAGGGTCACTGCACTGGCAGCCCTCATTTTGGGGATCTCACTCTGCCACGTGAACCTGGGCTGGCAAGGATTGTTTTGGAATCATCCTTGTAGCTCATGAGCACCAGGGCCCTGCAGCCAAAGAACCAGGTTGCACCCACTTGTGAGTTGGCACAGCCCTATGAGCACCTTCACACACCAGTGGGCTGGCACCAGCCCCGGACCCTCTGGGCCCTGTTATGGAACGCCAGCTGGTGTGGAATTCACCAGTGATTCCACACTGGCTCTGGGGCCCCTCAGTCCTGCAACCAGAGACCCAGGGCTTGGCTCTGTCCACCCGTTGGCTGGTTCTAGCCCTAGAACCTTTTTTCACCCACCAGTGCATGGGTATCAGCCCTGGGGTTCCCTGGGGCCCCATCCCTACCCATCAGTGACTGACGCCTCTTGGGGCCCTGAGAGTGGCTATCATCAAAAGTCTACAAATAGCAAGTGTTGGTGAGGGCATTGGAGAAATGGGACTGTACACTGATGGGGGTGTAAGTTAACACAGCCACTGTGGAAAACAGCCCAGAGGCTCCTCAGGAAACCAAGAACAGGACTACCTCACATTCGAGCAGTTCCACTTTTTGGTGTATATTCGAAGAAAGCGAATGTGAATTTGTGAAGATGCATGCACCTCTGCTCATGGCAGCACTGTTAACAATAACCAAGGTACGAAAACATCGTAAGTGTTGAGCAGCCGATGAATGGATCAGAAGACATGGTACATAAACACAGGGGAACATTGCTCAGCCATAAAGAAGAATGAGATAGGGCTATTTGCAACAACGTGGGTGAACCTAGAGCATGTTACACTTATTAGACAGAAAGAAAAAGACAATGATATGCAGGATCTAAAAAATAAAACTGGTGAATATTACAAAAACAGGCTCACAGATACAGAGGGCTAGTGGCTACCAGTGAGGAGAGGAAAGAGGGGAGGTTCAGGATAGGGGTGGGGGTTAAAAGGTGAAACTACTATTTATAAAACAAATCAGCTAAAAGAATACATTATACAGCATGGGATTATAGCCAATATTTTTATAGTAACTATAAAAGGGGTATAATCTATAAAAATGTGTATCATGATAGTGTATACTTAAAACTGGTATTATAAATCAGCTATACCTTAATAAAAAAAATTTTTTTAATAGTATGCTGTACACCTGAAACTAAAAAAATTAAAATGGGAAAAGTATGTTGAAAGCAGGGAATCTAAGTGATAATACAAAGGCAAGCAGCTAAGTGTTTCCAATAGACAGATGGTTGAATAAGAAGTAACCTTGGGACAAGATGCGAAGACAATCTGACGAGGAAGGAGTCCTGACTGATGGTACTGGACAGCAGGTCAGCCCCATGGAAAACATTGAGTGGTACTCCTGCTTCACACCAAGAACAAACATTGACCTACAGTCATCAGAGACGTAACGTGTAAGTTAGAAGAAAACACAGAAATAAATCTTGATGACCTTGAGTTAGGCAATGGTTTCTTAGATATGATCTTGAAAATACCAGAAACAAAAGGGGAAACAGCTGAATTGGAACTGAATTAAAATTCAAAACTTTGGTGCTTCAAAGGAAACCAAGAAACTTTGGAGAAGAAAGTGAAGGGATAACCCACGGAATGGGAGAGAGCATTTGCAAATTAGGTATCTGATTAGGGACTTGAATCTAGAATATAGAAATTCAGTAGTAAAAAGACAAATAATTCAGGTTTTAAATGGGCTGAAGATTTTAACAGACATCTCTCCAAAGAAGATACAGAACTACTCAGTAAACACAAAAAGTGCTTAGTAGCGCTGACTGTCAGGGAAACATGTGAGACGTGACAGGGGCATGGGTACGCTGCCACGCCCACCTGGGTGGCCGTGGTCCCAGGAAGAGGGTGGATGAGGACTTGGATGCTGGTGGGGGAGCCTGCTATGGTAAGCTGAGGCACTGCTCAAGAGGTGCACAGACGTCCAGATGGCCAGCAGCTCCATCAGGAGGAATGGAGACGGATCTCAGCACAGCCCTTCACCACGGGAGTGCTCAGCAGCATCATTCATGGTAGTCTGAAAGGGCAGATAGCCCCCATGCCCATTCGCTGATGACGAGTAAGCAAGATAGATGTGTTCTGTGTGATGGAACATTGCTGAACATAAAAAGAAACGAAGTACTAGTGCATGTCGTGACATGAGTTTGTATGTTGGTGAGCTGTTGTAAGAAAAGAAGCCAGGGTGGGAGGGATTCTGTACATCCCCGAGTAGTGCCGGGCTGGTGTATGATGGGGGAAGGAGGCTTCTAGACTGAGATGAGCATGAGAGCTACGCCAGCCTTTTCTGTCTGGTCATCTGTAGAGTACACTGAGTCTTTCAGAGCTTTTATTTAATTCTCGGTGGTGGTGGTGTTCAGTCGCTGTGTCTGACTCTTGGCAACCCTGTGGACTGCAGCACACCAGACTGCTGTGTGCCAGACTGTCTCCTGGGGTGTGCTCAAATTCATGTCCGTTAAGTCAGTGATGCCGTCCAGTCATCTCATGCTCTGCCGCCCCTGCTCCTTTTGCCCTCAGTCTTTACCAGCACTAGAACAGGTATTAATAACCACATGGAATACACTCTCAGAAAGGTCTAGTGGAATGTCCCAGAGAAGAACACCTTGACCACAGATCTCTAGGCTCAGCATATAATGCTCTTCTCACGTACGTGTAAAATTTAAATATAAGGAGTATTTATGGAATATAGTATCTAAAATTCGGAACTCATGTAGTTCTGTCACATTACATGTCTGTGTACTAAAGTGAATAAAAAGTAGTAACATTGGTAAGGAAGGGGCCAAAATTTGCCCCTCCTCCCTTTTCTAGGTCAGTTTGTGGAGAAAATGACAGTTTTGGAGAAGAGCAATTGGAGGTGTCCCGTAAGAAGCTAGAAATAGGAAAGTGGAACAGGAATTAGGAATGACAGCTGTAATTTTGAAACCAGAGCCACAGGAGTGAAAGTCTCAGTTTAATTGGCAGTGGGAACACACACACAGAGTAGCCAGGCGACTGATGGAGGACGTAGAGGTCAAAAACGGACCAATTTGGCCTTCATAGACAGGTAACCAGCTTTCTGAGAACTACTGAGGTAGGGTGGAAAAGCTGCTGGGGTCTTGTGACTTCTGACCTGGTCCAGGCTCACCACTCTTTGAACAGGCCTACAGATCTCTTGGGACCTCACCGAGCTGAAGAGTCCAAGAGTCTGTGTGATGGAACATTGCTGAACATAAAAAGAACGAAGTACTAGTGCATGTCGTGACATGAGTTTGTATGTTGGTGAGCTGTTGTAAGAAAAGAAGCCAGGGTGGGAGGGATTCTGTACATCCCCGAGTAGTGCCGGGCTGGTGTATGATGGGGGAAGGAGGCTTCTAGACTGAGATGAGCATGAGAGCTACGCCAGCCTTTTCTGTCTGGTCATCTGTAGAGTACACTGAGTCTTTCAGAGCTTTTATTTAATTCTCGGTGGTGGTGGTGTTCAGTCGCTGTGTCTGACTCTTGGCAACCCTGTGGACTGCAGCACACCAGACTGCTGTGTGCCAGACTGTCTCCTGGGTGTGCTCAAATTCATGTCCGTTAAGTCAGTGATGCCGTCCAGTCATCTCATGCTCTGCCGCCCCTGCTCCTTTTGCCCTCAGTCTTTACCAGCACTAGAACAGGTATTAATAACCACATGGAATACACTCTCAGAAAGGTCTAGTGGAATGTCCCAGAGAAGAACACCTTGACCACAGATCTCTAGGCTCAGCATATAATGCTCTTCTCACGTACGTGTAAAATTTAAATATAAGGAGTATTTATGGAATATAGTATCTAAAATTCGGAACTCATGTAGTTCTGTCACATTACATGTCTGTGTACTAAAGTGAATAAAAAGTAGTAACATTGGAAAGGGAAAGGGGGCCAAAATTTGCCCCTCCTCCCTTTTCTAGGTCAGTTTGTGGAGAAAATGACAGTTTTGGAGAAGAGCAATTGGAGGTGTCCCGTAAGAAGCTAGAAATAGGAAAGTGGAACAGGAATTAGGAATGACAGCTGTAATTTTGAAACCAGAGCCACAGGAGTGAAAGTCTCAGTTTAATTGGCAGTGGGAACACACACACAGAGTAGCCAGGCGACTGATGGAGGACGTAGAGGTCAAAAACGGACCAATTTGGCCTTCATAGACAGGTAACCAGCTTTCTGAGAACTACTGAGGTAGGGTGGAAAAGCTGCTGGGGTCTTGTGACTTCTGACCTGGTCCAGGCTCACCACTCGTTTTGAACAGGCCTACAGATCTCTTGGGACCTCACCGAGCTGAAGAGTCCAAGAGTCGAAAAGATCCTCCCTTCTCCCTAAGTCCACAGTGGTCTAGTCGGGAGGTGTAAGTGAAGTATAGGAGGACTCTGGGTCTCTGAACTCATTGGTGGCAAGGAAGTTGAGCAAACAGTTGCTGAAGAGCCACTTGTGCTCCCTGTGAAAGCACGATTGGAAGAGCTTCCAGAGGATGTTGAGGGTGGACCCAAAGGAGAAGTGGGCAGGAGGGAAGACCACAGGAGTTAACTCTGTATGAGGTGAGAGAAGTTACAGTTAAGTTACCTGACTGTGGAAGGTAGCGTGAAAACAAGAGGGGAAAAGCAAAGGAGAATCTTTAGAGCATGAAGCATTTTTGAGGGAGACAGACGATCTTTGGAGGATAGAGAAAACTAGAGTGTTTATATGGTGCAGAGCTTTTTCTGCTGAGTCAGCAGACAGCCTTCAGGACTCGTTCCCTGCTTCTGAAAGTCTTCAAAGGGATCAAGAAATACTTGAGCAGATGAGTGGGCAAACCTTTCCACTTGAAAGAAAAGATCAGACAGTTCTTGCATTGCTGGTGGGAATGTAAATTAATACAACCTTTATGGAAGACAATATGGAGATTCCTTAAAAAACTAAAAATAGAAGCACCCTATGACCCAGCAATCCCACTATTAGGCCTATATCCTGATGAAATCAAAAATGAAAGAGGCACCTGTACCCCAATGTTCATTGCAGGTCAGTTTGTGGAGAAAATGACAGTTTTGGAGAAGAGCAATTGGAGGTGTCCCGTAAGAAGCTAGAAATAGGAAAGTGGAACAGGAATTAGGAATGACAGCTGTAATTTTGAAACCAGAGCCACAGGAGTGAAAGTCTCAGTTTAATTGGCAGTGGGAACACACACACAGAGTAGCCAGGCGACTGATGGAGGACGTAGAGGTCAAAAACGGACCAATTTGGCCTTCATAGACAGGTAACCAGCTTTCTGAGAACTACTGAGGTAGGGTGGAAAAGCTGCTGGGGTCTTGTGACTTCTGACCTGGTCCAGGCTCACCACTCGTTTTGAACAGGCCTACAGATCTCTTGGGACCTCACCGAGCTGAAGAGTCCAAGAGTCGAAAAGATCCTCCCTTCTCCCTAAGTCCACAGTGGTCTAGTCGGGAGGTGTAAGTGAAGTATAGGAGGACTCTGGGTCTCTGAACTCATTGGTGGCAAGGAAGTTGAGCAAACAGTTGCTGAAGAGCCACTTGTGCTCCCTGTGAAAGCACGATTGGAAGAGCTTCCAGAGGATGTTGAGGGTG